>OU744340.1:125769399-127126908 GCA_916610165.2 Gymnosoma rotundatum | reverse complement strand
GTTTCATGGGCACCCAGATTATTCTAATCATAATAAAAAATTGAATAGGATAACCGAAGAAAACTCCTAAGGCGGCCGCAATTTTAACAACTTGTGATAATCTGTAATTTAAAATTGAAAAATAACTTATTAATACGTAAAAAAAAATTATTTCTTTAAATATTATAATTTTTTAAAGACAGATAATTTCTAAGGATTGGAGCCGCTATAATAAATGCATTTGTCTAGGATTGGCTGGCAAAAAAGAAATATTGTTATTTAATTATTTGGTCCTTTATTTCAAGGATTTAAAGAAATACTTTTTATTGTAAACAATTTTTAAAACTATGAATATTCCTATAGCGCAATGCGACGTTGTTTTAAATAACACTGCGGGGTTAGGAAGTATGTTGGTCGAATACCCAGTTTTTAGATGATTAGATTAAGTCACTCGACTAATTGAATAATATGTTTAAAACAAGAAGGATCTTAAAAAATTCATCTTTCCATCAATTAGTAAAGGAAGATTTTGCTATTTTTTAATAAATCAAAAAACGACTTCAAAACAGATTTCATCTGTCTGCCTATAACGGTTCAAGAGTATGGCCACATAAATTAGATAACATTAACTATTGGGACACCTATATGTCTTCAAACTTTATACTTTTTTAACTGTTCAATAGTTTGGCAATATACATCACATTACAGCAACTATAGGGTCACCCTTTAATTTCCAAATTCTTATTATTTACTTAATGTTGTATTAGATTTAGCAATCAGGTTCTGTAATGTAAATTTAAACCGTCTGTCTATAACTGTTGAAAAGTTTGCCGATATACATCAGATTATATCAACTATTGTAAAACCCTTTAATTTAAAATTTTTATACTTCTTATTATACCAAACAAAATAGTGGACATTCTGTCTAAAATTAAGGTGTTTGTATACAACGGTTCAAAAAATACGGCCATATAGAACAAATTACATTAATTTTGGGAACACCCTTTAATTTCTAAATTCAAATTATAAGCTTCTTGTTATAGCGGACTTAGGAAAACAGATCCCTTGTAAATTTCAGCTGTCTGTCTATAACGGTTCAAAAGTTCGGCCATGTACACCAAATTACATCAACTATTGGGACACCCGTTTATTTCAAAATCAAATTTAATACTTGTTGTTATAGCGGAGTTAGTTATGCATGTTCTTTGTAAATTTCAATCGTCTGTCTACAACTGTTTAAAAGTATGGCCATGCACTATTGGGGCACCCTTTTATTTATAATTTTATATATTAGTACTTGTTACTATAACAGCCATAGCAATCGACGTTCAAGCGTTTGTGTATAAGGGTTCAAAAGATAGGCCCATATAAGTAAACTTACATCAATTATGGGGGCACCCTTTAATTTTTAGATTTATTTTTGTATAATCTTTTTGTTATTGGAAGTTATAGTAATACGCAGTCATTTTTAAGATTAAAGAAGTGCCCTTTACGGAATTCTAATACACGAAAAAATTATGGAGACACCCTTTAATTTTTAAGATTATGAACTGTTTTTAAAACGAAACCAATCTGTAAGCATAATCTGTCATATTAACAAAAATTTTCAAATCGGTTCAGAAATGACTGACTTATTCAGGCACAGTCGAAATGATAACCTCCTTCTTTTTTTAAAGTCGGTGAAAAATGGATTTTTTTTTCGGCAAAAATTTAAATCTTTTGATGAAATTTTTTCGAAAATAAATATTTTGTTGAAATTTTAGTCGTTTAGTTAAATTCCAATTTTATTTTAATCTAAAGTTTTTTTCTTTTTGTTCAATTTTCAAGTTTTAATGATTCTTCCACAATTTTTATTGGAAAAACATTTTTTTTTGTGAAATGTTGGTGAATTGAAAATGTTTTAGTGAATTTCCCAATTACTTCAAGATCAAGAATACATTATGGGGTTGGAAATGAATATTGTAGGATTTGAAATGAATGAGGTGAGGGGCAGAAAAAGTAAGTAGGAACAAATTCAATGCACTTGGGCAACAACGTTTAAAAAGTCTACAGTTATCTAAATGAACCTTAACAAAGACATATCGCTCGTTTACTAATAAAATGTCATAACTCATAATAATTTACTTCGAGACAATCGCAGTTTAAGTTTTTGACTCGTTCTCACCATCTAGAAAAATATAAGACTGCATCTGCGTGGCGACCATGCTAAATCTTGTTGCGGTTATACAATTTGCATTTACAATCGAAAGTCAGGATTTTTCAAGGAACTATATATTTCGGCTAATTGAGAAAAGTAAAAGATTAAAGCATATTAAACCAAGATACGGTCTAAAAATTCTCCCTGAAGAACAATTCTGCATGCTCAACTTAGAAATTTAAAAATTTTGAGTTATAACACTCTTGCTGCCAAAGATCGATACGTGAATCCCAAACAAAGCGTCCCAAAGAATATTTTTATTATATTTTATTCATTTTGTTTCACATTTTTGTTGTTGTACTTACTTATTGTCTGAATCCAAATTTAAAGTTATGCTGCCTTGAACATCTTCGCCCCATTTCAAATAACTAATAAATCCGGTCACAATAAAAATTGCCGTAATGCCCACCATTGTTACATTTAAAACGCCAAAATGACTATTGAATTTTTCCGGTTGTTTCATAGCGTTGCGTAAAGGTAGAATTAGCGCTATACCTTCAAAGGAGAATAGAGCAGTGCCAAAAAATAAAGACATTTGGGTGCCATTGGTAAATAAATGTCTTTCGGAGGGTGAAGGCATTGTGCCGTCCGCGAATGCTATAACAAGGGTGGCTACCAGTCCAAAAATTAAAGAGAAATTAGCTAAAGCTGACACGGGTGAAATATATTTTAGACTTGTCATTAGAGAGGGCAGCATAGCGGGAAGTAAACACAATAACATTGTTAAACTAAAACTTATATTGTAGCCGTACGATTCTAAAATCTAAAAAAGAGAAAATTTTAATTGATAATACTCGTATTAACTTTTTAAGGTATTTTAATTATAAAAAAAACTAACTTGATATAAATTTTCAGTTATAAAAACAAAATATATGGAACAAAATCCAAATTGGGTGACACATAAAAAAGTTTCCACCATTACGCGGAATATTTTGCCCAAACGTCTAAACGGTTTAGGGCCATATTCAAAACATTTTTCCACCGTGTCGGGATAATCATAAAATGTTGCACCTTTTGTGCGTTCCACAGCCAGTATGGAGCCAGCAATAAGCATTTGTTCACAGTGAACACATATCACAGCTATTAGGGGCAAACATATTACAGACCCAACTAAACCACCGTTTTTAAATGCATCGCCCATAGCAAACAAACCAGCTCCCACGCTACCCTTAAATAAATGTACGGCAGTTTCCATTCCGCTAAAAATAATAAATAGATTTAATTTATACAACGATAGAAGTTTTATGTTGATATACAACCTGGTTCTGTGTTTTGTTGTTGCTGAGCCTTCCTCTACATCCTGCGTTTCATTGGCGGCCTCTTCAGTTTTTGGATTTTGCGATTCTAAATTAATTTGAGTTTTTTTACTTTGTAGCTCCATTGGTAAAACCATTAACTTTTCAGTTCTCTAATTATTTGTGTTTAAAATTATCACAGTTTTTTTAAAAAACTTTTATTTGTTAAAATTAAAAATAAAATAATTATTTATCTTCAATTATATAAAATTTAAACATTTAAGACCAGCTTTTTCCTTCAAACACCCATGCAGCAGATGTTATGGACTAAAAATATTAAAAAAAAATAATTAAAACAAATTGAAAAGAAAGAGTCTAAAAGAGGACTGATTTAATAACAGTTAACTGGTCTAACGGAAGTTATGTTGAATGAAGTAAATTTAATAGAATAATTTTATAGTGCAGATCATTTAAAGTATTTAATCTTATCAATTATTTTTTAAAACTTTTCCGATTCTTATCTACAGTGAAGAAAATATAATTTTATATCTTTGTTTTTTATACCTACATGGTCGTTATAGTTTTTATTGAGCAAGGTTTAAATAAAAAATGCACGCACTATCACAAAAAAAAAAAACGGAAATTATTTTGTCTTGGCGATATTAAATCATGTTAATAAAGTATTTCAAAAAATTATTTTGTGCAATAAAAATTTAATTCTATAAATTTACGCACATACTCGTTGATATAAACATCGTTCAATGCAAAGTTTTACTTTTTTTTAACAAAACTTACTAACTAATGACAAGTACGAGGGCTGCTATATATATTTCTGGCCTGGCAACACAGAGTGCTGCCAAGTGCAATCTGACATTTCCATTGGAAAGTTTGTCATTTTTAAGCATAATCGTACTCATAACGTTTTGACGTACGACCATTATTTGTGTTGTTTACAGTGACTTGAAAAAATTAATATAGAAAAAAATGGAATTAACTCGTGAACATTTTCGTGCCATCATTTTTCACAACTTTCAACGTGGATTATCACGACAAGAGTGCATTGATGAACTTAAATCTTTGTATGGCGATGAAGCACCATCCTATAGTGTATAAATCATGCTGGAGAATACTTTGAAAAACAATAAAACCATTTTTGATTATAAATATTCGCATTTTCACTATTAGGCCAGAAATATATAGAGCAGCCCTCGTATTTAAAAAAAGTAACTAGTAATTTCTCAAGTATCATCTCTTGACTCTTTATTTGAAAAATAAAAAGAATTAAGATTCGAACTAATGTAATGGTGAAGACAGTGTGAGGGAAACACAAGTAAGAGTGCTATATTCGGCTATGCAGAATCTTATTAACCCTTCATCATCTACATCTGTAAATTTAGTGAAGTAACAACAATCAGAAAACAAATATTGGGATAACAGAGAATTAAAAAATAAAGAAAAATTAAGAACTTAATGGGTTAAGCTTTTTTAAAAATTTTTAGTATTATCTTAAAGATCTCTTTAAAAGCTTTAAAATGACATCCATATTGATATTTTAAAAAATTTGAAAATTTTAGAGCCCTGCAACTCGGGAAATATGGGTGAGCGCCAATTTTTTTTACTTGGTATTTTTTTCTTATTTTTTAAATTTTCTATCGCCCCATATATTTATTTTTTTGATTGGAGTTACTTTATTGTTCCAAATGACATGAAAAAATTCGAGGTAGGCGTGGTGTTTTGCCTGCTGCCTCGAAGGACATGGACGGATCATGCTGGTTTCTAATAGCACCTCTTTCGATACTTTGTTTGATCGATTGACATATTTATTTATTTTTCTCGAGGCAAACTTGTTTTCAACACTAACACGGCGGTCAGACTGAATTCACTCAATTGACTTCGCAACGCATAAGAAGTCAGAATATACTTTATGGGGTCGGAAATGGATATTGTAGATATTACATACGGAATGCCAAACTTAGATTTACCCTTTTTCCACTTTTTGTAATGAAGGGTATTAAAACAAAAAGCACACTTTACTGTTGAATTTTATAAGTTTTGGGATTGCAGTGACCGCTTTTTTATTTGCCACGCCCCTTGAAAATATTAGAACGTCAAACTTTCTCGGCGGAACAGTGCAAATAGAATGAACAATCAATAATGAAGATAATTTTAAATCAGGAACTGTTAATATGAAAATTTATTATTCGAAATCTTTTCTTTTCACTTACTTTGTTTGATATTCTTTTAACCTAATTATTGATCTACCCTCGTACCTTATTATATAATACTAAAAAGAAAAAAATAAAATATCCTCTAAATATAAATGACAGTTAATTAAACAATATATTTCAATACGCATGTAACAACCGGCAAATTTTAAAACTGTTTTAAATGCCGCATTTAATATCAGATTTTTATTTATTTATTTTTTTATTTTTTTATTTTTTGTATAAAAAGCCGTTAATTTATTTGAAAAACATGTATGGGTTTAATTATATCAATAACAAATTTAAATCTGTTTTAACAAACAACACAGTTCATTACTCGACTGAACATATTGTGAGTGGTACCCTCTCCATTTCCGCAGTGATTGAATTTTTAGATACTTTTACGTGTTCACACTTTGCAAATATTTTGTGAAATAAGAGTTTCTATTTTCGTCATAAAATATTTACATATTTATTTATGATTTATAAAGTGTGAGGGAAAATTAAAAATTCTTTTTCAGGCTTTTGTTACAGACATAATCTATCAATGAAACAATTTTTTTATCCCGAATGATTTTCCTCTTTTTGCAAAAAACGTGTCCAATGCTTTGCATTTCTTCTATTCCTGGTGCATTCAGCAATGAATCGGCAAAGAAATTCATTACAATTGATGCACCCTTTAATTTATAATTTTGAATATTTCTACTTGTTACAATAACGGTCATAACAATTGACATTCTGCCCAATTTTTAAGCTTTTGTCTATAACGGGTCAAAAGTTAGGCTCATATAGGTCAATTTACGACGCCTAAGGGGACACCCTTAAAATTGAAATTTATTTTTGTATTAGTTCTTGACATTGGGAGCTATAGTTTTTTTTAATTTTCCTTTTCGGTTCAGAATACACGTAAAAACATGTTTGTTGTATGAGGACACCCTTTTAATTTTTAAGATTTTGAACTGTTTTTAAAATGAGACCAATCTGTAAGTATCACCTTTCACATCAAATAAAAATTTTCAAAATCGATCCAGAAGTGACTGAGTTATGGAGGCACAAATATAAAAAAACAACATTCAGTCGAATTGATAACCTTCTTCTTTTTTTGAAGTCGCTTAAAAAGTAAGCGTAGTTGACAGTTTGTTTGACATTTAACCCTTTTACAAGCTCTATCGGGCTTAAAAACAAACAACCTTTTTAAGTTAAATCAATTTAATTTCCCGTAAAAAGCTCCATATCATAATATTGAGGTTCAGTCTCTTTTCATTGTATCGTGTTAAAAATGAATCGATACCATTGTTTCTTATGTGATATTTGGATTTAATTAAAAATACAACAGTAATGCAGTTTGGGTTTTCTTTAATGTAAGTTTTTTGCAGACAAATAACTTCAATTCATAAAGAATTTGACCGGCTTGTTAAAGCACTGCCAGCGAGGAGCCATTTAAAAGATGTTTTATTTCAAAAAATATCAAAATAAGTCACAAAGCTTTAACGAATTTGATATCTTACAATCACTCCTTCGCCGCTTTAAAATTTTATCTTCGCAAATCCTTTTTACGAACGATTTTAATTCCAAATTGAGCAAAAGACTGCAAAAAGGAATTGTCTTAAAATTACTATCAAAATAACAATGAACATATAATATTGAGTTCTTATTGTTTGTATCGTCATCTTTCGCGCAGAAGTGTAAATGTACTAATTGTTTTAAGGTTTAAATAGCTAGAAGATGTAACTATTTCGTTTAAAAATTATTACACTGTTCTGCACGAAAATCCACCTTTAAACCAAAATATGCTTTCTTGGTGTTTTCAAATGTGCTGAACACGAATTTGAAGTCAGATTCTGTCTATCACGCACAGTTTCTTGAGAAATTCTAGTTTTTTATCCAAAAATGTGAGTTCTTTGTAAATTTGACGAAAATTTTTTGGCATCAAAACATAATGAAAAAAATTTAAAAGCCCGATGATTTTGAGCGCAATAAAGTATATTTGAAC
The DNA here is from genome assembly GCA_916610165.2 of Gymnosoma rotundatum. NCBI lineage: Eukaryota > Metazoa > Arthropoda > Insecta > Diptera > Tachinidae > Gymnosoma > Gymnosoma rotundatum. Next base: position 127,119,300 of record OU744340.1, on the reverse strand, counting down.
AAAAAAAAAATTTGATGGGAATATTGCAAGTGGTTGAAGAAATATGGCTAAAAGTTTTTTTTTATTTTTTTTTTATGGTGGTATCCTTTTCATTTAAATCCCTACCTGCCCCCCTTTCACCCTCAATACCACGACTCCCCCACTCCCACTCAGCCGCTCTCTTGTAACTATTTTCTTCTAGGATTTGATCAGTACTCTCGAAGCTCCAAGCTCCAAGTGTCTCCTCTTTTCTCTTAAAATCAGAGGGTGATAGAATTTTTTTGAGTTCATATTCGGACGTAGCACACCTGAAAACATGAGAAACAGGTAAAATTGTTCACGGGAGGGGAGAAAAGTTTTTTTTTTTTTTGCAGAACAGTGTTCTTTTTTCTTCTTTATAAAAATAGTCTAAAGTACTCGCTCAAATGCCTATAAGAAATTCTAGCACTTACAGTACAGTATATTTTTCACAAAAAGCTAGATAATGATAAGATTGGAAGCAATCTGCTTTTAGCTTTTTTCTTTAAAAATGGATTTCATAATTTATTGACTTTAAAAGTGAGTTTTTTTCACTAACACTTTAGGAACGATCACGTTATAATATAAAATCGATTTAATATTTAAACAAGTAAGAGTGCAATATCGGGCTATGCCGAATCTTATATACCCTTCACCATATACATATGTAAATCTAGTTTAGTAAAGTAACTCCATTCAAAAAAGCAAACAATTAATTAATATATACAATTTTAAATAAAAATGCCATCGGCTCTTAATAGGTTAAGTATTTTTAATATTAGTATTTCAGTATTTCCTTTAAGATCTCTTCAAAAGCTTTAAAATGATACCCATATTGATTTTCAAAAAAAAATTTTGAAAATTTCAGAGCCTTGTAACTCGGAAAATATGTGCGAGCGCCATTTTTTCCACTTAATACTTTTATCTTATTTTTAATTCTCTATCGCCCCATACATTTATTTTTTTGATTGGAGTTACTTCACTGTTCCAAATAATATAGCAAATTTAGAGGTAGGCGTGGTGCTTTGCCTGCTGCCTCGAAGAACATTAACCGATCTTGCTGATTTTTAATAGCAAACTCTCTGAAGCTATGTCTGCTCGAGTGGCCTTGACAAAATTGATTTCAACCCTAACACGGACGGACAGACGGACATCGCTCAATCAACTTCGCTATGCATAAGAACTCAGAATATATATATTTTATCGGGTCGGAAATAGACATTGTAGAAATTACAAACGGAATGACAAACTTAGTTAGACCCTTTTTACACTTTTTGTGGTGAAGGGTATGATTACCTTAAAATATGCTTATATTTTTCAAACCACTCAACATAGATAGGCAATTTGCCGTATCAGTAAAATTGTAGTAAAAATAAATTTTTATTACCAGTAAATTGCTAATGATTACCGAAAAAAAATCAGTGATCGGAAAATTTTACTGAAATTTAATTTTCATTACCAAAAAAATTATCTTTTATATTTGCAATAAACATGTCATTTATTTTTATTTAAAATAAAAAAAGATCATTTCAAGAAAACAGTTGTTACTGGTTACTTAAAAAATTACAGTAATCAATAAAATTTTATTGCTAATACAACTTCAATTTCAGTATCAGTAAAAGCTTAATGTTTAATACAATTTGAAATACTGTTAATATATAATGCAGCGTGTCGATATGTCATTTTAGTACAAACCCATAAATTTTTCCGTTTTTGACAAAAAAAAATAACAATTACCTTGAGGGAAAGAAAATATTTCTCAGAATTATATTCAACTATTTTGTTAAACATTTGCTTTAAGAATTTTTAAAAAGTAATTAAAGTTGTATTAAACTGCGAAAATTTATTCTATTGTTTTTTTCTTAATCAGATATATATAGAAATAATTTTTAGCAAAATATGCAGTGATTAAAAATGCTTGACTATTTTCAATGCATAGTAGCAGCTGTTGCTGTGGAAAAATGTACAGCAAAAAGCAAATGCAAAAAAAAAGAAAGAACAGCATTTGCTTAAATTGAATAAGTGTTTATGCCTGCAGCAAAGCAATTACTTTGAAAACTTTTGCTGTTGCTTTAGCAATAAGTTTATTATTTGCTGAAAAACATGTTGCCATTTTTAAGCAAGCAATTTAAACCCTGAAAGTATGTAAACTAAATTCAGTTTCGATTATGGTATACAATTTTATGATTGATTTATGCTTAGAGCAAAAAAATGCTAAAATTCTCTGAAAGCACTAAATGGTAGGACTGTGCTAAAATATAAATACACAAAATCGATGAAGAGCGACCTGACTAAGTCTACAAGCCACAAAATTTCTAATTATAAAGACTTTTAAAATTTGAGGTTAGGATTCATCTGTTGACTGCAAAAATGTTATGTTATGTTTGAAAGCCTGTGTACCAGTTGAACAACAAAGATTTTTCTGATATAAATTAAGTTTTTTCGACACTGGTGTTTACTCTTATCCTGGCTTAATCCTTATCGTAATCCTATTAAGTTTTTTTAAAATAAATTTTTAAATGCAGGATAGCAAAACAATGGAACTTTTTATTAAGAAATTTTCTTTTTTCTTCTATACTCTTCCAAAGATGATAATGCGGTAGACGTCACGAAGCTAAAATTAAACTGATGCCAATTTTTCTTATTTCTAAAAATTTCTTCTTAAGTCATGTGAGGTTCCATAAAAATTAAGTTGGCCTATTAGAAACTAAAGATTATTTTGCAACATTTTCTTTGGCAAACATCTTATTGTTCAATGTCTTAATAACTCCAATTTTGGACTAAAAATAAGGACTAAAGTCATTTTCTTTTATTTATCTGCAATTTTAGACTTTGAGATTGTTTTAAAGTATTTAAAATTGCCAAATATTCATTTATACTCTTTATTTAGGAAAAGCTTTTTGGGATACTATCTTTAGAGAACTTCAGATAGTTGGTGTAACTAATAAAATTTTAAGGCCTCTAAGAAGATGTGATCATATTGTAAACACAAAACTGTTGCCTGCTTGGTGAACAAGAACAGGAAAAGCATGTCACTTCACTCAATAATACGGCATTTACACTATGAAATTTTTGATGAAACTAGCATGAAATTTTTATTTAATTGTGAAGCAAGAGGGGTAAGCAATGTTGCATGACTTTAGTTTGGAGGGGAAGTTTATGTTAGTTATGTTTTGTTCAACAAATATCGAGGCAACTTATAAAAAGAATTGCAAAAAAATTTCATCAAAAAATGGCATAGTGTAAACGTAGACTTAGATGTAATTCTTTCGGCGCTTACATATGAGTTATCAAGCACAGTCAAGGTGACTTTATAAAATATTTGAATTTAAAAAATTGGTTCTAGTTCTATTCATTGACCTTCGCACCTATTAACTTGATAGCTTTACCTTCACGATTAAAGTGGAGTTTGTCAAAATGAAATCATTTAATTCTATTTGACAGTAGATCCATCCAATCAGTTGTTCTACAGTCAAATAATAAAATTAAATCACATTTTTTCTTTCATGGTACTCATTTAGAATTAAATTCTAACTTCCGTGATTTTGAATAAAATTAAAAAAAAAAAACTTGTACAGAGTTTTTTTCACTCACTCATTTAGATTTAAATCTTAACAACTTTTGTTACTGAAACATTTCATACATGATGCTAGCAAATAATAAATTCCTTCCTTGATAATTAAAGTAATGAATGTAATAAATAAATGAAATTGTTTGAATTTGTTTAAAATGCAAATGAATAGAAAAATTAAAATTGTTTTAAGTCAACCATGTCTATAAGCTGTAATCGACCCACACAATCTGAAAAGTGTTAGAGAATCAATTAATTTGGTATTTAATTTTTAAAAAGCCTCATAACCTTAAACTTTTGTCTTCAATAAAAATGTCTTGAAGTATTATGTGAAGACAAATTTCTGCCCAATTTAATATAATTTGTTTGTTTTTTATTTGTTTTAAATATTGTGGTCTGCAGATTGAATATTAACCTTGAATAATTTTATTTGATTAATGGATTTAATTAATTATTTATTCATAATTCCATAAGGGCATAAATAATTTGTCATAAAAAAAAACGTTCATTACAATTTAACTGCAAAAATGCTAAAATGATTGTTAAATTGATTATAATCCAAATTAGATCAGAAAAATTCCAATAGATAATTTTTTTTCTATTTTTATTGTTTTTATTTAAAAAACATGGAAAAATGCACTTTTTTCAAAAGAGTAATGTTTCAATTTCTGTTATTATAAATAAATGCATTGTTTCGTGTAAATTTCAATATAATAAAATATTTAAATTTGACAGGTTCTTTGCAGTCATTATAGTGAACAATGGACTTTTTTTAATTTGTTTTTAAAAAACACTAAAATGAATTATTAAGTTTGAGCGCAAAATTAATTTTTTTAAATGAACAAAACTTTTCGAATATAAATTTTAAAAATGCTATTTGTAAGATTAAATTGTCAAGACCTTAATTTTTTTAATTAACTTTTCACTATATATATTGTTGCGAAAATAAGATCTGGCAACCCCTGTTGTTGTTGTCCATATGAGCGTGGTGAATAAGTTACTTCCACTAATGGTGTAACTAAATACCACAATTAGCTAACAAAAGCTGATCATCCTCTATGGCTGCGTTGGTAGAGGTGCTTTCTGTAAAAAAGAAGATCGTGAGTTCGAGCCCAGCTTCGGAAATGCTTACAACGGAAAATAATAATTGTTGTAGTTCAATTAAAAATAAGGAAGAGCAGCAGTACAGGCTAGAGCTGTGTAGTTCGTGAACGATCTAGTTCAATTGAGTGAGCTCTTTTTGTTTAGTTACTTAATTTTTAAATTGCTTTTCAGCTGCACAATTTTTCATTAGTATGTGGGAATATGTTTTAAATTTCTGATAAATTTATCACAAGACACTAAAAATTGTGTGAGCTAAACAAATCAATTGGATTCGCTCAATGGTTTTCTGCTCACTGATTGGGCAATTGAATTAAAAACAATTGAGCTAAACTTTTCAACTGGATACGATTATTTGTTTTAGCTCTCTAAGTGAGCTTGAACTAAATGAACGAACTAGTTCATTCTAATAAGCTAAGCTGAAAAGAGTGCTTACTTTAAGGAGCTGATAAACACAATTCCACTACAGACCTCCCGAGAAGCAAAAGACAATTATTGTGTGAAGCCATGGCGCAGATAATTAAGTGGAGACGTCTAATTTAATATGAGAGTAACAGATAATTGTCAAGACCAAGATGCCCTTTATAATAAAAAAGCAAGAACGTTTTATCTGTGGTAAGAACAAAATTTGTGGTTAACGCAGAGAAGTGTAACAGCATGACAAGAGTTTATGGCAGAAGTGTGTTGTGGCTATTAGATAAAGAGGATAACTTTCGTTTTGTTTCGTTCTTTGTAGTAAGTAAGACAAAAACATAAACTACGTTTCATAATAAAAGGTGAGGTAGTCTACTTGACTATAAAGCTTCTTAATCCGTTTAAGTTTGAAAATGTTTTCTATAAGATGGCGCAGCAGACAATCATCTAAAATTAAATAACCATTGCATTGGCAAAGGTAGTGAAATTGACGGTAGGGCTGCATTTCATTGAGACGTACATTTCAATGTGTTATTTGACTAGTAACAGATTCAGAAGAAATTGCTTAAGCTAATGCCCGATTTAAGTACAGATATAAGAATTTTCATCAAACATATAAAAATTGAGAATTGTGGCCTTGTCTGCCTTATTTTCCACTTTTTTCTCTTTAGAACTGCAAAAATGGAGACGCGATGCAAAACGTGATTCAATGGAAATAGCTAACAATTAAAAAAAATTTTTCGAATAAAATATTACCAAAGAGTCAACTCAAGCCATTTTTTTTCTATTTCTTTGTAGCAATTTAATTACTTTCTCTCTTTAAAATGAAAAAGTGCAGAAATAAAATTTTAATTTTCCACTTGTATCACTTTTTGTTCAGTCAAGGAAAAAAATATTTTTCAATAATGAAAAATATATATAAAAAATTGTAAGCCGTTTAATAATAACGTTACAACTCTTATCACATTCACACAAGCTGTTTCTCTATTAAAAATCCTTACATCTATATTTTTATTTCTGTTCTATTAAAATTCTATTTTCTGATATATATCCGTAGATCTTTAACACTTAAGCCCTTCTCCGGTTTAATAATTAAATAAAATTTTTTAACATTTACTTACAGTTCGTCTAAAAACGTATTTTATTTAATTATTATTATTTAATTTTTTTTTTTTTTTTGTAGTTAATCCAATTATTTTAATTATAATAAAAAAATTAGATAAAACATATGTATAAAAATTAACTTGTAAATTAAAGCGTTAATAATAAAATTATTTCAGTCTAAAATTATTGCATATAATTAGCAATTTAATTTTAATCAAATTAAAATGATATAAATCGTAATTTCAAAAGCAGTTTTTAATTATTTAATGCACTTTATTTTTGTTTCGGTTTTTTGTTGTTGTTTGTTTTTAAAATTTAATTGTTAATAGAAATGTTTTAAATTTGCTCTGTTCATTTCAGCGTACCGAACTGATCGAGAACTCAAGGCAGACTCAGAGCTTTAAAATGTTGGATTAAATCAATAAGAATAAAAACGTTAAACAAACAACAAGGTACGCTGTACTGCTTTTAACCATTTTCAATACGAGTAATAACCAATATTAATTAATATACAAATCTACATCATTACAATGTCAAAGCTACTGGTTGTATGTATGCATGTGCTCATGAATGAATTTGCTAAAGCCCCCGCACGCTTCTTTCTACACAGAGTATTTTGAAAAAACTTCTTCAAACAAAAGTAAATAAATCTCCATACATTCATGTATTTTATAATTAAGAAAACTGTTTAAAGAACTTTAATAAAATGTTAATAAATATTTTATGTTTGACTTAAAACTCTTACAAAAATATTTGTCAATTTAATGTTCTGTGACGTCACTAAAGCGGAACTGCAACAGTAATCAATTATAAAAACGAACCTTCAACTTAAATGTAGTCGTGCTTTGTTCGTCTAAAGTAAACAAATTAATGTTTCACACAAATATTTGATTTCAAATTCAAGTTCGCGGTCAATTGCCATTTGAGCAGGGGATGGCGCTTCAAACTTAGAAAAATTTAACTCAAATCCATAATAATTAGTATGTTTAACTTGTACATAATGTTAAATGTATTCTTATATTACAGAGCTGTTGTTATAAGCTTTTTAAATCAAAAGCTTATTTTAAGTCATCACTACTTTGTTTTAATGTTGCCATATTGTTGAATGCTAATAAACGGTTGCTAACTTGACTGTTTTTCTTTATATAGTGTTTTCTTCATTAACTTTTTTATACGCTTCACCACAACGAGTGGAAAAAGGGTATATCTAAGTTTGTCATTCCGTGTGCAATTTCAACAATATCCATTTCCGACCCCATAAAGTATATATATATATTCTGATTTGTTATGCATAGCGAAGTCGATTGAGCTACATATGTCCGTTATTATTATTATGACAATCGCTCAGATATAGAGTCGAAAGAGGTGCCGTTGGACATCAGTCTGATCGGTCCATCTTCTTGGAGGCAACAGGCAAAACACCACGCCTACCTCTAATTTTTTCATGACAGTTGGAACAATAAATTAACTCCAATCAAAAAAATAAATATATGGTGCGATAGAGAATTACAAAATAAGAAAAAAGAGAGTGAAAAATTGGCGCTCGCCTATATTTTTCGAGTTACGGTGCTCTAAAATTTCCATATTTTTTAAAATATCAATATGGTATCATTTTAAAGCTTAACCCATTGAATTCTCTGTAACCCAGATGTGGAAATTATAACTATCTGCCGTTAAATAATTTTTTAGTTAGCCAACACTTTAATTAAAATTAATTTTTTTTTTAGAGGTGGCCTAGCTCATTCTGGAAAGGCCTATCTTTGTCAATGAATTAGGCAAATATTTAAGTAAAACTTTACATTACAATTTTTGAAACCTGAAATCCAACCAGAACTGTATATTAAACTTAATAGTTTTGATTTAATTAAATAATTTTTCAAACGGTCTAGCGAATGTAAATCTGTATAAAACACATCTTAAATTAAATTAAATTTATGCACGGTATAATTAAATTTTCTTATACAATTTATGATTTTATTAGAATTTTTTCTTGAATTCTATGAATTTTTTCAATAAATATTTATTTTCTTTTTCATAAAAAACTTCGTGCTATTTTTTATTTAATTATCCCAATTAAAGTAAATACCGATATTGATTATTGAGGATCAAAGCACGTTTCGATGGCTATTTCGTTGCCGCTTACTTAACACTTCAGGAAACTTCTGACAAACATTTTAAATAAACTAAAGATTTTTGTCCAATCAATAAAGCAAAGACAAAAATCAAAGTTTAAGAAAAACAACAATAACCAACAGTAATTCTATTTTTCTTTCTCCACTGTATACGGCTGACTTTTTTTCGGCTCTTTTATATAGTTTAAAGAGGATGAAAAATGAAATATCAAAATCACTACTATAATTTATTTCTATATAAGGCGAATTAATATAGGTGACTACACGGCTACAACAATCCAACAATACAAAAAACAACAGGCAATTTGTTGCTACAAAATTTAGGTATGTTGTCAAAATATATTGTTAAAAAAACAAAAAAAAAAAAAAATTTACTGATGAAAAAAAGTGGTTGTAATTTTCAGAATAAAAAAATTATAAAAATTAAGTTACATAAAAATGAAAATCCAGGAAAAGTGTGACCAAAATTCTATTGTACCACTAGTTTGCCCAAATCACATGCATCGTTTCATTCTTGCACGTTGACCATTTGAAGACTAACACAAAAAAACCAAGAAATTATAAATGTGGTAACAATAATTTTACAATCTTTTTACGTATATTTTGATTATACACATCAGGAACTGCAAATACGGTTCCATGTTGTGGTAGTTTTCTCTAGGAATTTCAATAGTTCCTTTGTTTTCTTTTAGCAATCAAAAAAATTTAAGTTGAACAAAAAAATTAACAAATAATTTATTTTTGACAATTTTTTTTGACAACTGCAATGTATACAGCTGATGGGCTTTTTCGCCCATGCGTTCACCTGTATTATTTCGCCATGTTTCTATGCACAGGAACTTTTATTGATATTTATTTTCACTTTCATGTTAAATGACAACAAACGTGTGTTTAAATAATTAAAAATTTAATGAATGATAAATTATTGATATTTTTTATGAATAATATTATATACGAAAAAAATATATATAATAAATACGGCTACTTTTACTACATATTTTGAACGACAATGTATCACAATTTGCTTTATTTGTTGTCACATATTGTTCTTCTTGGGGTACTTTAATATTTGCAAAATTAATTCCACTCTATAGGCGTACAAATGTCATGTAAGGTGTTATGGAAATGCCCATATGGCAACCCATCCTATGTTAGTGTCTTGTTGTTTTTGTTTTTTTTTCTATTAAAAGATGGCGTTCTTAGCAGCACGTTGTACAAATTGGCTTGTTTTTCATGAGATAAACTAATCTTTTCTTATCGGCCGATTAAAGACTTCATTTTTGTCTTTAATAAATTTTCCACTTTAATAAATTTAAAAACAAATAAAAGTAATTAAAATATTGTAATGTTTTATATTACCGCGAACTGAACGAATTTAACTAAAGCTTAATAAAAACAAAATACCTTGAGAAAATTTCCACAAATAAATTATTGTCATCGTAGGTCAGTAATACGTATTCGAACGTATGTATGTAGAACTGCAGAAATGTTCATATGCTTCAATTGGTTAAACATATTCATACTGGATAGTTGCATTGCAAAAACATTACAGAACTGATTCATTTTATTAAGTGATGCCAAACTAAATGAATATTTAAAAGTTTTAAATTAAAACAATCAGAATAGCTCAGTTTTTTTTTGGGCTTTTTTAATTTAAATTAAAACTGCTTAAAGAAGTTTGAATATTTTTAATAAATATTTTTAATTGACTTTTTTCTCTTTTCTTTTTTACATTCATTCATTCATGTGTAATTAAACGGTTTTGAACCGGTGGATAAGAAATTTATATTATTACGCACGTACATATGTATTTGATTTAAAGCTAATTACTAAATATTTGAGGTAATTTTAAATTAACAATTTTAATTTGTGTAGATTAACTTAAGATAATAATTATTATTACTAAACTACTTTTATAAAATAAATATAATAAGTTTTATGAATCTAAGTACTTTAGATCACCGTCAGCTCTAAAATGTGAAATTAATTTAGATAAACTTTCATATGTACCGGTTGCAAATCCAGTTAAAGCCAAAATTAAAATCAATAGATTCTTGGAGAGTACAAACGCTCTTAACGGTCGGCTGACAATATCACGTTTGGAAATTATGTCGATGATGGGCGGAAATACCAAAGCCAACGCTGTAGAACACAATGAACCAATTAGGGAGATGAACAAGCCAAGAGCTGGTACGATTTCAGCAATACTCACTAAAAAAATAATACAAAATAACAAAATAAAAATAAATGAACTTTATTAAAAAAAAAAAAAATAATACAAAGAAAAAAATAATTAAAAATTAAAAAGAAAAGTAAAGTAAAATCAAAGTTGATTATTGTTGTTTTTGCTTGAACTTTGATTTTTGTCTTAAATTTATTGTTTATACAGAAATCTTTAGTTCATTTAAAATATTTGTGAGAATTTTCCTGACGACCTAAGTGGTAGCGAAATGACCATCGAGACGTGCTTTCACTTTCAATAATCAATACCGGGAAAGTAGCACCATGAACTTAAAGTTTAATTTATTGAAAAAATAATCAATTATAATCCAAAAATATGTTTAAGTATAATTTATATGAGGGGCCTTGAATACATTTGACTTATATTTATACTTACAATTATACTTATTAATATACTTACTTATAGTTAAACTTACACTTACTTATATTTATATTTATGCTTATTCTTACATTAATACTTAAACTCAAACTTACATTTATACTTACTTATACTTATATTTTTACTTATGCTTATATTTATACTTATAATTAAACTCAATTTATATTTATTTTTATAAGTGTATATTTTTACTTATACTTACATTGATACTTATATTTATACTTATACTTACATCTATACTTATACCGATATTTTTACTTACTTAAATTTATACTTACATTTATACTTATTTTTATTTATACTTATAATTATACTTATATACATTATACTTATATACATATAATTACGCTTTAACTTATGCTTATACTTATAGTTACATTTATACTTACATTTAATTATACCTCAATTTTCAATTTTTACTTATATTTATACTTCCATTGATACTTTTTATACTTACTTATACTTATATTTTTACTTATGCTTTTATTTATACTTATATTTTTACCCATACTTATACTGACATTCATACTTATATTTATATACTTGTATTTGTAATTATACTTACATTTATACTTAAATTTATACTTATATTTTTACTTATGCTTATATTCATATTTATACTTAAGTTTATATTTATACTTATACTTACGTTGATACTTATATTTATACTCGTAATTACATTGATTATATTAATACTTATATTTATGCTCACATTTATACTTATAATTTTACTTAAGCTTTTATTTATAGTTGTATTTTTATTTATACTTTCATATACGCTTATATTTATACTTATACTCATGCTTATATTTATACTTATACTCATGCTTACACTCATGCTCATAATAATAAATTTTCTGCTCCAAGCCCCTCATAACGGCCACGTACATAGAGACCCATTCAATTTTATTACAAAGCGCGAAAGTTATTTTTATTAGATTTTTTTATGAAAATATCGCTAATATCTGGATTATGAAAACAAGCCAGATCTGTCCTTCCAAAAGCTAGTTTTAACAACTTTGACAGTTGAAGGATCGCCGCGAATAACGTTGCAAATGACAAAATAATAATTTTTCAGGAGACCAAAAAAACGTATTTAAATGATTTGATTATCTCCACTGACTGACTCATTGTAATTGCATTTTGACGGTGATAAAATGCATAATTTTAATGTTTTGTTGTTGGAACAAATGTAAGAGAGTAAAATTAACGGTAATCTGCAAAAAAAACTGGTTTTGCAAAATTTGTCTTTTACAACGTTATTCGCGGCTTTGCTTTAATTTTTGTTGATTTTTCTTCAACACTTTCTTTTGTGAATTATTTGGGAAAGTTTCATTTTTTATCTTTGCAAGAGCAAGGAAGTCTGTACCTCCCTTCATTCGCCATAAAATTAAAAATTTCCAAAGTAAAAGTTCCCTGCCTAAATGCATTCTAACAAAAAACGTCAAAACTTTCAATTTAATATTTATAAATCAACTTACATGTCACTAACACAAAAAATGTGCGGAATGATAAATTAGCAGCTAAAGGATAATTGTAACACCTCAAAAATTTAATCACTGTAGGCAACATAATTTGTATGGCAATGTGGAATTGTAAAGGATAACCAAACAGCACACCCATGGAAACCATAAGTTTAACAACTTGTGCGCCACTGTTAAGAAAAGGCGAAATAAATTCAAATTAAGTTTCAAGTATTCAACATTTTAAATTGAATTATGAAAAATTACATGGTATCGCCGAGATTCAAAGTTAAACTGCCGGCCACATTATCACCCCATTTAATGTAACCAAATATGCCAGCAAACATAAACATGGCGGATACCTGAAACAATAATTAAAATACAAATGAAGGATTTGTTAATATTTTATATAATTTTTCTTTTTTACTTACGAAAAACATGCCGACATTTAAAACGCCCAAGGGACGATCAAACTGGCTGGGGTTTTCCATGGCATTTTTAAGGGGCAGCACTAAAGCGATGCCTTCAAAAGCAAAGATGGCAGTACCAAAGTAAATGGCTAAATCCATGGGTCTGGTATAGAGTTTGCGTTCTTCTACATCGGCAAAACCATCTTTCATCGCAAAATACATCGTGATGGCTAAACCACAAATCATACAAATATTTGCAATAAACGAAACAGGTGTCAGCCATTTCAGATTTGTTATCAATGAACTCAGCCAAATGGGTGTGAATGCCAACAGCATAAGCAGACGCACATCGATATTTATATCGTAGGCCATTAAAATCTAAAATAATTATTCAATTAATATTTAATTTCATTTGAAAGCTTCCAGTGCCCACTTGCCTGACTCATATTCGTTCCAATAAACACAAAATATATGCAACAGAAACCCAATTGCGTGACGCATATAAATGAATTCACCATTGTCTTCATAAGTTTTGACCATTTTTGTACTTTAACCGGTCCCACTTCGAAACACTGCTCCACCGTTTCAGCAAAATCTGGATATTTTTCGTCATTTCTTAGATTTTTCATTTTAATCGAACAATTAATCAACATGTGCTGGCAGTGGACACAGATCAAGGCAATAATTATTGTCAGTATGGGTGACACAAGAATGCCACCATGTTTAAAAGCAAAGCCCATGGCAAATAGGCCAGGTCCAATGTTGCCCTTAAAGAGATGTATAATAGACTGAAAATAACTGTAGATGGCGTGTTTGGATGTAGCATTTTATAGATTTTTTTTAAAAATTTTAAACAGCAAAAAAAAAATTACCTGGTGGGTATTTCCTTGTGAATATGTTCATCGCTGTTCGGAATTTCCGCATCAATGTCGGCAGAGTTCTTATCCTGTAAATAAAGTGAAGGATTAAAATTAATTACTGAATGCGACAAGAACTTGAGCTTTTTTTTCGGAATCAAAAGACAAGCTCTTAACACCCACCACTTTAGCCACCACACACAAAAAAAGAACAAATTGGAAATAATTTTGTTTATTCAAAGACGCTAGAGATCAGCTCGAACTTCAAATGTCCAACTTATATATTTTAAAGGTTGTAATTAATGGTTTTTAAGTATTGTTTTCGATTTAAAAGTTGTTATTAATTGTAAGTCAGTATTTGAAAATTTCGAAAAATAAATAAATTTGATTAAAAAACCAAACAAACCTACCATGGCAGATTAATATACTAGGTAGTGGCAGTAGATCAGTTGACTTTCTTGTTTACGTTTTCAGATGTCAAATTTTGTTTACACTTATTATTTATTTTCCTACAATAATTTTTTTCTTACAGTGGTGTTGTGGAAATATTTTTAAAATTTTTATAAAACAAAAAACAGTCACACACTTTTTGAAACTGGAATTTACAAAATTTTGGAGTGTTATAGCTAAAAGAATTTTTAATCAAATGATTAAATAAAATTTAATTTTTTTGTTTTAACATTGTAAATTGACGGAACAGTAGACAAATGTCCCGAAAAATTGTTTTTTTTTACAAAAGAGGCCTTAATTAATCACAGTGCTGTCAAAACCTTTTTGGAGTATGTAGCAAAAATTTGGGAACTTACCGTTTAACTTTTTTAATCGGTGCTTTGCACTCCGAGGAATTTTATAATAAATTTAAAATTTTGTTCCAAAATTGTTGACCTAATTGTGCTTTTATTCGCACATGCTATAGTTTGCTTTTAAAAAGTTTAAAACATATTTGCTAGTACTGAAGTAAATTTAAATTGCATAAGCAAAAAAAAATATGTACCACGTTTTTAGGGAAAATCCTTAAAACCGAATTTTTTTAAAATTTTCTTAATTCAGAGGCTTGTAATTTTTTAACGAAAAGTGCTTTCAGAACAAAACTTTAAACTCGTTTATTTTAAATTTTATTAAGAATGTAGCAAATGTCTTGAAGTAATAATCCGATAATTATTAAGCATACTAAACTAAACAAAAACTAAGTTAGGGTTGGACAAAATTAACAAAACAAAAAAAATTGCACCAAATTTTCTCCCTGCATATTTAAGCATATTTTTAAAGATATTTTCAAGGTCTGATTAAATTTAAAAAATCTTAACATTTGAGTTAAAAAAAAAACTTTTTATGACTTTTTAAAAAAACTATATATCCGAGGTACCTAAATTTAAGGCCCTACCCAGAAGCCTTTGGAGCCTGACCGTCCGTAGATTCACTGAGAAACACCTGGCTCTGTAAAATTTCGTTGAGATATATTGAGCAGTTCATACGATACCAAAATTTGTCCAAGAAAAAAAATTGTTTTCAAACCACTGTGCTTAAGTTGATTTGACATCTGAAAATATGTTTTACAAAAACAAAATACATATTGTTTATTTATTGTTGTAGTTGTTTTAGAACTGCTATTACCTGTAAATTTAATGTGCCTTGAAACCTACATACAAGGCACATTAATTTTACAGGTAATAGCAGTTCTAAAACAATTTTGTTTTTGTAAAATATATTTTCAAATGTCAAATTAACTGACGCACAGTGGTTGAAAAACGATTTTTTTTACAAAATTCGATATCCAATGAACCACTCAATACATCTCCACGAGGCAAAGCAGAGGTGTTTCTCAGTGAATCTACGGACGGTCGGGCCCATAGGCTTCTAGGTAAGGCACCAAAGTTGAGTAGCTCGGAAATATAATTTTTTGAAAATGTCATAAAAAGTTCATTTTTAACTCAAATGTTAAAATTTTTTAAATTTAATTAGACCTTGAAAATATTTATAATATCTTACATGTGCAATTTATCTCTTTTAGTTTGGGAGAAAATTGGCTTTTTTCGGCGTAGTTAATTATCGGATTATTACTTAATTTTTTACATAAACAGATTAAAAAAGTTTTGTTCTGATATCGCTTTTATTTAAAAAGTTACACGCCTCTGAATTGAGGAAATGTAAAAAATACCAATTAATTTAAAAACAAAAAAAAACTTTTTTTTGCTTTTGCTATTTTCCCGATTAATTATTTAAATCACTAATATTGATTATTGAGGGTCGAAGCACGTCTCGATGGCCATTTCGTTACCGCTTACTTAACTCTTTAGGAAACTTCTGACACACATTTTAAATAAACTAAAGTTTTTTGTCCAAACAATAAAGCAAAGACAAAAATCAAAGTTTAAGCAAAAACAATAATAACCAACAGTAATTCTTTTTTCTTTCTCCACTGTATACAGCTGACTTTTTTTCGGCTCTTTTATACAGTTGAAAGAGGATGAAAAATAAAATATCACAAAACACTACGATAATTTATTTGTATGTTAATAGCTTGTTTATTTTAAATTTATTATCATATCCGCACTCTAAAATGAAGGAGAAAGAGCGTTCAGTGCTATGAATTTATAAAATTAAAAACTGAACGGAATGGCCTTTACTCGTATTCATCTAAAATATGGCTGCGAATGATCTAATGCCTGTTGTTCAATTAATGATTAATTATCAAGTGTTTTTGCAAAAATAAATTCAAATAAAACATTTATCAAGTCAAAATATTAAATTTAAATTTAATAATAATTTGACTCTTTTTAAAAATGACAGTTTGTCTGTGCAAATATTTGTGTTTAATAAATACCGTTAAACCCTAAGTGAATTTTCTATGTAAATGAAAAAATATATTTGTGTAAAGTAAAAATATAATAAAATGAACTGACTGATATATAAAAAATAAAAACTTTTTTCTTAGTCACTTGTCGACATGGTTTTGATAATTTGTCATTCCTGAAGTTCAGATCCCAACAAATAATTAAAAAAAATAATAATTTTTGTTAAGTAATCGCGTAAGATGAGTTATTAAAAGGTGAATTAATGAAAAAAAACTGTTTAAAACGAAGACTCAATAGGGAAAGAAAAAATATTTAATAACAGCGGAAAATCGACCGGAGAAGGTGTCTGTAATTTAGAATAGAAATTAAGATGGTTAAAGCGCCAATAAAGTATAAAGCAAGAAAATCGTATTACAAGCCTTAACCCAAGCTTAGTGAAAGAGGAAAGTTAGAAACATAACAGCAGTGCGCGGCAGTTATGCCTAAGTTGGTTACAAGGCCCTGCTGTTTTGTAAAAGATCGTGAGTTCGAAGTTTGACGGAGTCACAGCTTAGTATGGCTGCGTAAATTTGTTAAAAGTATGTGTTTACTTAACAAGGGATTGTGTGACTACAAACATAGCTAGAACCCTTTAAATATATCGTCATCTAAAATGATAAACGATGTAACTAACAAAAAAATAATCCAAATTATTATTATTATGATACCCAAAATTAAATAGAAAAACAGATTTTGATTATTTTTTTTTCAGTTAGTTCTTTTTCATTTGCTACTACCATAATCCGTTGTTTAAAGGGTCTTTCTGTGTAGCATAATTCTAAGTTTAATTATATGGATGTTATAATAAACACTTTAAAAAATATGCTTACTTTTCAACCCCACTGTACAAAGAAAACATTTATGCGTTTTGATTTCTAATATAAAATGAAAAAAACAATTGAATTTTGTTTATTATAAAAGAATAAAGTTAAAAATTTAAATAGAATATGCCAAAAACACATTAAAAATACTTGAGAATCCGCAAACGGTTAAACGGCATAAATTCGAAGGGAAGTTGAAAAGGCTTTAAAAAATGTAACGAGAGGTTAAGTAACATATTCAATATTAATCAATATTTCCTTTTAAAATTCTATTAAAATTTTAAATTTGTTTAAGATTTTTTGCTTTATCGATTAAATTTATTTATAACTGCATCAATAAGATTTTATTAAAAAAAAACTATTGAGATGCCTGCCGCTATCGACCTTCTTTTCTGTAAGACTTCTTCATGCAAGACTTAATAAATTATTAAATAATAATATTGTCTGAACTTCAATTGGCTTGAGCAAATGACACGTTTAAGTGTAAAATGTAGTCACGAGTTTTATAAAAAAAATACAAACGATTTATTTTGGAACAAAAAACGCTGAGAAGTGACAAAACACACAATTAAGAATATTAAATGGACATTAATAGATTTTGATATAAAATAATTAAAGTCTTTTAAATTGCCATCAGTGCTTTTCACGTTTTATATCTTAATTGATATATAAAAAGATAACAAAAAGTCAATTTTGTTCTTAGAAAAATAAGAATTCAATGCTAAATAATAAATACAAAAAATATATTTTAGCAATTTTTTCTTCATTTTCTTTCTAAAAGGTTAATGATCGTTAACTGCAGTTTTCGATAATAAATTAACTTTTAACACAAAATGATAAATTCGCATGCCAACATACTTTACGAATTAAAGGCTAAAAATAAAGGCGAGAAAAATTAATTTTTAAGGCATTTTTATTATTTTTAAAGAGATTAAGTCCATCGTCGTAGAACACTTTGCAATAAGACGTTTATATTTTTTTCTGCGGGCGAAACGAAGCTTCGAAGATTTTATGAATGTGTCGATATTTTGGTAAAACTTTGATTTATTTGTGAAAGTGTCGGTTTTTTGATAAATTTTGTTTTTTGTATAAAAATTTTTTAGGGTAAAACTTAATTTCTCCTGAAACAGGCGATTTTTTGTAAAATTTCAAGTTTTGGGTAAAATCCGTATTTTTAATGAAATCGAACAACTACATAAATTGACAAGTTCTTAGGAGACCTCGATAAGTCCATCTTAGCCCAATCATGGTTAGGTGAGCATGTTTTAGTCGGTTCTAGTAATTAGCAATCTGGAACATTACTTCTTATCTAATATTGTATAATAAGGTAAAAAAAATAATATCGAATATATAATATTCGAATAGATAATATTCGAATAGATAATATTGGAATAACAATTTCATTCGTGTATATAATATTAAAAAAAAAATTATACTCGAATTGATAATATTCAAAACAACATTTTATTCGAATATAAATTATTCGAATAAAAATTTTATTCGAACATAAATTATTCGAATAAAAATTTTATTCGTCTATATAATATTCCAATAAAAATGTTATTCGTATAAATAATATTCGACTAAAGATACTTTATCGTATTTTAGTTTAATAAATAAGAAAATCACACTTCAAGTAAATAACAGCAACAACACAAAACAAATACTTATAAAGTTTTTTGTTTTTTTATTCAAAAAAACAAAGTTATTTTAATATGCCATATTTAATGTAAAAAAAAAAAAAATTAAATAATTTCCAAGGAACTAAAAAATTGCAAAAAAGTTAAGATCTTAAATGATTTACTTTTTTCGTGAATAGACTTAATATCGTTTTGCATTTACTTAATAGACTTAATATCGTTTTGCATTTACAGGAAGATTAAATGTGTTGCAGCATTAAAGTCACACTTAATCGTCATAAATAAATATAATACGACTAACAAACCGTGACAATGATATCTTTGTGCTCTTTAAAAAGCGAGGAAAAAGACCTGTTACTGACAATTAACCGTTTAAAGCATGATTTAATAATTGAATAAAAATACATACAGTGACTTACATAAGTATTCCAATTTAACTGAACGATTGATGTTTGTAATCTTATCTTCCCAAGTATTTTTTTGTTGCTTAAAAAAAAAAATACTCCACAAAGGTCATTGAATTGTTGCAAAATTTCTTATCCAAACTAATAAAATAAAAAAGTAAACAAACTTAGATTGTCATTGTTTTTTTTTGTTTTCAGATTTTGTTGTTGTTGTTGTTTTAACGATTTTAGAATAACACAGTTAATTCTGTGTCAATAACGTTCAACCACATACTTGGAATATTGTAATATTAGGAGCTAAATAAGATAATATTTTTCAATATTTTAAATATCCCTGTTTGTTACTTGGATATAAATAATACTGCCACTAAAGTAGAAGATCCAGCATTTTGAAGAATAAACAAAATGGATTGAAATCGGAAGAAGGTAAAAAAATCGATCAATCGATAGTTAATACAGATTCGAATCAATCGGATATAAAATACTTGAACACACCTAAAAACACACATTCACACATTCAGGAGGGAGTTTTTTTTAATAACGTTATGAAAAATTATTTGTAAAATTAAAATACAATTAATTTTTTTAACAACTTGCTGAAGATGACTGACTGTAAAATAAATTTAAAAATGCCAGTTTAAATAATAGAAACACGTCATATTTGTAAGAAATAAATTTTTTTTGTTGTCAAAGCAAAAGCAAATAATATTTCTTTACTTAATAAATGCAACGAAAAAACCTTTAGGAGATTTCTTTTTTTACTAAATTTATAATTGCGCAGTTATAATTTGTATGCATGAGTGAAAAAAATAAAAAAATGACGTCTTCTCTTTATTGTCTTAAAAATAGTTTTTGTGTTTTTGGATGATTTTAACGAACTCGGGTTTTTTATTATTAAATAAATACATGTTTTAATTGTTTTAAATGACAGAACATGAAGATAAAACAACACATGCACGATTAAGAAAATATTTCAATTGGTACAAAAATAAGAGGATTATTGACTCCTCCTTAAATATATTAATGAATGGAGTCAATGTTTATTGTGGATAAATTTTAGAATATTCGATTAGCTGGGTTTTTTTTCGTTTAAACGGTTAACTGGGCAAATTTTTATTTATGGTTGATATTAAATCGATAAATAATCATTTGAATTTAAAAAAAAGGATAACGAAGATTCAGAGCCAAGACGGAGCTTAAAAACTTATTATCATAATGAGTTGGTTTAGTTGTAGTGACTTGCGGTAACAAAGCTGGGTCAATGGCAAACTTACATTGTGTTGGCTGCCTGGTCATGAGGACTATTTTGGAAGTGGGAGGACTGAATAGCTTAGTGAACAGCTTAGCGTTCCTAATATCGCAACTCCACCTTGAAATTTAAAACGGATAAGCTACTGGCCTCTATTGCTATTGTCGTTATCACAATTATATAGAAATTTATAATCACGGATTCAGGCGCTTTTGATAGATCCACAAGCATGAAAATTAGCTCAGTCGATTAAAATCGCCTAAAACATTATATTTTCAACTGAATAACATTGGCACAACAATTTTTAACTTAGAAGTTGTAAATATTGAAAAGGTCTCGAACATTCTGCTACCTAAAGATTTATAACCAGTGATTAAAAATGCTTGACTATTTTCAATGCATTTGTAGTTGTTTAACAGTTGCTGTGGAAAAATGTGCAGCAAAAGCAAAAACAAATGCAATAAAAAGAAAGAAACGCATATGCTTAAGCTGACTATGTGTTTCTTTCTGCAGCGAAGCAATCAGCAAAGCATTTATTTTAAAAACCTTTACTATTGCTTAAGCAATCCGTCGTTCTTTATTTTTGCTTTTGCTTAACTCTTTGCTATGAAGTTGTGGCTGATTACGATTGGTTTTTTTTGCTGTTACTTGCTGTAACTCTCTGCTGTTCATCCTTTTTAGCATTGGAAACGTATTTATGTATTTATTACTTACAATGCGTAAGAAAATACATTTTAAAAACGTTGTTTTTGGTATTTTTTTCTTAAAAAGCAACAGCAAAAGAAGAGACAAGCATCAACATACTGCTTATGCAGCAGCAAATGTTTTTAAAATAAATGCCAAGCTGCAAAAAGAAACACATAGTCAGCTTAAGCATATGCGTTTCTTTCTATTTTTTTGCGTTTGCTTTTTGCTGATGCTTTGTTTACAATAAAATGTTTTGTAAATGCTGAGACATTTATCTGCTGAAAAACATGTGAGCAATGCAAAGATTTTAGTGCTGTTGCTATTTTTAAGCAAGCAATTTAAACCCTGGTTATAACTAAATAATACGACAAACGTTAAGATATTTAACCCAGAGCTTAACAAAATCTGGAGATCGTTACATATTTAATTTATTTCCCACAAAAAAAGCATTTATTTAAGTCTAACGCCATAATAGCTGGTACAAGGTCATCACATCATAGAGAATCTCTGACGTATTCTTTGCATCTTTTGGCAAACAACGATAGCCAAGCAATTGTTGACGATATCATGTGCCACAAATATAATCGACTGATGATATTAGCAGATGATATCACATGAAAAGTTCTCAAATGAAAATTGCAAGGCATTAGAAGACCTGGGTGCCCAGGCAACACTTGAAAGGGACGAACTAACGAATAACTTTTAAAAAAATATTAATGTAATTTTTTAATCATGGTTCTGAATTAAATTGAGGAAAAAAAAAATAAAAGATAATATAATTCTACTGAAAAGACTAGTGTGTGATTTGGCCACAACTCTGTCAGCCGTTAAATATCAACAATCGGAATCAAACAAACAAATTGATTCTTACGCTCTGTTTTGGGGCAAAGCGAATAATCTTTTATAGTGTTTGTCTAAAGGAGGGATACACCAATTTTAAAAAAGTATACTGAAAATTGTGTCCTTAGACATTATCAAAACATTTTAGAAAACTCGCCCAAAAAAACATTGCAATTTTAAAGGAGGATTGGCAAATCAGGATAGGGACAATTGGGACAAAAAATGTATCATTTATTTCAAGCTGTTACTACCGGGTGCAGAGAGTAGAAAGGACCTGCACAGAACGACCTAAGTCCATTTAAAAAAATGCAATGAATTCTAGAACAGAGAGCGTGTGGTAGGCCTTATATTGCGCTTTCAATTAAAAACCATTGAGAGAATAGTGGAAGAGACACCCGCACGATGCTGGTCTGAATGCTATTGGGTCTTGCAATTGTCAAAAATAACAAAAATGTTTTTGAGAAATTTCCTGAAGAGTTAAGTAAGCGAGACGTGCTTTCCTCCTCAATAATCAATAACTATTAATTTATTCGAAAGATTATGGCGCCAATATTTGAAACTGTTTTGCCGGCTATTTTTGACGAAGCGAATTCAGCTTTTATCGAATTCTTCAAACATTATTGGCCGCGTGTCTCGATTAAAACGAATACTGGTGGCCTTCAAGGCGTCAATGTATTATGATTGTAAATCAGACTTAATCAAGAGGCGAAAAATCGTACGACATACGAGTGTTCAAACAAAATATCATTTATAATGGTGCGGCAACGATCTTTAACGACTGTAACGCGAACTCTGGCTTCAGTTTTGTAGAATCCCCAAGTGAATGGAAATCAGAAATCAAATCAAAAAGCAAATACTACCATAAAAAGGTAACATTCAACTATTGACTTTATTCGTTTCTGCAAATTTATAAATTGCAAGAAAAATGGCAATAATATTGTTTCAAATTGATTTTCTTAAAAATACAGTTCTTTACCTTGGCACCCCATAAATAAAAGAATGCTATTTTACTATTACAGGAAGCTTAAATTTATACTTGAAATAATTTAAAAGTATGTTGCGTTAAGCAATTAAATCTTTTAATTTCATTAAGCAAAAATCTTACTCGTATTTACATAAATCATAAAAATCTTAATTGACTTTAATTGAATTGCCCGCTTTAAAAGAAATTAATTGTTGTTTATTTAAATTACTTCTTGTAATGAATTTAAAAGTCAATTATAGTAAATATACATTTGATTTTAATATTCTGATAAAATATTCAAAAATTAATTGTTATAATTAGAATGCACAATTCAAAACAAAAAAAGAAGCAAACGGAATTTTTTATATTTTTTTTAAATAAAGAAAAACAATTTATTTTGAAATACTTTTAATTAAAAATAGCTAAAAAAAGAAAAAAAAAACCTGTAAAAGTACTTAAGAAATATTTTACTTTGGCAATGAAAATGAAAACAGAATAAAAATAACAACTTTTACCCACAAGATAAAATAAAATAGAGAAGAAAATTAAAAAAAAATTAAATATAAATGAACACATTTTAATAAATGTCTAAAATTATAACCTAGAAATAAATGTTTGAATGTTCGACCGCGTACTAGGTCATTAATATTTATGCACATACATATGTATGTATTTATCTATAATAATTAAATGTTCGGACGTATTTAACTTTCGTTAATTTAAAATATTTAAAAGTAAAACAGCAATTGTTATTAAATAATAAATAACATTTTTAAAAATCATTCATGCCTCAATACATTCAGCATACATGTGCATGCATATGCATGTACATACATACATAAAAATGTAGAATGTATTTCGTTTTTTTTTTTGTTTCTGGCTCAAAGGCCAATTACCTTTTAATTAAAGAAAAAAAATTAACAAAAAAATTTAATTTATAAAAAAACGTAAATAAGTGATCAGCAGTTAGAATAAAATTTTAAATTTGTATTCAACGCAATTGGCCAAGACCAATATTCTACACGTGTTTACATAAAAATTATACTTCACTTGTCCGTTTTCACAAACAATGCATTACTTATAATAGTAGAGTGTTTAAGCATTTCGTTGCGAACCAGTTGAAATAATTACATTATCTTTTGTTAAAAATAAATTGTTCAGTTCATAACCTATTGTATGTGCGCCAAATTGTCGGATCCTACAGTAATTGTACAAATATTGTTTTATTCATTCTTACATAAACATTTGCTTCCCTTTGTTCTATTGATATTTTAAACTGTATTATTTTTTTAAGTTACAAAAAAAAAAACAATTGCAACAACGTCATTACCACTACCCTAGTTGTATTTGATACAACATACGATTTACAAAAGGGTGTGAAGCGAATAAATATTTCAAAAATAATTACAAATACAAAGAAAATATTAAAGGGAAATTGCCTGGTCTGGCTCACTTTACAAGTTTTGTTGGGCCATAAACATAAATATGATAAAAGTAAAAGTAGAAATAAATTTAGTAAAAACTATAAATTTTATTTTAATTTTTCTTTAAAACAAAAAAATAAATCAAAATTAAACAACAAAATAAATCAATTAATCATCCAAGTGAGAGCTCTAGCCTTTTTTTTAAACTGTGTGTTTGCGTATAAACATGAAAATGATGTCTCTATAGGAACACTCTTTAATTTTTAACCCCATTTCTTTATTTGTTGTTGTAGACTTCATTATTATACACATTCTAATACGGTTCACGAAAAAGTGCAGAACGACTTTTTACCGAAGCGAAAAGATTTACGTTTTTTACCCTTTGGGTACGAAACCCTAAAATGTTTAAAAAACTTCAATTAAAAAATACCAAAATTTTTGTTTTCTAATTTTTAATTTCTCATAGTATGTACAATGTTTGTACATTGTACATATTTATATTATAACCCAGAAAAAATTATAACTTTGATATTTGATTGACATAACTTTCATAAGTAATTATTGAAACACTTAAAAAGATTAACAAATTGTTTATTGATAAATTTTTGATACTCATAATATTAAGTCACAATCGAATAAAAGAAAAAAACCTTAACCTACTATCGGTCAATACACGTCAATTTTTATCGAATAGACGTCACAACAGTTAGTTGCTTGATTAGAAATATTTTTATCACAAAAAATGCCATTTTAAGAGATTCCAGACAATATTACAAGTATCCACTCAATAATACTAAATATAAAAAATTAAAAAATAGAATAAATTAATTTTTTAAGGTTTTTTTTTAAGAATATTTATATCCGAGGTGTCCGTGTCAGATTTCGTTAGAATATCCTTCTCAAGCTATTAAATTAGTTTTAAGATAAAAAGTTTATCGTTGCGATACACTCAAACACGGGGATTCTTTAAATTTCCTTCGTCTACGAACTTTTAAACGATCGAAAGTTTAGCAGTTGGATTTTTTGATTTGTTTTGATTTATTTATTTTCCAAAAAATTCATTATAAAAAAGGAAACTTTAACTAACAATAGATTAAAAAAATCCTTACATAATAAAGTATTTCCCAAGGATTGTTACAATAAAATAATTAAAAAATCTGTACATTTTTATACAAACATTAACAAACTGGATTTTTTAAAGTGTTTTTATATAAATTGTAAAACAAAGTTTTCATACAACATTTTATTTTTGATTGATGTAAAGAAGGAATATAATCTCCATAATCGAGTTTGATAAATCATGCAAAATTGCTTGCCAAAGAACACACAGACACACTTCTAATAAAGTGTTTCAGAAATTCTATATTAAAAATGATTGACCAAGACTGGTCAACCGGAATATTTATCACTATTTAATAGAATAGAATCAGAATTCTATTGACACCCACTAAAAAATAATTGAGCTTTTTTTTAGTTTTTTAAACATTTTCTTATGTCTCGTTCTTGCAGGGGAAGCAAAAATAAAGCAAGTTTTGGTAAATATTTCAAGCACTTTTAATTTTGAATTATACTTAAGGAATAATAATATTTTTAAATTTTGAATTTATTTTACAATCCTCAAATAAATAAAAATACAACAGTAACTGACTTCCAAAATGTTTTAACACAAAGTTTGTATACAGTTTTGCTGCAGTATTTAGATCTTGTATCAATACAAAGTTGCGAAACAATGTATCAATTTAGAAACTGATGCGCTAGTTACTTGTCTGCGACATTTTATTTAAAAATGATTGCAAGGAATAAACTTTTAATCTTTAATCAGTTTATCTTTAAATTTTTTCTTTAAATCTTGCCCTGTTTTATACAAATTTATAGTTATTAAAAATTACCTGTTCCCAAAATGAATCTTTAGTTCATGTTTAACCGTTCATTTCATTCATTTGACCTTCTTGACAGTTAATTAAATATGTTTAACAACATATCAACAGCTGTTTAATATAATGTACCCACACACACAACACACACACACACACACACACAAATGCATTTTTGAATTTGCACAAAAAGAGAGTAAAAATATGAAAACTTCGTTTATATTTATTGCTATAAAATTACAAAAAATTAAATAAATAAATAATTTTCTGAAACTAGGTTTTCCATCCTTTTTATTTGTTTAATTCATTTTAAGTTTCATTCGTAAATAAACAATAGAGTAGAGTTATTTACTTTTTGTAAGGTAAACAACACTGAGCATTGTTTTAATAAAGAGTGAAAAATTATAATGCTAAAACGCTGATTAACCGCTGGTAAATTATTTCATTAACTTTTTTTTATCGTGGTTGCATTGCTGCAAACTTTATAGAAATTGTTTTGCTTTAGACCAGAGCTGTAAACGAATGATTCATTTTTGTTTTTTAACTCACCGTGAATTAAAATGTTTGAACGCATTCATCTGTTAAAAAAAATGAATTGAATTAAAATTTGAATGCATTCACAATGAATTTGAATTCTTGAATGCCATTCACTTGGCCACACAAAGTGAATGAATTAAAATTTGAATGACTTTATTATGAACAAAATTTGTGTGAATGCATTCACTTCATCAGCTAAAAAATGTATTAGAATTTGAATGGATTTATTATGAATATAGACGTCGTGAATGCATTCACTCGCTATCGAATTAAATGAATTTGAATGCAATTGTTGGAAGGAAAAAAATATTGAAGGCATTCATTTTGTTTACAATAATTCTTTTTAGTTGAAAATTATACAGCGTGTGTTACTAAGTCGGCCATGACATAAGCTGTAGAAAAGTTAAAGGGTGTTACATCGGGCATAATAAACGCTGTAGAAAAGTTAAAGGGTGTTACATCGGGCATGATAAACGCTGTAGAAAAAGTAAAGGGTGTTACAAAATTGACGTGATTTTTACTATTATAGTGTTATATTTTGAACTATAAAAGATAAAAACTTGAAATTTACGCAGTGTGTGATACTACATCGGGCATGATAAACGCTGTAGAAAATTTAAAGGGTGTTACAAAATTAACTTGACTTTGACGATTATAGTGTTATCTTTTGAACTATAAAGTTTCAAGTTTTTATCTTTTATAGTTCAAAAGATAACACTATAATCGTCAAAGTCAAGTTAATTTTGTAACACCCTTTAACTTTTCTACAGCGTTTATCTTGGCCGATGTAGTAACACACACTGCGCAAATTTCAAGTTTTTATCTTTTATAGTTCAAAAGATAACACTATAATCGTCAAAGTCACGTTAATTTTGTAACACCCTTTAACTTTTCTACAGCGTTTATCGTGGCCGATGTAGTAACACACACTGCGCAAATTTCAAGTTTTTATCTTTTATAGTTCAAAAGATAACACTATAATGGTCAAAGTCACGTCAGTTTTGTGTCACCCTTTAACTATTCTACAGCGTTTATCATGCCCGATTTAACACCCTTTAACTTTTCTACAGCTTATGTCATGGCCGACTTAGTAACACACGCTGTATAATTTTCAACTAAAAAGAATTATAGTAAACAAAATGAATGCCTTCAATATTTTTTTCCTTCCAACAATTGCATTCAAATTCTAATTCATTTAATTCAATAGCGAGTGAATGCATTCACGACGTCTATATTCATAATAAATCCATTCAAATTCTAATTTATTTTTTAGCTGATGAAGTGAATGCACTCATAAGAAGTATTTTCATGATGAAATTCAAATTCTTATTCATTCACTTCGTGTGGGCAAGTGAATGGCGATCAAGAATTTTAATTCATTGTGAATGCATTCAAATTTTAATTCAATTTATTTTTGTGTGGAATGAATGCATTCAAAAAATCACAATTCAATGCGGGAATGATTCGCAGGAATGATTCAAAAAAGAATCATTCGTTAACAGCTCTGCTTTAGACTTACAATGGATTAGCTAGACCGCATCACAATATTTATCAGTTATATTTTTATAACCTTCACCACAAAAAGTATAAAAGGGTATAATATTTAAGCTTGTCAGTCCGTTTGTAATTTCTACGATATTCATTTCCGACCCCATAAAGTATAAATATTCTGACTTTTTAGCCATAGCGAAATCGATTGTGTGATGTCCGTCTGTCCGTCCGTGTAAGTGTTGAAATCAAATTTGCCTCGGAAAAAAATATGTCAATCGATCAGATTTAGTGTCGAAAGAGGTGCTTTTGGAAATCGGCATGATCGGTCATGTCCTTCGAGGCAGCAGGCAAAACACCACGCCTACCTCTAATTTTTTCATGTTATTTGGAACAATAAAGTAACTCCAATTAAAAAAATAAATATATGGGGCGATAAAAAATTGAAAATAAGATAAAAACATAAAGAGAAAAAATAGGCGCTCGCGCATATATTCCGTTTTAGGGGGTTCTGAAATTTTAAAATTTTTTAAATATCAATAAGGGTACCATTTGAAGAGATCTTAAAAGAAATACTTAAGAGCCAATGGCATTTTTATGTGAAATTATATACATGCAGTACCATTTTTTTTTTTTATTTTTGAATTCTCTGTCACCCCAATATATGCTTTTTTGATTGGGGTTATTTCACTAAACTAGATTTTCGTAGATGGTGAAGGGTATATAAGATTCGGCATAGCCGAATAAAGCACTCTTACTTGTTTTAAATAAAATTTGTTATTTTTGTGATGACGCTCATCAGGTAAGCTCACTGAGTAAGTAAAAAAATTTGAAGGTGAAGGAGGTGCTTGAGTACAACTCGCACTTTGTATATTTTTCACTGTTTTAACTAAACGTATAAAGTTAGCAGTCAAAGTGTTTTTTTGTCATAGTTATCAACACTTAACTACAGAAAAGGCGAAAAATACTAATTTCCTTTAGCCTTGGAACTATCTTAGTGCGATGACCGATTTGCTAATGTCTTAAGATAATGTAAAATGCCCCTCTTATAATTGAATTGAAATTATTTTGGCCTAAGCTAATTTATTTTAATTTCTAAAAATCTTTTTAGAAAGAAAATTTATTTTACAAAAGTACGTTTTCCCAAAAAAAAAAAGAAAAAAAAAACAGAAAAATTAGACGCTAGCAGAATGTAACGCTGCACTTTCTGGACCGCTACGTCCTTCATCCCCCTTCCCTATTACCTTTATGTTAAAACTCCAAATTATCTTTAGTTTGGTTATTGAAGAAAGCGGTAAAAATAGAAGTGGCGGAAAATATGAAGAGTAAACTAAATAATTAATACAAAAAAGCATAAACATACATATCGCTGACCTCAAGAAGAAAGGCCCTAACTGGAATTTTTACAAAATTAAGTTTTTTCGTGATTCCAATACATTTCACACAAATACTTACGTCGTCACAAAAATTTAAATGCAATAGTATCAAAAATAACGGTTTTACAATCATTTACATTTCAAATATTACATTTTCATGAACACAGTTTCTATTATGTTTTTACCTTCTCCTATAAGTGTTAGGGCCTTTCCACATGAGACCAGCGATATATACTTACATACATATGTACATCTGGTGCATTCATTAACGAACAGTAATGCGAGGGTATGTGTTACCATTTGAATATTTTTGCAAACCAGTAAAACCCACAATAAACATTTGAAAATAATATAAAGATACCTAAATTATAATTATATTTTTTTTTTCAACATTTTATAAACAAATATAATCAAGAACTTCCATAAAATAGGTAATGACTTTTTTTAAGAGAAGATTAGCTCTGACAACAGTAATAAATTTTAAAAGTAAATATCAGTAAATAATAATTTTTTAAGAGAAGATTAACGCGAACCAACAGTAATAAATTCTAATAATAATATTTTAAGAGAAGATTAATTTAAACAAGTATGTACATTAAATGAAGCGGCAAAAATCATAATAAAATTTTTAAGAGAAGATTAACTTAATAATGTGAAATATAAATAATATAAAACGGAAAACAAATTCCCACTAAATTAGAGAAGAAAAGGCGGAAATGATTAGATTTCGCTCGTGCAAAAAATTGGAATTTTTTTCATTGCTGCTGAAGAAGGGGAAAAGCCAAACAACCAAAGTTCAATCTTTTTCGAAGAAAATAAAAAAAAAAAACCGAAAGTTATAATGGGGGTGGGTGTAGAAGGATGCATTCATTAACAATCTGTTAGAATGAATAATAAAACTTTTATGGAACCTCTTTCTTTTTGTGATGGTGTTTTGAAGAAATAAAAGCAGATTAATAACATGTGTTCATTTGCATTAAGGTGCATAACTATGTAAGTTCAGGGATGGAATATTTCAATTATACTTAAATACTTAAATTTTCTTATCAGAAATTAAAACATAGTGAAAAAGGAACTTAAAAACAATTTTCTCATAAAAGCTATTAACAATTATGAATGATATTTTCGCTTCAGGGTGCCTTGGAAGAGAATTCTGGATAATACAGTTTTATTTTCCCGTAATTACTCACTATGGCTAGAGATGCTTTTTATTGCAAGGCTCCAGAAAACAGAGGGGATAGCAAGCATCTCAATCGCCACTCTCTTTTATTGCTAAGGGCAGTTAGTCCTTTTTCGTTAACCCTTTCTACAAGAGTTTTTTATATTTGTTTTACTTTTAAATTTTATGCGGTAAGATATGCACCGTAATAATTTTTTAATATATTCGATTAACGGAGATATTACACTCTCACTATTATTTTTGTAGCTGTAAGAACATCGTAGCTTATTCGAATTTTAATTTTTTTAACTGGTAATTATGTAAAACTAACCTGTATTTTCTTTTTTCTCAAAAAATTTCTAAAATTTCTTAAAACCCATTAACTTAAAATAAAAAAAAATTTCTTTATGTTTGGAAAAAAATGTATAACTATTTAGTACCAAAAACGCTACAACGGCCGCACCGTTCTACATAAAACTGCTGCTAATTAATGTGTTACACTAAGTTGTGTATTTATTACATTCGATTAACCATTTCTTGCTAGGCTGGTGGGGTTCAAAAAAAATCGTGAGTGCAAAGGAAATTGCTAAAGAGACGTATTGTTTAGTGAATGATTGTAAGCTTTTTTTTACTTGTGAATATTAATATTTCCGAAAGAGATGTAATAAAGGATTTAATAAATAAAAATTGTTCATACATTTTTCGTTTAAATTTATACGAATTCTTATGAAATTAAAAAATATTTATCCAATTCGCAAACTGTTGTATAAGTGCTAAGTTGTACAGTTCTACAATAGCTGTATAAATACTGTTAAAAATTACCACAAGTGGAATAGAATAAAAAAATTCCCATTCGTCTATAAATATTTTTGGTTTCACTTTAATTTTTTCATCGGTGTAATTCTGTTTGAAGGATCGATTTCTTCATATGGATTATCTAATACATGACAAGTTTTTGCCCTTCGTTTAAGGGCTATAGCACGAGCCAGGAAAATGCTCTAGTTGCGCTAATGAATTCTCTTTTTCCTTTTTTAAAGTTAAAAGATTTCAAAAGTTTATAAACAGAAACTTAAAACTGCATATTAATAATTAGTTTGGTTGTAATTCTTACAACCTACAATTAACAATGGGTTGTGAAGTGTGTAATTAAATGATGAACTTTTAATTTTGTGTTTGTTGCAGCATTCCTTTTTTTTAAGTCAAAAATTGTTTTTTTTTTCATTCATTCAACCAAATATATTATCCATAATTAATTCACATCTTTACGATTTTATCTCAACTTTTTTTTTGCTTATATGCAAAAAAAGAAATGAAACCACTATCTAAAAAGTATTATTGCGGACTCCCCACTGTGTAAGAGTTGTAGATTTGTTGTTAGTGCTTTTTCGTTTTTTTTTTCTTCTGCTGTTTCTGTTGTATGCACTCAACAAGTGTTTTGTTGTTGTTGTTTTTGTTGTATGTAGTTTGTTTGCTAAGTGTTGTTGAATTTGTTGTTGTTGTGGTTGTTGGATTTTATGTGTATGAAGGCATTTGTAGACAATATTTATAGACGTGGGAATTTTCCACTCAACACTGTAAATTTTTCAAACAATTTGGTAGCACAGAATTCAAAATTTTTCGTTCGTTTTTAAATAAAAATCGAAAATTAAATCCCCAAAAAAACAATAATAAATTAAATTTTTATATATAAATATTATTAAAATGCAAATTTAGTAGGTCAATGAACACTTGAAACACCAGAGACCCGCCAAAGATACATAGAGATGCATATAGATTGCATGTAAATGGAGTTAAATAAAAAAAAAATAATAATTATTATAATAATTTATAAAACAAACAAAAATAAAACAAGCAATCAAAATAACAACGCAACGAACCTGTGAATTTTGAGCCATTTTTGAAAATATTTTTCTTTCTTTTTTTAAATTCAAATTTTTTATTTATTTTCTAAATTAAAAATTCTTGGAAAAAAATTTATTTGAATATACGTATGCACTTATACATTTAAACGTTTATATTTGCACAATATATCATAACACTCTATTTTAGTTTATATAATTAAGTGAATTTTTATCTTGACTATAATGATTATAATAATTTTATTTCCGATCTTGTATTTTGCTGTCAATGTTGTGTTAATCGTTTAACGAAATCTTTAAGACTGAATGTCTCATGAAAAGTAGACGCTTAAGTAAGTGAATATATACACTGTGAATGTTATTCTGGCTAGCTACCCCACCAAAAATCAGACAGCCAGCCAGCCAGCCAGTCAGGCAGCCGTACAATCAACAATCAGCGCTGACCATAAAACCACCAGCAAACAAACGAACCAACCAAACAGCCAGCCAGAATTTTGCTTGTATGTATGTAGAGTGTGAGCACACTGTTTCTGTTTATTATTGTATTGTCGTGTGTGTGGACGGCGCGCCAAGAAGCACTGTCAAACAGTTCTAGTTCTATTGCCATACAATTTTATTTTTAAGTATTTTTATTTTTTATTTTATTTTATTATTGTTGCTTTTTTTATAAAAAATAAAAAAAAAGTTGTGTTAATTTTTTTTGCCACTTTTTCTGTTGTTCATACAATTGTTAAAAAACAAACAGACATTTTTAAGACCGTTTTATTGTCTTTTGTTTTCACCTCAAATTTCACAAAAAGCAAATGATTTTTATCTAAACATATATTTGCTAATGTTTTTTACAATAATATCTAAGTATTTGTTTTTTTGCATTTTATCAGGCTTCGATTTATTTTTTAACGTTTGTTGTAACTTAAAAATGTGCCACTTATTAAAATATTAACAATACAGTAGCACCTCGCTAATTAAGATATCGATTATCTCCTACTTAAGTAATCGAACAGTAATACTTCAGGACTGGGATTTTATCGTTAACATTAGATTGTACGGTTATCTGAAAAATAATCAAAAAGTAATTTCTAAATCAAAATTATCATTTGCTAATTTGGTATTTAACTAGCATATGCCCGCGGCTTTGTCCATTATGTTTTAAAAATAGTAAGTTCTTTTCATAAAAAAGGTGTTGCCAGATTTTCAGTGTATCATTTTTATCGTTAAAATATTGTACTTATACTTTTTTCTGTATTTTTCCTTTATCTTCTAGGGTAAAAAGATTTTGAATTATTGGCCCGGATAGTTATAAACCGCCCCGCACCATATTTTATTTAATATTTTATTAAATACAGTTTTTGCGTGATAGGTACACGCTCAGTTAGACAGGCAAGAATTCCTAAACTTGGTATTTTTTATTCTTAAACAATGTCGGAAAATTATTTTATTTACAGTCATGGTCCTGTTGAAGCTTTATTTAATATACAGCTCTGGATTAAAACTAAATAACGTTACAAGTAAATCTCTTAAACAAAGCAATAGCATTGATGTTTCTGTGAATTTTTTTCCCTTATCTCCAGGTCTGATTTTGGTAACAAAGACAGAGCATATACACCCTCATAGTAAGGATCTATCTATTTAAATCTCTTTAAAATCAGTTTATCCGTATAAAATTACAGGTTATTCCCATTTATTTTGTCTCCGAGCCCTAGTTTTTACAAAAAGGTTAATTCACTTTCAAAATATAAGAATTTTTTTCAACTTCATAAAACTTCAGTCATTTTAGCGTATTACAACAATAACAAGTAAGAGTGCTATATTCGGCTATGCCGAATCTTATACCCCCTTTACCATGTATGTAAATTTTGTTTAGTGAAGTAACTCCAATCAAAAAACAGATATTAGGGTGACAGAGAATTAAAAAATAAGAAAAAATTTAATTTTATATATAATTTTATATAAAAATGTCATTGGCTCTTAATGGGTTAAGCATGAAAAAAAATTTTAGTATTTCTTTAAATATCTCCTTAAAAGCTTTTAAACGATACCCATATTGATATTTCAAAAAATTTAAAAACTTCAGAGGCCAGTAACTCGGAAAAGATGGTCAAGCGCCAATTTTTTCACTTGATGTTTTTTTCTTATTTTTTAATTCTCTATCCTTTCGTGTATTTGTATTTTTGATGGAGTTACTTTATTGTTCCATATGACATGAAAAAATTAGAGGTAGGTGTGGTGTTTTGCCCACTACCGATCTTGCTGATTTCCACAAATACCTCTTTTGACACTATGTCTGATCAATTGTCGTATTTTAATTTTCTCTAGTTAATATAGTGCCTTAGCAAACTTGAGATCAACACCAACACGGACGGACAGACGGACATCGCTTAATTGACTTCGCTTTGTATAAGAACTCAGAATATATATACTTTATGGGGTCGGAAATGGATATTGTAGAAATTGCAAACGAAATGATAAACTTAGTTAGACCCTTTTTACACTTTTTGTGGCGAAGGGTATATAAACAGCAACGCTTGTGTTGTTCGTTAGAAATGCTAGAAGATTAGATATCGCTTCTACAGCAAGGCTGCGGAAAATAATTTTCTGAGTTCTCCTGTCTTTATATTAAAAGAGCCGATAAGATAGTAAAATCAAGGAAATCGTAGTCCTAGCCAAAACAGAGCTTTAAGTAGGGAGGCAAGTGTGGGTATTATAGATTAATTTCTAGCCATGAGACTATACTCTGACGGTGGTCTCATAACGTAAATATAATGACTCTACCAGCTCTATCCACTTGACACATAGCGGGCCATCATCGGGCTTAAGAGTTGCAAGCCATATTAACTCCACTGCACTGCTGTTGCTGATATTCTGTAGGGGCGAATTTAAATTTAAAATTTACGAAGAGCTTACCTCTCATAATTTTTAATAAATTTTTTTCGTTACGATTCTAGGAAACTTGTATGTAGCAAAGAAGTAAATTTTATTTTATAAAAGTAACATTAATATTAAAAAAAACAGGGGGCAAATTACGGCATTCGATATCGATCGATATTTACATTTAAATTCTATTGAAATTTTGATCGATATCGAATTCCGTAATTTGCCGCCAGAACTTTAAAAAATCCCCAAAAACTTCTTTAAATTCCCAAAAGGCAAAATATATCTTTAAGGAATTCCTCAATCCCCAAACTGTAGTTTTCATTCCCAATTTTAAAGTAAAATCCTCGATTAGTAAAATTCTTGATCATCTTCTAATTAAATGACTACAATTACAAGAATCGGTTAATACTAATTTTTATATAAACAAATTCAGAGATGTTCAGAAATAACCTGATTAACGGGGTATTACTGTACTAACAAACCGTTAAGTAAAGTCATGTATAGTATTAGAAAGGAAATTAGAAAAAATTTAACTACCAATCGGTAATAAATAAATGCAATATTTTTGAGGAAAGTATAAAACGATATTTCAACAAAGAAACAAAAATAATAACAAGTAAAATTACTGCAATCGGAGGTGCCGAGTCTTATATACACTTCACCAAAAGAATTGTGCATTTATTTGCTTAAAATATAGTTTTCTTTGTCGAAATATGTTTACACGTATCAAGTATTATGAAAATATTTTGGTAAACTATGCTCTAAGCTCTCCATTATTAAAAAATCTATTATTAAAAAGTTCAAAACCTTGAAAGATTTGTGGACTGTAATACAAAAAGCTTGGTACTCGATTCCCAAAGAACGTTGCCAGAATCTGATTCAAAGTATGCTCCGTAGATGCCAGGCAGTGCTTGAAAATAAAGGCTATTCTACTAAATATTAAGCAGTTAAACTAAAAACATTAATATTTTTATGTATAATATTAATGTATAATAATTTTATTCCAAAAATTTAAATTTGTGCTATTTTACTGTCCAGCTGAAATCCTGCAAATGATATGTTACAGGCCTTAAGGCCCAACTATAATGTGCATAAACTAGCTTATGCCAACTTATACAACTGTGCAAATACATTAAATTATATGTGGTAAACTATAATGTGAATAAGATAACTTTTCGTCAAGTTTCGTTAAATTTCATTTCTTTATGCAAGGTACGAAACTGATCGCACTTTCCGTACGGAAACAGCTGATTGTGCTTTGATTTATACATTAATAAAGAAATTTTCTAATTAAGACCTAAATTGTTAAATTTTTTAGTTTTTACTTCAATATAAAATGTAGAAAAAACAACATTTTTCTTTATGGCCAATTTTTTACAATTATAATATATTTAAATTAAATTTGTATTTATACACACATACATATGTATACCATATAAACGAGAAACATCGTTGCATTTTTTAGTACGGTTGGCCACAAACACAAAATAGAAAATAATTTGTAATATTTTTATTGTTACATTTTCTTAGAAAATAAAACAAAATATGTAAATGTGTTTGTGAATGTTATTAAATATATAAAAAATTTTCTTTAAAGCCTTTTAGTTTTAAAATTTTGTTGATTTATATAGAAATTATTTTTGGCAAAAGTACGAAATAAACATAAATGTGCAACTGTGGCAAATAAGTTACTAAATTTATATATGTACATTGTAGCCACATAATTTTCTTTGATAAGTTACCTAAGCATTTGACAGGCTTTTCGTTGAATTTTTGACATAAGCTACAGCTAGCTTATGCACATTATAGTTGGGCCTTTAGTGACAAGACGATTGAAAATTTCGTCAAGTTTTTAATTTTTTTTTAAAGAAAACTATGCGTTTTAAGTTTTTATGTTTATTTTTTTTTTGTTGCTCGATTAAAAGTATAATAAAAAATATGACTGTTTTAATGACAAAGTTTTGTGCTAATTTGATGTGCATGGCTGTATACACTTCACCAAATGAATTGTGTATTTATTTGCTTTAAATATAGTTTTCTTTGTCGAAATATGTTTATCTTTGATATGTGTTATAAAAATATTTTGGGTGAACTATATTTGTGACCTTGTGTTATGCTCTAAGCTCTCCTTTATTAAAGAATCTATTAAAATCTAAGCGCAAGACACTTACTGCCATCCCTAAATTAGCGCGTAAAGCGCAAGATATCTGTCAAAATTTCTCATGTTCATACAAAATGTATAAAGCATCCCTAAATAGCACGGCGTCAAGGCTTAGCAATTGGAAAATCCAATTTTGACAGTGCGTTAGGAAGTGAAGTTGGCTGCTTGTTGGTTTGTTTTGTTTTGTTATGGTTGAAAAGTAATGACAATTTAGTTATTTTCAAAGCAATCTAGCGGTTTTATCTATTTTTTATTCTTATACAGCGTGTTTTATAAAATTAAATGAATTAACATTACTGTTAACGACACAAAGTTGACGCTGTTATTTAGGGATAACATTCAAGCGCAAAAGCTATGAATTACATTGTTTTGCGTCTTACGCGCTAATTTAGGGAGGGCAGTTAGTAAGCCGAATTGGCGCTAAGTAAATATATTGGCTTTTTGCGAGTCAGGCTTTTTTTTTAGAAAATTAGTAAATTGTTGATAGTTTTTAGTTATTTTTAACTGACTTTGAAAAAAGAAGGAAGTTATCAATTCATTTAAATGTTTTTTTGAATGTTTTTGCCTGCAAAACTCAGTCATTTCTATGAATTATGAATACAAATATGTCCTGTTTCCAAAATATTTCACAATCTTAAAAATTAAGCGGTGTGCCCATACACTCGCCTTTCGAACTCACACTTGTAGTATTTTTATACCCTTCACCACAAAAAGTGGAAAAAGGGTATAAATAAATTCGTTATTCTGTTTGTAATTTCTACAATATCGATTACCAACCACATAAGGAATATATGTATATTATAAATTCTTATGCATAGAGAAGTCGATTGTCTGATGTCCATCTGTTCGTCTGTCAGTTCGAGTTAGTGTTGAAATCAAGTTTACCCTAGTGCCTTGATTTCATAATCGATCAGACTTTGTATCGAAAATCAGCAAGATCGGTCTATGTCCTTCGATGCAGCGGGCAAAACACCAGGCCTGCCTCTAATATTTCCACATCATTTGCAACAATAAAGTAAATCCAATCAACACAAAAAAAAAAAACAAATATTTGAGTCGATAGAAAATTAAAAAAAAATAAGAAACAACATTAAGAAAAAAATTGGCACTTGCCCATATTTTCGTACTAATGGGCCTTTCAACATTTCATTGAAAAGTACGATTGTGCACCATATTTTTTAAGATACCAATATGGGTATCATTTAAAAGCTTTTAAAGAGATCTTTAAGGAAATACTAAAAATTTTAAAAATTCTTAACCCATTGAGAGCTAATGACATTTTTATGTAAAATTATGTATAAATAGTACTGATTTTTTTCTTATTTTTTAATTCTCTGTCACCCCAATATCTGTTTTTTTTTTATTGGAGTTACTACACTAAACTAGATTAACATAGATGGTGAAGGGTATAAAAGATTCGGCTTAGCCGAATAAAGCACTCTTACTTGTTTATATTCAATTTATATTTGAAAGAGTTCAACTTTTCAAAATAATTTTAATAATAATATTAACTACTATTTTGCAGGCATTTGATTTCATGTCTTTATTACTTTTTGAAATAAAGATTTTTAGAAGATTAGATAATTCTTGTAGAATATTCGTTTATTAAATTTTCACTCAATTCCCGAATGTTTTACGCACCAAAATTTAAATAGAATCTTTTGACAAATTTACGCTTTTAGTCCATTAGCGTTATAAAAATGTTTTTCTGGTGGGAGCTGTTGTCTTTGGCAAAAAGGAAAATTGTGTCATATATTACAAATTTAAAAAGAAGAAATTATTATTGGGGTCTGTTTAATTTGTTTCCGGGGGTGGCTTATCTACGCACAAAAAAATGAATGTATAAAAAAATTTCTTCAATCATTTTAGTTTTCTTGTATTTTGTTTTTTTTTTTTTTGTTTGGAAATTTATAAAATATTTAATGGATATTGTTTTTGTTAAAGTCATGAAAGTATGAAATTTTAATTATTAAGTATTACACAAATCAGATTAAATGATGACAACAATTTAAACTTTCTGTCTGAAATA
The DNA here is from genome assembly GCA_916610165.2 of Gymnosoma rotundatum. Lineage (NCBI taxonomy): Eukaryota > Metazoa > Arthropoda > Insecta > Diptera > Tachinidae > Gymnosoma > Gymnosoma rotundatum. Next base: position 127,079,411 of record OU744340.1, on the reverse strand, counting down.
AAAAAAAAATACAACTGAAGGCCTAAAAAGGGTTAATTAACGAACAACATTTAAAAGTGAAATATTTGTACTGGTGGTATTTCAGAAATATTATTTAAAAAATGTAAATCTAAAATCATTCTGTGCATCTTCAGTTTTGCAGAAACAGTAATTATCAAAATGCTTGTATATGTGTGTGTGTGTGTGTGTGTTTGTGTACATAGGAAGGTTTGCGTGTTAAGAGAAGTTTAACGATCTCTTTATCTTTAAATTACAAACAACTTAAAACAAATAAAAATATTACTTCCAAAAATCACGTACATTAATAAACCGTTAAAATGATTATGTAGATTTCTACTTAATAAAAAAAAATGCAAAAAAAAAACAAAACAGTAGAAACAAGTCCAGCCACTTTTATTTTCATTAATACAAACTTCTTTAAGCGGACAACGAGCTTGTTAAAATCCAACTTATTAACAACTGCGAATAGTATGGGAAGTGAGAACGAATGAATAGGTCGCCTTAATGATAACAAACTGGTCATTGTGATAAATTTTTAAAATGGTCAAAAGAGTTGTAATTACAATGCACTTTGGTGCAAAATGGTTAGTTACAAGAATTGATTATGTTTTTACCAGTGTTGCCAGAAAAAGACAAGAAAACATTACGGTCTCCAATCAAAGATTTAAAAATTTTTTTTATTGTAAATTACATTTTGAAACTTTTTTTTAAATAAATATTAATTTAATGAAATTTATATATAAAGGAGGGAATAGTGTTATTCCATATTTTAGAAAAAATAAAAAGGCAACTACAAGTTAATTTTACGAACAAAACAAAAACTAATATAAAAAAAATTAAAAACGTAGGAAAAAGTAAATTTAAAAATAAAAAATTTCATGGACATTCCTCTTGTTCAATGCTCATGAGTATTTAAATCAGGACTAATTCCTAACATTTCGTGGTTGAAAGAAAATAAGTTAAGACGGGAAATATTATTAATAAATCATCAAAAGTGAAAATTTTTTATTTTAATTATAATTTTTTTAGCACTTATATAATTTCTCCAACTCATTTTACGCTCGGCAAACTTTTAAGGAATTAAGCAAGAGTTTTTTTGTTTCTAGACCACAGTGCAATGTAGAGAACGTAATTAAACACACAAAAAAACAACAATAAAAAAAGCTGTGAGTTGTTAGTTGTGTCATTTAAATAATAAAAGAAAAAGATTGTAAATGGGTCAAGAAAGAACTCTAGGTATTGTTATTGCACATAATCAAAAGAAAAATATTTCTTTTTATTTACATACATATGTACATACATTCCAGCTCTTTTCGCTAGAATAGATTCTAGCAAACATTTTAGAACAAGTAAAAATGTGAAAAGCAGAAGATTCAAAAAACTATGAATTAAATTGATAAGATAAAAAAACTTTTATTCGTATAATTTTATGTTGCTGCGTGGAGGTTGTTGTTTTTCTGTGATCATTTCATGGGCTGTAGCTTTTCCCACATCAAAAAATAATACTTTGTGATCAATATTTTTGGCGGCACGAAAACATCAATTAATCCTCTTAAATAAATAATAGTGAATGGCCCTTAAAATAAAATAAAATTGTAGAATTGGTTGGTTGCCTTTTTAAAAAGCAACTCAACTAACATATCCGTAGCGGGTACTTTATTTCACTCCATTTGCTATTTTGTCATTTTACCAACGAAAAAAAAATTGGTTGTTTTGGCTCATCTAGTTTTTGCTGCCGGTCGTAAATATCTTTCATTACGGAAGGTTTCAATTAATTTTGCTTTGAAATATACTCACACTTTCTGCAATTTATTTGGTGTATAAACCGTTGAGTTAAAACTGTTATTGTTTTGAGAAACCTATTGCCACGTTTCTTCAAAAGTGGCTTTTTTTCGAAAAAGATTGATAAATAAAATACTATAAAGTAACATAAATATCGTTTTAATAATATTCTTGGGAGGTGGGCATTGGAAAGATTAATAATAAATATTTTTAGGAAAAACTTGAAAAATTTTTTTTTTCACAGTCATGCGTTTGGGGCTGGGATTGGAGGGATACCTCCCCTTGCCCATATAAATTAATTTGTATGGTTTTAAGGCGTATGTAGTGCAATTCAGTTAATAATGACATTATTTTTTCAAATAATATTTTATTTCATCGCCCACAAAAAGGGGCAGGGCATAAATGGCTTTTTAGAATCTCTTAAGTCCAACTTTAAATTCCTAAACATTTCTTGACCTTAAAAGTTGTTATTGCTTAACAAAATGACTTGAAAATTAAAAAAAAAGAAGTAGGATTAGTGTTTCTAAGGGAGACTTTTGTCTCCTTGGTCCGATTTTTTCTAGCTTTAACAGCCTGTTATGATCACAGGCTTTTTCAGATTTTTCAACTTAGTTTCATTAATCTAGACGCACTCGGTAAATATTTAGAGCCAATATAAGCTAAAAAAAGTAATGTCCGATGTGAGACGTCACGATTGTTTTCAATTACCATTTTAAAATCTACAATATAAAGGTTACATAAGTATTTCTTTAATTAAATTTAAATAAGTCCGCCAAGTGTTATGGGTTACGTTTTAAATGAAGAATTTATTTTAAAAACTTGTAACAGCGGTCATAGTATTATGTACTTTGGGTAAATTGAAAATAAGGCTCAGTGACAATGACTTTATTATTAGGACACCTTTTAAATTTAATTGTTTATCCTTGTTTTTAAAGCAGCTTAGCAATACATGCCCTGCGTAAATTTATAGTCTCATCCATGGCGAAATAATACAGGTGGTCTCGGTGGCAAATTTATCACTTTTGCCGTAAACGCTAAATGTCAAACTCCATACATAAAAAATGTGTATATATATTTTTTTATATGGTGTTTGACATTTCACGTTTGCGGCGAAAATTATGAATTCACCATTGCGACCACCTAGTACATTTTCGCCATGTTCTCATCCTTAAAAAAAATAAGGCCGCATACATAAGTGAAAATCACATTACTAGCGGAATAGCCTTCATTTCATATTAATTTTTTAACATATTCTCATAGCACGCTCAGGAATACATTCTCTGTACAAATTTCATGAGTCGTCAAATTCGCGGCCTTTTGGAAACACCCTTTAATTTAAAAAAAAATATTTATGTTTACAATTTATTTTTATGGCGAACATATTTGTATTTATTCTGTTTGAATTGTCAATGTCTGCCTACTAGGATTACAAAACTAAAGCTATGAAAGGAAAAATCTGTTGTTATAATTCACATAATTTTACTAAACGAAATGCAAATTAATATTTTTATGATTATCAATTCACTTTCGGAACACCCTGTAATTTTTAGTATTTGATGTTATAACTACTTATAATACACAGGGGGGCTGTGACAGAACGAGAGAGACTTTGTGACGAAAACAATAGGGCAACGTGTTTACACTTTGTTACGGAACTCTAAAAATACAGCAATTAAACAAAATTCAATTACTTTCAAGTTTTGCTACTTTTTAACTTTAAAAATATCAAGAGCAAATCAAAACTTATGGCTACCAATATGTTTACAATCCGGCAACTTAAATTGACAGCTGTTAGTGTTCAGTTGCCAATCGAAACATACTTTTAGCAACTAGCAAAGCAACTAAAATTTGATTGTTATCCATAATGGATATGGATTGTTATCCATAATGTCATCTTAAGTTCTTCTTGACTCGCCGCATTTTGTTATATCTGAAAAAGGCTTGGGCAGGATCAAATCTTTCATCAGGAGTAGTGACCGCCTCTCTTTCTTCCTGTATGGCTTAAAAATGTAACTTTTTTGATCTCTGTGTACCTGCCATTATGGCTTATAGAGACTTCAAGAAATGTCTACGCAATTGTTAATTCTATTAATTTCATTTTCTACCTTTACCCTCTTTTAATCAATAAATTTTCTCTATGATTAATATTAACAATGTTCTTTAAAAAAATGGAAAAAATATCTGTTTCCATTTTAATTGTGCCGGTCATAAACCGAGTGATTTATATATGAGTTTTTGTTATGAAGATGGCAGCTAATGAATGTAACAATTCAATACTAACTTTTTTATGAATGTACAATAATTTATCAGGAAAGTTCGGTTCGACTGCTGATCAACTTTTATTTATGAAATTGTTTTAATTTCAAATGTCAATATTTACTGATCTGTTTTTATTTATTGTAGAAATGGCTACCAAATTTCCTCCATATTGATTCATTTGACTGACACAACTTTGTTCTCTAAAGAATACAAAATTATTTTATTGTCAAACAAAAATTCTTCTTTCTTCAGAATAATGTTAACTTAGATTAACTATGAAGTCTGACCTGATGCGACCAGTAATCAAAGGTGAAGTTTTATTTTACTTTTTTTTTTAAATCAACACTTATGACAGTAAAAGAAATAAATAAAATAATACACTTAGGCAAACTTAATTAAAAGCAGTTAAATATTTTATGACTTTTATCTTTAATGTCCATCCATCGAAAAATTGTGCTTGCCATTTTCACACGCATGCTTATTCAATTTTCTTTAGTCGGTTCAAAGAGCACAATTTGAATGAATTTATCCAAGATGCACTGAACAAAATTGAGAGATGATATACGAAATATTATTGAAAACAAAAGATTAGTATAAAGAAAATATGTGATATGTATAAAAAAAGTCTTTTCATAACAATATGCAATAGGTTTTTTTTGATAGATATTTAATGTTTTTAGATAAACGTTTAATTAAAGTTTTAATTGATTCAATTACTTATTTATTAATAAAAATTGTTTTCTTTCTTAATTACTTGTACTTATTTTTCTACTAAATCTATAATTGAGTCAATTAAAAGTTTAATAAAATTTCAATCTGAAAAACAAATAAAACCTTTAATAGGTATGGAAAATTTTTTCTGTGTATAAAAGCAGGAAAATTTAAATGAAAGCGCCAAGCTTATAATGTTCAGATATTACTATTTTATTAATTATTACACCTTAAAAATTTTCGTAACTTGGCACTGGGTGGTAATTAAGTTTCTGCAAATTTTTTCGATAACACGTTTGATTATGAAAATATTTCTCTATAACCAATTGGTACTTTCTAAATTTCTTAGAGCAGATTATTTTGCAAAAATATATTTATGTAATAAAAAAAAAAAAATTCTATATATTTTTCTTCTTTTTTCGACCGCTTCTGGAGCCAATTTAGCTTCTCTTTTATAAAACTAAATTTTGACTTGAAAATGCAAATGATTAAAAAGAGTGGTAGTAAATTAAATTTAATTAAAGAAAATGAAAAAAGTAAATAAAGTTTAATTTTTTGGCTTAAGTTCATTTTTTTATAATTTCTAAAAAGAAAATTTATTTTACAAAGGTATGCGGACGTTTTCCACAGAAACCAAGAAAACCTAGACAAGAGCAGAATGCAATCCTGCCTTTTCTGGGTCGCCAGATCATTCTTCACTATTTGCATCTATCTACCTTAGGTTGTTTACATTGTAAACATCATCTATTTAACCAACTAACTTTGTAAATAAGAATTCAAGGAGTATTTGTATCAATATCAATTTGGTTAGACGAAGTCCACACACAAACCAAAGTATTTCTTCACTGTTCTCCCTGTAATTAAATTAAGTGCAAAAACAGCAGTATCGAAAAAGAAAAAAGGAAACTGTCTTGTAGCGGGTGAAAATCAATCCCAGGCGATTAAAGAAGTATTTATAAAACGCTTACACTTAGTCTTTAACTAGTTGCCTAAAATGCAACAAATACAACAATTTTGACAATAATTTTTGGTAAAAAAAATCAATAATAAACAACGGGCTATTGATAAGGACAGTAAAAAATAATCAGCTGATCTGCTCTAAAATCAAACTCACCTGCTTAAGATTTTTCGACCCAAGACGAAGTGTTTGATGTAAAAAATTACTTTTATTTCTTGAATGGGATTACAATGAACCCTCTGGATCTCCGAGTAGGTGATTCACAGCCATAGACATTTTTAATGTAATCTTACATAGAGTTGCCAGATCTAAAAATAAGACCTTACATTTTTTAATTAATAATTATTATTATTTTTTATTGATTGTTAATTATGTGTTTATTCTGTTCTTTTTACACTTTTATGTTGTTACCAAGATAAATAATGAAGTTGGGATTATCCAACGAAATGCCCAGAATAAATAAATAAATAAATCTTTTACTTTATAAAATCCACTTTGACAGCACGAAAGTTTAAAAAGAAATTAAAAAGAAATATTCTTTATGGATATAAGAGAGATAATACAAGTGTCAGCATGGCTTTACATTAATAAGGGATAAACCTCGTTTAGGGTGTACGGTTAAGTTCCACGATAACGTTCTAAGCAAGCGTGGAGTTAAAGTGTAAACAAGTTTTGTTAGATTTTTCCGGAAAGCTCAATCATAAAAACTTTTCGGCAAGTTGAGTTTCGCATTCAAGATTAAGTTTAAACCAGCGATCGCAAATAACGATTATTTAACAAATTTAAATCAAAAGCATTATAACGAAAAAATACCATAATATCAAGAATTATATATACAAACGTAATCGTTGTTATACGGAACACCTCTTTCTATGTTAGTTTTTATTTATTTAAGTTTGATGTTTTACTTGAAAATCACAACTCAAGTTACTGTACAATATTGACTGATTTACGGTCTAAATTATCTCCAGAGTTCGTACATAAAAATCCTAAGATTAAACTAAACAATTTTAAAACGAGAATAAACTCGAAAAATAACTTAAAAAATATCTGTTATTTTTCAATAAAAAAAATAATAATAAAAATTGAACCCTTTTATTTACCAAAAAAAACTTAAAAAATAACTGAATTTTTTTTACAAAAAATACAAATTGAAAAATAACAACTGTAAAATAATAATTTAAAAGTAATTATTCGAATAAAAGTTATAACCGTTACGATCCCGGGCTCAAACGCTACCATGTTTAGAACATTTCTATTGGGATCCTGCTAAATTTCTTTGCCGTTGCAAAACTTTTGATGAAAAATGCTTTCACTGCTGCACCCAGTAACGAAACAAAACAGTAAATGCAATTGAATTTTTGTAGAATTTTTCCAAAATAAAAGGAATGAAACTAAAGTTGGATGTTAATATGGTGACCATGTTGATTATCGGTTTTTTATGTGTTTCATAGTGTGATCTACATATTTTAAAAGTCGCCAAGATACAAACTAATAAAATAAGCTTAGAACCTTCTTTCTTCGGTTAGTGAAGCTACGAAAACAATAAAAAGAAAATAATAATGTCATACCGCTTTTATTTTACAGACTTTTTGGCTTCCAGCGATATTTAAAGAAATTACTGATCGATTAAAGATTCAAGTCATATGAAGAACAAAAGCCATTTTAAAGGCCATCAGAAATCTTCCTTAACAGAGGCATTGGAAAATTGTGTCGATAAAACGACTCCACCACTCTGAGATCCAGGGGGTTCAATATAAATTTAAATTTAAAATTTAATCAAACCAATTTAAGATGCCTCGAATTAATTAGACTTTACTGTGCGAATATGTTGTAATAAAAACGTGTAATGCAAACATATGTGCAAAGGAAGCTGCAACAAAGTCTTTGAAAACCAACATGAAAACTACTAAATGATTGCAGCTGCAGTCAGTCCAACATTAGACGTTTAAGAGTAAACACATGCAAAAGATATAAATTCAACAATTTAAATAAAAATTGCATAAAACTAAAAGAACAATTGTTTTAAATTAAAGAAAAATTAAACTAGTTTATGTTTGAAGTAAATATTAAAAAATAATTATAATTAAAGAAAAACAAATAACGTGAAGCGAAACAATGGGTTGAAAAGAAAAGTAAAATTTCGTTCATTTTTAATAAAAAAGAAAATAAAAAGTATTCATTCGGTTTTTGTTAAAAAATGTTTTTATTATTTTCAAGATATGTGATTAGATTATTAACAATTTGTAATGCTTCGATAAATATCGAAATTTGTTGTATGATCGACAGTACAGAGCCCCATATGGCTGCATTATGTGTCTTTGTGTAATTCAGCATTTGTGACATTTTGTCACTGAACCATTAAATTTCTTTTTTTTTACATGACCTAAAGAATTAAGGCGGCAGTTAAGTTTTAACTGGAAAATCTACAAGTTTCAAAACTAACGTATAATTTCACTTGAACTTTTTTAAAATCACTTGACAAGAACAAGTTGAATTAAACGGTTGTGCACAAAGAAAACATTTTCCGTTAATTGTTTTAATTTCTATTTCTTAAGTAATAAAAAAAGACAATAAATTAAAAAACAATAAATAAATAAATAAAACCACAGGAAAAGGAAGTGTTTGCATAAAATTGTAATTTTTTTTAATCGCCAGTATTAATGTGTGAAAATGTGTTGCTTTTTTGTTGTTATAAAATTATTAATACTGAAAATACTATTGATGGCGTTAACGAGTCTTACAACGGCTTTTCACTACGATTACGGTTATCATCCCAGTGCCGAGGAATTTGATAATCTTTTAAGTGAAACGCATCGTACTTGGACTCAATCAGTCCTTAAAAATGAAAGAGATAATTTATTTATAAAATCCCTCAATCGCCATCAGGACTCTGTAGAGAATCGCGCAAGACATTTTGTGCCAAAATTTCACTATAATGAATTAAAAAAACTAAAACATTTAAGGAACAATCCAGATTTACAAAAATATTCCAAGCCTCTACTAAATATTGGTTCATCTTTAGATTTTCAACACTTTAACGATGAATTGCCTAAACCTCTGAACCAGCCCACCGTGGCTAGTGCTACCAGTGAATCCAATTTAGATACAAAACCACAAATTAATTTAAAACCTGTTAGTGAACCAGCAATTTTAAAATACGACAAATATTCTTTAGAGAACTCTGACAAAAATAAAACCCAAACAAGTTTTCCAATTTATTTTACCAATCCAAGCATAATTTATGCTATAACAGAAATTGGTAAATCTACAGAAAATGTTACGACATCTAATGGCACTATACCCATTTTTATAACCAAAGAACAATACGAAAGAGATATTTTGAAGCTAAAAAATGAATACAAGCAAAAATGTCAAAATTCTCCAAGCAGCACTACATCCAGACCTGGAATCATAATACTAAAAAAACCAGCTTCTTATAATTTTACCGCTATTAAAAAGGCTTCACCAGTTGTGATAAAAACAGAGTTGATAGTTAAAGACAAAAGGCCTTTAAGGAAAAAGAAGAAGAAGAGCAAACAGAAGTATAAAAATCAAAAACAAAATCCAGGGACTTTGAATACCACTGTAAAGCCGGGTTTGTTTAATCAGCTAGAAGGGCCTGCCATTTTATTGGGCTCTAGAATTTATAAAAGTAAAGAGAAATTGTCAACTCAACTGGAGAAACCCGATATTGACAATATTTTTTCCAGTTCAGTGATGCCAAATATTTCTCTGAAAAATCACAAAGTGGTAAAACGATCGTTAGAAAAGAATTTAAGTGAAAAGGAAAGGCGATTGAAAGATGAAAATTTTATTAATTTAGGAAAGTCTTTAGGAACCTCTAGTTCTCAACAAAAAGATATTTTGAGGAATTTCAAAAACAAAACAACAACAAAAAGTATTTCAGCGAAAACAGCAGATATAGTTTTAAAAAAAAATTCAAAAAATTTTTTACCAAACTCTCAGAAAATGACTCAAGGAAATTTTACACATTTAAAAAATTTTCCTTTAAAAAACTCTAAAAATATTAAATTAAGAAAAAATAAGGAAAAGCTTTTTGAAATTCAAAAGTTTTCAGTGATATTAAAAGATTCCATTAATAAAATTAAAACAAATCGTTCAAAGCATAAAAGTGATTTTAAAAATCTAGACAAAAATATTTTTATAATTTTTATTTCGAAATATCCGAAATTGTCGAAAACAATAAATCATTTAAAGGATGAAAACAAACATTTTTTAAACAAAAGATCTATTGAGGGCTGGTCAAATAATATGTCGTCTACTTTACCTCAATTTGTAAAAGGATCAAATAAATTTCAAAATACAACACTCAATCAAAGGGAGCATGAAAACACGGCAGTAAATGAGTTAAAAATAGAAGAGAATCAAAGTTCTGAAAACAAAAGCAATACGAGAATTATTTCTACAGATATAACGAGAAATCGTAATCCATTTAATTTAACATTAGAAGCTGATAAAAAGACATATTTAAAAACGCCTAAATTGTTATCGGAAGTGAACTTAAGTAATAAATTTAAAATAAATTTCAACTCCACATTTAACAAAGGAAATAATTCTCAACGTTTGATAACGACACCTAGGACTTTTAAAAGGAGTAACAAAAGTCAAGCAGCGATTTACAGAAAAATGAAAAGGAAATCTAAACGAAAGCAACAGGATACAGAATATAATTTTTTTGATATGGGAGAAAATTATGATGACGACGATGATGATGATGAGGAAGAATACGAAGATGACGATAATGATGAAGAAGAGGAAGAAATAGATGATGAGGATGGCTATAAATATCGACATAAAATACCTGCCTATGATGATGACCCTTACCAGACTCCTGCCGGTGAGATAAGTTTATCTACGGAACACTTAAGTGAAAGTTTTACACAAGAAACCACCAGCAGTTCAACACAAAAAGATACTACAAACAGAACTTCAGAAATAAAGCAGGAGCATTTGAAACATCCTGCTTTAGAATACCAAAATAATAACCATAACATTTTAAAACCCCAAGCTACTTACTTAAAAAAACGTACACGCCGCCGACCACCTCACCACAAATTAAATGACGATTATGAGGATTATGATGAAGACGATAACAGTTTAAGTTCTAATTTAGGCGGATTTTTTCGCATGATATTTTATCCTGTACAAATGGTTATGTCAAGTGTTGTGGACTCTTTTAGCTTTAAAGATGCACACGAGAACGATGATGAACAAAATATAAATCCCTATACAAAATATACTTCCTATCACAGCATGTTAAAGCAGCATTCCATTGATGACTATGATGAAGATTATGATTCTAATGAATCTAGTGATTATTCGCTTAGCAATTGGTTCAAATCATGGTTTACGTTTAATCGTCGCAATAAGAAAATTGGCAGTACAACTACTGCTCCCATTAGCACCGAACCTGCAAAATCATCTAGTTGGTTCTCATCATGGCTGGGTTTTGGCGCCAACGATAGAATTGCCACGGAAGCTGCATCTAATGAAGATTATGATGAATATGATAGTGAGTTGAGTTTTTTTTTTATTATTTTTTTACTTCTTTTATTTAATGACCAAAAATGTCACTTGGTAAAAAATGAAATCAATTTATTTATTAAGTAACAAACTCGCAAGGAGAAACGAAAGTCTATTTGTGACAAAAAAATACCGGTTGGCAAATGATTCTTATAAAAATAATCAGTTTTAACTAGACATTAAATATGTACGTATGTGTTGCGCAATAATATGAAACTGAAATTAAAGTTTTATTTAAAATAGCAATTTAAGTAAATTTATTTTAATCGTGATAGCAATTTTAAGACAAACTGAACCGAAATAGAAGAACATTCATGTCATGATCGACAGAAGCAGAAGCACTTCATTTTCAAATAGTTTCTTTTAAGGACGAAGACATTAGAAAGTAAAATATTCCGAAGAAGGTCATCGATAGTAGTAGTAGTAGTAGGGTATCCATATACTTCCACGAACTTTCCACAACTTTTAAAACAATTTTTTAAAGAGCTCTCTTTAAAGAGGGTATCGAAAGCAGTGCCACCAGCAAAAGACAGGATAAAATTACTTGCAGCCAGTTTACAGAACACAATTTGCCGCTTAGACGCACAAAAAGGTTACCGTTTCCCTTGTTTGGGTTTTCCAAACGCAAATGTCATTTTGTTTTTGTAAAAATCGTAAGAAATGGCAATTGTTTCTGGTTTATGACAGACACGTCGAAACTGAGCGAAGAAAAAAATTCGTCAGGAGTTAATATTGTTGGGCAACTATCCATCATAACACTTTCACTAATAAAAACATCTATTAGTATTATACATATATATAATTGGAATATCACAATTTAAAAATTATTGTTTATTTTTATAACTATTGCTTAAACTTTGTTTTTTTTTCACAAATTTTTCTTTTGCAGATAAAAATTGTTACTAAATTGTTTGATAATTTTGTTTTGTTTATTAAATATAGCTGTTTCTTTTTAAGCGCTAAAGCAGGGCTACCATCATTTAAGGTATAAACAAAAAATTTATATAAGTAAAAAGTAAATAGAAAATATTAATTAATACATTTGCAATACTTCGATTTGACATACATTTATACAAAATTAAATCAAAATTACAAAATTAAATTAAAAACAAAGGGTCTGAAAAAATGTTTTTAAAAAAATGAAAAAAGTGCAGCTTATGTTATTTCGTAGTACAAAAAAATGTTGCAAAGAACATTTTTTAAATACGTAAACATGTTGCGAGAAACATTTTGCGACTTTTTCACAATTAAACAGAGTACTACTACTTCAGCAACATTATTTCTTATTTATTTCGCTGTAATTTTTTATATGGACTTTTGAATATTGCTTTAAACAGAGTAAAGCTTTAAGATTTAGTTAACATTTGCAGTTAACCTTTGTTATTAAAATCGAAATGATATGTAAAGAAAGATATCAACCTTTGCTTAAAATAATGAAAGAAGTACTTTTTCAGTATATTATTTTAATTTGTGTCTGTGCGAAAACTTACAAAAATTTGGCAACACTGATCGTAAGTATCGTGATATCAATACAAATAAAAAATTTATTGAAAGGAACAGTGTAAAGAGACAGGTGGTAAAGAAGTGGTAAAAAAGCTTTTTTTGAGAGCCGTTCAATAGTGTTTTAACGCCTCTGGCACTAAGTAGACTAATTTAACTTTGAAGCTGCTACAGTCACTAGCACTAGTTTGGAAAAACAAAACTTCAATCAATATTAGAAATTTTTTAATTTTAAATGGGTGCTAACTGGGGTATGAACACAGGTCACTAAACGTATAAGAAATTTTATTAACTGAAGTACCGGTCCTTGCGTAGAACAAATTTTTCAGCACAAGTCTAAAGGCAAATTTAAAAAATTACTGTCAATTTTAAATACTTGTGATGTCTGCCATAAATATTATAAGTTACCAATAATTAAAATTCGGATTGTGTACGACAAATAATTAGTTTTCGTATACACTTTAATATTGAGAGACAAAAGTGTTAATTTTAAATATTGGTGACTTTTAGTAACGGGTCTTATTCTATTAAAAAAATTTCGTTCAAATTTAATTCCGAAAGCGCTAAAAGGGCGACGCCATTCAATATAAAATTGTGTGTATGTGTTAGTTTTCGGCATTTATTTCTTGCTAAGTAGTAGTCACGCTGCTAATCATCTAAGCCACAGCATCAGCGTTGCCAGAAGCTTTGAGAAGAAAATCATCATATGCAGAAAAAAACCATATTTTATGGAAAAAATTCATCATTTTTTCAATACAAAATTTTTTTTAAAAATTATAATCAAATACATACTCGTATATTAACATACATTGTATATATTCAAATTATTATTGTTAAGAGTGTACAAAGTTTTACAAAGAACTTTTACTATAATATTTACAGGGTTTCATATTTTTAATAATATCTTAGTTAATTTATAAATTATAGCAGGAACAGTTTCTTATTGCTAAGTAATATTTTGCGTATAGGATAACTTCGAGAGTGCTCTTGTCTAATCTATTTCTATATTTAGTTTTGTTTAAATTAACCGTTGAGAATATTCGTTCGACATTTGCTGAAGAAATGGGAAGATTTATTAAGTTTTAAACAAATTTTGACAACACCGGAAAACCTGAAATGTTGTCAGCACGAGTTATTTTGAAAACTTTTGACCAAAATTCCTCACAGCTAAAATTATCTAGAGTTGTGAAATGATCATTGAATTTTATAAAACGGAATTCTCTAAATTCGATATCTAAATTTTTAATATCCTTTTCAATTATTAAATTTTGAAAATTGTCGGAGAATTAAACTTTCTATTTTTAATTTTCAAAGGGTCAAGACATGAGAGCTCTTTTAAAAGTGTATCGTAAAATCAAATCGTTTTAATATTTCTTTACATAACTCAATGTAAAATGCCACACAAGTTTTTGATTTTTTTCATTTGCAGTAAGCTTTGAGCTAGAAATCTTTTGTTTAACAAAAACACCCAGATAGACTTCTTCGTTAGGTGAAAATAGACTTTTGTTTTCAAACTCAAGGTCGTTATTGAGACTCATGTTCACATATTCTGTTTGTATAAAATTGTCTATGTATTTGACAGGATGAGCTTTGCAATTATTTTTGTTTACAACAAGCTGATACATAACTTCACTGTGTAGTACAATAAGAATGAAAGTACTACACACTTGAAATACAAAAATCATAGTTTTTATTAATTAGAAATCATAATTTACGAAAAAAAAACAACAAATCATATTTTGGTTCAAAAACCATCAAAAATATGATAAAATCATCATTTTGGCAACGCTGCACAGCATCAACAATTGATATTGTAAAGTCATATTGAAATGACTACTTAACTAAAACTTATAAACTTTTCAATAAAACAAGTTGAAATCAATACTTACATATTTCCAAGGATGATAGCAACCCACTATTTATCGTATTATTTAATTTTAAACATTGTGTTAAAAAATCTTTATGGGCTGTTAATCATGTTATTTATTCTTAAAACATTTTTCTTAAAGAGAAAAGAGGGACAGCTTTCCCATTTTAGCATTATTATTATTGTTGTTATTTTTTTTTTTAAACGAGCACATATAACGTTCAATATTACTTTTTATTAAAGCTATTCTTATAACCAGGCCACAATAAACAAAAAGGCATCCTGAATTGAGATTTTTGCAACATTTGCAACATTGTATTAAAAACATGCATGCACACAATTGGGTCAAGATTTGCCTACTGTAGCTGTGTTCGCTTACTCAAAAGTTGTTCCTGTTATTAATAGGAAAAACAAATGGTCACTATTAAATTAATTTTTTTCTTAATATAAAAACTAAAATTATTTAAGGTTAGGCTAGGTTAATTTGGACAGCCTGCGAGTTTACTTGGAGACCAAACGGATCATTGCAATGACCCGACAACTACTTAACCCACCGTTCCCTATTTAAGGCCAGATTTTCTTTTCGCAAGAACCTTTTAGAGCTTTTCGTGTCGCAACTCCGATACCCTGCAAATTCTTAAAGAATCTTTGACAAAAATATTTGAGCCTGTTTTCTTGCAGAGCAGGACAGTCGCAAAGAAGGTGTTGAACTGACTCTTCTTCTTTTGAAAGCTTTTGCAGCTCTTACAACGGGAGATTCTCATACGTTTTAACATACGTCTCATCAATGCCTCCTCATGATGCTCACTGGAAACGATATCGAAATTTTCCCGAAGTTCAGTAAAGACTTCATTCTATCCATGTTATAAAAATACCTTAAAGCAGTAAAAGTACTTTTTTGTGTTTGAACTGGGGCTGTTGTGAGTGTAAACCATGTATTGGTATATCAACTATTTATTACTGTCCAAAAATTACTCGGTTTTACACTCAGCTGTTTTTAAATATATTTTTGTATGAAATTACTCAAATTCTCAGACATACTATTTGTACCTATAGTCGGCATACATTTCCCTAAATCCGGAATTTGCTGCCCCTGTTGTCGCCATAGTATTTTTTATAAGAGAAGGAAAAAATACCCGCTCAAAAATTTTACTTTTTTTATTTAAAATAAGAGCTATTTAAATTCCTTCGTGTAAAACAATAAACAAAAAATATTTAAAGAAGTAATTTTTAATAAACGTGCTTTTAATTGATGAGTTAGTAGTCGTTTAATTTAGATCTACATGAGTAGGTACCTAGCTGGTATGGGACTTGAGCAAAATGAAGGTTTAAAGGATATTTCAATGCTAATATTTTTTGATCTAGAAATGTCATTAAGAATATTTGTTGTTACATCTCGTTTTCATTTAAACACAACTTCCTGCCGATTTTAAAACACTTTACTTCATAGTCGGCAGGTCCTAAAATACTCAATTAGACGTGTGCCGCGTACTGGTAAACTGATTTTAAACTTATTTTCTTTATAACTAATGCCAAGAGAGGTGAGTAACAAATAATATTATAGAATTTGAGTTTAATATCAGAAAACACTTTTTTTTAGAAGTCGACACCTCCATGTCGACTATAGAAAAACAAAGCAGGTTTTGTTCCTAATGTCGGCAGCCAATAAAATGAGCACAAAAAATAATTTTTTATGAAAAATAGCACTTTACAATCAAAGTTTAAATATATTTCTTCCACTAAAAACCGCCATGGTAAAAGAAAATTATTTAATTAACATGTTTACTTAATTGTTAAATTTAGCTTTACCACTAAATAATTATTTAAAAAATAGGCACCTACTTCATGAGTTGAAAGGAGGTCACCAAAAGAGGTCTACAATAGATAAAAATACTCATTTCAGTCTAATTTATATATTATATAGAGGAAACTACAAATTGAAATGTATTGCTGCGGGGAAAGCATATCCATACAGCTATATGAGCAGTAGTGAAATGGCCATATTGATATGCTTTCCCCGCAGCAATACATTTCAATTTGTAGTTTTAAATAAAAAAATATTTCATAGGATATTTATATTTAAAGGAATCAAGCACGATTAAAGTAAATTACAATAATAAAGATTTCGAATAATAAATTTTCATATTTAAACATTTTTATTTCCCAAACCAAATATGCAGCCACAAATTTACATGTTTCACAAAACTATCAATTCTTTGCAATCAGATACAGCATAGCATTCGCTATAGGCGTAATTATTCGATTTGATTGAAAAAATTAACGAACAAACCTTATATTATATTGCCATTTAATCTCTATAAAATCGGTCACGTTTATTGTTTATGTTCATTCAGTTTTGATATTATGTTAATCTACATAAAAGTTACTTTATTTTCTAGTGTGTGTTAAATAAGGAGACAGTCACACACTTCTGCTTCTCTGTTCAATAAATGAACGCAACCTTAAAACAATGATTGGAAACGAAAGAAGTTTTTGAAAGTGTAAAAAAATTGCAATAAACTTAACGAGATTGGATCAGTCCAAAAAATTTTTAAAAAAATTTATTTAACCGGTATTCTTTTATGTTACGTGAATGTTATTTTGATTGCAAATACCAGCGCGTTATTTCTGTTCTATTCTATGACATTTGTAATTTATTGTTTAGTTGATCTACTTCTTAGTCTGTGGTTTTGACTTAATTTTTTTTTCAGAATTTCTTGTTTGTTCGTTCTACGCTGCAACACTGTGTTACTTTGGTTAGATTCGAACTATTCGATGTCCTATTTAGCAAGTATGTACTTGCGTTTCGTTTTGTTTATTTTCGTTCCCTGATAAAAAGAAATCTCAACCATACTTTTAGGCATGATTCAGGATTTTGGATCTTTTAGAAAAAAAAAGAGTGCTATATTCGGCTATGACGAACCTTATATACCCTTCAACATCTGTGAAATAACTCCAATAAAAAACGCAAATATTGGGGTGATCGAGAATTAAAAAATAAAAAAAATTGGTACTGCATATATAATTTTTCATAAAAATGCCATTGGCGCTTAATGGGTTAAGCATTAAAAAAAATATTATGTATTAAATTAATTGGGTTGATTCCGCCAGTATATAATAAACTGTTGTTATAATTTTCGGTAATAACCGTCGTCACGGCTTGAAAATGATGTTATCACATCGAAAGCGCTCGCCGAACATCCAAAGTACACAGCCAGTGACGACGGTTATTACCGAAAATTATAAAATTATTAAGGATCTCTTCAAAAGCTTTAAAATGATACCCATATTGATATTTTAAAACTCGGAAATTTTCAGAGCCCCGTAGCTCGGAAAACTTGACAGAGTGCAAATTTTTTCACTGGCTGATTTCCAGTAGCACCTCTTTCGACACTATGTTTGATCCGCAAACTTGATTAAAAAAAAAAAATATGTCAATCGGTCATATATAGTGTCGCAAGAGGTGCTATTGGAAATCAGCAAGATCGGTCCACGTCCTTTGGGGTAGCAGGCAAAACACCACGCCTACCTCTAATTTTTTCATGTGTTTTGGAACAATAAAGTAACTCCAATCAAAAAAAGTAAATATATAAGGCGATAAAGTATTAAAATTTAAGAAAAAAACATCAAGTGAAAAGATTGGCGCTCACCTATATTTTCCTAGTTACGGGGCTCTGAAATTTTCAGATTTTTCGAAATATCAATATGGGTATCATTTTAAAGCTTTTCAAGAGATCTTTAAGAAAATACTAAAAAATTTTTAAAGATGTTAAACCACATAAGAGTCATATATAACGAGCTATCAAATTAAACAACACATGCACACAACGCCGGCAGAACAACGGTATTCTTTTTTTATGTTCTTGTATGTGGCAAAAACGTGTTGATGTTAATGTTTTATCTGAGCGTAATTTGTTCGTTGTCGCACTGTTGGTCAATAGATGGCGGTTATTTTAAATGTAACAATCAAACTAAAAGTCATATTTGATGGCGAACATCATCGCTCTAACAAATGTTTGGCCAACGATGGTTGCACGTGAACGAAACATGAACAGTGGCCGATTTCATGAGCGACATAATGTTCATACCAAGTTATAAGTTAGTGGTGAGGTAGGGTAACGAATTCGCTATCTCCACCACCTGGTTATTAAATCGAGAATACTTTAATTTACTCTTAATTTATTGCAATTACTTATTTTATAGATAAAATATTGCAAAAGTTAATTAATACTGTTTTTTTGAATTTTTATTAAACTAGAATGGTTTGCTAGTTGGTTTGGTAAGATGAAACCAAAGGCCAGAAAAACGACAACGACAACTACCACACAAATACCTCATGTTCCCATATTGACCATTGTTGATCCAATGAAAAATCCACAAAATTGGATTGGAATATTGGCACATCATATCATCAATCATACCTCAACAGCAAATCCTTTAAAGAACATTTGGAATACAGTCACCACAACGACCACAGAAAACCCAGAACTGCCAAGAAAAGTTTCATATGATAAATATCAAATATGGCGTCTCAAGCCGCAAGACGTTAGTCAGGTCAAAGCATTAGAAGAATACAAGAAAAGTGAAGATGGCATTAAGTTGCAATGGCTAAAAGGACCAAGTTTAAGGTAAGAATTTTAAAGTTATGTTTTTTTTTCAAAAGTCATTCATTATTTTGTTCTACTTTTGTAGAGGATTAACTGATGTTTTGGTGCCTCCAAAGATGTTAGTGGATTTCCAAGCCTCACTAACCTTTGAGCTGATTGATCATGAAGTATTAATTTTTGATGTGGGGAAAGCTATAGCTTACGAAAAGACTAAAGAAGATTATTTCTTCACCACCACCCAAAAACCTAAGAAGAATAGTGTCAGTAAAATTCCCACACAACTAAATGGCATGTCTTGGCATAAATATTACCACTACGATGATATTGTTAATTATTTAGAAACTATGCGTATGCGTTTTCCATATTTAGTGGAATTAATACATATTGGCCGTTCCTATGAGGGACGACCCTTGATTGTTGTAAAAATTGAAAGCAAAGAAGCGGCCGCTGTAAATTCTGCCAATTATCCAGCTCATCAGCGCATTAAGTTGCGACATAGGAAACATATGGGTTTGGCGAGTGCTGTGTTTATTGAAGCTGGAATACATGGTATGGAATGGATTGCACCAGCAACTGCAACATGGATTATAAATGAGTTATTGAGAATAATGAAAAGTAAGTCAAGTTTATTACATAGAGTTGGGTAAAGTTATCAGGCTGCTGGAATTGAGGAAAGGAAGTATCAACTTAAGTTGGTTTGGTTACGGTGATTCTTCATTTTATTTATTTTGAGAGATGGTAAAAAAAAGGCGATAAAAAGAGAGAGAGAGAGAGATATTTGACAAAAAAAAAAAAAGGCTGCATCACTAAAGGATAGAACTGCAAAATAGTCTGTCTACTGCTCCTTTTTCAGCTCCTCATTAAGTCAACTTCTGCAGTTTTCTTTTGTTTTGACATATTCTCTTAGCCCGATTAATTTTATTGTGTTACGGATTTGCTTATCATACATTCGTAAAAGATTTCTTTTAATATTTAAATACTCAACAGTTTTTCTGAACGGGAGTTTTTTTTAAGCCCGATAGAGCTTTAAATTGTAAAGAATAACACAAGAAATTATATTGCAATGAAAAATGTTTTTATACGAAAGATCAGAACATGGCAATAATATTTAAAAATGATTTCGGGCATATGGCCACCGCAGCTGCTCATGATGAAGCGCATTCTAGACGTTCAATTTTGGATCACTTTTTCAAGTACTGCTGGCCGTATGTCACGAATGACCCGAACAATGTTGGCCTCCAAAGCGTCAATTTTTGAAACAACATTTCGTCTGGATCAATGTCAACCATATTTTCAAACCAAAAAATCATTAATCATGGTGCGGTAATGATCTCCATTAACCGCAACATGAGATATGGCCTCATTTTAAAAGAAATAATGTTCGATGATGCCACCACACCAAACGGTGCATTTTTCTGAATGCACTGGAGTCTGTAGGGTATGTTTTCGATTGGTCTCACTCCATATGCGGCAATTTTGCTTATTAACAAACCCGTTAAGCAAAAAATTAGCCTCATTGCTGAACACGATTTGGTGATAAAACAACGGGTCGGGTACTAACTGCTCTAGAGCCCAATCGGCAAAATAACGACGCATTTAATGGTCTCGTGGCTTTAATTGCTGCATTAGCTGGATCTTATACGGGTGAAGGACAAGATCTTTGCACAAAATGTTCCACATAGTGGACGAACAGAGCCCCTATTTCTGCGACCGACAACGAATCGAAAAATTTTGATCTTCTTTCACACTTTCGTTTACAGCAGCGATATTCTCTTCAGTACACACATTCCTTCGACGTGTTGGTGTTATTACATTCTCTAGAGATTATGTGGTACAAAGTCTGTACGCAGTTCAACGGTTGGTTTGCTCAGATGGACGATTATGTGCACCATAAAAATCACAAAGTCGTCTATAAGTTGCTCGAATTGATGACTGATTTTCAAAGTAAATTTAGATGATTTGAGAGCGTTGTTCAAGCGTGAGTCTTTTTATAATGATTTGCCAAAATTTACTCAAAATAATAAGAAAAAATTGTTCATCAAAATTTAATTTTTAGTGTTATTTACTAAGATTTAAAGTTCTATTAAGCCTAAGAAAACAACCTTTAGTTAAATATTTTGAAACATGAGTTTTTTTTTTAACAAAAATGTTTTTATTGTTTTCTGTCCATTACAACTTCTTTACTAAATGACCCCAGAATCCTTCGGCTAACCATTTGTTTTTGGAGAAAGTTTGTCTGCTATTAAGTTTCAATTTTAAAAATACATTTCGTCATTGCTTTCTTTGTTCGCTTTGTTCGTTTTATACAGATTATAGAGAATTTGATTAGTCCCCAATCTCCAAGGCTCACAACAAATTGATGTTAAAGTTAGCAAGTTCTTCAAATATAGCCAACTTCCCTTTTCTGAAACTTACAGCAGTAAATTGAGAGTTGTATAGTTAATAGTCTTTTTAAGGTGGTTTGATCAATAAAATAATGAAAAAGGTATTTAATACACGAAATAGCTGCGATCAACTGCAAATGAAAAATTTAAATAAAATCTACCAGAAGAGTGTCGGTCTATTGACCGATTACTGGGCAGGACAAAGTTTTTTCCAATTCTAAAAGGTAAAACGAAAACATGTCCTAAATAATAAATTTAATTTAAATTTAGCATGGGGACAAATAAAGGCATTCGATATCGATCGCGATTCATATATACAGGCATGTCACAGAACTTAATTCCGATCGAAAGTGGGTTTAATTTCGCAGTATGGTTCTTCAGAAAACGAAAAATTTCATCGGAATTAAACCAATATTAAATTCTAAACTGGAATTGATTTTTTTCAAAGTTCATTTTTTGTTTAATTTTATTTTGCATCCTTAATTAGATTAGCCTGTGTGTTACTTTGGTGGGACCAATGTTGCCATATTAAAATTTAAAAGTGGAGTTTCAGCATTTTTATGAATACATAAAATCGATCGGAATCCGAAGATGGTACAACAAATTCGATCAGAATGGTTATAACGGAATTAAAACAATTCCGATCGGAATGTGTGACATGCCGGATAAATTCTTATGAAATTTCTATCGATATCGAGTGCTGTAGTTTGCCCAATGATCCTTGAAACGGATTTAATTACGAAAAATGTAACTCCTTTGAAGGAAAAGCGTAAGTTTTTCCTGTCTTTCCATTGCAACACTGCTAAGTATATTTAAGTGCAAAATTTTCAGATTGTTAATTTCTATATAATTAAAATTTGTAAATTTAGGTTGTATGGAAGGTGGGGGTGTAACTTTCTTAAAATTTCGCATAAATACTTATCTTTCTAAGAAAAACATTGATACCCAATTTCACCTCCCTGGTATAGCAGTTTCTATTTTTACCCGCCCGTTTTATAAAATCGCGACAAACTTGATAATTAATTCCATGATATAAAAATTAAAAGTGAAACTACCTTCTATTCTTATATCATGATCATCATTGTGAATAAAATATTTCAAACCTCCAAAAACTTGTTTCAAGCCAGAGGATTGCAAACGTATTATTCAATAAATTAAGCGCTACATCCTTCATCAGCATTATTAGTATTTTCCTTCAAGCTTATTATTACTTGTGACTTTAAAGCAACGCTGTAGGAGCGCGATAAGTTGAAGTAATTAAATAAAAGTTTTCACATTTAGTTTCTTTAATAAAGTTTCTCAAAAAATTATGGTGAATTAAACATTTTTGAACATTGAAATTTAGTATGCATCTTTTTAGTGTTTGTAATTAAAAACTAATATCTCTTTTTTGTTTTGTTTAAATGAATATTAATCCGAATTTGTTGGGAGGCCAGAAAAGGTATTTGCTATAGAATTTGTTACCCCATTGAAAAATCCCGATAAAATTTCCACAACATACACAATAGACGGTGGGGTTTTCATTTCAGTTGGAACAGAATACAGTTTGTATCGCTTGAACATTTCCAGAGCCTCTTCATCACTTATAATGGAGCTGGGGTTGGTTTGAAAACTCTTTGCACACAAAGCGCAGAATTTACTGTCTTTCGGAGCTAAAATGTTTGCATTCGAGTTTTGTGATTTACTTGTTGAAGTTTTCAAACTGTATTGGGAACGTCTTTTATGTTCGCAACATTTATCATAATATTTTGGTGGCTGCTGAACAGAAGGGTGTTCGGGAGGCTCGTTTGACAGCTGTGTGTTTTGTTTTTCCCGCAAATGATTCCTGCCCTGAATCGCATGAAATGTTATACTTGCACAAAGCAACAGGAATAAAACCGATGTGACAAGTTGGGCTTTTCTGCAAAAGATAAAAAGTTATTTAAAATGTTTCCTTCATGATCATAATTACGCTATTACTTTCCCGATCTGAGAATTATTTTAATGAAATGCCATGTATATTGTGCTATTGTTACCCAAAACATGGCTGTGATCATTGTGAAAAATCTGTTGTTGTTTTTTTTTTTTTGTAACGAAAAAGAAAATTGTCTTTAAGGATATTCATAAATAAATTCCCTTCAACAGCAAACTTACGCAACAATTCCCACCATATCGAATAAAACAGATTGCAGATTATCTGGTTGGAAATTGAATGAAGGAAAAGTAAGACTTGAAACTCCAAAAACTTTTCTTATTTCAAATTGTTTTAGTTTGCCAACTACTTTCTCTGAGGATGTGATGGCAATTTCTGCTGAAGCATTTACTTCTTTAAGACTTTCGTTAGACTTTTGTTTTGTGTCCCCTTCTAGTGTTTTTGGTTCTTCGGAACTTTCGTTTGATAGTTCTTCTTCTTTGTCCTGTTGTGGTTCTGTTTCTTCCAGAATTTCCTTGGATAATTTTTCTTTTTCCCCTTCGGGTTCCGCTTCTTGCATATTTTCTTTCGACTGTTCGATTATATTCTTTTCAGATTTTTCTTCTGATTCGTGCTCCGTACTCGCTTCAGGATCTAATTCAATATTATCACTTTCCGCTGTTTCGTCACGATCACATTTATTTCCGCATGTCACCTTTCTACATGGATTATTTACCTGTTGATCTGGTTTATCCTCCGATCTAAGAAGTGTACATTTGCTACAGTTACAAGGTGGAAAATTACATTTAATACATTTTTCTGATGGAGATTTGGGACTGAAATTTATCATAATAAGAAATTCTAAATGAAAATGTTTTTTTTTTAATTTTTGACTTAAAAATAAAAAACTTTCAAATTATGTAAATTCATACATACATACATAAGTATATATGTGTGTGTTTACAGTGGGGTTCAGAAGGACAAGTAACTTTTTAAATTACATGCTATTTCCCAGTTAGCATTTTTTGGAATTATTGATCATATTCGATTCTTTTCTGACTCCTCGACACGATTAAAATAATCGTTTATGCGCTCGTTTTAGAGTCGAAAATGAATGTTTTGTCGGTAGAAAATGGTACCCTAGCCGCGACTCTTCTGAACGAGTCCCTTATGACTCGCGTTTTCGACTCATTTGCGATACTGTTTTCAATCGTACTTATAATCAAATACGATACTTTTTCTAGTCAATTTTTTATCATATTACTAGCCGTATGCGAGTCTTCTTCGAACCATATTATACGAACAATTCTAATATATTTTCTCAAAATGAAAAATTGCAAACAACGGTTTGCTTATTTTTTATAACACGCCGTATTGACGAGCCATTGATTTGTTCAAACATTGAACAATTTCATGTGCGCACATTAAAATGGCTTGTGTAGACCATCGTTGTCGATGTCATTTCGTTTTCAAACAGCGAGAAAACGGAGCGTTAACATCGCCAAGTTTCCTCCACGCAGACAAACATGAACAAATGTTTGAATGCTATTCTGCTGACGTTTTGTTCATGTGCGAACCAATCAATTGCTCATCAAGACGTAGTGTTACATTCGTTAGCATGTTATTCGTTATTTTCTTAAAATTCAAATTTAAAAAAATAAATTTAAAAAAAATTTATTTTACATTTGTGTCTCTATTTTCTTTACGAAGTGACATAAAAATAAAAATATGTATTTGAATCATTTTTTCATCGTTAGGCTGCGTTTTAAATGTCTCTAAAAAATTCTAAAAACAGTCGAATTTCAAGCATTTGCTTTTCGTACTTTTTGGTTTTAAAATAAGTCGCTTTCTTTGCGTTTGTCGGAATTATATTCGAGTCTCTTTTTAAACGCACAACTGATTAATCAGTTTTAAGTCATCTTGGGAAGTCTTAAAAGACTCACTTTGGTGATTTTTGTAAAAACAATCTTCCAAATGCTAACTGGGTTTGTCACTGATTGGTTTATTCTGTCTGAAATACGTACATACCTCCAGTAAGAATCAACCGGCTTTTTCGCCTCAACAACCTTGAGAAACATTAAAAACTTTTTTCGCAAGTGTAGCTCAAACAATGCGTTTAATCAAAAAAAGTTTTAGCCGAAAATTAAGCGCTTGCAAGTACACAACTCATGGTCTCCGTTTTTGACGATAACGTGGCTGCTGTGACCTTAAGTGTGAAACTCAATCCAAGAATGTTGATTAGCCATCACGATCTCAATAATTCGATATTAGATTTTTGATTAAATATCGAGGATAATTCGTCTACAAAATGCAGCTGACTTAGCAATAGAAGGGAAACGAAAATCCAAATCGTTAAGGATTTGGGTTTTAAAGAACGTCTAATTGGATATCGTTTCTGACGAGGCTCATCTTTATCGCGGTTGCTGCGTCAAGAAGTAAAATCACAACGCCTGTCAATGCTTACACAGAGGGTGACAGTTTGGAGTGTATTTTGGAGGGATAGAAACGCCATTTAAGTCGACGGGGAGCGCGACATAGCTATGATAACGGTTTTTTTTATACCCTTCACCAGAAAAAGTGGAAAAATGGTATAAATTCTACAATATAAAATTTTTCCCCATAGCGAAGTCGATTAGGCGATGTCCGTCGTGGCTAATTAGTCGGCTCAATAGATTACTGCGATTTTACCCCTTAAGAATTTTAAATGTGAGGTGCCGTTCAGACTCGATGATATCGGAATAATCAAGAAACTATCCACACCATTAAGGCTAATATCGTCCGAGCCATTTGAGAGATGAAACCAGACACTTTCAGCAGTCTTCAAAACTCCGAAGACAGCAATGGCTTAAATAATACATACACACATACATACCGCGTATCTTTTTTAAGTCCAATAGAACTTTAAATTGTTAAAAATAACACTAAAAATTAAATTGTAATAAACAATTTTTTTATACGAGAGATCAGAACATGGCATTATTATTTAAAAATGATTTCCGGCATATGGCCACCGCGGCTGCTCATGACGAAGCGCATTTTGGACGTCCAATTTTGGGTTATATTTTCAAGTACTGCTGGCCGTATGTCACGAATAACACGAAGAATGTTGGCATTTAAAGCTTCAATTGTTGCTGGTTTATCAACAAAAACCAGTGATTTCACGTGTCCCCATAGGAAATAATCAAGAGGTGTCAAATCGCAGGACCTTGGAGGCCAATTGACAGGTCCATTTTTCTAAATCAAATTTTCGCTAAATTCTGGTTTTTTGTGGAAACCACATTTCGGCCGGATCAATGTCATCCATATTTTCAAACAAAAAATCATTAATCATAAGGCGGAAATGATTTCCATTAACCGCAACATGAGATATGGCCTCATTTTTAAAGAAATAATGTTCGATGATGATGAACGGTGCATTTTTCTGAATACACTGGAGTCTGTAGGGTATGTTTTAGATTGGTCTCGCTCCATATGCGGCAATTTTGCTTATTAACGAACCCGTTAAGCAAAAAATGAGCATCTTTGCTGAACACGATTTGGCCATAAAACAACGGGTCAATTACTAACTGCTGTAGAGTCCAATCGCAAAAGAACGACGCATGCAATGGCCTCGTGACTTTAATTACTTTACTAGCTGGATCTATATAAGGGTGTAGGCCAAGATCTTTGCTCAAAATGTTCCACGTAGTGGAACCTGCGACCGACAACGAATAGAAAAATTTAGATCTTCTTTCACACTTTCGTTTACGGCAGCGATATTCACTTCAGTACACACATTTCTTTGACGTGTTGGTGTTATTGCATCCTCTCTATGTGGTACAAAATCTATCCGCAGTTCAGCGAATGGTTTTCTCAGACGGACGATTATGTGCACCATAAAAATCACAAAGTCGTCTATAAGTTGCTCGACCTGATGACTGATTTTCAAAGTAAACTTGGATGATTTGAGAGCGTTGTTTAAGCGTCAATATATTCATAATGATTTGCTAGAGTTTACTGAAAATAATAAAAAATAAAATTTTAACAAAATTTAATTTTTATTGTTATTATTTATAATTTCAAATTCTATCATGCTTAAAAAATTACATACTTTTAGGGTTTCGGCGAAAATTAATGAACACCTCGGCAGTAAATATTTAAAATAATGGAAATATTTGTTACTTCAAATAAAATCCATAACATACTAGAAAAAAAAATAAGTTGCGTTGATTTTATATAATATTTAAAAAGATATGTACATGTTCTATTTCTACTTTTTAATTTTTTTTATTAATTTTTTTTTGTTGTGTAGAAAACGCCACTGACGACCAGAGTTTCATACGAAATACTACTTGGTATATAATGCCTGTTTTAAATCCCGACGGTTACGTTTACAGTCATGAATTTGATCGGTTTTGGAAGAAATCTAGATCACGTCATATTTCTCGTCCAACGGGAATTTTAAATTCGGCCATGACTTGGTTGCAAAAGAAACGGGTCAAGGAGAAGATATGTTTTGGCGTTGATTTAGATCGTAATTGGCACTATCAGTGGGGTAGACGTGGCAGCTCAAAGTCTGCCTGCAATGATTTTTATGCAGGACCAACTTCTTTTTCAGAACCAGAAACTAAAGCTTTGTCAGATTTTTTAATGGATTATCGAACACAAATTAAGGTGATAAAAATTTTTAAACTATTAGAAATTTTTTACTTATTTTCATAAATAATTATTTATTACAGCTTTTTGTGTCCATGCAGTCTTACGGGCAAATAATTACTTATCCAAAGAAAGCAAATAAAACTTACGATTCAGAACGTTTAGAAGACATGTTGGATGTGGCTATGGTGGGCATAGATGGTTTGCGTAAAAAGGGTAGTAAATCGAGATATAAAATTGACTCTTCTAACGATTTAATAGAGAATAGATCTGGTAAGATTTTGTTTTTCCTTTAAAAATGTAATGACATAATAAGTTATTTGTAATATAATTTTAAGGTTCCTCTGATGCTTTTGCCGCCTATGAAGCGGGCATACCCTTCAGTTATACTCTCCAGTTGGCCGATAATGGAGTGCATGGTTATTTGTTGCCTAGTGCTTCCATAGAATCGACTGCAAGAGACTCATTCGAAATTATTAAAGATATGTTGGACTATATATAAACAGATGTTTTCTTTTTTATTTTAACTTCGCTTCGTTTTTTTTTTTAATTTATTCAGGTATGTGATAGAAATTGATCTTGTTATAACTTTGGATCGATTTCAAATCAAAAAAAAAAAAAAAAAAAGAAAAATACGTTAAAAAATGGTGAAAACAGTTCTTGTCATCGATCGATTTCCATCTCATACCTGTATTGTTCCTATATTTGTAAAAACACTCATTGTAACGAATATCGTAAAATTCTGTGTTCAATTACAGTCTTGAGGTTCGTTTAATGAAACTCAATACAAGAAACATTAAATACAATTTTTATTGTTGGTTGTATTTATTAATGACATAAAAATAAAAGAGTATAATTCATATGCAACTGTTTTAATTGCGTCTAATATTTAATTGAAATTAAAGCTTTTCTTATTGAAAGCAAAAACTGTTGTTTTTAAGTACTAAATATTTAATTTATATATTTATATTTACTTAAGTGCCCCATATTTGTATCAACTAATAAGGGAATTTTTTTATGGTGTATAAGACCACTTTTTCAAAAAACTAAGTTAGCGTTAATTTTAATGAGCTATAGACTCCTTCTCTTAATAGTGACAATCACAATTTCAATTGAGTTCTATCTAGACATAAAAGAAATAAATACAGCTTTGCTGTACGATTCTTTCGCACAAATATTTCTTTTAAAAGTGAAATAAGCCCATTCGTAATATGTTTAATTTCATTAATTTCTTTCAATCGACAACTATATATTTTGCACTTGTGAAAAACTGCCCAAGACTATTATAATGCAATTAAGACTTGGCGCAAAAAGCAGCTTCATTTTTCATTTTATAGGAAATGAAAAGAGATGTTTCAACTAAATCTCTAGAAGAGACAAAAATCAAGACGTTACCACATAATATAATAGCATAACAAGAGAAAAATAAAATGATATGATATATTTATTATCTTTTTTTATTAGGACCAGTACTCAGGGGATGACCCCTACTTATGCAATGCATTGTGCCAGAACTAGGAAATATAGGTTGTCGGAAGTGTAATAGAGGGAGTACTGCTTGTGGACATTTTATTTGAATCTTTGCACATTGAAAGTGGCAGGAAAGACCTCTGCGGGGAGTTTATTCCACATACGAACTGTTCGGCTAAAAAACGAATACTCTCTGTAATGCGTAGTGCGATTAACTGACCAATCGACCACAAATGAATGCGCTCTTGATGCAGAGCTCGTTGCGCGTACGAAATTACAGTTTTCAGGAACTAGCTCCCTGATTTCATAAGAGCACATTCCGTTGTAGTAACGATAAAACACTGAAACACATCCCACATTGCATCGATGCACCAGTGAGTCAATAGAGCTGGATACCCTACTGCCACCAAAGAGCTTCTTCGCTCTCTTCTGTACGCGGTCGAGTAACTCCAAAATAGACTTTGAAGCACCGGCACATACATGAGAGTTGTATTCCATTTTTGGTCTGATAAAGGTGACATAGATAGCGAGAAGATCAGATGGAATGCTTCTTTTGCGACATGAAAAATATTCTAATTCCAACGAACATCACATTGAATTTTCATGCCAAGAACATCGAGAGCTTCTGTTTCCTTAATATAGATATCACTCATAATTACAGATGAGGTAGGTAGCTTATTCCGCCGTACGCCTGTGCGAAAGCATACAGCACTGGGTTTTCTAGGCGTTAAATTAAACCCTATTCGCAAGGCCTCATTCGGAGATTACCAAAAGGTCGCGAATAAGGGTATCGTCCATCTCCTTTCGCATAGCCTCAATTTCCCGAAGGCTTGGTCTATTGCTAAAAAAAAAAAATGAATGGCATATGCTACTGTCATCTGCGAAAGAATATATAGGGTTGGAAGTCTGACGTAGAAGGTCATTGAGAAAAATAAGAAATAGGGTAGGGGAAAGAACGGAACCTTCGGGTATCCCTGAAATTACCTTGAACTCGTTTGATGGGATCCCATCTATAACAACTCATATAGTGCGATCCCTGAGAAAGCTCTATATAAGTCGAAAGAAACTATTACCGACACCAAAAGTAATAAGTTTTGATATGAGTGCACCATGCCAAACTCTATCAAACGCCTTGGAAACATCTAGAGAAACCACCTTACCTTCACCGAAATGGTGAATGGATTGACACCACTTTTCCGAAAGGAAGGCCAGTAAGTCACCCGTTGAGCGTCCCCTACGGAAGCCGTACTGCCGGTCACTAAGTAAGCTGTTGCACTTTGGAGAGTGCAGAGCGATTGGGCAGAGAGATTGGGCTATAACTTTCAGGGTTGCTAGCCTCTCCCTTTTTTGGGATTGGTGTAACATTAGCAATCAATGATGGGAACTCACCAACATGGTACAAAATTCATATTTAATATAAATACTTCGACTACTGTTAAAGAAAACTAAGTATAAATTTTTTTTCTTATTTAAAGACGAAGTAATTTGAATTTTTATATATTTAACATAACTGAAATAAATTTTTAACAAGTTTGGTTATTCGTGTATATATTAGTGGTATTCACACCGAATTTGTTAATTTGTTTGTAGTAGTTTGTTAATTTGTTAAAATTACCAACTGTGAACGACCCCCTTTTTATAACTTTGTTAGTCTGGTAAGTTTTGTAATAAAACAGCTGATTTATTATTCTGAAAAAAAAAAAACAAATACTAAATGGCCAAAACACAAATATTTTTTTTTAGAAATGTATCACAAATGACTTTTTTATTATATTTATTTGGAAACTGCAACAGCTGATTGTGAGTTACCAATTAACAACTATTACGTGCGCCAAGATAGCGTCGGAAAAATAGCGTCGATTTTGTGAATTAAAAACCGGAAAAAACCGGGAAGTAAAATTTCCCGGGATTGGGTATTTTGAATTAAAAAATAAAAATAGAATAAATTTTGGCATCTAGAAGAAAAATTGATTTAAATTATAAATAAATAAACAAAACATTTGTGTATTTAGAAAATAATTATAAAAACTCGTTTTTAATGATCACAAAAAACCGTTCCTGACTTTTCCTTTGGAAACTATTATACTCTCGCCCCAAATGGCCGCACATTATTAAAATATAGACCTTAACGAACAAAATTAGCCAACCGTGCAAGAATTCCGCGAAGCAGTTTTCGAGAAAAGTACTTTCATCCTGAGTGGGCACAAAAAGGATTGCTGATGTTTTCCATTAAAGCTATCACACTCTCGTCCAAAATGGCCATACATTATTAAAATAGAGATATTAATGAACAAAAATTGCCAACCGTGCAACAATTCCGCCGAGCCGTTTTCGAGAAAAGTGGCTTCATCCTGAGTGGGCACAAAAAGCGTTGCTAATGTTTCCCATGGCGGAATTGTTGCACGGTTGTTAATTTTTGTTCATTGATGTCTATATTTTAATAATGTATGGCCATTTAAGGCGAGAGTATAATAGTTTCCAAGGGAAAAGTCAGCAACGGTTTTTTGTGATCATTAAAAACGAGTTTTTATAATTATTTTCTAAATACACAAATATGTTGTTTATTTTTTTACAATTTAAATAAATTTTTCTTCTTCTAGATGCCAAAATTTATTCTAATTTTATTTTTTAATAAAAATATCCAATCCCGGGCAATTTTACTTCCCGGTTTTTAATTCCCAAAATCGACGCTATCTTGGCGCACGTACAACTATTTTATCAGGGGTGCCGTGTCGTTTATTTGTTTAATGTTAATCCGGTAGCGCGTTAAATATACAAAAACAAAATGAGTGTAAAAAATTAACTATTAACTGCTAGTCGTTAGCTCGGTGTGAAAACCTCTATTGTCTGCTTTTTAGCTGTTACTTTTTTTAGTTAAGCGTATTTCTATAAAAATATAGACTTCAATTTGCTCCTGTTTTTATTTCTTCTAGAATGTTATTTTTGAAAATGGTACAAGTCCATGTGGAGCCAAAAATATCGATTATTTTTTCAAATCATTTTAGTAACTATTATTTTTTTATAGTGTAAAAGACATCACTAGAATACATTAAAGTTGGCCAATATTTTCAAAAACGAAAACCCTTAAATATCTCAATTAAATATGCTACTTGTTTGTGTAGAGTGCTTTTCTTAAGCCTGATAAAACTTATAAAAGGGTAAACTCTCGAACGAACTTTCTTCATATTAAGCTCACTTTATGACATTGATGATTAGCATACTTTGGCAAATCATCATAAATAAACGCTTGAACAATGCTATCAAAATATTCAGATCTCGGCTCTAGAGCAAACAAAAACCTCGGGTTATTTATAAACAAAATTGTAGCATATGAAGTGAAGTAATTCCATAACAAAACCTATAGACTTCATTATGCACCGATTGGTGCGATTTATTTGCTGGTGGCATTATTGAGCTTAATTTCTTAAAAAAATAAGGCCGCAGCTGTCTTTTTGGTCAAACGTTAATAATTTTCTTTAAAATAAGAGAAATGCAAAATATAATGAAAGTAAAAGGTAAAATTAAAGGTATTGTGATTCAGTTTTTAAGTTCTTCTTTCAAAGACAGGATTTTTAGATGCTTTTTTGTATAGAAAATAAAATTACGAAATTATGTACCAGCTGATAGTAGTGCACACACATAGTACACACTTAAACTTTAGAGAATATAATTTACGAATAAATGACTTTAAAAAGTATTAAAAAATTAATTTCAAAATCGATGAAACTCATGCATTGATGAAACCAAACACCCTTTAAATTTTGGTATTGTAGCTGATATAGGAATACATTTGAAGAATTATATCTAATTTTATAAAAAAAATACATTTGGTGTGGGGAACCCTATAAGTTTGAATTTTATATATTTTTAATTGTTGCTCACTCTGTTAAAATTATTAAGTTTCAGCCAAAAAATAAAAATATATCACCCCAATTATGAATAATCTCACGGAATTTCCTTCTCACGGAAAAAATGATTCTCGAGAAAAGATTTCTCCAATTATGAATTTCGAGGGAATAATATAATAAAAAAGTGGCATCATCGTAATTTGAAAGGAGTTTTTTATTTTTTTTTTTTTTTTGTTTATTTTCATATAATTATTAATTTGTTTATTACTTTATTTGAAAGGGGGAACATCTGCATGCGAGCAGATTTTCCTTTTTCAAAAAAGTGAGGTTATAATTGAAGACGCAACGCGCACGTTTTTTCTCAACAGGCTCCTAAAAAAAATGCCATTGTTTTAACAAATTATTAAATAAAAATATATATATAATCGTTAAAAATGCAATATCCTGTTCAGGATTTATCACTTCCTATACGAAGGTATAGGTCGATGTGCAGTTCCTGGAGAGTCTGTTTATATCAAAATACTTGTGGGATACCCTGGCGCTACGGTTATGTACCCCTGCCATTATTAAATTAAGATTTAAAAAAAAAATTATTAATTTATAATACCTTTTTTTTCCCCCGAATTTTTTTCACTTTCCGCATTCAATCAAAAGGAGAAAAAATTTATAATTTGAGAAAAGGGAAAAGTAAAAGAACTCGCACGGAATTTTTGTCTATAATTGGGCTGTATATTCACAGTCACGATCCTATAGCCACACCTTTTCATTTCTAAGTGTATTTGCGTAATACAATTTTTGTGTGAGAACACCATATAATTTGTATTTTATTAATATTTTAATTCTAAATTTATTAAGAAAGAAATATAATTTTCAAATTGTGTTAATTTTTCTTAATATTTTTTTCGTTACATTCGTGAAAAGTTTTCTGAAGAGCGAAGCGGAACTTACTTTTACATGAATTTAGTTGTTAAACTGGGGGTATCGATTAAAAGTATTTTTTTGTCTAGTTATAAACTTTTATTTTGGCTTAAAATCGAGTTTTAACAATCTAGATTTTTATTTAAGCGTAAGAACATATACATAGTTTACGAATAAAGTGGCTTTAATTTTTTTTACAGATTTAATATTTAAATTCAAATGTTAATAAATTCAATAAGTGATCGAGGATTTTTTCCAAAACCGTCTTAAGACTTAGGTCCTGATTTTAATGCAGATATTCAAGAACTTAGTTGAGTATCTTACGATATCCTCAACCTTGTCATCTGTTGCGAGTGTTCGTTAGATATTATTTCTCCAGGAACTGACACATTTTCATTTAGCAGAATATCCCCACTGTTTTTGAAAATATCACAGTACGGCAACAGCTTTAACCGATACTGCTACACAGATCAGCCAGGGCCCTAATCAGGCCCGTCTGTTTGAGAAAACTGCCTTCGTGGTTCTCAACTTCTGGCAGCTCGTAACGTTGTACAGATAATTTCATACGACTGCTCTATCTGGACGGTTGGCTATAATATCGATGACCTTGCAAATTTCTTTCTAACAAGGACTTTAAAATTCTCTCCTAGTAAAGCCTTCGCGACTCTTTTCCCTACTCTGAGAAATTAAACATGGAGTCGACGGTGCCAATATTCCGACAATAAATCACCAAAAAATACTTAAGTCGCGTTCTTTTCATTTCCTCGCCGGACGCCAGTATGGTCTGGCACGCAGTTAGAATGAAGTAACATCGTCCAGCTACTATCTGGCAGTGTTTGGTATGTAGCCATTTATGAAAGGTAGAGGTAACTGAGCTACTGAATATGGATCTAGCTAAGTTGAATATAAATAACAATTATACGTGTATTTTCAAGTCACGTTGTTACAAGAGCACCAACTCCAAAAGTAGTATCAAATGAAAACAAGCCAACTTTGTTATTGACGCCATCACCATTCACAGACTTAAGGCCATAGTTAATAGTACAGGAATATGAACCAGTCACGCCGCTTATATTGACATCGCCGACATTTGTGTGTGCCATAGTCACAGAAACCACTTTACTGCCAGGATAAACGCTAACACCACCGCTACTAACAGAGGTAGCCAATATCGTAGGACCCTTGATAATGGGAGACGTACCATTAGTGAATTTTTAAAGCTGACAAGAAATTGGAATGTCTATCCTGTGCATTTAAACAATAATTTTCATTTGGACGCGTTACATATGGTGGATATATCTAGAAAAAAAAATTCGCTATAGACCTCGTTATCCTATCGAAAACCCCCGTTATGGTTTCATCAGCACACTCAACAAAGGGTGGGATCATTATTTCATTTGAAACAGAGTATAGACTGGACGAACTGTCTTTTGAAGCTAAACTGTTTTCATTCCACTTTTGTGCATTTATCAGATTTTGTCTGATACGTTCACAACATTTATGATGACATTTTGAAGACCACTTAGCTGCAGGGCGTTTGGGTGGCTCGTTTGGTATCTGTGTGTTTTGTTGTTCACGAAGATGATTCCTGCCCCGAATCGCATGAAAAGTTATACTTGCACAAAGTAATAGAAATAGAATTAACGCGACGATTTGAACTCTTCTGCAAGAAACAAAAATAAATGAAAATGCTTCTTTTATAGTCACAATTTTACTATTACTTTCCCGAGCTAAGAATTTTTGTTGTAAAATGCCATGAATATTGTACAATCGATACCCAAAATAAAGCTGTCATCATGGTGAAATATCTAATTTGTTTTTAACAAAAAAAAAAAAAAAAAAAAACGGGTCTTAAAAAACATCAACAAATTCGCCTCAGCAGTAAACTCACGCTACAATTCCCACAATTTCAAGTAAAAAATATTGCAGATTATCGGGTTTAAAGTTAAATGAAGGCATAGTAAGACTTGAAACCTTAAAAATTCTTTTTATTCCAAATTGTTCTAGTTTGCCCGCTACTTTCTCTGAGGATGTAATGGCGATTTCCGAAGCATTTACTTTTTTGAAACTCTCGTCCAACTGTTCTTGTATGGGGTTACCTTCTTTCAGACTTTGATTGGATTGTTTTGGACCTGTCTCTTCGATATTTTCGTTGGACGGTTCTATTGTGTCCTGTTTCGAATTCTCTTCTTCAGGATTTCCATTTAACTGTTTAGAAATTTCTTGTGATTCATGCTCCACATTCGCTTTCGCTTCGTTCTGCTCAGTTTCTTTTAGTTTTCTTTGACGTATTTCTTTAACGCATTCCATTATATCTTCTGATTCGACTTCCAGTTTGGGATATAATTTAGAATCTGATTTAAGATCACAGTTTGTTTCTTCTTCATTTCGTTCAGACTGATATGCACGTGCTATTTTTGCACACAGATTATTAACATGTTGGTCGGGATTATTTCCCGTTCTAAGCAATTCACATTGGGTACAATAACAAGGCGGTAATTTACGTTTCAGATATTTTTCTGACAGAGATTTAGTACTGAAATTTAGCATATTCAGATATAAATTTATGTATTTCTAATTTTTGTTTTTTTATTTAGTTTTGACTTTAAAACGAAAAACTTTCAATTTTAATTAATTCGTCTTGATATTGTTTTTATTTCCTTTTTCCGAAAACGTAAATGACGCCCAGAGTTTCTTAGATTATTTCGGGGTCTAATCACCACATACGACATAGAGTTTACGATCGTATCGAATAATCACCCCTATCGTATTTGGCGTAAGCGTATTTCGAATACGACAATTTAGTAATAGATTATAGGTAACTGTTACGAGCTATCTTTAATCTATTACAAAACTTCAAAAAAACGCCAAGTTTTTGCTACGAATCCGTCAAACACGATAAGGGTGGATATTTCGCATACGATACGAATCACTTTTTGAAGAAATCTAGTCGTTTGATATTTCTAGAGCTATAGAAATTTTGAAATCGCAGTGTAGCAAACTGATGTGTTTTTTTTTGGATAGCAATATTTGCATTGCTTACTTTAAAATAGTACAAAAGTTTGGCCCTTTTCTGGCCACCAATTACAAGGATCTTTCTCGTTTTCAAAACGATTTCACTTTTCCGGTGTTCTGTAAATCGAAACAACGTCAGTTTTCCTCTTCTGAGATTGAATAGCCAAACTGTCGCATCGTTTTTAAAATCCATTTCAAATTTCTCTATGAAATGAAATTTCGAACATCGATTACCGAATGCTGATTTAAAATTTCGATACAACTTATTCGATGACACAAATTCGAATTTTCAAACAATTTCATTCTATCACCAGAACAACAGAACTCCAACTTGTTTTTATTTAAAACTTTCGAATTGCAAAAAAAACTCTTAATGCAAAACTATCATTTCATCAAAAATATTAAACCGAAAATTCAGCAAAACAGTAGTTTAGCAAAAGATTAGAACTACGCAAAAGTTTCACCAAAATATTTATATTAACAAAAATTTCACCAAAAATGGCAATTTTTCTAAAAATTTTACTTGCAATCGAAAATTGAAACCGATAATGCACATCAAATTTTTTGTAAAGGGTATATAAGAGTCAGCATAGCCGAATATAACACTTTTACTTTTTTTTTTAAATCCGTATTATTTTTTGTGTTGGCGCATTGTTGTAACCATGCACTCACCTGTATTAATTTGGCTTAGGCTAATCTAAATGAGCTTAAAATATAAATTTAAAAACTGCAATTAACAAAATTTGAAAGAAAATAAATTTCGCTTTGAGTTTTAAAAACCGTTTCATTTTGAAGAAATTTGTCTATTTTCGTTACCTGAAGAACCAACCAATTGCGGAATGGAGTTGTGTGACATAAATACTTGATACCTTAATTTGTAATGGATTTTCGGCAAGGCCGCATTTCTTTCAAAATGACACACATGTCATACATTTGGAAAAGGCGAGGAAACAGCTGGGAAGTATGCCAATAATACTAATTTCACTGTCGTGAAAATCTTTTTTCTCGGATGTTTTCCCTTTTCCCGGAATTGCAATCGTAAATAATTCACATGAACAATTTCTTTTGTAAACAAAATGATTTTTTTCTTCGAAATTTGTTCACTTAAATTTTGTTAGAATAATAAAATTATTAACACATGTTTGTAATTATAAATTATTTACTACAGTGCAGAGCTCGGCAAATTGTAAAACAAAGAGATCTGTTATCTGTAAATTTGTAATGGTTTTTGCAGACGTTATAGCAAAGCAAAGGAAAGAACTCAAATGGCAAATCTTATACAAAAATTATTTTTCTGAAATAGCCTAGTAGCAATATCTCGGGTTAGATGCGTTTTGCAAGCCCCAGCATTAAGCTGGAGTTTACTTAGGGGCACGTTATTGAATTAAAGTTAATAATTCGATTCAAAAAATTTTGTTTAATCATATTTTAACTTCAATTTACGGCATTCGATATCGATCGAAATTTACGTTTAAATCTTATTGAAATTTCGATCGATAACGAATGCCGTAATTTGCCCCCAGAGCTTATTTTTTTACTTACATTCAATGTGAACTGATAACTTCAATGAATGTTAAGTCAGGCAGGTAGCCGTGTTACCACAGCCCACTTGGGTCCATTGATTGGAATTATGTATTACTTGCTGTTAGAAGGGAGAGAGAAGATTAAGACAGAAATTAGAAAAAGAAATTGGGATGAAGAGATAAGAAAGACAGAGAGAGAGAGAGAGGAAAAGACAGAAAGAACCGCGGGTATGCGAATACGGAGAAGGTGCGAGAAAAATGCAGAGAAGAATCCGCTAAGTGAGACCAGTCGACTGGTTGTGGGCCGGTAAACCACGCACTGCACCTTAAGAAGATACTAATCCTACCTGGACCCATTGACGATATATCAGATAGACCCTCATAGTACCGCTGACCGATATATCTCAGCCGTATACACCCCAGCGCGGGGCAATATGCCTCTTCTTCCTCCTCGTCCCGACCTATTCGAAATGGCTCGGTATAACTTCGGCTTGGAATTAAGAAAACGCATTGTTGACGATTATTCCAAAGGAATGTCTCAAAAAGCAATGTCTGAAAAATATAAAGTTCAATATCACGAATAGTAAATAAATATAAAGCCACAAAAACAGTATTGGTGCTCCATCTGGGAGGATGTCCACGACACACAAGTCAACGTACAGATAACTTGTTCGTTCAAACTGTAAAAAAACAACCCTTTATTACATCTTCGTAACTAGTTAAAGACCTCCAATTACCAATAGCTGCCAGAAGTGTCCGTAGACGCTTGGTAGATGCCTCTTTACGAGCGCACCGTCCTATAATAAAGCCGCTTATTTCAAAACGTAACCAACTGAAGCGGGTAAATTTGCTAGAGACCACCTAAGTTGGCCAATTTCCAAATGTGTATTATTCAGCGATGAGTCTAAATACAATTTTCATTTCTTGGTATTCGGGTTAAAGTTCCAGGGATTTTATAATAAAACATATCTTAGTTGCATATGATATGGCCACCACTGTAGCTTCAATGAAGGGAACAAATATTTTGCGGGGACACCAATTTTCACTTATTCACGGTAGGTGTGAACATCGATGATTGATTTCGTCTCTCGTATTGATTCATTATTATTCAATATGAGGAATCTACGGCCTTGAGGCTTAGTTACTGAAACAATACATAAAACAATGAATACAACTAATTTTCCCGGTTTTATGAAATTGTCAACAGCATATTTATACAGCTCGAAAAGTATGATTCATATTAAACTGTTTAACAAATCGTCATTTAAAAGTTATTAAAGTAGTTTTATTGAAAACAAAAACTGTTGTATTTAAAGTCTTATACTTAAGTGCACCATGCTCGTCGTGTCAATTAAATAGGGAATTTATTTCTATTGTTTTTTTTTAACCAAATTATTAAATTTGCAACTTGTTTATAAATTTTGAAAAAAAAAAAACATAAAACAAGAATTATAAATATACAAAAAAAAAAACGACATTTTTCAGTAATTAAATTTAAATAATAAGAGAAATATACCAAACGAAATGAAAGTTAAAGCTAAAACCAAACATTTCTATTGAATTGGATTGTTTTTGATTTTTAAAGTTTTTCTTTTGTTTAAGATATATTATATAATAGTTATAACACTCACTTCTTATTATTGTATGATAATAATAATAATAAAATTAGTATATAATGTAATAATGTGCTTACTTACAATGCTATCAAGTTATGTTCTGTTGTGTTTTATTTTTTCTTGTTTATTTTTTTTTGTTGCTTTTCTGTTTATTGTATTTTTATCTACAAGGTGTAAAAATCTAATATAATATTAATTTAAATACATTATATACTTGTTAGAATAATAATAAAAATAAAAACTAACTATAAAAAGAAAAAAAGGACTTTATTTATAAATTTTATTTCCAATTTTTTGCTTTTCTTTTATTTAAAAATAAAAGAAATACATTTTAATAAACTGCTTAAAAAAAGGAAAATAATCTACAAAATAAAAAACAACAGATTTAGTAACTGCCATAAATTTAATTATTACTGTTTCCAATTGTTAGCAAAAACAAAAATAGTTTTAAAATACTAATTTCCACAATTAAAAAAAATATATATATAAATTTTAAATAAAATTGAAATCATAAATATATTTTCGCTTTACTTTCTTTGAGAGTAAAGTTAAAGCCCGGCATTTGAAAAGTTCTTTACGTGTTCTTTACTTAAATACAAAATCTTGTTAAGAACAATGGGAAAATTTTAAGTCCTAAAAAAGAATAAAAAAAAAAAAATAGTTTGGTTACAGAGTGTAAAGGAAAATGACTTGGTTCAATTTTATTTTTTTTTTTAATAATTAGTTTTGTTTTTATTAAATTTTTTTGCTTTGTTTTATTTTTGTATTTGTATTTGTTTTACTTTTTATTGTTATAATTACGAATTATAATAGTACTATATTTATTCAATTGTATTATTTCTTTTTTTGTTTTTGCATATTTTTCTTTTTTCTATCTTGCAGTTACATTTATTTGTATATATCATCTGTTTCTATTTCCTCTTTTGTTGATTTAAAAAAAAAATGTTGCTGAATTGAACGATTTTTTAATGTAAACGGTTCTTGTTTCATCATTTTTTCTTTCATCTTTTTTTGAATTCTTAATCTTTTATTACCTCAGAACATTATTATGGAGGGGGGCACATTACATTTAGCTTTACTTTTTGTTGGTTTCTTTATTGAAATACACCAAATCTCTCGTTTCACTTTAAGATTGTTTAAAAACTATTTGGCTAAAGATCATCGGACATGAAGGAATTTTGTGATTTTGATTCTTCTATTCGACGTATTTGTTGGCGTAAATACATAATCCTAAAGTAAATAATTTAATATAAAAAAAAAGATTCCAATAGATGTTTGAAATGTTTAAAATTCAAAAACTTACTTTTGTTCTTGCAGTGTGGCTGTTATTTCAGTTATTCTTACTAAACTTCTCGCACATTTAAGTTCAGCTGATACTTTTGTACATTGCAGATCTCCATACAAATGTGCTTCTTCTGAACATTTTTGCGCCTGAAAATAAATAAATAAAGCTTATACTTAAGACGTCTT
Organism: Gymnosoma rotundatum; assembly: GCA_916610165.2. Lineage (NCBI taxonomy): Eukaryota > Metazoa > Arthropoda > Insecta > Diptera > Tachinidae > Gymnosoma > Gymnosoma rotundatum. Next base: position 127,037,410 of record OU744340.1, on the reverse strand, counting down.
TATGCTAAGTGTTCTTATGAACAGATTATGATATTTAAATCACATATTAAAAAAAAGAAGAATATTGTGATCAAATTTTTTAGCTCTTGAGCGTTGTTGTAAATATTTTTATGGTTTTTTAAGATAAGTAGCACTTCGGGCAATAAATAATACCTATTTAGTTTTTTACCGTGCTACATTCTTAAGGAAAGGGATAGGTGACAGTTAAGACAGGTGGTGAAAGGAGATAAATATAGCAGCCATTTTATTACAGTCGGGCCTCGATTATTCGTGATGTTCGGTACCAGAAGCATTATGGATAATCGATTTTCACGGTTAATTGAACAACAATTTTGAATATACGTTTTTTTAATATTTTTATTATTTAACAAGTGAACATTGGTGTCCATAAGATTTACATTAAAAAAAATAACGTTTCTGTCTCATCGTATGTAAACAAGAGAACTTCCGTTTTCATGCTTGTTATGTATATTGTGTGTATGTATGTATGTACGAACTTGAAGTCAATAAAAAAAATTCTGCCATCATGGATAACAGAGGGAATCACGGTTAATCGAAGTAAACAATTTGAAAACATTGTAAACAAAAAACATTAGACTGGTCGCCGGCCCTTTGCCATCACGGGTAATCGGGGTTACCGGTTAAACGGATCACGGATAGTCGAGGCCCGACTGTAGTTATTTTACTTCGCCAGCGTATATGCTATAAAGTACCGACGAAGGAGGCTGCAAGTTGAAATTCTAGTTCTTAAATTGTATTTGTACCATTAAACATGACACTTTTATTTTTTGATTGCCGAAGGGTTTGAACCCTGGCCATCCAGATTTTAAGTCAACGTTTTTACCACCTTGACTACAGTAGCCTTATTACAGATTTATTTAAATATTTATTAAAAAATCACAATAAATATTATTATTGTTTACACCCTTCTTTGCTCTACTTCGTAATAATAACCAAATTAAAAAAAAAGGGGAAAAACGGTTTAATTAAACGGCCTTTATTTTTTTTCTATATATAATTTTTTTTCAACTTTCGTTTGTATTGGTGTTACCTATAAGAAAAATAAGATGGAAGGGAGTCTGAGGCATATTGAGGGTAGAAGTTTTAGTGGAAGATAGTGAAGAATATTTTTACAATATAACTCATAGTTTAGGTTCTCTCTAGAACCAGTTACAATTAATGTTTAGAAGGTATGTAAGACTTAAGTAAGGTAGGGCTTTTAATACTCTTCCTCGCTTTCATACCACATCGTTACGTAGTATGAAAAACAAACATAAAAATAAAAATTTAAATAAATAATTTTCGACAAAAATTTTCAGTAAAAAGTATGCTACAGATACGTACAATTTTAAGGAACTTGCTCTGGCCGTACGGTATATCTTAGTAATTCCAACAAGTAATGCCTGCGTTGAAAGAGTATTTTCAATAAAAAATTCTATTAAGACTCGCCTAGGAAATGGAATGCAGTATCAAGTTTTTTATGCTTTATTGCGCGTTATAAATTAAATGAATGCAGATAGCGCATGCTGCACTTTTTTTATACATTCTCAAGAAATCAAGGAAAAGGACACCGATGAATATCTTGAGAATGAAGTATACCACCACATTAGAAAAATAATAAAACTGTAAAATAATAATTATATATTATTTTATCAATCAGCATTCTCATTCTGTAATTCTCGTAGTTAAATCTAAATCTCGATCGCTAAAAAGCTAAAATAAATTACGACAAAAAGTGTTACACAATAGCATTTGTAGCCAAAAATCGCTAAATAATTTTTTTAAAGTTTTAGCGATGAAGATTTAGGCTTAGCGGTTTACAGAATAAGGTTTCAGATCTCAATTTACAGAATAAGGTTTCAGATCTCAATTTATAGATTTTTTTTTTTTACGATTTCGGAGAAAGCAAACGTTTTTTTTGTCGTCGTTCAAATAAAAAAAAATAAAAAATAAAATATAAAAAAAAAAAATTAATTTTTCAAAAAGGAATTTCTTTATATATACATACATATTTATATATATTTATATACATACATATAAGTGCAGAAGGAAAAGGGAAGAAAAATAATTTAAAGGGATGTGTTCCTATAGCTCTTTGGAGGATAAAGTACCACCGGACATAGTGCAAAAGAATGTGTTAATCAAAAGCAAATCTTCCCAAGAGGATCTTAGCCGCCTGGAAATAAATAAAATTATTGTGGGAACTGCTGAAAGCTCTGCTGTTAGCAAAGGAACTGCTAACACCCATGTTTCGAAGCGTCAGGAAAATAATAAGTTAAGTATATTAAGTGTGATTAGTGATTCAGTTCAAATTGCGTCTGAATTGAAAAAAAATTTTATTCCTAGTTATGGCAGTGAAAATCAAATGTTTTCGTTAGAGCAACATCCCGGAATTATAAGCAAGGAGAAGAGTATTGAAATGGATTGTGAAGCATCAGCTAATTCCATTTCTGAAGATGGCGAGAGTAATTTTAAGAAGGTTCCCATCAAAAAGCGAAGGAGGTCAAATTGTTCTAAGGTAGACTTATCTAATTTAAGTAGTAAACAACTAAGCGATAAAGATGCGTTAAATAAAAGTGCGCCAAGGCCTCAGAATAGATTTGCTATTTTAGGAGAATTAAACATTGAGGAAGAAAAGAATAAGCCTATAGGGGCTCAAGGGAATTTATTTAAAGATTTTCAAAAGTCAGGTTCTAAAAAAGATTCTTCATTTTGCCCTCCTATATTTTTATTTAATGTAAATATAGAGAATCTAGTAGAGCAGTTAAATGCTAAGAATGTAGTTTATAAAATAATAAATAAAAGCAGAGTTAAAAGTAAGCTATTTTTAAAAGATGCGTTGGTACATGAAGAAATGATGCAACTTTTAAGAAATAAAAATATAGATTCATATTCATATACTCCAATAGAGAAAAAACGCAAAAGTGTAGTAATTCGAGGCTTATATTATAGAACTGATATAAATTCATTAAAAACTGAACTTGATTCAATTGCCCCTGATACAGTAGAAACAATTTCGAAATTTTCCACTCCATTCTCAAGGAAAAATGGAGTAGATACTGGTTTATTTTTAGTTACTTTAAAATTGAACAGACGTTTGGAAGATTTAACAAATATTAAGTATATTTTCAATCAAAAGATTTTATGGGAATCGCCTAAACGAAACAGAAGAGAAATTCAGTGTTGGCGATGTCAACAGTGGGGTCACATGTCTAATAACTGTAACAGGCAATATAAATGTATTAAATGTGACAAAAATCATGGACCAGGGGAATGTCAGTTCGTTTCTACTGAAAGCAATTTACCATTTTGTAATAATTGCAAGCAGCGTGGCCATCCATCTAATTATAAGGGATGCTCAGCTTATTTGAAATATATTGAGATGAAGAGAAAAATTAAACGCAATGGCAGGGAAAGACGTCAGAGTGTTTCAGATAATGTATTTAATGTTTTAAACAGTAATAATCTTGTTCAAGAAGGAAAATCATTTGCGAGTCTTTTTAAGAAAGATAATATTATGGTCACACAACGTGAAAAATTAAAATCTCCTATAATCGATGAATTCTTAAAAATAGCTAAAATAATTTGTCCGCCTGAAACATTGTCTTTAGAGGATAAAATTAGAAATTTTCTTAAAGACTTTAAAAAAATCTCAAAGGAAGAAGCCAGAGAGCAATGTCGTAGTCTTCTTAATGAATTGGAAAAATCTTATGACCCATAATGGCTTTAATTTGCTTTCTTTCAATGTTGGCTCTCTTGTTTCAGTTAGTAGAAGAATAGATCTTTTTAACACTTTAATTGCTCATAAGATTGATATTGCATTTATTCAGGAAACACATCTCAATCAACGACATAAGGTATTTTATAAAGATTATAATTTTTTAAGAGATAATAGTTCACAAGGAGTGGCAATAGTTTTAAGGAAAGCTTATAAATACTCTATAGTTGATACTAGTGGTATTGAATTCCCCCATATTCTTGCTTCAATTGAAATTAAAATTGATGGCTCAGTAAAAAAATTCTTATTTGGTTCTGTTTACATCCCTTGTAATTTTAGCTCACACAACTTAAACATTGGATTGTCAAGATTATCATTTTATTCTCAAAATGTTGATGGAACATTTATTGGTGGCGATTTTAATTCTAAGCATACCGACTGGGGTGATACGCTGTGTAATGCCAATGGAAATATTTTCTTTAACTTTCTTGAAAACAATCTATTGTCCTTTGTTCGTATTACTGACTCTGCTCCAACATATCCGAATGGTTCTTCATTTCTCGATCACTTTCTCATAAGTCCTAATTGCATTAATTTGGCAAGTCCTAACTTTGAAATTTCTACTTTGCCTTCTTTTTCTGATCACTTTCCTCTTAAACTTCACATTGCACTGCAGAGGTTTGATATTATATTAAAGCCTCCACAAAATTTTGTTTCTTTTAAAAATACAAATTGGAATAATTTTAAATTTGATGTTAGTCAACGTCTTTTGAATAATTTCCCAGTTTCAAATAGAAATCTTTTAAATTCAGAAATTGATGACCACATTAGTATGTTTTCTTCTTTAGTAAATGTGGCGATAAATAGCCATTCAGAGAAAATCCTTTTGATGAATAGGAAATATTTAGTTTCTGAAACTTTGAAAAAATTTTTTAAAATAAAGTACAATTGGCAAAAAAATTTAAAAAGAATTTTTCACAGAACGCTTAATCATCATGATCCTGATTATTTATTAGTATCTAAACAGATTCAGTTGTTAAATGTTATTATTAAAAAACAAGTGCAACTTGAACAAACTGCAATCTTTAATGCGAAACTTCAGGATATTATTCCAGGTCCAAGAGCGCATAAAAAAATTTATAATATAATAGGCTACAAAAGAAATAGAGGATTTACAAAATTTTCTATTGATGGTGAAATTATTGAAGATGTTTCTTTAGGGCTTAATAAATTAAAAGATTTTTTTTCTGATATTTTTAACAATCCATCTTCTAGTAGAAATACTTCACAATTTACTGATGTTATTAATAATACATTAGCTTGTACTACAGGCTCCAAATATTTGTTCAGTGATAATTTGACGGCCAGCAATTCGGGAAACCTTTCAGATCTTGTTTCGATAGATGAGTTAGTAGTTATAACAAATAAAATAAATAATAAGAAGTCTTTTGGTTTAGATAACATTTCTAATTTTATTATTAAAAAACTCCCTATTAAAGCGTTTGAGTTTTTGACAATAATCTTTAACAACTGTTTCAATAATTCTTATTTTCCAACTCAGTGGAAGATTTCAAAAATTATTCCAATTCAGAAAAAGCCGAATAATAATGATATAAATAATTTACGTCCTATTTCTTTACTCTCAAACTTAGGAAAACTTTTCGAGAAGTTGATTCGTAAAAAAATGGATTTAGGCTTAAATAGAGCTTATATTCCAGAGTTACAGTTTGGTTTTAAGAGTAACCATTCAACTGTTGATGCGTTGCTAAAGTTTCATAATGATATAGTATGTAATTTACGAAGGCGTTGTTGTACTGTGGCTGTATCATTAGATGTTGAAAAAGCATTTGATCATGCATCTCATTGTGGTATTTTGTTTAAGATGATTCAGATTGGGTTTGATGTATCTTTTATCAAACTTTTTCATAGTTTTTTCTCTGAAAGAAAGTTTTGTATTCAATTTAATGACAAATTGTCAAATTTAGGTGAAGTTAACTGTGGTGTTCCGCAAGGGTCGATACTAGCTCCCCATTTGTATAATATATTTATGCATGATTTTCCTCACATTGTAGAAAACTCTTGTGGTTTATTGTATGCTGATGATTCCCTCCTGTATGCACATAATGAGTCTCCTGTCATTGCTTTAAGACATGTCTCTCATCATTTAAATGTAGTTAAAGGTTTTTATGACAAATGGGGAATCAAAATTAATGCCTCTAAAAGTGAAGCAATTTGCATTCGTAACGCTTCTGGAAAATGCAGAAGTTTTGTCGTTCCTGAAAGTAAAACTCTTAAACTTTTTCTTGATAATATTGAGATTCCGTTTAGGGATAGTATTAAATATCTTGGAATTAATTTTAACAAACTTTTCAAGTTTAATTTTCATGCAAGAACTGTGTTAAAAAAAGCTCACAAAATTATGGGTTCTTTTTCAGGAATTATTTATAATAAATCTTTACCTAGTAGAACGAAGTTACTTTTGTATAAAACAAGTTTAAGACCAGTTTTTCTTTACGGGTTTCCTTTATGGTTCAGTATTTCACCTATTATAATCAAAGAAATGGAGTTATTTGAAAGGAAAATTATAAGGTGTTGCATTGGAAAAAATTTTGAATCAAACAATAAACGGTATTCAAATCGCTTTATTTATAATCAGTCCAAAATAACTCCAATTGGTTTGTATGTTTGTGACTTATTAAAAAGATTTGTATCCAGAATTTCACTTCATAATAATGTCTCAGTCAAGAACGTTTTTAATGAACAAATAAATTTTAGTTGGATGAATATAAACTATTTGTCACCTATAGGCTTTATTAATGAAGATCCTCCAAATTTTAATTTAAATAGTTCCTTATGTCCTTCTTTTTACTTGAAAAGCACGCCTGGCACGCACAGAGGTTAATGTCTTTTTGTTTGGTTGTTTAATTTTTTTGTTTAAGTTTGAGTTTTAGTATTAGTCATAAGTTTATTTAAGAGATTTACTCTCATATTATGTTAGCTTCGGGAGCAAGGGCATATTTTCTTTTTCAAAGCTTTTATTCTATGTAATAATTATTTCTTTTTTATGTTTAAGTATGGTACTGTATTTAATTATTGTTATTAAGATAATACGTTATAGTCTTAAGTTTTCTTTCTTTAAATTGTTGTTCGTTCTTTTATGGTATTAAAAAAAAGGCTCAATAAATTAATTACAAATTACAAATTACAAATCTCAATTTATATGTTATATTTTTAATAAATTAATTAAACTATAACTTGTTTATATATAATAAACGTTGTACCTTCGCTAGTTTTTTGTTATTTTTTTAATAAAACATAAATTACATATGTACAGTACTGTTCGAAACCTAAGCAACTTTTTCCCACTAAGTAATAATAGACTCATATCTTTTCTTTAAATAAATTTACAGAAAATATTTTTTTATTTACTACTACACAATGTGTTATAACCTAAAAATAACAACAAAAATTAAATTCCATTTCTTTGAAAGTTAAAATAAAATAAAAACAAAATTAACTTAAAACTTCGCTGTTCAAAACCTAAGCAACTTTTAATATTTGGTATGATATCCTTTGTTTCTTACGACCTCAGCGCATCTTTTGGGCATAGATTCAATGAAATTCGATAAAATAGATGTTGTTATAGCTTCCCACTCCGATTTTAGACAGTTCAGTAACTCCTGTTTATTTTTAAAGCGTCGAGTTCCAACTCTCGGTTTTAAAATTCCAAGGAGGTTCTCCATGTGATTCAAGTCTGGCGATTGAGGTGGCCAATCCAAAACTTGAACCCCATTAGCTGATAACCAATCCTTGACTAACTGCGATGAGCATTTTGGTTCATTGTCATGTTGAAAAACCATTAAAGTGGCATTTCTAACTCAGCATAGTTAATCATGTGAGTTGCTAAAATGTCTCTGTAAACAAAACGGTCCATTTTTTGTTTGAATTTCTACAAAGGGATTAACACCACTGGCCGAAAAACAAGTCCAAACCATCACATTTACACGCCCATGCTTTATTGTGGCTTTTGAGTACCGAGGATGAAGCCGCTTTCCTTTTGGTTTTCTCACTTGGCAAACTCCATCTGAATTTAGTAAGTTTAATTTAGATTTATCACTAAACAAAATAGTTCTCCATTTGGATATAGTCCAATCTATATGTGCTCTAGCAAAATCCAACCTGAAACAACCAAAAAGCTGAGAAAATCAGAGACTACGTTGCAATCCATTAAACAAACCTCTTTTTTAAATGCTTCTTAGTCAGCATAGGTTTCTTAGATGGAATGAAGCTCCTTACGTTTTGTTCCAATAAACGTTTTCTTACTGTGGAAGAACTAATCTGAAGTTCAAGCTCATTCACTATGTCTTTCGACGAAATAAATGGATTTTTTTTAACTAGACGGAAAATTTTCTGGTCTGTTCGCTCAGAAGTTTTTCGAGGTCGCCCACCGCTATTGGCTTCCTCTACTTTCCCAGTAGCTTTATACTTTTTTATAAGTTGGGAAACTATTGATTTATTAATATTTAATTGGTTTGCTATAGCAATTTGGGATTTACCGTTATTAATTTAATCTTTAGCTTAAAAGCTGATCCATAACGTGTTCGCGTCATAGATGAACTTGTAAAGAATTGGTACTACTTAAATTCATAAAATCAACCAAAATTAATTTTTCAATAGCAATCATAATTTTGTTTTTGTTTTAAAGTTTCTTCCAAAGATATAAAATGTATTTTTTGTTGTTGTTATTAGTATGTAGACTATATGTATAATAATAAATAAAAGGGAAATTTTTCATTAATCTATTTATAGAGAACATATACGACCATGAGTATTACTGGGGAAAAGATGCTTAGGTTTCGAACAGTACTGTATATATTTTGGCGATTTTCTTCTATTTTTTTGGCGAATTTTGGGCATTTTAATGAAATTTTAATTTTTATTTAAAAAATTACCCTTATTCTAGTTGTCGGCGTCATAGTCGTTTTAGTATGAATATCACTTCGTATAAATGTCGGCGTCAATTCAATAAATATTTTGCATTTTATAGATTTTTATGAAATAAAAATGCACATCACTGAGGTTTTTGTTTGATACTTTTATGGTAAAATGTTTTCTATAAGTGAAGAAAATTTTGATTTAATTGATGAAAACTTAAAAAAACAAAAACTTGTGTTGGAAAGAAAACACTTTAGGCAGAATTGCAATATTTTTAATTTGCCGTATCGCAAGTTTGTACACATGTTTTGCCTGCTCCTAACTGTGCTTTCAACGACAAATTCGACTTCAGCAAGTTCCATATCATTCCGCCGCCAGTGGCTTTACATTCCGCTTTATTAGCAACCATCTTTTTTTCACTTTTAATTTCGCCATACCTTAAAAATAATTTTTACAAACTTTTTTATAAATCCCTATTTAATCCTTTATTTTGTTACCTTTTGCCATTCATCTGCTAATCTTCTAGACGGACCAAGAGAATTTAGAATTTTTCCAATTTGTAACCTTCACTTTTGTACATTTTCAATGTTATATTTGGTTTAAATCACTTCCAGTCGTTATGCAAAAAGGAGGCGACAAAAAACAGAGTCACGTCAATACAATATCGTCGTCACATTTGTTATAGAATGCAAAAAATCTTTGAGCAGTAATCGATAAGTGTTAATAACGACAAGTAGAATAACAAATCGAATGCGTCAACACATATCAACATTGATATGTGACGACGCCGACAACTAGAATAAGGGGGACTATATAAATATTATGGACAAAAACTATCAAAAAATGATTTTGGCGAATTTCTCTGAAAATAGCCTGGCAACTCTGGTAGCATCTGATAAGCAAAAATTAAAATTTTCGAAAATAAGCTTTTTTAAACAGAAAAACATAATGGTAGGAAAGAATTGCTAATGCCGATTTAAGTATCGTAGTTACACATAAGATCCGACATGGACGATTATAGCACTCTCACTTGTTTTACGTTAATTTAATCAAACAGAAATATTTTTGAAACTTTTGTCCATAACTATTACTTTTACAATATTTGTTTAAAATAAACGGCACTGACCTGTTTTTCTAGTTGATCTGCTGCCCAGTTCGTAACGTGAGTTATTAAATCGGCTCTAAAATACTTGCTAAGTTTTGTAGAGATTTCCGGACCTTGGGAGCGACCAGCTTGTATTGAGTTGGAAACACAACTTTGTAGCGTACTTAACGATGCCGATGCTGTGCCATCCACTTATCATAAAGAGAAATATTTAATTGTTAAATTTAATTTAATAGTTTTTTGCTCTGTCTACTTACACTTTCTTTGCTGTTGTTCTAATGAGGAACTACCACTTAAATCTAGTTCCTGTGTAGGAGTTGGCGGACCCTCACCAGGTATAATTCCCATGCCATTACCACCAACGCTACCAGCACCACCACTACCAATTGCACCGCTTATATTAACATTGGGAGTAACAGATAAACTCGATGAGGAACATAAAACATTGTTGCCAGTATTATGAGAATTAATGCCAACATTGCTATTGACACCACCACCATCGACAGTCTTAAGTCCATAAGGATTAGTGCAGGAATACGAAGCAGTCATGACACCGCCACCAATGGTATTTGCATGTGTCATAGTCATAGAAACTACGACGCCGGCAGAAGTAACACCAACACAGCTGCTACCGGAGGCAGTCGATGTTATGGGACTCTTAGTATAACCCATGGGAGACATACCATGAGAATGCGTTAAATTATACAGTGGTGAATTTAAAGCATTTTCTCTATTTATAAATGGAAAATTAATTTTAGTAAATTTTTTTTTCACGGTCAGGGCGATAAAATTAAACGACTCACCTTAAATTCATAACTTGTCCAGAGGCAGAATGATTATCGCCTGCTGAGGAAATGGGATGGCCATCCTGTGTATTTGAATGATGATGATGCTGCTGCTGGCGCATTAAATGTGTTGTATCCTTAGAACTCATTTTTGGAGGACCCGGAGCATTCGAATTGAGATGATGATCCACTTGATTCGATGACGATGGTAAAGTGGACTAAAATAAAGTAAAAATCACTCTTTTTAAATTACTGCACACGCATATCAGGCAAAAATATTAAAATTGTGTTATAGATTTTGATGGTAACTCACATTAGGAGAACCTATCATGTGTGATTGATGTTGTAACGATGTTACCGCATCCAATTTCCTATGATTACTACTGCAACTGCTCGGCAATACACCTTGACTGGATACTGCCGGCATATTTGAAGAAGCGAGACCAGTGGTGGGCAACATTGTTGCTCCTCCAGCAACAACTCCTGATCCACCTACGGCATTAGCGGCGGGATTAGCACACGTCACACCATAGTGTATAGATGATGACACTACATTTGGTATTGTGGCATTGACAGAGGAAGAGGTCATATTACTAGAGGCATTGGGATGTGAAGCTAAGCGTGGCAACGCATTCGGTAAACCCACTGTTGTTGACGGCAATGCTTGGTCGTTATGTGAATTGCCACCGCCATGTGTCGTTGGTGTGCCAGTCAAAGAATAACTAGCCTCAGATGTGGGCGTTGAATCCCCTGGACTGATGTCCATATCGGCATTATCAGCTAAGCGAGCTAAAACCAATGTTTTCTTTTTATTCTGATTGCAAAATAACACCACTCAATCAGCCTTATTTTGGTTGTCAATGTTGCGCTTCGACTTTAACCTTTTTATAGCAGTTTTAAAAAAGGCTGCATGTCATAATCATTTACAAGAACGTTGAAGTCAAAATGTGACATCGACAACCGTAATAAGGCTGATTGTATTTCTGCTTACCATCTATACGCCTTCTATGATTTGGTGGTCCACTATCATTATCATAGTTCCACCTCAGTCGAGAATTGCCACGAGAACTGGAATGTTTGTATGCTAAAATCACAATGGAAATAACAATTTATTTGATAAATTTTAATTTATTTGAATTACGTTTTTTTAACACTTACTTGATCTGGAGAAGCGATCTTCGCGGTCTCTGTCACGTTCTTTGTCACGATAATCTTTCTCACGGTGTTGATCACGCGCCAGATTACTGAAATATGGCAACATTTTATTATTTTTTCAGAAAAAATGGAATATTTGTTCAAAATACTTTTGCTTAATAAAGTCAATAAAAAATATAATATTTTTACTTTAATTTTGTATCCTTATTAAGATTTGGTGTGACTAATGTTGCCGTATTTAAATTAAAAAGTGGAAATTTTGTATTTTTTATGAATATAGAAATTCGATCGGAATCTGAAGGTAAAACAAAATCGGTCGAAAAGATTAATACTGGAAACGCATGATAGTCTGAACTACATGAAAGTGGTTTTAGCAAGCTGATTTCAAATGAAGGTAGCATATTTTAGCGCAAATTAATTTTTTGAAAAAGGTGACGTTTCTTCAGAATTTTGTACAAAGAAAACAAACGTTTCTTTTATGAAAAAAAATTTAAATCTTTTAATAACTTACCGCTCACGTTCAACCCATTCCTTTGGTTTCTCCCATTGTGAGACTTCTGTTTTACAGTTATAATAATACATTTTACCTGAAATAAAAAATTATTAAATACTTGAATGTCTTTTTCTTATCGACAGAATTATAAAAACAGAAAGGACATTCATTTTAAGTTTTCAATTTGCTCTCACCATAAAAAATTATTATTGAGGCTTCGAGCTTTTAGCGTGCTTTCAAGATCATGGTAATAAAACTAATAGAAATTTTAAATAAATGATCATTTGTCTTAAATAAATGACCTTGAAGCTTGCTAAATTTTAAAATATATTTCTATATCAAATAATTATTCCACTCTCTAAAGGAGAATAAAACAAATAATTTTATGAATTTGTAAAGCAAACGAAATTGAAAACAAAAACAAAATTTGACTTCATCGGCGATATAAATATAACAAACATACCCGATGAACTAACATGTTCGCTCCAATCTCCACATCTAGCAATACGTTCACCACGGTCATTACGGTCACCACTGCCTCCACCACGGTCTCTATCCCGATCATCACCACCACGATTGCTACGATCTCTATCACGATCTCTGTCGCGATCACGTTCGCGATCTCGCTCTCTTAAAGAATCTCTTTCGCGTTTACTGTCTCTCAAATCCCGATCTCTGTCGCGGTCACGATCTCTTTCACGATCGCGATCATCCGAGCCGGAACGCTTATCGCCACTACTGCCGGAAGAACAGAGCTTGGCTCCGCTACCACTGCCACCACCAGCGCCTCCGCGTCTTTCAATCCTGTCATGATTGGTACGATGTGATTCAGAATCACGATCACTTCCTCGACGATCGCGTTTATCTAAAATTAATTACAAACATATTTGTAGTAATCATAATTATATTTGTATTACAATAATAATTATTATTGGACAGTTTTACTCACCTGAATATTTATCTCTTTTATAAATATCGCGTTCTCGATCTCTCATTTTTTGTATGTAACTGAAACGATCGCCACCACCTCGATGATCACCACGATCTCTTATATCGTGTGAACCACCGTGACCTCTTGATGATGGTGAATCTATTTCAGGTGACTGTGAACGATACGATGAACTATTACCATTGTTTAATGGTCCACCACCGCCTGCCGGTGAAATGTCGCGTTCGCGATAATTCGAGGAACGATCACGTTCATAATCTCGTTTCGAACTGTACTTGGAACTCTGAAATTAAAATAGAAAATAATAAAATAAAGAATTAATAATAATGTACAAAATATTTATTTTTTTTTTTAATCCAGAGCGAGTTTAAAATAGAAAAAAATATATATTATATATTTTTTTGCCATTTAAAGCCAATGTATTTCAACCAATAATATAAATGAATCGGAAACTAAGGAAATCAACTTTTTTGTAATAAAAAACGAAAGAGAGAAAAATATGAAATTATGATAGTGCCAAAAAGAGATGAAAATATTCAAACTTTTATTATTTTTAAATTCAACAGGAATCAACATGTTTGCGGTCTAAAAGATTTTGAAAAAAAAAAAAGAAATTAAAGAATACAAAAATTGACATAAATTTGTTTTCATTATTTTTGAAGACGAACATAAAACAAAACAACAGAACAAATAACAATAAAATATATTTGTAAGCAGTGTAAAAGGTGGTATTATTATTAGCTTTTTTAACTTTAACTGATCCTCTAATTATGACCACTACTTACATCTACGATGCGACACAGTCCGACAGCAGCAGCATTTTTATTACATTCAGCTGCCAGTGTTGTTGTGATATCGAGTGCAGACATAAACTGTATGAAGAGCGGGTATTTAAGGCACCCTTCTCGCTTAAGAACTTATGTCTATTCTTTCTTTCTGTTTTTAGTTTTTTAGTTGTTGGGACGCTTCGTATAAATATCTTTATTTATTTATATATTTTTCTTTTTTTTTTTGTCAATTTGTTTAGTTCGAATAGTGGTTAACTTTGATGAAATGATGACTTATTACAACTATACAATAAATAAAAGTTGTGATGACTACAAACAACAACAACGGTAACAAATGAAGTGTTAGCTATTAAAGAGCTGGGATTAGGAGCAATTGCATTATGCTTTTGAATTTATCCTAATTCTTCAGCCCGTTTGCCTTTTTGGCTATGAATTATTTTAATTTTATTTTTGTTTAATGAGTTATAGAAATTAAACTATACACATAAAGGAATATAATTTAAGAAAAAAAAACAACATTTTTATTAAAATACATTTTTGTTAAAGCAAAGCATTTTTAATAAGAATTTGAAGTAGAAATATAGAATCGATGTTTATTTTGTTTTTTTTTCTTTCTTATTTTCTTATTAAAAATCCTTTTCTTAAGATGTTAATATTATGATGATATTATTTGCACTAGGAAATAATGATTATGAAAATAAATTAAAAAACAAATGCTTTTAATTCAAACACAAACTATAAACGAAAGATTTGACTATTGCAAATTTCAACTCACCTGATACGAATGAGATTGGTGCTTCTCAAAGTAGCTAAAATAAAATAAAATAAAAATGTGAAACTATTTAAAAACATTGTAAAGATAAAAATGAACTAAAAATTAAAATATAAAAACTTAAGCAAAAAGTGTACCTAGCAAAATTATTTGGATATAAGTTCCTCTTTCAAATCGACTTTTCGTCTAATAAGGTGTAAGGAATGAATTTCAAAATTGGATAAAATTCTTGAGAATTATATTGTACAGAAGACTTAATTTTGAATCTTAGATTTAATTGCAGCAGAATATTATTAATTACTATTGTAAAACTTTATAATCATATATGCCCTATGGCACGATTATAACAAATAAATGAAATGAAATTAAAAAAATGAATATTACAAATATGGTTCCTATTTTACGTTAAGCATCGATTGTCTTATTCTTTAAAAATGTCGGAAGTTTTATACAGACTTGAGATTACATGTAAGGAACTTTTTATTCTTTTTGTTCAAATTATGTGAAGTTTTAATTTTCTAAAGTTTTATTTTTTGACCCATTTCCATAACGTTGTTTAACAAATAATCCTCATAGCGTAGCTCACTGTTGAAACCACTTACCGAATGAAATGCATTTTTCACATTCTAATAATGTTTTTCTACTTAAGACTTTTAATTTTTTCTTTTTAAAATATGTATATTATAAATACATATATATACAGTCTGTCAATATCCAGCCCAATTATAAGCAAAAATTCCGTGCGAGTTTTTTTACTTTTTCATTTCTCCCATTATAAATTTTTTCCGCTTTTGATTGACTGCGGAGAGTGAAAAAAATTCGGGAGAAAAGGAGGTATTATGAATAATGAAAGAAAAATTATATGTAAATAAACAAAATAATTCCCTTCAAATTACGATATAGGAAATAGAGGCATAACTAAAAAATGTAAAATCCGTTTCTTTATATGAAACGGAATTCTAAGCCTGGGCTATATAACTTACTCAAGGTAAAATTGACTTTTGTAACAACAGCACTAATATGACTTTCAAAGTTCAGTTTCCTATCAAAAGTAAGACCAACGAACTTATTCAAAAAGTTTAACTGGAACATCACTGAATAGTACAGAAAAGTGTTCAAAACTATTGACACCAAAAATTATAGTCTTAGTCTTTGAAGCTATAACTATAAGCCTAATATTAGACATCCAATCTTATAACAGACCCCCGGTATAGTCCCAATTTTTTTTTAAATAATAATTTTACATCATCAGCAAAAGCTGACACAAGTTACTAAATATGGTAACAAAAAGATCATTAACAAACAAAATAAAGAACAAAGTCACAAACATGCACAGACCGTTGTGCTGTCCCACTTAACTCTGGAAGTAACTCTGATTATAGCCGTGACAACTTACAAACTGTTTTCTACCTATATCTTCTAAATAGTTGCATAAACAGAAATCTTAAAAGTGATAAGTGCGTTGGAGATAGTAGAATGTTGACGAAGGCCGAAGCGAACCAAAAAGTGGATTACATTGTGCTACTAACTTTTCTGTTCTCTTTAATCACAAACAATTCTCATGTTGTATATTTTGGGCTCTTCTAAAATTTATCCAACTCATAAGCTATTGTAAATTATATGTTGTGTCAAGTACATCCAAAGTAGTTGTATTATTCTGCAGTTGTTTCTACCGTTAAATTTCTAAAAAAAAAATAACATCAATGTGAAAAGTAGAAAGATGGAAATGACTTTTTAACCAAATAACTCTTTTTTCTCTTTCGACTTTCAGCAAATGTTTATATAAAATCTACCAACAACATTTATTAAACTTTTGCGACTATAAATTAAACGTATGTTTACCGATATGTGATTGACTGATAAATTAATAAAATAAACAAGATTAAGTGCAGCTGTTTGTATTTAAAAAGAGATTGAAGTAAAAGTTTTTTCACATAGTTCAAGCCAGTCGTCCGATCGTATATTAGAGAACTTTATTGTTTAATTGTTTCTTTGTTAAGGCTGCCTACCCATAAATAATCTCTATCTATAGATTCAATATTATATCAAACTATGCTTTTACTCATAATTTTCAAAGTTATATATTAACATGTTTGTTATTTCTAAAATACTTTAATATATTAGCCAAATTCTACAAACTGTTCAAAAAGAAACCTTTTCCATAAAAATATCAGCAGAAAACTGAATAAAAAACAAAATACCGCTGCTGTCAATGAACCTGAGATTATCTAATTCTAACAAGGAATGATTCTTCAAAAAAGAGTAAGAAGTTCTTGGTATTATTATTTGGGGATTCCTGGTTAGCGAGAGAAATTTTGTTTAGCATAAAGTAGGCGAGGTAGACAATTTTTTAATAATTTCATAAGACAAAATGCAACGTATTTCAATAAACTGTACAGAAGAACAACCTAGAAATCTTAAAATGTGGCTAGAAAGATGATTACGACTCTCAGTTACAAGCAAAATGAACGGTACTACTGAAAAGGCAACATATTCGTTCAGATTAGTTTAAGAAAAAACTTCAAGTACATAGTAGTACATAGGCGTAAAGAAGCATGAGCATAATACATATGTGCTTTTAGTATATGTTCTATGGGACGAAGATCTTCGAAATCTATCATCACTTTCGTCTTCGGTATTAAAACAACACCAGCTGTCTTCTAGTAGAAAGGAAATTCAGATTTGCATAAAAATCGTGTTAAACAAATGTAATAAATGATTAAAAACATATTGATTAAAACGTAATAATTCGAATGAATTTCATTGGAATACAGTCATTACCAACCGAGAAAGAATTTACGATGTTAAAAGCTCTAAGCAATTCGGTCTCGCTAACGCAGCTAAAGGAAAAATGTTGTCAGCAAACTAAAGATCTTCTAGACCAGAATCATGTAGAAAGTAGTTCTTACTGATATCTATCACTTCTTTGCACGCAAAATCTTAAGCTTTTCTACGTACTCAATATTGGTCAATTTATTCACTTTGCAACCCCATTCATTTAGCGGTGCCAACAAATTTGTTTTTAAATGCAGCTGATACAAAATCGGATAACTGTAAACTTGGTGATCTGCAACAGTTAAGCGGTGCATCAAAAGCTGTAGGTTTAAAAGGGGCAAAGTTATTAACGTAAAAGTATATCGAACAAAATGATAGGATCTTAACTAACACAAGACCAAATATCCAAATGGAGTAGGATTTTATTCCATTTTTCAGAACAAGGAGACGAATTAAATAATAAAAATTCAACATAGTCAATTTATCTATGTTTTAAGAGATTAAACAAATGCTGACAAATTTCTTTAGTAAACAAATACTCGTTGATAATTTTTAACATTACAAAAGGTAATTGTTTCCTTATATCGAAACCATTTTATTCCGTAAACATAAAAAATAAGCTAAAATAAATCAGACTTCATCTTGATATTATATTAACTTGCAAGTATTTTAACCAAAAACTTCACTAATTTTGTTTGCAATTTGTGTTTAATAGATAAAAGAATGCACTTATTTCTGTTTTTCAACAGAGTTATTCGATTATGATGTTGCCTCAATATAAAATTTAACAGTTTTTCAGTTATTTACTTCATTTGTTTGTGATATGTTATCCTTTACTCCTACTAAATTTTAAAATCTTTACAGTAGTATCTTTACAGTATTAAATTTGTAAAAATGAAAACTATATGATAAAAAATTATTTAACGCAATTAAAGTCAGCGACAAAATGCAGCCATAAAAAATAAACAAATAAGAAAATGTTTATACATAAAGTAAAGAAAATTTGTGATTGATGGAGACCGCTAAAGATTCTTTAATATTAAGACCGACAAACTGCGCTGCTGTTTTCTAAAGAATTTTTTTTAAGTTTTATATTAACAGATGATACTAAAGATGGCAGCGTAACAAAAAACTAATGTCTTATACGCTGCAATGATGGGGCATAAAACAGAAGTTATCAAATAAAATTGTATGTATAAATATATATAGACTCCACATACACAAGTGGAGGAGACAGGAAAATGAAAATTTATATTTTAAACAGAAAAATACAAAATAGATGGGGAAACCTCACGGCAGCAAACGTCAACTGCAATTTAGCAGCAGAGGAAGTTAATAATGATTATGCATACAATTTTGAAAACAGTTTACAATTATATATAAAACCATAACACTAATTATACTTTAAACTTAAGAAATCTCCAAATAAATATTTGTATTTTAGTTTTTCAATTTTATTTTAAATAATTTAACAAAACTTTAATTTTTAATGCTTCTAAGTTTTTATTATCCACCTAGTTGACAACTCTGCAGCAGAGCTGCTTAAAGGTGGTGTGTAAAAACAGAAATGACAGCACTAGATTGAGGTGGAATAATAAAAACAAAGCAAAATTGTAAAAAAAAAGCTGGTTAAATAAAATAGAAAAATATATGCCGTATATATAAACTTAACTATTAAAAATCTAATAAAAAATTTATTTACCCATCATTCATACGTTGCGGTTTTCTAGCATGCATTACCATCAATGCAAAGTTTACGCCACAATTTCCTTTCCTTTGTACGTTTATGTCTGCTCTCTGGCTGGCACCGACTTAATATATGTAAAACTTCAAGATGTTTTTCTTTATCCGATTTGAAAAAATAATTGAATATAGTGATTGTAGTTTTGGGTGGGCGAATGCCGCCCTTTTTGTCGTTTACGATTTCTTGAGACCCGGAAATTTTCTATCTTTGAAATTTTCAATTTTTCTTTTCAACGAAAACTAGTAGCTTCACCCTTTCTTGTCATTCCTCAACCGAGAAAAATTGCTAACTTTAGTCGGTTGTGGAATACTGGAACGTGTTTTCTCCACGACTTGCAAAACGCTATGAACTGATTTTCACGTCAATTGATTTTGATGTCAAAGACAGAGAAAAAAAATCAAGATATGATTTGCTTGTATAGTAGGATTAAATGATACAAGTAAATAATGCGACAGCCATCAAAACAAAATAAGCTTTTTATGTAGCGTAGTAATGTCAAATTTCAAATGGTAAAAAATTCCAGCAAAATTTTAGAATTAAAATTAGAATAAATTTTTGCTGTCGCCTCTACACTTGATGAAAATTTTTCTTTCTCCCTTTCTTGTTTTTCTTTTATCATCGTCTATCACGTACTGTGGTGAATATTGCAAGTACGTGACGCCATGTTGTGTCGTTTCTACACTACAAAATAGCAACTCTTTTTTGACAGGGTTGCAAAAATTTTATTTTGGATTTTAATAATTAGGTTTTGTAAACATTGCTTAACAATAGTGGGCGCTTAATATTTAACTTGATATGAATTCTTTAGCGAGGTGTGTAAAAAATTACCTAATTGTTGTTAATTCAGCCGAGTATAAACAACAATTATACAGGGTGTTTTTTATAGACGTATAGAACTTCGAATTGAAATAAAACACAAGAAAATCGTTTTAATGTCCAATAATTTGGCTTTATTGGAAGGATAATTTTATGCCATTAATGTTTAAATATGATTTCGGGCATGTGGCCGCCGCGGCTGGCTCGAATAAAGTCAATTCTACAGGTCCAATTTTCAACCACTTTTTTGAGCATGTGGGGCCGTATGTTGTCAATAACGCCACGAATGTTGGCTTCCAAGTCCCCTAACGTTTCTGGTTTGTTGGCGTAGACGAGCGACTTCACATATCCCCAAAGAAAATAATCCAATGGTGTCAAATCGCACGATCTTGGTGGCCAATTGACAGGTCCATTCCGCGAAATTATGCGCTCATCGAATGTTTCCTTCAATAAATCGATTATAACGTGCGCTGTGTGGCATGTAGCGCCGTCTTGTTGGAACCACAACTCATGCACATTCATGCCATCCAAGTGGGGAACAAAATAGTCGGTTATCATGGCTCTATACCGGTCTCCATTAACGGTAACTGACTCTCCAGCATTATTTCGGAAGAAGTATGGCCCAATGACTCCACCAGCCCATAGAGCACACCAAACAGTCAGTTTTTGTGCATGTAATGGCGTTTCAAGGGTCTCATGTGGATTCCCTTCACTCCAAATGCGCCAATTTTGCTTGTTGACGTAGCCATTCAACCAAAAATGAGCCTCATCACTGAACAAAATTTTGCTATGAAAATCAGCATCGAGATCAATCTCATTTTCGGCCCATACACCAAAATCACGACGCATTGCATGGTCTCGCGGCTTTAATTTTTGCACAAGCTGGATCTTGTAAGGTCGCAAGCCAAGATCTTTGCGCAAAATCTTCCATAAAGTTGATGGACAAAGCTCTAATTGCTGTGCACGGTGGCGAATCGATTCATTCGGGTCCTCTTCAACACTTTGCTCTACAGCGGCAATTGTTTCTTCGGTGCGCACTGTTCGACGTCTCTGCGGATGCGTATTATCACATAGAGTAAACGTAGTGCGAAAACGATCCATGGTTAACCGAATTAATTGCTCTGATGGCCGATTATGTCGACCATAAAATGGACGGAGCTTGCGGTAAACTTCGCGAACTGAACCATTATTTTCGAAATAAATTTGCACGATTTGCAAGCGTTGTTCTTTTGTCAACCTATTCATGATGAAATGGCAAACCAAACTAAATATTAATCACTTGACAGCTGACAAAATGGCCGCCAGTTAAAAAAGTGATGCCAACTTAAAGTTCTATACGTCTATAAAAAACACCCTTTATAAGGTAATTATTTTTAAACTAATTTAATATAAAAATTATGTTTGAGAATTCTTCTAGCTGTGCTTAGAAAAAGTCAAGGAGGGCTCTTTGGTCGTATTAATTACCTGCGAATATTATGATTTTTCCGAATTATTACAAAAACTTATAATAAATAAAGATGAATTAAAAAATTTTGTGTTAATGTAAGTAGTACAAAATTAATACCTGTTGTCTAAGAAGTTGTTTCATTTTAGGTACTATAAAACTGTGGATGAAGTTTCACGCAAATTATTTTCACTACACAGTTGGTCCTTAATGCCGTCAATTGTTGCTGTTGATTTGACACAACTATTGGGTTCGGAATTGGAAATATGTCCATTTTCGCCTCTTCTTATGCGAAAAGTTGTCGTTTGCACGGTTTCTTTATTGGCATACTTACAGTCCATTGCAAATAAACTGTTCAGTCGTGCAAAAACTGGAAATTTTTCAAATATAAACGGTTTGTTGATTTTAAAATCAGAAGGGGAAAATTTCGGTAATTCTCAGATTCAAACTCTAAAAGATTTGTACTTTTATCAGACAGAAATGTATCGAAATTTTGAGGATTTTCAAAATTTACTGCAAGAAGAAAGTAACTTGTCAGGTTTGGAAAACGTCTAAATCAATTGCATACACATAAGCGGACAATTCTTATTGGGCTAAAGATTTGCGAAAAACTTTATATAAGAAAATCTCATCCTGCTTTAGAAATTTAACCTGTCCATGAATACTTTTATTTTACGAAAATAATTTCAACAACATGTACGCAACAGGTTGTATCACGTGTATCACGCCAATGAAACGTTAAAAATAAATGTAAATAAATTTTCTTTGATTCAAAGTAATTTTAAATTCGGTTAATGAGTTTTATTTATTTTATTAAATAATACATAAAGCTTCGCGGCTAATATTCAAAAGTTGAGAGAATAACATTGTTTACTTTTAGTTAAATATTATTGATTACTTTGTTATCAACTGAAGTACGAATTTACGAAATTTCTGTTTTTTTTACTATAATCAAATTTCGCTTTTGTAAATTACGCTATTATGTTGCTCTTATTTTAAGAAAACGATTATGTATTGAATACAAGTTTTTTGAAAACTGTTTAAAATTTTCAGGGACATTTGTATACAATAATTTGAGACATTTTTTTGTTAGTGAAAGATTGAAATAGCAGTGAGTACCATTATCCTTTACGTCCAATAACCAGGTTGGCGTTGGCTGGATAAGCAAGCTCAAATAATTAAGAGAAACTTTATTCCATTCTTGGCTGTTTTAATATCAAACGTTTCTATATTATTATATAGTTCTGTTAAATAAATATATAATCAACAAATAACTGAATTAATTTGGTTTATTTTCTATTAGGAAATCCTTGTATCATAAATACATAAATTGCATATTTATTTGTAGAAATGCTTCGTAATTCGAATACAGTACCGATAGCGTTATATATTTGTAATTGTTGAAAATTGCTCAACTTAGTCTAGATTAACACCACCCCATTTTTTTGTTGTTGTAATTTTTATTTAATTCTCTTATATTTTGTGACAGAGTAACAACTTTACAGAAATTAAATGCAGTGGAATTGAACAGCGTAATAAAATTGAACTCTACCTGCCACCAGAAAAAAAATTAATTATATGCAAAGATTATATCTGCCGGACTATTTTTTTTACAAGCACTGAAAGACTGAAGTCTAATATCAACTACGAAAGCTATGCGTGGCCAAAAAACTATGTATATATATTTATATACATATGTATATCATTTCATTAATAAAAATCTTTTTATTCATATATAGTTCAACTCATAATTTAAAAATAAAAAAAAAAATAAATCTTTTAAATTTTATGCGAAATTTTTGAACATTTATCACAAAAATATAAAATAATTAGAAGACCCATTGTTATTTCCATATTTGGGTATTCCCTAACAAACTAATGACGACGTTGACTGTTTATCGATAATATAAAAAAAAATAAAACACACATATCTAATATTCAATTGTTTTGATTCCATTTGTTTTCTATTGTGTTGTGCTGTGGAAAATTTAAATTAAAAAAAATACCTATAAACAATAAAATAAGCAAAATTATTACTATTAGTGAAAGGTAGGATTTTGTCTGCCTGATACATAGCTCAGTATTATTAAAACTTCAAATTTTTCTTGCTGTTATTAATAATAAGTGGAGTTTTTATAAAGCAAATCCATTTATCGGTCCGACAAAGCCCTGCCTTTTTTTCATTGGAATGGATTCTTTCTAACTCTTTCACTAATTTTTCAAATTGTCAGAAGTTGGTAATTTTAGTTTTTTCCATTTCTTTTTTGTTATTTTAATATTTGCAAAAAATACAACTCAACATCAAAAATGACGACGACAAACTAAAGGGCAACATCAACACCAATCGTTTTTAGAAAATACCAAAAATACGTCGTCAATCATCGATTAATGACAATTGACAACGGGAATACCGATTTACAACCAACGAAGTAAAACGACGTCGTCTTGTGTTGACGACGCCAAACAGAATATGGGTGAATGTCTTTTGTGTTCAAATAGAAAGAATTCTTTAAAATATTGCTGTGGTTAAAAAAAGAAAAAACATTATAAATAGTCTTATAAATGATTTAATTTTAAAATAACAATTTTAATTGAAATCATCAGAAAAAACAATCATATTTTGCAAGTTAAAGTAATTTAAAAGAAATTTCGTATTTAAAATTTTGTAAAAACTTCTAAAACAAAGCCCGATACAAGAAGTACTAACAAAATGTTTTTATATTTCTGACATAGAGTTTCACATCTAACAGTGCAGTTACACGGTCAAATTTTCGTTCAATTCTCTTTCAAGAAATTTACACATACTGCTTGTCAAAATTCACAAAAATTGAAAGCTTTTTAAGCAAGATGTCGTCAAGAAAACAAATAAAATTTATTTGAAGGGAAAAACTTCAATCAGCTGTTTTCTTGAATGTAAATCCTCACAATTTTACAGGTAATAAGTATCTCTGTTTTGCAGTTTGACGAGCATAATGGCACTCTACACTATAGTAACTTGAATTAAAAAAGGAATTAAAAATTTAGTATCAAAATAGATAATGTATGCAGTTCTCCAGCAAAATTTAAGTGGATAAAACAAAGTGAAACTATAAAAAGTTTGAGGGAAAAATTATTTACGATAAGAGAAATTTTTGTTAACATGAAATATGGTTCACCTGAATTATTTTATTTATTTATAAAAAAAGAATGCCGCAAGCCCATAGGACCTACAATACAAAAGCAATTTATGTTACTAATAAAATACAATTTGAATAATTAATTAATATTTCTCTATACGTATATTAATACCTGAAGTTTGCATACACCTATAAGTTTCTGGAAATAACTATTTGAGATGAATTTCATCTCACGATTGAAAGTTAAGGAAAATGCATGCATGGAATTACAACTTAAATTATGAATCTATAACCTCATACAAGAATATTATACAATTTAAATATTGTCTTATTATATTTAAAATATGTATATATAATATGTAATAAATATATATATTTAATATATTGCATTTTTGTTGTTGTATAATATATATTATTAGCATACACATTTTTAATGTTTCAAATAATATTAATATTACTATTATTATTGCTAATTTGGCGCCCCTAAAAAATCCTAACATACCAAAGAAGAGACCCTGTGCACGCCATTTAAAGCTCTCTATTAAGATTACTTACTGCAAATAATATCCTATTTATTTTCTTTCTTATATTTAATTTTTAAATTTACACCTTTGAATGTCTTTCATACTATTCTTATAGAAAAAGAATCCGGTCGATCTTTATACCTCTCACTAATAAAATGAAGTATTTAGTATTCTTCTAGAAATTGAGATATTTATATAAAAAATTATGAGAAGGTAAAAATCAAAATATATAAAATGTGTAACAAAAATTTATTTGCAACATAAAATTGGTGATATTTTTATACTTTATCAAACGAGTCATTAGTATGCGATTTGTGTTTTTTTACTTTTGCAAATGTACTACAATAGTTCAATTTACCATCCCTGGTAAGAAGTTATGATAATAAAACCAAAATAGTTAAAACTTGATCTTACAAGAAAATATTGTAGTTTTTACGTTAAGAATTAATAAATATGATAAATTGTTTTGTGTAGGGTACTAAATACACATTTCTTTATTTTATGTAAAAAAAAAACAAACATTTCAACACAAGAAATGGCCACTAGAGCGTATGAGTTATTTTTTATTTTAAAATGTAGTGGAAAAACAATACGTATGCACAACTTAAAAGCATTTAACAGTTAACGTTAAATAATAGAAACAGCTTTTAAGCTTAAGCCCACGCAAAAAAAGCTCACAATTATAATTGTATAAAATGTACACAAAAAATCTCTTATTATAACTGTTTAACAAAAAAGTTGGTAAATGTGATTCTCTTATTGTTCTCTGTTGTTGAAAATTTGACATCGTTGGCTGTCATTGTCTGCAGGGATTTTCTTTTTCTGTCCTACTTTTTCCACTTCAAGTAACTGTTGTTTTTGTTTTTTCATATACGCTCTGTTATGTTTTGGTGTTGTTTTTTTTTCGTAACGAGTTGATATTTTAACAAAACAAAAACACAAAACGAACACATGAAAATAACAGAACGCAAAAAAAAGAAGTGATACAAAACACAGCATAACAAAATATTGCCAACAAGTAGCAGTAGTAGTTTCACTTCGACTACGACAGCGAACGCTTGCTGTTAAAACAACAAATACAAAGTGTTTCAAGTAGTGAAATATACGAGTCACACATACGCGCGCACACACACAGGATTAATAAAAATCGAAAGAAAAACACATGGTATTTTTGCAAAAAGTGAATTGTTATTTAAATATTTATGAAACAAACAAGAAACAAAAAAACGAATGAAAAGATGCATA
The DNA here is from genome assembly GCA_916610165.2 of Gymnosoma rotundatum. Lineage (NCBI taxonomy): Eukaryota > Metazoa > Arthropoda > Insecta > Diptera > Tachinidae > Gymnosoma > Gymnosoma rotundatum. The sequence continues at coordinate 127,011,046 of OU744340.1, read as the reverse complement.
CAGCTGCTCAAAGTGTTGCTGTTGAGAAAAGTGTTGTGAATAGCTGTTGTCATTAACGTTAATTATATTTATTAGCAAACAAATATTAAACTGGTGCGTTGTTAATGGTATTAAAATTAAAAAAAAAAATAAATATATTTCGTTTTAAAAATTTTATTTAAAAAATCTAGAGTATGTAAAATGAATTAAACATTTTTAAATATAAATTATTTAATTTATTTAAATTTATTTGTGGTTGATTGCTTTGTTTTCTTTTGGAAAATTTTTGTTTTAGATTTTTGTTCTGCAAAACACAACAAAGATTTTTATATTAATTTAAAATATTAAAACTATTAATAAACAAAATGATTTTCAAATGTCTCTCAAAGTTCAAAGTTAAAAACAGAAACATGCTAAGTGAACTGAGATACGAACTTCGTTGGGCAGTTCCCAAACCCGATACAATAAATTAAATTACTGTTGTTAAATTTAAAACCAATTTGAGTATTAAATAATTTTTGCAAACAAACAAAAAAAAAAATCAACCAACTTTAACACAGATAAACAGACCGGACAGATTGGTCATCGAATATGAAATAAAATTTAGCGATTCAAAATATAAGGTCATATACATCAAATTACTTCACCTATGGGGATACCCTTTAGTTTATAATTTTAAATTAAAGCGGCCATAGAAGTATACATTCTGTGTAATTTTCAAAAGTTTGACTATAAAAGTCAAATTGTGTGATTTATGGAGACACCCTTTTATACTTAAATTTATTTTATATTACATTTTTAATGTTGCGAGCTATAGAGACAATTTCATATAAAAATCATATGCATTGTATGGGACACCCTTTATGTTTTAAAGCAATGACAACTTTCTGCATTTTAAGGCGACAAAACATAGCGCTGTTATTTATCATTCAATTTTAATTAATTAAATAAATATTTTGGAGACCTCACGCTTTCAAAGGATAAAACAGGTGTCTGTCTATACAACCATAATAGCTAGACACGTAAATGGTGACCTAATAGTGACATTATTTTCACGTGCAAGTGTTTATTAATAAAACCTTTAAGAAAGATACTTGAAATTTGCACGAAATATTAAAAAATAATGGTGTTAATACTTCGAGTATAACAGAGTAACGTTTTAAAATGAAACAGTTAAACTTTAAAATTTATACAGATTTTATGAGATTGCTATAAAAACAGGAATAATTTTAAAGAATGTTCCCATTGAAGATTGCTTTTGTCAAATAAGGCATTATTTTGTAAACAAATATAAAGACACCAGATTCTGGTCGATTTTCTTGCAGTGTCTGCCATAAAAAAAGTAAATAAATAAAAAAAAAAAAAAAAATAAATAAAAATACAAGTAGTATTTAAAGGGAGTCCCTATAATATTTAAAGTATTTTTTTTAGCTTATAACCGTAACAGACAGACTCGTTTTATTATTTTCAACAGCACATAAAATCGTAACTAAAAACAAAAGTATGGTCCCTTCGTTTATTAGTGTAACCCGCACATGATAGATTTATTTTATTTTAAAGTTATTTATTTTTGTTCATCAATTTTATTTAGTTTTAAAATTATTTGCAAAAAGTTTTATATTTTGCTTTATACTTTAAGTATACTTTATGTATAATTATCTTCTAGCCTTAAATACTGTTAAGAATTTCATTATAATATTTAAAGGTTGCTTTTTCAGCTTTTCATTACACTTAAATTTTATTTAATTTAATTATTAATAATAATTTAATTATTATTTAATTTATTAATTTTATTTTTAAACTTCAAGTCACTGAATTTAATTTACAATTGTTAAAAGAGATTAAAACCCTTGTTCGATTATTGAGCCTTTTTCGTTATTTAGGCAAAACATAGCATACTTTAAGGATGACTGAGATTTTTCTTTAACGTTAGAACACATCTCGAAGTTATTTAAACACTCAGGCGTAAGATTGTTAATAAATTAGTTTATATTTTGTGTAATATATACATACATATGTATATATTTAGTTACATACATATTAACAAATGAAGCTAATTAAAGAGCATTATAAATTTTAATTACTGCTGCTGATGTTGCTCATTTCTAACTTTTACAAATTATTCTTATTAAAAATTATTCTTTCATATTTTTCACTTTTCATATATTTGAAAAGAGTTTTAATTAATAATGTACAAAAAATTTATTTCACATCATGTTCAGCAGCATTTGAAATATTTCATTTCTTCAAAACAGATTTTAATTTATTTCCCTACTGTTAGTAAAAAATTATTTTTTAATTGGATCTTAATAATTGTTGCACGAAATCAATTTTCTTTTCTTGAAAAAATTTAATATTTATTTTATTTAGTGAAATCACAAAAAATGTAAATAAATACAGCCCAATTATGAACAAAAATTCCGTTGGAGTTTTTTCACTTTTCCCTTTTCTCCAATTATAAATTTTTTCCCCTTTCGATTGACTGCGGAAAGGGGAAAAAATTCGGGGGAACAAAGTAGGTATTATGAATAATAAAATAAAAATTATATGAAAATAAACAAAATAAAAACTCCCTTCAAATTACGATGATGCCACATTTTCATATTTTTATTCCCACGGAATTCATAATTGGAGAAATCTTTTCTCGAGAAAAATTTTTTCCGTGGGAAAGAAATTCCGTGAGAATATTCATAATTGGGCTGATATAATTTGTGCTTTAACAAATATTTGTTTTAAAAAATAAACTTTATTTTTTTATTGCTTTAAGTGCTTTTAAAATCGATTGTGTTTCATGATTTTTTATTCCATTTGTTTTTGTTAAGAATATTATTTTCTTAAAGAAAATATTGACAAATTTGCGAAAAATTACAATTCAATAAAAATAAATTTGTGTTAATAAATTAAGTAAGGCAAGAAAAATTCTTCGAAGTCTTCTTCTTATTTTTTAAATTAAATTTTTTAAATCCTTCTACACTCTTTTTACATATCCTTACACTTCAGGTCACTGCCAAGAGTGGTGTAACTGACTATGGAGACACCCTAATTTATTTTCGATACTTGTTATTAAAGCGGACATAGTGACGCACACTCTGTGTAAACTTCAAAGATTCTTCTATTATGGTTCAAAAAATAAGGCCATTGACGTTAATATCACATGTCTATGACGTACCCTTTAAATTTAAATATCAGAAAGGTAAAATCAAGTTTCTGGCAAATTAAGACTTTACGTGAATCTTATGGAGGACGTAGGGTTGAAGAAATTGTTTAAATTCATAATTGCCAGTGATCGGCGAGTTAAAGTGCGTGGACCTTATTGTTGACTTATTATAATATCCTAGCATTTTGCATGAGAAGGACAAAGTAGGTGGCTCCTATGTTTTTCTGCAGTCGTAAATTTATTAATTAAATTGTGTGGATTTCTTCTCTAATATATTACAATTGACGAAACATAGATTTACTATTGTACAACAAAAGTGAAGCGGATATAACTTGTTGAATCCGCCCTGAAAACCTGTTACAGAGGTGTGATATCCACAGTGGTTTGGGCCGCACATTCAATTATCTGCATGGACTAGAAATATGGAATAAGAAAAATTAAGCTCGTTTCGTCAAATGTACATTGACCTGCTATTAAGATATTGTTAGAATACACACTTGAGCACTTTCATTAGGAATTGCTGCTGCATTGTTCTACTTACATTACAGATTTGGACTGTAACCATTGTTTTCCTTGTTTAATTTCAACAAATACAAATGTTGAAAGAGGAGTTCACGTCTGATAAAAAAAAATTTTAAGGCCCTTGTAAAAATGTTTTGGGGAGAAGTTTAAAGGTGATAGAGTTGCACACATAAAGTTTTTCCAACAAAAACATCAACCAAAGAAAAATTTTAATTTTTAACGGATTTAAAAAAGTAGGAGTCTATCAATTCGACTGCATGTTGTTTTCTTATGTTTGTGCCTCCATATCTCAGTCATTTCTGAATTGGGTTTGAAAAAATTTTTTTTTATTGAAAGGTGCTGCTTACAAATTGTTCCCATTTTAGAACCGTTCATAATCTTAATAATTAAAGGGTGTCCCCATAGATGACGTAAATTGATATAGGTCCTATCTTTTCAATCGTTATAGACAAAAGCTTGCAGAATGTCGATTTCTATGAACTTTATAGAAACAAGTATTAATTAAATTATAAATTAAAGGGTGTAACCATAGTTGATGTAATTTCATGTTTATGAGTAAACTGATGAACCGTTATGGACAGACGGTTGAAATTTGCACAGAACCTGATCGCTAAGTCTACTAAAAAAGCTAGTATATACTTTGAATTTGGAAATTAAAAGGTGCCCCTCTAGTTGATGCAATTTTATGTATATTGCCAAACTGTTGTTAAAAGACGGTTGAAATTAACAACTAGCTTTAGTGCCAAATCCGACTTTTTTTGCAAAAATTAATTTTATTGTTTTGTTAACATTAATTTCATAAATAAGTATTTGTAAAAGTTTTGTAATAATTAAATATAATTAAAATTCTATTAGTTAAATAACAAATATTATAAACAATATTTGTAAAACTCTTAAAATTCCAACAATCCTAACCTCAAAATTATTTAAATCCTTAAAGCTGTTGAAAATGTTCTGTGAACTTATTTAATTAATTATGTAAATAACTACTTTATGTTGGTTCCAAGTAGCAAAATGAAACGTTTTAATTAAAATCTTTCTTGCTTTTAAATCCCAACAACAAAAGTTCATTTAGTAAAATTCAAAATTTAAACAACAATTCGTTTAAAATTTTAATATTCACTTGTTTATTTTACAGCATCATAAAACAACAATTCATTACTTCTACAAAAGCAAAGAAAAGTAAAAACAATAACAAAACAAAAACATTGACAACGTGTATTTGTATGTATGAACATTGAATTGAATATGGAACCTTTAGCAATACACAATACAGTAAAAAAACTACACAAACTCGTCATTATTATTTTCATATTTGTGTGCAATAGAATACTCTATTCTCGCTCTTGCTTTCTCTCTGAGTGACTCCATTTTTTTTTTCTATGAAAATTTAACATTTAATGAGAAAAAATAAAAACAACCTCAATTATGGCGGTATAAATCCGAATGTTTGTGTTTGTGTTTGCAGGCAATGAATTGAATTGTTTGCTTTGAATTTATAATTCTGGTGATAGTCTTTTGTTTATTTTTACAGCGCAGTGAACACTAATTTCATGTTTTTTTTCATTCTAATTTTTAAAAACAATGCAACAATCGTTGCAAAAAAAAGCAAAAATCTAAAAGAGTAAATTATGCAAAATTAATTCATAAATTTTTATTGTTAAATGCATCATACCAAAACAAATAAATAAATAAAAAGTAAAAAATCAATTAAATAATTAAATAATATTAAAAAAGAATCAGCTGGACTGAACTGAAATTGGCCCACGTATTCGAATTTGGTTTATAAAAACAAAACACAGATTCTTGGCCAAGTCATGTACCAGGAGATAGCAAACGCGAATTTCAAATGTCAAAATTCACTCAAACGGATTGAATTTCTAATATTTTTTGCATTTTCCAATATTTTTGAATGTAGACTCTCAGTGTTCATGTTTCGTTTAAGGGCATCCATCGTTAGTCGAATAATTGTCTGAGCAATGATGTTCGCCATTAAATACGAATTTTAGTATAATTTCTCCACCAGCTTATTGCGCCCGCTGTTGCCTACGTCTAATTTAAAGGCCCTTCTATGGAGATCTACTCATAATACGTGATTTTATTAAGATCGGTTAGTATTCATAAAATTGTACGTTTGCCCCCTCCCCGTTCCACCCTCTTATTCTTTTTTTAAAACAAACATAGAATATTCTACCCTCTACATAAATATGTAACTATATTTAAAATATTATGGTAATTGCTACAGACGTAAGTGACCGTTTTTCCGCCTTCACTCAGAAAAAAATATGGTTGTTATATGATTACAATAACCATATTATGTTCTTCGTGACAATATATAGTTGCGGAAAATCAATTATAGTCGTTTTCACCAACACTTTCGTCACGATAAACATTTTTTGTTAACTTTTAACGATTATATGGTTACCGTGCACAAAAAATGCAACATGGTTGATTTAAAATTAAAAAAAAATTCAACCACAACCAAAGTTTTATAACTTATTAAAAATAATATAAAATATTCAACTTTAATATTTAATTATTAATCAAAGTATGGTTAAAAGCAACAGAATAATGTTTACGCTTAAAAATATTTTGTTCTAGTACTTGACAGTTTAGTAATTTTTCTGGTAGCTAAAATTTGAAAAAATTTTTTTATTGTTAAAGAAATTAAAAAAATAAAAATTTGTGCAAAATATGAAAACCAACAAAAAGGAAACCAAAACATTTAAAAAATTTTGAAGTAAATATGTATGTATTGTAAGCATATAAATCTATTTTTTTGTGTTTGAAGCATAGTTGTGAAATCAGTTATTTGTTATTTTAAGCAAATAATTGATAATAATAATTTTGTATGAGTTTATGTTTTAAATAATTTTTATAACAAATAAATAAAACAATAATCAGTTTTTTATATCAGGAAAATTTTGCACTATATTATAATTCATATATATATCATGACATTTTCAGCCATATTATTATATTTTAATTTAACCATTTTATGTTTATATTTGAACATAATTATGTTTATACTTTGGACAACAATATGATGACAAATGTAACAATACTATGTTTTGTTAGCAACCATATAAAACAACCATATTATGTTGCTCTTAGATTATGGTTACCTCAACCAAATGTTTTTGTTTGCGTGTTGTCACTCATCTAGGTCTTAGCTCTGGAAACGGATATATATGATGACCTATCTATGTTTTTAACTTCATTAAAATCGACTAGCCGAGACTTTGTTTAAATTGATTCTGAAATTTCATTAAAATCGGTTTAAACGTTTAGCCATGATTGACGCACACACAATCAAACAATGAAGCAAATAAACAGACAAACTTACAAAGAAATTTATAATATACTCGTACATATATTAGATTTTGAAATAACGCCATTTATTGATCAATAGTTCGAATACTATTTTCTTTGTTAAAAAAATTGAAACAACCTTCACCACAAACAGAAATGCTCAGACAGAGCATTAACACCCACACAATCAGTGTTACCAACATTTCTATTTAAAAGGAATTTGTCGTTTTTATTGCTGGTTTTTACAATTCCGCACGAAATAAGTGCAATTCGAAATTATTTCAGAGTTGTACAAAATGTTGCTATAAACATTTTGCTATTAATACACATGAAGCCAGCAACATTTAGTGGCTTTTTGAAAAATAAACAAAGTACAACTTTAGAAAAATTGAACACCTGGGTTAACGGTATTTCTCGAAAACTATATAAAATCAGTTTTATAAAGGGGACTATAGATTGGAATTGAAATATAAGTTACGGAAACTCTCATTTGTTTTCAGTGTGCAGTTTTGCAATACATTTATCCAATGCTTTCTAAAAAATATTTTTCTGTTTAATTATCGAAAATTTAATTGTTTTAAATATATTTATTAAATTGTTCACAACTCTTGCATTTTTAATTTGTGTGAATTTATTTGACAGCTTATTTCACGAAATTGTTTTAATTAGATCTGTTGTGAAAACATGCTTATCACAAATATTACGGACAAATATTACGGAGGGAAAATAGTACCAATGTTTAATTTAACAAACAGTTCTTTAGCGAGAGAAGATAAAAACCAGGAGATATGTATGAATTGAGTTGTTTAGCCAGCCGTTTGGTTGAGGGAATTACATGTCATTCACGTTCATGTCATTCAATTTAGGCAGAAAACAACTTTGTTATAATATCGTGTCACCGAGCATCAGTATCAAATTCGAAGAGGTATAGGTGAATAGAAGAAGCGCCGAAGGGTTCTTCTAAGATTAACTTTTTTTTTATAATCAGGTGTAGATTATTTAAGCTCAATATGCAGCAATTTGAAAAAATAACAATTTTATCAGTGTAAAAATAGGATCTATAATTTGAATTCCGATTTTGCTTAAAAATCAGCATCTATTTTCATTATTGCTGAGGAAATTATTAAAAAAAAACCTTTGTTGTTTTTTTTGTATAATTTCTATTTTGATTAACTCTTGTGAGCTGTTAGCTTGTGTCTCTTAAGGGTTGTCAAATACTAATTCCGAAAAAAGCTGCAAATTTAAGTCTTATAAGAATTTTTGACACCCTCTGTATCGTTTGTTTTGTTATTTCAGATTTAGTTTAAAACATGTCTGCCTCAGCTTTGGCTGATGTGGACATTTTTAATATGCTAATTATAAACTTGACGCATTATCGTTACAAAATATTATGACTTGAGAATGAGCCATGATTTATAGTTGCTATTTTGCTTATTGCTTATTTTTGGAGAGTTTTATAATTTACATTTTACAGCTTCAACAAAAAACATGGCAGTTGGCCAAAAATAATTTTATTAAAAAAAACTAGTGAAATTAACAAAAAGCCAAAAATAGGATAAAAGAATAAAAAAAAGAGAAAAAAAACTCATTCAACTAACATCAGCAAACATTAAAGCTATTTTAAGAAGAGTTCTCAAAAGAAACACATCCACAACAAAAGCAACAACAGTATCATCCTTAAATATTATTTTACAACTTATAATGAAGCCCAACTCGACAAACCAGCGCCAAATTATAAAGCGAATATAATTAATAAAGAAACTCATTGAATACAATAAAAATGTAAGTATTCAACAAATTTTGTTTATATTTCTCGTTTAATTATTTTTTATTATATTTTGTAAGAAAACAACAAAAGAAAAAATCCTTGTAAAGTGGCATTATTTTATTCATAATTCAGTCAGGAACAACAAGAGCAGTTTTATTTATCTGCCTTGAAGAAACATTAGTATTTTTCTAAGAAACAATTTAAACCATTTTCTTTCGTTACTAAAATATGTTATTAGTTTTGACTCAACCATTTCACCCTGCTGCTATTAAAGCTTAACGTTGTCTTTTTGTTAATGTAATGTCCGACGAGACATAGAACAATTTCTTTTTCATACACACATTTGAATCCTGAAAACTGTCAGTACCAAAATTTTCAAACAGCGTTTGAAGCATATACATATTATATTTGTTGCCACAAGCAAACAAATTTGAATTGAAAAATTGTAATAGAATTTTTTTCATTATTTCTGTTTAAATACAAGTATAAAAGAAATAACTAAAAAAAGTTGCCACATCTTTGTATATTAAAAAAATCCAGACGTTTTAACCCGCCTATAAATAAAAACTGCAGTTGTGAGCGATATGACAGTTTTGAGCAAAAAGATCAGAATAGAATAGTTGCTTGTGAGTAGTTGTTTAGTGTTAATTATTTAACGGTATTGCCAACAACACATAGAGCAGAGTTACTTAAGTGACTAAAAGAAAATAATTCTTAGTTTGTTTAGCTACGAAAAGGCATCGATAAATAGTTTGCAAAAAATTACACTTTGTGGAGGAGTTTTAATAAACACGTGGCTTGATAATGATGTTATCACATCGAAAGCAACACTTTGTGGAGGACTTTAAAAACTACAAAATCGCTGACTGAAGTGTTCTGAGCTAGAAGAAATGAATTATGTAAAACAGTTTTGTTTTTTAAGGTTTCGTACGCTAACAGCAAAACTGTAACTCTGTTAATATCGCTAGAATATAATGGAGTAGAATAATAGAATGTAATAAAAATATAGAATATAATAATAGGAAGTTAAAAATAAAGGGTGTTACCATATACAAGAAACTGTAATTTTAAGTAATAAAAAAAATAAATAAAAATAATAACATATTTAATCGCGAAAGGCGGACACTTTAAATTTTTATAAAAAAAAAAACAATAAATATTTAAAATTTAAGGTTGGCTCGTACACTGAAGTGTGCTCTTTCTGTGTAAGTTCAACACAATCTTTACTAATTTATTTATTTAATAAAGACAAATAAAGAGAAATTATCATTAGCAATTAGCAAATATTTTCACTCCTCAATCAGAATATTTGATACAAAAAAAGTATCGTCACTACTTCGGCCTCAGCCGTTAAAACTGTCGAAGCGAAAATAATTTATTTGAATCCTTCCTCCGTTTCGCTGAAGTATATTTGTGGTTTTTAAATTCCCAATTATTTTCAATGATGATGTGAATATAAATTAAATTATTTATTCATACTCACGTTTAATCATGTTTAAGGTAACACGTGTACAAAATTGCATTTATAAACTTAATTAATTTAATTTTCGTTTTGTCAAATATTTAGCCAACAAATAGATTTCTTTTTAAAATATTAAATAAATCATATTTAAGTTTTCATTTTGTTACAATAAAAACAATTCGTGTGGTTTTTAAACACAAATTTATATCACGCTTTGTAAATAGTAGATGCAAACACACTATGTTTGAGCAGATTGAATGACCTGACCTCCCTCTCCTGAAACCCTTAAAAAGATACTTAAAAAGTATTCAATCAATGTAAACAAAGTTTTTAGTTTTTTAAGTTTTTTTCTTTTACCGCACTTGACGAAGAACATTTCTTTTGTGGAAGCAAAATAAAAAGCGTGTTCTTTGATTAAACTTAAGAATTCTGTTAATGTCATGACGTTGTATGTTACTAATATTTTCTTCTTTACTCTCTTTCCATATTTATATTCAAATTATATTCAAGTGCTGTGTTATTTACTGTAGACAGGCAGTATTTGTACCAAGAAAATGGGGCAAATTTAAATTTTAAATTAATGCCGTCAATACATTGTAAAATGTTGAAAGATATTTTACGTAAAATATATCCTAGGACCTTTTTTATTAAGAATTTTAATTTAACTTAAGGCTGAACATATTTACGAAAGGAAAATGTTATTCGCTTTTATTGTTTTTTTTTTTTAAATACAACAGTAACTTCTTGAAATAACATTACTTTAGTCTAAATAATCTAAAATTCGAACTACAAGATTTAAAAATTACTTTAAATAAGTTTTTCCCTAAAAAAGTTTTTGCCTAAAAAAAGTTTACTTAAATCCAATTTGAATTCATGTTTTTCAATTTTGCTTGAAAGCTGGCAGCATTTAGTTTTAAAACATTTAGAAAATCAGCAAATAGTTTTATTACATGTTTTTTGTTATTGTATTGAAATTGTTTCCGCCTTTCTTAAGTTCGAGGGTCAGCCACTACGAAATTTGTAAGGCAAGAATTTAAGTTTATGAATGAATTGAATGGTTTTAAAAGACAATGAGAAAATTATTAGCGTCTTAAGTTTTTCTCCATCAACTAATTGGTGGAGACAACGAGGGTTATAAAACTTGAAAGCGAAAAACCTCAAAAAAAAAAAAAGATTATGAAGTTCACGAAATATCTGCTTCTTCCCTGAAGATAACGTGATTAGTCCATACACGCATGTAATTTATATTCCATAAGGGTCTAGGACTAGTTCAAATGTAACCCAAGTGTATAGAGAAAACATGATCCATTTAACATTACGATATCCTAGGGCTGGACCATATAACCAAGCTTTGCATTACATGGGAGTAGTTTCAAAACTACTCCTTGTCACTACACGATGGAACACCCCAGAGGGTTTTTACAGCTCTTGGCAACACTTTAAGCAATCGTCAAAATGCGAACACTTGTCGTTTAACAACAAACTCTTGTTGGAAAATAACATCGTCCATGACTGCATTACAAAGGACCATATTGTAGCTAGTCCATTTCAGCTACAATGGACCACGTAGCCTAATATTATCAGCAGGATTCAATTAAAAAAAATGTGCTATTTTTATCCTTATTAAATTATTAAAAAAAATTTTAATAATTAAAATAAATAAATTTATTGAATAACTTGTAAGTGCCCGTGCATAAAACAAAAAATAAATAATCGTAGTGTTTTGTGATATTTTATTTTTTACAACGTCGCTCTCTTTTCTAAGTTTTTCCCTTCTATTTTTTGCCCTCCTCTCTTCACTAAACATGAGCTTCGATAAAATTCAGGAGGCAAGCACACCACTACATACTATCTTACCATTGAGACTCGAACTACTCGATGTCTTTGGTAGAAAACATGCGTTCTTTCTAAACTATCGCTCAAACTACATAACGCTATGACACCGTATAGGCTTCAATTCATGAATCAAGAAAACAAGATTGCGCATTGCGCAGGTCCGTTAGTTTGTTGTAAAGCGTTTTTTCTTTAACCGTGGCTACTTAAAAATAGAAGTTTTCTAACCACTCAAAGCTCTGTTGGGAATTGAACTTATGGATGTGCTGTTAAACACACAAGCAGGCACCTCTGCCGATGCTACTACATTGACTGTTTAAATTGTGAAAAAACATGGCTGAGGTAAACATAATCTAAGAGCAACATATTATGGTTGCATTATATAGTTGCTAATAAAACATAATATTGTTACATTTGCAACCATATTGTGGTGTAGCAAAACAATAACATGCTAAAGTATAAACATAATTATGTTCATCTGTTAAGACCGCAGTCTAATGGGCTGATTATGGTCATTTAACATTAAAAGCGATGTAAATAAAACAATTTTATTTAATCCTTTACTCAACGTTTCGTCGATGTGGTTGTCGACTTCTTCAGGAGTATTTTTTTTTATTGAATTCTGTTGAACAAGTTCTACAAAATTTGGGTGGAATCCACTGATGAGCTATATATGAGAAGTAGCGAAATGGACATATCGATATTCTTTCCCCGCAGTAATTCATTTCATTTTTTAGTTTAGTTTAAAATAATAAATATTTCATGAAAATAAAAGTTATAAAACTTTAGTTGTGGTTGGAATTTCTTTAAGTTAAAACCAATCATGTTGAATTTTTTGTGCACAGTAACCATATAATCGTTTAAAGTTGACAAAAATTTTTTATCGTGGATAATGTCTTGGTGAAAACAACTATAATTAGTTCTTCGCAACACTATATTGTTGCAAATAACATAATATGGTTATTGTGACCATATTATAACCATGTTTTTTCTCTGCGTGCACTAATCATGTTTTTAAAGAAGAAACAACTTATTCAGATCTGTTTTTATATCGAAAATACAAACGGAAAACAAGCTTTATTAATTTAGTTGTTACAAATATCTAAAGGTTTTAAACTTATTTTCGCAATAAGATCATTGTAGCCTGCTTCTTGGAAAAAATCTATATCTATGATTTTATAACTCACGTGTAGATGGTTTATCTGAAGTTTGCACGAATTAGGTTGACGCGTTCGTGAGTTATCACAAAAACGGGCATTCATTTATGGCTGTACCGATTTAAAAAAAAAACTTAAAACTGATATATTAACAAGTTCCAAGAGGAAATGCTTATTTAACAAATGAAGAACAGGAGGGGTAAGTGGGGGGAGAAAAATCGATTTTAACAAACAGCAATTTTTATAATATTTAAAAGATAATGATTCATAAGGTCCAATAGGTAGAAAAAATCTATTATAACTTCTGTATTAATCAAATAAAAAACTTGCTTGAAAGAGTGATGGTGGTAAGATTATTATAATTGGGGTAGCGAAACGCCCTATGAATAGCTAGTATAATATTAAAGGCTCGTAGGAGACAGAAGGGTATGGACTCTCTTGAACATCGATATAATGTAGGTTGTGTTTTGCTGTTTAATCTATACTACAATGGAATGTGATCTAATAATATCAAGATACTCGCTTTTACTATCCGCACGTTGTTGCGTATTACACGCTTTTCTTTAAAGATCATCCATTTTTGGTCGACTGTCCAGTGAATGGCAATATGCATATCGGAGAGAATTCGTTCTTTAGCCGAACAGTTTGTATGTGGAATCATCTTCCTGAAGAGGTCTTTATTGCCACTATCAATGCTGGAAAGTTCAAATCGAATGTCCACAAACCCTACTCCCTCCATCCTCCTTCCCATAACCTAATTTCTTAGTTCGAACACAAAGCATTGCTTCAGTAGGGGTCATCCCCTGAGTGCTAATCCGAGATAAAAAATAATAAAACTTTAATGAAATAATGTGTGATTAAAACTGTCCGCTCTTTCAATGGTCTACTTCTCTTCTCATCCTTTTTTTGAGTTTGGCATGCAGACTTTTTGTTTCTAAAAAAAACATTTTAAAAGTATCCATAAATTTAATATTATTAAGAGAAGCTTCATTAGGCATTAAAAAAAAGTAAAAAATGTATCTGAGGATTGTGAACAAACTTCATAAGTTGCCGTTGAATTTCTTGCTCGCTCTAGTACTTATTATTTTTCCATATTCTAAAAAATGCAAGACGAGAATTCCTTTGCTTGTTTGTGTTTGAAAAAAATTAAAAATATGGCAAAGAGAATTTTAGAATTTGCAACTGATTTAAGGCAATTCGTAACACATGAACGAACACATTGATGTAAATTGAAATTGTATTAAAACGAGGGTGGTTCCGAGCTAGTCGACTCAGTATTTAGAAAACTGTGTTTAAAATAAAGTAGCTGTAAAAGAAAAACACTTTTAAAGACTAAGTTTCGAGAATACCAGGGTTTTAAGTAGTAAATGGGGCTTTCATAGCACTACAACTTTAGAGTTGGAACCCTTTAACCATTGTCAAGATATGTAAATTGCTTGGTGGTGTCCCCATTAACGACAGCATTCATCTTTCAAGGAGTTTTTTATGGAGATTCCTAAAGCTGATTCAGATGATTGCTTAAAAGCTGTCTCAGTCATAGAGAACATCTGTCCGCCACACACATCCGCACTGTCGTCAGTCTTACAGCTAGATAACGAAAATTGTTTCTTTCGGAATTTTAAAATTGGCTCAATGTAAATAGATTTTTTTTAACTGGCGTAAGTGGAAGATATTCAATAGCGCTAAACGAGTTTTTTAATTAAAGATACGATACAATGTAGAACTATTTTTTTGTTTTATTTTTAAATGTCATTATTTTCCATGTTAGGCTTCCCTCGTTTACAATCACCCAACTACACTTACAATCAAATTAAATGAAATCCTTATAAACTAAAAACCAAAATAACAAAAACTAATAAAACGTACAAACAAATGTATCACATTGTCTTTTTATTATTGTGTTTTTCTACGCCCTTAACAAACCTAACAAAATGTACTCGTGCCTCACTTCAAGAAGAATATGTATCACAGGCATAGAAAAGTTGGGTCAATTGTGTTTTCATTTTTTGCTACAATTTGAAGCTGAAGAGCATAGTGATACGCTATTAACTGATTCAGTTATATTGACTTTTCCGATATAATACCATGTGGCGAGATTTGCATAGAATCTCCAGTGCAAAAAAGCAAAGCCTTTTATTCTCCTCTATGAAAAATCCTATCTGTCGGCAAACTTACCATTTGAAATTTTGTTTTACAATATTTCTATTGCTATATTGACTTAGAATGAACAGGCGACAGCTCTAGTTACAACACATACCCAACTACTCCTTGCGTTGTTTATCTTAATACAGCCACATTGTACGCAACTGCGATTTATATTTATAGACGAGTTAAAACGACTAAATGTTTCTTATGTGAACAGATCTGGCAGCTTCTTCTACTTAATTCTTTTAAACTTGTATTTATGTAGGTGCGGACGTGAGAAAATCAAAAGAATTCTACGGCAATGTTTTCGTTTAATATAGGGTGTCCACCGGGAAGGTATACAACTTTGGCTGTTCATAATTTTGATTAAATGAGGGGGAATGGATCTTACATTGATAAATGTTTTATTTATGTCGACAATTATGTTTGGAATACAATATCAGATAAATGTCCGCCTCTGTTAGCCTCACAAATGCGAGCCCTAATTTCATCACAAATATTTTGTTTGAGTTGCTCAAGCGTTTCTGCTTTGTTTGAAAAATCCTTGCTTTTCTGATATTTCCATAAAAAGGAGTCTGGATCAGTCAAATCAGGTGACCGTGGAGGCCAAGCAACATCACTATTTTTTTCAAATAACTTGTTGTGGAAAGCCATCTCGCAGCAACTTCATTGTTATACTGGCTGTATGCGATACGGCACCGTCTTGTTGATCAAGGCCAAGGCATGCAGATGTGGCGTTAAATATTTTTCAATCATATCACGATATCGTTCCCCATTCACAGTTATCCATCCAAACGAAAATGAACCTCGTCACTCATTAGTTTCTTTCATGAAAATTGGGCTTGTCATAGACGAACTTTAAAATCCTATTGGCATATGTACGGTGGCGTAAATGGTCTTTTGGAAGAAGCTCTTGTGTCAGCTGAATCTTAAATATAAACAAATCCTTCTACAAAATCGTGGCCGAAGATATTCTTTGAAGACCAAGGTCCTAAGCACAGCGTTGAATTGAGGTTGATGAATTATTTTGAACACTTTCTTGAGCAGCAGCCGATCTAGCAGTACGTTGTGGTCCATGCTTAGGCCTATCAAATACAGACCCTCCATCTTCGAAATCATTTACTACACGGTAAATAGTGCGTTTCTCCCAAAAAATTCACGTAACTTTCTTATCGTCACAGTTGTCGATAATTGATTTTGCTAAAATGTTTTAACGATTAAAACACGTTGGTTTATCGAATACTTTTCCATAATAAATTTGCAACGCGTCTACTTCACGACTGCCAAATATGAACTGTCAACGCTAATATTTACAAAAATAGCGGCAAAATAAAATTGTATAAATTCAAGGACACCCTGTACATGTGAATAGAGTAGCCCTTTTACCATCCCTGGTTTTTTATGATATAGATTCACATAAGATACATGTTACACACATTTAACGTAATACACATACGCCCGCTTGTACGATTTGTTTTTATTTTAATTTTATGTAAATTGAAAAATTGTTCTGGTAGTTTTTCGTTGTTTTTTAAAGAAAGTCTCTAGTATTTGTTTTTTTTATCTCGCTTTTTCAGTTTAATGCCGTAATGGTTTACATTGCAGGCATTAGTTTTGTTAGAGTTCTTAGTTTTATTTGTTAACTTTTATTAAGATTCTGTTCATGTTTTCTGTTTTTTTTTTTTTATTAAATTTTTCTTTTTTTGATGTTGTTAAACTTAGTGAGTGGATAAAATAAATTTTGATAATAGGCAGGTTATTTAGGATCATTTTAAAAATTAAAACGAATTTTCACTTAAAGTAAAAGTAAAGTAGAGCGTGACGTAGTCGTTCATAAAGGGTGCCAAATAGAGAGATCTATTTTTATAACCTCGCAATGACTATGTTATGAGCAACCCTCGCATTGAATATAAAAATGCGGATATTTAATTGTTAATTTAAAAATGCTTACATTGAACTTTTGTTGTTAATTGCGAAATATTTACTTTTAACATTTTAATTAAGTTTGCCAAAGATTTTTGCTTAAATGAAAACTTAAAATTAAGTTAAAAAAGAGATACTAGTAGTCATATCTTCCTGTGAAGCCTACGCGACACTCAAGACTAATGTAGGTAAACTGTAATATACTTTGGCGCCACCAGTAGGATCATAACAGTTTACCGGAACTGGTATCCAGAACTGGTATCTATCTATAAACTTAGCGAACTTATCAGTCCGGTTACTGCCAGAGTAATACTGTCGCACGATATTATATCGAGTCCGTTTTAGGTTCCTACTTCCCGTTGTCTGGGGGACGAATTCAAAATCTTGACCTCGAAGTAAATAAATTTACTTCTTGCAAAGTTTTCTTTTCCGTCTTTTTTAGTGCATTTTTGCCAAAAATTTTTGTGACTTCGATGCTATTCTTCATGTAATTCTAACGAATATTGGAGAAAACGGCTTCACCTAAAGAGATCTGTTATGCGGGTAAGTCTACCACTAAAGTTAATGTCGACATTATGGTTGGGCACTTCTAGAATTTACTGTTCTGACGCACAGTGTAAGATTTTGAAAAATATGCAGTTTCTAAATGAGTGAAATGATTTTACTAAAAGTTTACATGGTTACAAAAGAGGTGTAATGGTGTAGCAGTGTCCTTTAGAAAAAAAAAGAAAAGTCGCTATTCCGTCAAAAACCTTCAGGATACAACAGGTGGTCAGGATTTATTAGTTATTTTACTTCGCCGGCGTAGTACCGACTTCTGAATGCTGTTGCATAAATTCTGAATATGTATATATACCGTTAAACAGAAGAAACATTTTTATATTCGATTACCACAGGTGTTGAACCCTGGCCAACCGGATTTGTAGTCAACGTTCTTACTACTATGACTACAGTCCGGTGTCTGACTCTTATTTGTAATAAAAGGGTTTTTTGTAAATTTTAAGAAAAAAAGTAATAATATTTTTTAAGTCAAAAGTTATAAATTATTGAAAATAAGAATTTAAAAATGTTTATTTTTTTGATTTTTTATACAAAAACAAATCACGATACGAGTATTGTTTTTAAATTAAAAAAAAAAAAAATTGTTGAAATAAATATGTTTACTAGATCTTCCTCTATGAAAGTAAAGTTGGCCGTTTTTTTAAGCCTCATAGAATTTAATAGAGTGTTAATTATCATTTTGTGTTAATTTTTTGACATTTATGATCAGTATACTATAGAAAATCATCATGAATAAATTAACACTTGAAAAGTGCTAAAAATTTATTCAGATTTAACTTGAATACTTGTCGTTAATTCAATTCATCGATTTATCACAAAATTGTGTTCGAAGATGAGGTTCCTTTTTGTTCATAAAAAAAATTGGCGCAATGCAGTTAATCAATCAACCACGTACTGTTTGTTACTCGTACTGTGAAATGAATTTTTGTTTGAAAATATGAATTGGGTGAAATGTGGTTTCAACAGAATGGCGCTAAATGCCATATACGGCAGTTGCAATTATCGACTTATTGAAATTAAATTTGGCTGTAAGCTGATTTCGAGAAATGGACATTTCATTTGGCTTCTAAGAGTTTATGAAAACTCTCAATTATTTCCTGCGGGCTTAAGTGAAGTTACTGTTTTTGTGGTGACCTACTGCCAGCAATCGTAGAAAAAAAAACCCAAAAAGATTTAACGTCAAGAATGAGCTTCATCAAGAACAGCGGCGATACACATATGCGCATAATCATTGACAAGTGTTTACGTTTATGCTATGTATTGATCGAATAAAGAATTTTTTTTGATTATAATAAAATTTTTTGTGTTGGTAAAGGAGATTCAATTTATTTAGACATTCAGCTAAAATACTCTTAAATTTTTCAGACACATCTCAATCAATGCAATTTATAAATCCTTTAAGCTTCAGTCGAAATAAAGCACTAAGATTCTGCTTGGTTTTAATCTTTTAAAAATAACACATCTGAACTTAAATGTTTGCTGGGTAGGTATGTACATAGATTGTGTAATATTTTTCACTGGATTTGTGTCAATTTTAAAATGTCTATTACACTGGTTTACAGTCAAAAAAATACCAAGTACACCACATGACTAGATAAGTTAATTAAAACCTCCTGAACACGAAAAACGCTGTAATTATTTTTTTCTAAGTACCGTTCTTTAGATAACGGTACTTTTGTGTTTTTTGGTGTATGGTCCCACTCAAACCTTTGTAGAGCCCAAGCGAAAAGTCCGATTGAGATAAATGGCACACCGTTGGAAAGGTAATTGAATGCCTTTTTCGTAAATATGCTGCAACTTTCTATCTGCCAAGAAATGGTTGAGTTATGGCACCTAAAGTTCAAAATTTGTTTAATTTTTACGTTTTTTTTTCATTGGTTTTTTTTCATTTGGTTTTTTTTCTACGTTATAGTAAAGATCTGGAATGTTTTATTCTTTTATCAACTAGCTTATTTTATTATCAATATTTTAAGCCTAATTTGGGAAAAACGGATGAAAAATAAAGTTTTTATTATGGATTTTGTGGTACGACAATATTTTTATTGTCATTGCGTTTTTCGTGTTTAGGAGGTTTCAATTAACTTATCTAGCCATGCGGTGTTCTTACTATTTTTCCAAATTAAAAATTTGTAAACCTGTGTTATTTACTATTTAACTATTTACTTCGAAAATACTGAACCGTCTTAAAAAATTTAGATTGTGCACATCTGCAAGAACCTATCTTTGAAAGGTTTAATTTGTTTTTATAAAGATGAAAAAAATAAAAAATAAAAAAATATTATAAAAGCCTCTTGCTTTTGGTGCTTAATTTTCAAAATTTGCTTAGTTCACCATAAAAGAATTTTAATGTTTGTTACTCAGATGTTTTAAAATTATAGAACCCCTCTAAAATAACTAAAGCAATCAGTGAGGCACACACTAAAATACAAAAGCGTGAAGTATTCCTTTCAATGTTCTTTTTTATTTTAATTTTTCTTGGCAAGTTTTTGTTTGCTAACAAAGAAAAAAAAAAAAAAAAATTAAATTACCTGGGGTGAATTTTACTTTGTAGATTTTTATTAGTAAGTTTATGTATGTAAGTTTAGAAGCTTTCACACAAAATGTTTAATTTGTAAATGTTCAAACATTTAAAACTTTTTTCTTTGTTATTTTTAAATTTTTTCTTGAGGGCTTAATTTTTTTCTCATATTTTTCATTTCGTTTTTGTTTTACATATAAGTATAAAAGGAAACTGTTTTTTTTTATTAATAAATACTTTTGTTGTTTTATTTACATGCAAAAACAAAGAAAAGTGCCGTCTAAAATGAATTAAAAAAATTAACATTTTAATTATTGTTTGGCCTCAAGCCTAAAAACAGTGTATAGAAGCACATATAACATTTCGCAAACGTTTCATGCAGACATAAACTTGTTAAAATTTTTTTACCCATTTTAAACATAAAATAAGCAAATTAAAAAAAATATTTTTGAATGACAAAGAGCGGCAATAAAACAGTATAATCTTACAATTGTTCTGGTAATGAGAAAACATAAGCAAACTTTGCAATTTGTTTGTTTTCGTACCCCTGTAAAATAAATATATTTGATTTTTTTATAACGATGTTACGATATTAAATTAAAAAAAAATAAATAAAACATTAGGTACATCACTAGTTAAGAATTTTTTAAAAAAAACTATTAAAATGTTTGTTGCTTCAATGGCTAGAAATAATTAATTTTATCCTTTTCGAGAAAATTTACTAAGAATCCAACAAGTGGTTACTAAATAATAAAATGTTACAGCTGTAAATAAATATATAAAAAATGTTATGTTACATAAATATTTGTTGTAAGTCATAAAAGTAAAATATTGTTACGAAAATAAGATTGCTTGTTTATTACATAGAAGATAGATCGTAAGTTCAATTCCCAACACAGTTTTAATTATAAAGAAAATAAATTGTTTATTTTCAAATTAAAATATTTTTTTCGTGCTATTTTCTATTATCCGATTAATTATTTAAATTACCGACATTGATTATTATTTTGAAAATGAATTAATATAATAGAAAATTCCTGTTGTTTAATTTAAAATAAATTGTTGTTAAGTAGCCGCGTTAAATCAATGTTTTTAAGGCATGTAAATGGTAAACAGTAGTTTAAAACGCCTTAATTCTCAAATAGAAAAGGAAAAAGTTTTTTTGTAGCCTGTATGTTTGAATCTTATATACCCTTCACCATATATTTAGATCTAGTTTAGTGAAGTAACTCCAATCAAAAAAGTAAATGTTGGGGTAGCAGAGAATCAAAAAATAAGAAAAAGGTGAGGGGTATAAAAAGTAGTCCCAAATTCTATAAAATGAAGAGGAAAGCAATCAATTAATAACAGTGTTAGGTATTCGTGGCTGAGTTCTTTGAAGGTTCTGATTGCTAAACGGAAGATCGAGAGCAAGAGCCTGGTTTAATATCTATTTACACTATTATAAAAGTCTTAAGACTTGCATTATATATTTTAAGAAAGAAATCTAATGAGAATTGTTATGGTTTTTAAAAAATTCAATGTAACATTACATTTTGTTTCTATAGTATCACACTTTAAGAAGAATAAAAATTCCCAGCAAACTATATGAATCACAAAGCAAACCTTACTATCTTATTTCTTGGAGGTTTTACGCTCTACTAAAGAGTAAAAATAAAAAACAATCATCTGCGGTCGGTAAACCTTCAGAAAAAAGGGCTTTTCCCAACTAAACTGGTTGCGCTTGAAGAGCTTTTAATTTAATTCCGAAAATAATCTATTTTGAAAAAATAAGCTTTTTTGTCTCTCAATTTTTCTATTTATAGTTCCAAAGATTGTCATATTTGAGTGCCATATCGCAGTCATGATGTGGGCCATTTTAAGGCAGTTTTAGAAAAAGCTCCCTAGCTGGGTTCTTTTAAGTCTCTTTTCGGAGTGTTCGTTTAATGGTTGGCTGGGAGTGTTAAGAAAATTTTCTAAAAATAAATGTTAAATTCCGTTCCGTTTTATTAGACATAAAAATTACATTTCCTTTCACACTGTCACACTTTTGCATATCATTTTGGTATTTGAAAAATTTTAATACTCCGTATTAAAATGTGAAACTGGCTTTTGTAAACAGGCAATCATAGAAACAACAAACATAACATGAGAGTTAAAATAAAATTATGTCCGATTGTTTTTAAGTTCTGGAATAAAAAGTAATTTTTTGTTTTCGAAAGGCAAGGTACCAATCCTTGTAGCAACGCTAAGAAAGACAATTGTTTAGCTTAAGGTTATCTTGTACATCTTTCGATAGCGGTTATTTAAGCGCAACAGAAGTGTATTATGTTAGGGTAAGTAAGCAAAGAAGTCAGTTCACTCGGAGGCCAAAGCGGCCCATTGTGATGCCCCGACAAATCAAAGCACAACTCCACAACAGAAGTGTCCTACTCCCAATCAAAATGTTACGCAACTTTTCATTTTCATCGTATTATTCGTGTGAATACCTTTAGAGGACAAGAGCTATTAAAATCTATAAATATAATAAAAAACTGTAATAAATGATATGTAACTGTACCTGCAAATGAATTATTTTTTGAAAATTTTGTTGTTGGTACAGATAGACAGTCATTGACTTACTATTTGTTTGCCATTCTGTCTTACAAAAACTATTATTTGAGTATAGTTTTGTCGGGTGATACCTTAGAATCCCAGTCAACACATACCATTTTAAATGACACCGAAATCTTAGCAGTACTTTTTTATGTTTAAATCACTTTACGGTAATAGAATTTTATATTATTTTTACAACATATGTAAATCTATGTATTTAAAAAATTTTTGCAAGTGTTTTATGACTTTATAACTTACGTTCAGTCCAGCCGAATTCTATAAAATTTTAAGGGTTTGTTCGTGTAGTCGCCCAGTGGGGTATTTTGCCAATCTAGTCGGACATTGTTTTTTTTTAATTTATATTGTCGTTAAAAACTTACTGAGTGCACCTAGATTATTGAAACTCGTCACAAAAATCTTATACCAAGGAGAGAAATTTTCCCCTTAGAAAAAATAACTCTATCTCTTTAAAAATGCAAGTTTTTTTTTTTTTACTCAAAAAAAAGAGATTCTAAAATGCCAAATTTGATCTGCCCCTTTTTGTGGGCGGTGAAATAAAATATAAAAAAAAAAATGTAAATGAAATGGATTACACACGCCTCAACACCATAGAACTTAATTTATATGGGCAAGGAAAGGTATTCCACAAATCCCAGCCCCAAAAAACTTCCCTGTGAAAAAATATTTTTTTTTAATTTTTTTTTGCCAATTTCTTAAAAATATTTATTATTAATCTTTTCAATTCCCGCCTTCCAAAAATATTCTTAAAATGATATTTTTGTAATTTGTTACTTTATAGTATTTTATTTATCTGAAAATAATTAATTTTTTCATAATATAACTCATGGATTGTAACGTTAATTTTTTATAATTAATTTATTTAAAAGAAAGAGTACCCTGGTCTCCTTTGTTTAATTCTTTAAAGAACTCTTCCGAATCTGAATCCTCTTCAGCGTTAAATACAGGTTGAAGTATGTGGGTCTTACACTTGAACGTAGTGGGTTAGGCGCAAAAACGCGCAACATTTTTTCTACAATATAAAAGTATAGATCGTAAATTTTATAGTGATATATAACATGTTTACGACCGCGATGGAGATCACTCTCAGAAACCTTTTCACTTTTTTTTAAAAAAAAATTAAACAAAAAAAAAATCCTTTTTAACGTCGAAGGAAATTTCTTTTAAACAAAATTTTTCTAAAAATTAATTTAGTAGCTGCAAATATAGCCTTTCACAGGGAAAAAAAGCAATACAAAATATTTATTCGTTTAGCCACAAGAAAATATATTGCAAACCTCTCAAAATCGTTTAAGGTCAATAAGAACGTATGCGATTTAATCCTGACTTTAACAGTGTTATAAAACGACAAATCTCAAGCAAAAGCCTTGAAAGTTCGCTATACGATGTAGAATTTTGTTATCTATCCAGCTGCGTACTTCAGTTTGTACATTTCTCATAATTAATTTTTAGCCGGGTAGATTGGCACACTACCCACATAGGGGTAATGAGTCGAATAGATAGTTTATAAAAAAAAAAAAAAACCTTTGAAGTTTAGTAAATATACCTTTTTGATCAACAAGAGCAAACAGGTGAAAATTCCAGATCTATAAATTCCCAAATTAAGCATTAGAAATCCCGGAATTTAATTTTTTAAACCTTTGCAGATCAAATCTTGTTATGGTCTTTAAAGGAATGAAATACTTCTAAGAATAGTGAATAGGGATTTTTTAGCCATTTTCCCTGACTTTCAGAAATATGGGAAAGACTATAAATTTATTAAAAATTTTTTTTTATGTAGGAAAGATTTATAGTGTTATTTTTTTGTACTAAAAATGTGAAAAATGGCGTTTTTTTTATATAAATTTTAATATTGAAAATCGTATAAAATCCAGTAAAGATTTACGCTGATCTCACAGTTTTTCTTGGAAGCTAATTGAAAAAGAACTTTTAACAATTTAAGCAAAAATTACAAAAACCCGTAACCCCAAAGTCTCCCAAGAAGCTCCTAAATTTTAAATATGAATTTTCAGGGTTAATGGGCCACCAGAAAAAAATGCTTGGCATGTGACTTTAAGCAATTTTATCTTGTTCAAGGACATTTTTGTTCGATTAAGTATTTTGTGTCCGTCTGACTGTCTCTACTTAATTTCAGTTGAATGTTTGTTATTAAATATTTGTAGTAAAAAAAAAATAAATAAAAAAAAAAAAATAAATATGAATTAAAAAAAAACTGACATATTTGCGTACATATCATTCACCAGAAACAAATTGCGAAACAAAAGAATCCTTTATGACGTCAAACTTTTATTTTTTACTGGCATTTTTCTAATGTATCGTTAATATTATTTTCCAGTTGAATATTTCTCTATTGGTCTGTAGGTTTGCTGTGGGAGAACTTACAAAAAAAAAAAAAAAAAAAAAAATACTAATACAAAAATACCAACAAAAGCGGGTGACACCAAATATCCAGCAAATTAAAAATGGCATGAAAAAATTCAAATATTAAACTGATATTTTTGTACGCAAAGAACATTCTGACTAAATATAAAATAAAATTAATCTATACAGATAATAAAACTGTAACAGGATAATTTCTGTACATGAAATATTTTGTTGTTGGTGTATAAAGTAACAAATATAGATTATTTTTTTTCGTAAAAATAAGTCGTTTCGCAGATACAAATATGACAATATTCAATTCTAGCGGTACTTAACAGTACTAAAATGGTTGTTAGCGCACTTTAATTTTTCAACGGGATAATTTTCAACATTTTTTTAAACAGAACTCTACAATAAATATTAAAAAAATTCATTTTTATAAATATGAATTTTAGGAAAACTTGAAATAAACAAGTTGTTTGTAGACCGTTTTGCTATTTAGTTGAATTGTGATCGTAAATCGTAAATCTAGCGAAGTGAAATAGCTCCAATCAAAAAAGCACATAGTAGTTTTCAAGATTTCTTATTGCCATATTTCCCCTTTGGATAGTGCTCAGTCGTGGTATAGGCTTTTTTCTCCGCCTCGCTACACAGCCTATACTTTAGCGTCCGTGACTACAATGCAGTATAAGTTTCACTTTCGGAGATTTCAAGTAATGGCCAGGTAGCGTGTTACTTGACGTGTCCTTGATAACAAATATGCAGTGTTTAAATAAACACATTTTGGTAGACACCAGTACTTTAACAACTACAAAATATTAGCAAACAGTTCAAGGCATCTTGATTGAATTGATTATCCATATAATTCTAAAAAAAGAATAAAATTTCTTCAGATTATGTTTTTTACTCTCTACTTATTATCAATTATTATTGTCAGCGTTCTTAAAAAATCCATTCCTTTTTTTGTTACAATACTGCTCAGTTCAATAAGAAACTTTCCTTTTGGAACAAACTTTAAGCTCGTTCTATCAAATTTGATTTATGAATTCACTTTAGATGGTCGCTGTAAATGTCACATATATTAACCTGCTTAGAATAATCTCAAAGCAAATAAACTACATCTTAAAGCAAATAACAAACATCCATGCAAAATTCAAAACAAATTCTTTATTTTCAAAAAAGAAAACCGTAGAAAAAAAGTTCCATTAAAAATATTCAAAAAGCATTTATATGATTATTTATGAGAACGAAAGTTTATTTTTTATAAAATCTAAAAAACGTTACTGAATTTCCTTAACTTATTCCGCCTTTGCTTCTTTCACTTTTTACTCCTTCTGTAGCAATCTCAGTTAAATGTGTTTGTGAAGAGTGTTTTTTCAATGTTGTAAGTAATGATGACGAAGACGACGATGATGATGATGTCATTTGAATCATCTTTTCTAAGTGAAGTGTTTACGTATTTTCCTTTTTTATTTATTATAAAGATTTCAATTTATTCCTACATACTTTAGCACAACGGCTGGTAATTTCTTACATACATCCATACATATTCTAAAGCCTGCTTTATTTTAGTTGTCCTTAATATTTGCACAATACTCGTATTTTATCGTAATATAAACACTTGACGAAATAAATTGTCGTTAAATGATTATAAGAAACTGTGAGTTACTGTGACTGTTATCAGTATAAAATAATTTATCATACAGTTTTATCAACAGCAGTACAAAATTATATTAAATTTTCTTAAAATCTTTAAATAAATTCAGAATAATAAAACATTTAATACAACGAGAACCCATAATGTAATCGGACCAATTTTTACTTTCCTTAAGGTTGCTTAACATTAACCCACAAGTAATTATAGCTGTCAAAAACTTTTGTCTCATAAGCCAAGGCGAATTAATAACAAGTATACTCACGGCGAAAAAGAAAACAACACTGCGAAAGAAATATGTACATTTTGTTTTTGTACAAATTGTCTTCGGCTGTCAAAAACAAAGGAGATTATAACTCTGACACTCGAAGAAGGAAAAATCACAATAGTCAGTTGGGCTGTCAAGGCCACCTGTTAATAATTAGCAAAATAGAATTGTGTAAAAACAAACTTTAATGAGAAGAAGAAAACATTTGAGAAAACGGAGAGCAAATATGGATAGAAATTTGAAAAAGAGCCAATTTACATGACAGTATTTTGCGTGAATCTAGTTGCATGAAATTTTTGTTTGACGGAAGAAGTGTAGAGGCGTAAGAGGGGTAAACAAAATGCCATGGCTTGAATTTTGAGGGCATTTTTTACACTTGCTTCGTGTACGTTCGCTACATATGTGTTCTTGTTTGTGTATTATTTGAAATAACACAACAAACTACAGAAACGAATATCAAATTAAAAGCGAAATGTACAAATACCGATGCCATAAAAAATTGCATAGCATAGGGACACAATGAAACTCGCTAAAACTTTTAAACAGAATAAAAAAAATTGCATGAAAAAATTGCACGTGTAAATCTAAAGTAATAAAGATTTTGCCCTCTCAACGACATAAATTGTAATTGGACTTAACAAAAAAAAAAAAAAAAACAATTTTTTTATGTTCTCACATCGAAAGCGATCGCCAACTTACCAAACAAACAGCCAGTGTCGACAGTTTTCGCCGACACGTATGACAACAGTTTAATATTTACTGGCGAAACAAACCCAATTAACGTAATAAAAAAAATAAAATAATTTTATTATTTGAGATTTTTTTTTGGAAAAAATATATATTTTATATATATATATATATACGTCTGTGTTATTTATATATGGCAACACTAAAAAGGTGTTTAAATCTTTCTTCACTACTTCACACTAGTATGAAAATAAAAGCTAAATTCAATAAATTTTTCTTGTCAGTTTCTAAATTACGGAGCGAATTTCTCTCTACTTTAAATTTTACAAAACCGAATGGCCGTGTCAGCCTCTAACAGTTACAATCAACTTTCTTTCTCGACTTCTCTCTTGGCCTGATCTGATTTATAAACTTTGTATGCTGTGTTTTGCAACCTACTTAATAATTACCGTTGGGAACTCAGATTGTGACAAGTTTTGCAAAATCGTAGAGTCTGGCATATCATTCATTGCTAAGTGTAAGAGTGGACGCATGCTCTACACAGACAGCAGTGAATTTTACTACACTCGCCAGGTGAGAAAATGATTGCTTTTCATGGGGTCGGGGTTGCCAGATTTGTGATTGATTGACTTTTGAATCAAGGCATCATTATTTGTGTCCTCTTGCTTCCATATATTTAGCCCTAAATATCTTTTTTTATTCTTCTACTAAGAGAAGTTATTTAATGACACATAAAAATTTTGGATGCTGGTACTTCAGAAATTAACCTTTCGTATCTTCGCTATGCGTCATGGTCTCTTTTGTTCAGTTGACAATTACGGTCTTTTGGAATATGTTGTTTCCCTGCTTCATAAAAGTAGAACATTGAGAGAAAACCCCTTATATTGCTGACACCAACATTATGAAAAATGTCTTTATTATTGGTTCCGTAAAAATTGTTCTCATTGCGTTAACAACTACGTCATCAGTAAAATGCTCAATTAAGGAGCAAATGCAAAGTCTCATCTTAAAAAGGTGGCATTGAAGTCTTACCATAATTGACGATTGTCATTAAATTAATACAAGTTTTCATCATTTTAATCACATTTGTCACACTGAGTTTTTTGAGTTATTTTTCTAGACGAGTTGATTGCTTGTAAAACATAACATTTATCTTTTGATGATATTTGTAAATATATCATTTATCATGACAGTGATGACCTAATTCTAAAGATGGGGCATTAGCAAGACGAATATAAAACTTTCTGTGAGTTCTAAAAACGCTTCCGGTATCTACTAGGAATAGGCGTAAATACCACTTCTAACTACTAGATTTGTTTCATGCATTCTTCGCTTCAAAATACTTTGAACTTTTTTTTTCAGTGTAAAAATGTTTCTGTTTTTCATTTATGTCTTTTATGGCTTTGTTTTGTAGGCATTTTCTACAAGAATCTATGATCTTTTGCTTACTTCAGTTCAATTATATTTTTATTTTGTTTTTATTCCTAATATTTCCCATTTAGATAAAATGATAAAAGATTGAATAATCAAATCAATTTTAATAGTTGTAATTTTTTATGTGAAGTAGGAACTCATGTGAACTAAACTTCATTAATAAATGCGAAGCTAATTTTTGTCTATTTATAATATATAACGAATTCACGCCAAATTGTTTCCTTTAATTAACTTAAGATTTTAATGGTTGATTTTAAATGACGCCATGAAAAGTTATCAAAGGATCTAAATGGGCAAATTTTTTCACTGAAACTGAGCAGTCCGGCTTATTGCGGAACACTAATCTCTGATAAATAATCCCGGTAGAGTAAAGATTGGATAATAAACAAGAAGAAAAAGAAGAAGAACACGAGCCTTAGGTTCAAGACGCAGCTTATACTTAAGTACAAGGGAAAATATTTGATAATAAGCAGATGCGTTTGATGTATTATTTGCTTATTTGTTACATGGAAGAACAGGAGTCATGAGTTCAATTCCACGACGGATCCTTGACTATATAGAAAAATATTTGTTGTTGAGCAGACAGGATGTAAAAGTAGTTTAAATACGAATAAAAAGAAAACAGATTTTCAAAACTCGTCTTAGCCTTAATTAGCAAAAAAATTTAAATATGATGAGCGTCGATAGATAGTTGGTGAAAACGTCTTTACAATAAAACAAAAAAATCGTTGTCTAAACTTCAACGAATCTTTAGTTACCACGGGAAGTAACATGACAACAGTTTGTAAGAGTCATGGGCCTGGCTGTTAAGACAGGAGAACGAGTAAGTTCGAGACTCACCGGACTCACAACGTATTGTGTATGATTGCGTTGATTAAAGGCAGAGATTGTCCAAAGAAGACATTAAGTAGTTACAGAATGTTGAGGTGCGGATGGCTGCGTAAGTCTGTTTAAACCGCATGTTATTTTAAAATGTGGTTGAATTACAGAATGAGAAATACAAGGCAAAAATGGAAGAATAAAATGACGTTCGTTTGAAAAGTTAAAAACGAACGTAACAATTCAATTCTCCATTCAATATAAAATTTCTTTGATTTCGTTTTTGTTTCCTAAAGAAATATTTTACTTTTTCTTTTTAACAAGTTAACTTTAAGCAAAAAAGTAGATGAAGACACATAATACAAACATAAAGTACAATTTCTAGAATTATATAGTTTTTTGGCTCCAAATTTTCTCATTCAACAAAACACACACAATTTGTTAGCATATTGATCTACAATCATGCAAATTCACATTAATTTTTAATTCATACGACATTAATGTCATCGAAAAGTTCTATGTTCTTCTTTGGTATTACTTCGATTTTAATGGCATTTTTTATGGTCAATAGGAAAAACATAAGAATAGAAAATAACTTAAATTCATTTTTGTTTTAGCAATATAAGCTTAAGAAGAAAAAGAAAAATATTATATGTTAAGTATCTTTTTTTTTCAAACATTATCAGTTTTTTTGAATCGTTGTTATTGGAAAAAATTTAAAATGGGTTGCAAAGCTCTATGTTGACAGAGTAAGTACTCCAAAAGGAGTTCCAAATAGTTTAAATTTAGTTTTTGTAAGAAAAGTAGAAAAAATACTTTAAGTTATTAAATAAAGGGCGTGTCTCTAGAGACGTGATTTACTTGTATACGGCCTTATATTTTTCGCAATTATAAGCGGGGACTTGAAATTTACAAAATTAAATTTTGCTTATGGAAGGGTTACAAAATGAAATTAGTAGTTAAAGGGTGTCCCACTAAATACATGATTTTTACGTATATAGACCTGTTCAATAATCAGAGACTGGCAGATACTTGAAATTTCCACAAATTATGCAGAATTATGTTCACTTAACAGCAATTAAAACAAATAAAAATTAAAGGGTGGCTCCATAGAAAAGTTGTCGTCAAGTATACAATACTATCTTTTTAACCATTGCAGGCAGTTGCTTAAATTAACAAAGATCATTCAGTTTTATTTTCACTATGAAAATAATTTTAAAAATATGAAGTTCAAAATTAAAGGGTGGCCCGTAAGAGATGTCTTTTGCTTGTATAGACTGGCAGACACTTGGAATTTAAAGAAAGTGTGTAGCACTATGTGCGCCATAACAGTAAGTATAAGAAACAAAATTCAAAGGGTGTCCCCATAGAAATGTTTTGTTCATATATGAGTGATTATTATCTCTTCAAGCCTTACGGCCAAAAATATTTAATTTTCGCAAGACATGTGTTGCATTTCCACTATAACGACAAGTTAAAAAAATAAAACTTAAAGGGAGCCCCATTAAAAACTTGTGTATATAAACGTTTTTAAACTTTAATTATCAGAGACTTGATATTTATAAGGATTAAGTAAAACAGTAAAAATAACAAATAAAAATTAAAAATGTCCCCATTGAGATCTAATTGTCCATAATGTGGCCTTAGGTAGATCAGAAACAAAGAGATAAAGAAAACAAGTAAGAGTGCTATATTCGGCTATGCTGCTTTTTATATACCCTTCACCATATATGTTAATCTAGTTTAGTGAAGTAACTCCAATCAAAATGGCAAGTATTGGGATGACAGAAAATTAAAAAATGAAAAAAAATTAAATGTATAATTTTACATAAAAATATCATCGACTCTTAGTATTTCCTTAAAGATCTCTTCAAAAGTTTTAAAATGAAACACATATTGATATTTTTAAAATTTTGAAAATTTCAGAGGCCCGCAACTCGAAAAATATGGGCGGGCGCCTATTTTTTCACTTGATGATTTTCTTTCTTTTTAATTCTTTATCGCACAATATATTTGTTTTTGCCTCGAAGGTCATGTACCAATCGTGCTGATTTCCAAAGCACCTCTTTCAATACTATGTCTGATCGATTGACGAATTTTAATTTTCTGTAGCTCATCTAGTGCCTTAGCAAAGTTGACTCAATCAACCCGAAGATGTACGGCAAACGGACACCGCTCAATCGACTTCGCATATGCATAAAAAGTTAGAATATATATACTTTATAAGGTCCATGTCTTTCGAGGCAGCAGGCAAAACACCACGCCTACCTCTAACTTTTTCATGTCATTTGGAATAATAAAGAAACTCCAATCAAAAGATTAAGTATATGGGGCAATAGAAAATTAAAAAATAAGAGAAAAAAACTTCAAACAAACAACAAATTGTCGCTCGCCCAAATTTTCGAAGTTCCGGGGATCTGAAATTTTAAAATTTTTTTAAAATATCAATATGGGTATAATTTTAAAGCTTTTGAAGAGATCTGTAAGGAAATACTATAATTTTAATAAAATGCCAAACCCATTAAGAGCCGATGGCATTTTTCTATAAAATTGTATAAATGCTATACCAATTGTTTTCTTATTTTTCAATTCTCTGTCACGCCAATATTTGCTTTTTTGATTGGAGTTACTTTACTAAACTAGATTTACATAGATGGTGAAGGGTATATTTAAGATTCGGCATAGCCGAATATAGCACTCTTATTGCTTTTCTTTTCGTTTAAACTGTATTTAAACCTCCGTTATTTAACTTAATATCTTTAATTGTATGGTTGATTGTATATCCTAATCTTATATAATAACATCTTTAACATAACATTTTAGCTTTTAGTGTCTATTATAAGAAGCCCAAATGGGGTAACATTTGAGGATAAATTATAATTTTTTTCTGTGTGACTTGTTCTTCATGAATGTTTAATATCATTTCTAAAATATTTCCCATGTTGCTATACGAACGAATATAAGCATCTTTGTAAGTACAAGTGTGTGCACTTGTTATTTATGGTGTAGTTAAACTCTATTGTATTTAAAATTGTTGCTTCCTTTTATTTCTATTGTTGATTTTATTTTTATGCTTTTTAAGGCGCCATACATTCCCTTTCATTTTCTATACCAAACACTATCATTCTCTGACTAAAAGGAAATACGTTTTTACGTTTGTATGTTCGGATACTGTTATTTGCGCAACTAAACCATGCTGTATATAAATATAATCCAAGTTGTTGGTAATAGTGACCATGTAAAAAACGGAATGCGAATATAAAATATATTTCCTGTTTTTTTTTGTGTTGCTGGTTTTGTTTGAGGTTAGCTTTTTGTATTTTTTTAAGTCCGCTTACAACTAAAGGTATTTGTGTGAAGAGTTTGTTTGAACGTGTGACTGTAGGTTTGATAGTTGTTTTGTTTCCGTTTTCTTTAAATAATGCTGAACTGAGCGTCGTAGGTGCTGCCTAGAAAATGTTAACAAAAGTGTTTATTAGTTTTTATGTTTCATCAAATAACAAAACAGTTTACATATGCTGACTGACCAAAATGCAATGATATGATGCGGTAGCCAACCATATATTCCAGTCAACAGCTAATAAAATATTTTCTACACAAGCATGCACACACACACTATCAATTTTCCATATTTATTGATTCATAATCTGATACCAATAACGGCATGCAAACATTCATAATGTTTTAATTGAATTCATTTTACAATTTATTATCTCGTTCGTTTGAAAGTACGCAAAAAATAAAATCAGTAAAACTTTAGAAACTGTATGCATGCGTTTTAGTTTATGATTCCGGTTCATTTTATATGCAATTTGGATGCAGATTAGAAAATAAATAAAATTAATAGTTTGTATTTAATAAATTTTATAAATTAATTTTATTTAAAAGAGTGTCTTTAAATTTATGCAATGTGGAAATTTTTTGTACTTTTGTGTAATAAAATAATGATGGCATTTCTTAAAGAAGAGTCAGTTTGGGAACGGACACTTAAGAGTTATAAAAACAAACGCTGTACACAAATGAATAATTAATCTGCATTGATGTTGTAGAATCAGTTGCAATTGTTTTTTACTTTCAGACTCTGTAAAGTGAAAGTATAATTTTTAAGCCAGAAAAGATAGAATCTTCAAAATTTTTTTAGAATATTTTAAATTTTGTTCAAACAAATTTGCTGAAAATTGTACCCAATATTTTGAACAAACTGGACCAGTGTATCGAATTATCAAAAATTTTAATTTTAGGTAGATATTAACGAGGCCTTTAAGATCATATATAATTTAAAAAAATTAAACAAAAATTTAAGAAAGCCAAGCGATAGAAAAATTTTCAGGTGTGCAATATCCAACTTTGACACCATATAGCGCCATCCCCGGAAAATGGTTGGTACCCAGCTTCAAAACTTAAGATCAATTACTCCTTTGCTATGCTCATATATAATAAAATAGTTTGATTCTGCCCCACTGTGCACTTTGGTGCAATGAAAAATCTTAATTTTTTCAAACTGTCAATTTAGTATTTATATTTACTTACAAAAGCTGTCTTCTGCTAACTACAATTTGTTTTTCTTTATCATTCACCACAAAAATTAATCATAGTTGCCCTAATGTGTAATTGTCTGTTATTTATATAAAATTTTTTTTAATGAATTAAAATTGACGTCTTACTTCGTCTTACCAAATTAATATTGATATGAATACTCCTCGTATTCTAATTCACAAAGTTAGTTGCTTAAATAGATGATGTTTACAATGTAAACAATCTAAGGTAGATAAAATTATATGTCTTTCTAAAAAAAAGTTTTTAGAAATTAATAATGAACTTAAGCCAAAATCAATTTCAATTAATTTATAATATCCACAGTTCAGTTCGCAATTAATAAAGAATTAAATTACAAATTTTTATTTTCATACAACTTAATATTGGAAAATAAAAATCAATACGAATTTATTTTAGAAACATTTCATATCATTAGTGTTAATCGTGCTTGATTTCTTCGCACGTCATCAGAATGGCTTTAGTATTTTGCCAAAGAAATGTTTCATTTTGGAGTTTGGCGAGTGATAGAAAATAAAACATTAACTTGACTGCTTCAATGGACAGCATTAAGGTTTTATTTTAGAGTCAATATCTGCAACAGCTATTTAAATATCTCAAAGATTAAAACTTATGTTTATTCATTTCACTTATTATCTGAAAAAAGTATATTTTATCTAATTTAAATTTTGTTTCAATTTTGAAACAACCTTTACTTAATGTTTCTTATCTTTTACTACAAAATATTATTTATATTTTTACTTTATTTATTTCAGAGTTTAGTTTGTTTTAATATTTTTAAAATATTTTTGCCTGCTCTTAAAAGGCAGTTTAAACATGAATCTAAATTTAGAAATAAAAAAAATATATATTTGCCCTTTTTAAAAATTTTTTCCATGGCAGTACCATAACATTTTGTGTTGACTCAAACTCCGAGAGGGACTATTAACGCGCATATTTAATAATAATAAATTTTATTGCGACAACGAAATATCCACTTTTTAACTAAAAATTTATTTTACACACACTTTAGAATTTTAAAATGAAAACATAAACAATTCACTGGATGAATGTCTACCCTACAACTGCAAAATGCACTTTAAATTCTGATATGCTCTTAAAATAAATAAAAATACAAATAAAACGAAAATAGAGTATGGTGCGTCCCAAAGTACTTAAATAATTTATAAGTATTGAGCAACACTCACAAGCAACAAAAAATGGTGTTGGCAGATGACCCTTCATAGACGAAAACCCCACGTCATACTAAGGGAGATTGTATATGGTAATAATGTTTCGACCATTGAAAAAATAATATATTGATATTGCACAGTGGGGCAAAAATAATATGTAACAAAAAAAAAAAAAAAACATCAGTTTCTTAATGGTTTGAATGATTTAGACAAAGTTAGGCAGGAGAGGATTATTTAAGCTTATTATTGAATTCATGCTTTCAGGACTTTTAGGTTCGGCACATTTTTATAAGTGTTGCAAACTTTTCATTTATTTATTTTGTTTAAGAGATTTAAGTTTTTTTTAATATTTTAAAGTCCTTAAAAATGCCTTCAAAACTTTTTATAAATTGTAAATTTTTCTTCTATAGTTCAACTTATTTGTATTTCAAATTTGAAAATTCTCTATTTATGTCCATATTTTCAAAAACAAAAAAGAAGTTTAAGAAAATATTGGACATAAAATTCAAACAGTTTCATTATTTTTTTTTCATATAATGTTCTTTGAAAAAAAATAGGAGTCCAATTTTTTTTCTAACTTCTTCTTTAAAAATTTTTAAAAATGATAATATTTTCCATATTTTTGCTCAAAAGAGGATCACCAATGCTTCCGTCTTAAAAGTAATATGAAAATAAAGAACATAATTTTTTTATATTTTTCTAAAATTTAACTTTACATAGAAGAATGATGCATAAAAATCTTGCTAAATATTTTTCCCCTAGAACTCGTCGAAATTTCGGTCTTACTCCATTTTCTCCAAAATTCCTAAAATCTGGTATCAACAATCTGAATCATCACAAAATTAGTTACGTACCCGAAGGTATCTACTTTGGTACTTTATTGCAACATTTTGTAACCTTCTCATACCTGAATAGTCCGGAAGATGACCACGTGTTACTAGCATGTGGAATTATCTTGCAGTTTATCCAGGCACCTAGAATTTGCTGAGTTTCCCCCCCAAATACTGTGTTTCTGCTTCAATGTATACTGTTACAATTTACAAGGATTGCATGCGTAAAATGATTATTCAGCAGTAGTCGAAAAGAAAGAGTTTTCTCCTCTACTGTTCTACATTGTCTGATGCAGCTTTTAAGAGAAATTGGTGTCGTTAGACATAGATACCTTAGGCTGAAAAGCGTGAAGAAAACGGGCACTATTGTGACTGTTAAGGGGCAGTCTCTTAAGGCAGTTGAAATAATAAAAACTTTAGAAAATAAAACCAGCGAAGAGATTTGCTTTCAGAAAAATTTATATTATAAATTGGCAGCCTCTGGAAACCAACCCAGAGCATCAAACCAATAGCATGCAAAATAGTCTTTAGTCTAATTGAAATTCGAAATAAATCCGAGAAGTGTGAATTTGACTCACACACGAATGAATCCATACAATGTATTGGCAGGATAACCTTTTAATTTTTGATTTCATCTTTTTCTTACCTGTTGTTGAAAATTTAAGGTGTCTGCCATTTGTCTGTCACGGCCGCCTTATAATTGAATTTAATTTTAAATTTACTGTTCACAACTATTTTTATAGCGGACATATTTGTAAATAACCTGCGTAAATAGTACGTATCTGAGTTCATTCATTAAAATAACATCACTTTAAGACCACCCTCTATATTTTAGTTTTAATTTTTAATTTTTTGTACTCGTTCTTATAGCGTACATAAGAATGC
Source organism: Gymnosoma rotundatum (assembly GCA_916610165.2). Taxonomy (NCBI): domain Eukaryota; kingdom Metazoa; phylum Arthropoda; class Insecta; order Diptera; family Tachinidae; genus Gymnosoma; species Gymnosoma rotundatum. The sequence continues at coordinate 126,973,453 of OU744340.1, read as the reverse complement.
TTAAATTTTATTGCGGTTCCAAAGCAAGTCCACGTAAGTAAAAATCATGTCACTATTGGGACACCCTTTAATATAAAGTTTTTTTTACTTGTTACATAACAATAATTTACTAAATACAACATCACTTTCGGAACACCGTTTAATTTTTAGTAGCTGTTGTTAGTACCTGTTGAGCGGCTATAGTAACATACCTTTTCTGAAAATTTCAACAATGTAGCTATTACGACTCCAGAGATAGAGAGCTGTGACAGACTGACAGACGGGCAGATATTGTAGCGAAAACAAAAGGGTTACGATTTATGACTTTTGCTGCACACCCTAAAACTATAGAGTTTGACTTCTCACTTGTGCAGTTAAGGTGGCAGAAAAAGGCAATATTAGTTTATCCTTGAGTTATATTATTAGATTATTAAATTATTTTTGAATTTTCAGTTCATTTAATTCAAGGGTTTTACTAACAGCACCCCTCTCCTGTTGCCAGATTTTTAGGAATAGTTCGACAGAAACAATTGAGCTTTTACATATCAAAGGCCTTTAAAAGTAGGTGAAGGCATGGGTACTATGTACCACGGCTAAAGTAAACCATTTTGAAAAATAAAAAGAAAATTCATAGAAGAAAATAATGTACTTTTATATGTTTTCTTTTAAGTTTTCTAAACTCTCCTCATGTAAATATTTAATAAAGATTTTTTTTATGATTAACAAATGTGTTAATTATTACATTATTGCTGACTTTTTTCTATTTACAACTCAAACCAATTCTCGGATTTATATAATTGTGCGTGTATGTTTCTATTATAAAGAAAAACAAACCTACAGATTATTTCTAGAGCCGTTATTAATTAGTGAGTCACATTTGTTGAAAACGTGTTTGCAATAACTCAAGTAAAATAACTCATGCTTGGATTAATTTCTTTTCCTATTTCCTTTTTTTTTACTCTTTTACTATCGTATGAAAATAAGAAAAATAAAATAATTTTCTTAAATATTGCTTTAAGTTTATTTATACACACACACACGCACGCAACACACATACACACTCACACATACATACACACATACACGTTTGCCAGTAATTAAAAGGACAAGTATAATGTTTGTAAATGTTATGTAAATATGGATACTAAAGGTATCAAACATACATGTATTCGAGGGAAGATTTAAAATGCACTAAAAACTTCAAAAAAATTGTTTAAACCAATTGAAAATTTTCTTAATTTTTTTTACTTTTTTCATTTACTCGTTTAGTTTAAAAATTAGAAATATTTTTACCAATTGCTTGTGATAATAGAAAATAAATGTTGATCGAAATTTATACATTCAGGCCATCAAAACAATGTTTTGATTTCTTTCACTCGCTCGTCACGAAGAAAGATTTACAAAGAAATTTTTGAAAATTGTTGGCAGTCAAATCTTTTTTAAAAATTAAAAAGAGTTTTAATTTTATTAAAAAATTACTTGAAAATAATGGGCAATAAGGCGATATTTTGATGCTGAGAAATATCTCACAACATTAAATATTTTTTTGAGAATTAAGGAATGATATTTCAGAAGTTTATTTTATAAAGTATTTCAACTGTATTGCTGACATACCGATTTTGAAGCTTGTACGCCACCTGTAAGATACAGATATCAGTCTGGAATTTCTCTCGTGCGGATGGGAAAGTTTTTCAACCTTAGATCGATCTTTAGAGCCTCGTTGTGTCCACGGCAGATACTAAGTCCCAAAAAGGACACTGGGTGGGGTTGATGATCGAAAAGATGTGCTCTGAAAATGCATTACCTCCCTTGATTCCCTTAAACTTTAAGGTATTTATAAAATTTATTATTTATGAACATGAAATTTTAAAGTTGTAAATGATTTTTAGGGCTGCCTTTATTTTTCTCACTATTAAGAGCGACTTACTGCTCATACTTAATAACGAGAACATTGTCAGAGTTGAAACAAGTAAGAGTATTATATTCGGCTATAACGAATCTTATATACCCTGCGGCATATATGTAAATCTATTTTATTGAAGTAAATTTAATAAAAAAGCATATATTGGGGTGACAGAGAATAAAAAATAACAATGAAAAAATTAAGTACTAAATATAATTGTACATTAAATAATCATCGGCTCTTAATGGGTTAAGGATTTTTAAAAGAATTTTGGTATTTCCTTAAAGATCTTTTCAAAAGCTTTAAAATGATACCCATATTGATATTTTAAAAAATTGGAAAATTGAGAGCCCCCTACCTCTGAAAATATGGGCGAGCACCAATGGACGTAGTGGACGTTTTTTTCCTATTTTTAAATTCTCCATCGCCCCATATATTCTATTTTCTTTTTGATTGGAACTACTTCAATGTTCATAATAATATGGAAAAATTAGAGGTAGGCGTGGTTTTTTGCCCGCTGCGTCGAAGTACATGCTGATTTCCAATAGCACCTTTTAGACACTAAGTCTGATCGTTTGGCGTATTAAAAATTCCTCTAGCTGATCTAGTGGTTTGGCAAACTTAATTTTAACACTAACACGGACAGACACACGGGCAGACGGACAGAAACCGCTCTATCGAATTTGCAATATATAAGAACTCAGAATGGATACTGCAGAAATAACAAACAGCCTGACAAACTTAGTTATACCTTTTTCCACCTTTTATGGTGCAGGGTATAAGAAGACACATGAGAAGTAGATTTAATGAGAAGCAAATAAATATTTTACTTTTATTTACAAGAAGGATGAGCAATCTTTAGGAAAAACCAGATGGACGGTAGAAAAAACAATTAAGAAAAATAAGAACTTTAATTAAAGATTTGGTCGCAAATGAATAAATAATAGCAGCATTTAATATTTTAATGCCTTAATTAATTAAACGGCAAATTTGAACACAGCATTTTATTAATGCTGGAAGAATGAACGAATGAGAGAGAGAGAGAGAGAGAGAGAGAGAGAGAGAGAGAGAAAGAGAGCTGTGAAATATAAAAATCATACGCAGATGAAAGTGCACACATTTGCCGAAATAGTGAAGTTGTGGATTTAAAGCTTCATTGTTTTATTTGTGAAATATACAATTTGTAGTCAATATTCTAAACATTGTTATTATAATTTAAATTTTCATATTTAGAATTTCAATTATTTTAATTAAAACTTATGCAAAAGGTAACCTAGTTTGCTATAACTAATAATTAAAATTGTTTTATATGAGTTTCAGCAATATAAAACTTTTTTAATTAGCATTTAATTAAAATACAGGGAGATCCGATATTGACAAAAATCAGAAATCAAATAGAAAACGTTTTTTTTAGAATTCGTTAATGAAATTTTAGGGTTACGTAGCTAAAGAGTGGCAATTCTTTTCTCCTGAATGTCTGTCTGTTTGTCTGTAGGTCACAGCTCTCTATCTCCTGAACCGTAATAAAGAAGTCACTTCGAATTTTCACAGAATATATATAACAGTCGTTATATCAGTAAATACTAAAAATTAAAGAGTATATCAAAAATAACGAAAATTTTTTGAACTGTTTGAGGCGGACATATCAAAATTACACAGTGTTAATAAAACTATATGGTGTATAGCAAGAAGTAGGAAAAAATTTTAAAATAAAGGGTAACATAATAGTGATGTGATGTTAAATTTGGATAAAACACAAATTATTTAAGAAATTATTGCCATTTCTATTTATTTTCATAATATTGGTATAATTCAATTATGTATGAAACAAAATATCGGCCAATTGCTGCCGCAACCTCGACTACACACCTCCTTCCGATGCTCCAAATTTTCGATGACAGTCGGGCATAATTAAGTTTCTATGCCGCTATGTGCCGATTATTTCATCCTTGAGCTCTTGGATTATTCTTGGGTTATCGACGTACACCCTTTCTTTCAAATAACCCCAAAAAAAGAAGTACAACGGTGTCAAATCCAATTAACTACGCTACCACGTGAGGTAACTAAGCCATTGTTTCGTTAGCTGTGTGGCAAGTGGCACTGTCCTGTTGAAACTACATATCGTCCACAACCATATATTCTAATTCGGGCCATAAAAAGTTCGTTATCATCTCACACTAGCAAACACCATTTACAGTAACTGCTTGATCAATCTCTTTTGGGAAAAAAATACGGCCTGATGATGCCGCTGGCCCATAAACCGGACTGGTGCATTGATTTTTCGACAATCACTCTTGGATTATCATTCGTTCAAATGCGGCAATTCGGCTTATTGACGAATCCACTGAGATGAAAAACTGCTTCATTACTGACGATGATTTTCTTCGAAAATTGATCTTCCACATTTGCCATTTCTTGCCACCATTCTGATCATTGACGACTTATGGAATAATCAAGAAGAATTAGTTTTTGAGTCAATTGCACCTTGTAAGCGCATAAATGCAAGTTTTTATGCGTAGTGGTTATTAATGACGAGCGTGAGAGATGTAATTGTTGTGCACGATGACGAGTTGTGGTGGACGACCCTTTAGTCACACTATCGCATACAGCAGCAATATTTTTTGCTGTACGGTTTGTACAAGCATGCAATGGTTTTTTCACATTTTCTACAGACCCTGTTTTTTAAATGTTTTTTTTTCACGAATTTTCCGACTGTACGCACATTTGGGTGATTAAATTGACCGCAAAAATCACGCAGTTCACGATATGACTTTTCGTTTTGAACGCCCATTTTCATAATAAGTCTGAATAAATTTAACTCGTTGCTTGATTGTTCATCTTTCCTTGGTTGAAATTGAGTTAGCTTGTATTTGAAAAGTGTCAAATTAAATGCAGAAAAAAACTTGACGTTTAGGCGTGGTTCACATTCAACATCGACCCTTTAAAATTAACCACCAGATTAAAGGGTTTTCTCTTAGTGACGAGATTTTAACTAATATAAATTTAGCTTCTCAACAGTAGCAGGGACACATATAAAGAATTAATACAGATTATGTAAAAATATGTCCGCTATAAAAATAAGTGCATAAAATAATTAAGGAAAATAAAGGGTGATTAAATTTTGACAATTGTGGCCTTATGTTTTTAAGCCTTTATATGCTGGCGCATTAAATTTTTTACATCAAATAAGAAAAGGATCAAGCATGGCAGTGCTCTACATCCAGACAAATCTGGTCGTTTTTTAATAATTAATTGTTTTCATCAGTGATTTAAGCGTCTCTGATTGTAATTCTTTAATGGCATCATACTTGCATATGTGACGCAGTTAAGAAATGAAATCTCTTATTTGTACATAAGTCATGATCAAACACAAACACTTGTGGCCCTTAAAAAATAATTTGACACAGGGGTAAAATAATATTTTAGTTGCTTTAATTTCTAAAAATACGAGAGTGTAAACACTTGATAACACAAATACAAATGTTAGACTGGGTTATAAATTATTCTCTATTGTATTCAAATGTATTTTTATGTTCTGTAGTGTGTTTAATGTTAAAACGTATTTTGGTCATAATTAAATTTTTTCAACTCTTTCTTTTTTATTCTGCTTCTACAAAATATGAGAACATAAAAGTTCATTGAAAATAATAATTAATTACTTAAGAATTTGGACAAGCCATAAATAATTTTAGTAAATATTAGAGACAGACTTTTCTTCGGACGTATTTTTAAGTCAACTTTCACGCTGGTATTAATTTATAACAAAACAATTTAAAGAAAAAGACCAGAACAGAATTAACAAAAAAAAAAGATGAAAGCAAGCAGATGAAAATTAAGGGTGAGAAGAAAATAAATGCTTTCCCACACTTTTATACATTTACACAAAGGCATATTTTACATTACAAATACATACATACTGTAACAAAAAATATATTTATATATCTGTAATGACCAAAGTTAATGTTGTTATTGTTCTTGTGTGCCAAACGCATTTAAGTTGTTTCTTTCACCACTAATAAAGAATGGTACTTGTGCATGTTGAGCAGCTGCGTTGGATTCTTTGAAAGAGATGTCAATTTGTTAATTAAACCGACGACCTGGGTTCATACCCCAATTCTTTCACTCAATGTAGATGAGCAGAAAATCGTGGTCGAAGTCTTAGTGCAATATTAGTGTAAGTGAGAAAAGTAACGATAAAATAATAATAAAAGGTCGTCGTGACTAAATTAGAATTAACGGTATCATATGTTCGAGTCACAGAACATTTTAAATTTGAATGGCTACGCGGGTTAAAGGCACATTTTTAAATAAGAAGGCTTTGAGTTTTTCGAGTGCCTATTAAGTAAACCAGAGATTGGTTAAAAAACCAAGCCAGAGCTTTAGAAAAAAGGAGAGTAAAAAAACTTCAAAAGAACCGCTACTCTGGAAAAGCGAAAGAGGAACTGATAATTTACTCGTCTAAGCGATTATTTAATGATAAAACTGGGTCTTTTAATTCGAGTCCACATTAACTATTATTGCATTGTCTTTAATCTTTCTCATCGAATTCCCACTTTTTTCATTGTACACGATGGGTAAACCTGCCTTCCTTATCTTACCTAGGGAATCGAAGCGGTGACAATAAATTTAAGATGATTGTTTTTTATCCCTGTTGCAAACAAATTGAAAGAAATCAAATTAATTAAGCGTAAACAAATTTAATTTAGATTAAAATTATGGTGTCATCTCCAGATTTAATTAACAGCGCTATTATCAAGTTTTCAAATTAAAAGAAATTTCTCAGCGGAAAAGTATTAAAATAAATGGAGATTTCATTGCAGCAACAAAAGCCTTTTCTGTGATTATTTAATATTCTTCTATAAAGAGCCTTTAAAAAGTCGGCGACTTACTTGATGAAGTGTTTTCCAAATATTTATAAAATTACTTTGCTCTGTTCGTAATGTGTCACACCCATCGAATATGCAGCCTAAATCACCCTAAAAATTTAAATTTTAAATCGAATCATTAGTTTCGGACACTTTTTCAATTTCAAAAATTTTACGTTATTATTAAATAATTTAAAATTAAAGTAACTAAAGAGATAAGAGTTGGTTACTAAATACTCAAAAGTAGTTACTCCTTACTTTCAGAGTTGTATTTTTAATCTTAATTTTTCTGGTTCAAATACAACTCTGCCAAAAATTCAAATCTGCCTGTGTATTAATATAAATAGGCATACAAATCTCAATTTTTTTTTAACAAAATAAAATTCTCAAAAAAGAAAATAAGACGAATGTAGTTTTTATAATGAAAATATTTTTAATTATTTAACAAAACTACACGCCCACATGCATGTAAATTTCTTTCTATTTAAAATTCTAAAAACTTGTTAAAACTATCGAATGATAATTAATCAATAAAAATAAAAATTAATCAATAAAAACTGGCGATTTAAAAGATAAGGTCAACTTATAGTACCAATAGGGACACTATTTTCTAATTTTAAAAATTTATACTTGTGCTCATAGCGGACCTAGTTCGGTTCAAGAATAGGGCCATATAAATCAATTGCTGCTGTATTCATGGTGGTGTAGTCAAATATATTTTTTATTTAAATTGTATATGCTTAAAGGCGGTTCAATGTTGTCATTTAATCCATTCATGCGTTATTTTTATTTAAAAACAAAGGCAAAAAAAAATAATGTTTTGAATTTCGACACAAAAGTGTTACTCGTTTAACAAACACAATTTACCAGGAACTTCAATTCACCAACCAAAAAAAAAGGCACATTTTATTTGGTCCCAATACAAATCGAAATATAAAACACTTGGCAGGCAATGTTATTTTTATGTGTGTGTATGTGTTTATGTACGCACTTTCATAAACGACAGAGCTGAACATGCTCAAGGCTATTTTCAGTTATCAAGTCGTACAATAGGTTAAACGGGTTTTTGGCACAAAACAATAAAATTACAAAAGGATTTAGTAAGACCTCATTCTTTTTATTTATTTCTAAAGGATGTCTACAAATTAATGTGAGATTTGAGTTCCGTATAAGAGAATTTTAAAAGCTTTAAGGGTGATATTTTAAAGAAGGGCAAAATGGCGATGAGGGCAAAATGTGCTGAAGATTTTATCAGCTGTTAAATAGATACTTTTTTTAACTTCTCAGGGATGTACAAATTAGATCAAGTTCACTGAATGAATGAACCAATTTTGGCATACTCTCTATTATTGTATCATTCAGTATTCAATATATAAAAATCACATCTAGAACACACAATTCTAAACATTTGGTTTTATGCACATGAATAAATAAAATTCTGAGAATGTGTTAAAGATTTTAGCCATTATTTCATGGCAACATAAATGTTTATGTTGGTGTGTATGTATGTGTGTGTTGGTTGTTTGTAGCAAGTGGGCGTTAAACTCATAAATTATTTACTTGCTTAAATGCTTTTGCCAGCAATAAAAAATAATAAAAAAAAATACTTTGGGGTTAAAAGTTGGGGGTGTCACAAAGCCTGTAGACTCCAGTAAAAGAGCAATAAAAATAATAGACAACAATAATTGTCACATGGTCTGTTCTTTAGTTTAATTGACTTTATTTCATTTTTTTCATGTTCTACACTCTTAAGTGTTGAGGTTTATTTAAGGGTTTTAGGGGAAAAAAATATTTCAATAATTTTCTTTTACACAAATTGTTTAGAATTTTTTGTCAATTTCTGGCTGATGCAAAATGATAAATAATCTTTAAAGCTGCAAATAATTGTATGCCTTCGTGGTCTAAATAGTACTTGTGTTAATTGCTTTTCAGTTTATGATTTCATTTTGTATTCAATTCTAATTCAAGGCCAACTGCGAATGTATTTTGCAAAACAATAGAATTGTCAAATAGAAATTAAAACACAGAAGTTTCTGAAGATGACTTTTAAATTTCCAGCAAAATTTTTTAATGTGGCTTTACATAATCAATTGTTTCATACAAGTTGGTTTTGGTTTTTTTGTAAGTTCTTTTTCTTGATGAAGCAAAATGGAAGAAAAATAAAAATATTAGGAAGCTTCTATGAGAGATTACTCTGTTTTTGAGAATCAACATTGTTTTAAACTTAAGTCCCTAGAGTTTCTGATAAAATGTTTGTTAAACTCATGAATCAAAAAAACAAGATGGCGCTTTGCGCTGGTCTGTTAGTTTGTTGTATAGCGTTCATTCTTTTTGCGTGACGTAAACATAGAATACTTTTTGTAAACAAAGTATATTTTTATATGGAAAGTACAACAAAAAAAAAGGTAGAAAACGTGAATATTTTATTAAAAATAAAAATGAAAAGTGCAGTTAATAAATGTGATAATAACAACAATTCAAAAGCATGTAAAATAAATTTTTTTATGGCAGTTTGCTCATTAAACAAAATTTTGTAAAATATTAAATTAAACAGGCTGATCAAATTAAATGTGATGAAAAAGTGAAAAACTATTTTTTAGAGCAAAATTGTATTTTTAAATTCGAAAAGTTACTGCACAGCTTAAAAATAACTGCAGCATGTCAAAAAAGAAAATTTAATAAAATTAAAAAAATATCATTATTTAATGAAAATTAAAATATCTGTTACACAAAAACATTTTTGCTCCTCCAGGACTTCTTCTGTAATTAGCTTAAGTGCAAGCAATTATTACTAAGCAGTATCAATCAATATACTTAATTATAATTAGCAAATTGAAAAATGTCAATATTCAATAATCCTACAACGTTTTGTATACATGTGTGTAGTTGTGTGTATGTGTGTATGTAGATTGAGATATATTTAATATTTTATTTAGAGAAGGATGATGTAGTAAATGTTGTTTTTCTTTCAATGGCAAATTTGAACGCTTACATACATACTGTTCATACTTAAGTACGCTTCATCAATAATTCCATAAAAAATTCGGGCAGGGGCTTTTTAAGTTGATGTTATCTTTTCTGTAACTTTCTTTGCGTTTGCTGTAAAAAATTAAATTATTTTATTTAATTAAATTAAAACTAAATTTAATCTAGATATTGTTATTTCTAATAATTTGTAACAAAGGATTGTTCTTTTATTATTTACTCGTTGGTCCCTTAAAGCTTTAAATCTCTTTGATTTGAAATTTCTTTAAATGTTTTTGGAGTTCCTTAGTTATTAAAAATAATTTTTAATTGCTTCCGCAAAGCAAAAGATTCGCTTACAAAAAGCTAAATAAAAGTTTTTTTTTAATAATTTTTCAGTGCTCTTTAAGTATCCAGTGTTTAGGTTTCTTTTTTCTAAAATTCCAATTCTTTCCTACAAATGGTACTTTTTGTAAAAAGGTACTTTTTCAAAATGGTACTTTTTTCAAAATGGTACTTTAAAAAAAGATTTTTCTTCTTAGATACAATTGAAGAATGAAGATTCCTTTTTTTTAAATTTTTTTTGTTAAAGGTGCAGAGTTCAGTGTAGAGTTTTGTTATGTACTTTTGTCAAAAATGTATTTGCTTTTTAAAAGTACTTTTTTAAACGGCTGCTTTTAATAATTAAGAAGTTTTCCACACGAAAATCATATTAAAAAAACACTTTATGATAAAAGGACTTTTTAAAAAAGAAAACTATTTATAGGGTCTTTTTAAAAAATTATAAAAAAAATTGTTTAGGGAAAAATTTTTCTTTAATATTAACATGTGGAAAATTTAAGTACAGAAGCAAAAGAGCAAAATTTTAATATTAACTTCGTGATTTTTTTGACAAAATAATGGTGATATATTTTTAGCGTTTAAATATTTAATTTAATGAAAAAAATTATTATTTTAATTGCAGCTTTTTAATAGCATTTACGTGTGAAATATAAAAATACAGAAAATAAAAAGGTTAACGTGTTAAATTATTTAAATAAGTTATTATTACGGTTTCCTTCCTTTATTCCATTAGTGTTATGCTTTCGAGTATTATTTATAAAACAAATGAATTTATTAATATTAATTATGTCGTTTCTTTTAATTAAAATTTTCACACAGTGAAGTGTTTCTAATTGGAAGTAAATATAAATTGTGAAAATATCTAAGATTTTTTTATCAAATAGTTATTAGTAATGTTTAATTATTCTAATTAAATTTATTTACTTCCTAAAACAAAACTTTGTTGAATAAAAACAAAAAAGTACAAAAATATTTCGATAACAATTAACAATTTTTAAACATAAATTTTAAATAACTGCAAAATTTAAAAAGAAGATATAGAATTGGATAAGAAAAATTTCCATAGCTTTTTGTTGCTTGCAGACAATAAATTGTGCGCATGAAGCTAACAAATCCACTTATGCTTTATAAAACATTTCTTTAAAAATAATAAGGAAACAAACTAACTTGAAGGTTTGAGTGTGAAATTTTTAACTTAAAAAAATATATTTAAAATAGAATTTAATATTCTACATTCATCTGCTTGTTTGACAACAGAGAAAACGTTGTTGAAACATTTGGTACAACAATGGAGTTATTTAAAAAGCAATTCATAACAGTCAATTTATTGCTGTCATACAAATTGTTAAAACGAGTTATTTCTCAGTTTTTGTTAAACGGAACGAATGTATATGACGAATCCTTTTTTTTTTTTTTTGAAAATTAAAAGGGAATGAGAAAATTTAAATTTTGCGACAGCACTACAACATTGTGTGTTTAAGGTATTGAATAGTGGGTACCGACCATAGAGTAGTTTTTGATCTTCATTGTATAGATGATTTTTTAGCTGAAAAACAGTTTTGCTAGGAACACAGCCCTTACTGTGTGTAAAAATAAATTGACCTCGTAATTTGTTGCCAAAATATAAAATACTTCACTCCATCTGATCTTCTCGCTATCTATGTCACCTTTATCAGACCGAAAATCGAATACAACTCTCATGTATGGGCCGGGGCTTCAAAGACTATTTTGCAGGAGAGACCGAAGAATCTGATCGGTGACAGTAGGGTATTCAGCTCTATTGATTAACTGGAGCTTCAACGTAATATGGGGTGTGTTTTTCTATTTTATCGTTACTACAACGGAATGTGCTCTTATGAAATCAAAGAACTCGTTCCTGAAAACCGTAATTTCGTACACACAACATGCTCTGCATCAAGAGCGCATCCCTTTGAGGTCGATTGGCAAGTGAATCGCACTAAGCATTACAGAGAAAATTCGTTTTTTAGCCGAGCAGTTCGTATGTGGAATAAACTCTCTGCGGAGGTCTTTCCTGTTACTTTAAGTGTGCAAAGATTCAAATCAAATGTCCATAAGCACTACTTGCTCTATCAACCTTTCCGCAACCTAATTTTCTAGTTCTACAACAATGCCTTGCATAAGTAGGTGTCATCCCGTGAGTGCTGGTCCTAAAAAAAATAAAAATAATAATTTTCTTAAAATAGAAAATAATAAGAATATTGCTTTTATAATACAGATTTTCAGTTATAAAACAAGACTTTACGTACATGAATGTTAATATCAGTTAATTTTAATTTCTAAAAAACCGATAAATTTCCTTTTTTGTTTTATAATGTTGAAAGCTGCTTTTTCATCCTTTGATTAGGGAAATATAATAAACCATAAAATGAATTTAGGTTGTGTATAGTCAGTCTTTTTTGCTGCTGAAAAACGCACCCTACGTATGTGGAATATTTAATTTTTTCTAAATAAAAAATTTATTATACGCCAGTATTGATTTCACCGTGTCAGCACTAAAGTAAATATTGAGATTTTCGAAGTATAAACTTCATACACGTCGAGCCTTTGCATAACTAAAAAATTTAAAATTTCCGAACTGTGAATGTGTAAATCTTTTTCAGTTTTAAACCTCTTTAAAATACAAGAACAACTTCAAGCAATTTTCATATTTTGAAAGTATTTTTTAACATTAGTATTTAGGAGCAATAGCTTGTTGCATTCAAATGTACACAAAAACATTTCAAGTGTTAAGAAAATAAAACCTTTTAGAATCTCTGGCAAAAAGCCACAATAAAACCAAAAACATTTAAACTGAAATTATATATTTTAAAATATATTTTAACGAAGAAATAAAACAATAAAACAAAATCTTCTTGTTGCTCAACTAATGAAAATATAGAAGTTAATACAAAATCGACCTTTAAAAGCTTCAGCATGAAAAGAATAAATAAATTCGAGTGGAAGAAACATGTAACTCAAAGAAGGGAACAACCAATTTAAACAAAAACAGGATAAAATATTGTATCTGTTTCCATTTATTTATATTTTACTGCAATTTCATCGAAATAAAAATACAGTGGGGTCGGTTGATAAAAATAAATTGAAAATAAAATATTTTTTCTACAGAATATTTACAGTTACAAAAAAAAAAAAATATATTGTATTTAAATTAAATTTTTAATATAATAAAACTTCCTTAAATATGTAATTTTATTGGATAATTTCTTTTTTAAGAAAAAATAAATTAATCTTTTTTTCTGTTTGAGAAAAAATTTGCGTTTTTGTAATTGATTCCATATCGCTGTCTTTAATTTTATAAAATATAAAAAGAGAATTTTACCCCAAACAGAACTATCTAAATTATATCGAAAATAAAATTAAAAATAAATATGTAATTCAATACCATTGTGCAGTATACTTGACTGTGAAGTTGAGTGCCGAAACGCATTAAAGTTTTTGTTTACAATTACAATAACAACCACAACAGCATCAACGTAACAAAGCAAAACAATACGAATGAATGAACGATTGTGTTGTTGAGAGACGTGTTTTGTTTTTATTTGTAGATGTGTATCAGTTGGCAAGTCTCTATTTGTTATGTGTGTATTTTGTGTGTGTGTGTGTGTTTGTATGTAAGTCATACTGCAAAATGATGAAAAATGTACAACATTGAGTATTTAACCTTGTATTTGTATATTTGTTTTTTAACAAGAAAATGTCGTTAAATTTGCACTTTGTCTGTTAAAATGGGAGAAAAATATTTTTAAAAATTTTATTAAGTTCTTATAAGAAAACACGTACAACGAATTTGAACATTTTTCTATTTAAACAGGTAAATGACAATTTCTGTCACTTTTGTTATGTTCTAGGGTGTTATGATTTTAAATTAGAATTTTTCTCGTTCCCTTAACTGGTGAAGATGATGATCATAAGCAGAAAGGATTTTAATGTAAAATAAAGAGTGAAATCTGAGTTTAATGTTATTAAAATAAAATCTCATTTTAAGTTTTTTAATCCCAGATTTATTTCTTGTTTATTATAGATGACTTTTACTAAATTACTTAAAACTTAATAATTTAAAATTAAAAAAGAATTTTTTATGGTAATAATAGAGTCCGAAGTAATTGCCTAAAATTTATGACAGTGCCCGGTCGGTCGTTTCAGTAACCAGTCTTTTCTGGTCATTTATCATAGACAAATCCGTTCGTTTAATTCGTTTTGAACGATTAAACAAGTTTGAGCAACAATCAAACTCACAAGTATAAAAAGGTGAAATCCGTGGCACTTAGAAAATAATATAATCAGGTTTACTGTGGGTTCTCAAGAGAGAGAAAGAGAGAGAGAGAAAGAGAAGAAAGTGCTTCGTTTTTATTATAAAGAAGAGAAAATAAACAAAAACTAGATAGTTTAATAATGATTATTTGACCCTTTTTTACTAAATTATTTTCTATTTTATTAAGCTTTGGGTTCTTGTATTTTTTTATTAATATTTTATTTCAATATTTCGGTACTTTCTGCGTACCTTCTTCAGGAAACAAAATTAATAAATTAATTTTGTTATTTTGCTTATATATTAATTTTGTTTCCTGAAGAAGGTACGCAGAAAGTACCGAAATATTGAAATAAAATATTAATAAAAAAATACAAGAACCCAAAGCTTAATAAAATAGAAAATAATTCAAAAACTAGATATTTAACAGAAAAGCACAGAACGCATAGTTTGTTTGTTTCAACAAGGTGTCCTTATCGTGTGTTTGGTAGCAGCTCAATTGTACAGTGTCGTCAGTAAAGATTTCCTCGCAAAGACTGTCTGATTCTGTAATCTATCGGCCCTGAGATAACAAAAGAATTGATGTCAAAAAAATCGTATGTTAAAATAAATTTGAACCAATTTTTGTTTATTTCTACAGCTTTTAGCACCAGTCTGTCTATACGTTTCTAAGCTTGTAGAAGATTGTTGTTAAAACCTATTGATCTGCTGGTGCTGTAATGATCGAGGCTGTGAAGGATGTTTGGACTTTATGTGGCGACTGAGATGTCCAGTAGATCCCCCTGTAAGGCTTAAGGAATTTTTGCCCGATTTTCTCGCTCCTTTGTAAAATGCACCCAAATTTCGGTTCTTCTTCTCTGTGCCCTTTCTTTAGTTTATTTAAAATCAATTTTTGTGTTAATTTAAATATTAAAATTTTCCCGTTGACTTAAGTTATCCGTTAAATTTAACCTATACACTATTGAATGAAAAGTCCTCAGTTAAATGACCGCATCATTCCGTTTACTTGAGTGGCTCGTTCAATTTACCCCTTTCGCTCAGCTTTACTAAAATTGTTGTTAATGCTGTGAACACATTCGAGACAGCAGCTACCGACTGCAAAATGTCAAAATTAGAATGCATGTGTTTATATGAAAATGATTATTTTGTTGACAGCAAGGCAACAAGTCGGCAGGTTGTTGTCTGGGCTGAATTCGCCGCTGCAGTCAAATTAAACTAATTTCTATTTTTATTGGCGACAATAAGCAGTTAAGTGATGTCAGTACTATAAGACTTGTAAAATAATAAGTGCTTAAAATCTCATATTATGAAAAAAAAGAACAATAAAAATTTTAAATAAAAATTATTTATTTAAAGATTTAATTGTAAATCTTTAATAAAACTGTAACAGGATAATATTAGTACATGAAATATTAAAGAAAAATATTGTTGCTCGCGAAGATAATAATTGATTTGGAATACAAAATACCTATTTATTGAATTCTTATCTGTCTCTCGTAAGTGCTGCTGGATAGATTTGAGTAACATTTTGTGAGGAGATTCTTTAGAATCTTGGTTCAAACATGGATTTTTTTTGTAGAAAAATAGAGAAACAAATGTAAAATCACCCAATTTTACCGGTATAATTGTACTTAAACAGTTGTCAGCACATTTTAGTTTTGTATATAGAGAAATTTTAACACTTTTTACATACTTTTCAATAATTGCTTAAAACATATTTTTCGAATTAAAAATACTACAATTGTCATGGCGAAAGTATAGGAAGAATAATTGTAAAAATTTTAAAGGAATGTATTAAGATGTATATAAGATGTATAACAAAAACTAAATTTGTGTGGGCAAAATTTAGTTAGTTTAATCGGAGCTGCTGCTTTCAAAATCGCTTACGTAACATCACTGAAATACATATTTTTATTATGTAGCTGCTGCCTTAAAAATAATTATGTAGCTGCGTATAAGGCGACAAATGTTGCTAGCGTCTTTTGCTGTCGTGTGTTCCTGTATCTTGCTGAGGCGAATGTGTTTGCAGCATAATTGTTAACTATTTTCTAATATAATAAATAATAAACAATAATAAATATAATAAAATAAAACAAAAACTAAATGAATTTTTGGGAAAAATTAAAAGATATTTAAATGCTGACAATTTCGCTTTTGAGCATCAGTATTCAAGGCGCAGACATCATTGGATTTTGAAGTAAACCAAAATTATTATTAAAGTCTCCTTCCTGTCACTTAATAAATGCCCAGCAACCCGTTTATATTTATTTATTTTTTAATGTAAAAAACATTAAGTTTTCGTTGAAAGTTATATCATTTGTTCATTTCCAATTACACTTCAAAAATTTGAGATATAAAACTTGAATAATTTTTGCTTTAACTTTTTCATGAATGTTGTACTCACAATCAGTCCTGAAGGAAAGAAATCACTGAAATATTTTTAAAATGCAAATATTTGCTAATTTCTTTGAAAATAACTTACATAAATTTGATTCCTGTGTTTTTAAATAAATTATCTTTCAGTTAAAAAAATTTATAAAAAATAAAAAAATAGCTGCAAAATTAAAAAAAAAAATAATAATTTTATAAATTATGCCAGGAACACAATTGGGACGAATGACGAATTTTAAGTCGCGTATATTCGTCATCACCCAGCTAGCATTTGGAAGATTGTTTTTACAAGTCTTTTAAGACTATCCAAGATGACTTAAAATTGATTAATCAGTTGTGCGTTTAAAAAAAGACTCGAATATAATTCGACAAACGTACAGAAAACGACTTGTGCCCGTGCATTAAAATAAAAAAATAAAATAACGTAGTGTTTTTGTTGTTTTTATTTTTCAACATCTTTAAACTGTATAAAAGAGTAGAAAAAAAGTCTGCCGTATGCAGTGTGTAAAGAAAAATAAAATCAATGTTGATTATTGTTGTTTTTGCTTGAACTTTGATTTTAGTCTTTTCTTTATGGTTTGGACAGAAATCTTTAGTTCATTTAAAATATTTGTGAGAAGTTTCCTGACGAGCTAAGTAAGCAATAGCGAAATGGCCATCGAGACGTGCTTTCACCTTCAATAATCAACACCGGGAAAATAGCACATTAAATTTAAATTTAAAGTTTAATTTATAATATTTAATATTCCCGTGTTTTTAATTTTTAATTTATAATTAGATATGTTCGTATAATATGGTTCGAAGAAGACTCGGATACGGCTAGTAGTATGATCAAAAATTGACTATCGAAAATGATTCGAAAACGAGAGTCATAAGGGACTCGTTCAGAAGATACAATTTTCTACCGACAAAACAATCATTTTCGACTCTAAAACGAGCGTATAAACGATTATTTTAATCGTGTAGAAGAGTGAAAAAAGACTCGAATATGATTAATAATTCAAAAAAATGCTAACTGTGCAAAAACAAAACACATTTGTGTATATGAAATTGAACACAATCATAAGGTCGGACGAAATTAGTCATACGCGATGAAGTTGCAATGGAATTATTTCTTCTTTTACTGCCGGCGAATGACGTACAAATCAGTACAATGTGACAGTGTTTAACTTTAGCTTCGAAAGGAATAAAGTGTTTTTACTTATAAAATTTATGTATTTTTATTTTGCAGCAGTTATAATAAGTGTACAGATTATAAGTTAAATATATAAATATTTTTTCGTTGTCTTTTTGTTAATGTTTAACTTTTTAAATATTATTTTTAATGATGGTCACCTTAGCAGCTCACAAAAAGTAAACTTCAAAACTTCAAAAATTATAACAGCTATGTTTTTTTGTCGTTATTTTATACGACAAATTTACACAGCGAATTCGTCGTTCGTCCCAGTTGTGTTCCTTGCATTAAAAGTTTACAATTTAACAATTTAATTTCATAAACGATTTAAATTTTTTTTTTCACAACCCCAGGCCTTGACCTATAACCATATGATTTCTAACTTTTTCACTTATTACATATTGCAGTCGTGTTTGAATATCCCTACTGAACTCTCTTCCATAGGGACACGAACATAAAGAAAAATCTATTGCTCAATCAAAGGTCATTGTTGTGTGCTGTAGTGGTAGAACAAAATTATTTGTATTAGCAGCACTAACTAAGATGGCAGTAGCAAATTTACAACAATCATGATACATCTAACAAATTCACAATCAGCCTTTGGCTTTTCAAAATCAGAGCGTAACTGACTTCATTTGCATTTTTATGCACAACTGTTTTTTTTATTAGTTTCATGTCCTCATTGTCATATTCAATTCAGAGAGAAAAATTACACTTAATATTTTTTTCATAAACATGTACACAGTCACTTACAAACTCACACATAAACACACATTCATAGCAAAAAATGTTTAAAGTGATTTTTGTTTGTGTGTGTTAAAGTGTGTGTGTTTGTGATTTCATTCAAGTCAAATCCCTGTTGTGTGACTTGGTAATTCTGACAAAGTCTTCATCAAGGAGAAATCAACTTTTATAAATCTGCATTAAAAAAAAGTGTAGAAGAATAAAAATTATAAAAAAAAAAATTAGAATTAGAAAACGTCTAAAAAAATAAATATTTGTATTTAAATATAAATGACAAAAATTACAAATAATAACTCACGTGTGTACGTATGTGTGGCTTCCCCCTCCATATTTTGTTTTTTTGTTGTGATACGAATTAACACGGAATATTTGTCAAATACATTTAAAATTTTGTTTCCTAGTCTCCAAAGCTTCTGTGGCTGCTATTTTAAATGTTTCATTTTAATTTTCTTTGCAATTTTCCGGTTCTTAACAGACTGGTTGCAATAATATGTCACAGGCAGTTGTAGACAAGATTTATGGTTTAAAAATGTTACTGGCAACATGAGCAGTGTTGAGGCATAATTTTAAAGTCTACTACTGAACACACACGGATATTCAAACAGAGATAAAAGAATACAAAAAAAGTTGTTAAATAATTAAAAGTTGTGTCGCTTGTAACTTGATTTAAAATTTGTGGAATTGCTACCGAAAGGGTAATGTTATCGGTGTCACTTGAACGTACAAAGTCTTGAGTATTTAAAACTAAAAATTGGCAAAGTGTTAAGAATTTAATAAACAATCTTAAAAAATAAATTAGTCTGTGTTTTTTTTTTTGTTTGTGCCCCCGAAACTCAGCCATTTCTTAACCGATTTAAAGAATTTTTGTTTTCAATTCAAGGATCACGTCCACAGATCTGTCCTGTTTAAAAAAAATTTCATAATTTTTAAAATTAAACTCTTGGCAAATCTATTGCACCGCAATGGACACCTGTATTTAATTTTAACAAAGCCGGTATCTCTGTAGCTCTCAGTAACAGAAAGCAATTGAAAAATAAACTTAAAATTTAAAGAGAGTCCTCATAGATTTCGGGATTTGACTTATTTGTAATTATCTTTTGAACCGAGTTGTAATTGCAGCTCGTTTCCAAACAATTTGTATATCCTCTGACCCTCTACCCCTCTGCCACTCTACCCGTTTGTCTGTTTTGAAGTCCTTTTTTTGGCAGAATTTTTTTATTTTAATTTTTTTTAATTTCCTATTTCTTTATTTATTTGGATCAAATATTTGTCCTTAGATTGATTTCATTTCATTTTTCGATTCATTAAAATCTTGGGAATTTTTCATTACCATTGAAATTGCATTGGCATTTTTTGAAATAATGAGAATGAAAAAAAATTTGTATCTAGTGTACAAAGACAATGAACACATTAATTAATATTAATGATTTTAAACCATTTAATCATTAGTCAATAATAATGATTTTGTTTTTTAAATAATTATTAATAAAACCTTTTAATTAAAACCATTACCATTAGTAAAAATAATGATAATGCTAAAAAGTTATTTGCATTATTCATTATTCAATGCTAATGAAATCGTCAATTAATTTGTCCATCTAATTAATTACTCCCATGTATGGTTTTAACACATAAATTATTATAAAATTTCGTATTTCTTTGAGAATTTCATTATTTTGTAACTTTAATCATTATTTTATATATTAAACACAAAACAAGTAATTTACTTTAATACTAAACCATTAGCCCATAGTGCATTCATCACTATACCGTCCATTAATGTTTTTAAAAAATTTACAATGCGGAAAGTTGCACAGAAATTCAATTCACAAACAGCCACGATGCGTATGAGTGATTCTACAAAACAATTTTATTCAGAATGTTGTTTTGCCTTTTTTTCGTTGCCATTCAAAATACAGTTTTCATTAAAATATTAAATAGAAAGATGAGAAAAAAACTTGAAAAAAAAATATTTAAAAAAAACTTTAATTGTTTTTCATGCATAAATTAAATAAAAACAAGTAAGAATGCTATATTCGGCAATGCCGAATCTTATATACCCTTCACATTTTTGTAAATCTAGTTTAGTGAAGTAACTTCAATCAAAAAAGCAAATATTGTGGTGACAGAGAATTAAAAACTAATAAGAAAAAAAAATTAAGTACTAAATATAATTTTACATAAAAATGCCATCGGCTCTTAATAGGTTAAACATTTTTAAAAAACTCTAGTATTTCCTTAAAGATCTCTTTGAAAGCTTTTAAATGATATTTCCAAAAATTTGAAAACTTTAGAGCCCCGTTACTCGGGCTCCAATTTTTTCACTTGATGTTTTTTCTTATTTTTTAATTCTTTGACGCCCCATATATTTATTTTTTATGCGTGGTGTTTTTCCCACTGCCTCTAAGGACATGGACTGATCAGGCTGATTTCCAATTGCACCTTTTATTTATTTTTTAACAGACAGACGGATACCGCTCAATCGACTTCGCTATGCATAAGAAGTCAAAATATAAATACTTTATGGGGTCAGAAATGGATATTGTAGAAATTACAAACGGAATGACACTTTTTCTGGTGAAGGATATAAAAATACAGTGTGGTTATAAAGGAAGAAAAAAATATAGACATAGAAATAAAATTGCAATCGTTGTCAAAGTGACGGTAAGCAGAAAGAAATAACAAATATATGTGACGATTATTAATGTTGGGTTGCTTGATTATGAATATTCCTGAATTTCTCATTTCAAAAATTTGTTTGTTATATATATATGATGTTTACAACGTAAACAAACTTAAATATCTGATGCGAATAATACTTATGACGGAAGTAACAGTGCAGAAGATAATGCATTACATTTTGCTGGTGTATAAATTTTGAAATTAAAAAAAAAAAATTGTGAAAATAATTTTTCTTTCTTAATAAATTTAGATATTATTGTTATTTTGTTTATGAAAAGCAAACATTAACGGATTGTCAAATATTAAACGCCGCTGCAAATGCAATCCGTCATACGTTTTACATTAACGTATTCAACTGAAAACATAGTAGCGACGGATAAGTTTGACGCAGAGAATACTTTATTGGCGGACAAAAATTATTGAAACATAGTAAGAGCAAACACGGGAAGTAAGTAAATGATATCCGTCAAAGTATTCAACGTACTTCAAAAGTTACCCAACTTTTATACTTTCCGTTGATTAAGACCTGCCGGTTGTGGCAAAACTCATAAGAAAACATGTATATTAACTTAATTGTCAGTTAAAAAAAAATTATGTATGACGAATTCAATGTGACCCGGCTTTAAAATTGTACTTTTTATTATGAAGTTTAGTAATAGTATTAGAAATTACAAATTCTTTAAAGTGCTTACCCTCAAAAAGAATATTTCCAATAAGTTTTTGTTGTAGGTATTTCGATTAAATTTGTAGGGTTTTTTTTTATATAGTCCGGCAGGTGGTTTATCTAAAGTGTTCATGAATTCGGTCGACGCGTTCATGAGTTACAACTTAGGCGCCTATTGGCGTATGCGGTATATGGATTTATTTTAATATTAATACTCATGCGTGGCGAAGATTTTTGCAAAACAAAACTTAAATTTCTTTAAATATTACTTTTTTTTGAAAAACATTGCAGTTGTGTCCGTGTTCGATTCTTGCCAGAGTTTTAAAACTGTCCACATTATCAGTCTACTATTTTGATTATAATTTTTTTGTTTCATTTAGACACCAGAATGTTAACAATCTTTAATATTTTGGAATTATTTTAAGAAGAACAAAGAAATATTGAAATATTTTTTAACATTATTTTGAACTGACGCAGTTGAAAAAAAATTTTTGCCAATGTTTTCTTTGCTCAAGTATAATTTCTAAATCTAAAGTAGAAAGCATAATTCTGTTAAAAGCTTTAATATTTTTATAACTTTTTGTGTTACACAAGAAAAACCACCCCCAATTTCATTTTTTTTCTTTTATTTTATTCCTCACGATTTTCTTTAAAATTATCATCATAAAATTAGAAACTTTATCCCAAAAGAACGCTAAAAGTATGTAACTACTCATCTACATTAATGAACCTGAAAGGCAGTAAAAATTGTGAGAAGTTACAAGTTATTTACGTTGTTTATTTAATGTTGAATGTTTCTTTTAAATATCATTGACGTAGCTGTAAAAGTTTGTAAATTGAAAATTGTAATAAAATCAGAAAATGTTATAAGATTTTATGTTGAGATAATGCTTGAGTATACACTGGGCAGTTGTTTAGCTTTGATTATTAATAAACGCTGACTACTAAGCAAGTGATTACTTTTGTAGTCTGAGTTCACATCCCAGCGGCTGCCGAGCTAATAAAATAAATTTTCTTTCACATATGATAAGGCTTTTCATATTTTTATAAATTTCAGCGCCTTTCTACATATTTGGCCGGCTGCGAAGTGCTTGTGCTCCAAAAGTTTAGGAAAGATTTTCTAAGGCATGAGAACATTAGTGCAAATCTTATTTGCAACGATTTAAAAGGATTGAAGATTCGCTAATATATCAATACCGTGTGTAAAAAATATTACTTTAACAAAATAGTGACTTAAAAGCGGCAATAGGATTTGTATGGGGAACTCTTTAGGTCTTAATTTTATATTTTTGGTAACAGGTGTCCGCTGGGAAGGTGTACTACTTTGTTTTTCCGTTATTTTGGCAAACATTAGTACTGACAGTTCATCTTTGGCAGTCGTGAAGTACACACGTGACAAATTTATTATGGAAAGATATTCGATAGTTCAACGTGCTTTAATCGGTAAAACATTTTATGAAAATTAATCATCAATTACTGTGACGATGAGAAAGTTACGTGAAATTTTTGGGAGAAGCAAGGAGCCAACGAAATGTACTATTCATTATGTAGTGAATGATTTCAGAGAAGGAGGGTCTGTAGCTGTAGCTGTAGAAGGAGCTGCTGCTCCAGAAAGTGTTCAAACAATCCATCAGCCTCAATTCGGCGCTATACTCAAAATCTTGGTCTTCAAGAACATCTTTGGCTACAATTTTGGACAAGGATTTCCCTTTGTTTATATTTAAGATTCAGTTGACATAAAAGCTTCTTCCAAAAGACCATTTACGCCGCCGTACATACGGCAATAGGATATTACGGCTCGCCCATGACAACCCCGAATTTCATGAAAAAATTATTATGAGTGACGAAGTACATCTCCTTTTGCATTGATCGGTGAATAAACAGAATGGTTGGTTCTGGCCAATGGAAAACCCGTAAATTATTCATTAGTCGCCTTTTCATTAATAAAAAGTGACAGTCTGATCTGCAATTTGGTCAAGAGAAATCATTGGACCTTTCTTCTCTGAAAATGAAAATGACGTAATGGTAACTGTGAATGCGGAACGATATCTTGTTATGATTGAAATGTTTTTAACGTCACAACTGCATGCTTTGGGCTTGATTAACCTGAGGTATCAACAAGACGGTGTCACATCGCATACAGTTAGGATTACAATGAAATTGCTTCGAGTAGTATATCTTACCAGCGAACACCCTGTAGTTTTTATTGTAGCGACAATAATAATACGAATTTTGTATTGATTTTTGGTTTCCGTCTTAATCATGTCACCGTAGGGACACCTCATAATTTTTTTTTTTTAAATTTATAATCTTTATAATTTTTTTAAGACCAAAACGTTACAAACGGTCAATTAAGGTTTGACAGCTACAGATTGGTTTTGTCAACAAATAGATCCCCGTCAGCATTGGGTACACCATTGCCGACCAACAAGCCATTGGTTATAATGCATTCAGCCACAAATCGTAATCTGGCTGCCGAAAATGTGGTTATACAAAATTTATTTAGACCGGAGTTTTTGGTCTCTGTACAAAATTATAAAAATATTTATAGACAAGAAATTTGGAAAAATATTTGGATGATTGGTAATGGCCATCAATTTAAATAAAACGTCAAAACAAAATTAATTTGTCTCTTTATGAAATGTATGCTGTCACATTGAATAAATAACCTAATTATTTTTTTTTAAATCATATGGGTATCCCATTACCCTTTAAATTTTTATCGGTAATATTTTCTAACACTAGAAACAAACTGT
The DNA here is from genome assembly GCA_916610165.2 of Gymnosoma rotundatum. NCBI lineage: Eukaryota > Metazoa > Arthropoda > Insecta > Diptera > Tachinidae > Gymnosoma > Gymnosoma rotundatum. The sequence goes on along the minus strand of OU744340.1, from coordinate 126,948,719 downwards.
AGGCATAATCTTTAAATAAAAAAACACAAATCAAAATTTAAAAAAATAAACACATGATTAAATAACCTTCTCCTTTTTGAAGTTCATTTTAAAAAATATGTTTTTTTCAGTTTGCTTTTCCTTTGAGCCCAAGCAAATTAATATGTTTTTCAAAGAAATAAGTACGTTAAGGATAAAAAATTGAATTTACTCTGTGGGCATAGATTTCAATACCCAAGAGGAAATAATACAAGAATATTAAGCATGATACAGCACTTAAGGTTGCACAAATTACATACTGCAGTGCAACTTAAGCGACAAACAGTTTTTGACATAAATTTACCACAACTGCACAAGTGTAAACAATAAACCTCCGAATTTGTTATTTAATTTTGTCGTACATTTATTAATTGAGATGTTGACTTCTGTAACGTTTGTAACAGCATCCACAACGAGGTGTTATGCAAGGCACACAGCCACACAGTTAAACAGAAATAAATAAATTTTGCTCTCATACACACTTAAATACAAACAAGAGTAATAAGGAATTAAACACCATTATTTCATTTTCGCACACACACACACACAGACACACACACACACACACACACACACACACACACACACACACACACACATTTAGACTACAAAATTAAAGTTTTCATTTAAAGACACAACACCTGACATCTTTGCGCTTGATTGGTTAATTGTTGATAAAAATTTTAATAAAGTTTTCTTGTTTAATGCACTTGAGCATGAAATTGAGTTTAAAATGTTTTCTTATCGCATTTTTATCACATTTAAAGAGCTGTAATGGAGTTTGTTTTGATTTTTCAAATTAATTTTATGCAAATTCTTTTTGAAAGTACGAAAAATAAAAAAGAAAAATTATAATCAGTTTGTTATATTTCGGAATAAATTTAAATAGGAAATGTTTAAACACAATACGATTGCAATGCGATTGCTTGATATTCTAATTAATTTTATTTTCAAAATTAAGAAACTTTGACTTAATGCCTGGTACTTGATCCAAAACCAGTCTGGTCATACGTGGTGTTTTGCTTTAAGCCTGAGAGAATTTTAATTTGTAAAAAATAACACAAAACATTAAATCTTAATCGAAAAATTCTATGCGATGCACCAATAAACATTTGAAAATGATTTCTGGCATACGGCCACAGCGGCTGTTCTTGACACAGCAAATTCTGAACGTTCAATTATGGGTCAATTTTTTTAACGTTGCTGGCTGTATTTCGCGAACAAGCTGTCAACTGTTGGTTTACCTTCATAAGCAATCTACTTCACGTAGCATCACAAGAAACAAAAATCAGGAACTTACGCCAAATTTTAAGTTTTTATATCACATAGCGTCATTTGGTTTCAATACATCTCGCCCGGATCAATATATTTCATATTTAAAAAAAAAAAAAAAAATTCATTGATCATGGTGCGGTAACGAATTTTATTGATAACAGCACTAGCTCCGGCTTTATTCTTGAAGAAACTAGCTCCAATGCAATAATGCCACCAGCCTGTTAACCGCTCTAAACAGTGCATTTTTGTGGATTTACTAGAGTCCGTAGGGTCTGTTATGGTTTTCGCCCCAGATCCTTTATGCCAAAAATGAGCCTCAACTTGAAACACAGATCAGTTTCCAACTGCTTTTTGTAATTAAATCTATATAATTTGGAAGCGTTCCTAAAGTTCTAACTACTCATGATAATTTTGCACACTATTTTGATCATAAATGTCAAAAACTAATACTATGACATTTATGACTGAACCCTTTTGTAAATCCAATGGGGAATAAAACTTAACCATTATTTGCCAATAAAAGAAGATATTACACGCAGAGAAAAAAACATAATTGTGATATGGTCATAATAACCATATTATGTTCTTTGTAACACAGTATAGTTGCGGAGAACAAATTATAGTTGTTTTCAAAAATAGTGAAGTCACGATAAACATTTTTTTCTTAACAATTAACCATTATATAATTACTGTGCAAAAAAAAAGTTTAAAAAAATGTTAACCAAGACCAAAGTTTTATAACTTATTAAAAATAATAATTTATTTAACCATAATGTATTTTTATTAATCAGTATATGATTAAAAGCAAACAAAATAAGGTTTGCGCTTAAAAATATTATGTTCTAATTCTTGGTAGAATGCTTCTTTATTAGAGTAGTAATTTTTTTGTTAGCTTAAAATTGAAATTGTTTTTATTGTTGGAGTACAAAATAAATAATTAAAAATAATATACAAAATATGAAAACAAATAAAAAGGAAAGCCAAAATTTTCAAAAAATAGTTGAAATCTATTTTTGTATAATTATTTATGAAGTAAGCAAATAAATCTTTATTTTTGTGTTTTAAGCACAATAATGAAACCATTTACATATTTTGTATTTAAAGCTGTCATATTGTACATCAACAATAATTGCTATTCTGTAACAAAATATATCACCGCAGATGCCAGATCAACGTGTTAGAAGTCTTGGATAAATGCAAAGTCAGTTCCGAATTACCATTACGTTCCGTATGATATCTTCAATAAGGGAACGTTTATTCTATAAGTGGATGTGAACGTAGGAAATGTATGAAGATAAGATGCCGTTATTTGGGCTTAAAAATTAAATTTTTTGTATAAATGTTTCTTGCAGCCAATGTGTTAAAGCCTTTCAATTATTACTCATATACAATACGCAAATAATTGTTTTTTTTGTGAATTTATGTTTTGTATAACTTTTGTGACAAATCAAAAAATATTTGCACTTACGAGACTATTGAATAATTCAATTATATAACTTGAGATTTTCAACCATATAATGATGTTTTTATTTAACCATTTAATGTTTGTATTTGAACATATTTATTTTTAAATTTCACCATGTTATTGTTATGCTAGACAATAATATGGTTGCAAGACATGCTTTTTTATTTAAAAAATCAACAATACTATGTTTTGTTAGCAACCATATAATTTAACCATAATATGTTGCTCTTAGGTTATGGTTACCTCAACCATGTTTTTTCTTTGCGTGTATAATTGAAATATTAAAAATTTTTGAAATTATAATTATGTCTTAGAATTCTTTTTACATGCGTTTGTACAATCCTTTTTGTATTTAAAAGATTTCAAAACAAAAATTTAAAGTATTTCTCTAAAAAATTGCTTGAGGCGTTGGCCAAACCACTGAATCAAGGGTTTCTTAAATTACAAGATCACAATATCTTAATTTTATTTATTTAATATTTATTTATTTTATATATTCAACCCTATAAGCTGAAGTGGGTGTACGTGAATTATCTCTGAAATGTAATGCGAAGGACTTTAGGGCACAAACAATTTATTTGCTTTTACTTTGCTTGTGATTAAAAATGAAATAAATCGTATTGATAACAAGAGTTCTGCCAATAGTGTCTGGTTAGGTTTCGATAGCAAAAGAGATAATTTTTTTGTCTTTTATAAAATTTCCTTATACGAATAAAAAAACAAAAAAAAAAAAACAATAAAAAAAATGCAAATGGAATCAATATGGGTTGATACATGAGACTTTATTAAAACCTTGCTTTTTTCTTGTTGCAGTGAAACTTGCTTAGTTTTACTTTTCATCCAAATACAAAAGGTTTGAGGCCTAAATTTTAGTATACTGATTCAGCCAATACTAACACGCAAAGAAAAGATAGGATTGAGATAACCATATTCTAAGAATAAGTATATTATGATTGTTTTTAGCTGAAGCATAATAATTGTTTTCCTTTAAAATAATATTTTTGCTGTTTGATTGATAATATTATCTCAGATATTAATAAAATTTAAGCAAAGTTTTATAAAATAATTTAAAAATAGTAAACTTATTTTTAGATATTTTTGTTTATGTTTTTATTTCTTTTGATATTTGTTATTTGTTCGCCCAGCAAAATTTTTTAAACATATTTGAGGACGTTTTCTAAAGATAACAAGAAAAAATAGACTCTAACAGGATGCAGTGCTATATATGCTACATCCGTCATTGTATACATTGTTAGACACCATCTAGCGGTAGCGGATATAGCATTGCAGAAAACTAACTCCACTTTAATTCTTTTTCTCCTCGAGTCATGAATCTGCAAATACGAACCTAAGCCTAATTGAAAATTGTTTATACTAAGCAATTTTCCATTGCTTGTTATTAAAGAATTTTACTTGTTTGCCTTTCTGAACTAAACTAATTTGAACCCAATTTTTTCGTTTTTTTTTTCAAAACACAAAACATTGTAATTGTTTCATAACGCAGGTATTTAGAAAACTTAGAAATGAGTACTGATGCGTATAAACCCTTTTTTTTTTGTTTTACTTAAAGCAACTATAAAAACTTTTTTTTCATAAAATTTTAAAATTACAATGTGAATAATTTACTCTCAGCCATATGAGTGTATTTGTAAATGAAATTATTAAGAATGTATAAGAACTTGGTGTGAGTGCTTCATTTAAACAGCAGTCTGCGTTCTGTAAGTAAAAGCTTTGAAGTATAAAAATCACTACTTCTGCTTAAAGCCTTTTTAATGTCGGTTGTTTTTTACGTTTTCATTTGTGTGTTCTTTATGTTTTAATCACATTTTTTTAATGTATAAATACGACAAAGATTACTCACATATACCTTGAATTACTCCCACATCCTTTAAGGTTTTTTTTTTAAATTACACATTTTACTTTTTATTTTAAAAACAAAATAAAAACATAAATATAAAAGAATTTTTTTTCTTCTAACATTTCAAATATTTGTGTGCCGTTATATTCTTTAACCCTTAAGGATTTAATATTGTTACAGGAAATATAACAAAATACAGTTTTAACATGTTGTTCTTTTAGTTGTTGTTGTTGTTATTATCTTAATGCTGCCTTTCATTTTAAAATCCACAAAGTTGAAATTCTTTAACGTAAATTCTACGAGCAACTAACAACTCTTCATAGAGACTTGAATAAATTTTTTTATACTTCTGTCAGTGTTGCCATTTGTTTACATATTTTACATTTTTTGTAACAATATGAAAACTTATTATTCGGAATCTTTTTAATTTTAATTTACTTTAACCGTGCTTGATTCCTTCAAATATAGCAATTTGTTCTAATAATTGTTCTCTATAGTTTCCTATAGATAGGCTTTGAAGGACCATTGAATAAATCAACAAAAGGTCGATAAAGAATTAAAATCGTAAATATTTCATGATATTCTCGTGAAATATATTTTATTTAAAACTACAAATTGAATGTATTACTGCGGGGAAAGCATATCAAATGTGTATTTCACTACTGCTCAAATATCTTAACAGTGGAGTTTACCCAAATTCTGTATAGAAAACCAAAAGCCAAATTGAATAAATGAGAACTCCATTGAATCATTAAGACAAAAAGACAATAACAACTTAAAAATGTTTTATACAAAAACACCGCAAACATTCAGTAACTATTTTTATTTTTTCTTTCATTTTTTTACGTAAGGGATCCCATCGGGAACCATTCATATGTACTCGTATTTGAAAGATTCAGTGAAAAAATATAAATAAATCACGAAATGTTTCTTACATCATGTTTAGCAACAGCAAAATGTTTCTGTCAACAATTGTTTTAACTGTTGAATAATATGAGCTGCATTTCGAGCGGAAAATTAAGCATTATGTTCTGTTCAATCTTGTGAAAATTGTCACCAACTTTAGTTATTTCACTTGAAATATTTGACAACCGTAGCAATACCAAGATTACGAAGTAATTTGTCTTATAATTTTCTTTAGGAAGTGCCGGATTATATTACGGAAAAATTGCCACTAATTTTATGTGGTGGGAGGTTTAAGCAAATGAGACTCAAATTTGTCTTTAATTACGGTATTTTTAAAATAATTAAAGTAGTGAATTTTATCGAATTTAAATTTTTCAAAGAAAAACGTCAAACGGATTTATTAAAAAATTCTACTTTAACTAATTTTATTCAGTGACGAGATCATGTACTTTTCCCTACCAAAATGCTTGCGTTTTGTTTTTCTTCATTAAATGAATTTGTTGCCTTGTTATTTTCCGTAAAACATAGAAAAACTCTTTTTTAATATATTTTTTATTAATTATATAAAATTACTATTTATTTAAGGCAAATTTCGAAATGTAAATTTTAATCAAAAAAAAAGAATAACTTTTTTGAAGGAAAAGCACAACTTTCTACTGTTTTTCTCTGGCAACACTGATCTCTGTGATTGTTCTAAGTATAAGTAAAGATGTGAGTGTGTTATAGAGTTTATAGAACAAAATCTCCTGCTAGGCAATAGGTGAAGGCAATGAATAATAATTTTATATAACAACCTCTATGCCCATTTGTAGCTTTTTTCTTTTTTGTAATATAAAAAAGTACAGACTCAAGTATTAAAAAAAATTAAAGTGAAGGCAGGAATAGCAAAAATGTTACAGTTGGTCAAGTCTGGACATTAATTTGTAATACATTTTATATTAATTTAAGTACAGAGAATTTTTGATGGAAGCTGAATTTATGGGATGCGGAAACAGAATGAAAGAGCATAAGATAATAAAAATACTTCGTTAGAATTTAAAAAGCTCTCACAGTTTAAAAAAATTTATTTTGTCAAGTGCCAATCCTACTTGAATTTAAATAAAAATATTAAACTAAATTATTTATTTGCATTCAGCTTCAGGATCATATTATTAATTCAATTTTTTAAAGGAAAGAAATTCATGTGATGTTTTAATTTTTTTTATAGAATAAGAAATCTTATCCAAAAAATTAAATTTTTCGTATAGTATTTTTTGAGCCATATCGGTGTAGAACTATTGCGTATTCACAAAAACTATATGTAAAAAAATATACGTGAACTTAAGCCGAATAAAAATTATTTTGTTTATTTTTATTGTTGATTGGCAAAAGTTTTAATTGTCTTCTATAAGATAATATACGCCAAAGGAGGTGTTCTATGGAGCCGATCCATTCAGTTTCAATTTAATATTTAAATTATTGTATTTTTGAGATCTTACACTCTACGTATATTTCAACGGTTTTTTTTAATTATTCTTTAATTAAGCGTCCAAAATAATAGAACACCAATGAAAATTTCAATGTCTAATGATTAAAGTTCCGGAGATAGAGGCTTGTGATAGACACACAGATAGAAGAGGATAAGATATTGTAGTGATAACGTTTTTACAATTAACTTATTCAAATCTAAAAATGGAGCAGTACACGACAGAACAATACATTTTTTTCTATTGTTAAAAACAAAAAGTGATGACTCATAGAAGCAAAGAAAAAACATGGTTTTGATATGGTAACAATAAACAAAATATGGCCTCTGTAACATTGTAAAGTTGTAGAGAACAAATTATGATTGTTTTTAACAATACTTTAGTCACGATAAACATGTTTTTGTTGATATTTAACCACTAAATGGTTACTGTGGACAAAAAACACAACATGGTTGGTTTAAAACTTTTTAAAAATAATATAATATATTTAACCATAATATATTTTTGTTAATCAGAGTATGATTGAAAGTAAAATAATTCTTGCTTGTTAAAAGTCTTAACAGAATGCTTTTCTATCAGTTTAGTAATTTTTTTTTTTGCTAAAAGTTGAAATAGTTTTTATTGTTAGAGGAAATGAAAAAAATAAAAATTTATGTACAAACTTAACAATTAAAAATAATATACAAAACATGAAAACAAATAAAAAGGCAAACAAAACATTTAAAAAAATAGTTGAAATATATGTATGTGTAAAAGCATATAAATCTTTATTTCTGTGTTTTAAGGACAAATGTGAAACCATTTCAAAAATTACCTTTTTTGTAAATTTATTTTCTTTCATAACTTTAGTGACGAATCAATAATAAATTAAACAATGAATATCTTAGCCTTTTATATCAGGAAATATTTGAACTTACGAGACTATAGTATTATTCAATTATACATTATGACATTTTCAACCATAGTATAATGTTTTAATTCAACCATTTAATATTTATATTTGAAGATAATTATTTTTAGATTTTACCATGTTATTGTTATGCTAGACAAAAATATTGTTGCAAGACCGGCTTTATAATTATTAAATGTTACAATAATATGTTTTGTTAACAACCATATAATATGTAAAAACATAATATGTTGCTCTTAGATTATGGTTACCTCAACCATGTTTTTTCTTTGCGTGTACAATGTAATTGTTCAAAAACAATCACATGAGGTTTCTTGTCTCCTTAGCTTTAGTCATTTAGTATTGGATTAAGGCTGCAGTCATACGTAGAAAACGAGCTCTATCAAGCAAAGAATGATTTTGACTTAGCAGCTAAGTTTTGTTTGAATAAATCAGTTTGTATATGAGACATTTTTTAATCGTTTACTCCTTCACTTCAGTGTATTGCAATTGCACCTCAAATTGTAATATTTTAAGACCATTAAATGCATTGAAGATTTTCTGCAAGAAAGAAATATCAAGAGAAATTTTTCGTTGGATTATCTTAACAGGAATGTGTCCATGAACTCATAGTTCTTGCAATGGTGGTTTTAGTTTCATCGCCGACGATATATTATCGTGAACTGATAGTATTTCAATACATTGGATTTTGTATGAACACTTAGTTGTAAAAAATTTTGTTTTCGGTGGATACCGCTCAATTTATTAATCCCTCCAAAGGCTTTCGTCAATTAGTGTTAGAAAATGATAAAAAGTTTAAATAAAATCGTGGCAGGTGGCAAATGACGAATATATGCTCATGACCCAGAAACAAAACATCAATCGACTATGTGGGTATTCCAAGACGAGATAAGTCCAGCATAAATTACTCGTGGGTCATGTGGCCACTGCTCGGGGTGTGCAACGTAAAACTGTCATTTCTGAGTGGTACACGCCCATTCGTGTGCCGGAAGATTTTTGGGAAATATGTAAAACTACCCACCGAAGAATTATCATGCTTTATTATTACAATTAAAGCTCTCTCACATCTCGTCAAACATTTGAATTTTTGAGCAGTCAAAAATTCGAATTGATGACTCACTTTCTGTATAGTCATGACTTGTTCCCAACTATCAAACGTGAACGGCATGGTCAACAATTCACGAACACCGAACAAGTAGTTGAAGAGTTCAAGAACCATGTTTTGGAAAGACCTGAAGAGGAATTGAAAAACTGTTAAAAAATGGTTTGAAGGAATGTAAAGGTGTATTGATCATCAAGGGGAATATTTAGATAATAATAAAAAAAAAAAAAAAAACAATAGAGCCGTTTTCATTTAAAAATGTTTGTTATTATTTTGCTATTCCCGAAATATAAACAGTAGAACTCGTAACTCATTAATAATTCGTATAGAAAATTATATGTTTTTGTGACACCCTTTTTAATTTCAATATCCCTTTAATTGTCTCAATTATCCACCTGTATTCTTCTAAGTAAAATTCCATTAAGTAGCTTCAGCTACATTGGAAGTTTTAAATCCGTAACATGTTTGAGTTTGTTGTGTTTTATTTATTCTGGTTAATTAATGTGTAGCCTTGTTTTGTTGTTACAAAGTCTTGTTAAGAGAATTTTGTACATGTGATTGAGAAGTCATAACGTCAACTGAAATGAGAAAGGGCTAAATAATTTAAAAAAAAATTGGAAATCTGAATAAAAACAAAATAAAATCAGAATCGAAATTATTAAATTTTAAAAAATTTTAATTTCATTAAAGTTTTTTATTTAGCTTTTTAATTACTTATATTTTATTTAATTTTTAAGCATTAGGACTTTTTTATTTTTTATATATATTTTCGATATTTCGCTACTCCATTGTGTAGCATCATCAAGAAAACAAATATTAATTTAATTAACTAAAAAACAACAACAAAGTGTAATAAAAATTTTTTCAAACTAACATATTTCAAAAAACAAAAAATTACTTTGTCATATAAAAAATTTTTTATTACAAATACAAAGTACAAAAAATTATTTCTTATTTACTAGATGTCTATAAATCTGAGCTACATTATCTGTGTCTGCCTTAAAATTAATTCTTTGTGCTGTTGGTGTATTAATAATTTGTATCATTTCTACAACATATAACGTCTTTTATAATTGTTTTCTATGTTTATTACTGAAACATTTTCAAAATTGGGAGAGTGATTTAATCTGACACAATGAGACGATAACGCAGTTTTTTGTGAATTAATTTTCTATATCTTTAATCAGATTTATGACCAGCAATGCTAGTTTTTAGTTTATGTTTCGTTGCTCCTATACACATTTACTTTATTACAAATCTCATTATCGATTCCGCAACATAAAATCTTATAGACTAAATTTGATAATTCTTGAATTGGTATTTTATCTTTAGTTTTGCTAAATAACCTTTTTCAACGTGTAGTGGGTTTTGTATGCCATTTTATATTTATAACAATCAAAAATTTTTGATTTCACTAATCGTTCTGATATTCCTGGTACATAAATTAACGACTTATAAATCATTATCTCAATTATATGTCTTGTATTTATGTTATTGCTATTTCTATACTGTCTTATTAATCTATTAGTAAGAATAATAGGAAAATTATTATCATTTAATACATTTATAATTTTCTACTTATTCTTTTTATGAAATTCAATATTACTTAACGCAAGTATCCTTTCTATCGAATTTTTAGGAGCATTTATTATAATTCGTTTACTGTGTGTAGAATAAAAGTTAATGATTCTTCCAGAAGCTGTTGGTTTCTGGTACCAATCTATTAATAAATTATTTCCCCTCCTAATGAGTAAAGTATCTAAATATAGAAGCATTGAATCACATTCTATTTTTAATGTAAACCTAATACTAGGATTAAATTCATTAAAAGTTTTAAGTAAATTAATAATGCTATTTTCTGCAAAGAATAAGGTGATTTCAAATTAGATTTGAGTGAAAAAACAACTACATGAACTTATGCCTAACTATTAAATTTTTTTTGTGTCTAAAATTTTGTATAAAAAACTTTATATAAAAAAGATTTTGCGGGTTAAAACAATTTAAAGTAATTTTCGCTAAAAGTCGATTTCAAAACAGATAGACGGCCACAGGGGACACCCTTTAACTGTCTGTCTATAACAATATAAAACACATCGCATCCTAAATACTAAAGGGTCACAGCTCAGAATTTTCCGAAATTGACTTCTTTTCATTAATGAATTCACATTTCACATCTCTATTTACTTAAAATATTCATTCATAAGAATTTTGAGTTGTGACTCTTTAGTATTTAGGTGCGGTATACCTTAAATTTTATAACCTATGATGACACCCTTTAATTTCTTATTTTGAATATTTATATTTTTTATTATAGCGGACATAAAAGATTACATGCCAATTATATGGACTATAAAGTTTTAAAAGAAAGAGTCTTACAACTCAGACTACGTTACCTATAGAGGCACTCTTTAATTTTTAAGTTTACTACTTTATATTATTGAGAGTGATACCAAGTTTTGCTAAAATTTATATAGGTATCCGTTATGGTTTAATGGACAATTAAAAATCATGTGTGTTGTGTGGGGACACCCCTTAATTTTTAAAATCTATAACTTTTAAAGTTCATGAAAAAAAACCCAAAATCGATTTAAAAATGGCTGAGTTCTTTTCTTTTATATTTTTATTTGTAACCATCTCTAATTTCTTTTTAAATGGTAAAAGTCGTAATGAAAATGAGATGAATTAATTACAGTAAATTTTTCAAATTGCATGCAGTTCATCAGTTTTATGACTATTAAAATGCGAACACTTTTCGGCTCGGTTAACGATATTCGTTCGTTTCTGATTTATTTTGTAAGTTGATTATTTAATTTATTATTGTCATGCAAAGTTTTATGTATCTTCAGATATTTCCAAGTTCTACAGCAAAGTGTGAGTGTACGGATACATCCACATTTGTTAGAAAAAGATATATTTTGATTGACAACAGAAGCTGCTTATTGTGACTGTCTGAAGAAAATTACAACAAAGAACGTTTTATACAGTTGCTTTGCAATTAGTTTAAGTATTTTCCATCTCTTTTCTTTTTGCCGCAAAACAAAATCAGTGTTCAACATTATTTTAATTAAATTCTTCATTAAATATTTGTTAACATTTTAGAATGATTTTCGTTTAAAATATTTAAAATTTTAAAATATTGAATAGTAAAAACTTAATTAAAATTAAATACTACACATGTTAAATGCTTGTCAAACCATAAATAAAATTTTATTAAATTATTCAATTTAATTCTATGACTGTCTGTGTTCATATTTGTGTGTGTGTGTATATTTTTGTAGATAATTTATAACTTTGTTTGCATTTGGTTGGTTTTCCGTTCGTTATGTTTTTAATAATCCTGTTTATCTTTACACATTTTTAACATTAAAATTTGCATTTAAATGTGTTTTTTTTTTCCTTGTTGTGCTAACAACACAAACAAAAATTTATTAGGAATTATTATTGACTTTTGGTCTTTATAAATGTGCCCTTGTAGTTCGTTGAATGGTTTAAATAAATCACAGGAAAAGTCAAAATACTTTCAGATTTGGAATTTTGAAAAATAATGATTCTCTGCTAAATTTTCGTTTATTTGCCTTTGGGCATTCTCTGGGTAACTCCGTTACTAAATTTTATTTCTCCCACACAATTTTAAAATCGCTTAAAATTTTGAAGTATAATTTTGAATATAATTTTCAAAAATTAATTTTTCAATATTCAACTTAACTAAGTTTTTTTCACAGTTTTTTTTTATAAGAAATATTATATTAAAAGGAATGGTGGAATAAAAGATCTGGAAACTATTAAATTTATTTAAGAACCTGAAATCTGTGCTATGAAATGACCGAATTATTTCCAAAGTGTTTTGCTTCTGTTTTACCAGGTATTGTGTAGGGTGTTTCGTTATCCCAAGTGAACTTAAACTAATGAACTGTCATACCGCGCTCACTTTTTGACATTTATAGTTTTTATACTCTGCCAAATTATCATGAATAATTGGACGCTTAAACAACACCACCAGACTAACATTATTTACTTTGAAAGAGCTTGTGCGAGAGAAAAATTGTGTTCAGGGCTTCTTTCTTTTAAGAGAAGTAGCACTTCAAGAATAACCTACTTAGTTGAGAGATAAGATAAACGACATTAATAATAGGATAACGTTGTGTACCGTACCGCGACCGAAATTATGGACTTGAAATTATGGAATTGAAAACAAGGCTAAGGAATATGTTGCTTTTGAGAAGTGGGCCTGTAAATTAGCTGCCAAGGTTGTGCGATTTGACACCTCTAAACTATTTTCTGCTCGAGCACATGAAGTCGCTCGTTTACGCTGATAAGCCAGCGCCTTATAGGCTAACATTGTACGTGGCTTTTGTGACAATGCTTGAGAAAGTGGCCCAAAATGAAGAGTCAAGAATGCATAAAATTAGTTTCTTCCGAAAATTTTTTTTAATTTTTGTCGCTGTTAATTAGTTTTCAAAAAAGTGATTTTTTCGTTTTATTTTTTATTTATTATTCCGATTAAATATCTAAATCACCGATATTGATTGTTGAGGGTGAAATCACGTCTCGCTGGCCATTTCGCTACTGCTTACTTAGCTCTTCAGAAAAATTCTCACAAACATTTTAAATAAACTAAACATTTTTTTTAAAACAATAAACAGTAAAAACAAAAATCTAAGTTTAAGCAAAAACAACAATAACCAACAAGGATTCTATTTTTCTTTCTTCACTGTATACAGCTGACTTTTTTTCAGCTCCTTTATACAGTTGAAAGATGATGAAAAATGATTGTTATAGTTAAAAGTTCTATCAGATTTAAAAACACCCTTTAAATCTACATAAATTCATCACTGACAGCAGCTCAGATAAATTAATCTGATTGCTTGGTCATGTGTTATACCACTTTAACTTTAATTTTGTTTTCCCTTTTATTAGAAATGTGTAAATTGGTAGTAGAAAAAATTTGAAAAATTGTTTAAAAACGTCATATGACTAAATTGTTTATAAAAATTTTTGAATTTTTTGAATCACTGTCTTAAAAGCTAAATTGTAATATGCGCCATCATCATCATTGCTTTCAAAAATTTTACTTTCACAGAGGAATAAAATGTTGGGTTACAGTTGGGAAAAATGTGGCAAAATATTCCAGTAAAAGGGAAAACACGGGGAATTAGCACTTTATAAAAACAAATCGGGTTTATTTCGGTTATACAAACCTTTTTGGAAGTATCCGAGTTGATGAATTGTGAAAGAAGAAGAATAAGGTGTGTTAAACAAAAAAAAAACCACAAAAAAAAAAATATTGCAAATGTTGATTGTTCGACTTTTGGATCTATTGTTTTTAATAATTTGGCCGATATGCAAGTATAAGCTCGCGGCTGAAATTTCTATTTGTAGGCGAGTTGAAACGTATAGATTCTGTTAATAAAAAAAACAGACAAATTTAGATTTGAGGTTTTTTTGTTTTTGTATTTATTTATATCAGAGTGTGAGCCAATGAAAAGAATGCTGCATGAATAATTATGAAAAGTTAATTGCGTGTGGATCGTGCAAAGGCTTGATGCCACTTTATTTATTCAGAGCTTTTTAAATTTGCTAAAAACACTACAATCGTTACTATGATGCAAAAATAACTTGCTTGTACGGTGTTTTGTTTTATCCTGGCATACCTTTCACAATTTTGATTTTTATATATAGGCGATTTAAATCGCCTAGATTTCTCTAATATGAAAAAATCTGGCAATTTGATAAACTTGTTTGTTTCCCGTATTTTTGTATGTGTGGATATAAGCCAATTTTAATAGCACTGCAATAATATTTAGTCCTTTTTTGTATCCCTCAATACAAGGAGTGGAAAAAGATGTATATAAGTTTGTCATTCCGTGTATAATTTCTACAATATCCATCTCGGACCCCTTCAAGTATATATATTCTGATTTATTTTACATAGCGAAGTCGATTGAGCGATGTCCGTCCGTCCGTGAATATGTTCATCGATCAGATATAGTGTCGAAAGAGGTGCTTATGGAAATCAGCATGATCGGTCTATTTCCTTCGAGGCAGCAGGCAAAACACCTTAATTTTTTCATGTCATTTGGAACAATAAAGTAACTCCAATAAAAAACATAAATATATGGGGCAATAGAGAATTAAAAAATAAGAAAAAGCATCAAGTGAAAAAATTGGCGCTCGCCCATATTTTCCGAGCTACGGGGATCTGAAATTTTAAAATTTTTTAATATATTAATATAGGTTTCATTTTAAAGCTTTTGAAGAAATCTTTAAGAAAATGCTAATTTTTTTTAAATGCTTAACCCATTAAGAGCCGATATCATCTGTGTGTAATATTCAGTACCAAAATTTTTTTATTTTTTTAATTCCCTGTCACCCCAATATTTGTTTTTTTGATTGGAGTTACTTAACTAAACTAGAATTACTTAGATGGTGAAGGGTATGTAGATTTCTCATATTCGAATATAGCATTCTTAATTGTTTTGTTTGGGATCTATATACTCTTTTTTGCTGCTTTAAACTCTTCGTATAGAGTGAAAGAGACTTTCGTAGCAAAACTTTTCATATTTATAAATTTATATTTTTTTTAGTTCTTTCTACTTTTGCATTTCATGACTTCAAAGTTAAAAACGCAATAGCACTTTTAATTATTTAAAAATTTTATTCAATTAAATGTAATTTAAAATGTTTAAATTAAAGTGAAAAATTTTGTTGAATGTTGGTCTTAAGTTTCTTAGTTTCATCATTAACATTTCTTGGCATAATTTTAATTTACTTAAATTTAAAAATAATATTTTTGTTAGTCGAGCAAAAGTTTCTAGCGAAATGTTAAAGGCAGGAACGAAGTTTAAAAGAAGTAGAAATAAAAATGCCTTAAGTGCGTTACGCAAGAGGCAGAAAAACCATTACAAAAGTTAAGAATTAATAACAAATGTAATGAAGAAAGTTTTGTTTATGATTTTGCCTTTGCTTAAGATATAAAAATGCCTTATAAAAAATACTTGCTTCTAATGCATTCTTATACTCATTTTATTATTCTTCTTTTTAGAAATGTTTTCTAGCAGCAGCCATTAATGTTTGTAAGGACCAATTGACTGGCGAATAAACTGGAGTCAAAAGGAAAATAGCACAGCGCCACAAGAAATTTGTACCAATTTAGTTAAACTCAACCTCAAAGTTAGTAATAAGAATAAGCAGAAGAAGAAAAAAAAATTAAATTGTTTTTATGACATTAAAAAGCTAAACAAAAGAGGATTTTTAAAACGAAGAGAAGCAAAATAAAACCAGAAGAAATTTCATTTCATATTTTGTTAGTAGTTTGTTGCTCAAAGTGCGTGACTGATTGAAATATTTCTTAAGTTGTGTTACAACCCAATAAATGCAAGAGACAACAAAGAGATTCTTTTAGAGAAATGCTGAATTAAAAAAAAAAAGAATTATTTTTAAATTGGAAACAAGTTACACAGAAGTAAATTTAAAATTATATTTTAAAAACAAGTGTTGAAAAAAAAACTCTTAAATTGGAAGGCGTTAAAAAGAAACCCTTTAAGTGCACAAGTGTTTAACATAAAAGGCAACTAAAAGTTTTTAACAATTTTTATAGCCACTCTAACTTTATCTTAAGCAACTGCTTCCATCCGCTAAACGTTCCATTATCTCAAAATGCAGACAAATGTACAAATTGATTCAAAGAATCTACGCAACAACGATGATAATTTTCGTACACGTGGTCATCACATCACGATTGAGGTAAGTTTTTATCCATAGATTTGAGAGCAAATCCCAGTAATAATTTAAAAAATTAAGTGCTTTATTAGCATCCTTATTACCGAACCCTTTATATCCCACATATTAACCTTAGGCCTTTACAGTGTTACGCCTTGAATGTATAAATTATTTGACATCGTACTTGAGGGCATTTCTATTAATTAAGTGTTCGCTTATCTTCATCGTAGAGTTACAAAAAGTTTAAATTGTAGAATAGAAAAAATTGAAATTATTAGTTTCTTAATATTCTGCTCATTGTTGTGACTGCTTAAATTAAATTGTTGTCGCTGGTAGAGTTTTGAAATATATTTTTTTGTTGGTTTATTTAATGAAATGTTCGTGAGTTCTTTTTCATAAAGAAACTTAAATGGTCGAACATTTTATGATTTTTGTTGTTTCGTTGTGTGAGTGTGTTTTGCAAATATGTGTATTTGTGGCTTTAAAGAGATTAAATTAATTAAGATTTTTATTGCTTTTATTTGTTTGTTAAAAACAGTGAAGAAACATAATGTTCCATAGTAGGACTCTTTCTGCACAGTAGGTCCGCAGGGGCTTGATAGAAAATTACAAGAAAAAAACGTGCAGCAGAGTAATATTCGGATTAAAATTTTAAAAATAAACTATCAAGAACTCTTACAATGGATGATTTATTAAGAGATGTCAACAGACAACCTAAAAGTGAATTACGACGGGTGTAGCAATCCAGATTAATTATTCATTTAATTTAAAAAATTTTTAATTATTTATTAAAATTATAAATTTAGTAATTTTTTGATCTGAAAAATTTCCAGGGTTGGGAATTTCCATAAAATTTACTTTTAAGCAAATAACACAAGAAAAATTGTAAACATCGATACAGACCACAGTGGGCTCAATGACAAATATAAATAATTTATTTTGTATTTCATAGGCAACACTACACTGTGCATTGCGATACATTTTTTTCTGATATGCTTGCCACCTTTTCACTGCAGCCTTAATTTGAATACAAATAATTTTTGAATTATATTTTTATTAAGAAATCAGTCGACGCCGAATAAGTATTCCGTTTAGTAAATATAAAAATAAATTAAAGCAGCAGGGAATTTTGTTACCATACTATCGAAAAAGTGGGGGAAGGCAAATCGAATTCAAGTCTAAATATGAAGCTTGATTGGATCTGTTTTTTGTTTTCCTATTAAAGCGTCGTCGTTGTGTTTAAAAGAAGATTTTGCTGATGGACTGTCCACATCCACGTTTAGCTTCACAAGTAACTGGCGTAAGCGAAAACTTAATTAGAGCAATAAGGGATATTAGGGGCCATACAGCTATTATATCCATCGTATGCCTTCGAAACATGTATTGCATGCCTTCTAGGATCCATTAGATATTGATGCGCTGTGCAGACATTATTCAAAATGCTGCCCTACCTATAGGAGTGTTATCCGAGCAAGCGCAAGTATTGCATCTCACTTTCAATAAAGCCGTCGAATTGAAAGTCAGAACCCTTGTTACAAGAATCTGAGGCTACGATTACTGATAGTAGTACCACAGACGTGCAAAAGGATTCAGAAGACGAAAGGGATGCACAAACAAGCCAAGATTAATAAATATTTTTCAATCAAAAATCGCATAAGTAAATAAAAATAAGATTCCTTACCTGTGAAGAAAACATTAAAATCAATCATTATAATTATTATTATCTTGCCCAGAAAATTTCCACACTTATTCTTTTGAATCCGCCCATTTGTGGTGTAAGATCATGACTAAAAAAATATTTATGACTTCTTTCGTGCTAAAATTGACTTTGACAAGGAAAAAAATGAAATTAAAAAAAAATTGTATTCTAGACACCATGAAAGGAAACATTGCTACACACGAGGCAACACTAATTAGAACGTGTTCAAGTTTTCTTCAATTTTTCGGCGTATGTACTGTATAATATGTACCAAGTACATATTATACAGTATTATACTTTTTATAACTTTCTTATTCTTACAATTTGCAATGCTGTTCTTGGAAAAATTGTATATAGTCTGACAATCGACTTAATTATAAATTATTATCTTTCACCCTGTATGCCTCCGCCTTCTAGCAGAGTTACTTCCGATTAACAGTTCGTAACTTTCTTCTTTATTTCTTCTATTATTATTTTATACTCTCTTGAACTCGTGTTACCGTTTTATACTTAAAATAGTACATCCGCATAAATTTTTCAGTTCCTGAGTTAAAAATTTATCGTTTTAGTTTCTTTACCATGTGGAAGAGTTTTTCTTAATTTCGATAGTTTACGAATACAAGACTCTGGACAATTTGAGGTTTTATTAAAAAATAAGCTAAATAATGCTGCATACTATGTGGCTTTGTGAACTCTTATTATTGTCATTTCATGCTTTAACCTCATGTTTGTGTATTGAAAAAGTTTACTCATGTGTGAGGGTGAAAGCATACTTAAGAAAAAACTTTTAACTTAATGCGTGGACGAATTGCATTTTTAATGTTTTATTTGCACACTGTAATTAACACATCTTCAAGTCATTTTAAGGCTTAAATTACCATTTTTGTTGGTGTTGTGAAAAGAATTTTTGTATTTTATTCTGGCATAAATTTGCTTTACTTTGACGGCAAACAATAAGACTGTGTCTATCTATGCTTAAGGAAGAGCTGTGAGAAGAAGAAAAGGCGTTGTGTCGCTTTCATTTAATGTCCTTTTGTACAATTTACTGTCACCCCTACTTAGTTTCACTGTTTCTTAATCTTGTTTTATTTTATTTTCTTTCTTAATTATACAAATAATTTGCGTGTGCATTTTGATTTGATTTCGCAGTTAGAAACAAGTCATCATAAAAAAGTTTTTGTAATTTAATTTGTGTGTTGCTTGGTCAGCATATACGTAGCGAAACATTTTATAATTTTGTCATTAAATAAAAAAAGTTGTGATAATTTTATATAAATTTTGAATTTTTACCTGTTGTTACTAAAAAGGCATTAACATGTTTATATTTTCTAATTATAACTTTGTCATGTTAAGGCGCCCTTTACGAAGTAAGATTTCGTGAGTAAAAAATGGGATTCTGTAGCTCCCTCACCAAGAATTTTTAGAAAGAAAAAATTTGCAGCTATATTATGATTTTAATTACAATCTTTCAAAGATCTTAGAAACAGCGATTTATATACTTGAATTAGGACAGTTTATGAAAATACCAGATAGTACTATTTACTTTTACTATAGGAAAAGACTTATGGCTTTCTAGGTATAATTTTTCGTTATAAAATAATTTTGTTCTTGCAGTTTTACTAACGTTGCTTACTGGATACAAAAGAGGCAACGTATTAGACCATACTTTCAAAACCATGTTTCTTTATCAGTACAGATGAGGCAACCACATAAGAAACATTTAGAAAAACTTCAATTGTGTTTGTATCTTATAGATTAAACACAAAGCTGAAGAAAAAGATGAACAACTAAAAGAGAAATGTGGTAAAAAAAGAAAAATTTTCAAATAAAAGAATTAAACAAAAAAAGCTAAAAGACTGCAGAAATTTAAGGGGATTAAATGAAAAAATATTTAAAATTTTTAATCCCAATAATAAAATTTGTCCAACTTTCACCATTTTTAAGTGGTGCCATTTTATTTTTATTTTTTTTTTAACTTCACGAATAATAGAGGATCGCTTACATCAAGATTGCTCTTACCCAAAAAATACAAGAAAAACTACAAACATTAATGCAGACCAGGGAACATCATTTTAGAAAACATAAATCATAAAAATAAGAATTTTGAAATTTTAGGCAACATGAAAAAAATTAGAAACATTGCTACACACGAGGCAACACCAATAGGAACATGCTCATATGGCTCTTAAATTTTCATCGTGTGTATCTAGCATTATAATCAGTGTGCATATGTTTCGGTATTATACTCTTTATAACTTTTTATACAAAAATTTTGCGGTGCTGTTCTTCGAAAAATTTTATACTTCGACGATCGACGATCGACTTTAAATTTAAAATTATTATTTTCCACCTTGACCATCATCTTAATCAGGCTAACTAATGTCTTTTATGCCTAATGAGAAAGCTATATGATACAAATTTTTAAAATTAAACATTCCATACTTATATTAACGCCCTCTAGCGGAGTTACTTACGACTAGCATTTTATAACCGAGATTTCTGCTTTAGTTCTTCTGTATTATTTTATACTCATTCATCCATCTTAAACATGTACTACCAAGTCATACTCAACTTTTTTGTGTTTCTCGGTTTGCAGTTTATTCAGCTTCTTCACCCATGTGGAATAGTTTTTCTTATTCTACATAGTTTAAGACTGGCAGGCTCCTGACAATTTAAGGATTTATTAAAAATCAAAAATCTAAATAATTCTGCATATTTTGTGGCTTTGTTAAATATGATTATTGTCGCTTCATGCTCTGACCTCATGTTTCTGCAATAAAATAATAAAATAAAGTTAATTGTATGTGTGGGTATGTGTAGGCATATTTTAGGAAAAACTTTTAATCTAATGCGTGGAAAAATTCCATTTTCAACATTTTATTTGCACACTCTAATTCACACATCTTCGAGTCATTTTGAGGTTTGAATTATAATTTTTGTTGGTGTTGTGACAAGAATTTATTTATTTTATTATGGCATAAGTTCACTTTATTGAAGAGGGGAAAACAAAAAGACTGTGTCTATCCACGTTTAATGAAGAGGAGTGATAAGAAAAAAGGTGTTGTGTTGCTTTTATTAAATGCCCTTTTACACAATTTACTGTTACCTCTACTTATTTTTAATGTTTATTAATCTTGTGTTTTTTTTTTCTTTTCGCTCTTCATTATATAAATAATTTGCGTGTGCATTTTGATTTGATTTCTCAGTCAGAAAATTAGTGTGTAAAAGTTTCATCATAAAAATGTTTTTATAATTTAATTTGTGTGTTGCCTGGCCAGCATGTTAAGGAGCGAAAAGCTTTATAATTTTGTCAAATAAGTTGTGACAACTTCATATAAATATTAAATATTTTCTTGTTGTGTGAAAAGTCATCAAGATGGTTTTATAAAAATATAAAAAAAATACAAATACAAAGTAAGATTTAGTGAGCAAGAAATTTAATTCATCGAAATGCTTCTTTGAATTTGTAAACAGGAAAATCTTTGAATGCAAAATCTACACAAAAAGTGAAATTCACTTTTCTTTCTTGGCTGCGTATTTACCTGTTGATATCTATTTATAACTTTTATCACGCACATAAATTTCGGTAATTTCAGACAACATTTTAATAAGATTTGTATGCTACGAACTGTTTAGGCTTTATTTAGCCATAATAATACATACATAATAGACACATACACATTCCAAACATACATGCTGTGATAATCATTTGTTTACTCATTGTATTACTTATAATTCTCATTTAGTATATATTTTATTTGATTAAGTATGCGAGGTTTGGATGATGTCAGGAGGCATAATTAGAGACTCCGAATATGCGTTAAAACCATATCTAATGATCTCTTCTAAAAATCCTAGCTACGGTACTTTAACAAGAAATGTTGTGGGAAACCCTTTTTGAACTTGTTTTTTTATCTGCTCGAAAGTTTCTCGTTTATTAAAGGCCCAACTATAATGTGCATAAGCTAGCTTTAGCCTATGTCAAAAATTCAACGAAAAGCCTGTCAAATGCTTAGGAAACTTATCAAAGAAATTTATGTGGCTACAATGGACTTATATAAATTTAGTAACTTATTTGCCACAGTTTAATTCATACTTTTGCCAAAAATAATTTCTATATAAATCAACAAAATATTGAAACGAAAAGGCTTTTAAGAAAATATTTTATATATTTAATAACATTCACATACCCATTTACATATTTTGGTTTATGTTCTAAGAAAATGTAAAAAAAAAATTATTACAAATTATTTTCTGTTTTGTGTTTGTGGCCAACCGTACTAAAAAATGCAACGATGTTCATCGTTTATATGGTATACATATGTGTGTAGAAATACACATTTAATTTAAATATATTATAATTGTAAAAAATTGGCCATAAAGAAATATGTTGTTTTTTTTCTACATTTTTTATTGAATTTAAAACTAAAAAATTTAACAATTTAGGTCTTAATTAGAAAATTTCTTTATTAATGTATAAACCAAAGCACAATCAGCTGTTTCCGTACGGAAAGTGCGATCAGTTTCGTACCTTGCATAAAGAAATGAAATTTAACGAAACTTGACGAAAAGTTATCTTAATCACATTATAGTTTACCACATATAATTTGATGTATTTGCACAGTTGTATAAGTTGGCATAAGCTAGTTTATGCACTTTATAGTTGGGCCTCAACTGTTATTGATTTTTTTTTTAACAATAATCAGCACTTTTTTCCTAAAATAAGAACATGATACCATAATTTAGACAGATTCTGCTGTTTGTTTTAATACTGCGCCAATTTGGTTACCTCAAAAATATCCTTGAAAAAATAAACAAAAAACAATTTGTATAAAAGATGCAGTGTCTTAAAATTCGTTATTAAGTTTGTGTAAGTACATTGTAGTCACCTAAAGTAAAATTCTTTAAAGGGTTACCTAAGCATTAGTCAGGCTTTTCGTTGGATATTTGACATAAGCTCAAGCTAACTTTTGCATTTTATAGTTGGGCCTTTGGTCCCAGCGGCTTCTGCTGAATGTTTTCTGCAGTGTCATCGACTGTTTATTGTCTAAAGCGGCTTGGCAGTCTGTTTTCCACAGCGGTTCAGATCACTGTTTACAACAGCAGTTTCGGCTGAATGTATTCCATAAAGACTTCGGCAGACGATTTTCCATCTGTTACTTTTAATTGAGATTAAATTTGAAGTAAAATTCCAGCGGTCATAGAGACGATAAATACCTTTTACTTTGACTATGTTTAAAACAGTAAGGCTGAAAGGTTTCACCGAGGATTCCTGAATTCCAGTGTTAAGCCGGATAATGCCGACTGAATTTAATATCATTCATGCTGCTGTCCGTATTATGGTATAAACACAACTGGGACGAACGACGAATTTCTTTGTGTAAATTCGTTAAAATAAACTCAATTAGGACGACAAAAATATTTATAAATTATTATTTTTTTTTAATTTGAATTTAAAAATAACAGCGAAACATAACCACAATGCCAGGGTATTCCACAATTTTTTATATATATGTAAATAGTGTCTTCAGAAACTGCACATCGACCTATATCTTCGTATAGGAAGTGACAAATGCTGAACAGGATATTGGAGTATAAATGATTATCTTTTTTTTGTTATTTATTATTTTATTTATTTGAAAACACGATGGCATTTTTAAAAAAGCCAGTAGAAAAATATAGAATTGTGATAGCAGGGGATAGTTCTTGCTAGCGTTGATAAATATTTCGCTGTCAACCAATACTTGCAATAAAAAACGACTCTATAAAAAAGGAAATATTTTAAAACTACATTATAAAAGTATTTAAATATCTCATATATTATTTCATCTAAATAGTGGTTACAATTGATAACTACCTTGTAGATACTTACGAAGAATACTGACGAATGTTGCTGCGAATCAGGAAATGCATTTAATTCTGCTGATATCTAAGTTTTTCTGTTATTTTAGCATTTATCACAATTAATAACAAACTTATGCTAAAATTGATAAACAGGGGGCAAATTACGGCACCCGATATCGGTCGAAATTCCAATTGACTTTAAATGTAAATTTCGTTTTTAATAATTAAACATAATAAAAATAAAGAAGAATTTAAAACTGAACATATTATTAAAAATAGTGTATTTTTTATAAAAGGGCTATAAGTAGAATGAAAATAAAATACTTAAAAAAATAAAAAGAAAAACAGATGCAGTGTCTTAAAATTCGTTACTAAGTTTGTGTAAGTACATTGTAGTCACCTAAAGTAAAATTCTTTAAAGGGTTACCTAAGCATTAGTCAGGCTTTTCGTTGGATATTTGACATAAGCTCAAGCTAACTTTTGCATATTATAGTTGGGCCTTTGGTTCCAGCGGCTTCTGCTGAATGTTTTCTGCAGTGTCATCGACTGTTTATTGTCTAAAGCGGCTTGGCAGTCTGTTTTCCACAGCGGTTCAGATCACTGTTCTACACAAAAATATTCGTCGTTCGTTGACATAAAAAAATAGGAATAAAACTGTAACAGAGTTCGTTACGCACGACGAATTTCGTCGATGCATTGATTTAGCGCATTTTCATACACGCAACGAAAAATTTGTCATTCATCGCAAATGTGTTTTCAGCATTACTCCGAATACCCCCGACCAATTGCCAGTGATTGATTTTAATATCATCCAAAATGCTATAAATATAAATAAATTAATAAACTCACGACTGATTTTCGGGATTAACTTAGCCGCTTTAAGCCGATTTTACTTCTGGCTGATCTCTGTAACACGACAGCTGTTGATAGTGTACCGAAGTAAATATTTCTGTATTATTAAAGCTGTTAATAAAGATTTATATATTTAAGCCCCCAGAAAGAGACAACGAGTTATAACTAAAAGTTTGATGATCCGTAAGTCCAACCTTAATAACACTGATCTACATAAGCCGCGGACAAAATTTAGGTCATAAATTGCTAAAATCTATTAGTTTAGTTGTTATTTAATTATCGGAGTATCGTGATGAATCCGTGTTTCATCTTTTATATAAAAATGAAAAAATTTTTTTAGGTTCAGAGTTAAAACGCTCAACGCTGTCTACTAAATACCTCACACAACCATGTTCTTTCTCTATTTAGAGAAAATTTAGCGCCTAAAATTAAAAATTCGTTTTCATCAATTATAAAATATCTTTTGAAGAATAGGGTATGATTGAAACTAGATTTGGTATATTTTATATATTTTTATTAATCTCAATCCTTCTTTCAGTTGTGCTTTATTCTTAAACCAATTTTCTTTTAAAATAAATTTATTCTTAAAGTGCTTTTAGCTTCTTATTATAATAAATTTTTTGTACATTATTTTTATTATTATACCAATTATACATAAGCCTTATACTCGGAGCTTTAAGCTTTTATGTTAGCTTTATAAATGTGATTTCAACATTCTTTGCTGGGTTGCAATAAAAGCTTTTGTTTGCAGAAATTTCCTGAAAGTTAAAATTCTCTTAGTTATACAACAAAAATAACTTTTAAAGAGAGAGTTTGACTGTTACGAAATTTTTGCATTAAAGTTTTGAAAGCATAAAATGACAGCAAATAGCAACAGGTAAGCTTTAAGTAACAAACAGCTGATTTCTAATTTAAGCTTTTTTTAAATAAATACATACCCCGATTTCATTCATCTTTTTTGGTATACAGACAGTTTAAAAGCTTTAGAAGATATCCTGCGATGTGGGTGGCAAAAAAAAAAAACAAAGTACCTTTGATTAAACATCTGTTAGGAAAAGCGTGATGTCGTTTTACCTTTTTTCTTGTTTGCTTAATGGTATTAGTTTAAGATTTATTTATAACTTAAAAGCTTTTGCAGAGTATATATTTACACATGTTGTTGTTTAAGTTTTACTAAACATTTTCTCAATGACTTCTAGTTTAATGAAAGAAAAAACAACAAATTGTATCCTTGTAGTAGTGAATGTCATTGTTAACTTTACTACTACATCTAAATAAATAAGCTTTTTGCTGTGGCTTATTGTGTGTATGAGAAACTGTTTGTATGTGTGAACGCCTTTTTATTACTGGCCGTATGATTTTCGTTTAGTCGCAAATAACATTTTGGCGCGTGTTGACATGCTGCTTGATCAACAAGATAAATTTCGCTTATTTTTTTACGTTGATTTTTTTTCTACAAATAATGAAAACAAAAAGAACCTTAAAATCTTTCTCTATACACGTATTTAACTAACAAATAAACTTTTACTTTCTGCTGCATTTGAAATGATTCAGTTTTTAAAGAATTTATAAAATTTCTAAAAGTAAAAAAAAAATAATAATGTTTCGAGTGTGTGCGTGTGAAGTTGAAATGTAAAATAATATTTTAAATTGTTATAAATTTATGTTGCTGATTTGAGTTTAAGACTTTAAGCTTTTTAAATAATAAATGCCATTAACATGTTTAATTTTTTCCGCTTCCGCAACGCTTAACAGCCTGTGTGCTATTGGCTATTATTTTCACCGTTAATCACAATTACTTATCAGTTATTGCCGTTGCTGTTGTTGAAATTGCTTTGTTTACAAAGTTTATGGTGTTTCCAGATTGCCCCCACGACAAAACATCTGAATACGTGTGGTATTATCAGTTTCAAAAAGTGTTTATGCGTGTGTTTTCAGGTGTTTTTTTTAATATTTCTGAATGTGTTTGTGCATAACAAAGGAAAGTATATGTGTGAATAGAAAACCAACAAATTTATTGCTGTTTTACAAAAACCAAAATGCATAAAAAAAGATTAAGCTGTTTAAAAATGAGTGTAAAATAAAAAATCTTTCTGTCGTACTCTACAAATCGTTTTCTGCTTTTCACACACAATCTTAATCAAGAAGTTAAACACCCCTTGCTTGTTTATTGTAATTTTGGTGGAGGATTTGCTTGCAGTGTAAATAGAAATTTAATTTTCTCCTAAAAATAGACTATACATTTTAAACTGAATTTAAATAAAAGTAACTGCAGTTTGTTTTTCTAACAAAATTTTTAACGAGCACAAAATAAAAAGAATTAATAAAGTTAGTGTAGATGTGTGTCAATAATCAGAGTTATTTACTGATTTCATTTGTTAATTGTTGTTATAATCATTGTTATAATAAATCTTGTTATTAATATTGTTATTGTTAAAACATTGAAAATAAAACACACACACACACACACACAAAAGTATAAATATACATAAAATCAGTAAAGAGAGAAAGTTTCATGTTTGATGTTGTGTTTACATCTTCATTTATAATTTAAGGATTTAAATTAAAAAGTGTTTATTTGACAAAAACCTCAAGGAGAAATAAACAACAGCTGTTGAGCACAAAGGAATGTTTCATTGAAATTAAATAAAAATAAATAAACAAAATTAAATTGAAAAAGAAAAACAAAAACGTCCCTTCGGTTCTTTAATTAAATAAATTAATTTTAGAAATAAAGAAATGGAAAGTCGACTGCATAAATAACAAAATAATATAAAATAATAAATTTCAATAGAAAAGCATTTTTTAAGAATTAAAATTTAACATTGGTCATAAAAACAAAAATATAAAAGGATTTTTAGTTTTGCAATAATTCTTGAGAAACAACAACAACAACATATAATTACTCAAAATCAAGAAAGTATATTTTATAGTTTTAACCAAATTAGTAAAATTAAAATTTTTTGAAAGATTTATAGAAAATTTTTTTAAACAAAAAACAATAAATAAATAAAAAAAAAAATTAAGAAAATAATATATATAAAAAAAAAAAAAAAAAAAAATAAAAATAAAATTTAACTTGTCAATAAATAATTAAATTAAAAGTTTCATTGAAACAACTTTTAGAACAGTTTTATATCCAAAAATAACAAAACAAAAAATCTTATTATTCAAATAATTGTTCAACACCCATAAAAATTATACAAACCACACAAAATTAATAACTAAAATAAAAAAGCATCAAAGCACTGATACTTAAAACAAAATGAGCCAAGTATTAAATAAAATGTTTCATTGAATGTTATACAATATTTGATAATTTTTTTGTTCAACAATGGCAAAAAGTTTTAAAAATAAAATATATCAATAAAATATATTTAATTATTTTATGCATTAATTAAATAAGTAAAAAAAATTTTGGAACATATATTTCTATAAAAAGTTTACATAAAAAAATTATTAACCCTAAAAAGGTTCTAAATGTTTTTAAAAAAAATTTTAAACACAAAAAATGAATCAACAATTTTCAAAGTTTTAAATAGTTTTTTTTAATGTGTATGTTTGTATGTATGTGTGTATTTTGAGTGTATTTTATATCCTTAATTTAAACTACGCCTCTTCGTTGTTAACCCTCAACAATAAAACTTAAAACACAAAATAGGATTAACGGATCATACAGCGGTAATTTATTTTATCGAAAAAAATTTAATAAATAAAACAAAAAAATGTTGTCAATATTTTGCCAAGAATTATTAAGAGTTTTTTGTTAAGATGAATTGATAATTTTTTTATACAACAACAACAAAAAAATGTAACGGTTTTTTTAGTTAATTAAATGAAATATTTTAGTTAAAATTATTATTAAATTTTTTATATTTCCAATTTGTGTTTTATAATTTTTTTAAGTTGGATTTTCCTTCAGATTTTAAATAATTCTTCAAATGGGAAAAGTTTAATTTTTCACTAAAGCTGAATCTGAATTTTACTCAAAGTAAGTTTAAGGCACATGGCTTTTTTATGGGCAAGAAAATTGTAAGAGTAAAATGAATATTTTCAAATTCCTTACTATAAAACTTTAACAATTAGAGTTCGGTTTACCAGGATTCAAAAATTTTTTTTTGTTTTTTTTTTTTTTGAAGAAGAAGAAAATTGAAAAGGTGCAGTATTTTAAAAGATTAGAATTAAGTTTTTCATAAAAAAATGTAAAATTATTTATTAAAGTTTTTATTATATATTTTAGGTAAAAAGTTTATTAAACTTTTAATTGAGTCTATTATATATTTAATTAAAAGGAAAAATGTTGTTAATTAAATAATTAATTGTATCAATTAAGCACTTATGCTGTTAAAGGACGCAAATCCGGTTTCTGTCCAATTTAAACTTTTCCTGTTTCTTTAAAATTATCTGAAAATAATTTGATTTCTTGAAAAACTCCGTCTACGAAAGATTTCCCTCTTCGGTAAAGTTTTAATCGTGAGATTATTAACTAAAAATTAATTAAGGTCCAATATTTTAACTTTTCTCTTTGATTTGTTTACTTTATTTTCGTTAATATATAATTTTTCTATTTGTAGTGGCGCAAGTAGGCGCCACATCTTTCATTTCGAAAGCCGTTTGTATTGTCCTTAATGTTACTGTATTTCAAATAAAGAAGAAAAATATCAAGGCTCAAGGATATTCGTAGAGATTTAGAAAATGTTAAGGGCTAACAGTTTACTCACGTAGTAGTTAAAATCGCTGCTTTCTTTGTAAATATTTTTGTGATCGCTTCTTTTTATTCACCCGATGCCAGTAGCCACGAAGCTTCACGTTTACTGAAATACTGATCTTTTTTTAAAGAGTGTAGGGAATTATTAATCATGAATTATTTTTTATATAAAAATTAATGTTGAATTTTTTTTAATTAATTAGATTTAGTTTAAATAAAAAATGTAAAATTATGAACAATCTATTTACGGAAGCGTATGATATCTCAAGTAGAATGAAAGTTTTATAGGAAAATAATATTTATGTCTTATTTAGGAAATGGTTGATTATAAATATAAATACGAACTTTAGCCTTAATAAAATTTGTTAATATTTTTAATAAATAAATTTTTCCATAAAACTGGCCAAGTTTCAAAGAGTCTGTGCAAATATTGTGGCCGCAATGTAGTCAAAATAACTGTTTACTATTCCGTCACTCTATGCCTAAGTATTCAAACGGTAAATTGACACAGAGCCAATTTGGCAAAGTTATCATAAATACTCTTTGGAGTATAAGTTCGATGTTCACGCTCCTTTTGAGTATAATGTCATATTTGTCATCAAGTTGACTCAATGCTACGAGAACAAATATTCGAAAATAAATTTATCAAGCCTTAGATGATATTTTATCGCATGCCGTTTTGGCTGCAAGAGGATCATTACTCAAAATTCTAAGTTTTTGAGTTGAGCATGCAGAGCTTTTCTTTAGTGATGGTTTTTTGTCTCAGCAAAAAAAAAAAAAAACAAAATACTGCAGATGAAGATGTCTGAATGGTCTCCAAAGAGTCGAAAGAAAATTTAAATATTTAACAGATTTTTGAGTTCGAAGATATGACTCTATTGCAGCAAAGGCTTCATGGTTATAGAAAGCTGTTTTAAAAACAAAAATTACATAGGAAGGACGCGTCACCTTAAATGATTCGTAGAACTTCCAAATAAAAATGTTATCTTATCAAAAAATCAATTTATGTCCTCCAAAAATAAACACCCTTTAATATATTCCATTCACAATTCACAATATCAAAAGAGAACTGGCAAAAATTAACTGAAATAAAATAAAAATTAAATTTTCCTTTGAAGGTAACAAGGTTAAGCCAGAATAAAACAAACAGTAATAAGAAAATGTAAATACTGAGTAAAACAACAACAAAACGACCTTGTGCTGCAACCACAAGAGAAGAAAAAATCAGTTTAACTCACATGAATATGATTGTGGAAATGCAGTATTTTTTGCATTACGAATTAAACAAATTTCAATGTAAAACAAAGAAAAAAAATGTGAATGAGTACAAAAAACATTTTATAAAATTATTAAATGAAATTTTGTTGAGCTCCTCTGGCAATAATTAATGATAAATAATGGCACAATCCCTCTGGGATATTTAAATCAGTTTTACTTTGTTTTTTACTTTTTGTTTAATACTTTTTTTTAAGTATTTTTAATTATTGTAAAGAGCTTTTTGTTTAATTTTTTGTATCTGCGAGCAAAATTTATTTGGGTTAGATTTTTTTTTCATTTGTATTTTAAAATGGAAGGGATATAAATACCAGCAGTTTATTTTTTATAAGGAAATGCATGAAGCATTTAAAAAAAGGAAAAATAGCTATGAAAATTCAAACAGTTTTCATATTTTAATGCTTAAAGCCAGACAAGTGTAAGGAAAGTTATGCGAGAGATAGAGGCTGGCATAAAAAGTAGAGCGGGTAAAATTATTCTGAAGTAACTGTAGTGTCATGATTATATTATCATAAAATAATATAAAATATTTTAACGCTAGTAGCACACTAAGGCAAAGAAGAAAAGAAAGAGGAAATGAAATAAAAATACTCAAGTGCCAAAACAGTTATATTTGACTTTTTAATACAATTATTTTTCCTCTAAAAAAAAAAATAAATAAAGAAGTAAATTTTTTTTTATTTGTTAAAAAATGTCTTCTGATACCTAATGCCAACAAATCCACATTTACAAACGTACAAGAAAGTTCAGTTAATGACAGGATTTAAAGAAGAGGAAAGAGCGCAAAATATGGAAGTGGTAAATATTAAACAATATGCGGTTGACACCATACGCTTCAAAAATCTTGGCCACACAAAATGTATCTCTTCTGCTTTTTATACCCTTCACCACAAAAAGTGAAAAAAGTGTAAAACTAAGTTTGTCATTCCGTTTGTAATTTCTACAATATGTATTTCCGACCCTATAATCTATATTTTTACATTTCTCCCCTTTTAGACAAACGTGCGGCTTCTTTTGATTGCAGATACCACTATGGCTTATTATAAATTCTGTATTCTTACTTTATGGCTTTCTCTGGTTCTTAATTCTACCGGTCTTGTGAATCCCATAGTCTGGTATTTACTAAACCATTATTACAAACGCAGCCATCCATGCTACACTACTGTGTTACTCTGGCGAGACATGAACTAAGCTCCTCGACTACCTTGTTTAGTAACATTAACCAACCTTAGACCACTCCACTATTCCTTTTATCCAAGCCAGGCATCCCATTTATCTAACAGCCATAACACACATCTGCCATTCACTGTTGTTATTGATGCGCTAACCGCTACCGTTCTTTATTTTTGTTGTAAAGGGCGATTTGACAATTATTTGTTACTCTTATATTAAATTAGACGTCTCCACTAAATTATCTGCCATGGCTTCACTCAATAATTGTCTTTTGCTGCTCGGTAGCTTTGTTCTGCTGCTTCTTAAGTTTTAATTGCAATAAACAATTATTATTTTTCATTTATACTCATGTTCGAAGGTACGCTCGAACTCACGATCTTCTGCTTTATAGCAAGCACCTCTACCAACGCAACCATCGAGGTTGCTCAGCTTTTATAGCTAATTGTGGTATTATTCTATACACCACGCTCGTACCGACAACAACAACAACAACAGGGGTTGCCAGATTTTATTTTCGTAACAATATATATTTTGGGGACAAATTACGGCATTTGATATCGATCAAAATTTCAATAGAATTTAAATGTAAATTTCGTTGATGTCGAATGCCGTAATTTGTCACCTGAATTCTTATGCATAGCGAAGTTGATTGAGCGATGTCCGTCTGTCCGTCCGTGTTAGTTTGCCAAGGCACTAAAATATAAATACGCCAATCGATCAGACATAGTCTCGAAAATTTTTCTATTGAAAGTCAGCAAGATTGGTCCATGTCTAAAGAGGCAGCATGCAAAACACAACACCTGCCTCTAATTTTTTCATGTCATTTGGAACAATGAAGTTATTTCAATAAAATAAAAAAAAACAAATATATCTGGCGATAGAGGACCAGAAACACAAGAGAATATCAAATGAAAAAATTGGCGCTCGTCCATATTTTCTGAGTTAAAATTTATAAAATATCAATATGGGTATCATTTTACAGCTTTTGAAGAAAACTTTAAGAAATACTAAAATTTTTTAAAAATGCTTAACCCATTAAGAGCCGATGATATTTGTATGTAAAATTATATGTACGTAGCACTTAATTTTTCTTTATATTTTTTAATTCTCTGTCACCCCAATATTTGCTTTTTTTTGTTTATTATTAGAGTTACTTTACTAAACTAGATTTACATAGATGGTAAAGGGTATTTAAGATTCGGCATAGCCGATTATAGCCCTCTTACTTGTTAGTCCCCAGTTTGTTTTGTGTTAGCTTACGTTTTCTGCTTTCTATTTTATTAAAATTATTTATTTGCAATTCCTTGTTTAACTTATAAAATTATGTGTTTTATGAATATTTTATTTTTCCTCCAACATTCTGTCACAGTTGAACGTGTATGCGTGAACTTATCTATGAGTGGGTGTTTTTTATTCACTCTTCTTACCTCGAGAAATTGCAATTCAAGTTTTGTTGTTATTAAAGTTGATAACAA
Source organism: Gymnosoma rotundatum (assembly GCA_916610165.2). Classification (NCBI taxonomy): domain Eukaryota; kingdom Metazoa; phylum Arthropoda; class Insecta; order Diptera; family Tachinidae; genus Gymnosoma; species Gymnosoma rotundatum. Next base: position 126,914,973 of record OU744340.1, on the reverse strand, counting down.
ATATCTTGAGTTATGAGTTAATAAATTCTACAAAATTGGGTCAACATATTGTAAAAGAAAAATAAGTCAACACAAATCCAGTATCTTACAATTTTATTAAGTTTATTTATTCGGATGTAACCTTAAAAGTGGTTAATTTCAAATGCTTCTTTTACTTTGAGGGAACTTGAAGGAAATTTTAATTAAATATGAAACACAAGTAGCGATTTGCCTGGTAGGAGCAAGGCGTATTAAAGTCTGTAGAGGGAACTTTTTGTTAGCATTTTTAATGTAAGCGCATACAGAGGAGGCTTTAATTTGTACATAAAAAACAATTATCAATTCCTTTATAGAAATTAAGAGCGGCTATAAATTTAAACTCTAATAGAATCAAATGATTATTTTAAATGTAATCTAATATCTAATAAATATTATAAATCTCTCCGTAAATTTGTTTATGTCCAGATCTGCACCATGCCATTAATTAAATCCAAGCTAAGCCACATTGCTTACCTCTCTTGCCTAACCACTAAAACAAATTGCATGCTAGTTTCATGAAAAATTGCATAGTGTAAACTACCTCTATTTAAGTTTTTGTTCGTGCATCAATCACATCTAAGCGAATGGAAAAATTTTAATGAAATACCCGCATGATAAAATAGGGTGTTTATATTTTCAAGTAGCAAATGAGGAGGGGAGAAAAAATGGCGAAGCGAGCAATTTAATGCGTTTGAATCAATTTTAGAAAAAGTTTCGGTTAATCGATTTTAATGTTACTTGAAATATAAATAGGTTTTCATCTAAACCTGTTTCCAGAGCTACCTCCTAGCTAGGTTCTAGCTATAGAAAATCAGAAGAAAAACGGGCATTTACTTCTGTACCCAGTACAATAAAATTTTATTTTTTTTTTGACAAGAAAGATTGAAGTTTTTAAAAAGATTATTTAGTTACATTGACAATAAATAAATAATATTAGAAACTAGATGGTCCATTTATCAATTAGTCTTGTATCAAGTTTTAGCAGCGATAAGTTTTCTGATTGTTCAGCGCTTAAATTTCTGCAGTTCTTCATCATAATAATAGGAAAAACGCAAAAAAGATATTTCCACTGATACTTGGGTTGCAGGCACTGCTAATGCTACTTCTGCATTGTTTATGTTACATGAGATTCAAAATTTTAGCATACAAAATGCAAAAATATTTTTTCCATGGATTCCTTAACAGAGCAACATATGTATATTACTTGAAAGATTTAAAGAAAAATGTAATTTTTATTTGAAATACAATGAGTAAAACAAAACGTTTCTTATTTATTTTTTTTTCAAGAAAATTATTTTTGTCAAACTTTAGGAATATTTATAGAAATTTGTTTTTTTTTTTTTTTTTTTTTTAGAAAAGAAGGGCTCTAAATTTAGACCATGGGTAACCATAAGCTAGTATTTAATATAATAATATTTGGCAGTCCAATAAACATGTTGCCAGAAACATTTTGCTTTTAATAAACATGAAGCCAGAATCAAAAAATGAAAAATAATTTTTCCTAATTTCGCAAAAACTTTTGCATATACTACGTGCGATGCTAAATACTCTGTTTAGATTTGCAAAACGAACGTTATATATTTATCTTAAAAACATTCACATTTTTGGAAATTTTTGAAACTCTTGTGGGAATTGTAGGATTTGGGTATTAGTCAGTTTTAATATTGTTACGTTTTTTTCTTTTGTTTTTTTTTTTATTGTAAATACCACTGTGACCCATTGTAAAAATTCTGTATTTCTTATTCTGTTGCTCTATCTGGATTACCTTTTGATCCTATAGTCTCATGCTTACTAAACATGCGTTTTTATTACATAAGCAGCCATTCACGCTACACTACTGTGTTACTCTGACGAGACATGAACTATACAGTAGCCTTGTTTAATAATCTAAACTATTCCCAGATCACTACGCTACGCCGTACGTATAAGCCAAGCATACTTCTTTATCAAACAGCCACAAAACACGTCTGAGATACACTTTACACAAGTGTTGGACACCTTAAACATTTTAATAACGAGCAATAAGAAATACAAAAATTAAAATTTAAGGATCAGAAGAAATAATTTTGAAGGCTAGAATGTCATGATCGGGAATGGCACCCTTGTCTTTACAAAAAATTTTCATGGCCATCTGCCCTAACAGTAAACGGATTTTGAATTGGAAAAAATAAAACATTAATATTGAGGCAATTGCAAAGTATGGAATTTTTAGGATTTAATGTCAATTTTTAAGAAGCTGCTAGCTTTCTTAGGAATTTACGACTTTCGATTTATTGGGGTAAAAATTTTCACGATTCTACTGTGTTTATAGTTTTATATCTTGATAGCTTCATCCTTTTATCTGTGGTCTTTACTGTAAATCTTTATTTTATTAGTCCTTTTCTTAACCTTATTTGCGGGTTTCCTCGGTGCCAAGTGATTAAATTTTAAATAATAGAATAGCGATAATTTATATCCCAATAAATCAAAAATTACGATAAATCCTAAAAGTCCTTTAACAATCGCACTAAATCATTAAAATTCAATATTTTTCAGTCCTTTCGATATTTTGTATTTTTTTATTTCTTATTAATTGTAATTTGTTGTTAATAACCTCTTTCATCAAATCATATTTTTTATTTGAAGCCGGTTAAGGCAAAATCTAATTGTTAAAAAAACATTTACTGTGCTGAGACCAGTTTCTTTTATTTTCTCCTAAAGACAATTTAAATTTTTGTAATTAAATTTTCTAAATTGATTTTCTTCTTGCTTTAATTGAACTATTTTAAAATGTTTTTTTTATTAATAGTTTTTTTTCTTATTGAATCTATTTTTCTTTTCGTTTCTAGGTTGAATATTTTATCTGTTATAGATTTTCCTTTGATGATACTTCTAGAATTATACTCTTGTTACCTAAAAGTACATTCTAATTTCAAGGGCCTTTACAAATCTTATTTCTTTTATATTTTTCAATTCTACTGCAACATTGTTGCTTTTAATGTTTTAATATACATTTTGCAAAATCAGCATTTTTTTCTAATATTTTTGTTAATACCTTTTTATACAGAAGTACAGGGTATCTGCCGCGAAGGTATACTATTTTGCTGCCATTTTGGTAAGCGTTAGTCTTGACAGTTCATATTTGGCAGTCGTGAAAACTTATTATGACAAAATATTCGCTGCTCCATTGCAAACAGCCAGGGTTACAATGAAATTGCTGCGAGATCGCTTTCAGCATAGCAAGTTATTTTAAAAAATGGTGATGTTGGGGGCTTCTTTTGTAGAGAAGGTTTATGTAAACAAACCAGAAACGTTTGAGCAGCGCACACAAAAGATTTACTATGAAATTAATGAAATACCGCGTGAAATGTGTGAGAATGTAATGAAAAATGTGCTCAAAAGGGTTCGCATTTGTGGGGCTAACAGAGGCGGACCTTTATCTGATATTGTAATCCATATATAATTGCCCACATTAAAATAAGATCCATTCTCTTTCATTAAATCAAAAATTATACACAAAAAAGTAGTAAACCTTCCCATCGGACACCCTGTACTTTGTTAGTTTTTTAATGGCCCTTTAAAAGTCTTAATAGAATCCAGAATTATGAAAGCTTTTAAAAGACAAATGACTGTCTAGTGGTATCTTCTATTAAGTTTTTTTATTCTGTTGATTCTGTTTTAGCTGAAAAAAAAAACTTTTGGAACAAATGCTATGGCAGGTCTTTATTTTAAAGATGCTTTTCTTTACAACTTTAACTATTTTTCTTTAGAATAATTTTTCCTGATAAAGGTCACAAAGTTTAAGTTTTTAATATCAAATAAAAATTCTTATGTATGAGAGCGCACAGTGCTAAGCATTCTAATCATTATGTGGTACTTTAAAACAAAACCGCATTTAGGTTTTTTATACCCGCAAAAACTTTTGCTTGCCGTAGAAAAATATTTTATAATGCCTTGATGTTTTCAAGAATTATTAAACACGTTTTTAATCATCCTCCAAAATTTAACGACATAATAAACATAATGGATTTAAGATAGAAACTTTAATAACAAAAAACCTTTTGGATTATTTTTTAAAAGTATGTGCTAAGATAAAAAGAAAATGTGTGCGGGTTTTGCCAAGTTCTAGATGGTAACATCCATCAGAAGAGTGAACACTTTTCATTAACAAAACGTTTCTTTTTATAACGACCCCTTGTGTAGTGAAGTATGGGCATTCTTCGTAGCTGATACTAAAGAAGCATTTCTTCTTTTGAAAAATTATTGCAAATTTTCAAGCAAAATATCGTCGAACCATAAAAAGTATTTTTAATTTAATGTCTTTTGTTAATCGCTTAAAGTGCTAAAGTTAGGGTTTTTGAGTGCCGGAAATAAACTTTTTTTATAAAAAATTAATAGTTATAAATGGTGAATTTTTTAAACCCGTTAGAACTTGTAAAATACTTAACTGTCAATCGAACCGTCATACTGCCCTAACTTTTTGACAATAATCACTATGGTCTGGCAAATTATTGCAAATTAAAAAACAGTTATCAAATTGCAAAACTTATAGAAGCAAAATTATCTACAGCGATGAGGCTTAATTCAACCACGTGTCTATAACGCTTCAACAGTTTGGCAATATACATCAAATTACATCAGCTATTGTAACACCTTTTAATTTATAACTTTAAATATTTATACTTCTTATTATACTAAAGAAAGTTGTGGACATTCTGTATAACTTCTGTCTAACTGTTTGTATATAATGGTTCAAAATATACGACCATATAGGTCAAATTACATTACCTTTAGGAACACCCTTTCATTTATAAATTCAAATATAAACTTCTTCATATAGCGGTCTTAGCAATCTAGGTCTCTTTAAAGTTTTAGCTGTTTGTCTATAACGGTTCAAAATCTTGGCAACCTACATCAAATTACATCAACTCTTGGGAAAGTCTTTAATTTCCAAATCGACACTTTGTACTTGTTGTTATAGCGGAGTTAGCAGTTTTGTAAATTTCAAGGGTCTGTATAAAACTGTTTACAAGTATGGCCATATGTCAAATTAAATTTGGGGCACCCTTTAATTTATAGTTTTGAATTGTTGTTACTATAATGGTTATAGCAGTAGACATTCTGCCCGATTTGCAAGCATTTGTCTCTAACGGTTCAAAAGATAGCCACACATAGTTCAATTTACGTCACCTATGTGGACACCCTTTGATTTTTGGATATATTTTTGTATACCTTTTGCTTCTGGGAGCTATAGTTAATATTACACGTAAAAACCATTTATGTAGATTGGGACACCCTTTAATTTTTAAGATTATAAACTGTTTAACAAAGAATCAATCTGTAAGCATCACCTTTTAAATAAAGAACCAATGTTTTCAAAATCGATTCAGAAATGAGTGAGTTCTGCTGATATTCTGTCAAATTGATTATCTCCTCCTTTCTTTGAAGTCGGTTAAAAATAGCCGCACATGAAATAAAACCAATGAACTATAAAACCCTACAGACACCATTACACCCAGAAAAATGTATCGTTTGAAGTGGTTTAAGTGTGGTGGCATCGCTTAACCTAATTTTTTCAAAAATAAAGCCGTAGCTCACGTTATAGTGGAAGAAGATTGTTACAGCACCGTGACCAACCAATTTTTAGTGAACATTTAAACGACATTGGTCGGAGCGATATCTTGCTTTAACAGAAGTGCGCTAAGTGCCGTACAGCGACCGCAACCATCAACGTATTGAAATCAGAATTTTTATAAGTTGATCCTAATTAATGGATCAGTCAATTGTCCTCCAAGGTCGTACAATTTGTTACCTCTCGTTTATACCATGTGGAGCCACATAGACTCATTATTTGGTGCCTAAAAGCCAGCCATATTTCGTCTATGATGGCCACATCCTTGATATCAGTTACAAATATTCATGCCTCGCGTTGATCTTTTGACCAAAAAATTATTTTTATTAAATTTAATTTTTTTTGTTATTTTTTACAATTTAATATTCAATCAGAAATGCTCATAAACATTTTTCAACATAACCTTACAAGGCAGGTCTCTTTAGTTCTATTCCACAGAAAACTTGTCCTTGGGAATCAATATTATTTCACGCAAATGTGGATGGGACTAACATACACATTTATGGGTCACCCTTTAATTTTTAAATTAAACTTTAATTATTTAATGTAAGCTATGTAAAGTGCCTCCCTATTATGGTTTAAAAGAGAACATATATTAAAATCAGCCACATCTTATGTGGGGCACCCTTTAACTTTTTATTTTATTTTTTATACGTGGTATTACAGCAGGCAAACACACACATTTCAATAGTCTGACTGTTGCGATTCAGTAGATTAAGCTAAATAATAGTGAAAGTAACTTTTTAAATGGGACACCCTTTAAATTCCATTTTATGATTTTATACCTCTCTCCATATTGAACGCTGTCTAAATTTCAAGTACTTTCCTGTAAGGCTTTGAAAGATAATGACCTTAAATGTGAAATTTACTACTCTAGGGGGACACCCTATAACTTTTTTATTTCAGTTTTATAGCTTGCATTATAGGGAATATGGCAATACAAATTCTTTAGAAATTTCTAAAATCTCTTTATAACCATCTGAAAGATTAGACCTTAGACTTGAAACTTACTTCGCTGTGGGGAACCCTTTAAATCTTAAGTGTTTTATTTGCTTTCTTAGCAGCAATAATCATTCACCTTTTGTGAAAAGTGTCTGTCTATTACAGGTCAAGTGTTAGAGATGTAAAGACATTCTATCGTTACGTTCTTGTCCTTTAGACACGAAACCTAAAAAACGTTTTTTTTTTAAATAGAAATAAAAAAATGGTTATTAAAGCTCACTCTCATTTTTTTACACAATTTCAAAAAACTCCATGAAAAATATTTTGTCACAAAAAACGTCAGGATTTTTATGAATGACTTTTACGACTTAAAATACTTGAATGGTAAACGAAAAAAGAAAACTGAAAAGGGATATTATATTTAATTGTTCTTGAAATAATTTTTTCCGGTTGACTGTGGTGCGGAAGCATTTTTCTAGTATCACTTAAGTTTAAGGACAAGTCGTTACTCTGCGTAGTGTTTCAAAAAGTAATAAAAGCTGAAGACAGTTTTTTTTTGGGAAGAACTTCTTAAGCAGAAGAAGAAAAGTAAAATAATTTTAATTATTAATAAAAATTTATTAAATAAATTGTTTGAAAGGAAAGTAATAAAACCTTAAATTTATTTTTTATTATTATTGTGGAAAGGATTTTAATTTTTTTAAAATGTTGAGGAAGAGCTATCGAGCAAACTGCCCACCTGTTTTTGTTACAAAGAGAAAGTAAATTTATTGCATGGCTTTTAATGGTTTTATTTTTGGCGCCAAATATTAAAAATTACCTTTTTTATTTATGTGTTGTCTGTAACAGCTGTAAAAATGTTCATTTAAATAATTTAAAATATTTAACTAAAATTTTTGGCCTTTTAACTGGCGGCCATAAACCAAAAAAAACAAATTGTAAACGAATTATATTTTAGCTGCCATCATTTCCTCTGTCTTGAGAATCTTATTTTCCTGCTGACGCAGCTCCCACAGTTTAACTGTCAGTTACCTGCTGTGCTTAACAACAATTCAAGAAGCTTACTTAGTTTTTGTTATAATCCTTGGTTAACTTTTTTATAATTTAGTATCCTTTTTTTGCTATCACAAGAAAAAAAATTTTGACAAAGAAAATTTATATTGTTTTTAAAATCTTTTTAGCAGCAGCTGCTCGCTCAGTTAATTTACATTACGGCAAGATATAATATAATTGAAATATAAAAAGCTTGAGGATATAATTAATCTTTTAATATTTTTAGTGAAATCAATGTAAAATATTAAAGAAAGTTCAAGGAATAATGTTTCATGGCCGCAGAAGGTGATTTTAATTTTTTGCTTTTAATTTTTGTATTCAATTTTCTTAGTTTTTAATAAAAATTCTGAAATAACAAAAGTGTTAGTTTTTTTATGAAAATCAAAACCAGATAAAATTAATTGAGTTGTCTTTAAAATGAAATTAATTCTTGCACCAAAAAATAAAAATCTTTCTTTTGCTCATTAGTCTTTGATATCTAATTAGGCTTTATATATGGCTCTCAAACGTTACGTAGTGTCTCGTTAAAACAGACCCTCCTTCTAGTAGGATTCTGCTAGATATCAAAGGCAGTACTTCAGCAGACCTTAGCTCCTCGTTAGCACAAATGAAAAGCTTTAAATAAGCAAGTCAATACTACTCCTCGTAAGCTCATTCCCGCTGGTATTGCGGTATTTGTTCCTGCGTAAAAATAATATAATACATTTTAATCATAGAATGATCATATTCACCCCCAACGTGAACAAAATGTAAAATTTTTGTTCCCATTAAATTTTTATTCCCCATGAAGGAAAAATTGCTATCGTAAGTTTCATGGGAACGTTTGTTCCTGCTATCAATTCGTACTGAATACAAATTAGAAAGAAGAAAATATAAAGTTATAAAAAATTTAGAAATATTAATGATTGTGTTCTTGCAAGAGGAGGAGGTAATACAAGAGAGAACAATTTTATTTCAAGAAAGTGAAGTGCGAGATACTTAAAAGCCCTTGAAGTTAGCCTAGACACAAAAGGTCCAATCAATGAACCCAAATGGGCTGTGGCAACACGGCTGCCTGCCTAACCTACCCTTGACATTGCTACTAACCCATTTCAATAAAATAAATTTTTGTATCGGATCATTTAAAAAATATTTTTAATAAAAAATCTTCATAAATTTATAACCAATTGATAGATCTCTTTGTTTTGCATCTTGACGAGCATAATGTCAGTCTGCACTGCAGTAATTAAAACATATAAAAGCCGGCATAATGTATGCAGTTCCCCAGAAAAATTTAAGTGATCAAATCTAAGGGAAAAGGGAAAACATTTCGAGGGAAAAAATCAATCAAGATAAGGGGAATTTTTGTTAAAGTGAAAAATTATTCACGTGAATTACTCACGATTGCAATTTGGGGAAAAGAGAAAAAATTTCGAGTGCAAATATGTTCATGATAGGGGTGATTACATTGTAATATGGTAGAATCTTTAGTTGAAAAACATAACACAAAAAATAATTTCCCCCCTACGACGAAGCGCATTCTTCACGTGTAACTAAAAACTACTTTTTAAGAATTGCTGGTCGTATGTCTCGAATAATACGAACAATTTTGTTCTGTAAGGCGTAAATAGTTGCTGGCCTATTATAATAAACCTGCGATCCACAGGAAAAAAACGAGGGGTTTTAAACCCTACCTTGACACGTTCATTTTATTTTAGGGTCAATAAGTCGATGTTTGCCATCGCTTAATGACTAGTAGCGCCATTTTGTTGAAACCACGTATAAGCAAGCTCAGTGTCATCCATATTTAAAAACAAGTAAGAGTGCTTATATTTGGCTATGACGGTTCTTATATACCCTTCACCATCTATGAAAATCTTCTTTAGTGGAGTAAATCTCATCAAAAAATCAAATATTGGAGTGACAGAGATAAAAAAAGAAAAAAAACGTACTATTTAAAATTTTACATAAAAATGCCTCAATGGGTTAAGCATTTCTAAAAAAAATTTAGTATTTCCTTAAAGATCTCTTTAAAAGCTTTAAAATGATACCCATATTGATATTATAAAAAATTTGAAAATTTCAGAGCCCCTCAAGGCGCAAAATATGGCCGAGCGCCAACTTTTTCACTTGATGACTTTTTTCTAATTTTTTGATTCTCTATTACCTTATATATTTGTTTTTCTGATTGGAGTTATTTTATTATTCCAAATGGTATGAAAAAGTTAGAAGTTGGCGTGGTGTTTCGCCCTTTGCCTCGAATGACATTGAGCAACTATCATTCTGATTTTCAATAGCACCTCTTTCGATGCTATGTCTAATAGATTAGCGTATTTTAATTTTCTCTAGCTGATCTATTGTCTCGGTAAACTTGCTTTGAACACTAACACGTACGGACAGTCGAACATCGTTCAATCGGCTACGCTATGCATGAGAACTCAGAATATACATATTTTACGAGGTCGAAAATGGATATTATAGAAATTTTTAACGGATTGACAAACTTAGTTATACCTTTTACGTACTTTTTGTGGTGAAGAGTGTAATAATCAATACTCATGTCCAAAATGAGAGCTCATTTTTTAATAAACATCGATGACTAACGCCACCAGCAAGTGAACAGCACTAAACTAAGCATTATTCTAGATGTAATGGAGGATATAGGGTCTGTTGTAAAATGATTGATACCGACCTTATAGACCTTATACTTTCACTTAATATAATTCTGGTTATTTTTTACAATGTTATTGCTATTTCATGCAAAAATATGTTTGTAATAACAATAGTATTATTTTATATAATAAAGATAATTATTGACTATAACCAAATACGTGACTATTAGATTATGGTTACCTCAACCATATTTTTTTTGTGCGTATATGAGCACAAAGAAATAAACGATAGTTAGTGAAGGCCACATAATAATCAGTTCTGTCAAGGAAAGTGACAAATTCTTAACTGCTATAAAATGTTTCAAAATGTTACGACACCAATAAAGCCCTTAAGCCCACAGAAATATTTTAACAAAATGCGACGTAAATTGTGTGGGAAAAGAATAATAAAGAGCTGCTTGTTAGATAAATAAAAAAAAAAACTTTATTTATGCTTTACACATGAGAATACTAAATCACAGGCATAAATTGGGACTAAACAGTTTTCATACGTTTCCTGTTTCCCTTTTTTGTGATAACGATGCTTCAAATTGTTCAAAAGAAAAAAAAATAACATCTTTATTATTGTTAATGCATTTCAAAATTGGCTGTCCATTTGACAAGGGTCAAGCATTTTCTTTTTTTTGTGTTGTCATATTGTTATGTGACACAGCCATCTTCTTTTCTGTGGCACTGAATTTAACTGCTCTCCTTACTATTATCTGCCATAAAAACAAAAAAACTTCAAGTAGTCATTGTTTCCAATTTTACAAATTTTGTTGTTGACAGATTTATTGAAATTTTGTAACAAAAAATTTCCAATTGAATTTGTCTCTTTTTCATGCAGACACACATCATGTCACGACAAATAAAAGCATTTTTGCTCATGTGATTTTTAAAATCTTTTCCATTATTCAATTTTGATTTCAACATTTATTCAATTCACGTTTGAGTTGTCGAACCAACATCTCTTCATGTAGAGAAATTTGACAGTTTGTGGTTGTTGTTCAAGTTGTTTAAAATTGCTTGGACATGACAATTGATGTGATTTGAAAAGGCTTTGTAATTTATTTATTAAAATTTTTGCTTGTTTTTAGCTCGTCAACGTATTCAATGACAATCAACTCGTAAAATTCAATGTTGATTTCATCTTTAGAAGGATTTTACAAATAAATTAATAAACCAAAGTGGCAAAAGTTGAGCTTCATCTGTAAGTCTAATAATATCGCCTTCATTTTTATTTCCAATTATCAACCACGTCAGGTTTGGTTCTTACATCATCGCGGTCACATCAACGAAGAGATGTTTTTTTTTTAAATATTTGTTACTTCACAACTCCGAAATTTGTTAAGTGCTTTTGTTCAGATTATCCTCATTGTAGAAGATAGAATTGATAAAATTAAACATTAAAGGGTGTCCCAATAAAACACACGCAATTTTTACATATTTTTTGAAGTAAAATAGGCAGACATTGCAAATTTCATTGGGATGGTGCTTTATAACAGAAAACAAAAAAATAAAAAATAAACTTAAAATTTAAAGGGTGGTCCAATAAAGTTGTAGTTTTGACGTATATTACTTTGTCTATTCAATATTCGACATTCGAAACTTTACACATAGTGTGTGTTACCGCATCCTCTAAAATATCAAGTATTTAAATTATAATAAAAATTTTGAGGGTGTTCCATACAGACTCGAATTTGACGTATGTGGCCTTATCTGTTGAGCTTTAGTAGACAGACATTTGAAATTTAAGCAGAATGTGCACGGCCTCTAAAACAGTAAGTAGTGAAAAACAAATTATTTGATATTAAAGGGTGTTCCAAAATAGACGTAATTTTGACGTATAAGCACTTTTTTTGCCATGAACATAACAGTTAGGCTAAATGCAGCTGTGGCATGGAGGCCAGGGGACTGTGGCCATGCGGTCATTTTTGGTTGCTCCCCGGCTATTGCCGACAATATCGATTACTTCTCGCCCACCGCCATGTCTGATATTGGTATCGTAGTATCAACGTCAGGCACGTCAAACATGCTTCGCAGATATGTGCTTGATGTCTATACAGACTGGTCAAACTCAGGCACGGGGGTTGGGGGAGGCGTCTTCATTCCTAGATTTTGGATCAGGATGAAGTTTACGCTACAGGATCAATGTAGCGTGATTCAGGCTGAGATCTCAGCCATTAGAAGGGCGGCTTGCTGAATGAGGTACCATAGGATATGCGGAGAGGGTATCCGAATCAGTACTGACAGCAAGGCAGCGATTAACTCCTTATCGGGTGTCTATACGACATCCAGATTGGTTAGTAAATGCCGGACATCTCTGGACGAGATGGCGAGACATTACAACCTGGAACAATTTTGGGTGCTGGCTAACTCGGGCATACCCAGGAACATAGTCGCGCACGAATTCGGCAGATCTGGAACTCGGTTGAGAGACTGGGCGATAGAGATCTTCAAACCTGCTAAGGTTTTCTCGAGAGCAGCTGGATACACTGGTGGCTGTGCTGACAGGACACTGTGTCATTGGTTACCATGCAAGGAGACTGAATCTTCCGCACTACGATTACTGTAGGAGCTGTCAGGATGAGGAAGAGGAGGAAACGGTGGAGCATCTGCTCTGCCATTGTGGTTTGGATATGGATCTTGATGGTAGCGTAGGGACCTGAATTGATCCTTACACATCCTGTTCCAGGTAACACAACGGGACCTTTAGGACACAAGCGAGTTGGTTTCCTCACGCCGACAGCCTGTGCAACCTAACTTCACAACCTAATTTTTACAGGGATCATCTTGAGTGTTCATTTTTATCGCTGCTGTAATAAGAATAGAAATCAAAGGGTGTAAATTTGACATGTATGGCTTTATTATACGAAACTTGGCAGGAAAAATTTTGTTGTTTAACCCGAGGATGTATTACTGTATCCGCTTTTATAAGAAGTATAGAAAATAATATAGAAAAACAAAAGGTGGACTTATAGAGATGTGATTTGGACGTATGTGCTTCTAATTCTGAACTTTAAAGTTAAAATATTGATATTTACATCGAGTTAAATTACCGAACTTTAAATTACAAGAACTTTAGAAAGTAAACTGAAAGGGTGATCCCATAGAGAGGTGATATTGACTTCAACGGCCTCATCTATTGAATTCAAGCAACATACCCTTGAAATTGAATCATTGTATTAACTACGATTACTAAAGCCACAAGTATATAAAATAAAAAAATTTAAGGGCATTCCATACGAGTTGCGTTTTTGACGTTTTTATTTTTTTAAAAAGTTCGGAATAAACACAAACTGTTTGTTACTAAAATCGTTATAAAACTTACTTTGAAATTTATTCTTGGTCCACTTTTAAATTTTATTTTAGAATGGAAGACTGTATGCCTCCCTATTGGCCTAAAATTCGATTTTTATGAAAAAACTAAATTCAAACAAACACTTTAAAAACTATTTATTCTTTAAATTCTTTTTAACTTCACGTGTTAAATAGAAAATTTTCAATTTGTAATAATCTAAAATATTGTTTTCTCCTTTGTGCTTGGAAACGTGATAAAATTGTTGAAAATCCAAACAAAAGGTCAGGGGTTTGCTTTTCCAAAGTATATGTTGTCAAATACAATTGAAAATTAAATTTCAATTAACATTTCTGTCGTTTACAAAAATGGAGAAAAAAGGACAATTATTAAATCTTTATTTATTTGTGTCTTGTTAAATTAGATGAGATAAAGAAAATGATTTTTAAAATTAATAAAATAATTATCAAGGAAAATCAGTAAAAAAGGAAAAAAAATAGAAAAAGCTAGTTTTTCATGTGACCTTTCGGGCACTTGTTTAAAAAAAATATATTAAAAAAAATAAATTAAGTCCATATTTAATAATGTTATTCCCATAAATAAATAAATAAATGTTAAAGAATTACATAATGTTTTGTTTTGTAATTGTGTGAGCATTCAAATGAAAACGCAAATGCAAATAATAATTTGTTTTATGTTTTCTCCAACGTAAAATAGTTGAAGCCATAAATTAATGTTGTATAATAGGAGCGGTGTACAGTAATGTGCAAAAGTACTATTGCCGAAATGCATTTAAATATTCAATTTAAGAACGATATAAATATTTTTTTTAATAATGTATAAAATGAGTTTAATAACATCAAGAGAGAATAAAAACCGGATATGTAAACAAGATATTTTAATTATTGAAAATTTTATGAAACATTTGTGTGAAAAACAATCAGAGGTAAAATTTAAGAATTCCAATTAAAAGTATCTTTTTGTGTCCTTATTGTCGCTTTAAGCTAAAATTGTTCTTCAAACTAAAAATACAAGAAAACGAAAGTAAGACCACTGTTGTGACATGCCATCGCATTGAAACTAAACCCACAGGCTTAAAAAATTTTTAATTCCCTCTCAATATCTTTCGAATTAATATTTCTTTTTTAAAAATATTTATTCGAAAACCCTTAAACGATTATATGAATTAACATTGCGCTTGTTATAAAAAGTTTGAGATATTTGAGCTTTAATTGACATGAAAAAAATAAATCCAATAAATATTTATTGGATTTAAAACTGCATAATACGCCTGTTTTACAAATGTGTACAAACGACAACAACGTAAATAAAAAATTAATTAAAATAACGTACTTGAAATTATTTTTAATTCTCTGTTTTGATATCAAATTGATGCTGTTTAACCAAACATAAGAGATGTGAGTAAAATTAGTTGTAATGCAAAAATTGCATACGGTTTGCATAGTTTTAAATGAAAACATTTTGAGGATTTAATATAAAAATTAATCATCTTTTTGCGAGTGTGGCAAAAAGAGTTTAATATTACAACTTTAATTTGCATATAACAAAATTATAGTAAGCAAATAGTAATTAGTTGCCTTAATCCTGTTTATATGCAGGTTTGTTATCCAATCGCCTGTTATATAATTACTTACTTAATTGCTTATAAAACATGGACAAGGTTTCTAAAAATAAACAGTTTTAAAACAGGGTTGCCCGTTTAAGGCCACATACAATTAGGTAAAGAACAGAAATATTGCGATTCATCCATTCATTGTGAACTGCTAATTTAAGGCTTTAAATGTAATAAAAAAACTTTTGAGTGACCGCCATGATAAAGTGTGCCAATAACGTGTGTTTAAAATACGTGTACAAGTCATATGAATTGTCAAAATTGCTATTCATATGTAATTTCGCGTGTATCTTAAGATCAGCGTTACACATACGTTTTATAGTTATCATGTTCACATTTGCATATGACACGTATAAATGACATAACCTCCTGTTGTAGAAAAGAAAACTTAAATACTTAAAACAGTGATGTCAACTATTAAATATTTTTTGGCTATAATTATTTAAAAAGTAAAACTTTACGATTTAAGTTGAAGAAGCACACATGCAAAATTTAAAGAAACAAAAAACAAAAACCCCAAATGTAATCATTACAATGCACACTTGGGATTTTTTCATTACCATTGAAAGTTCATTGGCATTTTTTAAAATAATGATAATGAAAAAAATTTAACTACCATTTAATGCCAATGATGTTATTTGAATTATAATTGTTTCTAATAATAGTAGTGAAATTTTAATGAAATCGTTTAATTACTAATAACAATTGCATCAAAAATTAATGTTTTTAGAAAATACAAATTTTCGATCGCAAAAACTTAAAAAAAATTATGCATAAAATAAATAAAACTTAACGCTCTTGTAAATAGATATATATTTGAAAATTTTATTAATTTATCATTTTGAAGTCAAAAATTTGTAAAACTTTAAGTCTGAGCTCTAAAGTCACCAACTAGCAGACCTTATTACTTACACAGAAACAAAAATATGTTCCCATAGCTTCTTATTATTCCTGAGAAAGTTAAATATAAATGCTTTTCTCAACTAAATTTTATGTTTGTAAAAACTTATTATTGATATTTTTGTTTCCTGATGATGCCACCCAACAGTGTGGCGAAAAATTTAGCAAAAATGAATAAAAAATAAAAAATAATATTTTTATTTAAAAACCGACCTAGTGCTTAAAACATTAGAAAATAAACTTCGAAAGTTAAAATTTATATATTTTATTAAATTCTTGTGATCAAAATGCCATTTTAAAATAATGCTCTACTATTTTTAGTGTAATGAAACAAGGAATACATTCATTAATGGTAATGATTTGAAAGGATTTAATATTTAGTCAATGGTAATGATTTTGTTTTTTAACTAATTATTAATGAAACTTTTTCATTGAAAAGTATTACTATTATTAAAAGCAATGGTAATGCTAAAAAGATCATTAGCATTATTTATCATTCAATGCTAATGAAATCGTCAATCAATTAGTCCATCTAATTAATTATTCCTATGTGTGTTACAAACACATAAAAACTAAATATTTCCCGAAAAATATTTATTCTGCTATCTGTGATAATTATTCACATGTAAAATTTACATTGGAAATGTCCCATTATTATTTTTCACATTATTAGTTTTTTATATTATTTTTATGAAAATATCTGTTGTTATATAGTTAAACATATCAAAAAAAAAAGCCTGGTAAAGAAGTTACTTCCACTAATATTGTGTGTGTATAGAATAATTACCATAATTAACTAAAAAAAAAAGCTGAGCTTATAAGAAAATTATCTGCAATGATCTGTTAAGTTTTAAATAGAACAGTTAAACTTCATTTAGGCACTAGCAGTATTTATTGCATTTTTTGGATTAATACATCTGTCAATGCAGTGCGCCATTCAAAATTTATCGTGAGAGGCCAATGTAAGCGGCATGAGGACGCGGGCGGCAATCAGCTTTTTGCCGCTTGAATTTATTTTATATAGGCAAATAAACGCGGCTTCTTGAAGTAGAAACTTGTGTAAACGATATAAAACATTTGTAGTTTTTTGGCGCAGAAATAAATAAATTAATTTGCTAAAAATTTTAAAAGGAAAAATAAATAAAATGTAAAACGATTTAGTGAAAAAGAGAAACGCAAAACGACTATGGATGATTTGACAATTTAAAGCGGCAAAACGAACATTGCCGCTCGGCTGGCTGCTTTTAACGGCATTGCTAAGTTAAATTAAATTCAACGTGATAAAAATCTTGTATGAGTATTTTTATTAACAAACTTAATTTTTTTCAAATAGGTAATACTGTTGACGAATGCCGCTTGCATTGTCCTTTCACCATTATAATTAAGATAGGTTTACCAACTTCGGTTATTTGTAGTTAATATGATTAATTTAAAACAGCCATAGTTCTTGATCATACGATTTCATTATAAATTGAATAACTAATGAGTAAATTTATGATACAAATTAAGAAACATTTGTTATCAAAATTTACGATCACGCATAAAGGAAAGACAGGCTTCAAGAAATTGTTCATAACTTTACATTGTCATGTAAAAAATATTTAAGTTCTTGGTGATTTATATCTTCTATATAAAATTTCAATTAAATTTGCGTTTTTACTTTCTTGCGACCTTGTCGCTTGTCTCGTTAAAATCCATTGCTGTTCACTTGTTTCCCTTCATCATAATTATGAACACATTTGTTTTTCAGGTGGCTTTAAAACACAGACAAACTCATCATCCTGTAAAATATTCCACAGAAGTATATGTTATCTAATGTGTTAGAATTTTGTCATCAGCAAAGACAGCTATTGACATTACACTCAACAACAGCTGAGTAAGGAAACTTAAATTTATGGATTTTTATTTTATTTTCCATAGAAGTGACAAGGCTCTTGAAGGCAAAATGCTAACTTTCTGAATTATTCTGCAGTTTATTTGTCTGCCAGTTGTTGTGGCAACATCTTTATAACATATTTGTTATTCGTGTTCAAAGCAAATCAACATTTTTTTTCTATTTCTAATTTATTTGTACCATCCAGTTCCACTTGCTACTTTAAAATGAATTCAAAAAACAAAAAATTTAGGGTGATGTAAGAAATTACATTATATAACTTTTTGAATATTTTTTTTTGCATTTGATTAAAGAGACAGAAAGTCTCTTAACTTAAGAAGCATAGAAAAATTATTTAAAAAAAAAAATATTAATAAACAAAGTAATACAGAAATTGTGGGGATGTCCATGTAAAATTTTGTCTATTAAAAAAAGTCTTAAAAATTGCAGAAATTGTGAGAAGAGACATGCAAAGCTGAACAATATCCCTTTATTTATATGGTGAAGTGTAAAATTATCAGATCATATTTCTTAAACTAAATGACACCAGTGGAAATATATTTTAAATCACCTACAAATCAAGTGAATAACACACAACTAATGATTCTATAAAAAGTAAGTCTAGTGAAAAGCCCGACGTATTTAATTGGTTATTTTATACTTTGTCATATAATCATTCCCTTTTTGAATTAAGGCCTTCCTTCCTCTTTTTCTACAATTCTATACACAAGTGTCAAATGACTCATAAATGAGAAAATTCATCCAACTAAGCAGACAAACTAAAGGGGAGTAAATTATTAGTTTTAAAAATTACTGCCAATGCCCTTTGGTGTTTGTTTTTTGTGGGTGTGTTTGTGTATGTCAAGTGTTTCAATTAGTATCATGTGTGTACTTGAAGGCTTTTTGAGGACATTGGTGTTAGGGTGATGTTTAGAATGGTGTTAATGTGTTTAAAGCTTATTTCATTTTTTGTTATTTTACTTAATTACGGGTGTAATTTTAAGCCAAAGAAAATTTAAAATTTTAAAAAAGTAACATAAAAATTTCCGTTTTATTTAAGTATATGGCCACCATGACAGTTATGGATGATGTAAATTTTAGACCTCCTATTTTTCACAGAAATAACCTACCCCTGAATAAAGTGGAGGTCCTGTAGCTGACAAAGACGGCGGCATGTCATAACTTTGAAGGACAAAATGTCCATGGAGACAAAGTGACATTGATATTTTAGGTATATTTAATGGTGTTCTATGTAAGAAAGAGACAACGTTTTTATAAACTGTGGCTATGCAGAAGATCTTTCGTAAACGAAGACATTATTTTTTTTATTGTGGACATTACGACACTTTTATAAGTGACACTATGTCCATACTAAAAACAACACAAAGTCCATGGACATGATGACATTTTTCAAAGCGACATAATGTTCATGGCCATTATGTCACTTTTGAGTGCGATATAAAGTTCATAAAAATTATGTCCGTAGGCACTATGACATGCCGTCACAAAAAAAATAAATGAATGAGAAATTATTTAAAAATGATCAAGTGTGGACAACACTCTGCCTGCTTTGTGACAGCTGTTTTACTATTGAAGGAAATAAGGCTATATATTTTTATATTGAGGCATACTTTAATTTTTTTGTAATGGCTACAGCACAGTTCCTAACAGGAATGTTCAGATCATACTATACGAGATATAGAATCCTGCGACCGAACTTAAGATATTGTGCGCCACTACATGAAATGAAACAAGTAGCAAAAGCGGCTGGGAGAAGCTAAAACTTTTTAACAACAACAGAAAAAGAGTAATTTTTCCACTTACATTATTACGGTTCGGTAACAAAAGGGCAACAATATTTTAAACGTTTTTAAGGGTAAAAAAGCAATTCCACTTTTTTTTTGCTAAACTGCTTGCTCGTCTGGTCTTCGTCCATTTACACGTCTGTGACAGCCGGTTATTACTGGAAATTTGTAGTAAGTAGAGTCACAGAAGGTGTATCACTAATGCTGCAATTAAAAAAAAATAAAGGGTGTTCCAAATGTGACGTAAAATTTACAAAAATACTTCAAATTTGCACAATGCATGTAAAACTATGTACGCTATAATGACAAGTATAAAACCTAAAACATTAAATTAAAGGGTGTACCAATAGTGACCTGGTCTTTAAATAATAAATAAAATGGGCATGTTTTTGAACCGTAATTAACAGACACTTTAAGTTTAACTATTTTAAATAAAACTTTAATTTAAAGGGTGTTACAATAGTGACATGATTTTAATGTATGTGCCTTTAGTTTTTCACTTGTAATACTCAGAGTAGAGAGTATGTACAAATGTGTTCGATATGGAAATAAGCGTCAACATGTCTGCAATAAAAATAAATGTGAGCAATCAATTAAAAAATTTAAGGGTGTCTCCATTGAGTGTGAAATGAAATTAAGGGTATCCCGATCACGCAGAAAAAAAAACATGGTTGTGATATGGTCACAATAACCATATTATGTTCTTTGTAACAATTTATGGTTGCGGAGAACCAATTATAGTTTTTTTTTTACCAAACTTTAGTCACGATAAACATTTGTTTTTAACTTTTAACGATTATATGGTTGCTGTGCATCAAAAATGCAACATGGTTGGTTTTATCTTAAAAAAAATCAACCACAACCAAAGTTTTATAACTTAAAAAATAATATAAAATATTTAACCATAATATATTATCATTAATCAAGGTATGGTTAAAAGCAACAGAATAATGTTTGCGGTAAAAAAATATTTTGCTAAAATTTGAAATTGTTTTTATTGTTAAAGAGAGTGAACAAAAATTATATGCAAAATATGAAAACAAATAAAAAGGGAACCAAAACATTAAAAAAAGGTGAAGTTGATATGAGTGTATGTATGTATGCTTACAACATTTAATGTTTTCATTTGAACATAATTATATTTATACTTTGGATAACAATATGGTTGCAAATATAACAATACTATGTTTTGTTAGCAACCATATAATGAAACCATAATATGTTGCTCTTAGATTATGGATACCTCAACTATATTTTTTATTTGCGTGATATTAACGTAATTTTAAGATATATTGTCTTATCTTCTTCATAACAAATAAATGAAACGGTTTCTCAAACATGGACCGGAACCCTTCGTATGTGAGTCAAACTTACACTTGGTGGATTTTTATACCTCTAGTAGGTTCTCCCTTCTCTCTCTCTCTCTCTCTCTCTCTCTCTCATATTCACAAACTAATATGGATCGACTCAATTTAAATGATATCCGTCCTTAAAAGGCGACACATTACACATCTTTTGAATTAATTTGATTAATTTATCGAAAGCTTCTAACTTTTCTTTAATATCTCTCGTTTTTACTTAAATAAAGCCCAACAATTTAAACTTCTTTTATTTATAGTCGTTTAAGAATACAAAAATCAAAATTTTTATAATTTAAAAAAATTTTTACTTAAGCCAGGTTTAAGTTACAAATCTTTCTTTAAATTTTTTATATGTTGATTTAATTCCTTTACCTTTCAGGTTGTTTAAAAAAAATAATACTAATATTTAAAGCTTCTGACCATAATCCATTTAACTTTATAAAAGTCAATTAAATACTTCTGCAGAATCCTTTTAAAATTGTGGCAAAATTAAATTTCCTGAATTTAGAAGACACAAAAAAGTGTAATAAATATTTGTGCTTAAAATTATTAAATAAAATACAAACACATAAACAGAAAGACAGACAAATGACCGACAAATTTACAAAAAAGTAAACACAAATAAAAGGCCGAGAAAAAATATTTGTCAGTTAAAAGCTTCCGGACAAATGAACAAAAATATTTTATCACACACTTTTCTAATGTTTAGAGACTTAAATTGATACATGAAAATTTGAAAAGACCAACATAAATTTCATGTTTAGCAACAACCTACGTGTTGGTTGTTTAACAACTGCTACTGCTTTACGTATATTTATGCAAGTATATGAGTTTGTGTAAATGTTCGTTTGCAAGTGTGTTTTATATTTAGTCATACGTAAATAACTTATGAATTTTTAATGAAATTATCAACTAAGAAATAAAGTAAATTAAATACAAAAATTTATTCATAGATAAATTCTTTTCTTAAAACCTTTTTGTCATATTCAGAAGTTTAGTTAAATTTTAATATTAATGAAAAAAATATATTTTTTTAAAAAATTAAATAAAGTGTATAAGAAAAATGAATCCCTCTTAATTTTGTTAACTTACCTTAATTGTGGTTGATTCGTTCGAATATAAACATTTCATGATATTTTCATAAAATATTCATTATCGAAAACTAATAATATCATGAAGGAATCAAGCGCAATTAAAGTGAATTAACGAAAAAAAAAATCCATATTAAAATTTTTTATTTTTTAATTCTTTAATGGTTCAAAAGATAAGACAATATACATATACATAAATAGGTTACTTAAAAACACCCCTTTATATTTTAGTATTATTTTTGAATATGTTATTATAGCGAACACACAGCCTTTGTAAATTTCAAAGGTCTGCCAGTCTCTAATGGAGACACCCTTTTCTTTACAGTTTCATTTCTTATGCTTCTTGTTATAATAAAAATACACTCCCTGTTTGTAACAGTTCAAAATATTTTGACAGATACCTGAAGTTCGCTTGCAGAAGGGGACACTCTTTAATTTTTAACTTAAGTTTATTTTTTAATGTTACCATAATTCTACGTCTTTTAAGGAAATTCAAGTATTTAGCTGTAACGATTCCAGGGACAGAAGCACAGACATTGAACGATAGCAATAATGCAACGCTTTTATCCCTTAACAAGTCATTAATTCTATATATTGAGCTCGAGCTCAAGTTAAGTATAATCTGTGATTATTATAAAGTAAAATCAAATTAAATTGGAATTATATAATTCTATAGATTTTTTTAAAAGATTTTGCTTTCTTTATTTTTTTATGTATTTATTTCCACAATTTTATAGTTCAAATAAAAGTGATGGATATCAGATGTCATTTTTAATTTACCCAAAGAATAAAAATCCTAATAAAGTAATATTTTTTAATTCAAAAATTCTCTGTCTGACTTATTTAAACTAAAGTTAATTGCATTATTTATTTATGCCATTTTGCACATAAAACTTGATTAATCAAACGGACACTAACCTTGTTTTTGTTGTATGTTCGTTAACACTTGTTGCATATTAAAAAATGTAATTTAAAGTTTGGCAGAAACAAAGTTTTAATTAAGTAAAGATTTGCACATTTGCAAATAAAAGCAAGTAACAGTGCTATGTTCGGCTATGATGAATCTTATATACCCTTTACTATCGACGTTAATCTAGTTTAGTGAAGTAACTGTAATCTAAAAAGTAGAGACAGAGAATAAAAAAATAAAAAAAATATTGTTAATGCATATAATTTCATATAGAAATGCCATTGGCTCTTAACGGGTTAAGCATTTCTAAAAATTTTAATTATTTCCTTAAAGATCTCATCAAAAGCTTTTAAATGACACCCATATTGATATTTTAAAAATTATGAAAATTTCAGAGCCCTGTAACTCGGAAAATATGCGCGAGCGCCAATTTTTTCACTTAATGTTTTTTTCTTAGTTTTTTAATTCTCTAACGCCCTATATATTTATTTTTTTGGAGTTACTTTATTGTTGCAAATGACATGAAAACTTTAGAGGTAGTTGTCGTGTTGTGCCTGCTGCCTCGGAGGACATGGACCAATCATGTTCATTTCCAATAGCTCCTCTTTCAATACTATATTTGATCGATATAGTGTTGAAACGGACATCGCTCAATCGACTTCGTTATACATAAGAAGTCAGAATATATATACTTTATGGGCTCGGAAATGGATATTGTAGAAATTACACACCGAATGACAAAAATTTTTAAATCCTTTTTCCACTTTTGATGGCGTAGGGTATAATAAAGTTTTTGGAATTCAACTCTGCTAGTAATTATTTCACATATCATGAATGTGCGTAAAGTTGTAACGATAAACAAGTAAAAATTAAGAAAACTTACGTTTTATACTCAACTTTAAATGACTCCATCCATTAATATTTGTTACACGAACTATGACTTACCCGCAGATTTTGTTTTTTTTTCTGAGTTTTGTCACAAATTTTCACAAATTAGGAAAATGTTGGTTTTGTTTCAAGCGTTTTAATTATTCTTCCATGTGTTTTACTTAAAAAAATAAAAGTAGTTCGTGTTATAGCGACCTTTTGGTTTATGGATGCAGGGACATGCAGCAAAAACTTTTGCACTCATAGATTTTCTTTGTCTGTTTGTATTAATTTGCTTGGTATGCCGTTGTGTAGTGTATGATTTTGCTTGTTATCATTGTATAACCTGTAAGAATGTCATTTTGTCTACTGGTTGAGGTTGCTGTTTTTATATTGTTTTCATTTCAATTGAGTTCTAAAACAACCTTGAAATAATAAATCTAACATTTTGACAGCATCAGGGTTAAAAGAGTAATAAAAACAAATAAACAGACGTGTACACTTATATTCGTACATACATTCATACATATGTTCATGATGTATTTGTATTGTTTTAACAGAAAAAAAAGGACACTTGACGTCTCTCAACTATTAACATTGAAAATATATAATTTATTTAACTTTTGTATAGAAAAGGTAAAACAATTGAAGTAAATTTTAATGAATAATTTATAAAATTTTTTTCCCCAAAATAAAGCATGAAAAACGTAGTTTTGGCTTTTGAACTGGGCCATAAATATTTTATAACCATCTGTGTAATACAAAAACTAATATTAACAAAGGCCATTGAAATATCTGTTGAAAGGCAACGTGCAGAGTTACTTAAGTGGATTATTATTAAACCGGTATCTTAAATTTAAACTTGTTACAAGGAATAGCTTTTAAAGGTTTTACATTTGTTTAGAATTTCTTAAGTTGCTGCATTGCACAAAACTGAAATCTGATCTCTTGTCTTGAAATTTGGTGGTTCATTCTTGGTATATAACTCATGATTAATTAAGTGACTTGTGAAAATTATCCGAAAGACGAACGAAAGGTTCCAAATATCTATCAAATTACCAACGATATTGTGTTTATTTTCTTCTCTGATCGAATTCTGTTACCATATTGCTGGTACGGCCAATCAGACATGTCACAGAACTCAATTTCGAAAATTAGTTTTTCAAAAAACAAAAATTTCTTTGGAATAAAACGATTTTCAAGTCTTAAAGCAGAATTGAATTTTGAATTTTTTATTTTAAGGTTTTTAAATTTCCCTTTTTTTATATCTTTAATTAGATTAAATTAAAAAATTAATTAAATTAAAAAATTCAAATCGAATTTTCTTTTAGAATTAACAAAATAAATTGGAAATTTAAGAAGGACTTACTAATACAAAATTAAAAATTATCCAATCGGAATTTGAGACTTGTCTGAAGATTTGGTTAAAAATTATGTAATTTCGTAATCGAACCTTAATTTCTGAATAGATTTTATGAAATGTACGACCACATATTAATATATTAATCCAACTAAAGATAGTCTTAATTGTGTTCAAACTCGCATAATGTTGTGTAGTACAAAACCATACTATGTTCTCTGCAACAATGTATGGTTACCGTGAACAAATTATAGCTGTTGCAACCAATACTTTTTTTTAGAGTAAAATGTTTTTGTACAAATTTGATGCTTAAAGGAGCAAATGTTTCAAAGCTTTAAAAACATTTTAGTTGCACCCTTAAAAACTAATTTTTAATTCGTTTCTTAAATAAAAAAATAAATTTAAAATAAAAATAAATAAATTTAAAAAGGATTTTATAATATATATAATATTTTTTTTAATTTTTTGATTTTAATAAGCTTTTTATCTTATTTCAATTATATTATATATAACATGGTGCTCTTATTTCACGGTTACCTCAGCCATGTCTCTTTCTTGCATGTAACTTATGTGCTGATTTTTCTGCCTTTAAATTTTTTTTTGTTTTTTTTTCCTTTAATAAATTGTTTTAGAAAAATTCGAAACAATTTTTATGAATAGTTAAAAAGACAAAATTTTTTCAATCAATCAAATGCTTTGGATTTTTTATAATATTTTCCAATAATCTTTTGAAACTTGGCATTTTTCCAGTGAAATATTTACCTTTAGATTCCTTATGCTTCTAACACCGTCCCGCATATTATCTTATCCTCTCCTTTTTTAGCTTCTTATATTACAACAAACTCCAAAATTTTTTCTAATTTATGCTTTCCTTTTCACATAATTTACGCATCTTCTGTTTTGCTTAAGACATTGAAAGCGGATTTATATGTTAACTACATTGAACGTTTTTTATTTTATATGAAAATAAAAAATTCAGTTGAATTTAAAACAAAAAAAGAGCTGATGTTGATGTACAAAAAAGGTTAAAAAGGTTTTTGTGTTTTAATTTATGCCTGATTAAAATTAAAGGGATCTGAGTTGGAAGGTCCTTTCAATTGTCTTAATAGCAATGAAAAATGAATATCCTAATAAAACAGTTTGATGTAAAAAAAATTAGAAACAAAATTTAATATTAAATCTTGAATTAAGAGAAAGTTGTATTTTTATTTGATAATGATAAATAAATCAATTTAAAATTAAACAAATAAGAGTGTTATACTCGGCTATGTCGTATCTGTAATACCCTTTACCATCAATCTAGTTTAGTGAAGTAACTCTAATCAAAAAAGCAAATATTGGGGTGAAGAAGAATAAAAAATAAAAAAAAAATATGTACTATTTATAATTTGACATAAAAATGCCATCGGCTCTTAATGGATTAAGTATTTTTAAAATTTTTTAGTATTTCCTTAGAGATCTCATCAAAAGCTTATAAATGATGGGTGTCATTTCATTGATATTTTAAAAAAGTTTAAAATTTCAGAGACCCGCAACTCGGAAAATCTGGGCGAGCGGCAATTTTTTTACTTGATGTTTTTTTCTTATATTTTAATTCTCTATCGACCCATATATTTGGTTTTTTATTGGAGTTACTTCATTGTTCCAAATAGTATGGAAAAATAAGAGGTAGGCTTGGTGTTTTACCCTAAATACATGGACCGATTTTGCTCTATTTTTCGAGCTACGGGCCGCTGAACTTTAAAAATTTTTTTAAATTAATGAAAATTGACTTATTTTCGGCTTTTTGGTTCAATTTTAATTTAATTTCTAAACATTTTTAGAAAGAAAAATTATTTACAAATGTATGCGGACGTTTTCCAAAGAAAACAAGAAATATTAGACGCTAGCAGAATGAGATGCAGCATTTTCTGGACCAACACATCCTTCATCAGCATTCTTTGCTTCTATCTACCTAATGTTAGGAACGTCGTAAACATCATCTATTTAACCATTTAATCTTAATGTTAATTTGATCAGATGAAGTCCACACACAACTTAAAGCATTTCTTTGTCGTTCTCTTTGTAACTCGTCTTGTACATTTGTTGTTGCTTTTGTACTAACCTTCTGTATAGCCACGAAATGCAACTTTTATTTTTAATTAGTCATACTTGTTTGCTCACAACATTACAGATGCTGTCCGAGTTTCATATTGACTGTTATGACGCGGTGCCTAGCGTTTGTTTTAAATTTTCTCCCAGTCAGGATTTGAACCATCGATCTTATAAATTAATAAAAATTGACTTATTTTCGGCTTTTTGGTTCATTTGTAAAATATCAATATGGACATCATTTAAAAGCTTTTGAAGAGGTCTTTAAGAAAACAAAAAACTATTTTTTAAAAATGCTTAACCCATTGAGAGCCTTAATTTTTTATTTATTGTTAACTCTCTGTCATTCCAATATTTGTATTTTGGATTGGAGTTACTTCACTAAACTAGATTGACATAGATGGTGAAGGGTACAATAGATACGGCATCCTTTGGTTATTGCCTGTTTCACATTTCTCACTAAATGCTTAAATCTTTTTATCTTGTTACAGTGAGTGGTCATTTAACTGAATTTAATTTAGTTTTTGATTTTATTTTAAGCTTTTCCATTATTGTGTTAGCAGCATTCTCTCTGATAGCTTTAATTCTATAGTGTAATCCCATCTAACCTTTTAAGGGCTGCATGGCCTATTATAAATTATCAATCTTCCTGGAACTATTCACTACTACGACAATAATTTCGTGACTTGTAAAAACCTTAAGAAAAGATGTTGAACGCATTTTATTTATCCGTGTGCCCAAATTCATCTTCAAATCTTTTATGCTGCTAAAAAAATATGTGAAAAGGAAAGGGAGCGTTCTGACGGATATTTGTAGAAGGCTTAGTGAGATAATTTTTTCTATTTTATATACAATGCAGATTCAGATCTTTTAAAATAACATTAGTTACAATATTGTACTCCAGACAATAATTCCTTCTCAAAATAAAAGAATTTGTAAAATGTTACTATCAGTTATTTGCTAAGAAGGAAATAATAGTTGCCACTGTCATTGACACCCTAAAAGCTGAAGTGATGGATGTTACTCAGTACTTAGTTCAAATACTAAACAGAATTTACAACAAATTATCGCACAATGATCAAATCTGTGAAGCAACCACAAAATTTACATCTTTAGAAAAATTAAAGAATTTAGAAAATAGAACGGAATAAATTCTTATGCAAACATTTGCATAAATTATCAAAAGGTAAACAAAGTTTCATTCTTGGTTTTCAAGAAAAAGTAAGCAATTATTTATTCTTATCAACATCCTGAGAAAAACACACTAAAAGAAAAGAACAGAAAATTTGAGAGGGTCACTTATTTAAAAGTACCAGCAAAAAATTTTAGCAATAGCCGGATAAAACTGTCAATAATCATTCACCGTTCAATTTGTCAACTGTTTTTTTTATGGCATTAAATATTGCTGTTGTTTGTTGCTTTGTAAATCCCGAATGACGTGCCATCTTCAGGTTTATTCGGCACAAAACGATGTAAAAAAAAACTGAAGGAGGTACTCAACAGGGGAATTTGTAAAACTGATGAAATAAATTTATTTTTAGTTTAAGACATGAGGGGAAGAAAAATTAGTATAATGAAGAAAAGTCTCTTGACTGCCATAGATAGTGAAAGAGCACTATAAAAAAGAAAAAAAAAATTATAGAAAATTCTATCAGTTCACGTCAGCATCACGCTGTATATAATTTTTCTTATTAATGATAAATTAAATTATATAAAAAGCATTAACAGCCACGGATAGTGTAGTACCACTACTTGGAAAAATAACAAGTGGGAAACTCTCTTAATTTGCGTCAGCGTTACGCTGAATATGATTTTGTACCTTTCACCACAAAAAAGTGAAAAAACGGTATAACTAAGTTTCTCATTCCGTTTGTAATTTTTACAATATCAATTTTCGACTCCATAAAATATAAATATTATGAGTTCTTATGCATAGCGAAGTCAATTGAGCGATGTTCCTTTGTCCGTCGATGTTAGTGTTTAAATTAAGGCACAAGATCCGCTAGAGAATATTTAAGTATATCAATCGATTAGATGTAGTGACGAAAGAGGTGCTATTGGAAATCAGCAAGATCGGTCTATGTCTTTCAAGGCAGCGGGCAAAATACCACGCCTACCTCTAATTTTTCCACATAATTTGAAACACTAAAGTAACTCCAATCGAAAAAATATGTAAACGGAGCGTTAGAGAATATAAAACTAAGAAAAGAACATTAAGTGAAAGAAATTGAAGCTCGTCTATGCTTTGCGAGTTGCGGGCAGCTAAACCGTTCAAATTTTTTAAAATATCAATATCGGTATTATTTAAAAGCTTCTCAAGAGACCTTTAAGGAAATACCAAAATTTTTAAAAAATGCTTTATCCATTGAGAGCCGATTTAATTTTTATGTAATATTATATATATGGAATACTTATTTTTTTAGTTTTTAATTCTCTGTCATCCCACTAAACTGGATTTACATGTATGGTGAAGGGTATACAATATTCGGCATAGCCGAATATAGCACTCTTACTTGTTTTGTATTCACGATAAATTTTATGAAGACAAGTGAAAGCCTAGAATAGTAAAGAAGCATAAATCGTTTGCATTTAAAAAAAAATATTACCGTAAAATTATTTCAATTCATGTCAGCGTAAAGCAATTTATATATATTTATTTTAATTTGATAAGTGTGTGTTGTTATTTGTTTAACAAAACGAATAAAGGTGTCTGGTGAAACGGATAAGAAATTGCTAGATTTAACTTAAACTTCATAACGGTTTTCTAATAAATTTATGCCCTGTTCAGATATGTTTTCTTAATTGAGTTCATTTAATTTTAATTGCCACTTAAATTTGGTGTTCACACATGCTCACATAAGCTTATTCAGTTTGCATAAGGCATATTTATTTTACTAGGTAGTCTCGTCCGCCCAGCTGATATCTTTTTTTATTACAAAATTAGGAAGTTAAAAGTGTCAAAAGCCGTTTTCGTATCACCTGCCATTTTCTTTTTATTTGTTTGTTTATACATTTTATATAATATAATTTTTAATTTATTTCTTCTCACTGAACATAGTTCCCAGAGTAAACATACTTGTTGGCAGGGTTGCGTTTCGCATCGTATTCAATTAGTGATGCAATTAAGTACTAATTGCTCAATTTATTAATTGACTTCTTATGTGATAAATTAAGCTCAATTAAGGCCTTAATTGTGTAAATTCTTAATTGCGCAATTAAAGCATATGTCTGAACAGGGTATTAGTTTCTATTCTCAGTGGCATTTCCTTTTGATTGCAATTCATTCGCTAAAAGTACCACCACTTATCAAAAATTTTGAACCCATTTCCAAATGTTCAGAGGAAAATTTTTTTTTTTATTTTTAGGAGGGCTTCCGTATTAAAAGAAATAAAGAAATTTTTGACGAAAATAAATAAGTAAATGCTGTTGGCACATTAATAATTTGTACAACATATCGATTTATATTCAACTGTTTTATAATAAAAAATCAAAAAAATAACATTAACATTAACAACAGCAACTACAACTACAATTACAAATGTATACAGTTTAAAACATGAGTTAAAGTTCTTGCAAAAAGTAAAAGAGACACAATATAAATAACCATTTTATCAAAGTATGAAAAAAAAACGCACACTAACGCATTTTTATATCAAAAATAATGTTATAATTTTACTCAAACAGTGTGAGAATTTCAGTTAGCTGCACACTGTTTAAGAAGTAGTTAAGCAAAAATAAGTGGTTTATTTTTAAATAATTTTTTTTTTTTGTTACAATCAATATGATAATAGTACGAGGGCTGCTCTATATATTTTTGGCCTAATAGTGAAAATGCGAATATTTATAATCAAAAATGGTTTTATTGTTTTTCAAATTATTCTCCAGCATGATTTATACACTTTTGCATGCGCTCAAACCAGTCGTCGAAGCACTTTTTCCACTCCGATTGTGATGCCTCTAAAACATGGTTTTTGAACACTTCAACAGCTTCTTCTGGCGACGAAAATCGTTGACCACGCATTTTTTTCTTGATGTGCGGAAACAAGAAGAAGTCATTAGGTGCCAAGTGAGAGCTCGAATTGTCATGGTGAACAATAATTCGTCTTCTCTTGTTGGTTTTTCGAATTTCTCCGATGACTTCAGGCAAACAAATTGTAGTGTACCACTCAGAAGTGACCGTCCTACAATGCTTAAGCGGAACAGACGCCACATGACCAGTTTTGCCGAAGAAACAGGCGACCATTTGCTTCGGAGTGCTTCTTCCACGAACAACTTTCGTTGGATTTTGCTCGTCTTTGAAGACCCACACGGTCGATTGTTGTTTCGTTTCGAGCTCATACGCAACCATCCATGATTCGTCACCTGTGACGATCTTATAAACGTCTTTTGAAGCACCGCAATCGTATTTTTGCAACATTTCTTTGCACCAATCAACACGAGCCTTTTTTTGAAGGACTTTCAAATTGTGCGGGATCCAACGAGAACAAACCTTTTTTACGGCCAGGTGTTCATGCAGTATCGAATGTATGCTGGTGGAAGAAATGTCCAAGGATGTCTCTATCTCTCGGTATGTCGCATGTCGATCTTGCATTATGAGTTCACGCACGGCATCAATGTTCTCTGGTAAAACAGCCGTTTTTGGACGACCTTCACGGAATTCGTCTTTGAGCGAGCTTCAGCCACGATTAAAATCATTATACCAATTTTTCACAGTGCTATAGGATGGTGCTTCATCGCCATATAAAGATTTAAGTTCATCAATGCACTCTTGTCGTGATAATCCAAGTCGAAAGTTGTGAAAAATGATGGCACGAAAATGTTCACGAGTTAATTCCATTTTTTTTTATATTAATTTTTTCAAGTCATTGTAAACAACACAAATAATGGTCGTACGTCAAAACGTTTTGAGTACGATTATGCTTAATAATGACAAACTTTCTAATGGAAATGTCAGATTGCAGAAATATATATAGCAGCCCTCCTAGTAAAATAAATTCGACAAATTCAAAGACTATGGCCCATATTCATAGTTATAGAATAAAATCCACTCTTGCTAAAGTATACTCTAAAATAGAAAGCTCTTATTTTCTTCTTTGCTTTCTTAGTCAAAAATAAGTACACTGTAATTTGATAAATGTTTTCAATGTCGATGATAGACAAAAAGAAAAAGTCATGGACAACAATGTAAGAAGGTATGAGCGCAATGAGTGCGTATGAAAGTTAATGCCAGAAAAGCTGTACCAATGCAAGTGCTATTCCTGAACTAAGCGCAAAAGACAGTCTAGTTGATCCTATGGTTGTTTACGAGTTGCAGGATGGCAAATTTTAGTCGAAAGCAACTGCGTTATGGAAATTGCCTGCACTGAAAATTTGAGTGATGATATTGCTATAAATTCTGTTAATTTTACAAGAAACAAAAGGTGTTGTTAAATGAGTTTAAAACAGCTTCAGCTAGCTTTAAATTAAGAGTCGCCTTTAACGCCAAAAGTATATTTTAAATTTTCTATGAATGAGTTAGAGTCGATTTTAAAGTAAAACCGACTTTAGTTCCCTTAAAGCATATTTTATTTCTAACTATGAACATACGGTAATGTTTTCTTTTAGCAGGCTCGTCCAATGTTGACTGATGTTTTGATTCGAATTCGCCAGAAATATTTTCAAAAATCCGCAAAATGATTTTTTGTATTTCTAAAAAAAAATACTTTTTTTAATTATGAATTGACTTTTTAAAACTATATATAAAAATTTAATATAAACGATGAAAAAAAACGCTTAAACATTAAAAAAAATCTTACCACATTTATATTTTTCAATATTGGTATTACTTGTTGGAACAAATAAAAAAGCAATAAAAAATAAATAATTGGCCTACTGAAAAATTTGATTGATATTCACATTTTATAAAATAGCCAAGTATTCTATAAATCGCAAAAAAAACCCTTTGTTGGCAAAGCAAACAATTTACGCCAAATAGGTTAAAAAATCGCCATATCTGACATCTCTCAGACGGACTGATAATTTATTTCTTTTTGTAAAATAAACTTGTTTATTTTTTACAATATAATTGTATAGATGAGTATAAGGATCGCCCATTTTACTTCCAGAAAACTTTTGGGCATTAAGCCAAGGAAATAGATTTGGTTGATTCATGTCTTTCATTTTTATTTTTCTTTTTTGTTTAATCGTTTAATCGATTCTGAAAATTAAAAATAGTAACAAACGGGAATAAAAATTTAAATAATCGAACTCTCAAATTATTATACTAATATCCAGACAAAAATTTTTTTTTTTTGATATTTAGATGAGATATTAGGACTATTATTTTAAAGTTCGATTATTTATTAATTAGTTAGTGCATAACACAAAAATAAAAAAAAAATATCATAGTGGTTTGTGGTATTTTTATTTTATATTTCGAAGTGTTTTAACTGTAGAAAGAGCCGAAAAAAAGTCAGCCGTATACAGTGGATAAAGAAAATAAAATCATAGTAGATTGTTCCTGCTTTCGCTTAAACTTTGATTTTAGTCTTTACTTTATTGTTTGGACAGAAATCTTTGGTTTAAATTTTTAATTTTTTCCCAATCAGGATTTGAACCAACGATCTTACTCTCAGCACTTCAGGAAAGTTCTCAGAAATATTTAAAAAAAAACCAAAGATTGAAAGTTGACTTATTTTCGGCTTTTTGGTTCATTTTTAATTTAATTTCTAAACATTTTAAGAAAGAAAAATTATTTACAAATGTATGCGGACGTTAGGCACCGCGTGTTTACATTCATACTTAACTTATAACAGTCAATATGATAGTGGAACAGCATCTATAATGTTGTGAGGAAACAAGTATGAATAATTAAAAATAAAAGTTTCATTTCGTAGCTATCCAATGGCTAGCACAAAAAGCAACAACAAATGTACAAGACGAGTTACAAAGGGAAAGGCAAAGAAATGCATTAACGTGTGTGTGGACTTCGTCTCACCAAATTAACATTAAGATTAAATAGATGATGTTTACAACGTACACAACATAAGGCAGATAGATGTGAAGAATGCTGATGAAGGATGTGGCAGTCCGGAAAATGCTGCATTTTTTCTGCTAGCGTCTAATATTTCTTGTTTTCTTTGAAAAACGTCTGCATACATTTGTAAATAATTTCTATTTCTAAAAAAAACGCATCAAAAAGCCGAAAATAAGTCAATTTTCAATCTTTGGTTTATTTAAAATATTTCTGGGAACTTTTCTGAAGACCTGAGAGAACGGTAGCGCAATGGGCATCGCGTCGTGTTATCACCCCCAATAATAAATATCGCTGATTTAATTATTTAGTCAGGATATTAGCAAAATATTTTTAAAGTTCAAATATTTAAAAAAAAAATCACTCAAATTAAATAACTCCTCTTTTCTTCATAAGAACTTGAAACGTCTTGGAACGTTCAATTTGGTAAACTTATTTAAATATACCGATAGAAAATAGAATAATGAACGAATTTTATAATACGGCCAGGAATGAAGAGAATTATTTTCTAACTTGTTGAGTAGAACTGCATCGCTCGGCATAAAATGTTATCGAGAGGATAGATGTTTGGAAAATATACGATGAGGTCGAATATTTAGAAATACTAAATATTTTTTTATGCAACCACTCCAAGTGTTGTTAAATTTTTTCCATCGAAATGGGAGGTAAACTTACAAACGACATATTGCCTTTTTAAATATTGTTAAAAAAAAGGAACAAAATTAATTTGTGGGTTTTTAATATCATAAAAAAAGTTTTTCGAAATATAAATACTCGTAGCTTTTTAAAATAGTCAATAATAATTTTCAAACTCTTGCAAAAGTGACCTTAAAACCCAATTACAATAGCACAAAGGCTGACAAAAAATTCTATTTAATTCTTCACATGCTGCGAATTTAATTTCACACACTGTATTTTGATTAAATTTGGAAGAAGTGAAAACAGTGTACTACTGACTTTTACACTGACTTTTGTTTTACTTTATAAAAGATTGAATGATTATGCCCTTAGCATTTTTGTCTAAAAGAAGGAAAAAGAAAGACCTTGACAAAAATCTATTTTTTTTTTATAAATTTTCCTCTGGGTCTTGCAAGAGTTTTTACTAAAAGAAATTGATATATTATACAGTCTAGCGAAAGTTAAATGACAATAATCTTATAGATAAAATAATAAATGTTTTTTTTTTTTTTTATTAAAGTTAATTCTCATTTGAAGGTTATGAACGAATACTTTAAGGCTAAAATCATTGTAACACCGAAATTATAGCAAAATATTATTTAAACACTCGATTAAGAAATTTAATATTAAATTAAAAAAATAATACTTTAATTTTGCCAAATTTTTATATTTATTTGTTTAATAAAAGTTTTCTTTTTTTATATTTAATACTTTTTTATTCTATTGATTCATTCATTTAAATTTATTTAAAACAGTGTGTTTGATTTTTTACAATTAAATTTCTGATTGACAGATAAAAACGGAAATAATTGTTTTTGAAATATAAATTGTGTTTATTATTGAATGAATGATAACAGCTTTAATTTTTCAAGTTTATAAATGAAAAATTAAATGCAGAATTGCATTTTTTTGCTATTTTTTGCTTCATTGAATTGAAGTTTTATTAAATTAAAATTGAAAAAAGAAACACAAAATAAAAAATAAATAAATCCAACTAAAGCAAAAAACAGTTAAAGGACTTAGAGCACAAGAGTTAGCATTTCTGCAAAAAAATTTTTTAGCCTCATAAAACTTTACCCTGGAGTTAATGTCGACGTCGTTGACGGCGTTTCAACGCCGAAAAAGTTGAAACAGATTGAACTTCTACGGCGTTGCAACGCGTTGAGATTAACTGCTCTCATGCAATTTCATACGATTCAACTTTATTTTTGTCATTTGACGCCGTCGACTACGTCGACATTAACTCCAGGGTTAGCTTTAAAAAAAATACAACAGAAAAATTAAATGTCTAACAAAATTTTTTTAATTTGACATTAACATTTGAAAATGATTTTTGTAACTTTAAGGACATTTTTTCGAGCACTGTTGTCCGTATGTCACGAATAACACATACTATGTTGACCTTCAAGTTTCAATTGTTGTAAGTTTATCAGCATTAAACAGTGACTTCACATGTCCCCCAGAAAATAATCCGGCACGTCGCATAATGTTGAAGGTCCACTGGCAGGTACTTTTCTCGAAATCAAGTTATTGTCAACCTTTATTTTAATAAGTTAAAGAGCGTTACGTCATCTTTTATGTGCCAGCACAACAGGCACTTGGCGGATTAATTTAATAAATACTATCACCTCGACCAAATTGTTCCATGTCAAAGTATCAACCGTCTTTCAAAAATTAATGTATCATATAGTGCTATTGTACTATACATACGTATATTTTATCGCATGCTATATTTAAAAAAAAATATTATTTAACACAAAATATTAATTTTTAAACACGAGAGCTTATGTAGTCTCCAACTCGGAGGATGTTGTCCAATACCTTTTGTATGACCAGATATGACACAATAAATTGCATGTCATTATCAAAATTGCAACAAAGATAAAAGTAGCTAATTTGAAATAGTTTGGAGTTAATTTCACTCACTTCAAAATTACCAAAATGGGATCGACTTGGAAAAATTATCATATAAATTTAAAATTTTTCTTTCTTATATCAAGACACTATTTCTTCTAAATGGTGGTCTGTTGTTGTCTTAATTTATTTAAAAGATTACGCAGACTGCAAATGTAAAACAAGGCATAATTATTGCGAAAAAAAACAGCCGTCAAAACAGATTTCATCAACTAGAGGGGCACCTTTTCTTTCTCAAATTAAAATTTTATATTTGCTGTTCTAGTAGACTTAGCAGTCGCGTTCTTTGTAAATTTCAACCGTCTGTCCATAAAGTTTCAATAGTTTGGCCATATACAACAAATTACATCAACTATTGTAACACCCTTTAATTTATAATTTAGAATATTTTTACTTCTTATGATAACAAACAAAGTTGTGGACAGTCTATCTAATTATCAAGTGTTTGTACAGAACGGTTCAAAAGATACGACCATACAGGTCAAATAATATTAATTTTGGGAACAGCCTTTAATTTCTAAATTCAAACTACAAACTTGTTGTTATAGCGGTCTTAGCAATACAGGTCTCTTGTAAGTTTCAGCTATCTGTCTTCAAAAGTTTGGCCACATACATAAAATTACATCAACTATTGGAACACCCTATATTTTCCAAATCCAAATTTATACTTGTTACTACAGCATAATAAGAAATTTAGATTCTTTGTTAATTTCAACCGTATGTATAAATTAAATGAACTAATGGGGCACCCTTTAATTTTTAATTTTGAATATTTTTTTCTTATTAATATAACAATCATGGCAATCGATATTCTGTCCAAATTGCCAGTATTTGTCTATAACAGTTTTAAAAATACGGCCATATAGGTCAAATAACATTAATTTTCGGAACACCCTTTCATTTCTAAATTCAAAATGTGAACTTCTTGTTATAGCAGACTTAGCAATACCGGTCTCTGGTAAGTTTCAGCTGTCTGTCTATAACGGTTCAAACTTTTGGCCACATACTTAAAATAGCATTTACTATTGGGACACCCTTTAATATCAAAATCTAAAATTTATATTTATTGTTATTGCGGTATTTGTAAATTTTTCCAGTCTCTCTACAACTGTTCAAAAGTATGCCCTTATACATAAAATTAAATTATTAATTTACTATTGGGGCACCCTTTAATTTATAACTTTGATATTTTTACTTGTTGCCATAATAGTCATAGCAACCGACTACTGACGTTTGTCTTTAACGGTTCAAAAGATAGTTCCATATAAGTCCACTTACGTCACCTATGGGGAAACCTTTTAATTTAAAAATTATTTTGTATTATTTTTAGCCATTGGGAGCTACAGTAATACGTTGGTTTTTTAATTTTGAAGTGGTGCCCTTTACTGTTGGAAACAGCCTATAATTTTTAAGACTAAAACCGGTTTTTTACGCGACCAATCCAAAAAAAAAACATCACCTTTCAAATAAAGAAGAAATTTTTACAATCGTTTCAGAAACGACTGAGTTTTGCGGGCACAAACACAAAAACAAAAACATTTAGTCGAATTGATAACATTCTTCTATTTTTGAAGTCGGTTAAAAAGTACAGTTACAAATGAAGCATCACAATAATTTTTATGTACTTATGA
The DNA here is from genome assembly GCA_916610165.2 of Gymnosoma rotundatum. Lineage (NCBI taxonomy): Eukaryota > Metazoa > Arthropoda > Insecta > Diptera > Tachinidae > Gymnosoma > Gymnosoma rotundatum. The sequence goes on along the minus strand of OU744340.1, from coordinate 126,876,295 downwards.
TGAAAAATATCTCCTCGTTAATTTATTGCCTCTACTTCAAATGCTACAAAAGCATTCAAATTAAATTTTAATTCTGTACTCCTCAACCTCAGATGCCTTAAAAGAAATTCAAATATTGATCACAGAGTAAGAAATACTCACTTATTATACAAAATCATTTCTTTTTTTGCTTGCCTTAAAATAAGATTTTCCTTTGAGGGTGCTACAGCGATTAATTAGTTTTGAGAAGAGCTCGTAATTTTATTTGTAACAAAGTATGCATTTTTAATATTTTTCCTGCTTAAAATACAATTTCGTTATTTGCTGTTAAAGCACACATAACTTATGCTGTTTGTGTTTAAATAATACAGACATATTTCTTTATTTATAATGAAGAAATAAATAGGATGCAGGGAGCATCTTTTATTTGCTTTTTTGTATCAACTAATTTGCGATAAAAAGTGGGTTTGTGATGCAATAAAAATTATTTAATGGTAAAATGTTCATTGCCTTTCTTTATATATTTTTTATTAAATTTAGTTTTTTGTCTTTAATACAAATCTATTTTTATTGGGGTTTTACGCTTTTACGATACGTAATAAAAATAATTTTTATATAATTCATATAATTCTTATAACTATTTGGTGTAAATTTCACAAACAACCTTTTGCAAATTTAATTACATCGAGTGAGAGTTCAAATGTCATGATAATACTGAATTTAAAATTTTAATCTTGTTAAATGGGTTAATATTGTTAAATGTTTAAGCATTTTCTGAACGATTTATCAGTGTTTCGTAAGGATTTTTACTCGTATATATAAAACTTAATATCACTTTTCATTATTAGGATGTAATGGACCTGGTTTGATAATACAAGGGAGGTAGTAGACTTACACCGCTTTAAAAGTAAATGAATTTATAATTTCTTCAACTATATAAATTTTCTGTAATAAAATCTTTCAACCTTCTTTGCTTTAACAATATTGGTATTCTTTTTATAAATAAAATGATAAGAGCAGAATGCATTTGTTCAATAAAAAAATTTTTTAAAAAATAGACTTACACCACTTTCAAAGAAAACAGCTCACATGTTAATTTTTTATAGACTCCTAAAATATAGAAAAAATATTTTAAGGTAAATCTGATATTGAAAAAGTAATCAGAAATATATTCGCAAATTCGAACTTAAAAAGAAATTTTCAAATGAAATAAAAACATTCCTCCTAAAACTTTATTAAATGTCAGTTATATTTAAAAAACTTTAAATTAAATGAAAAGTTTATGCTTTTATGCGAAAGACAGCATTTGCGAAAATTTAAACTAAATTTTAATTTTCGATTTTAAAAAAAGTTCTTAAGTAATTCAATATTTTAATAAAACTTTATTTTAATATCTTAAAAAATGTTCGAAGATTGGAACTTAATTTTGAATTTTCGAATTAGACCTTAAATAATATGATAAAGTATCATTAAAGCAGTTTTAATCTGTTAATGAAAATTTCAGTTTTTTTTCGAAAAAAATAATTTTCGAAAATTCGAACTTCATTGTAAACACTCATTTAAAACGGATTTCTGTCATCAAACCTTTCATGACATATTTAAGTTTTACTTAAAAATGGAAAATTAAATTTTTATGCGAAAAACCGCATGTTCGAAAATTCGAACTTCATTTTATATTTTCGATTTGCCAAAAGGATATCGGTGATTATAACTAACGCAATGTTTTATAGTTAAATTTATTAATTAAATAATTAAATAGACATCGTTTTATGTTGTAATTTAAAATTTTAGTCAGGCTAAAGTTCGTACTTAAATTTCTTATTTTTTAGGAAAAAAAAATATCTGTAACTTTTTTATTTTAAATAAGGAGTTAAACTGTGAAACAAGCAAAGAATTATTAAAAATAAAAATTGCATTCGTGATCAACCGACGGTTGTTACAAATCAAAAGCAAATGTTCAAGATGAGTTACAGAGAGAACAGTGCAGAAATAATTTGGTTTGTGTGTGGATTTCATCTAATCAAATTAATATTGATGTGAAGATTCCTCACATTCTTATTTGCAGAGTTAGTTGTTTTAATAGATGATGTTTACAATGTAAACAAACTAAAGTAGACAAATGCGAAGAATGCTGATGAAGGATGTACCGATCAAGAAATAGCAGCATAACATTCTGCTGGTGTCAAATTATTCTTGTTTTCCTTGCAAAAGGCCCTCATAAATTCGTAAAATAATTTTTCCTTATGAAAAAAGGTTTTGTAGAAATTAAAAAATGAACTTAAGTCAAAAAACAACTTCCATTCATTTATTTAAAATTTTTATGAATTTCGGAACTAACATACTCAACCAAAGAAAAAGGTTATTCAATTTCTATGCCTTAAAACGCGTTACCTATTTTCTTAATTGTTTTTTTCGATCCCGAGTATTATTTGATTGTAAAAATATTTTATGATGCTCTTAACTATTGGGTTAAAAATTGTATCTTGCGATGAAAAAATTCTGAATTATTAACCTAAGAAATAAAAAGTCCTACAGAATGTGATATTTAATTGATAAAGTATTTTATTTTCTCCTGAAAAAACCAATTTGTACTGTTTAGATATTTGAGAAATCAAAGATTTCGTTCTGCGATGTAATGTATTGAATAAATCTTATACATTTTCCAATTATCGTGGTATTCATAAAAACTTTATGGTTTTGCATTTCCTTTTATGCTTTGGTATTTTATGACATATTTAACATTTTGTTATGTTTATAGCAGAGAAGAACTTGCTCCTTAATTGATAGTAAATGAATGTTAAAAATAAACTCAAATAAATATGTTACTACGAGTAAAAGCGCGTGTTTGTTGATTCCTCTTCACTCACAATACACTTTTCTAATGCTTTTATATTTCTAAATTTTAAAAGGTTGGAAATAATTAAGTCAAGTGCTCAAAGCTATTAGTTGCCAAGTTATTTGCAACAACAAAAACAACAACATTAACAAGCAGTCGTGTGCTAAAAATGCCGTTCAGCATAAGTTTATCTTGTGAAACTTTATTGAATGTCTTTATTTAATAGCGGTCACGAAATAATTTCGTGACATACTAAAGATATTTGTGAAAAGTTTTTGTATTTCAGTTCCCTAAACCATTAAAAGCAGTTGCCTTGCCTGGTTTTTGTGTATTTTTGATTTTTGTATGAGAGTCAGGATTTTAAATAATAAATATTTGAAAGCATCGTGAGGAAGAAAGTAAAAATAAAAATTTCATTTAAGAGCCACGAAGAGAAAAGTTATTCAACAAAATTGTTAATCGAAAAATTGACATTATTTTCAAGTTTTATTGAGGATTATTTATGGCATTACAATTTAAGCCATTTTGATTACATAATCGTTTTCCACACTTTACTTACGATTACATACTCAAAGGACAAAAACGCACCCTATTGTTTTCGCTGCAAAGTATATTCGTCTGTCTTAGCCCTTTGTCAATGAAACCGTAATAGGTACACCTTTGACACATTTAAAAGTGGATTACTATAGCCGCTTAAATAATAAATACTTAAAATTACGGGTGTTCCGGAGGTGTCGTGAGTTTCATATATTGAGTTCATCTGTTTAATTTAAAATTAAAAAAAAAAAAAACAAATTATTTTACAAATGTATGCGGACGTTTTCCAAAGAGAACAAGAAAAACTAAACACTCGCAGAATGTATTGCAGTATTTTCTGCATTACTTAGGTCGTGAACATTGTGTTTTATTTAAAAAACTAAATTTGCAAATATGTATGAATACGAGGAGTGTTCATATCAATATCAATTTAGTTAAACAAAATCTACATAGAAAACAAATTATTTCTTTACTGTTCTCTCTGTAAATCGTCTCGAATATTAATTTTTGCTTTGTACCAACCATCGGTTAGCCACGAATGCAATTTTTATTTTTAATTTTTCGTTTTTCAAAAATTATAAAATGAAATCAATTTTATTTCAATTATATTATCCCAAGCCCGATTCAATATTTCATAAAAAATTTACTTTTTATATTTTTTTTAAAGTTGTTTTTTTTTAAGTTAAGTATTTTAATGAATTCTTTAATTCAAGTCTGACTTCAGAAAAAGTCGAAACTTTTGATTTGGTGGGTAAAAATAATAATGAAGTTTTATGAATTAAATTCAATTTTAATTTTATTTTTCGGTGATTAATAATTTATAATATTAAAAATTAATCTTGACTACAAACTTTGTCATTAAAAACATTTTCATCGCTTTTACTTATGATTTTTGATTTTACGTCAGTTCACTAATAATAAACTGCTTACAAAAATAAACAAAACAATACAATCATCATTCTTAAATATTTATTTATATCAATCTTCTTAAAAAAAATTGTAAACATTTATTAAATCATACTCTAAAAAATAAGTAAATAAAAAATAACTTAAAACAACATGTTAACAAAACGCAATTTCAGCATGACAACAGCATAATCCGCTTTTGCTGTCCCTTTATTCTATAAAAAACATTTCATGTTTTTTAAAGTTGTTGTCGGAGTTTGTAATAAAAAATGAAATGTAGTGTCTTTTTAACTTTTATTTTTACGCAGTTGTTTTTATTTTACTTTTTGCAGGTATTAAATTTTCATTTTTTGTTTTCTTCCTGGGAAAGTTTACAATTTGTTATCTTTATGAGGTGTTGTTAGGGAAACCAACTGCTAAAATCATTAATGTTGTTAGTATTATTACAATAATCTTACTCCTGTTTTTATCAATGAATTTTAAGTGTGTAGGAGGTGAATACTCGTGAAAAGTAGACATCTTTAAATATTTTTTTTTTTTCTTTAATGTTTTTTTATTGCACATATTTTTACAAATAATGGTTTTCTTAAACAACAAATAATTACATATTATTATTAGTTTCTTTTATATCATTCTTCTCTTGATGTAACACATAATATTATAAAATAAAATGCCACAAACATACTATTTATAATTCTAATTTCGATTACAGCATCATTGTAACTCTCAATTAGTTGATGATTTTTTTCCCGATTTTTTTTTACACATATATTCCTGGATTAGCTGCAACTTAAAAAATAATAAAACACATACGTACTGTTTTAAATTTTCACTTATTTTACATATTTTTTAATAGAAATATTTTTGGTTATTGTCGGAGTGGTTCATTACAATTCTCATTTTGTTTTTATTATTCGATATAATTTCTTAAATTTTAATGTTGTCTTAGCGGCTTCTGTAATATAAACTAATACAACATATCAACACTGTTTATAAATGTTAGAAGTAGTAGCCTCGCTGTTAGTTTATATAGGGCGCTTTTAAGCCCGACCGAAATTACTAAAAATAAAAACTAATAAACGGACTGTCATACTGCACTCATTTTCTTGACATTATAATCAGCATAATTGTTACTTATAGACAACTGTTATATTATAAAACTGTTTTCAGCGATGAGGCTAATTTTAGGCCGAAAGGGTTTATTAATAAACAAAATTGCCGCATATGGAGTGAAAATAACGCCCAGCAGATCCTAAAGACCCAATTACTTCACGGTTCGTTTTAAAAGCTGGTGCCATCATGTGCTCTTTTTTTATTTTTTTTTTTTCAAAAAAATGCGAAGCCTTGCGTTACGGTGGATGGAAATCGATGATGTGGGGGAGATGTGGTTTCCACAGATTGGCCTTACGTGGCATGCGGCGACTGCAACCATCGACTTACTGAAATCAAAGGTTGGCAATAAGTTGTTTTCAGGAAATGAACACGTAAATGGAGATCGTTCGATTTTTTTTAAAAGAAGTAACACTCAGACAATAATGCCTTTTTATTCATTGTGTTAGCTTCTATTGGAAAGGGATAGAGTAGAGAATATAGCTGGTGAAGAAGAGTGATAGATAGAATGCTTCATTTTCTATTCTCTACAACATTGTAATAGGACGTTTTGTTTATTTTTAATACAATATTGAAGCGCCTCTAGTGTTAGCCGGCGCAATACTCTTTGAAGCTAATACAGCAATATGTATATTTTTTTTACTTCGCCGACGATTTGCTGTAAAGTAGTACCAGCGAAAAAGGGAGCTGTGTTTTCAATATATATTAGCATACAGACCTTAATATATATTTAAAAAAATTAAACTTGTTAAATATACCGTGGCTGGGTTTTAAACCCAGGCCATCGAGTCAATAACAGCTTCCTAGTCAACTTGCTAACCATGTAAGCTACACCACCCTCGTTCGATTTGACACCTCTTGATTGTAAAATGAAAGTCACTGATCACTGGTTTATCCCTTTCAAATCACAATGCATCAATTGTGCGGGTGGGTTTCGGTCTCAGTATTTTTACTTCTGTTTGCTCAATGTGAAATAGGCTGGCATACATCTACTGTGCTGATTGTTTTCTATATTTGCTACTCACATTTCTTAATTATTGCGAAACTCTTCAGTCATATTTCAGTTTTAGCAAGTGACAACTTTGCGATCAACATTCTTTGTGTTAATCGTTACAGCCACCAATGCTTAAAAAAAACTTTAGCAAATTGAGAAATGCGCTTCATCCACAACATACTCAATAACCATATGCCAGAAATCATGTTAAACTAAATGCCACTTAATTATTTATTTCTAATTAAATTTTAATCCAAAAATTTTTATTCGTGTATGATTGATTTCAAAATTCTTTTTAACATTTTAAGTTTTTATTTTGCACAAATGCATACTGTCCATGTGTGGGTTTATAATTATTTCATAAGGATGAAGGCAATTGATACAAGCACTCAACAGAGAAGAGAGTTGGCTAAAAACGTACAAAGAAACAAATTTTCAATAACAATGTCAGCAGAAAATTACAAAGGCTAAAAGCTAAAACCCAAAAGCTCATTAAAAGCTGTTAATTAAATCAGATGTGTAATTAATGTCCTTGTGTTACAATCGAATGAAAAGTCAAGAATGTTTATGCATTAATGAAGAAGCCAAAGATTGGGAAGGAGGGGCAAAATATGTGACAATACAATTGTAACGATTAATTCATAGCAATCATCTCGTAAAACTTCTCCACAAGTATTAGAAATAAACCAAGTGGTGTAGTTGATCTTTAAAGAACTTTTCCTGTTTTCTTTTAAAATTAAATTAAATTATTTTGAAGATTTGTAAAAAAAAATTTTTCATTCTTAAAAAATTTAGAAAGTAAAATACTTGTAAACTCAAGCCGGACAAACAATTGTTACTTTCAAAAATTAAAAAAATATTTTTCGCTGGCAGATACAGAAGACTCCTGAAAAATAAGAAAGAAGCAACTGTTAAGTTAGCTTAAGGTTTGTAGGTAAAAATTTGTTTTAGGTTCTTTATTTGAGCACACTTTTTATAGTTTTTGATATCATCTGTATGCTTAAATGTTTTAGAATCATCCATAGAAAAGTCTAGTAGCCAGTGCAACACCAGGTCATGTATAACCAGGTAAATTTACTCTCTCTAGAACAACCACATCAAATGAATCAAGTGGTCCGATGTTAGTGAACACGCAGTTTGTTGTATAAGATTTGTAGCAACCTCTTCAACTGCCGGGTGCGATCTGCATAAACTTTCTAGAATACAATTCAATTTCTCTTGCAATTGCTTACAATGTATAAAAGTACTTTAATTATAATGATTATTATTATGACAATTGTATTTTAGTGTCATTGTCAAAGTTTGTTTTTATTTGTCGCTACGCTATTACTCTAATGTTCACAATAATATGGTGACAATCATTAACACAACATGTCATGTTAAAACAAAAGAAATTTTATGAATTCTCTGCTTTTGTTTATTCGTACTTGTACAACAAATATTTATTATGATCCGCAGTACTTTTAGTGTTATTGTTACACAAACTGTGGCAATGAAAGTGACAAAATATTTTATTCAAGATTTCAACTTTATTTGTTTGAAATACTTTTATACAACTGTTTATAATTTAAGAATTGAACAAAAAATGTAAAAATTGTTATATGAATGTTTAAGAGGAAGAATAAAATTCCAGCTTGTGAATGTATAAAATTTGATCTCAAGATCTTAAGGTCCCATCAAATGTCGAACACAATGGTCTTACAGGTTTTACGATAAAACTACTAGACCCTTCAAACTCAACTCAACAATTGTTTAATTTAATAAAAAAATAAACAAGTAAGAGTGCTATATTCAGCTATGTCGTACATTATATACCCTTCACCATCTATAAAAATCCAATCAAAAAAGTAAATATTGGGATGACAGAGAACTAAGAAAAAAAGAAAAAAATTTAAGTACTACATATAACTACATTTATAATTATAAATAAAAATGTCATCGGCTCTTAATGGGTTGAACATTTTTAAAAAATTTTAGTATGTCCTTAAAGATCTTTTCAAAAGATTTAAACTGATACCCATATTGATATTTTGAAAAATTTGAAAAATACTCGGAAAATATGGGCGAGTGGCAATTTTTTACTTGATGTTTTTTTCTTATTGTTTACTTTACACTATACGTTTATTTTTTTGATTCAGGTTACTTATTGTTTCAAATGATATAAAAAAAAAGAGGTAGCCTCGAAGGTCATGGATCGAAAGCCATGGACCGTTCTTACTGATTTCCAATAGCACCTCTTTTGACAATATGTTTGATCGATTGGAGTATTTAATTTTTCTTTAGATGATCTAGTGCCTCGGTAAACTTGATTTCAACTTTAACACGGTGGGACAAACAAAAATAATTCCGGAACAGTCAAATCAGGAACCGTGACGGCCAAAAATACATTATTTGTTCTGAAAAGCCATCTCGCATCAATTTAATTGTAATCCTGGCTGTATACGTCACAGTGTTGTTGATACCACATGTTAATCAAGCCCAAAGTATGCAGTTGTGGCGTTAAAAAGTTTTCAGTCACATCACGATATAACTCCCCATTCACAGTTACCGTTAAGCCGTTTTCATTTTGAAAGAAGTAAGGCCCAATGATTCCTCCACCAGACCGTCGCTTTTGATGGATACAAAAGTGATTGATGAATATTTTTAGGGTGATCCATTGCCCAGAACCGACTATTCTGTTTAGTCACATATCCATCCAAATGAAAATGTGTTTGGTCACTCATTCTGTTTTTTTTTTCATAAAAAAAAAATCATACGTACGGTTAATGGTCTTGTGAAAGAAGCTCTTGTGTCAATTAAAACTTAAATGGAAACAAAAGCAAAGCCTGGTGCAAAATTGTGGTCAAAGGTGGCTTTTCGCAGACCAAACACCTGAGCACGGCGTCGACTTGAGGTTGATGGATTGTTTTGAACACTTTTTGAGCAGCATCAATGTTTTCAGCCGATCTTGCAATACGAGGTGGTAATTCTCTTTCTTTGAAATCATTCACAACAAGATAAATAATGTGTTTTGCTGGCACGTTGTTTCTCCCAATAATTGCACGTAACTTTCTCATTGTCACAGTAATCGATGATTGATTTTGATAAAATATTATATGGATTAAAACGCATTGGCTTTTTGATTATTGTTCTATAATAAATTTGTCACGTATCTACTTAACGACTGACAAATATAAACTGTCAAGAAGACTAATGTTTACCAAAATGGCAACAAAACACCCGGCGGACACCCTATAATTTCACATTCACAATTTGATAATTTCCACATGAAAAATCCGTGCTCTTCAGCAAAAAATATTTCATTAAGCCTATTGAATATAATCGAAATAAATATAACTAAAATATTACAAAAAATAAAATAAATGTTGTGTTTTAAATTCAAATTAATGTAGAGCACATGCAATTTGAATGAAACCAGCAGCATCTAAATCAGCCTCCATATTTTTCACTTGGATGTGTTTATAAACATGAGTTCACATGACTGTGGGAATTCATTCAAATACTTCTTTGTATTAATTATTTTTACCATGAAACCAGCAACCACTATTATTTGTATTTGTTTTTTTTTTTTTTTTTTTTTTTTAGTTTTAGTTTTGTTTAGTTCGTTCGTTTCCTCTTTCCCCATTCATATCGCCAGCATTTTATGCAGTTGGACAATTTTATCTGAGAATTATATAACTGAAATATGAAAAGCTAGAAATTTGTAATAAAATGTACGCTCATGAACTTAGAACTTTTATACCTTTAAGCCTTTTGAGGATGTATGTGTGTTTGTTTGAATGTGAATTTGTCATTATTTGAATTAATAAAAGCTTGTGCGTACCCAGTGGGTTGAGTACAAGGATAAACTGTTGGTCTAATGAAATTTTAGTGTAATGAAAAATTCATGAATTTAAAATCCATTTTAAAACCAACGATTTATTTTAGTTTGCTAATTTTTGATTTAAATTTTCAATTGTAGATTTTAGAAGCATTAATATATAATAAGGTTTATTACATTTGGCTTAAAAATTTGCAAATGAAGCTTAAAATGAATTTATAATAAAATGGTTTTTTAGTAGTGGTTAAACTTCAGCCAGCTTAAGCAACATTTGAGAGGCAACCAATTGTGGGAACTTTTGATATTAAATTGTTTGAAACAAACGATTAAAGGCAATATAAATCAGGGAAAGAGGGAAGAAATTTAGAGCAGAAGTGCTTTAATCAGAAAAATCAGAACAATAAATACGATAATAATTAAAAACTCTAAAATCCATTTGAAAAAAAAAAAATTAAACAAAAATATCTAGATTTCATTAAATTAAAACAAAAATTTTATTTTTTTTGTATTCAAATCAAAACTTTATCGGAACATTGTTGCGTGTTTGCCAGTTAGTTCTTTTTAAATCCTTATAGCTGCAAAAACTATTAATAAATTTTTACATCTGCCAGGTGAAAGTGGCTGAACAGTTAAACATCGTATTTCGTTAATTATTTTATGCACGTTTCTGTCAAAATTGTGTATAAAAAAATTATTGCAAAGTTATTTAGAAATAATCTCGAAGTTCATTTTGTAATAAGTTACGGAATGTTTCTGGCAACATGTTGATTTATTGAATAATGTTTCTAGCAACATTTTTTAACTTCTGAAATATTATTCCTTTAACTTTTTTTGTAGAAATGTTATCCAATAGTAAAAAAATATTTTATGCTGAAAAGCAACAACGAAAATTTTTTTATAAATCGTAGTACCAACACCGCTGTCAGTTGGTTTTTTTTAAGCAAAATAAATGAAGTTGCTAAGCAATTTTCGAAAATTTAAATAGAGAACTTAATTTCACTAAAAGATAAAAAAGTTAGTTACCAAATTAAAAAAGGTTTTTACATGACTTTTTTCTTTGAAAACTTAAAATATATTATTTGGAGCAAAACAAAGAGATAAAATTATTAAGCTACTGCCTTTTCTAAATTGTCTTAAACAATTGCTGGCTGGCAAGGACTGGCTTATACTTGTGTTTTATTTAATTTAAAAAATCTTATTGTCTATTGTACACTCAACTAGTAAACTTTCTGTTGTAGACATATTGTTTGTATGAAAACTACTTTCAAAGTTCATATGACAGGTTTAAAACTTTTTCTTTAAAAATATTTTTAGATTATTAAAACAGGGGTTTTTGTGCAACATATTATATGGGCTATTGCTGCTATTTATTGTTGTTTTCAACTTTTGACATTTCAGTTTTTTCAATTTGGGCCGTCTATTCTTAAATGTAATACTTATAAACTTTCTATTTTATTGTAGTTTGGGTTAGCTCTCAAAAAATTATCATGTATTTGAAAGGTCAATAAAATGCATTTATAATAAAAAAAGTTCTGAACGAAGCGTAAGCTTGATATCCAAATTTTTGTCAGTTTTTCGAGCACTGCTGGCAATATGTCACAACAATTGGCCCCCAAGGCATCAATTGTTGCTGACTTATGTATAACCTGTTACTTTACATAAACAAAGAGGAAATAATCAAGTTGTGTGAATGCACGACTTTGGAAGCTATTTAACAGTAAATTTGCAGTTTTTTTACATTTTTTTTTAACTTTTAAAGGCTCCACGTAACATATAAAATTCGTAACTTTAGGTACAGACACGAAATAAAATAATATCACTGAAAAAGTATTCGTTTTATTTTCTGAGGTAGAAATCTTCTACCTTTCTTAATATATCTATTCGTTTTTAATAACAAAGTTTAACTGTAAATGCTATCAAAGTCCCACATAAAAAATTAGTTTGAAATAAACAACAACAAAAAAAAAACGTTGCAGTAGTTTTACTGTGTTCAATTCGTGAAAAATCACAAAATGTTTCTTTCTTTATGTCAAGCAACAACAAAATGTTTCTGGCAACAATTTTTTGCAACTGTAAAATAATATAAGCTGCATTTCGTTCGGAAAACTAAGCATTGTGTTCAAAAATTATTAGCAACTTTAGTTATTCCACTTGAAAAATTTGACAACTGTACAAATATCTTGATTTAGAAGAAAGTTGTTTAAAAAATTTCTTTATGAAGTGCCGGACTGTATTACGAAAAAAATAAGTATTTTATATTGAAGTTTTAAGCAGAAGACTCAAATTTGTCTTTAATAACGCTATTTTTAAAACAATTAAAATAGTGAATGCAATCGAAGCTCAATCTTTTAAAGAAAAAATCAAACGGATTTATTAAAAAAAAAAAATCTTTCGTTAACTAATTTAACTGAATGGCGAGATCATGTACTTTTCTATTGAGTCCTAATTTAAATCCTTATAAGTTTCATCGGGTTAAAAAAATTTTAAATACGTTTTTCTATATTTTTATTTTCGTTATGTTTTTGTTCAGTAAATGAATTTGTTGCCTTGTTATTTTCCTTGAAATGTGGAATAAAAAAATCTGTTCTATTTTGTATATACTACATGAGATTACCAGTTATTTAAGGAAAATTTTTAAAATGTACTTTTAATGGAAAAATGTAAATTTTTACTTTTTACTATTTCTCGAAATCATATTGATGCCAAATTTTTATTTTAATAAGTCGATTGTTGCGTTCGCCGTACGGCACATAGGCAAATTCTATTGCAACCACATTTCACCCGGATAAGTGTCATCTATATTTTCACACAAAAAAATTATAAGTTATGGTATGATCATGATCTCCATTAACTGTAAAAGTGTCGCAGCTTCATATATAAAGAAGTAATGTACAATAATGCCGCCAGTTTGTAAACTGCAACAAACGACTAATTATTTGGAGATGTGGTGGATTCTGTGGGGTCTGCTGTAGATTGTTTTTACTACATATGTGGCAACTTTGCTTCAGCCAAAAATGAGACTCATCGTTGAACACATCTTTGTGATAAAACATTGAATCAGCTTCGTACTGCTATTTTAAAATAAATCTGGATAATTTGGAATTCGCTAGACCATAGTGATCTTAAATGCCAAAAAGTGAGAGCAGTAGGTGAAGAGTTCACTTGACAGTTTTAAAAGACCTTTGAGTGCCATTCTGAAAAATTCGCTTATTTCAGAAACAAAATACTTTTTTTTTTAAACAACTCAATAACTAGCGAAACATGGAAGGTATTACAAAAAAATTTAATGCAAGCAGTAATAGAATTTATTCATAGGAATTTATTCGGAAGTCGCCAAAAATTTATTGATTTTCCGAATGCTAAAATTTTTAATTTTTTCTAGTTTTTTTTTGCGTTGTTTAAGAATGTCGGACGTCATTATTGCTGATAATATTTAGAGTAAGGTTTTATTAATTTTTACTATACTAGCGGATCCCGGCGTGCTCGCTACGCATGAATATAAACATTGAATACCGTGTACATAACGCATACGCTCATGTATTTGTTGTTGTTTTTTATATATGGACAAAATCACATCTTGTCATGAAAAGTTCATAAGTCACGGATGTGTAGACCGATTTTGTGCAAATTTAAGACAAACCATCTACACGACCGTACGAACAAACCATAAAATAAATTATAAAGTCACTACTTGCTACAATTTTTTATTTATATAAGATAAGAATTTCTTAAATTCTTTTTTTTTCAATAATCTTACTATCCAAAGCAACATTGCTAATATACAAATAAACTTTATGATGAGCCAGTGAAATAATGAAATAAAAAATTCCAATTCTGTCTTATTTTATTTGTTTGTTTTCCACATTTCATTACAAAAATAATCGTGACCTTTCCGCAATCATTAAATTTACACGAGTAAAAATCATGAAATATAAAAACATTTTTATTTTTCATGATTCCTGAGAAAATTTATGCTCAACGAAGCAAAACAAAAGGATTAAGAATTCAACGAACTAACGAGTTGCGTTCAAATATACTTTTCAAAATTTATAAAAAAAAAATATAAAATTAAAAAAAATTATTTTCGTTTATTACATGAAATTGAACTATGGGAATATCGAATTAAATTAATTAATTTAAAAAAATTCATGCACTATATTTTTTAAAAATTAATTAATAATTCTTTTATTGTTAAAACAATTTCTGGACAAACTATATATTTAACTACTGAAAATTTATTTAACATTATTGTCTTAAGTTACTTCACTTTTTCTATTAAAAACTTTTGGTTTTACATGTATTTTAATGGGCTCTTATTTTTATTATTATTCTGGCTTGTTATTGCAACAATTTTATGTACTTATCGTATTGCTATTTTTATACATTTGGGAAATTATTTTTTATTTATTTTTTTTTCTTTTTTGTTTAAATAGTTTTGAAATCAATAAATGTGGGTCATGCGTTGACTTAAAATTACAAAAAAAAAAGAGAGAAAATATCCATTTGAGTGACAGCACACATATGTGTCATATTTTATATTGAAATTTGTCCTTCCAACATGTCAGTGTACAATGACTTTTTATTTATTAGAAAAACTACAAATAGATAGAAAAAACTTATAAAAAGAGTCATATAAAAATATAAATACTTGGGGGAATTGTTTAAAACAACAGTCATTTATCTGCATTCCCATTAGTCACATTCGTCATGAGTAATATTCTATAGTTAACGAATTTTAAATGCCATCAGACAAATATCTCAACAGGGCAAAACACATATGCAGTAAACTTTAGTAGAATTTTAATACGTTTGTTTACAACAAAACACTGACGTTCTTTGCAAGACTAACGGTAACGTAGGTCAACAAAATTTAATTCCATTTGCGAGCACGAGAAAAGTAAATAGAATAAACAAATTAATGATTGTTTTAATGAAAATTTTGTTCATTTGATTGTTAACATTCAATATATTTTTTTATCTGTAATGATCTTATTTAATGATATAACAAAGTGCTTGACCTTAAAACTTAATAAATACAAAACGTGCCAGTTTGACTTACATACGAACGGGTAAATCCAATACTGGGGTCATCCTTTTATTTTTAATTTTACTATAAAAATATATAACACTATCAAAATTTTTATAAATTTCATTTTAAGAACCGCACATGTCAATTCTTTTTAACTTTCTTAAGTTCCAATAAAAAAGAGTAAAATATTTAAAAACAATTTGATATCGACGCTAAAGACTCCAAACTTTTTTCTAATAAAAACCTTTACAGCTTTTACCTGAAGGAGCTTCATATTGTAATTTTTTGTTTAAAAATGGCAGACCAGCGCTACAAAAAATAACATTTCAGAGTTGACCCTTGCCTCTACTACTAGAATATTTTAGTCTGTCCAGCTTCTGAAAAATTGCACTTTTTTTGTGTCTTCCCCATAGTGCATTCAACTCGTTGCATAGTTTCCACATTTCGGTTTACATTTTAGTTCATTTACACATTTTTAATCCATTTTCGTTTGTTAATTCATTGCTTAAGCACCAGTTATTTTTGATTACTGTCGCTTGTTGAAATTTTTAATTTCTTTTAGCGCGCTTGTGCAGCCCCTTCTCTTTAATAAATCTCCTGTGTATTAAAATACAACAATTCAGTCATATGCATGACCGCATTAGAGATATGACACTAAAACCCTGTTAGTGGAAAGATAAAATCCACCAAATAAAATTAAATAATCAGGCTGATTCAGCGTTCGCATTTAAGTTCACGCAAATTGATTAAGTCATGCTAAGGAAACACAAAAGTGAATATTTCAAATTTAATATTTTAGGGATTTGTATTGTCTGCCTTTATTTATGATTCATAAATCATAATAAATGTCTCTAGAAAAAAATTCACACGATATGCGAGTCCTTTGCTACAAAGAACTTCACGATTTCTTATCTTTTTCTTTTTCTTATTTTTTTCTTTAATATTAAAAAAATGTTTTAGTTTTAGTAACTATTTATTTGCTTTGGAAGATTATTGTTAGCATTTGTTTTCTGTTTTATTCCCTTCCTTTTTATTTCTTTTTGCATCCTTTTTTTATTTGTAAAAACCTTTCAATTTCCGTTTCATTGACTGTAAACCAACAAATGCCCGGAGAAGTTAAAGCGTTGCGAATTTATATTGATTTTTTTTAACAAATATACAATTCCTGTTATTTGGCTTGAAGTTTTTTAAATAAAAGTAAAATTGTTCCATTTTAGCAAACCAAAGTGGGTGACAAGAATTAAAATGTTGGAATGAATTTTTGTGCGTTTGTGCATATTTTTTACATAAAAAGGAAAAACTAAATGCTTGTGACAAAAAAATTCCTACACTCACAGAATTTGATACAAGCATTTGAGTGTTTACTTAAAGACAATATATTCAAAGTAAAATGCACAGTGGCACGTGCAGGAGAAACAAGAAATCAAAAGTAAAGTAAAAATGATAACATTTTAACTTTAAAAATAACTAATTGATGCCACAAGGTTTCTTCTTGCTTGATAATTTATTTCAATACACATTTTTTGTTAAACTAAGAAAACATTTAATTTTAAGTTTTTCGGAATTTAGAAGCCGCAAAAAGGTTTCATAGTTGTTCTTTAAATTGTATAAACAAGATTTTTTTATTGAATAACAAGGCACACAAAAGGGCGTAATATATTATAATATTCTATATCGCAGATTTCTGCTTCGAATTCAAGTACGGATGGTTGTAAATTTGTTAAAACAGACGTTTGAATTCAATTCATATTGGGGTGTATATAAAAAAACATCTCCTTGTTAAGTTTGCAGCCGTTTTTCGTAACAAAAATAAATTAAAATAATTTAGGGAGTTTATTCCACATACGAACTGTTCGGGTAAAAAACGAATTTTCTCTGTAAAGCATAGTGCGATTCACTGGCCAGTCGAACAAAAAGGGATTCGCTCTTAATGCAGAGCCCGTTGCGCTTATGGAATTACGGTTTTCAGGAACAAGTTCCCTGATTTCATTAGAGCACATTCTGTTGTAGCAACCATAAAACAGTGAAACACACCACACATTGCTTCGATGCTCAAGTGAATCAATAGAGCTGCATACGCTACTGTCACCGATAAACTTCTTCGCTCTCTCCTGTACGCGGTAGAGTAACTCGAAAATACTCCCCTACAACTTGCGATTTAATACTCTAATATAATTTTTAAAGGTTTTCGAAGAGTCCAGTCTATGGCGCAGCAAGAATAAATGGGTATTGAATATTTGAAAGCAGTTAAGACTGTCCATCTATTTGTATTATCTGCAAAACTAAATTCTTGCTGAAATTTTGGGTGAGTTTTAATTAAATAACGGGAATTTTTTATTATATTGTTACGTTTTCCCTCTTAGAACAAACGTACGGATTCTTTAGATTGCAAATACCACTGTGGCTCATTATAATTTCTCTATTCTTTACTTTATGGCTTTCTTCTGGCTGTACTTCTTGATCCTACTGCTCTTGTGAACTCTTGGTCTCGTATTTACTAAACATGCGTTATTACTACCAACGCAGCCATCCACGCTATACTACTGTGTTACTCCGACGAGACATGAACTACTCGATGTCGTGTTTAGTATCCTTGACCATTCAGAGTCATCTGCACTACTCCTTTTATCCAAGCCATTCATCCCCTTTAATCCACTAGCCACAACACACGTCTGCCATACAGTTTTTGTTATGCTGTTACACTTCCCTGTGTAACCGCTACCGTTCTTACTTTTTATTATAAAGGGCTTCTTGACAATTATCTGTTGCTCTTATATTAAATTTGACGTCTCCATTAAATATCAGTCATGGCCTCACACAATAATTATCTTTTGCACCTCTACCAACGCAACCATCGAGGCTGCTTAGCTACAGGGGTTGCCAGATTGTATTATTCGTAACAATATTAATAAATTTTCAAAATAAAATCTTTTCGTCGTGTCATTTTCTATTATCCCTATTAGTTATTTAATTTACCGATATTGATTGAAACTAAAACATTTTATCTTGAAAATTAATTAATTTTGGTTTACTCTTTACCTTTAGAGCAAACTGTTTCTTACTTAAAGGATCCTGGAGTTGCATTATTTTGATAGAATTTGGTTCATAAAAGATTTTTTACTACAATAAAATTTTGTAGCAAAATTATTAACTTTAATTTAACTTGTTTTTATTTATTTTTAAAATTATTTATAATTTTTTCATTAATTTTATTAATTTTTAAATTTGTAAATAATTGATCTTTTTTTTAAAAAATTTGAATTTAAACCAAATTTAAATTATGTATTTTGTTTTACAAACGGGAATATCGATACAGTATGTCTTGTTGTTTTTTATAGGGACAAATTCGATTGTTGCCATTAAAAGTTGCAATTCGCTAATGTCGCGACTGATTTCGTGCAAGCATTAGATAAACCATCTACACGACTATACAAACCAACCCTATAATTTTAATCGAATATTGTTTGACCATTCTTGAGTTATAAAGTCACAACACACTTGCAAAAATTAAATTATTAATGATATCGTCATTTAATTAACATTTTTTTTTCCATTTTTGCTTTAATAAAACTGTCATTTTTTTATTGTGAAGCGTATAAGAATAGTTCAAATAATAATAATAATTTAAGAATAATAAAAAAATTTTTGGAGTGCGTTTTTACGCTTGGCTGCCAGAGTTTCAGGTTTAGAGGTTTAAGCCGATCCCTAGTCTAAGTATATTTTTTGTATTTACTTTTTATTTAAAAATTTCCTATTTCTTAAAAAATTTTTTTAAGAAATATTTACTTCTAAACCACAGTAAAAAAATATAATTCAATTTGATACGATTTTTCGTTTTATTCACAAAGTTTTATGTTTTTGTTTATAAAAAAAAAGGAAAACGAAAAAAACTGTTTAACACTTCAAAGCTGCCATTAAGTCGTTAAGAAGGAAATTGTATGCTTTGTGTTATTTCTTTAAGCGGTTTATGTGGCATAATCCTCAACTTTTTTTCTAGATTATAATAGTACCAGACAATAGGATTTGTATTAGAAGGGGATTTTTTTTCGGAATGAACTAAAAAAAACTAGAAAAATAAATTAAAATTTATTTAAATTCTATGAAGTCTATTGTGAGCCTTTTTCAAGTCCCACAAAGTTTTGTGAAAGGTTTTTGATTTATTTGACAATGAAAATGACAATTGATTCTGAACTTATTAATTTATTTATTTTATTTATGAAGGTCTGCCAGGCTGTGTGCCAGAAAATTGCTGCATCATATTTTAAGGGTTCCATACACAAAATGTCGTTTTCTTCGCAATGTCTGTCTGTTTGCTACAGCCCTCTATCTCGGTTACCGTAATAGATAGACTCTTGAAACTTTCACAGAAAAAGTACCCCATAGAAAGTGTATTACAAGAAAAAAATACCTAAAATTAAAGGGTGAGCCGAAAGTAACGTAAAATTAAAAGAAATTTTTATTTTTAGAAAAGTGGCAGGAGAAATTTTGCGCAGTGTTTGTAAAACTATGTCCCCTGTCACAAAAATAAATTTTTATTAAAGGGTGTCCTTAAACTGACGATATTTTCATAATTCATATTGAGGAAAAAAAGCATTGGCCGATATTCATAGTTAAAATAAAGTATACTTTAAGGAAACTAAAGTCGGTTTTACTTTAGAGTCGACTCTAACTCATTCATAGACAATTTAAAATATACTTTTGGCGAGAAAGTCAACTCTAAAATTTAAAACTACCTAAAGCTGTTTTTAACTCATTTTTCCAAAATTATTTTATTTGGTTTAAGAACACAATACTTGATATCTGGTTTTTATACAAACGTGAACAAAATAAACACAAGGTTACTTTTTTCTAATGTTTGTTTAGAAATTTTATGAAAACATTTATCAAGTCGACACCCAGTGGAAGGTGGCTAAACTTAGGTTTACTTTATTTTTGACTATGAAAGCAAAAAGGATAATAAGAGCCTTTTATTTTAGAGTATACTTTAGCAAGAGTAGACTTTAGTCCATAACTATGAATATGGGCCATTAATTTTAATTTTCTTTTTTATTTTATTCAAGCACTTGGTCAGGTTTAAAAAAAAAATATCTTTTGTTACTTTTTCAATATTTTTCCATACCATTGAGTGACATCTTCAGAAGACAGCAAACAAAAATATTAATAATAACATTTTTTCAAACAAAAAATAAAATTGAAAAAAAAAATTTTTTGCCAAACTCAAAAATAGAAAAGAAAATTAATTATAAATGTCAAAAAAAAAAAATAATAATAATATTTCATTATTTTAAATTTTATACTGCACTTCAAAAATGATCACCGTATGGTGCCACAAAACACTTCATATCTGAATTCCACTCACACTTAATTGATTTTTTTGTAATATTTTTTTTTGTTTATTCCCTAGTTAATATTAACAATCCAAATTTAACTTTAATTGTTTAATTGAATTTAACAAGTTTAGTTTTTTTTCAGTTTTACCATTTGGATGTCAAGAGCCTAAACAAACAGAATTTATTTTTTCAATTGTTCTCAATTAAAGTATTTTATTTTAATATTTGGCTTCCACTTAAATTGTATTTATTTGTTTATTCAGCTTAACAAAGTTGGTAACTTTTTTATTGTTTAACTGTTTTAATTATCTTTGTTTAGTCTTAATTAAAATAATTTGACGACAATTTATTTGGACATGAAATAATAAAAGTTGTGTTCTCTATATAATTTATTCATTACATAAATTTTGTTGTTCATACAAATACTAAAAAAAACTGATGGTTTGAGGTAAAATTGTATATTTTATTTAAATTTGACATTGACGAAATATGCAGACATTTGCACATTTTAAAAGAAATAAATTTACACGATGTATTACAACTGTATTATAATTTTGTATGCTTCGAAGTAAAATTGCAAATGTTTCAAAGATTTACCTTGAAATTGTATTAAATAGAGAACAAGGTCGTTTTATGTTGAATAAATGTGCAAGTATTTATTTAATAAGATAAATCTGCAAGTTAATTTAATGCCATTTAAATAATGAATTATTGGAGCATGATTTTAACTTAAATTCGAAAATAAACAAAACACAATTTTGACAACAAAATTTTTCTCTTAAATAAAATTGAAAGTTTTTAATAGAATTAAATAAAATTGTTAATATTTTATTATATAAGTTGGGTTTCTTTTTTTGGGTTGTGTTGAATTTAATACAATCTCAGCATCACACATTCATTTTTAAACCGAGAAACAAAGAGAATAAACTTAAGGAAACATGAAGAGATTTGCACACACTTCAGCTATTTGCTGGTGTTGATTTCATTTAATTTAATTTAATAGAATATAAATTTTCTTGTATTGTTGAATTTTTTTTTTTTATATTAAATTAAACAAATAAAAACGTTGTTTAATTACCCGATCAATATAAGTCGGGGCAATTGATAATCACTTAAAACAGACATGTAGAAAAATGTTTGATAAGTTAAGTTCTATTATGAGTTTGCGTTGGTATCACGCCTATGATTTCTTATTTATGGTTGTATGTGATTGGGTGTTTATTTAGAGGGTTTTTTTTTTTTAATTTTAGAGTATTACAACTCTATACGCGAGAAAAGCTTATAATAATAATATAATTTAAAGAAAACTTTAAGAATTTAATGGGAAGATGAAAATTATTATCTGAAAAATGTTTTTATTAAAGAAAAGTTACAATTTAGGCAATAATACTTATTTAGTTATTTTTTGTAACCGTGGTTTATTCATTAGAAAAGGGATAGACGATGAGAAATAAGACAGGTGGTGAAAGGAGTAAGAAGATAAGAGATGGGGAAAGAGATATAGTGACAAAGCAGGCTGCAATATTAATTTTGTTATAATATTAATTTCGAATATGTATTTATACTAATAAACAGAAAAAAAACATTCTCATCTTTTTATTGACGCAAGGGTTGAACTCTGGCCAGCCAGATTTGTAGTCAAGGTCCTTACCACTTTGACTACAGCAGCCTGATTGGAATGGCATATAAAGTTGTACTTGAGTGCTAAAGGGAAGCTATGCGTATATATAATAATACTAGCAGATTCCACGCCTTCTTAAAATTCAAATTTAGAAGAATGTTTTTTAATATTTATTGAAGAGATCAATAGACAGTGTTTTAAATTATATTGGTAGAATAGGGTACTTTTACATATAAATCTCTTTTTTTCTCTACGAAATCACATATATTTACAGAAAAGAAGTGTTCTTTATTGGAACCAAGATTCTAAGCCACCTCCTTTTTTCTCAAATCCATCCAGCAGTTTTAACGTTATGCGAACACAGACAGACGAAAATTCCAAAAATAGGTGTTTTGCATATATTTTTTTTTTATATATGCCCATATTCATAGTTGTAGACTAAAGTCAACTCTTAAAAAAGAATACTCTAAAATAAAAGGCTCTTATTATCCTTTTTGCTTTCATAGTCAAAAATCAAGTATACTTTAAGTTTAGCCACCTTCCGCTGGGTGTCGACTGTAATTTGATAAATGTTTTCATACAATTTCTAAACAAACATTAGAAAAAAGTAACTTTGTTTTTATTTGGTTCACTTTGGTATAAAAATCAGATAGTGAGTATTGTGTTCTTAAACCAAATAAAATAATTTTGGAAAAATTTGTAAAAAAACAGCTTTAGGTAGTTTTAAATTAAAATTTGACTTTCTCGCCAAAAGCTTAAATTAAATTGAATTACAGACAGACGGCTGAAACTCATGAAAGACCTGTCCACAATTTTAATTTAGAAATTAAAGGGTGTTCCCAAAACTAATGTAATTTAAGCTATATGGCCATATCTTTTGAACCGTTCTATACAAACACTTGAAAATTAGACAGAATGTCCACTACTTTGTTTGGTATAAGAAGAAGTATAAATGTTTTTATTTATAAATTTAAGAGTGTTACAATAGTTGATGTAATTTAATGTATACAGCCAAACTGTTGAACTGTGATAGAGAGACGGTTGAAATTTACAAAGAACCCGATTGCTAAGTCTACAGCAAGCATAAAATTTAAAATTGGAAATTAAAGGGTGCCCCTATAGTTTTTGTAATTTGACGTATATTGCAGACAGACGGTTGAACTTAAGAAGGAGTTGTAGTGCTATGTCTGCTATAAGTATAAAGGTTGTAGATGAAATATAAGAGGGTCGACATAGTTAATTTAATTTGATGTATGTCGCCATACTTTTGAACCCTTATAGACAGACAGATAAAATATGCTTTTTGCATATTGCAATAAAAATTACAATTTCTTTCTAAATCGTAGCACCACTTGCTAGTTGTAAAAGTTGTTGTTTTTTCATACATAATAAGAAAAAGTTGGTAGACAATTTTTGCAATTGCAAAGATATTACTTAGCTTCACTCGATAGCCTAATTCAAGATGGAAGAGCTCTAAGGGTAAAAGAGCGTAGAAACTTTTTTAATAATGTTATTTTTGCGAAAAGTGAAAAATATTACAGGTACATTAGGAAATTTACCATTAATTTTCCCTTGACCTACAGAATGTAAAACTTTGAAATTTTTAATAATTTTTTTTTAATGATAATGATTAAATTTTTCTTCTTTTAGTCAAAAATTGTTAAATCTATAAAAAATAAAATAGTTGCAAGTCTTGTGGCCACGATACCTTATGTTGATCAACTAAGGCCTGGAAAGCTCAAAATCTAAATGCAGTTAAAATTCTGTTATAAACGTTCCAGCTGTTTGGAAGTTATTTCTAAAAACAATTTTTTCTTTCCCACTGTGAATTTTTTTTAATTGAATAATTAATTTCAATACTTTTTCCATTACCAATTTTTACCATTACTCTTCTTCTTTCTTCAGAAATAATGAGTTTTTGTCATTTAAAAATCGCGTTCGGCTTTCATTTAAATATTTAAGTTTTTTATTTCTAATAAATCCACAAAATATTGACAACTTACTGTTTCATCAAACAAAAAAAAAAATAATTTAAATTTTTTATTTATTTTATTACTAAAGAAAACTGAAACTTTAAATTTTATAAATAAAAAAAAAAAATCTCACAGCTATACAAGAAAAAAGAAACACAAAAAAAAAATTTAGCTGTTAACGATAGAAGGAGAAAATAAACTTCCAAATAAATTTAGCACAATAAAACATATCCCGATCTCTATCAGATAACAAATAAATTAAATTAACAAAATTGAAAATTTTAAACAAATGTAACCAACAAAAAATCCTAGATCTTATGATAAACTCAAGTTAAAAAAAAACAAACAAAAGAAACTTTTTGATTCCCCATATTTTTGTACCTGCTTCACATTGAAACAAACAAGCAACCCAGCAAGCAAACAAACCTGAAAAGTTCTTCTACTAAAAATTAATTAAAACACAATATTTTGTAACAAGTCAAAGTCAACATTATTTAAGCTAAAATGTCGGTTGATTTGAGTGTACAAGCGGAACCCACCGTGTCTGTTATAACAACAGTGCCTGTTTCCGCTAACGGTGGCGAAATGGATGCTTTGCTTTTGGGACGCATTGGGGTAAGTAACAGTTTCTTTTTTTCACTTTAATACGCTTTTTCTCTTAATACATTCTACTTTTATATTTTCTATTTAACAAACATTCCTTTCTCTTCTTTAGAATTTGTCATGCTTCATTAGTTTTATTTTTCCATTCAAATAGCAATGAAATTAGTTTATTAATTTTAATTAAAAAATTACTTTTTCAAATCTGTAGCTGCTGATGAAAGCATTAATCACTTTTTAATATTTAATATTTTAAGTATTTTTAAATTAATAGAGTGTAACACTTGTTTCTAGCGACAGCAAAGAAAAACTTTTCCTATCACTTGTTCTTTTAGCTTTTAAAATTATCTTACATTTTACACGAACTCTTAGAACTGGTATGAAACTTTCACTATGCAAATGTATTTTTTGTTATTCTTTCTCTACTTTTTAACCAATAGAAAAACAATAAATAAAAGGTTTAAAAATCATAGATATTTTTTCTTATCTTTTAGAATTTTTTGCATGAATTATAAGTTAAATAGTTCTAAACTTGAAATTAATTTTATTATACTTTCTTCCGCGAAAAAGTAATCATTGTTTAATTTAAAACAATTAAATTTTTTTTATTACACAACTGTATTTCAATTAGCTAACAAACAGAATTTCGTTGTTAAATGGATAAAAGGGTTTAAATGCAATTTTCTTAAGAGTTAATTTTTTACAATGATTCTTTATTTATACAAAATTACAAAAAATAAAAAATAAATTATTTTAAAAAAATATTTTAAAAGGTACTTTTTATAGAACTTTTTATAATAGTACTTTTTTAAAGTACTTTTCTTTAAAAGTACTTTTTTCAAAAGAAATTCTTTTTAAAGAAATCTTGTGATTATAAAAACGCTTTCTAATGTTCGAAAAGTGTTTTTCAACTAATTATTTAAATCATATTTAATTTGTACAAGAACTTTTTATAACATTCATTTCTTAAAAGGTACGTTTTTCAAAAAAAAAAAAAAAAAACAAGTATTTTATTAATATAAATGTTTCAAAAAGTATTTTTCTTTTAAATATACATTTTTAAAAAGGTATAGTTTCTTAAAGTTTATATCGTCTTAAAAATCTTCTCTAGAATACGGCACTATTTTGGTACTTTTCTCAAAAGGTACTTTTGAACTATTTTTAGTCTTTTTAAACTATTTTTATTGTTGCTTTTATTATATTTTTAATTTTTAAATCACTCTGGTACCTTTTGTGAATAGTACTTTTTCTCCAGTATTGTTTAGAAGCTTATAATTTTATTTGTTTTTTTTTATAAAAACTCCTTTGAAAGATACTTTTTACAATTAGTATTAAGTGCAGTGTTTGCAGCTTGTGTGCTACAGATACATTTTTTAAAAGAGCACTTTGTGTTAGGTATTTTAAAATTGATTTTAAAAAAGGTACTTTTTCAAAAATGTACTTTTAAAAAAAGGTGCTTTTTTAAAAAGGTAATTTTTTAAAGGTACTGATTAAAAAAGGTCTTTTTTAAAAAGCTACTTTTTTTAAAAGGTACTTTTTTTTAAAGGTACTTTTTTAAAAGAATGGTTTTAAATAACTTCTTTATTAAAATATTTTTATTTCATTTATTTCATTTTCCATATGCTTTTTTATGATGCTCTGAAGAAAAGTTTTTGGACAACTTTGTTTTTAAATCTATCTTCCATAATGTAATTTTTAGTGCATTATTGCACAAAAACTCAAAATTCTATATAAAAAGAATCAGAGTATTTTATGTCCAAGCAATTTATGTCGTCAATCAAACTGTTCCAAACAACATCTCTTGAGATTTTCTATCAAGAATGAAGAACTAATAAAAAAAATTGTACAATTTAAGGAAAAAAAACGGGTGATTATTTTTAAGCCGACAGTCTAAGAAACTTATGCCATGAACATTGGTTAATTCATTATATAGAGAGGAATTGAGTTGCCAGATCAAACCTGAATGCTTATGATAAAACGAGTGAAGTGTCAAATAACCATTAATTTGGTTTAAGGAGCAGGTGGATATATAATGTCTAATTAAAAAGCACTTCTTGATTTAATACAATTTTAGCTTAGGAAAATTTGATTTTCATTTGGTCAATTAACAAACAACGATAAACTACAAAACGTATGAAAAATTTTCAAGTTTCCACTACGTACGTGCACAAAAAATTACCCTTTAGTATTTTATTACTGTCACAGATGCATGTTCTTCATAAAAGTTCTTTATTTTGTATTTACTTTTTTTGCACTTACAACCAGAAAATCCATTATTATGTATTTTAGTCAACCACGCTTGCAGCTGATGCACATGTGAGTCTTTATCAGTTTAAAAAAAACCTTTAAAATAAAAATTCACACTTATTCTTATACTTTCGCCTTCAACTTGAATTGATTTTAGTTTTGCTCAAAAGAAAAGAAACGCAGCATGTTTCTTTGAAATGAATAAAATAAAACCAACCTCCTGCCATATTTTCGGAGCGACAATCTTAGTATTGGTTGTCAAAACTTTGACGTTACAACGTTATAAAAATTTATGTTAAAATTTTATTATGAATTCAGCTGCAGCCCGGCATTTTCCGCTACCTTTTATTTGTTCTTATAAATATTTGTGGATTTAAAATCTGTATTTTTTTATTTAATTTTCAAATATTGAAATATTCAAAATAAATATAAATTTGTATTTAAGGTGACACAGTAGCTTCAATATATTCACCATGTCATGTAATCGTCTACATAATGACTTTCAAATGGTCATGAAAACTTTAAGGCAACAACTATTGAGTATTTTGATTATAGTAAACTCTTCGGCACCCCACCCAGTCCTTTCTAAAATTGAAATTCAGGCATTTTTAGAATAGAATATTTTGATATTCTTTATAACACTATTTTATGGCAATGGCTTAATAAATATTTGTGGGAGGTGCCACGCCCAATGTTTTAATTGTTAATATTTTCCGAACGACCACTTTTAGCAGAGGTATTTGCACAAATTTCATGTTTCTCAATTTTGCAAGTCTCTAGCTTCTCAATGGGAAATGCCACGCCCTCTTTTATAATTTCGTCTAAGTTTTGCTTAACTACTAATACTAAAGATAGCTTTTCTTTTGTAAATTTCTCAGGCATATTGTAACCTTCTAAGAATTCAATAGTGACTTTATGCCACGCCCATTATATCAAAACCTGCAATGTAAAGCTCAACTATGCCTTAGAAAAAAATGCAACTTTTACACTAAGTTTCTCTTTGATACGAAGTTTATTTTAACAGGATTGACCACGCCCACTGGCTCAACCATGTAAATTTTCTGAAAGATTGAGCGTACAAAATTTGAAGCTTCTAACACATGTTGTAGTTCCCTAGACTCAGGATAAGAAATATTTTATGGCATAGGAATTGCCACGCCCACTTCCAAAATAAGCAATTTGAAATGTATTACCTTCTGCCAATGAAGAAAATATTATGAAAGTTACTGGTAGAGGCTGCTATAAAACAGCCAAACGAACAATCACTTAAATCATAATTTCTATATTTAAAAATGCACAAAGACACTGGCAAGGAACTGGCTACAAAAATTCAAAATCAAATATTTGCTAATAAATGTACGTTGTTGTTGTTGGTACAATATATTATCAATATTGTCGTTTTACGTTGCACCACTGAAGGTTATTATTGTGCAACAAATTTTTCCACTACCAAAGGAACAACCATTTATAAATTTTTTTTTTCAGCTTAAAGTATTTGCTTTGAGGGGAAAAATTATTGAAAATTCTCGTTGAGGTTTTAGAGAGTGGTAAATAAAAGTTTTGTAGCATTTAATCTTGTAAACCTTAAATTGTGTAATTTGTTGATGGTAAAAGTTTGATTAATATTTGCCAACAGAAAAAAAGTGAAAGGAAAAAAGAAGAAAGAAGAGAATGTCGGAGTAAATAAATTGCTAAAGCAGAACTTGATTGGAATTATGAACTGAGTAAAACATGAGAAAACTTATAAAGAATTTTTCTTTTTACTGAAGCATTGTCGAACAAGCCCCTAAGCTTTAAGAATTTGTAATTTTCCAATTAGCTTAATCAATGAAACCCACATGAATCATTTATAAACTGCAAGTGGATAAGAAATTATTGGAAAAACGAGTTGTGGCGAAAACATAAAATTCCTTTAAAAGGAAAAATATATATAAAGAGTTTAGGGGAACAGTAAGTAGCAATAGCTACTTAATTTATTTTACCAAATGACATGAAGTATTGATATAGAAACTGAATAGAATTCATAATAAAGCACGATTATATGATGCCTGCCTTACACCTGATAAAAGTTTAAGTACCATTAATGAAACATTTGCTTTAATAAAATTTCCTATTATACAAATATCGCTTTTCTATTATTTTTGCTTCAGCACATAAAAAAGGGTTTTTATACCTTTTAATAGTTTTAATTATTTTTTGAAAACCTAAATTAATTAAAATATTTAATAAAGAAATGAATAAATAAAAAATATATTTTATAATTACATTAATATTATTATTAAAAATAAAAAAATTTTCTAGTTAAATAAATAGTTGAATCAATTAAAAATTTAATCAAATATAAATCCAAAAACAATTAAAATTTTTTATAAGTTCAAAAACATTTTTTCCCCGATAATTAAAAGATTTAAAAATTTTAACAAAAAATTTTTGTAACTGGCTTTTTCTGATGGGTGCAGATAACACTGCTATTTAACTTTGCTATCTGTCAAACATAATGTTTACTGTTACACTTGCTGTTATAAGTCTCTTAGATTCTTAATAAACTTTCAAAGATTCAAAGAATCAAATAAATCGCATCGAATGCATGCACGTTTTTTGAATAGTGCGCATTGTACCGTAAGTAAAAATGTAGTAAGATTTTTTTATGTTTCATATCACTATTTGTTTGTTTGTTTTATGTTATACCATTTGCTGGAACGTGATCTCTGACAACTAATTTAATTCTTCATTGTTGCCTCAGTCAAGGCTATTATGTTTTCAAAAGATAAGAACAAGAATGAACCTGCCATCTTTGCAATGTCTACTGCAGAAAATGCAAGCATGCTGGAAAGTATATCGATCTCCCAATAGTACGATTACAGTAGAAGTAGGTTAGAGATATGCTGCGCACTTTTGCTTACTAGTTGAGCGAAATACTTGCCATCGTAATACCACACGATTTCAGTGATCTTACAATTGTCAAAATTGTATCATATAACCGCAGTTTTATGATGGTGAGGTATAATTTTCTTTACTAATAGTGCCAGAGTACGAAAATTAACAAAACGAAAAGCTTATTCTTCGTGGAAAGTAAAATTAAAGTATATCAGAAACCTGTAGAAGAAACAAAATTAAAGCAATTTCCAAACTGAGTTGCTCTTTATACAAGAGTATGCATTAGGAAATTAAAAAGAAACACGATGTCTTTGCGAAACCCTTAGAAACAAGTATGTTTTTATCTAGTTAATTTATTCTCTTCTGTAACGAGCAAATATATCAATAAATCGCAAACAATCCTACCCAACATAAACTCGCAGCATTTAGACATATGATTCACAGATTTAAGATAGTCCCACTTGCTCCAGATAAATACAACAAAGAACTCTATACAATTTAGACTAAAGCTAAAAATACTGGTTACAACCAAACAACCATCGACAAATTACTCAGACAATACAACGTCAAAAACAAGAAGAAAAAAGACAAGGAGATAATCGATACAACATGAAAAAACATTTCTACTTATACAGGACCAGAAACATATAGATTAACTAACCCTTTTTAGAAAGAATGTTAACAGACAACATAAAAATGAGCGATACTGCACAAAAAAATCTCGAGACATCAAGAGAAACAACCAATAAATTTAGTACCAGCGGAGTTTATAGACTTACTGGTACCTGCAACCATACATACATCCGACAAACTGGACGAACATTACAAACAAGGTTTACAGAACACATACGATCATACAAACGGAAAAGGGATAACTTCAACTTCGCAATACACCTTAACACACACGGACACGAAGCAAGGGAAATAGATGAATGTATGACAGTATTACAGCCAGTGATGCCAACTAAGCTCTTTTCATGCTATTTTTAGCTCCTTTTGATTACCGCTGACACGAAATTTTGCGTTTTAGCTTCTGTTCAAAAAAAGTGCTACATTAGCGTTTTATATTCACACGTTTTTATCTTTAAGTATATTTTGCTTTTTTCCCTTTATAATTCATATTTTTAATATATTATAAAAATTTCTATAAAAGAGTAACTACGTCTTTGATTGCTTTAGTCCTTGCCATTAACTAGGCAGACGTAATAGTGCTTTTTATAATA
Source organism: Gymnosoma rotundatum (assembly GCA_916610165.2). Taxonomy (NCBI): domain Eukaryota; kingdom Metazoa; phylum Arthropoda; class Insecta; order Diptera; family Tachinidae; genus Gymnosoma; species Gymnosoma rotundatum. The sequence continues at coordinate 126,845,213 of OU744340.1, read as the reverse complement.
TACCGATAACAAATTTAGAAAGAACCAAAAAAATTTGAATTTAGGGGCAGGGCAGCATTTCGAAAATCCAGTTAATAAAAATTCTTCTTTTATATTTAAATTTTGTATTATTTCCGTATTCTAATATTGAAGTAGTAAGAACATTCTGTGCTATGATTTTTTTTTTTCGAGAATAAAATTAGGAAAAGAATGGCTTTAATTCACATAAAATATTGTTGCGAATGTCGGCTGTTCAATTTATGGTTCATTAACAAATATTTTTGCAAAAATAAGTTGAAATAAAAAAAGACGATATATTATACAAGAACAAACATAGACAGAAGAAGGAAATAATAATTTCACGCCATTTGAAAATACCTTTTGGTTTTTATTCTATTTATTACACACACATACTTATGCAAACATTTTTATTAATTAAAACTTTCCATGCAATAAAAATAATTCCATATAAAAATATCTATATAAACTACAAATATAATAATTAAATGGGCAAATAAATAAAAAAAAAAATCCATTATTTTTTGCATATTATGCTTTCGATAAGTTGGCATCCCTGATTACACCCAAGTAAAAAAAGACGACGACTAGACATTCTTGAAAACATGGAAATCTACAAAACACGAACGATTAAAGGAGACATTATTAGCAAAGAGATTACCACAACCTCTGACACAATTTTTACACCACTTAAATTATTACAACACTTTTACAAACGAAAAATACCCACAGATGGTCACACTTACCTATCCAATAATAAAAGACGGAAATATTAAACTATATACCGCCAATAAATATGACAGATATCAAGCAATCAAACCTATATAATACTATTTAAATAGATATTACCATAACAAATACCTAACACTATACCTTCAGTACTAATGAAAAATGATGTTCTCACATTAAGAAGCGCTCGCAAAACGTTTCAAATAAAGCACCAGTGACGACGATTTTAACCGAAAGGTATGACACCACTATCAATAAGCGTCTGCAAAATTCAAGAAGAATGATAAATGATTTAAATCCTTTGTTCGGCTTAAGGTCGTTTAGGGTAATTAAAACACTTTGTTAATGTTATTTATTTTTTTTTTAATTTTTATTCCCAATATTTCGAATAGCTTCGCTATTCATCTTCAGGGGAAAATTTTTAAATGAAGTTGTTCCTGTGCTGTGTGGCATATATCTTTCTAAATGCCAATATATTTATTTTTTTAATTTTATTCTCCAGTATCCAGGTGTAATTGAAACTTGCTTAATTTTAATATTTTTTCTATTTTTATCTTCGAATATAAATTTAAATATACTCAGACATAATCATATTAAAGTAACTTCATGAAAGAGAATAAATTCTGAAGTATTTCCAAAATGTCAAAAATAAATAATGTAATTTTATACTTTCCTTTTATCATTTCAGATTTCTTTAATCAAATTTGATAAAAAAAAAAATTCTTTTCTCTTTTCCAACACCTCTGAGATTTAATAGTCATCCTTGAAAAAGTGTTTCAAGTTTCTTTTATTCCTTAATCCTTGGCATTTTGACAAGTTTTATTTCTATTTATACATTTTTTTTTGTGCATGAAAAAAAGTTTTTGATTTTAGTTCAATACAAAAATAAAATATGAAAATTTATATTTTTATTTTACGATTTATTGTTTTGTTTATGGGTAAAACAAAACTACTAAAATACATTCAAAGTTTAAGTATTTTGCCGGTATAAGACATTCCAAGAAACAGAGACTTTTTTTAACTACTAGTAAATGAGACTTACTTTATAAATAAAATTGCAATTGCAGAATTTTTAATACGAAAGATCAGAACACGTCCAATTTTGGGTCACTTTTTCAAGTACCGCAGGCCGTATGTCACGAATAAAACGAACAATGTTGGCCTCCAAAGCGTCGAAAGTTGCTGGTTTTATCAGCATAAACTAATGACTTCAAGTGGCCCGACAAGAAAAAGTCAAGATGTATCAGATCGAAAGACCTTGAAGACCAAATGCATTTTCATTTCTTGCAACCAACTTATCGCCAAATTTTTATTTCAATAACTCGATGGTTGCGATCACCGTATGGTACGTAGCGCCATCTTTTTGAAACCACATTTCGTCGGATCAATTTCATGCAGATTTTCAAACAAAAAATCTTTAATCATGGTGCGGTAACGATCTCCATTGACCGTAACCTGAGATCCGGCACATTCGTTTACAGCATTTTCTGACGAGCTAAGTAAGCCTTATCGAAATGGCCATCGAGACGTGCTTTCACCTTCAATAATCAATACCGGGAAAATAGCACAATAAATTTAAAGTTTAATTTATATTATTTAATGTTCCCGCGTTTTTAATGTTTAAAAATTTAAGTAGTTGTAATTATTTAATTGAGAGTGTTTATTATAGTATATTTAAAACTGAAATATAAATCAACAATTTAGTTTAGGCGTATAACCGTAAATTTTTTTTATAACTCATATGTTTTGATGCGAACTAATTTTTTATAACCTTCAGCTCAAAAAGTGAAAGAATACTTATATATTCTCATTCATTCCGTTTGTAACATCTACAATATCCATGTCAATAAATTATAAAAAGTACCATAAAATATATATTCTGTGTTCTTATTTATAGCGAAGTCGATTGAGTTATATCCGTCTGTCCGTCCGTGTTAGTATTAATATCAACTTTGCCACGGCACTAGATCAGCTAGAGAAAATTTAAATACGTCAATCGATTAGACATAGTTTCGAAAGAGTTACAATTGACAAGATCGGTCTATGTCCTTCGAGGAAGCCGAAAAACAACATCAAGTAAAAGAAATGGCGCTTGTCCATATTTTCCGAGATACGGGGCTCTGAAATTTTCAAATTTTTTAAAATATCAATATGGATATCATTTGAAAGCTTTTCAGGAGATCTTTAAGGAAATACTAAAATAAAATTTTAAATGCTTAACCCATAAAGAGCCGATGGAGTTTTAATGTAAAATTATATAAAGTAATTAATTTTTTCTTTATTATTTTTTATCTCTGTCTCCTAAATATTTATCTTTTTGATTGAAGTGATTTCACTAAACTAGATTTACATCGATGGTAAAGGGTATATTATATTCGTCATTGCCGAATATAGCTATCTTAGTTGTTATTTTTACTTTATAGATTATTGCTGAGAAATTTTATTTGATTTTATTTCTATTGCTTAATTTAGTTATATTTGAATATTAAATTTTAATTACTTTAAATTGTGTATCTTAGAAATTATGTCGTGTTTAGCAACACATCGATTGATGTTGATACAGAAATAAAATATTTTTAAAATATAGAATTAGGAGTTTTACTTTTTAGATGATTTATATTGCCGCAACACTTTAAACGCAACATATACAATATTATTTTAAATAAAGACTTACATTATATTATTGCAAACAATTTTAACTTTATAACAATTATAATTTAAAGGTTTTAAGTCACTGTGGAATTTTTTAATTCATTTTGAAATGCACAGCAAGTAAAAAGTAGCTGCATCTGTGGAAGTAGTTTACAGTAATTTTTCTCGCAAATATTAACATTATTTAATCGAATATTTATTGATTGTACTTTCTTTTTATTGTAGTTTTATATTAATTGCTTTGCTTACGCTGCAATAATCTACTCAATTGCCTGCTTTTCCATATTTGTGTTTTGATATGTGACGATAACAATTTTTATTTATTTAATAACAAACAAATGTTTAGATTTGGGCTTTATAATTAGAAAATATATTTTTTATTTATATAATTATTAGACACATTTTGTTTTTTTAACATTTTTATACATTTTTATAATGTAATATTTCCTTGAAGTAAAAATAAAATTTTTCAAATTTCCTGCACTCTTTTCATAAAGATTTTGTAGTATTTCTTGCATATTCTGTCCCAATATTTCTTTTATAAATTTATTTTTTCATAATATTTCCAAAATTTTATTGACAACATTAAAGGTCTTATTCATAAAAAAATATTTTTGATTAATCCAGTGGCCAGATAGCAACGAGGTATGTTTTTTTTTTTTTTTTTTTTTTTTTTTTTTTTTTTTTTTTTTGTTATGTTTCATTAGCTATTAAATTTACTAATGATATCCAGTTCATAAAATACTCACTTAATTATCATTTCATGCTTAGCTAAAGCGAAAAAATATTAACTTTAATCGCGGGTTCGGTTGTCATCCTTGTTTAAGAACTCACGAAATTCATCACATCATAGAAAAAAAGTGAGCAGAATCTACAAGCGTCCGATCAATCAGCAATGCAAGTACCAAAATTGACTAGACTTATCGTCTGTAACATGCAGAGTATCATTTTCGTATGTAATTTCTTTTAAAACAAGTCTTGATATAGAGCGACTAATTTTCTGCGATTGGAGCTCACCAGAATCGTTATATCGCAATTGAGGCTCAAAGAAGATGATAAAATGTTTTTTGATATGAAGGAGAAATTTCATGACTGGGTGATCTTATGACAAGCAACCAACAGCTGGCCGCCACTATCATGCGGTTTAATTAATCTTCATAATTTTCTTTGGCTCTACTTCAATTCATCATTCGAAACTACAGAGAATAAATTAATTAGCTGGATCTACTTATGGTGAATATTTATCAGTTGGCCACCATCATTGAAGTTGATAAATATTTACAATTTTGCCTAAAACCAAGTTAAGTCCTTATACTACTTTCACAAGCCAAACAATTTTAAATAGCTCGACATCAATATTGGATGCCGTTGTAATGTAGTCACACTGCGCATATTCCACCCAGCCGTCAGAATTTGTCGGTCCAAATTGAATCCTTAAAATTGAATGAAATGCTGTTCAATATTGCTGTGCATAACTTCAGATTAAGGACAGCATTAATTTTATGTTTTTTTGTTTTTTATTCTTTTTTTTTTTGTTATTTCAGTAAAATTTCTTTTTCTATCGTCGTTATCTGGTCGATACTAAGAAAATTTTCTGAATAAAAATTTTATCAATTGAAATGAAATCAAAAATATTTATTTATAAGGCCTCAAGCAAAAAATTAATAATAATTTAAAATTATTTTGCTTTTTAAATACAACTAACGGAATTAATATTGTTTTCTTGTTTCTTTCTTTTTGTTTGTTTTCTTATTCCCAAAAATAACGTAAAACTACCACAAATAATTAACGAAAATGCTACAAACCACAAATAAAAATAATATAAATTACAACAAAAATATTGTAAATATTTGTTAACAAAAACTTAACACAAAATTCAATAAATAAAAAAATATTTAAATAATTTTGAAACGTTTTAACTATAAATATGTATATGTGTTATGTGAACTTAAATATTTGTAACGGTATTTTGTGTATAAAATTTCTTTTGTGAAATAATTTATTTTCTACAACAATAACAACAACACAAACAACTAAAAATGCAGCATACGGTAAGTAAATTAATTTTATGATAAATTTTGTTATAAATTATTCGAAAATGTTTTTAAAGATTTTCCAATTATTTAATTAATTTCGTAATTATTATATTAAACTTGGTATTTGCAAGTGAATCTTTAAAAGGGAAATTAAAGATTTAGGTTGAAAAATTTATTGTTTTAGTGTCACCAAGCAGCAAAGTCTTGTTTCCTTTTTGTAGTTTTAAAAGAAAAAGAAATAGAGTTTTATAATTGAAGCAAAGCCGCGAATAACGTTGTAAAAGACAAACTTTGCAAAACCTGTTTTTTTTGCAGATTACCGTTAATTTTACTCTCTTACATTTGTTCCAACAACAAAACATTAAAATTATGCATTTTATCACCGTCAAAACGCAATTACAATGAGTCAGTCAGTGGAGATAATCAAACCATTTAAATACGTTTTTTTGCTCTCCTGAAAAATTATTATTTTGTTATTTGCAACGTTATTCGCGGCGATCCTTCAATTATAAAATTTGACACTCCCAATGAACTCTAATTTACAAAAGATAGATAACTTTTGATAGCTAGCTGATAAAACTAAAACTAATTAACTGCAACTTGTCAGTTCGCAGAGAAATTTATATCTTCTAACTAGTGGATGGCGTCAAAAAATATTAAAAAAAATCATCTTTAAAACACAAGTTTTGTACTCATTTGGCCACAAGCAACGTAATACAATGAGATTAATTTTTAATTAGCTTGAGCGAGATTTCATTTTTATAATTTTTGAGTCGAAATATTATTATTACAAATGAATTGGAAGTGACTTTGACTTAAGTTCATTATTTTAAATACTAGGAATTTTTAGAAGAAGTATTATTAACAAATATGTGCGGATGTTTTCTAAAGGAAACCGGAAATATTAGATACCAGTAGAATGTAACGCTGCATTTTCTGTATCGACCCATTGTCATAATTAGTGTTGTCCAGTATCGCCAAAAAAATATGTAATATTAGCTAAAAGTAAGTAAGAAGGCTACATTCGGGTATTCTGAATCTTATACACCCTTCACCATTTATGTAAATCAAGCTTAGTGAACTCCAAACAAAAGAGAAATATTGAGGTGAAAGAGAATTAAAAAAGAAAAAAAAAATTTGGTACTGTATACATTTTACATAGAAATGCTATAGGCTCTTAATAGGTTAAGCATTTCTTAAAAGCTTTAGTATTTTCTTAAAGATTTTTTCAAAAGCTTTAAAACGATACCAAAATTGATATTTTAAAAATTTTGAAAATTTCAGAGTCCCGTACCCCGGAAAATATGGGCCTAGCGCCAACTTTTTCACTTGATGTTTTTTCTTATATATTAATTCTCTATCGCCACTCATATTTATATATTTTTTTTATTGGAGTTACTTTATTGTTCCAAATGACACGCCCCGGAGGCACCTAGAGTCTGTGCATGTCTATCCTCGGTGCAGACGAGGGTCCTTGGGGGTATAGGAGGAACCAGTCCCCCGGTATGCAGACACTGAAGCTGGATAGACAGTTGGGTACTGTCGGAGGATTTTACCAGTTTCCTGGTTTCCATAGCCTAAATTTATTTGATTCAATTTTTTTGTTTAAAAAAATTAAAAATAAAAATAAAAAAGTGTACATTTAAAAAGAGAAAAACACAAAAATTAATTAAATGACGCGGAAAAGCGTTTGCCACTATTGCAATTATAAAACAAAAACATATATGGGACAAATCCTAAAAGCTTGGATGAGTTAGATTAGTCAGTAAATTTTTTAATTTTTTCCAGACAATGTGGTATTCTTGAAGGCGATAAAATTGATAATTATTTTCTAAACCGCTGTATTGGTACTAGTAGCTAATTGTCAAATTTTGCCTAGAAAGAAAGGGATAGATGAGGATAAGACAGCCCTTTGCTTTGAGTGCCTTGACTTTTTGACCTTTATTTTAAATTTTTTAATTGAAAATTTTTTTCCAATTAGGATTCAAGCCGTGGATATTATAAATATTAAATATTAAAATTTAATTATTTTCGCTCTGGTAATGGTAATATTCTTTGTAAATATAAATTTATATGAATCAACTGTTCTTATTTTGGTGTTGAAAGATTTGACTGAAGCAGATGTGTGCCATTTGTTTATTTTTCTGACTGCTAAAATATTAGTTAACATAATCAACAAATATTCAGATTCTGAAAAACATTTGTCAAATTCTCAAGATACCCTAAATCCCACAAAATCTTCTCTGACAAGTTAAATAAATTTGTAGACTCATGTTTGCATATTTTTTTTTTTTTAATTTTTCAGTTAGAAAAACCATTAAGCGTGTGAATTTTGTTGCTGACATAAAGGTTACCTAATATTTATGAGTTTTTGGCATACTTATTTACGACAGCTTAATTTAACTGCTGACACGATTTATAAAAGAAAAGTACACAGAAAAAAATTTTGGCATCTGTTAAAGATTTTATTTGTTTTTAAAAGGAAATCTTACTACAATATAATAATAATATTGTTACGTTTTCTTTTTGATTACATACCAACGAGTCCATAATCTGTTAGACACAACAACATACATCATACTTCTTGCTCTAACAGCTAGAGTTGTTTTTATGTATTGTAAAGGGCGTCTTGGCAATTGTCTGCTACACTTATATTTTTAATTTTTAATTATAACATTTGTACGCATGTCCGAGGGTGGGCTTGAACTAACGATCTTTTGTTTTATTGCACGCACTTCTACAAACGCAGCCACTGAGATCGCTCACCTTTTTATAGTTTATTGCTGTATATATTCTTTTACAACAGTGTTGCCGTTTGATTATATTTTTTACATATTTTTTTTTTTGTAAATTTTGAAGGCTCTACGTAACATGTATAATTTTGTAATATAAAGCCAAAATTTCGTAACTCTTAGCTTAGATACGAAATAAAGTAATATCACTGAAAAAGTACTTATTTTATTATTCAAGGTAAGAATCTTTCTTAAAATATCAATTCGATTTTAATAACAAAGGTAACTTGCAAATGTAATCAAAATCTCTTATACAAATTTAGTTTGAAATAAACAAAAAGAAACGTTTCTGAAGTTTTACTTCTTTCAATTCATGAAAAATCATGAAATATTTCTTGCTTCATGTTTATCAACATTAAAATGTTTCTGGCGACAATCCTTTAAACTGTGAAATAATTTGAGCTGCATTTCGTGCGGAAAACTAAGGATTCTGTACAAACTTACGAAAGTTATCTGCAACTTTAGTTATTCCGCTTGAAAAATTTGACAATCGTACCAATACCTCGATTTAGAAGAAAGTTGTCTTCAAATTTCCTTCAGGACGTGCCGGCTTATAATTCGGAAAAATTGTCAGTAATTCTATGTTATACTTTTAATCAAACAGCAACAAATTTGTTTTTAATAACGGTATTTTCATAACAATTAAAGGAGTAAATTCTATCGAAACTCGATCTTTCAAAGAAAAAGGTCGAACAAATTAAAAAAAAGTCCTACGTTAACTAATTTTACTGAATGGTGAGAGCATGCACTTTCTATCCCGAAATACTAGTATTGAGTCCAAAATTAAATCCTTAGGAGTATCATCGGGCGGAATTTTTTTTCTTGTTTTTGTTCAATAAAAGAAGTTGTTGTCTTGTTTATTCCCTAAAATATGAAATAAAAGTTTAAAACTATATTTTATATAAATAACATTAAATTAATATTTCTTTAAGAAAATTTCAAAATATAATTTTAAATGTAAAATTATAACTTTTTTGAAAGTAAGACGTAACTTTTTTCTGTTTTTCCTGGCAACACTGTTCTATTCACCCACGATTAGTGGAAGTGGATTATTCACCACTGTTTTTCACCAAGCACATACGGACAACAAGAACAGTAGTTGCCAGGTTTTATTTCCGTAACAATATTTATTTATATTTAATAAATCAAATAAATTTAAATCTGAAAACAAATAAAACTAAAACTTTTTTCAGTGTAGCATTTTAGAATAATATAATTTTATAATAAACATTCTTATAAATAATTAAAGCACAACAAACACAAACAGCGGCTTAATAAAGGTCGTTACCACCAGTAACTGACACCAGGTTGGCTGTTAAACTTAATTGTGGCCATAACTGTCACATTCTCTGGTGTCTTTCTTATTTCTCTTTCTTTTTCGATGTTAATAACTTGGCAAATATATTCCTTTAATAAGTGTTTATGTTTAAACATGAACATTAAGTGATTTGCAAGAAATATCCTGCTGCGTTTAAATGGGCTTTTTGTTAAACAATTTACTTCATCATCTGTAATTCTTTTTGGTTGAATATAAACTACAGGAGATTTTTTTTTCTTTGGTACTTTTAATGTCTTAATGTCTTTTAGCTTTAAAAGCATAAAATAAATATAAAATGAAAAGCTGAAGCTATAAAAAATATGCCAACAAGTCATACTCGTAATGTGCAAATTTTATACACGGCAGTTTTCGCTTTTTTACTTTTTGAATACAAAATTATTTTATTTAGGATTATTTGTTGTTATTTAGATTTAAATTTGAAAACACATTTTTCTTTAGTCATTACCCTGGAGTTAATGTCGACGTCGTTGACGGCGTTTCAACGCCGAAAAAGTTGAAACAGATTGAACTTTTATGGCGTTGCAACGCGTTGAGATTAACTGCTCTCATACAATTTCATACGATTCAACTTTTTTTTTTGACATTTGACGCCGTCAACGACGTCGACATTAACTCCAGGGTTAGACTAAATAAAGTTTTTTTCTTTCGTTTATTTTGTCAAAATTTGTTTGTTTTTATTAAAATTGTCAATCTTTAAAGATGTTATATTTCTGTTTATATTGCAAATACTTGATTATTTATTTTAAGCCAATATTCCATTATTAGGGCTGATGGCTAGTGCTCGTAGTTCTTCAGTAGCTTGTCATAATTTATTATCTCTAAGTTATTCATTAAATAAATAAATAAATAAAATTTACAATAAATTTTGATAAGAACCTTTTTCTCGTCTTTTGCCAATAATAAATTAAACCTCCAACGCTGAAATAGTTTACACAAAAAAGCACCCTAGAGGGAAGAAAACTAACTCAAAAACGTCCGCTTGCTGTGAAAAGCACCTGTCATGACATTATATAAAGAAGGGTGAGTTGAGACTTTTCTCTTTGGTCAAAGATGTGACTTTAACGATCATATTCTGTACATAAATTTACAATTTAAAAAAGTACAGCATTTGAAGGTTAATATATAAAAGCGGATTACGGAACAACGTAATACGACCACTTTCCAGCAGTCAATATTTATTACTTTTTGTACCACACAAGTAGGTTAAAATTTATTGTCCCAAACTTCTAGGAGGGCGTATTTTAAATCTACGTCATCCGTACTCAAGTTATTTTGAGGCGGCGTTAACTCAGAATACTTATATAATTAACAAACTCTGCAAGTCCTACATTTGAACTTTAGCTGCACTTGAGACTTCTTAAGCTAACTACACACGACATGTTCTTTACATCTGACTCTTTAACTGTGTGAATCATATGTAATTCTGCATGTCTGTCATATTTTGTATTTTTTAGAAGACTTTTTATATTTGGTCACAACCGTTTACAAATGCTGATCAAATTCGCTTTTTTCACTCTAGAGATTCCAAGCCGTCCGGTTTCAAAATGGCTTGTAGTCGTCTTAAAATATTATTGCATGCGTTACGGAATTACTGAAGACTTGTCAATTTTTATTATTTTCTTTTGACTCCAAATATGAACAACATCAGTTTGCATTGAATAATGATAAAGAATTAACATAATTATTTTCAAATAACTAAAAGCAATTTTGGATTTTGGTCATATAAAATATTACCATCAGCCGGCTAATGCTACGTACAATGGTCATCGCCGTTGATTGTTTTCATACGGCATAGGTTTTGGTAATCCTTTTTAGAATTCTAAAAACAGCTAATGTCAGATGGTTTGTCAGATCAAAATAGAACACGTTCTAAACGAAATTTTTTTCAAATGACTTTTCGCTCGTATTTTACAGAAGCAATGTTTCAACAGCTCTACACGACATGTTGTGTTAAAAGGGGGAAATTTGACATCTCAGATGTAAAAAGCATATCGTGTATGGACAGCTTTACTAGTCACTCAATTATATAAAAAGTATTCTTCATGCAACGCACTTCAAATTAAATATATCTTTCCTGCTCTATATACATATACGATTTCGATTCCATCGATAAACCAAAGCGTGAAAAGCCAAGAACAGTGCGTACACCCGAGAATATTGCTGCTGTGACAGAAAGTGTGCGTGAAGCGCCATCATCATCAATTCAAAGTCGTTCTCAACAATTGAACATTTCGGAGACATCGTTGAGACGAGTTTTGCGCAAAGACCTTGGTATGACGCCATACAAAGTCCAATTGGATCAGGAGTTGAAGCCAACTGAACAAGGAATACAGCTGCACACAATTGATAATGTGCTTAAAAATTGAACCGATCGTGTAGGCTACTGCATGGCCAGCCGAGGCAGCCATTTGAATGAAATTATTTTCCATTATTAACCGAAAGGATTGTACTTTCAAATAAAAAAGAAATTTGAGAAAATATTCATTAGTTTGTTTTTAGCATTTTCAAAAAAAAGGTATTTGGCGGACCCTATTTAATTAAACTGTAACAGGGTCATTTCTGTACATGAAATATTTTTCGAAAATTTTGGTGCTGGTGCACACAGTAATCGATGTAGAATACAAAACATTAATTTTTTTAATTTTTATCTGTTTGTTTGTCTGTCTGTCCTTCTTTTCTCTGGCTGTCTGTATTTGCATCACATAAAAACTGCTAGATGGATTTAAACAAAATTTTGTGAGGAGGTCCCTTAGAACCCTGGTTCCAGTATAGAATACTTTTTTTTTCATAATAATAGGTCATTTCGTAGACAAAATAGCAAAATAGTGAAAGCACCCAATTTTACCGGTATTATGATACTAAAACACTTGTTAGCACTTCTTATTTTTGTAGATGGAAAATTTTTAACACTGTCTACAAAACTCTAGAATAAATAGTTAAATTAAAATTTTAACAAAATTATAAATGACACGCACACTAAGTCATGGGCACTGCTAGTAATAAATAATGACATAATTAAAAGCAATTTTTCTCGAAAACTATACACTGAAAAAGTTTATGAAAAAGTAAAGTTAATAATAATCTTTTTTGTAGATCAGGAAGATCATAAAGAAATATTTTATTTAAAAATTGTTTTTAATATCATCTTTTAAAAGTTAATAAAAGTTTAAGGTGACCAGATTGTTTTTAATTGACCTGTTGTTTTTCTCCTTTATACTGCGTTTCCACTGCCTTGAAATCAACTAGGTTTGAGAAAAACACTTCGAAGTGTTTCCATTGAACTGAAGTGTTTTGTAAATTCGAATTTATGACGTTACACTGACATATTTTTGCATAAAAGAAAAAAAAAAACTATGTTATTTTTTGTAAAAAATCGTTTTTATTGTTAAATTAATTTTTGTTTTTATATATTTTTTCTTCTTATATTTTTTAAACACTATTTTTTTAACAAAAATCTATATTGCTTTCAAACATTTAAAAGTATTTGTCACTTTTTCGATAAAAACATCCAATATGAATAGATAACTCGGAGTTGAACTTGAATATCCTAGACACATCACAGTGTTGCAAAGGCAAAATTAGTTCGAAAAAATAAATTTTCGACATGATTTCAAACAAATCAAGTGATTTTGTAGCATGTAAAATGTATGGAAAATCAAGTAACAAAACCACGTCAATGGAAACGCACTATTAGTAACTTTAAAATAAATCAATCTAGCTTATTAAAAAAAATTCTATATTTAAAGAAATTTTAAGGCGAAATCGTTTAAATCTTAATTTTCTTTTGACATAATTACTTCATGGATAAAAAAATTTTATTTCAAAAATCAACAATAAATTTGTTTATAAAATTAAATTTTTCTTGCTCAAGAATATTCTGTTGCCTGACTGTCTGCCTACCTACTTTTCTGTCTGTCTGTTTTAATTGCTAATTAAAAAACATTTAAAAACACCAGCCTTTTAAATCAAGTTGCTCCTAATGGCTGCAATATGATTTTGCTTTACGCGATTCTGTTTCCGTTCAAACATTTTTGCTTAAAAAGATATTAAATTTCATTTTTATTAATTTATAGCTTTTACGCGTACACACACACAAACATCCACAATTACGATAATTTTATTTCTTGTTTGTTTTATATTTTTTTAGCTTCATTGAGCAATTTACTTTAAAATATTAAATTTCTTTTCTGCAAAAAGGAAGAAAGAAGTAGAAAACAATTTTTTTCGAATACTTAATTTTCATAACGTTTAAATTTATTTGTTTATTCAAGACATCTAATTTTCTCCTTCTTCCTATTTAAAAATTCATTATATTACAGTTATACAACAACAACAACAACAAAAAGAAATTAAAAAGCATTAAAATTATTGCCCTTGGCTATATTTTTTTTTTTTTTGGTAAATGTATGTTAAAGACAATGCTTTGCCTCAAGCCCCTTAAACATTGATTGGTTGTAGTTAAATTGGTTTGTGGGAATATTATTATTTGTGATACAAAATATCTCACTCGAGAGCAATGTTTACTCAGAATAATAAAATTTTTATTTTTAAACATGTTTTTTTACATGAACTTTTATTAAAGTGGTATAAGTCTACTTTTGTAAAAAATTAAGTTAATAGTAATATTAATGAGATATATATAATCCTTCTCTCCATAATTACAATCAAGAGACGGCAGACGGCAGACGGACAGACGGACATCGCTCAACCGACTTCGCTAGGCATAAGAAGTCAGAATATATATATATATATATATATATATATATATATATATATATATATATATAATAGATATTGTGGAAATTACAAACGGAATGACAAACTCAGATACAACCCCGTTTCCACCTGTGGCGAAGAGTATAACAAATCTTTTAAAAATAAAATGTTATAAATTAAATTGTAAAGGGTTCTTCATGTTAAGCAGCTCTTACACAATTAACAGAACAACATGTAAATAAAGCACTGAGAGGCCTACAACTATATGGCTGTCAAACATTTTGTAAACATATTTTTCTATGCGAATTTTTTATTTAAATTCCAATTTTTAAAATTAATTTAATTAATTTCTTTCTTTTTTTTTATTCTCTTGAATACTAAATAATTCTTTTATCACTTCAAAAGGATTTTTTTCCATAAAAATGTTTTTAGAAACTTTCTTTCTATTTTTATTAAACGTTATTTTTCCGCCAGACCAACAGTCGCGTATGATTAATATTATTTGTTCATGTCGTAATCATACGCTTGAAAATATTACTCATACGTCACTACAAAATCATTGCATTTTTATAATTTTCAAATATGAAAATATTTTATGCAAATAAATTTGACTTCAAATACCTTGTACTACATATTTATGGATGATTTTAACTTAATAATCTTTTTTGTTGTTGTTGTTATATATACAACGTATTACCACAATTTCAAATAATTTATTTTAGTTACAGCCATTTATTATCTATAACCCTCGATTTTTTCCTTGTCGTTCTATGAAAGAATTTATATGTTGGTGTGCATGAAGTCAATTATGCGAGGGTCGTATATGCTAATTTCACTGTTTTAAAAAGGAGTTGTATTTTCTAAGATTAAGAAAAATAAACAAGAAGGTTTTGTATAATTGCAGGGGTTTACATTTTGTTATAGACTTCCAATAGAACTCCTCTTTTGTTATAAGAAGTTCGTATACTCATAAATTACTTATAGTTTTTCGAAAATGTCTGTTTACATATAAGCTCTCAATTGCAGTTTTTTTTTGGTAGTAAAAGGTTGTTATTCAATAAGATTTAAAAAAGTATTAAATGAAATCTCAAAATAACTTTTTCTATACGGAGAGACTACCAATGGCTTGTAGAATAATATGCCGGAATCTTTTGCCAATATGAAATGTTATACTTTCTGCCAGTCCCACGATATCGCAAGCGATCGTTCGTTCGCACAATTACATTCAAAACAAAAACAAATTCCAAAAAATTGTTTTTGTTTCAAATGTAATTAATCGAACGAACGAACGATTGCGATATCGTGGGACTGGCAGTTTAAATCAGAATTCCAAGGCGCATAATATCATCCGTGGTAATGATGCTTATCGGAGCTAATTTTTTGTAAATCCTGTGATACTAAAAAAATATAAACGAGTTTTCTTATAATTTATGCTTTTCTAGTCAACTAGTTTTTAACCCCTGGCAAAATAATTTCAACAATTATTTGACCGATTTAGTATCTGAAATTTATCTATATATAAAAAAATTATTGCAAGTGCGTTGTGACTTTATAACTCACGATCGGTCAAACCGAGTTCGTATAGTTGTGTAGATGGTTTATCTTAAGCTTGAATGAAACAAGTCGACGCATTTGCGAGTTATGACTTTTGTCTATATAAAAACAACAACAAATACGTAGGCGCCTATGAGCCTATGTGGTATGTATACTGTCTACTGACTTCATACTCAATACACAGTAGTCAATGTTGATGTTCATGCGTAACGCAGCACGCCGCAATCCGCGTTTTAATTATAAAAATAAATAAAAAATTTATAACTTATTCATATCATACATATAATAATACTTGTTTTGAAAGTTCCAAAAATCCACTTTCACCAGATTTTTTTCTCTAATTTTTTTTTTTAATCTTAAGAAAGCTTAATCAGATATGGACTGCTAAAAACAGCACTGAGTAATTCTTATTAATGTTCGTGTGTATTGGGACACCCTTTATTGTCACTAAACCAGTAAAGTAACATTCGCTTAGACAAAATGTTTAAAATAAAATTTTTGGTGCCCATTAAATATTTTCTTTGTGTTCAAATTGAAATTTAATTCAATTTTTATTACCCTCAGTTATATATTTAATTAAAAAATAATGACAATAATTAATTATATAATATTTAATTATATAAATTATAATAATCATATTTTAAAGCAAAAAAGAAGAAAATAATTTTCTAATTAAATAAATAATTGAATCAATTAAAAATTTAATCAAAGTTTTATCGGAAAAAAATTAAAAGTTTAATTGGGGCAGTTATATTTTTTTTTTTTTTTTTTGTTGCAAGTATTTAAAAAAAATTTATAAAATGTAGAAAACATTACAACATGACCTAAATTTATTTATTTTTTTATTAATTTTCTAATCACTCTCGTTTTAACGCCACGAATCTTTTATGTTTCTTAATTCTATTTATTTTTCATTTTTACCCTTCATTTTTATGCTGTCGAAACACCCCCATGATTAGGTAAATTGCACATCATTTGTCACGGAAATCAGCTAATTTATTCCTTTTTTTGTTGTTCTGTTCTGGCAAATTTGCATAAATATTCGCAGTCAGTATTTGCAAATAAAACGCAGCCCTCACACCCAACTCACACCCTTAATCTTTTTAATCATTTTCAAAATATAATTTAAATTTTGTTTTCCTTTCAGGTTTAAATTAACTTGAGTATAAACTCTCAAGTGTAAAGGACTTAACGTTGCTACGTTAAGTGTGGTTCATACTTGAGAGT
Source organism: Gymnosoma rotundatum (assembly GCA_916610165.2). Lineage (NCBI taxonomy): Eukaryota > Metazoa > Arthropoda > Insecta > Diptera > Tachinidae > Gymnosoma > Gymnosoma rotundatum. The sequence goes on along the minus strand of OU744340.1, from coordinate 126,828,171 downwards.
CAATATGTTTCCATTCAGTCTTTGTAGAAGTTTAGTACGAAGGAGTCTTATGAATCCATAATTATCGATTTATCTTCTGTGTTGTAAGCCGTTTGGATTATATGCTTTTGTATTATTAAAGAAAAATCTATATTTAGTCTTTTGCCAGGAAACATTGCTTCCCTTGTACAACATTAAGAACTCTTAAAGATTGCGATTTTGTAGTCATTGACAGAATTTTAAATAGCATCATTAACTCAAACTGTTATTGTTTCAAATCCCCCGAAATTATTGCTCAATGGGTTTTATTTTTAGTATCATTGTCTTTGATTGAGAATACCCCTGGCAAATGTAAATAAACCACTTTAATCTCCTTAATGACAACTCGTATCCTCTACATGCGGTGCCCTCGGCAGCCTTTGAACATTACGGAGTTAATTTTTCCGCTATAAAAGGAGCAGAGAAAATTTTAAAAGCCAATAAAAAGTGCTGTGAAATATTCGGCAATCATTAGTTTTAAGAATTGTTAGACTGTGACAGAACAACATTTATAATTTTAAATTCTACTATAACGATGGAACGATGTTTGTGCCACACTGCTGAAGCTACACTCTTTTGCGCAGAGCAGTTTTTATCACAAGAATAGTCAGCACTGAAAAAAACGATTAGTCTGAGAACATTGGGCAGTCTTAAATGGAAAAAAGAATTTAACAGACGACTAAATGTCTAGTGCATCGAGCTAAAAGGAGAATATGTTTAGAAAATGATTTTTAAAGGAATTAAAATTTCTTTTATCAGAAAAGTCACGGAAGTTTTAAATTACCACCCGAATTTATTGAGCACTACAAAACATTGATTATTCCTTATACTTAAATAAAAAATTTCTTCTTCTTCTTCTTAACAACAGCTTTTTATAAACTGTGACTGTAAATTCTATTCTATGGAATCATATTTCTTTTTTTTTCTTTGTGTTTTTTTATCAAATATTTCCACATCAATGACTTCACTCATTCCATTACTTTTAAATAACTTTGGCAATATAAAGCTGTAGAATTTTTACAAAAATTAAAGAAAAAAAACTTAAAAGATGAACAAGTGAAGAAACTTTGCAATTCGATTTTTAAGTTGAATAAACTCTTTTGTTGCCAAATTCTATTTTTATTTCATTTTTTCTCTCTGCTCTAGAAATTATGAACGTTTCAAGTTAAAGAGTAAACCAAAAACCAAAATGCAATTTATTTATTTTGGTTGTTGGCATGTCTAGACTATTAAAGCGCAAAGTAAAAATATTTTCTGCCACTTACACTGTTATTTTCTTTTTTTTTCTGTTTATTTGTGTTTTTAATGTTTTATTTTTTTTTTATAATTTTACCTAAAAGTAAATCTCTTTATTTCAACAAATCATTTTGTTGAATGAAAAATGACAATGAAACAAAAAGAAAAAACAAAATTCATAACCAATATTGCCGCTTTGGCAGTGGTTACATAACCAACCTTAAACCAGCCAATAAAAATAAATGAGTGTTTATTTGCCACAAACAGAAATGCCAAATTTCTAAATTCAGCTTTATTTAAGAAAACCACTGGGTCGGTTTTATGGGAAACAAACTAACAAACAAAAATTATTGACATAAAATATAAAGGCATTTAAGGTTAACCCTTTAAATATGAACATTAGGTTGCTTTATTAAAAGCAAAAACTTGTTTTATTTTTAAACCAAAAATATATATAATACAAATTATAAAAATAAATTATAAATTTTTTAATTTCTAAAAACTTATTTTAGAAATAAAAATTATTTAACAAACATATGCCGAGATTTGAGCCTTCTCATATTCAATAAAAAATTATATTATAAATTGTTTTAAAAATAAACCTTGTTAAATTTTTGGTTTTTGTAGTTTTCTTATCAAACTAATTCTTCAATTAATAAAGTGGCACATTATTTAAAAGCCATACAATTTTTTTTTTTAAAAGGTACTATTTTAATGTACTTTCCATAAGAGTACTTTTGTTAAAATTAATTTTTCCAATAATTTTAAAACATCTTTCAAAAGTAGCTATTTTCAAAATATCCTTTTTTCAAAAAGTACTTTTTAAAGTACTTTTTTAAAATAGTACTTTTTTTCTTTTTGCAAGTAAAATTGCTTAAAAAATATTTTTTTTAATAAGCAATTTGTTGAAGTAGGTCTATAATTAAATTTTTCAAAAGTTCCCATTTTAGAATGCACCTTTTCAAAAACTTATTTTTTCAAAAAGTACTTTTTACAAGGTAAAGTACGTTTCAAGAAGCTTTAGTTGCTTTTTTAAATATGGTTTTACATACGAAACTTGAGAAAAATCCCAAGACGCTTGTTAAAAGTATTGAAAAAATGGTACTTTTTTTAAAACACACGATTTTAAGAAGTTTTTTTTTAGAAAATTTTAAACTATTTAAAAAAATTAACTATTTAAAAAATAATTTTATAAGTGCATATTCTCGCTAAAATATTAAAAACTTTCATGAAAAATTTCAATAAAATTTATTTTCTTTCAAAAGAAAAGTTAAAAAAGTACCTATTAAAAAATGTACTTCAGTAATACTTTATTTTTAAATACTTTTTTATAAGTTACTTTTTTAAAGGTGTTTAATAAAGATTTTTAAGGAAGATATTTTAAAAAGTACTATTTGTAGGGAAATTTTTAAAAAGTATTTTCTTCAAAGTAAATTTTTTGATTTCGTATAATTTTTTCCTTCTTAATCCTGTTTAAAATCCTATCAAATGCTAAAAGAATTGCTTTGTTTGAAGTGTTTAAAAAAAAATAATTTTTTAAAACTCTTCTTGGACACCTTTCTGGGTGTTATTTCAACATGATATGAACTTCTAAAAATGATGTCTTATTTTATAGATTTTTAAATGGGTTTTTGTAAAGATTGTACCACAGTGTCTATTTTGAAATTCAAAACAACAAAAAGTACTTTTTTAATAAAGTACTTTCTTTGTATCCGTATTTTTAAAGCATATTAATAAAAAATGCAATTTTAAAATAATTTTTTTTTTAAAGTACTATTTTAAAAAGGAACTTTTTGTAAAAGTACTTTTTTATTGTTTGCCATATAAGTTCTATTTCTAGTAGTTTTTATGTACCTTGTTTTAAAGTGCACTTGCATAATGTATATAAATTATTTATTTTAAGAATTTTAAATAAGTCTTCAAGGGTAAATTAAAGAATAGAGTTCATATATCTAAGGAATCTAATCCTTAAACAGAATAAATTTTAAAAAGCCTTAAATGATGCAGAATTATCTAAAACAAATATATTCGTTTATGAAAAACTTAAACCAACAAATATCTCCGTTAAATCACCGTTAGAATTTTGTTTAATTGTTATAAACTTAAAAAACTTAAAATCTGTATTAAATATTTTCCTTTAAAGCAACTTAACGCAATAGGCTTCAATAAATAATTCTAACAAAGTAGATTTTCAGAAGTACATAAAAAACGCACTCTTAAGAATTTTATAGTTCTATACGAAAAAAAATTATATTCTGCCAATTATGCTATTAAAGTTAATTTTATGCTGTTATGCAATGAACTTTCCGTTTAGTTGTTTAGAATGTTTATGATTTTTTAGACAATTATTGATAATAAAAGAAAGTATAAAAATATTGTTTTTTTTTTTTTTTTTTTTTGCTATAAAGAAAAATTGTTAACAAGAAAACTTTTCTAAGGTCTTATGAAAGAAGAAGAATAAATAAAAATATTGACCCAACAAAAGTTTGAAGTCGCGTAAATGGAATAAATCAAACTATATATGAATGTTTTTTTGACCTTTTTAGTTAATTTTTGTTTTCTAATTTTTTAAGCACTAGGTCAGTTTATAAATAATAATAAATGTTTATTTATATTTTCAATATTTCGCCACACCTTTGGGTGGCATCATCAGGAAACAGGAAACAAAAATTAAATTTTCTTTTTTTAAAATAACAAATTTAAAATGAAATTATTTTTTCAAACAAAAACAGAAAAATCAAAAAACAAACGACAAAAAACTCAAATATTAAAAATTTACATTCTTATAAATTTAAAACTCAAAAAACATTCAAGTAAAATAACTCAAAAAATTTAAACATTTACATTCTTATAAAAATTTAAAAAACAGAAAACATTTAAATTATTTAAAAATGTTAAAAAACTTAATTCAAATACATTAACATAAACTTTCACGATAGAAATGTTACAAGCAATCATATACTCTCAAACGTTTATTATTTTTTATGCACTAAATGTCTATAACATTGCGCAACATTATCAGTATCAGCCTTAAAGTTTATTCTTTTTGTTGCTGGTAGTTTAATTATTTGTAACATCTCTAACATATACCGACGCTTATAATTATTTTCTATATTTAAAACAGATGCATCTTCAAAGTTAGGATTATGATTAAATCTGGCACAATGGGAAGATAATGCAGTTTTTTGTGAATTATTAACGTCCCTGTATCTTTGATCAGACTTATGTCCAGCTATTCTAGTTTTTAGTTTATTTTTTGTCGTACCTACATATTCCTTATTGCAATTCTCACTATCATTACCATTACAAGGTATTTTGTAAACTACATTTGACATGTCCCATTTTTTAATCTTATCTTTTGTTTTACTAAATAATCTATTTAAAGTATTATAAGTTTTGTATGCCATTTTATATATATCCCCATCAAAAATTTTTGATTTTTCAATCCTTTCTGCTATTTCTGGTACATAAATTAAAGACTTATAAACTTTAGTTTCTGTAACATCTCTTGTATTATTTGCTCTTCTAAACCTTAACTGTTTAAACAAACTATTTATCACTCTCATTGGAAAATTATTATCAATTAATATCTTTTTAACTTTATCTTTATTGCTTTTGTGAAAATCCTTATCACTTAGCTAAAGTACTTTTTCTATCAAATTTTTTCCCGTATTAATAATTATTCTTTTGTTATGCTTTGAATAATAATTAATAATTCTCCCGGAAGCTGTTGGCTTTTGGTACCAATCCATTTTTAGTTTATTCCCTCTCCTTATTACTAACGTATCTAAATAGGGTAATTTAAAATCATTTTCTATTTCTATTGTAAATTTTATACAACTATTGAAACTATTAAATGTTTCCAACATATTTTCAATACCAGATGCAGAAATAATACAAAACAAATCATCCACATATTTTGTCATTATTCTTGGTTTTATACTAATTTCATTAATGCACGTGTCTAATAATTTCTCCATAATAATATCTGCCACAACTGGGGAAGCTGGAGATCCCATTGGAAGTCCTTTTTGTTGCAAATATATGTTATCATTATATTGAAAGTATCTATTATCTTCAATACAAAATTTTAAAATTCGTAAAAATAAACCTTTTTCCATTCTAGTATATTCCTGTATTACGTTCCATTTTTCTTCAATAATATTCACTGCCAAATCAACAGGTATACTACATCAAAAGATACTAATTTTTCATCATTTAGAACATTTATGTTCCTTATCCTTTCTTTAAATTCAAACGAATTTTTAACATTATATTTTGAATTTTCTGTAATCTTTTTTAAAATCATTGTAATATATTTACATAACTCATAAGATGGAGAATTTATAAAAGAACAAATCGGTCTTAAAGGAAAATCCTCCTTGTGAATTTTTGGTAACCCATACAATCTTGGAGCTGTAGAAACATTAGTTTTAAGCTTGTTTTTCTCTAAAATTGTAATAACTTTTTGTTTAAAAAGTTCTTCAACCAACACATTATTAACCTTCTGCAATTTGGTTGTTGGATCTTTGTTTGCTAACTTATAATTAGCAACATCCCCTACAATATTGTTAATTCTTAAAACATAATCACTCTTGTTTAAAGCTACTGTGGTGTTACCTTTATCAGCTTTTAAGATAAGTATATCCCTATTTCTTCTCAAAAAACTATCCGCCTTTTTTACGTTTTCTAACATAAATCTATCCCTGTTATTTAATTTTATCTTATTTAAATGATTATCTATTATTGAAGTTAATTTAGTCCTAGCTATTTCTTGTTCTTCTTTTGATTTTAATGTTTGCACTAAATCCTCTCCGTCCGTTATCATTTTTAAAACCGGAAAATCTTCTCGTTTAATGGGTAACGCATGTTTATGTCCTAATGAAAGAACCCACTGAACCTCATCTGGAATATCCAAATTAGTGTTATTTACAAACCACTTTTTATTTAATTTAATACCTAACTCCTTCTTCTGTAATTCCCTCAAACACTCAAACTTCTTTTTATGTATTTTATTTACCTTAACTTTTAAAGCTGCTCCTATTCTGTCTTCAAACTGCAAAAATCTTTCCATTGTTTCTCTGGATAAATGTTTTTCCAAATCATTTTTAATCATTATCAGCTCCCTTTGAAAATACCTCAATAATTTATGTTTCTCAAGAATTGAACATCTTAATATTTTATCCCTTAAATCACAAAAGTATTTTTCCATAATGTGTTTGATTGTCCATTTTCCCTCCATCTTGAAAATATTAGGAATATTCTTTGTTGCATTCACAATAAATTTTGGTACAATTCCTGAATTGCGGCATCTAATTAAAAAGGTTATTGCAGATTGAGTTTTTATAACCTTATAATACTTTAAATAGATTATTTAGTAAAACAAAAGATAAGATTAAAAAATGGGACATGTCAAATGTAGTTTACAAAATACCTTGTAATGGTAATGATAGTGAGAATTGCAATAAGGAATATGTAGGTACGACAAAAAATAAACTAAAAACTAGAATAGCTGGACATAAGTCTGATCAAAGATACAGGGACGTTAATAATTCACAAAAAACTGCATTATCTTCCCATTGTGCCAGATTTAATCATAATCCTAACTTTGAAGATGCATCTGTTTTAAATATAGAAAATAATTATAAGCGTCGGTATATGTTAGAGATGTTACAAATAATTAAACTACCAGCAACAAAAAGAATAAACTTTAAGGCTGATACTGATAATGTTGCGCAATGTTATAGACATTTAGTGCATAAAAAATAATAAACGTTTGAGAGTATATGATTGCTTGTAACATTTCTATCGTGAAAGTTTATGTTAATGTATTTGAATTAAGTTTTTTAACATTTTTAAATAATTTAAATGTTTTCTGTTTTTTAAATTTTTATAAGAATGTAAATGTTTAAATTTTTTGAGTTATTTTACTTGAATGTTTTTTGAGTTTTAAATTTATAAGAATGTAAATTTTTAATATTTGAGTTTTTTGTCGTTTGTTTTTTGATTTTTCTGTTTTTGTTTGAAAAAATAATTTCATTTTAAATTTGTTATTTTAAAAAAAGAAAATTTAATTTTTGTTTCCTGTTTCCTGATGATGCCACCCAAAGGTGTGGCGAAATATTGAAAATATAAATAAACATTTATTATTATTTATAAACTGACCTAGTGCTTAAAAAATTAGAAAACAAGAATAAATCAAACTTTATATTTAACTTTATCTTGTAATTTTGTTCTCCAAAAGGTTTGTTCTTTTTATTTGTTGTTAATAATTTTATTTTGCAACACAAATAAGTTTTCCCACTGCAGCAATTATTTCTAATTGACAACAATTATGAAATTATTTTATTTCGAAATAATTTCAAATGTTTTAATAGCTTTTTATAAATGACATTGAAAAATCTTAGGATCATCTATAGACAAGCGATTTTTAAAAGTATTCTTAAGCCATGAATATTTGAAAGTTTAAAATGCCAAAAAAAATATAAAACAAATTTTATTTTGTATATATTTATAATTTTAAGAATTTAAAGAACTACGAGTATGCTTTTGTATATATTTTTCAATGTCATAAAAATAAAAAATCAGTCACACTATGCACATGTGAGCCACGTTTTTTTAGGAATTTTTAGTTTTCACTATTTGTTTTTATTGCCTATCGCAGTTTGAAGAAAAGGAAATAAATAAATGATTCTTTTGATTTAAATAAAGTTCTAGTAACTTTTTGTGGCCATATAAATAAAACTTCTGTTAAGATTTGAGTGTTTGTTTTTACAAATTAATTTATTTGTATAATCCTTCAAAATCAGGATTAAGTTATAGCTTTCATCACAAAACCTCATCATTTGATGCCAGAATCGCAATAAGCCATTAATGATATCTTGCCCTGATGATAAATGTTCGGCAATTACGTAAAATGCATTTTAACTGGTCATGCAACACAATTTCAAACATTGACATAAGAGATAACTGTGGATATGTTTAATTTTATAATCCGGTTACTTTTCGTTATTTTTACTAAATTATAAAAGTTAACACCACTTTGATTTGTCCAAATATGGAGTATTTCCTTAGGTTCATGAATATTCATATTAAAAGTCAACCCCGCCTTTTATAATTTTTTTACGCCTTAAATAGATCCACTTTTCTTCGCCCATAATAATTCAATACTATTTTAACGACATATAAAATCTCCATTAAGATACCTAATGGCTTTAGTTATGCTTAAAACACAACTGGGACCAACAATGAATTTCGTCCAACACGACAAATACGTCTTAGAAAAACCGTTGTGTAAATTCGTTCTATGAAGCACAATAATGACGAAAAAATACAGCTGTTATAATTTTTGAAGCTCTTTACTTTTTGTTAGCTGCTAAGGTGACCATCAAAAATAATAATATTAAAAAATTTAAACATTGACAAAAACACAAGTGAGAACTGTTTTCTTTATTTAAGTAATCATATATACACTTGTTATAAATGCTGCAAAATTAAAAAAAAAATTCAATCTTTTTAAATAAAATAACTTTATTAAATAAAATACTACCCTGTCACATTGCACTGATTTGTTCGTTGTAAGGAATAGAAATAAAATGCGCTGCGTATAACAAATTTCGACGTCATAATTCTGTTCATTTTTATATACACAAATGTGTTTTATTTTTGACGACTAATATTCGCCACCAAAAATTCGTCGTTTGTCCCAGTTGTGTTCCTCGCATTAGTTTAAAATATTATTTGTTATACAAAATTTCTGATGACTTAAATTATGCTTATGATTTATCTTTTATCCATTCTAGTATCCTTCCCGTAAAACAATTCTTATAAAATATTTTTAGTTCGTCTTTAAGCCGAACAGTTAGCTTGTGAAATCATCTTCCTGTGCAGGTAGACGCAGACTCAAGAACTTTCGCGAAAAAATTATTTCTAAAAATTTCACATACGTTTACACGATCTCATTTTACCAATGAAAAAATTTGAAAAAGCTAGAATGGCAAGTCGCAATTTGGCCTTCTTTTTAACGGTCTGTGACTTTGTATGAGACTCTTAAGCTCGGCTATTTTATTGCGACTTTCCTTTATGAGCTTAAACAATTTTCATTGTTAACGCATTACACATATCTTTTTCATTTATTTTTTTTTCTAAAAAATTATGGAAAGGAGGAAAAATGATCAAGGCAAAACTGAAAATAACAAAAAGAATAGATAAAAATTAAATACAAAATAAGACTATTGATACTCGTACGTGGTCACAGTCTGAGGAGAAAAATTCCAACAACTTTTGTTCTTTTAAGAAATTTCATATTGCTTTTCTACGCAGATGACACTGTAAAAATCACCTGTGGAAAAGTCGCCAATTCAATTGTTGAAAATATGAGCAAAGGACTCATTCGCTCTGATAAATATTAAAAAAAAAAAACACAAGCGACAATTTTTCCCTTTTATAAGATCGCCAAAAAGAACACCTCAAACCACTTTAACAATACAAGGATCTGCAATTCCACTCTTAAATAACGTAATAATATCTCAGTGGCAGAGCACTTTATCCACTTGTAAATAAAAACTCTAAATTATCACAAAAAAAAAAAACAAATAAATTTTAAAATCCTTCTTCTCACAGTTTTCTAGTTAAACGACAAAAACTTTTCACTTTATATGTTAGTTACCACGCCCACTCTCCCAATCGATACAGTGTTTCTCTAAACAGGGCTTGTTGTTTTTTGTAGGAACAAGATTACATGTTGCTATGAAAAGTCGCAACTCACGAACGCATCGACCGATTTCTTGCAAACTTTAGATAAACAATCTGCACGACCATACAAATAAACCTTAGGAATTCAATCGATTTTGGTGTGACCATTCTTATTCTTATAAAGTCACAACACACCTACAACAGTTCCTTGCATTATCCACTTTTATTTGCTAAAACGAATTTTAAAAATTTCTATTGGTAACACTGGATCTATAAAATTGTTTTTTTCACATATACTTTTCAAACTGTTCCCCATTAACAATTTTCAAAGAACTAAAGTTTTTTCAATTGATTAAAAGTGGCAGAATACGTGTGCAAAAACATAAACTAATGAAAAGATGTTTGTTACTCCTAAACATTTGTGTTCATTAGATTTTATCTAATAAATATTTTTCTACTACTACTATTTCTCTACTACTCTGCTAAAGTTTAGCACCTTTTAACCTTGAAACGAACTATAAGTTTCTATTTTGTTTTATAAATTTTATTTTTAATAATTATTTTCCAGTTTTATCCAACACGACTGCAAATGGCGTTTTTCCATTAACTCTTTTTTTATTTAAGTAAAAAGTTGTTAGAAGCAATAAAAAAAATTATTAAAAGTAAAAAGTTTTAATTATTATTATTATTTTGAGTAAGAAAAGTATTTTATAGTTTTTAATAAACTCTTTTAGCATTTAGTGTATGTTAAGGCGGTGAAGTGTTGATTTAACAACTTCTCTTGGATTTAAACTAAATATTAAAATTAAAAATCTTTATTTTTTATTTAAAATGTTTTGTTTATTTAATTAAGTTGTTAAAAATACTAGAACAGACAATTTTGTTTTTTAGATGCCAAAAAAATGACAAAAGAATGGAGCAGGCATGGGAACTTTGAACTAATAACTAATAGTTAATTCGTAGAGTAATCGTATGAAAATTGCAAGTGAAATAAAATTCTTATGGTGCTGACTACATACGTAACTGATGTTAGCTTAACCTTTAAAGTTAGTTGAATGACTTAATAAGTCCCAGCTATGGCCTCAATAAAATTGATTAATTCACTGCAGTTATAGTTAAAATTTCTATGTAAATATTTGCTACAGCACTGCTGCTATAGTCATGATATAAGTACCTTGACTACAAATCTGGTTGGCCAAGGTTCAACCCCTGTAGCAACCAACAAATAAATTTTTTTTCTGTTTAATGGTATAAATACATATTCAGAATCAACATTCATATATATATATATATACAATACATATTCTTCATAGCATATTCGCCGGCGAAGTAAAATAATTGGCTGCTATATATTGCTCCTTTCAGCAACTGTCAGATCTCTAATCTATCTTTTTCCTAAAGAATGTAGGACAGTTAAAAAATAATTAAACAGGATATAGTTTTTAATAAACTCTTTTAGCATTTAGTGTATTGTTAAGGCGGTGAAGTGTTGATTTAACAACTTCTCTTGGATTTAAACTAAATATTAAAATTAAAAATCTTTATTTTTTATTTAAAATGTTTTGTTTATTTAATTAAGTTGTTAAAAATACTAGAACAGACAATTTTGTTTTTTAGATGCCAAAAAAATGACAAAAGAATGGAGCAGGCATGGGAACTTTGAACTAATAACTAATAGTTAATTCGTAGAGTAATCGTATGAAAATTGCAAGTGAAATAAAATTCTTATGGTGCTGACTACATACGTAACTGATGTTAGCTTAACCTTTAAAGTTAGTTGAATGACTTAATAAGTCCCAGCTATGGCCTCAATAAAATTGATTAATTCACTGCAGTTATAGTTAAAATTTCTATGTAAATATTTGCTACAGCACTGCTGCTATAGTCATGATATAAGTACCTTGACTACAAATCTGGTTGGCCAAGGTTCAACCCCTGTAGCAACCAACAAATAAATTTTTTTTCTGTTTAATGGTATAAATACATATTCAGAATCAACATTCATATATATATATATATACAATACATATTCTTCATAGCATATTCGCCGGCGAAGTAAAATAATTGGCTGCTATATATTTCTCCTTTCAGCAACTGTCAGATCTCTAATCTATCTTTTTCCTAAAGAATGTAGGACAGTTAAAAAATAATTAAACAAAATGTCTGGGAGTTAAATTATTATATTTTTTTTTTTTTTTTGGTGAAAATATATTCCTTCCTTTCTTTACATATTTTGAATACAGTTTTTTAATTTTTATCAAATTTTCGTTTTTTTCTATTTTATTTTTAAATTTTGATTTTATTAGGAAGCAACTGCAACAGAGTATCCACAACTATTTTGGTGGCATTTAATACAACATGCAATTTACAATAGCTTGTGATTTGAACAAATATTTTTTAAAATGTCTTTAATGAAATACTATCATTAATAACAACAAAAATAAAATCTCGCAAAATAAGTTGACGATAAACTCTATAAAATTATAACAGAAACTTGTGAATTCCGAAATAACGTAAAACAACTATTTAAAATTATTTTAATTTAAATGCTGCAGCTCACATAAAAACTAATAAACTCGCATTTGTCCAACGTTATTTTTATTTGGAAACTTAAATATTCTTTAATATTTTATTCCAGAAAAAATTGATAAAGTTGTGACTGCACTTGAGAGGGCCGACGCTTATAACAAATAGAAGCTGATTGAATGAAATTGTTCGCTTGAGAGGTGGAGCTCTTAAATGTTCATACAAAAAATGACACAATGTCAATGGACTTTATAACGTGTTTCAAAAAGACATAATATCCATGGTAACTTTTGAGTGTGGCATAAAAACCATGAACATGATATCATTGTAAAGTATGACATGCCAACGTTTATTTTGAGGGTTGGTAAAATTTATGTTATTAAGGTTCCGTATCCAAAAGATAAAACCGTAACCTGATTGTTTTTATTTTACAATTACTGATCGTCTGTAACAGCGATCTAATTCTAGGACCCTTATACGAAAGCTTTTAAAACCTTTACAGAAGATGCAATAACAACAAATACTGAACATGTAATGGTGTTTTGAAAGTGACTTAATTTCCATAAAAGTTATTTTATTGTTTGAACTGTTGTAAGCAGACACATCAAATTTGACCAGTGTATGTAATATATAAAAAAAACTTTGAATTAAAGGAAGCTCAATAGCGACATGTTTTTCAAGTACTTTGCCTAGAAATTGAACTGCAATAGGCCAATATTTTATTCTTGAGTATTTTAACTAAAATGATACTCGTAATATAAAGGATGTTTCTTAAGTAACTTTAACGTATACGACATTAGTTTTCAAACCGTGGTAGAAATTTCGGATAAATAAAGATCTGTCGTTGTCCGTATGAGCGTGGTGAATAAGTTACTTCCACTAATGGTTCGTATATAGAATAATACCACAATAAGCTGACAAAGGCTTAGCAACCTCAATCGCTGCGTTGGTAGAGGTGCATGCTGTAAAACAGTAGATCGTGAGTTGGAGCCCACCTTCGGACATGCGTACAATGGGAAATAATAATTGTTCTAAAGCAATTAAAAATTAAGAAGCAGCAGTACAAACCTTCCGATAAGGAAAAAGACAATTATTGTGTGAAGCAATGGCAGATAATTTAGTGGAGATATCAAGTTTAATATGAGAGTAACAGGTAATCGTCAAGACATCCTTTATAATAAAAAGTAAGAACGGTAGCGGTTAGCGCAGGGAAGTGTAACATAGCATAACAACAGTGTATGACAGACGTGTGTTGTGGCTATTATACAAAGGGAAAGACTCGCTTGGATAAATGGCGTAGTGGAGTGGTCTGTGGTTGATTAAGGTTACTAAACAAGACCTCGAGTAGTTCATGTCTCGCCGGAGTGACATAGTTGTGTAGCGTGGATGGCTGCGTTTGTAATAGTAATGCATGCTTAGTAAATACGAGACCATATATTTCACAAGACCGTAGGATCAAGAAGTATAGACAGATAAAAGCACAAAATAAGAATACAGAATTTATAATGAGCCACAGTGGTATTTGCAATATAAAGAATCCATACGTTTGTCTAAAAAGGAAAAAAAACGTAACCATATGTGCAAATATATTCGCCATAAAAATAAGTGTATAACATAAATTTCAAAATCAAAGAATTAAGGGGAGTTTCCATATTAGACACGATTTTGGCGAATATGGGCTTATCTTTTGAATCGTTGTATGCAGGTGCATAAAGGTTTCATAGAGTGTGTATATGTACGGTATTAGGAGAAATACAATAATATTAAAGGGAAGAACCGAGCCGGAGGAAATCTGACTCACACTGACTGTTTTTTATTTCTCGTAATAAGTCAATAAAAAAATTTAAAATCAATAAAAAAAGATGTCAATTCTACTCTCTGCAACTGCAGCCATTATTTTTACTTATATTGTCGTTCATTAATTTTCTTAAACAATGAGATTTTTAAAGCTGTTGCTTTTATTGCATCTTCCTAAAGTGGTTCATCATATAATTTAAAATGATTACATTAATTAATTTTCAAAAAATCTTTTTTTCGTGCTATTTTCTCGATTAATTATTTAAATCACCGATATTGATTATTGATTATTGTCAAAGCACGTCTCGTTGGCCATTTCGTTATCGCTTAATTAACTCTTCAGGAAACTTCTGACAAACATTCTAAATAAACTAAAGGTTTTTATCCAAACAATAAAGCATAGACAAAAATCAAAGTTTAAGCAAAAACAACAATAACCAACAGTAATTTTCTCTCCCTTTTTTCCACTGTATACGGCTGAATTTGTTTCGGCTCTTTTATACAGTTGAAAGAGAATGAAAAATAAAATATCACAAAACACTACGATAATTTATTTTATGCACGGGCACTTTGCAAATATTAAATAATATTTAACAATGGGAATTTTTTTTAAATTATATTAATTCAAGAAATGGCCATCGAGATGTGCTTTGACCCTCAATAATCAATATCGGTGATTTAAATATCTAATCGGGAAAATAGTAGGAAAAAATTTTTTTTTTAAATTAATTAATATAATTTAAAAAAAACTACCGTTGTTAAATATAAAAATGGTTACTTTAAATTTATGTGCCACCAGAGACAATTATGAGAATTTTTTTATTATTGTCTTCAGAATTTAACTTGGCCAAATGTGGCTGCTTTAACAATCGTTGCTTTTTGAAGTATTTCTTAAAATCCTTGTTATTTATTTATTTCAGTATTTTTTTTTCTTTTTCCTTTTTTATTTTATTGTATTTTATTTTAATTTATTTTTGTTATAAGTGGTGCTTCAAAATAGTTTACTAAAGCTCGGCTTAACTTTTTGAATAGACAATTTTAATCTTGATTAACCGACAGAGTATTTTTGATGCAACTATTATAGATCGGTAAATGCGACTAAGTGCAGAAATTTTGAAATCTTTCGTCGAAAGTTGCAAATTAAAATTTTGTTGATTTTTTCCACAAAGTCCACATTTGAATATTTGAGCTCTTTAAGACCAGTATCAATTTATCTGCAATATCTGCTTCAGAATTAAAAAAAAAAAAAACAATGTCTAATATTTGATGCTTATAATACTGCACCCAAAGAAACGACATTAATAAAAATTAGTTTAGACATAAAATTGAAATTAAATTGTCATTTTATTGTTGTTGAGTTCAAAAATTAAAAAAAAACAAACGAAGAAGTTTATGTATTTTTGCGTTTTAATCTATAATCACAGTTAACTAAACCGTATTGTTCTGCCTGTTTTACTGGCCGTTAAACATTTTTATTGTATTTTTAGTACCGTGACAAACATTTAATGTTACGAGTTTAAAGAATTTGTTACTTTCAGTGATAATAAAAATGTAACAGGAATTTAATTTTTATCACGCAAGTTTATAGTTAAAAAAAACCAAATGTGACAAAGTAAATTCCTCTTTCTCATGCAATTGAAAATAAGCCAACTTGTATGTGTCTTCTTGCCGTTAGTGTTCTGCATTAAAACTTTTGTAGTTTCTGGTTTTCGAAAGCAAATTTCTGCGTTAGTTATTTCTATTAAAATTACATGAAAGTTTTTGTCTTTTTTTTAGTGATACTTTTTAACAATTTTCCTTACTTTTATGTTTATTTTTGAATACTAACAAGGGCTTTGAGCTGTGTATTTTTTAAGTATTCGAATTAAAATTATTCGATTACTTCGAGAAAACATTTGTTTTTTATTTTCTTTTATTAAGTTTTTAATTTTAATTCAGGCTGACTTTGTTAACTCTGCGATATATAAATACAATCGAAAACTGAAAATTACGTAAACGCAATAGGAGCAAGTTTTACTACGCAATCAATACATTTGCCTCAGTACAAAATGGTATTTATATCGGGAGTTTTTTCAGTTTCTCAAATACTGCTGGCCGCATGTTACGAATAATACAAACAGTGTTGGCCTCCAAAGCTTCAAATGTTGCTGGTTTATCAGCATAAACCAGTGACTTCATGTGGTCCCACAGGAAATAATCGAGAGGTGTCAAATCGTACGACCTTGGAGCCCAATTGACAGATCCATTTTTCGAAATCAACTTATTGCCCAACTTTGATTTCAATCAGTCGATGGTTGCAGGTCAGCGTGTAAACCACACCAAACGCTGCATTTTTCTGGATGCAATGGAGTCTGTAGGGTATGTTGTGGATAGGTCTCTCTCCATATGCGGCAATTTGGCTTATTAACAAATCCGTTAAGCCAAAAATGAGCCTCATCGCTAAACACAATATGGCGTCTATAGCTATAGATAGCGTTGTTCATAATGATTTACCAGAGTTTACTGAAAATAATACGAAACAATTTTTTATCAATCAATTTAAATTTCATCATTTTTGAAGTTCTATCATGCTCAAGAAAGCACCCGTATAATCGATTCTTAGAAACTAAGGCAAAGACCAATTATAACTTCTTTGTTCTATAAAACTGAGAAAATTTTATATATTTGTATAAAATAAAAATATTAAATGAATTAATTTAATTTTGGCTTAAGTTCAACTAAAGTTTTTCATACTTCCTTCATAACATACTGAAACAATTTCTACAAGCACAGTGGGGCAGAATCTAAATATTTTGGAAATAACTTAGCCATTTATAAACGGATAGACCGATTGATCCAAAATACATGATAGATGAGTATAGAAGAGGAACAGTTAAGCTTAAGTTTTGAAAGTGCCTGCCATCCACTTTATTGGGTTGGCGCTATGTGGTCTCAAAATTGAGTACCTCGCACCTGCACTTTATTCTAATAATTGAAATTTCTTAAAAGTTTAACTGATGATCAATTTGTTAGCATTTTAAAATGAAAATTTTTTAATTTTTTTTTTTGATACCCTGGTCCAGCTTTTTCAAAATATTGAGTAAAATATTTAACCATTTTTTTAATTGTAGTTAAAATATTTTAGAAGAAATTTGAATATTTTATTTTTTCTGATTTAAAATGACGACACTTTTCAATTAGATAGCGACCATGAATGCTAATAACAAATCAAGCAATTCGAAGAGTGCTGTAATAAATTCTGCTGGTGTCTAATTTTTTTCTGTTTTTTTTTTTATTTTTGAAATGACCGCACGCATTTGTAAAGAATTTTATTTTCTTAAAATTTTTAGAAATTATAATAAAAAGGAGCTTAAGCCAAAATAATTTAATTCATTTATTATAATTAATATTTACATATTTTTTATGTATTTTTTGTTAAATAATTCAGTTTTTGTGAGTTAATAATTAAACAATTTAAGTTGTTTTTTTTTTGTTATATCTGTCGAGACAAAAATAGCTCGAATACTTAACAACACTAATACCAACCCCCAACCAATGCACAGTCACTCTCATGTTTAAAAATTTATATACAAACTTTTGCTTGTGCTAACCCAACAATCATTAAGTCGTATATCTGAAGCACAGTGGTTTGTCATTTATAAAAAAAAATACTTTTTCTTTTTAATTAAGACTGAAGTGGATGGTTTTAATATGAAACTGTTGCAATTAGAATTTCCATCGAATGGAAATTTATTTTGTTAAAAAGAAAATTATACAGGTAAAATATTTCAATGCATTTAAAAGAAGAGAATACAAATTTAAAAGTTCACTGTTACAATAAAAAGAATAAAATTCTTTTCCTGTAATCGCAAAAATGATAACTCGATTGGCTTAGCATTTCCCTTTAATTTATTTATATTAATTTGTACTACAAGCGAAATTCTGAAATTTATTTTATATAAGATCTTTAAGTCCTCAAATTTAGTCACCGGCAATTTAAATAAGTCGGATCAAAAATGGAATAAAAATTTGTAACCAAATTCTTGTAGTCAGCAAATAACGAATACGTTGTTTAAGGTATTTTAACCGTTTTACCGAAAAAATTATTATGTTTATTTTGTGGACAGATTAAAAAAATGTGGGAACTTGAAAAAAATTTAAAATATTCTGCGGCATTCTAGTGACAACTTTATGTCACCATAAAGTTAACTTTGGGCTGATTTGTAGATTATTTTCAAAGATATCAGTGCTTTTGAAAACATATAGTAAGCATCGAGTGTGTTCAGTTATTTTGCTTCTTGTTTTTGAACTACAAAAAAATCTTTTTTAAAATGAAAAAAATTCTAAAAAAAATCTTTTGTAAATGCATTTAAAATGTGAAATTTAAAATGATATTTTCAAATTTTTAGGGAAAAACATCCTTTTCTTAAAAATTTTTTTAATTATTTTTAAATACTGGCAATTCCCACGACTTTACCTGTGTGTCATTTCTAATTTTCTTAAAATTCAAATTTAACAATTTATTCTAGAGTTTTGTAGACACTGTTAAAAATGTTCCATCTACAAAAATAAGAAGTGCTAACAAGTGTTTTAGTATCATGCTATTTTGTCTACGAAATGACCTATTATTACAAAAAAGTAGTACCAGTGTTTTAAGGGGCCTCCTCACAAAATTTTGCTCAAATCCATCTAGTAGTTTTTACGTGCGCGTTACAGTTTTATTATATGAATAGATAAGCCCAAACTTACTGACAACAAACTCTCATGCTTGCTGGGACTAAAGATATTTATATGTCTTTTACTCTTTATAAATGACACAAAAAAAAAACAAAAATAACAAAAAGTGACATGTACAAACTTTGGCAAAAACACTTGTTAGACATTTTTCTTTAACAATTTGTTTTATTGTTACTTTCAACTTATTTGTATTTTTACTTTTTTCTGCCTTCATTATTTTCCTCTATTTACTATTCACCTTAAACTTGAGCAGTTTAAATCAGCAGAAAAAGTCTAATTTTTTTTCCTTTATTCTGTGTAAACAATTGCCTTCAGTGATTTTTCTTCTCTCTGTTTTAAGCAGAACAATGAATGACCTTAAATTACTTTCAAGGCTTTGAATTAAAATAGAAATAGTTGCAATTAGTAAATAGTAACTCGTTCCTTTGTGGTATTGCCAAATTGCGCTTAATTGTTTAATACCAATTGGTTTTAGGTATAAATTTTATGCATTTCAGTGTTTATAATAATTATATACTGCTTCGATAAACTCTTCAAAATTTATCTTTTTAATTCAAAAATTAAAGTAAAAAAAAACTACCTTAATGCATAATAAAAGTTTGTCATAATTTAGTTGATGCTGTTTAATAAAAGTTTAATAAAAGCTTTTTTCTTATTACTGTTAAAAAGTTCACTACGCAAAAAAATATTAGAAGTCTGCAAAGCCATTAAAGCTTTTCATTTAACTAGTAGAGACACAAACACTTTGAACGTTGAGCTTTATCAGAAGTGAAGTTAACATATTTTGGATAAATAAAGCTTTTTTGGGCTTTTGACGCAGTTCAATTACTCTGAAGTTGTTATGCTGGGCAGGGTTTTTTAGAAGTGACGATTTTACATTATTTTGACGATTTTTTCCACAAATATTACAAATTGTCATTTGACGATTTTTGTTTAAAAACTTCCTTCATATTGACGAATAAAAAAATTATCGAACGACCTAAAAATATGCATTTGCATAAATTATTGCAGCTAGTGTAGTAACATTGATACGGCAAAATAAAATACAAAATATAAATAATACAAGTGGACTTTGATTTGGGCTTAAAAATATATAACTTATCAAATTAAGGCTTTTGTTAAAATTCCTATTTTGTATAATTTTTTGATGATGGGTGTAGTGTTCCAAAAAATACTGCATTTCATTCTGATTGTTTCTAATGCTATCAACTTTCTTTAGAAAACAACTGCAAGTATTTCAACTAAAGCCAAACTAATTCATTTATTTGCTATAAAAACAAAAACATTTTAACTAATTTTTTTCAAAAATTAAAAATAATTTTTTTATTATTGAAATAAATATTTGACAGGGGAAGAATTTTACTTTTAGTTTACTCCCAATTTAAAATTAATCCTAAGCTTCAAAGCGACTTTACTAAAAATTGTGTTTCATGTTATATTAAATTATGTTTATAAGTAAAAATATAATATTTTAAAAACTCAGTTTTAAATTATTTAAGTTTAATAATTTCATCTATTATTTTAAACAGAAGAAATTCTTACTCTGGAACATCTAATTAAAATGCAAGTGAGAGAACTGATATTTTTAGGTTCTCAAAAATATGTTTTTAACTTCAATATATTCTGTAACTTTATAAATGACGATATTGGTTTAATCAAATTCTGTATTTAATGGTCAACAAATTTAGAGTGAAGTGTTTTTACACACAAAAAAAAATGAAATTTTATTTAGCGTAAAAATTTAATTAAAACACGAAATGGGCTATTATATTATTTTAACAAATGAAACAACTCAAATAATCTGTGTTACTGTTACTGTAATTAATATTAAAATTTATTATTCGGTATCTTTTAAAATTTAATTGACTTTAGTCGTGCTTGATTCCTTCAAATATAAATATTTCATGATATTCTCATGAAGGAATCAAGCACGAATGAAGTAAGTTACTGTAATTATTTTGTTCGAAATTTTTGGATTTTATGTTCTGCTTCTTTAACTAAAATTCTCATATAGTGCGTAAAGTTTAAAGCATACAACTTTTATTTTTAATTTTTTAGTCAAAGCTAAGATTAGCCCACTGAAAAGCTTTGAAATTGTCATGTAGTTTTGAGTAAAACGCGAATAAATAATAAATAAATATATAGATTCCTAATAATTACCGTTTTTAAAGTTTTGATTTAAAACCAATTAAAAAGTTATTAACCCGTATACCGTAAATTCAAGAAATTATTTAATAAAAATTGTTTTCACAAATGTATGCATTAAGTAATCACGACGGATGTATCGATGCGGAACACACTGCACTACATTCTCTTTGTGTCTATTATATCCAGTTTTCCTTAAAAATGAGTACCAAAATTTTAAACAATATGTTTTTCTTTAAACTTAGAAATAAAATATACCTGAACTTAAGCCGACCTAAAAGTATTCATTCATTCATTATATTATATTCCTTCTAAAGTTATTGTTTCTTATTAAATTTATTAAATAAAAAACATCCTTAGAAGAAATCAAAGCAAACAAAGCCAAAAACCGCTACATTGTCTTTACTATTAAAATGAGCGTAGAAAAGCTTTTATTTAAGCTTTTTGATTGGAACGTAATCAAAATATAACAGTTGATAATGCAAACTATCATACATAAAGGCTTATTTTGTTTCTGTTGCAAATGCTAGATATGAATGATATTTTAGTACCTGTGATTAAATAACTGTGATTATAAAATCACTGGTCACCGCAGTGACTAAGTTTTTTTATGCAACTAAAGATGTTAAGCATTTTTTGTAGTTAGGCGAAGACAAGTAAAATTTGAGCAAGGAGACGATTCGGCCCTACAAAAAATATTTATTATTATTGCGTCTTGAAAATTATTTTGGAAACGTAAATATAAGTCCGTTAAGCAGATGATTAGAAGTAATTAAATTTTTGGGCATTTTAGTAAAATTACAAAAAAAAAAGCGAAATTATAATTTAGTGCGAAAGAGTACTATTAAACATCTTTTTCAAAATAGACAAAAAATTTCTAATTTGTTGCTCTATAATAGACATTAGTGAAAAATGCTCTAGAAAAGTGTTAATAACAATCACATTGGGGGAAAGTGTGCTGGAATCACAAAACGGTTCTCGAAGAAACTTCAATGGAAAGTTTCTTATAGCATCAAAAATCAGGTCTCCAGCTGGTATCGGGTCAAGTATTTCAACGATGTAAAACACCACTGCAAGCAGTGAACAGCTGAAGTTATAATAGAACTGCCGCTGGATAATGCGTTCAAAGAAAATCTATAATTTTATTTATTATATTATGCTAAATCTCATTACATTTTTTAAATAAAAATGCAAGTCATTTCTTGATTGGAAAACCAGGTATCTGCTACGTGTTTCACCTGTAGCTTAAGCCAGCTCATCAGGAATCCTTTATACAAATTTTTAGAAAAGCCAAAAGCATTTGCCTTTAAGTATAAAAATTCAAAAACCACATGAGAGTTATTTTTGAAGCCCACACAAAAATGTAAAAGCTTTAACAAAAATTGCCAAAACACAAACCACGTATTTATTTTTTCTTACATCCCTTCCTTAAGAGTTTGCTAGAGAGCGAATGAAATAGCTGTAGTTTTCAGTAACGATGCGCACTTTAATTTAAATGCTAAAATGGATAGGATGCAGATAGTGGATAGAGTTTTCATCTGGATTGCAATCAACGCTGCAATTTTTGTTACTTTTAACCAAAATTAGTTGTCTATTTTCCCAATGGAAATATGTGTACATTGTGTTATTTCAGTTAATTTTTCAATCAAAATATAATTTTTATGTTTTGGGTGCTTTAAATAACAGCCTCTTACAAACTAAAAAAAAATAAAAATAATAAAAATTTTTGATGGATTTGCCACGTCAACACTGTTTCCACTCCATGAACAGCAAACATAATTTTTGGCATAAAATATTTAAAATATAAAATATAATTGTTTTTTTTCCTTAATAATGAGTTATCTTTTCTATGCACTAGGACAGTTTTTAAAATAAAAAACAATGAAATAAATAATAATAATAAATTTTTTCAATTTAATTTTGTGTAAAAAAATTATATTATTAATATTTTTGTTTCCTGTTTCCTGATGATGCCGCATGGCGCAATATTAAAAAAAATTAAAACTATATTTATTTTAAAAACTGACCTAAAACTCAGGAAATTAGAAAAGATATTTAAGATATGCGAAACAGCGCCTATCGAGTTCCGTCTATCAGTCAAATAAACATTTTCTTTTCATTTAACTTACATAAGAACCAGCCCTGGATCATTACCATTTTATATTATTATGATCATTACATATAACCCATATCAATCCAACCGTTATCAAACTATGTCGACAGAAATGAACATTATATCAGCTGTAAATTTTTCGCATGAAATGTAAAATAAAATTATAAAAATTAAACTTATTATAAATAATAATTTAAAATAAATTTTAATATTTGTTATTTTTTTTTCTCATTTGTTTTACTGCTTGCCGTATTGTATTGCGGCACAATTGATTAGGAATTTTAAAGTTGAAAATTTACTGCTGGAACCTATAAGATCCTGCTCCAATCAGCTCTCCCTAAAGTAAATAACCATTCTGGACTGAAACTATGTGTATATGTGTGTGTGTTTTCAAAACTTTTTCTGTGTTATTTTTGTGTAAAACTTAATCAACCTTAAAAAAATCTAAAGTTCTTCATTATAATTCATACGTTCGTGATTTAACAAAAATTAATTATTATTTGAGTCCACTCGCTTTTAGCACTTTTTACAAAAATTTGCAATTTTGTTTAATGTTGAAAAAAAATTAAATAAAATTATTTTTACCTTCGCTCTGCTTTTTACCCTGAGTTCATTTGGAAGCCAGCACATATAAATCATTATTTAAAGTAAGTTCGTGATATTTTTTTAACTTTATTAATTTTATTTAACAAATTTTTACACACTTTCTTAGTACAAAGAAAATAATTTCATTGGCATCTATTCTCGTTCGTTAAAGGTTTTAAAAATTATTCTTTAATCATTTATAATGTAAAAACGAAAAAGTTGTGCAGCATTTAAAATGCCAATCAAACTGTTGCTTCAACAAACTTTTTAAATGGTCTATTGTTTTATTAACTAACCGAACAATAAGTAAAAGAAACAGCTCATGGAACAAAGTTAATTAATGATTGGAAGGTTGTAAAAAAAATTTCTATAAAATTTTTTAAGACCAGAGAAAGCAATTTAAAATAAATATTAATGGGTAGGAGGGCAAGATGAACTGAAAGGTACTATACTCTAACAAAACACCGATACAAACACGATAACTTAAATGCAATTGAAAAAATAATCCTAATTCTATAATTCTTGAAGCAAAAACCTAATTTAAACAAAGGGTGCCCCCTTTGATTTCTAATTTTAAATATTAATCCTTATTATTATAGAGGACATAAAAATATACATTCTGTAAAATTTCAAAATGTTTAGTTATAAAAGTACAACAAATACTAAGACATTAGTCATATTATGTCACCTATGTGGACACCCTTCAATTCTAAGGTTCATTTTTTTCATATTGCCTATTAGTGGAAGCTAGATGTCCGTTAGTTTTTTATAGACATTTAAGAATCATGCGTTTTATTTTGAGGGGCACTCTTTAATTTTTTAAAATTATGAAATTCTCTTTGTAACAGGACCCACTTATAAGCATTAATTTTTAATTTAAAAAAAAAAGTTAAATAACACCTAAAAGTACTGAGTTTGTGGGCTTAAAAATATGTGAAAAAATCGCACGATAATATTACGAATTAAAAAAAATGAACTAAGGCTAAAATTAATTTCAATTAATTTATAGTATCCACAGTTCAACTCCAAATTAAAAAAAAAATAAATAAAAAAAACGCATGGCATTGCGCATGTGGATTCATGCTTAACTCATAACAATCAATAAGATACTGAAACATCATTAATAATGTTGTGAGAAAACAAGCAAAAATTATTAAAAATAAAAATTTCATTCATGACTAACCGCAGAAATTCGCAGAAATAGTTGGTAAAATAGATGATGTTTACAATGTAAACAACCTTAGGTAGATAAGTGCAAAGAATGCTGATGCAGGATGTAGCGAGCCAGAAAATGCAGCATTACATTCTGCTGGTTTTAAGTTTTTCTTGTTTTCTTTGGAAAATGTCCGCATACATTTGTAAAATAATTTTTCTTTCTGAAAAATTTTTTAGAAATTAAACTAAAAATGAACCAAAGCTGAATATAATTCAATTTTAATTTATTTATAATATCTACGGTTTGAATCCTGACTGGGAAAATTAAAAAAGCACACAAGGCACAGCGTACTTAAATTCAGACTTAACTCACAACAATCAATATAATACTGGAACATCATCTATAATGTTATGAGCAAATAAGTATGAATAATTAAAAATTGTATTCGTGATCAACCGTCGGTTAGTACAAAGGCAAAAACAAATGTACAAAACGAAATACAAAGAGAACAGTGAAAAAATACTTTGGTTTGTGTGTAGATTTCGTCTAACTTAATTATTATTGATATGAATACTCCTCGCATTCTTATTTGCAGAGTTAGTTGGTTAAATAGATGATGTTTACAATGTAAACAACCTTAGGTAGATAAGTGCAAAGAATGCTGATGAAGAAAGTAGCGAACCAGAAAATGGAGCATTACATTCTGCTAATGTCTAATTTTCTTGTTTTTTTTTTTTTTTTTTTTTTTTTTTTTTTTTTTTTTTTTGAAAATGTCCGCATACATTTGTAAAATAATTTTTCATTAAAAAAAAAGGTTTTTAAAAATTAAAAGACAAAATCAATTTCAATATTAAATTTATTTCATTTATAATATAATATCACGTCACTCTTGGAACGCCCTTTTATGTTTAGTATTTTGTTTTTATTATTGCAGCTATAGTCATACTACTGAAAAACAATCAAGAGTATGGCTATTACAGTTTTAAAATTAAAAGGCTGTGACCGACGGACAGCGAAAACAATTGGCTTCAGTTTTTAAATTTTGTGCACAGAACCCGCACTGTATATATACTAATATTTATATATATTTCATATATTTAAAAAATAAAATAGAATTTGATAAATCAAAAAAAAAAACGAGATAACAACGAACTTAAGCCCAAATGAAAAATGTTAATTTATTTATATTAAATTAATAATATACGAGTATAATCATAACAAGTGAAAAAAAAATTTATTATTATTATTATTATTCATAATTTAATCATAATTCAAGATTTATTATTATTTATAACTTATTTAAGAATCATAACGTCAGACTATATTAAATAAAAAATTCAACTAAATTAAAAAGACTTTTACTCTCTCCAGCCACTTGAGAAAAAAAAACACGATTTGTATCAATTTCATTTGCCAAGTAAATGAATGTCTTTGCCACCATCAACAGTTTTATTTTAATTTTAGTTTTGCTTGCAACAACTTTTATCGTTTCATGGCTTAAAACTCTCAAACTTTCTAAAAAAAAACACACAACAAATTAACAACATTTGGCAATTTATTGAAAAAGCAAATATTGGCAACAGAATCAGAAGCATCAATTGTGTTAATAACCATAAACACAATTGGCCAACAAAAACAAAGAGTATTGAAATATTTTTTGGCGCCAACAAGTTTTTTAGGATTTTTATTGTCTACAATAATGAATATAAATAAGAATTTGTTGCACAGTTTAAGTGTTGGCATCACAAGGGTTCTTTTTTCTTCTTTAAAAGAGTTTAATTTAGAATTAAAAAATTTAGTTTTTTCTGTTTGTAATGTAAAAATGTTGGGCAAATAGACAAGCATTATTTTGTTAGAGTTTTACAGAATGAAAGAATAATTTCACGATTCATTACAATGTTTCAATTTTTTTAATTTTTAATAAAAAAAAAAAGCGAGCAGTGAAGTCCTAGAATTTTTTTCAGCAACTCTAAAATAATTTACTGGTATCGCACGGTTGCTTTCTTTATGAGATTGATAATAATAAAAAAAACTCTCAACTACGGGCCGGTGCTTCAGCTCTATGGACTCAGTTGGGTGTTGGGTTTGTGTTACTGTTTTATCGATGCATTTTTAAGAGAGATTTTTTAACCGACAAAGCTCATTTTTCACCTCGATGACTTCGTCAGTTATCGTTATAATTTGGTATCCAGAGAGAGATTGGGATGAGATTATTAAACTAAAATAGATCCACTGAACATTCTTTTTTGAAAACAAGGCTGATCAAACCTTGAGTGTTGTTCTTAATGATGCTAAATATCCTTTTACAAATATATATTTTTTCAAATAAATACATGAAACTGAAGTCTTGTGGTTTCAATAAGGAATATCTAAAAAATATTTTGCTTCTACGACATTTAGGTTTGATCTTGAAAAAAAAATTTCCTTTTTAAGTGCTATTTATCTTTCCAAAACTCTGATGCTGTGCTAACTATATTCTTTAATGACTGAACTATCTGTAGAATATATTTATTTAAAATTGGGATTGAAATTTTTTTTGTAACTCCAAGTTCGTAGAGTATGGTATGTACATATCCTTTCTTTCCTTTATATAAAACAGTGATCTTATTTTTTAAACGACTTTCTTTGTCAGACTTTAAACTTTATTTACTCTTTTGCAGATGACAGCAGCATTAGCCGTTCATATTTATTCGGCAAACGGCCAAGCCTGTTTTAGGTTGGGGCCAAGCGACTGAATATGAATTATATGCTCAATCATGATCTCATAAAAATATCGGATTGGGGTCGGGCGAATAGAGTCGATTTTAATGCTGGTAAAACTTAATGTTGTACGCACTCACATTCGACTGAAAGTGGCGCTTCATCTGCCAGCATGGGTGGTATAAGTATTAAAGAATCACAAGCTCTTGATGTTCTCGGCTTAAAAATGCAGTCTAATGTTCGATGGACTAAACACGTCTTTCTTTCAAGCGGCTCAGTTTTTTGAAACGGTGTAAAAGATATCTCCTACCTAATTATACCACCTATACCCGGCCAAGACTGGAATACAATTCTCATGTATGTTGGTCTGATGTTTCAAAGTCTGTTTTGGAGTAACTCGACCTCTTACAGGAGAGAGCGAAGAGACTTATACGTGACAGTAGGGTATATAATTCTATAGACACTCTTGAACATCGATCCAATGTGGGTGGTGTTTCGTTGTTTTATCGATACTATAATGTAATGTGTTCTAATGAGATTAGGGAACCGCACTCTGCATTATAGAGAGAATTCGTTTTTTAGCCGAACAATTCATATGTGGAATCAATCGTCTTTCCTGTCACTTTCAATATTGGAAAGCTTAAATCGAATGTCAAGAAACACAACTCCTCCTTCCCATAGTTCTGGCACAAAGCCAGAAACGTAAAATAATTCAGCTGAAAAAACTATTCGCTTTTAAGAAATTATAGTCCTCAGACTTTTTTTGTATTTCCCCCCCCCCATTTCATACAAATAACACGCTGCATTTCTACAGCAGATTTAATTTTAATGAAAAAAAAAAATCAATTATAATAAAAAGCCAGAAAGTAAATTGTAATATTTTAACATCAAACATATTTTCATTTCTAATTTCAATTGCAGCCATCATTTTCATTTCACAAACACTTGCATCAATTTAATAATTTGAAAAAGCTTCGCTTTTAATGCTTCTTTTTCATTTAAACACTTAGTGGAGTGTTAAATAAAAAATTTGCATTTTTTATTAAAAATGCTGAAGTCTGCTGTTGAAATATAGAAAATTGGAACAAAAATTTATGCGTGGAAAATGCAAAACTTTTGATTTTTTTTTTCTTTTCATTATAAATTTAAGTATGATGAACTAAACTAAAAAGAAAGAACAGAAAACTGACTGCAAAATATTTTAAATTACACACACACATAAAATTTTCAATAGTTTTTACATTTCATTCTAACAAAATTAAAAAAATATGTAAAATTGCTTTCTTTTATAACCTGCACGAATGTTTTATAATTTCCTCAAAATTAAATTTAATTATCCATCACATTTTGGATGTCTTTTAAATAAAAGAGTTAATTTAGTTACAGGCAGACTATCCGAAGTAGTGGTTAAAAGAAGTTCTGTCAAAGCCCCCAGATTAGCAACAGAATATTTAAGCCCAATAATCTGTCAGGCATAGTTATAAATAAAAGAGGTACTATTTAATTTAAGCAGAGAAATGTTAAAAAATTCCATTCCATATATTTTCCAGATGTTATATTTTCTATTTTATTTTTTTTTTTAATTAATTTTTAAAATAAAATCTTTTTTCCGTGCTATTTTTTATTATCCCGATTGATTATTTTAATAACCGATATTTACTATTGAGGGTTAAACAACGTCGCGATGGCCATTTCGTTACCGCTTACTTAACTCTTTAGGAAACTTCTGACAAACATTTTAAATAAACTTGAAATTTTTGTTCAAATAATAAAGCAAATAAAAAAATATAAGTTTTAGCAAAAACAACAATAACCAACAGTAATTCTATTTTTCTTCCTCCACTGTATACGACTGACTTTTTTTCGGCTCTTTTATACAGTTGAAAGAGGATGAAAAATAGAATATCATAAAACACTACGATAATTTATTTATATGCACGGGCACTTTGCAAATATTAAATTAAATTAAACAACGGGAATTTATTTCTTTTTTTTTTTGTATTATATTAATTAATTTTCAAAATAAAATTTTTTTTTCGTGTTAAGAAAATTTTTATCCAATAAAGTAAAGACAAAAATTAAAGTTTAAACAAAAACAACAATAACCAAGTTCTATTCTTATCATCGAAATTTCACCAAAACAAATGTAAAAAATTAAAAAAAAATCAATAATTACATAATTCGCTTAAAAACTCTCAATCAAAATTTTACGACAATATAATTTTTCACCAAAATCTCATAAAAAATTAATGTACTTGCAAACAAAAAATTTAACTTCCATTAAAAACGAAAAACTAAAAAAAAACTCTACCAAAAATAAGAAATTCGCTAAACAAACGAAAGTTCATTAAAATATCACATTTTCCTAAAATTTCACAGAAAAATCTATATTTAAGAAAAAAATATAATTCCTCCGTATATAAGATTCGATAGACCTGAGTATAGCACTCTGTTGTTTTCAAAATATTTTTGCAAGTGAGGAAATCTTTTTTTTTAATTTATAAATCAAAGCTTCTTTGCTTTCGTGATCAAAAGTTTTCCTCTAGTTTGTTTGCCAATCAAAGACCTGCAACAACAATTTTCTTTTTGAAGTTCGTTTATCTTCAGAAAAATTTTAGTTCAAATTCTCGTTATTGAAAATGCAAAGAAGCCATAAATGTAGACCTTCTTCTGCTACTGATTAAGACCTACAAATAAAGTGATCAATCTTTAAAAATGTTGTTCTAATATATCGAACAATTTATTCAAATCACCGATATTGTTTATTGAGGCCGAAAGCACGTCTCGATGGCCATTTCGCTACCGCTTAATTAGCTCTTTAGGAAGTCTCTTTTTAAAGATAGATTAATTTATTTTGATATTGATGATGATTTTTTAAATTTTCTGTTTTGACTGTCTTAACACTAAGAAAAGGATTTTTCATGGAAAAATTTATTATTTATCTGAGGAGCAAGCTGCGGTCTAAGCCAAGATTTGGCTGCTTAGACCACTATGAAGCACAAAACCTTGTGAGGTTAATATTCGTAATCGTGTTCTGAAATGAACATTGAATCCTTCATCAGGTACGGGTATCACTTTTGACATTCAAACCTCTCTCGTCCAAACAATAAAACGCCATATGTTGCGGAGGAGGAATATAATTTTCGCCAAAAAAGAATTTTTTTTTTAATTTTGCATCTTTAGCAAAGCACTCTGCTGACACATAACACTTTAATGAAAATCAAAAGTGTTTTTTTTTAACGAAGCTGAAGCTGAATAAAATTGTTCATTTAATTGTACACAAAACGATCGATAAAATATGCAAACTACAAAAAAAAAAACCTTTTTGTGATTTTAAGTTTATGTTTACGGAGGCCCTCGTATCCTTCTACTCAAATCAAATTAACTCGATTATTTTTTTTTTTTAATAAACAAAAAATCCTGTGAATTTAAAAATTCACCTTGAGTTTTCATTAGTTCCAGGAATGCATATCT
Source organism: Gymnosoma rotundatum (assembly GCA_916610165.2). Lineage (NCBI taxonomy): Eukaryota > Metazoa > Arthropoda > Insecta > Diptera > Tachinidae > Gymnosoma > Gymnosoma rotundatum. The sequence goes on along the minus strand of OU744340.1, from coordinate 126,797,011 downwards.
CAGTCAAATATTTCATGCTTTATTTGAAAAATACATTTTCAAATAGAAAAAAGATAACTTTTATTTTAATAACTAATTTCATTAAATTATGTTCATTAACGTTTTTATCAAGATCTTGGAAATTCTTTTAAACATGAAGGCATCCTGAAATCTTTTTTAATATTTGAAGCGTAACTTTTTGATGGCATTAAGTGGCTGTTTATAAATTAAGCACAACCAGCGAAAGTATCTTTATCAAAACAAAAACAAAAACATATTTTACTAAGACTTTTTGTTTAGCTGTCTGCTTTCTGGCTGCTTCGGTATTAAATGCTTTTTCAAAGTTTTATCACAAGCCGTGAAGATGCTGAATAATTTTCTCATAAATTGTTTAAGTGTTAAAAAAGAATTTTCATTTGATACTTTTTAAGAGTTTAATATATTTTTCGTTTTAATTTTTTAAAATCTTTGTGTAACACGCGGCCGCCAATTGCATTTTACTTTTATTCAGATAGGAGATTTACAATTTCTTTATTTATAAAAAAAAATTTCAACAAAAAAAAGAATAGTGATGGGATTTGTTTAACAGTTTTAGAGATTAATCGAACTTCTTGGTCATCATTAAAAAAGTTATAAAAAAAAGTTTTCATTATTTACTTTTGTAGTGTTTACATAAACTAAAGAAAAATTATCACTTATTTCTCTGGAAAAAAAAACTGAACATTTTCTCTTAAAACCACACCTTCTTCATTGCTTTATCACCAAACCATTGCAAACGTGATCGTTGCCAAACATGGGCTAATTTGTCACCAATACCATAACTGATACAAATACAAACACACGCACACACATTAATTGCCTCTTATTAAATCTTTTCTAAAATTCCTTTAGAGATTTTATCAACATTTTGTTTATCATCAAAATACCTTCACAATTCACTCATTAAATGACCTTTTTATTTCTTCCTCCTTCACATCCTCTTTATTATGTTTTTCTTTATACTTTGTGTTTATTAGTTTCTCCGGTTTTGTTTTGCTCATAATTTCCTTTTATTAGCAAGTAACAGCACGTTTCAAAGCACGTGATTTCTGAAGAAAAGCTTAACATCCACATGTTAAGTGTGTTTGTCTGTGTGTGTGGAAAAGGGTAAAAAAGCTCTTTTTTCATTTCATTTTCTTATTTTGTTTTTGTTTGAAAATCCGGCTAATAAATGCCTTTAAAAGCTGTTTGCATGCACTCCACCCAAAAATAAAAAAATAGAAAGAAAAAACAACAACAACATCCAGCATAATTTCCAATTTTTCTTTAGGGTTTTTTATCAACATTTTTGCACAAACTCGTGATTTTGTGGCTGTTGTATTATTTTTTTTATTGGTATTTTGTAGTCTAGTTTTGTGTGTTAAAGACCCCTTCTGACACAAATGTTGTTAGTTCGTCTTGAGCTTTCAGCGGCTGAACACCGGATGTTGTTGACGAATTATAGTGAAAACGGCGGGTGTATTTGAAAATAAAATAAAAAAAATAAAAATTAAATTTAAAAAGAATAATTCTAAATAAAAAAATCTTCCAAAGAAATAAATTTTCATTCTTCCATTAAATTGTAGTAAAAATAAGATTTAACGGAAATTATCAATAAAATGAAAAATAAAAATAAATAAATAAAATTAAATGAAAAATAAAATTAAAATAAAAGCGTTTTAAACAAAGAAAAAAATTTAATAAAAATTAATTTCCTAAGAAAATTTTTCACTTTAATAAAAAATTTCAATTTGTGAAAAATCTTAATTAACAAGTAATTGCAAATATTTAAATTATTTTTGACAACTAAGATTACATAAAAGCATACAAACTTTCTTTAAGAATTAAATAGTTTTAAATAAAAAGTAAAAAAAAATTACTTTAGAAATTAAAAAGAAATTCTACAACTAAAAATTTCCCCCAAATGAGTATTGGACTCATACACGTAGAAGTTCAGTAACATATATGGTTCTCGCCTTAATTTTTATTTGTGTGTTTTAAAATTAAAAGTGTCTGCCTTCTAGGGCTCAAAAGATAACAAAACTTACGTTAAAATTAACCTTTCAAAGGGAACATCCCATTAAGTTTTAATTTCAATTTTAATACTTGTTTCTACAGCGAGCACATACTCTACAAAGGCTTAAAGGATATAGAGACCTTTTAAATATCTGATAACGCAGCAATACAAATTATTTGAAAGTATCTAGTATCACGAAGACATCATAATAATATTTAAAGGGTTCCCTTTTGCATAAAATGTAGAGTGGAATGAAGTACAAATATTTTCATATAAAACTAAATTACTGATCAACATAAACGTAGAAGCGAAGTGCTCTGACTTAAGCTTTGCAGAGCAACTTTAATTACTTAAGAAAGAGTACTCTCCGTTATCAAAATTTTCGCAAAGTTTTTTTTCACTAAAACTCGAGTGGTTTTGTTACTTACCTCTTACAAAACTCGATTTCATAATATTATTTTATAAATTTTTAACTGCCGTAATCACAGAAAATCAAAATAGATTTGAAATATATTTTAGGACAAATTTGTATGAAAAATTTGTCATAAAACATATTTCAAAGTTATTTTATTTTCTATGAATGCGGCAGTAAATCTTTAGTCCAAATTTTTCATAACATCGAACGCAATTTATTATTAACATTCCTTAAATGTATTTTGGAAGCTGGCAAATAAATGATTTTGAATCCAAAACCTATTAGATTTATTTGGATTTATTTATTCATTGCCCAACATTTATTAACACTTTTATTGCCCCTAGAACAGCGACAAAAAAAATTCTTAGACACTTTTGTGATTTTCATACTTTTTCGATTGATATTCTTACAGGGCTACACGCAAAGAAAAAACATGGTTGTGATATGATCACAATAAATATAATTTGTTCTTTGAAATATTGTAAAGTTTCAGGGAAAAAGTTATATTTATTTTCAATAATACTTCAGTCACGATAAACACGTTTTTGTTGATATTTAACCAATTTATGGTTACTCTGCACAAAAAGTTGGTTGGTTTTAATTTAAAAAAAACTTCCACCAACACCAAATTTTTATAACTTATTAAAAATAATATAAAATATTTAACTATAATATTTTATTATTTATCAAAGTATGGTTAAATGCAAACAGAATAATAATTGCGCTAAAAAATATTTTGTTTATAGTTCTTGACAGTTTAGTCATTTTTATGTCGGCTTGAATTTGAAATTGTTTTTTTATTGTTAGAGAAAGTGAAAAAATAAATATTTTTGTACAAAATATATAATTAAAAATAATATGCAAAATACGAAAACAAATAAAAAGGGAACCAAAACATTTAAAAATGTTTAAATAAATATGTATGTATGTATGTGTTGTAAGCATATAAATCTTTATTTTTGTGTTTGGAGCACAATTGTGAAATCATTTATTTAGGCTTATAAACTATATTTTTATATAACTGTTTCTTGTAGCCCATGATCTAAGCCTTACTATAAGCAAATAATAAATTTTTTTTGTGAATAGTTGTTGCTAAATAATTTTTATGACTTTTTTTTTGCACTTACGAGATTATATTATAATTAAATTTTATAACATGACATTTTCAACCATATTATGATATTTTAATTTAACCATTTAATGTTTATATTTGAACATAATTATGTTCATACTTTAGAATGTTATTTTTTTAAATGTAACAATACTATTTTCTGTTAGCAACCCTATAATGCAACCATAATATGTTGCTCTTATATTATGGTTACCTCAACCAAGTTTTTTCTTTGCGTGTATACATTAAAATTTTGGATTAAAAGTATTCGCTCTAAAACCATAAAGTTAGAATTTAAAAAAAATAGATAGCAATTCGAGAAGGCTTAAGCAATTCCTGTCTGGTTCTAATAAAAAAATTATAAGGCCGACAGAGCTTACACAGAGGATTCAGTGTCAAACGAAGTGTTTTACTGCGCTCACTTTATGATCACAATACTCTGGCAACACATACATTGGCTCTTAAATAGTACCAACGAACTATTTAGATTCACACTAAAATCAGTCATCAGTTCGTTCAACTTATAGACGACTGTTTTATAGCAAAAGAGTCATTGTTGACAGAACGGGCGTGTTAACAAACAAAATTGCCCCATTTGGAATTAAATCAATCCAGAACAGATCCTACAGACTCCATTACATCTAGAAAAATGTACTGATTGATATGGTTTATATGCTGCTGGCATCATTGGGCCTTTTTTTCAAACATGAAGCTGGAGCCCGTGTATCAGTCCATGAAGTTTTCTTGATTTTTTTTTTTGTTTACAAATATGGATGACATTGATTTTTAATTATTGAAATCAAAATTTGGCGAAAAGTTAATATCGAGAAATGCACCTTTAAATTGGCCTTCAGGGTCATGCGATTACAGACCTCTTGATTATTTTCTGTGGGTCCAGTCGGAGTCACTATTTTATAATAAAAAACCAGCCAGAATCCATGCCTTGTTCGCATTATTCATATCATACGTTCAGCAATGGCGCAAAAAAGTAGTGCCAAGTAACCTTCGTCAAGAACAGTCACGGCAGCCATATGCGCAAAATTATTTTTAAATGGTTATCCCAATTGTATTAGGCTTTAAAAAAAACCTTTACTATATGAGATTTTGCCCTAAACTCTACACTGGATTTTCAAAATAGATAAAGAAGTTTTAAAGTTTCAAGCAAAAATAAAACGCAATCTATCTGTCAAAAATTGTTATGTACATACAAAATATATAAAGCAAATCATAACAGCGTGGCTTCAACGCTAAAAATTTGGAGAATCCGATTTTGACAGTGCGTCAGCTGTTTCTTACAGCCATACCCAAATAAAGGCGAAAAGCGGAACGTTTTCTTCCGCATAGCTTTTACGCTGAAATGTCATACCTAAACAAAAGAGCCAACGCCATGTCAGAATGATAAAAAACAGGGTTATTAAACAAATTAAGGCTTAAGTCTAGGTAATGGACGCAGCTCAAAAATGAAAAAAAAGTTGTCTACGGGGTGTAAAATTGAAATCTAAGCAAAAAATTACCTTTTCAATGATTCGCATATTGTCTCATTTCGTCATAAAATATTGTTGATATGCCATGTTATACATTCAAACATTGGAGGTCCGTAACTCCGAAACTAAAGGTTAGCGTTAAAAATTGCATTTAATATTTGTGCTTAAATTTTTATATCCCGGATACAATTTTTTTCATTTCTGAACTAGTTTTTTTCCCAAAAAAATATATATATATATAACTTCCCTGATTATTCTAAAAAGAATAATAATTGTTGTGTTTGTGTTGTGTAAATTGAAAATTTTGTTAAAAAAAAACAAAAATTTGTTTTGTTTTTGTTTATTTTTAATTATTATTATCAAACGCCTTGTCAAAACTGGATTTTTCAATTGTAAAGCATTGGCGCCGCGTTACTTCGGTATGCTCCTTAGTTTGTTTTCGATTTTTTATTGTTGAAAGGTAATGACACCTTATTTATTTTCAGGGCAATCTAGCTGTGTTATTCTTTTTTATAATATATAATGAGCTTACATTACTGTTCAGAACACAAAGCTAAAGCTTTTGCGTTAAGCGTTAAGCGCTAATTTATATTTGACTATTTTATTAAATTTCTCACATAAAAATCTATTTTCAAAATAATTCAATCAAATTTATTTTTCGAAAACTTTAACGTCTACATTTTAAAGTGTTTGTTAAATTTTCACATAAAAATATATTTTTTTAAATAAATCAAATTTTTTTTATTACGTAACAATTTCTTTGTAATGGTCACACAATATCTATAGATTCTTTAATAAGTGATTATCAGTCAAGCTTATTGTCAGAGGTATATTCATCCTGCCCTTAAGCCTATTATCTTATCAAGATTTATTTATTATAAAAATGCCCTGTAGTATGTAAAATTGTTTAAACTTTGTAAGACAATGGATTTTTCTTTGCATACTTTTAGAATTCAGCCTTTATAGACTTCATGGCATCTAATGTAGTTTAAGTAAAACACATCTTCAATGCATATTTAATGAAGGGCTTATCTTTCGTTCATTGAACAAAGTAGTAAGTGTTGGGTAAGAATAAAAATAAAAGTATCTGTGCTGGTAAATCTATTAAGCCCTTAAAAGTATGCTAAGCATTTTATATAATTTTGTTAATACAAAGGTAAAAATGTAAATTATTTATTATTTTCATCCTTCTTAATTGCCAGTATTAAATGAAGTGCTAATATGAATTTTAAAAACCCACAGGCTGCTCTTTTTCAATTTCTGAATTTAAAAAAGCACTAATTTTAAAAATACAAATTTTTGATGCCATATACATAACAAAAAGTTAGTATGAGATCAACATGTGCAAAGAAATTGCGCAGCGTCTCTTCGCACTATTTGGCACTAAAAATCTTTGTAGTATAAAATTGTGAATTATTTTATTGGAAATTAAAATGCTCTTTATATATTGACCGTGGCATTTGCTGAGCTAATGTTGAGGGCTTCACGAAACTTTGTGAAAAAAAATTTAAGGAAATACGTCGAGGTTGCTAACATATTGATTTGTGATTGCAGTGCTGTAATGTATGGTGACTTTTTGTCAGAAAGTTGTGTGTTTAACAGAGAATGTAACACTTAAGTTATGCAGAACTTTAGCAAAGCACGACAACGCGCAAAAACCAAGTCATGCTCCAACCGCTATGCAGACCGAACATAGTGTCTTGTTTCTATGATTCTGAAACTGATGAGACTCTCAAGAATTTTATGTTTTTCCACGACAAGGAGTGCTATATTCGGCTACGCTGAATCTTATATATCCTTCACCATTTATAAATCTAGTTTAGTGGAACAACTCTAATCAAAAAGGCAAATTTTGGGGTGACAGAGAATTAAAAAAGAAAAAATTTGATACTGCATATATAGAATTTTACATACAAATGCCATCGGCTCTTAATGGGTTAAGCATTTTTAAAAATTTTAAATATTTCCTTAAAGATCTCTTCAAAAACTTCAAAATGATACCCATATTGATATTTTAAAAAAATTGAAAATTTCCGAGGACCATAACTCGGATAATATTAGCGAGCGCCAATTTTTTCGTTTGATGTTTTTTCCCATTTTCTAATTCTCTATCGCTCCATATATTTGTGCTTTTGATTCAAATTACTTTATTGTTCCAAATTTTATCAAAAACTCAGAGGTAGGCTTCATGTTTTTTCCATTGCCTCGAAGGACATGGACCGTTCATGCAGATTTCCAATTGCAACACTTTCCAAACTATGTCGTTCCATTGATGTTATAAAGTTTGCAAGGCATTAGATTAGCTAGAAAATATTTAAATATGCTAATCGATCAGAAATAGTTTCGAAAGTGTTGCTATAGAAAACCAGCAAGATTAGTCCATGCCCTTCGAGGCAGCTGGCAAAACACCACACCATCTTTTAATTTTTCCATATCATTTGGAATAATAAAGTAACTTCAACAAAAAAAAAACAAATATATGGGGCGAGGGAGAATTAAAAAATAAGAAAGAAACATCAAGTGAAAAAATTGGCGCTCGCCCATATTTTCCGAGTTACGGGGCTCTGAAATTTTAATTTTTTTAAAATGTCAATATGGGTATTATTTAAAAGCTTTAAGAGAGATCTTTAAGGAAATATTAAATTTTTTGTAAAATACTAAACCCATTAAAAGAAGATGATATTTCTATGTAAAATTTTGTAAATTAATTTTTTTATTTTTTATTCTCTGTCACCCTAATGTTTGCTTGTGTTGATTGGGGTTACTTCACTAAACTAGATTTACATAGATGTTGAAGGGCATATAAGATTCTTCATAGCTGAATCAGCACTGTTACTTGTTTTAAACAAACCTCTTTTATTATAAAATCATTTTCTGTTTTTTACACTTAAAAAGATATTTCTTAATAATAATTAACTTTATAGAAAATATAAATTGCTTGAAATACCAAAGAGCTTGTGAAACCGAAATTATACAAATAACAATACAACAAATTTTTTAATTGTGGCTTAAAAATATATTTTATAGAAAAAATTAATAAAAATTAAATGCTTTTATCTTTTTCCAGTTCACAAACAATTTTTAAGTATTCTTAAGTATATTTGTAAGCTTTGTTGTAATAAAGCTGCTAGAAAAATGTTTAAGAAAAAAGATTTGCAAAAATTTAAATATTTGCATAAAAGAACAGCAAAAACCTTAAATTTTACATTTTAAATTATAATAAAACATGTGTAAAAAGTTTATGTATGCTGTAGAAAAGTAGAAATTATACTCAAGCACAACAAAGTATAATTTAATTTTTATGAATGAATGAGCCCAAAAGTATGCAATGTAATACATACTTATAAATTTATTAGTAATTTTTTGTACAGTCTGTTACGAACTGAATGTAGAGTTACAGATATAAAAATATAAATTGAGAGCCAATGGAGAGAGGAAGAGAGAGAAAGCAAATGGTTAATAATTTACTTAGTAAAATTCTTTTTTTTTTTTTTTTGAAGACTTAAATTTCTTATTTGCTTTTTTTATGTGTTTTGAATTTTAATGGCATCGCTTGATTTCGAGATCTCTTTTTATTTTATTTTTTCTTAACAATATAAATTTCTGTTTGTTTTTTATTTATTTTTGTGTTAAATAATGTCAGTTTGTTGTTGTTGGTTGTTGGTCTAAATAAATAGAAGAAAGAAACAATTCTTTGTCTTTTGAGTTTTCTTAATTTATGTTTATGTGTTTGAGTTGGTGTTTGTGGTTTTTGACTTAACATTATTTACTTTTATTTGGTTGTATTTGTTTTATGTTTTAAATTAAATCTATCTCTATTATTATAATATTCCGTTTTCATTTTTGTTATTTGCTAAAGGGGGAATGGATATGACTGTAACTTAAATTATATTACATTTTTATGTGGTAGGATATTTGTTCTGCGTTCAGCTTTTAATATTTATAACAGTTACTTTACAAAAGGAAACAAAAAGTAACAATATTTTAGGTTGTATCTCCAAGCAAAAAAAAAAAAAGTATGCTTTGTTTAAATTAGCTTTAACACACCTGACAATAATGTAGAAAATAAATGTTATACACGTGTTGCATAATGTTTATCTTGTAAAGTTTAACGCACCATCATTAGTTTCAAATAGATTTTTATTTTTTCCCCTTAAAAATATGTTAAGTTTTTAGAAATGTAAAATATGAAGCATACTTTTTGAGTAGCAGCAGTCAGGGGTCGATGTCTACTCAAGCAATGCTTAGTACCAGAGCTAAAAACCCTTTTGCACCGTTTTGAAACCCTGAGGCACTTTATTTCTTTTGACACCTGAAAAATATGTTAAGTAAATCGAACACCACACTGAATTTTTAGATCGAAAACATCTGGAGCTTCTGATTCCTTAAAACTTATCCACTCATGCTTGCAGATGAAGTACCATTTTCAGTTGAACGTTTGTGCGTCAGCATGCAACACTAAGTCTTAGAAGCATTAAATCTACTCTATTCGCCCGGCCCCAATCAATTATTGTTATGAGATCGTGATTAAGCATATCATTCATATCTTTTCGCTTGGCCTTTAAAAACTTTGCCGTTTAGCCAATGACTACAAATGGCAAATACTGGTATCATCTACAAAAGAGTAAATAGGTCTTAAAAGTTTGACATTAAAGTTTGACAGAAAAATAATAAATAGGGCAGGAGAAAATACAGAGCCTTCTGCTACCGCTGAATTTATCGTGAGCTCGTCTGATAACATTTTAACTACAACAATACGTATAGTGCGATCCCTTTAGAAGCTCGAAATAAATAAAAACAAGTTGTCACCAAAAGCCAGCACTCTACTTTCCTCACTCACAACTCACAAAACAGACAAATTTCTTGATTTTGAAGTGTATACTTCTCGGTTTATACACAAATTCGGTTTTACAGCCAGAAAAAAAATATTAATCTCTACAAAATTATCGCACTAGTTATCCCGAACAAATTATTAAAATCACCGATATTGATTATTGAGGGTGAAATCGTTCCTCGATGGCCATTTCGCTACCGCTTACTTAGCTCTTCAGGAAACTTCCCACAAACATTTTAAATAAACTAAAGATTTTTGTCCAAACAACAAATAAAATATCACAAAAAATAATACGATAATCTATTTTTGTTTTATACACGGGCACTTTTAAATTAAAATTAAAAAAATTTTTTTTTTAAATTGGCAAAGAATGCAAATAGATATTTGCCGTTCGTTTTTATGTATGGGCTACCTGTTAACTAAAATCTTTTATCTGTTTTGTAAATTATTGTTGAAAATTTTAAATATGTTTTAATACCAGCTTTTATACGTCTTATTATAGTACTAAACATAGTACTAAATATCCTGTATGAATGGGGGCCTGGCTTTAATGTTAAAAAAAATACACGAAAATTTCTAATGTAGCTAGATAAGGTTGCATGCGAAAGAGGCTTGCGGCAATTGGACAGACGTTGCAGTGATAATAAATGGCTGCTGCAGTCCGGAAGGTAAGCACGTTTACTACAAATCTGGTTGGCCAGGGTTCAACCCCTGCGGCAATCTCTACTTCTTCATAGCATATTCGCCGGCGAAGTAAAATAACTAATGAAATGGCTTTATCTTTCTCCTTCCACCACCTGTCTTATCTCTCATCGACTATTCCTTTCCTAAAGAATGTAGCACGATTACAAAAATAACTTAACAAGAATTGTTGCCTGAAGTTCTATATATCTTTCACAAAAAAAGTTCTGTCGCTTGATTACGGAACCCCTAAAAACAGATAAAGAAAGTTGATGACTGAATTTATAGATTTTCATCAACTGTTGATGTTTTAAAAATACAAAAAAATGGTTGTACTCCAGCAGAGAACAAAACTTTCTTTAGGATACTCGTTGCGACAGTGACTTCGGAAGGCGTGTAAAAAATTCATCATATAATCTGATTGACTAATGATTTCAACGAATTAAAGCTACAATCATATCATTTGGTTTAAAGAAAACTGCTCGACAGAAACAGATTAAAGACAAAATAAAAAGCCATATATATATTTTAAGGCAAGCATCACAATTTCCTAAAATATTACTAAAACTATCACAAAATATAAATTAAATATTTTCTGCCGTATTCATAAAATAATAAGATATATTTGAAATTTTATTTTAGGAAAAATTTTTAAGGAAAATTTGTCGAAAAAAACACATTTCAAAATTATTTTATTTTTAATGAATATGGCAGTTTTTTTTTTATTTAAAAAGAGTTCAACGTAATGAGAACTGAAACGACACAAGAGAGACAAACGCTTTTTTATTGTCTTCATAAAAAAAATAACAAAAATCTACAAAAAGCCATCTGTTTTGGTGTCAGCTTTTCTTCTCATTAAAAAAGGATGTTTAAACACAAGGCGATATAACGTGCTTAAGTGGAAGGAAAAAAATGAATACAAATTGAAATGTGCACTAGTTTTTCTTTTATTATTTTGTAGGTTCTTCTTCTTCTTCTTAGATTTAATTTAAACAAATTTTTGTAAATAAACCTTCTTAGTAAAAATTAATCATTTAAGTTGGGAAGACCGGATTAGAACATTGTTTTTAAGTTTTGAATTAGTGTTGTGATATTTTAAAAAACTATAATATCCAATAAATACAGACTATGAGTCATCTTTTCTATGATTCTTAAATAATTTTGAATTTTATATATATTTCGTTTTTTGCGAAATTTTGTGGTCGACCGCAGGCAGCATATTAACTCCTTGAAGACCGTTTATGATGACGAAGCCACAAAAGTCGCAGACACAGTTTAAAAATCTCGAATTTCTAAAAAAAAATTATGCAGTCCAGGTCAAGTATTAAAGGCAGCAGAGCCTGGTAGTCACAGAGAAGATGTTGTACTTTCATACTCTTTCTTTTCGAGATAGCTGCTCACTACAAGAAAAACTCATAGGCAGCGACATACATGCCATTATATTATCCTACGTGGTCATGCCTACTAAAATGCTTCTGTCTTTAAAGTGACGGCGAGAGAAAATTTGGATATTCTTCTATATTTTCACTAAAATAATGTGGGAACCGTTCCTTTAGTTGAGAGTTAGAAACGTCTTGAATTTTTCCTTTTTTGGGCCCAAATATGTTTTAAGAAATTGGTATTGTATTGCAGATGCTTTTAATATAGCACAAATAATCATTTTCGCAAATGAAGATCCTAAGATGAATTTCTAATTAATGAATAATTTTCATTCGGCTTCTTTAATTTATTTAAAAATTCAAAAAAAAGGAGGAGACAATAAATTCGTCTGAATGTTACTTTTTTTAATGTTTATGCCTGCAGAACTCAGTCATTTCTAAACTGATTTGGAAAAAAAATTTTTGGTCCCGTTTTAAAAACAGTTCATAATCTTAAAAATTAAAGGGTGTTCCCATACAACATGCATATTTTTTACGAGTATTATAAACTGTAAAGGGCACTTCTTTGAAATTTAAAATGACTGTGTATTACTATAGCTCTAAATAACAAAAATAATACTAATACTAAAATATATCTAAAAATTAAAGGGTGTTCTTATAGGTGATGAACCGCTATATACAAACGCTTGAAAATTAAACAGAATGTCGATTACTATCAACGTTATAATAACAAATATAAACATTTAAAATTATAAATCACAGGGTGTCCGAATAGTTAACGAAATTTTATGTTTGTGGCCACACTTTTGAACCGTTATAGACAGACAGCTGAAACTTACAAAGGACCTGCATTGCTATGTACGATATATCAACAAGTTTATATTTTTAATTTAAAAATTAAAGGGTGTTCCCATAATTGATAACATGGAACTATATTGACCTATCTTTTGAACTCTTATAGACAAATGGTTGCAAATTGGATAAAATGTCGATTGCTATGACTGTCAAAATTATAAAGTAGAGGGTGCCCCAATAGTTAATTTAGTTTAATGTATATGGCCATACTTTTGAACTGCTGTAGACAGACGCTTGAAATTTCCTAAGTTCGCTATAACAAAAAGTTTAAAATAAGAATTTCGAAATCAAAGGGTGTTCCTATAATGAATGTAATATGACCTATATGGCTTTATCTTTGAAACCGTTGTATACAAACACTTGAAAAATAGACAGAATGTCTACTACTTTGTTTAGTATAATAAGAAGTATAACAATTTTAGATTTTAAATTAAAGGGTGTTATAATAGTTCAGGTAATTTAATGTATATGGCCAAACTCTTGAACCCTTATAGACAGGCGATTAAAATTTACTAAAAACCCGACAACAACAACAAATCTAAAATTTGAATTTGCAAATTAAAGGGTGTCGCTAAAGTTGCTGTATTTTGATGTATAATGCCAAACTGTTGTACAGTTGTAAGCAGACGGGTAAAATTAACAAGTAGCTGTAGTTCTAAGTCTTCTATAACAAGTATAAAGTTTGGAGGTAAAATATAAGGGTATCCCAATAGATAATGTAATGGACAGACAAACGAAATCTGTTTTTGAAGTTGGTTTTTTGTTGCCAGATATATTTATTTTTATTTATTTTTTATTTATTTTTAAAAATTCACTCCTAAATCCTCGTTTAGTGAAGATCTCATATCATCATTTAATAGCAATTCATTTTCGGTGATACTGCCCTTTAGCCTTAAGTCATTTAATTAATTTAATTTTGAAATTGTAATTTTTTCCCCAGCGTGCAAAGGTACAAATTTTCAAAGAATTTTCTATTGATAATGGGTTAATGTCAAGCATACTACTTTGCAACAGACATCATAATGATGGCTGTTGAACACTTTAAAAGTGTTTTTCTTGGAGTGTTTTTTTTTTTGTTTCTAGAAAATTTATGCAGAAAATAAATTAAAAAAAGAAATGAATATGATACAAAAATGCATATAAAATCCATGGAGGAGTTTGTTAATGCAAAGCTTATGAACAGAAATTAGCTTCATTAAAATATTTAAAATCATTTTAAATCCCGTTTTGCGAACATTGGATTTCAGCAGTATGCGGAAGTTAAAAGTAAAGCAGGGCTTAGAAACTATTTTCTATCATTTTAGTTTATTCTTTCTATTTCTTTAATAGTTGTTTGTATATTTTTTAAATCCTGTTTAGAAGAAAGGAGGCTTATGTTAGTGTCTTTTTATGCGTTCTTAAGGTGTTCTTATAAAGCAGCATATCAATTTAGCACTTTTTCGTAGGTATTTATTTCGTATTAAGAGGGAAATGTAAATAGTTTTTTGAAAATGTTAAAATTCTTGTGTTTATTCCTTTTTACCTCGACACATCTCAGCGACTCTTCAACTGCTCCTTTTATTATTTATTTTTCTGCAAATGCCACGGGATTGTGGTCAAAATTAAAACCTAGATTTTATTTTAGATTAAATAAAAGTCTTAAATTAATTAACCAGGCTTAAGTAAAACCAAAGAACCAACTTAAAGGCTCTTTCTTGCAAGAGGAAGTTATGATTTAAGAGGATTAGAATAAGAAGTCTGACACAACTCTGAATTAACTTAAACACTCATTACTCATTTTTTTTATAAGTTTAAAATCTGTCATCTATTGTTAACTGACAGCATGGAATTAATTAACCGGCTCAAAGAATTAAAATTTGCAGTAATAATTTGCTGCTATCAAGCGTCTTTTTTCAAGAATATTTTTTAGTCTGCTGGTTAATTAATTGTATGCTGTCATAAAAGCGTTAAAAAATGATTGATAAATTGAAATTATTATTGCAAAATTTAGTAAATGAGTTCCACTAGTTAATGAAATTTTACTTTATTTTTGGCTTTTTGGTTGTTTCTAATTAATTTTCTAAACATTTTTAGAAAGAAAAATTATTTACAAATGTATGCGGACATTTTTCAAAGAAAACAAGAAAAATTATGATACTGAAACAGTGTCTATAATGTTGTGAGCAAATAAATAATAATCAATAAATCGATGGTTCGAATCCTGGTCAGGAAAAAGAGTTCCACTAATGTTATAATAGTTGTTTAATGTGCAGCCTCTTAAATTCCCACACGAAATATTTCTTCTATAAAGGATAGAGGAGTATATAAGCGCGTGTAAAAGGTTTTTTTTAAGCCCAATAGAAATTTAAATAGTCAAAATAACACAAAAAATATAATTTTAATTAAAAAATGTTTATAAATGAATTGAAATTGACTTATTTTCGGCTTTGGTTTATTTTTTTATTTAATTTTTAGAAAGAAATATTATTTACAAATAAATGCGGACGTTTTTCAAAGCAAACAAAAAAATGAAATGAAAAAAAAATAAAACAACAAATAAAATATCACAAAAATACTACGACAATTTATTTTTGTTTTGTATATGGGCACTTGTAAATTAATAATTAATTTTATATTCCCATGATTCATTTTAATTATTAATTTGCAAGTGCCCATCTATAAAACGAAAATAAATTATCGTGGTATTTTTGTGATATTTTATTTGTTGTTTTAATTTTATTTTTCATTTCATTTTTTAACTGTATAAAAGAGCCGAAAATAAGTCAGCCGTAAACAGTGGGTAAAATAAATAAATAATAGAATCATTGTTGGTTATTGTTGTTTTTGCTTAAACTTTGATTTTTACTTTTGCTTTATTGTTTGGACAAAAATCTTTAGTTTATTTAAAATGTTTGTGAAAAGTTTCCTGAAGATCTTAGTAAGCGGTAGCGAAATGGCCATCAAGACTTACTTTCACCCTCAATAATCAATATCGGTGATTTTAAAAATTTCTTCGAGATAATTTGCGCGATAACTTTTTTAAAGATTAAAAAATTGTTCTTGAAAAGATTAGCACATGACATTAACATCGACCATTGCTTGATGTATGCTACGAACAATATGACCAATATTAATCTCAAAGGCGTTAATTATTACTGGTTGATCAACATAAACCAGTGATTTTACTTGGTACCAAAGTAAACAATCCAGAGGTGTCAAATCGAACAACCTTAAGTTTCAATTTAAAGGTCCATTTTTCGAAACCAACTTATCAGCAAACTTTGCTTTCACTGAGTCGATGGTTGCAGTCGCATCGTGACGGATAAGGCCAATCTATGGAAACAACAAGCGCTCGGATCAACGATGTTTATCCACTAAGCCGCTACGGCTTTATTTTTGAAAAAGTCAGATCCCTCGATGCCACCATATAGTACATCTTCTGGATCTAATGGCGACTGAAGAATCTGTATGCAGCAATTTTGTTTGTTTTGCGATAAAACTGTTGTCTTTAATTTACGGTTATGAAGGTTATTAATGACAAAATGTGAGCCCAGTATGACCTTTAATTTGACATTTAACTTATTTGTTAGTTCACACGAGCGCAAACAAACATCCGATGTAGAAATTTAAATTCGAGTTTTTAAATAAAATTTTGTACATTTGTGCATGAATGTCACTTGATTATTTTCGGCCACCAGTTAAACTTTATGCTTAAGTGTAGCAATACTGTTATATTCTTCAGACAGACGTAATTTTATTTGCTTAAAATATTTATAAAACAAACAAAAAAGCAGTTATTAAAATTTTAATAAAATTATTATGATTTTTTAAAAAATAATTGTTGTGTGAAATAATTTAAATTTAAAATCTGATTTAAATTATATTTAATTTGATGCGTGTGTGTGTGTTTAAAATTATACTAAAAAAATACAAATTTTAAATATATAAAATTATAATTAAGAAAATATAATAATTAACTCATACAGCAATTAAAAAAAAAACAAATCCTTTGCAAAATTAACTATCAGCAGAATTGCCAGCAAAATAACAACACAATGTTTTGTGAACAAAATATATAATTGCAATACAGATGTTTAAATTCTTAATTGTATTAAAAAACAACAAAAAAAAATACAAAAATTAATGAAACTGCATTTGAGTGTCAGCAATAAAAACAAAAACACAATACAAAAATCATGAGCACACAAAAAGCACCGGAAATAAGTTCTATAACGGAAAAAGCAACAACAATCATAATACGGTTGTAAAGGAAAATAAATAAATAAATGAATGCACCTGGTGGGCAAATACAATAAAAAGAAATAAACAATAAATTTAATAATTGCAAAAAATATTTCATTTAAAACAAAAACAAAAAATACACAAACTTAAATTGTTTCTTTTTTAGGCAGGTGGTTAAAAAATAAATTAAGTGCCAAAAATGTATGTGAATATTCAACAGCAAACATTTAAAAGCCAACTGTCTGCTTTCACTATACAACAACAACTGAAAAAATAAAACATTATTTTTTTCCTGTTTTTGCTATCAAGTTGTTGGTGAAAAGTTCTTTAACGTGAAAGAATACTCCTCCAGAATATAAAACATTTTACCACCTAAAAACAATAATAAATTATTTACAAACTCTTTACGAGCGAAGAAATATTTATTTGATTTTTTCTTTTTGGCAAAAGTATAAAATTGTATTTCTTACAACATGAATGCTGCACAAAGTGGTGGTGCTGGTGGAGGTGGCGGAAGTATGGGAAAAAAGGGTTCACAGATGGAGGTAAAATTTATTAAAATTTCAAATGGCTTTTCAAAAACAAATTTTATTTTCATCTATTTCAGTACCGTTTATTTTCTGGCATTAATTTAAAAATAAAATAAAAAACGCAAAACTTGTTGATTTCATAAGTATTTGAAATTTATTGCCCGGATATTTTTATATCATTCTGGTGTAATATTGATTGACATTTAACCGAATAAACCAATCATCACTCACTTTATTCGTTTTTGTGTTGTTTTGTGTTGTTTTTTTGTTGTTTTGTGATAAAATTTATTTTTATGATTTGTTAACTTATTGTGCTGTTGATGACCATCATAAAATTAATTTAATTTAATGCCTTGTTAAGCACAACCAAAATAAACATTCTGTAAATGATGATTGTAATAATGATGATGATGATGCTGGAGGCAGATATTTACACTGATGATGTGTTTTAGTTTTAGTGAAATATTTATGGGTTAATTTTTTTAAACAAGAAATTTGATGCACAAAATTTAAGAGCTGAAAATTATTTATTCAATCTTCTGGTCACATTGTAATGGGAACGATTGTGTAGAATAACGATAAAGTTATTCAAAAAAATCAACCGACTTTTAATTAAACTCACAAGGTTCTGTAATATGTATGAGCCAACCGTAAGAGTCTTAAGTGGCCGCCATATACGTGTAAATCAGTTTACTATCGGGACACCCTATATACAATTTTATTTTCTTAACTAGTCCTTATAGCAGCATACTCTGTGCATATTTCAAGTATCTTCTATTGCAGTTAAAAAGGTAAGGCGATATTCATCAAAAGCATGGCCTCAATGGAACCACCCTTTAATTTTTAAATTTATTCTCCACACTTATTTTAAGAGCGGATATAGTTCTTTGATACTTTGTGTAGATTCTAAATGTCTGCTTATGACGATTGAAAATTCTAAAGCACTAAAATCATATCACTATTGGAACACCCTTTTTATTTTAGTTAAATTTTTTACTTGTTCTTATAGCCGACTTAAAAATATTTTAACTAAAAGTACCAATCTATTGCGATTCCAAATCAAGGCCATGAGCGTAAAATCAGGTCCCTACTGGGACACCATTTAATTTAAATTACAATTTCTCGTTATTTTTGGAACACCCTATAATTTTTTTTTATTTTTTTTATTTGAAAGCTGATGCTTACAATTTGGTGCCATTTAAAAAAAGCTATTAATATTAAATATTAAAGGGTGTTCCCCCTTATTTCTTACATGGCTTTAGGACTGAAACGGACACCCATGTAACATTTTAAATAAAATTATTATCAGTATAACTTTCAATAATGGAAAATAATAAAAAATATACTTAAAGCTTAAAGGGTGACCCCATAGCTGATGCAAGTTGATTTATATAACCTTATCGTTTGAGCCATTATAGTCAAACATCTGATAATTACACAGTATATGTACTTCTTTGATTGCTATAACAACAAGTATAAATTTGGATAATAAAGGGTGCCCCATAGAGTATAACTAAGTCATTACGTCTATAAATTCTACAATATCCATAAAGTAAATATATTTTTACTTCTTATGCATAGCGAAGTCGATTAAGCGATGTCTGTCTGTCCGTCCGTGTTAGTGTTAAAATCAAGTTTGTCAGGGAACTATATCAGCTAGAGAAAATTTAAATAGACCAATCGATCAGATATAGTGTCGAGGGAGGTGCTATTGGAAATCAGCAAGATCAGTCTACATATATTCTTCGAGGCAGCGGGCAAAACACCATGGCTACCTCTAATTTTTCAATATCGTTTGAAACAATGAAGTAAGTCTAATTAAAAAAAAAACAAATATATGGAGCGAAAGAGAATTAAAAAATAAGAAAAAAACATCAAGTGAAAAAAATTGGCGCTCGCCCATATTTCCTGAGTTACGGGGCTCCGAAGTTTTCAAATTTTTTAAAATATCAATACGGGTATTATTTAAAAGCTTTTAAAGCGATCTTTAAGGAAATACTAAAATATTTTTAAAATGCGTATCCCATTAAGAGCCGATGTCATTTTTATGACAATTTTTTTTTTCATATTTTTCAATTCTCTGTCACTCCAATATTTGCCTTTTTGATACAAGTTACCTCATTAAACTAGATTTTCATACATGTTGAAGGGTATATAAGATACGGCAGCGCCCAACATACAAAATTTATATGTTGAAGTTGGTTTTTCTAACGTGAATTATTTTCATCCAATTTTTTGTGAATTAAATTTTAATTTCAGTTTATTATTAATTTAAATGGTTCATATGAAAGTAATGTTATATTTTTAAATGTTACGCTACAGTAAAACATATTGGAGTTAAAACGTGGTAGAATAGTAATCAAAGAACAAGGAGTTAAAGAGGAAGAAGTTTTACTTATTGAACACTAAGACAACAGTGCATCACTACTGTATTAAATATTTCGTGTTTTCAGTTTCATATGAACTATCATCTATTGTTGGATGCTAATGTAAAAAAAATCACTTAAAATATTGAAAGAGTTAATAGATGTTCATACCAATTTGATGTAAAAGATTGTCAAAATCTTTCTGAACATTTATTAAAAATCCTCTTTATATAAAGTTCTTACTATAAACAAATTCAAAGAAAAATTTAATTATTCTAGATATCCTAAATATTTTTAAAAACAAAAGCTACTTTTGTATAAAATCTTTTGCATTACTGTAAATCAAATGTTTGTCATACAGTTACTGGACATTAATGCAAATTTCGTATTATATATTTGTCTGTGGTTGTGTTTGCATTTGTGGTCGTTCAAATTTAAATTCGAACACTTAAAAACCAATTTCAAGAAATATTCTATTTATTCTGCACTTACAAGATTTGAATACTTAATATGCTTTTGGTTTCTAATTGTGCCCTTGAAAAAAAAATTATTATTTTCACTTCTCCACTACTTTAACTTGATAAAATAAAGGGATAGATAATTTTTACAGATTGTCATTGCTTTTCTTGAACAACTAACAAATAATAAAATTCTTTTAGGATTCCAAAAATGAATGTGGAATTTGAAACATATTTTTAATTTCAAAATAATAATTCAAATAAATTTAATAGAGAGATAATATATAATAGAAAAAACATTTTAGCTCAAAAAATAGAAAAAAAGTGGGTCATGGAAATATTAAAGAACTTAAATGAAATAATAGCTTAAATAAAAAAAAAAGTTTAAATATAAAAATGCAAAGTTACATTATCGCATATTAAAGAAAAAGCTTGCAAAATATCCATTCCAGGCGATCGTTAGAGTTGTCAAAAATTTTGCCAAATATTTAGTAAAACAGTAGTCACTGTTTGTACAAAAAACTCAAGAGTCTCATATCGTAACTCAAAAAACTTTTATTTTTTACTCAATAGTAACTGCATTTTTGGTGATTGTTTTTGAGTTTTTGTTTTTTTTTTTTTTGCTTTGTTGATTTAATCTAATTCTCATTTAATCGATTTGGCTTTTGATATAAGACTCTTAAATTTTTTATACAAAAATTGGTTAGAATCCACTGATTGGCTATATGAGCAGTAGCGAAATGACCATATGGATATGCTTCCCTGCAGTTATACATATAATTTTTTAGTTTTATAAAATAAATATTTTATGAGAATATTATAAAATACAAAACTTCTGCAGATATGTTGTTTTTTTTTAGCTCGCATAATTCTAAGAACACAACTAGGACGTACAATAAATTTGTGGTCGCGAATATTCATCGTCCATAAATTATATGAATTTCATATAATTTATGACGAATTAGAATTATTTCTATTTCTTACGGTAGCGAACGATAAACAATTCAGTACAATGTGACCATGTTTGACTTTAGTTTCGAAGTAATTAAAAAAAATTTATGCATTTTGATTTTGCAGCATTTAGAATAAGTGTACATATTATTTATTAAATAAAAATAGTTTTTAATCGTGTTTTTGTTAATGTTTAACTTTTTAAATATTTTTATTTTTATGTTTTTGATGGTCACCTTAGCAGCTCACGAAGAGTAAACAACATCAAAACCTATAGCAGCTGTGTTTTTTCATACGACGAATTTAAACTAGGAATTTTTTAAGAAAACTGCAGAAAATGTCGATTCCTATAACCGTTATAATAAGTATTCAAAATTATAAATTAAAGGGTGCTCAAATACTTCATTAAATTTAATGTATATGGACACACTTTTGAAGAAGTTTTAGTCTGTCGGTTAAAATTTTACAAAGAGCCTGTATTGCTTAGTCTGCCATAACCAAAGTACAAATTTTGGATTGGAAATTAAAGGGTATCCCGATAGTTGACGTAATTTGATGTATGTGGCCAATATTTTACCTCGTTATAGACAGTCTGCTGATATTAAAAAGGACCTTATATAAGAATAAGTAAATAATTTTTATTTTGAAATTAAAGGGTGTTCCCATATTTTGTGTAATTTAACCTAAATGGCCCTATCTTTTAAAAATTAGATGGAATGTCCAATATTTTGCTTGGTATAATGAGAAATATAAATATTTAAAATAATAAAATAAAGGGTATTACAATAGTTAATGTATATGGCCAAACTGTTTAACAGTTTTAGATAGACGGTTGAAATTTACAAGGAACCTCTATTGCTGTATTAGCAAGTATAAAACTTAAATTTGGAAATTAAAGGGTGTCCCAATTGTTAAAGTAATTTGACGTATGTGGCCAAACTTTTAAATCACTAAAGACAGACAGCTGAAATTTCCAAGGAATTTGTATTGCTAAGTCCGCTTAAAGAACATAAAGAAATTCAGAGGTGTTTCCATAATTGATGTAATTTGACCAAAATGGCCCTATCTTTTAAGCCGCTATGTGGAAACACTTGAAAATTAAACAAAGTGTGTCCAGTACTTTGTCTGGCATATAAAGAAGCATGAATATTTTAAATTATTAAATTAAAGGGTGTTACAATAGTTGATGTAATTTGATAAATACAGCCAAACTGTTGAAGAGTTTTAGTTAAACGGTTGAAATTCTTAAAGAACCTGCACTCGTAAGTCAGCTATAACAGCAAGTAGCAAATTGGGATTTGGAAATTAAAGGGACTCCCATTAACTGATACGATTTGATGTATATGATCAAACTTTTGAACCGTTAAAGAGAGACATCCAAAATCTGTTTTTAAAGTTGGTTTCTTTTTTTGCAAGAACTATTTTTTCAAGCACCGGTATGATTTCCCGTACGTTTCCTAGATGAAAGCGAATATGAATTCATACGAAATATTTGGAGGGTTCTTGTAATTCAAAGGGAGAAAAATAATACTAATATTATAAGGTATGTCGGTGACTTGAGTTCATAAAATTTTAATTTATCCTTAAATCGGTTTCATGCACTACTTTGAAATATTTCACTTGACTTTAGCAGAAAATGAACACAAAGTATTTTTTTTTTTTTGTGTTAGAAGCAACAAAATCTTTTTATTTTCCACACAATCCTTTGAAAATCTTCATAAAAATTGTTTTCACATTAATCATTTTAAATATATGTTTTTGTTGTTAATAATTTGTTCGGGTTATTGAACTACTTTTATAATTCTTAATTTATTTATGGCAAGAATAAGAAAGGGAAAGAATAAAATAAATGTTCTTTGTATTTTTTATTTAAAGACAAGTTTTAAGTACATTTTCAATTCCTTTATGTCCTCAGCATGGTTTATTGAAATAACTAATAGTGAAGGGTTTTTTTTTTAGCAGAGGTAAAATAATATTTCCTCCAACGCTTATTTTTTTACTTTTCAAGTTTTTCATTTGAATTTGTTTTTTCTTGTTGTGAGTGTCAAATTGAAAACTGAAAGCAACATGAACAAATTTTTTATTGCATGATGATGTCGAAACTCGTTCAAAAGCATTTTAACATTTATAGTCTCATGATAAATGATTGTTTGACATCTTAAGATGTTTAAAATAAAAAATTCACATTAAAACATTCTTTAATGAATTTTACACTTTGAATTTTTGAACAAGTGGATTTTGTGAGATTACGACAAAAAGCAAAAGTAATTTTTGAACAAGAAAAGGATCATTATAATAAAACCCATTTTATGTTCTTCAGTGACTTCTCTGTTAAATTAATTCTTTCTACTTTAAGGCCCTTGAAAATAAATTCTTCTTTTATTACACAGAACCTGGAGATGACCAGGAATAAAGAATTTGCTTTGCAGGTTACAATCACTAAAACATTTTATTACACTTTTATAAACTTCAGTAACAGTGATATTCCTTTCAAGTGGAGAACCATAAAAAAAGAGAATAGGAAAAAAAGACTTTACTTAACGTACACTCATTGTTAACAGCAACAGAGCGTGAAATTCAGGTGTTTATTTTCTTAAGGCATTAGGAAACTGTAAAATAAAAGTATGAAATGCTAGTTTTAGTTAAATTAAATTTTTTAAGCAATGAATATAAATAGAATTTTTAATTTTATATTGAGTTTATCAAAACGAATATTGAACAGAATTTTACTATTTAAATAACTGAAAGAAATACATTTCTACTTAAAGGGTGTTCTTTAGGCATAATAGAAACCTAATTCGTAATAAAAGTAACACAAAATATTTAAATATATATATATATATTTTTTTTTTTTTGAAAATTAATTAATGAAAAATTTCCGTTGTGTAATATAATTTAATAATTTGCAATGTGCTCTTACATAGAAATAATTTATCGTAGTGTTTTGTGATATTTTATTTTTCATCCTCTTTCAACCGAAAAAAAGGCAGCCGTATACAGTTGACAAAAGAAAAATAAAATCATTGTTGGTAACTGTTGTTTTTGCTAAAACTTTGATTTTTTTCTTTGCTTTATTGTTTGGACGAAGATCTTTAGTTTGTTTAAAATGTTTGTGAGAAGTTTTACAGCTGCATTTTTTAAATCAAACTTGTCGCTAATAAAATTTATGAAATCGATGCTTGCGTTCATTTGCCATTTGTCACAATATCTGATGATTGCTTCTCTCTCTCTGCTCTCCGATACGCGAGTTTAGGCCTAATTGATGAAGAAATAACATCCAGTGATGCCAACAGCGAAAAAACGACACAAACCAAACGCTGCATTATTCTCGATGTAATGAGGTTATGGTGCTCTTGTGGATTTGTTTTACTCCATATGCGACAATTTAGTTCACTAACGAACCAAATAAGCCAAAAATGAGGCTCAACACAATTTTGCGATAAAATATTTGTTTAGTTTTCAACTGCTCTAGAGAATAATCGGCGAAAGAATGGCTTATTTGATGGTCTCGTGGTATTAAATCCTACTCTAGCTGTATCTTTTACGGGTGTGTTTAAAGATCTTTGGCCAAAACGTGGACAGACCCAAATACCTTAAATAGATGAGGAATTGATAACTTTGCATATTTTCTACACTTTCGTTTATAGCGGAGATATATATTTCTGTGACGTGTTCTTTAACATTGCGTCATTTTCGGAAAAACATAGTTCAACGATTATATGTGCCATAAAAACAATGATGTCATCTATTAGCTGCTTGATTTCCAAAATAAATGTGAATAATTTATAAGAGTTCTAGTGGAAACTGATCACAAATAACAAAAAGTCAAATGCAGGGTAAACTTCCATGAATAATAATAAATAATTATTCTACATCTATCGGAGTACAAATTTGTATTTTTGTGAAGGTGACTTTTATAAAGTGCGCAGTCTGGCAAAAAACCGTTGGAATTAAAAATGTGTCTCCCTAAAAACAAACCGATTTATTATCCATTTTGAGTGTCATCAAATTTGGAACAAATTGTTTTTGTTAGAAAATCAGAGTTGGGATAGAAGTGTGTGTCAATTTGGTTATAAAACCTTAGAATTTGTGAATTCGGCTCAAAAAATCTGGCAACCCTGGATAAAAAATGCTACTTTAGGCCAGGATTCAGTATCTTACTTAGTCGTAGAAAAAAAAAATTGCCTATGTGCTTAAAAAGTATGAAAGTGTGGTCGTTAAACCTGCATGTGTGTGAGAGACTTTTTGACAGATCTGTACGATTTAATAAACTTTTGAAATAAAGCACAAAATATTTTTCTTAAGGCGACCAGAGTTGATTTTTCAGGAGTAAAAAACAAAAGAATACTAAAACTTAATGTTTTTGAATCTTTTTTGCACAATAGTCTGGCAACTACGACATCATTTTGAAACGATTTTTAAGGTAGGACAATCGTACGATTGTGAATCCTGGACTTTATCGCTCTCTTGTGACATGTAGCTCTGTTTGTCTTTTTTCAATTTAAGGACTTTCTGATAACGATGTGTATTTCAAAAAATCCATTAAAAAACCGCGGGGTCTAACGGATCGATAATGGTCACCATAAGGTGACATAGCATAAATATTTATGTGTAAAGATATTGAGCATAAATAAAAATCGCTGTTTGAACGGATTCACTTTGAAAAATTCTTAATTCAACGATTCTAAATCTGCAGTGAATCACATTTCGCAGAAGCAATTTTCTTTACACTTGAGTATTTATGCCCCGTAAAAGAGACAATTGTAATGTTTAACGATACAATTGCTGCAAAAATGTGTAAGAAAATTCTTTAGGAACATTCATTATCCACTTTCCCCTTGACTTTAATATTTTTCACAATATTTTTCATTCAATTAAAATACCTAAGATTTTCTTTCTACTAAATAAAAACAAGCAGCTATCAAATTGTTTTTTCAATCTAAATTTATCCAAAATGTTTGAGCTCCTAGTAAATCTTTTGTATCGCCCTGTTCTTTTAACATTTTAACATTAATAGAAATTATTAGAAAAGCAAAATCTCTATTCCAAAATTCTTATCCCATTTAACGTTTAAAATCTTTCATTTACTTGTAGAAAAAAAATAAGTCCTTTCAATTTTTCTTTATTTTTTGTTAGATTATTTCACATTATGTGAACTGGATTCGTGGAATATCTTTCTTTTTATTATTTTTAAGAGTTTCGAACGAACAAAAAAACAAAAACACCTGCTGCAGCTTTTACGAGTACTGCTAAAGACCGTTCATGCGTAACCCATAGCATTGGTTTCGCACACACTTACATAAACACACATGCATACATACATACATACATACTAATGCATATGAATTATTTATGGAGGATTATATTTCAATTCCTGAAACATCCTTTTTTTGATTTAAATGCATTTTTCTACAGTGATTGCAGTGTTGCCATGCCCGCTTTTTTTTTCATGATAAAAAAGAGAAAAGAAAAATTAATATTTAAATTTCGTTTTTTTCTTTGTTTTCCACGTTAAAATGCACTTTTATTAAACATTTTAGCCTTGAGTCAAACAAAATTTAAAAAAATAAGTTTTCTTCTTTTTTTAACTAATGACGATTTTGAATAATTAAACTATTAAGTAGTCAATCAAAACTTTTACACAATTCTACGAATATTAAAATTAGATTCAGTCAAAAAAAGTTGTAAGTAAAGTTTTCTTTCATTTAAATTGACACCCAAAAACTTTAATAGGCAACACTGGACCATATACAAAATATGTAACTCTTTAACACACCTACACACACAGATCTACACATGGACAAGAAAATTATATTTTCTATCTGACTGAAACAAAAATCTACTTTCGCTTTAGGAAACAAGAAAAAAAATGCAATTATTTTTTAAAAGAATTTTTACATTTCATAAAGTACATGTAAACCTGTTTATGTGTATGTGTGTGTGTGTAAGTATGATTAACTTTGTTATTATATTCAGTTGGATAGCCGAAAGTAACGAAAAGGCAATGATATATAAAAAAATTTATATTTTTTTTTAATAGTTATGGGAAGCGATGTGGGTTAAAAATAACTTCACTTTCTTCAAAGTTTAAAGATCTTGTCGGTCGTTGTTGCTAAACTGTTGACATAGCAATAAACTGTAAAAAAAATGTTTTAACAAGCGGCTTAACAACTGCTTTGAGGTTAGTTTGATTTACCATTTTATAATAAATAAACTTAAATTTAAAAAATAAAATAATTCAGTTCTAATCCGCCGTACCTCCCAGCGCCTGTTCCCTTAGAAATCTTGTTGCTTGCTGCTTGACGGCACCAGTCGCCTGGGCAGGTTTCAAAAATTGGATGCTTATAAACTTTTGAAAGCCTACCAGTGGTTCAGAAAATTTATTGTGTTTTTAAGTTTTTAGGCTTCCGTACCCAAAGTGCAAGCTTAACCGTATTGATTTTAATATAATGGCTGTTTGTCTGTCACAGTCCTCCATCTCTAGAATCGTATGTGTATGGGCATGGGTGACCCCATAACAACAAAGAATAAGAACTAAAGGGTGTTTCAAAAGTATAGTGATATTAATAAAATATTTTTATTTTTTTATTTCAACAGTATACGTAAAACTATGACCGTAATTAGAATAATTACAAAAAATAATAATTTAAATTGCATACTTTACTTTAAAAACATGTTACACAAGATTTTCGTAGTTTTGAGTAAATAAAAGAAAACTTTCTAGAAACCATGATATTAATTTAAAAAATCTAATATTTTTTCCCGTGAAAGTTATTAATATTTGTAATTTTTTTGGTATTCATAAAATATTTTTTTTTTTTAATATGAACATACTTTTAAAAAATAATACAAATTATGCATTTGACATGTTTTAAAACTAAATAATCATCACCATTGAAAATTTCACGTAAAATGTTATATTTTTTTTCTGAATTTCAAAAGTAATATCAGCAAGTAAGAGTACTATATTCGGCTATGCCGAATCTTATATACCCTTCACCATCTATGTAAAAAAAGAAAATATTGGGGTGACAGAGAATTAAAAATATCCATCTTGATATTTTAAAAAAATTTCAAAATTTCTGACGCCCGTAACTCGGAAAATATGGGCGAGCGCTGATTTTTTTCCTGATGTTTTTTTTTTTTCTTATTTTTGAATTCTCTATCGCCCCATATGTTTGTTTCTTTATTATATTTTTTTTATTGGATTTAGTTCACTGTTCCAAATAATGTAGAAAAATTAGAGATAGGCGTGATGAGTTGCCTGTTGCGTCTAAGGAAATGGACACTGATTTCCAATAGCACCTCTTTCGATACAAACGAAATGACAAACTTAGTTATACCCTTTTTTGACATTTTGTGGTGAAGGGTATAAAAATGAACTTATAAGTTAAAACGAGTATGAAAATATTGTCAGAGATATATCTTCACTAAAATGCAAAAGGGCATAACAAGTAAAAAATTAAAAATTGATTTTCTTATTAACTATACTGTGCCAGTTTTAAAAAGCGACAAGTGGGTGAAGTTAATTCTATCCGCTTTTTCAAGGTTGGGTGTAATTTTTTTTTTCAGTGAATAATGTATTTACCTTTAAAAAGCATTAATCAACCAAAAACTCTACAAGGTTTTCATATACGTGGCTCTGTTTTTAAAATTTAAGTATTTTAAGTATATTAATATCCGCTATTAGAAAAAAAATAATAAAACTTTAATATGAAGGTTGCTTCATCACCCAAAGTATGTGTGAGTTTATCCGCTGTAATAATCAAGGAAAAAAATTTAATTAAAAAAAATTATTTAAAGTGTTACCCATAATAGCAAGGATCCCTTTGTGTGTTATTTTCACTCGCAACATGCCAGATTTATTTGTATGTTATTTAGTTTAGTTAAAGCGTAAGTTTTTTATATTTTAATTATGTGGCTAAATAATTTATTATTTTAACTTATGACATTATTACAAAGTTTTGTTTTTGTTAATTAGCACAAATTTACAGTATGCAATTTTTTGACGCATTTTTTCTTAATTTTTCTATTTAAGTAGCAGCGTTAGGCGTCAGAAGTAAACATTAGCAACAGTAACATCCTCTCAAGACTCAAGCAATACCATATTGCTTACTTCTCCTGTTTCACAAACAAACAAAAATATCATGTTAGTTTCATAAAAAATTGCATAGTGTAAATATCGTATTTTTTAATTTTTTGATAAAACAAAAATTTTTTTTTAAATACAATTTTTATTATATTTTCGATTTGTATATACAACATGGATTTTATTTTTTTTTAATGTATTTCTTTTCTTCTGATTTTGATAAAATGTAAAAAACTTAATTTTATCTAAAGATCTCTTCATGTGGGAATTTAGAATATATATCAAATTGGAATTTCTTATTTTAAGAGATACAAATTAGTTGGACAAATTATGAAAAAGTTATAATAATTTATTAATTATTTTAATTTATTAATTATCATCTATATTTTAATATTTATTAATGGGATAAAATTTATTTCTTATTATTTAAGGAAAACAAAATAAAATTGCTAAACTTCTTCTTCAATATAAAAATATTCAATTATAATTTCAATTTTTGCAACTTTATTAAAAATAAATATGAATATTTTAATTAATTAATTTAGCCTGAGGTGTCTTTTTTACTTTTATTTTATTGAATTTTATCTTTTAAATGCAACTGTTTTCCAGTGTTTATTAAAAAAAAAATAGTAATAGCATTTTTTTAAGACAAAAAAAATTGTCTCACCGAATAAAATCTCACATGAAATTTTTTTAATTGAATTTTACTTCATAAACATGAGCACTTAAGGCCATTAGCCCTTTTTTTCTATTAATTTATTTTACATACTTTTCTTCTGACACAATATTCCCTCATAAAAACATGGCCAGTAATTGTATGAGATTTTGTGTGCGAATGTTATTTGTACATATGTATGTGTGTGTGTATGTCTTTTGAATTAAGTGCCAGTCGTAGAAGTGTCATGCATTTTGATGGAAACTGTTTTAGATTTAAATCTCCAAAATAGGAACTTTTGAAACAGCATTCTTAGAAAATTAAAATGCTCAACTGGAATAGAGGAATATTTTCTTCTGAAATGTGTAAAAAATATTTTTTTTTTGTTTTTTTTTTCTCATATTCATATTGTAACATTGGCAAATGTTAGAAGTTTTATTTCAATTTATTTTTAGTTAGCTTTTAAAAATTTATTATTTCTTTTTACAAAGAATATTTTAAACTTCCAGTTAAGTCGCTTCAGTTTAAATTTTTTCATCTCTTTGATTTTCTTTCCTTGTCGTGCGAATAATTTTTCAATTAAAATTAAGAGCAAAGCTTAACTTTGATAAAGCACATAGAATTACACGAATATTGATTCAATCCATTTGTGTTGTATGTAGTTGTGATGGTGTGTTTAAGGGAGATTTTTTCAGACACTTAAAAAACACTTCTTTTGTGCTTTTGCTTATGGAGAATGAAAACATGCAAAGTGTTACAGCCATATTCGTGAAAAAATATCTCTATAGAGACACCCAGGCATTTTAAACTTCATTTTAGTATTTTAGTATATTGTTGTAACGGCCATTATAATCACTGTATGAAAACGAGCAAGGACATAAACTTTTTTAAATTTTTTAATCGTTTTGTAATTTTGCAAAACCAAAACAAATACTTTTTGAATAACAAAGAGCGCAAGCAAAACAATTAATCTCTTTGCACATCGACTTGCTTTGAGATGGTAATACAACTATACAAGTGCAATGCGTGCGCTAGTGAACTCTCTACTATAACGTTTGAATCGATCAGCACACGTTTGCGAAACGTTTTTTCTTTAAATATTTCAATATTGTTCTCAGTGCTTTCTCTTCTGGCTGCGTAAGTTTACTTTTATATACCGATTGTGCTCTCGAGAAAAAATTATATAAAACCAAATGATTCAATACCTTTTATTGTTTTTTTTTTTTTGTTTGTTCTTGTTTTTTTACCGACTTTAAAAAAAGAAGGAGGTTATCAATTGGTCTAGAAGTTACTTTTTATGTCATTTCAGAACCGATTTTAGAATTTTTTTTATATTGAAAGGTTATGATTACAGATTTAAAAACAGTTCATAGTTTAAGTAACTAAAGGGTGTCCTCATACAACATACATGTTTTTTACCGTAAAGGGCAAATTAAAAAAAAAAACTGCGTTTTATTATAGCTGCCAGTAGCAAAAAGTAATACAAAAAAATCTTCAAATTATAGGGTGCCCTCATAGGTGAGAAAAAATTTACCTTTATGGGCCTACCGCTTAAACCATTATAGACAAACGCTTGAAAATTGAAAGGCAGGTTATTTACTATTATAGTAATAAATAAGTATGAATATTCATACATTGTAAATTAAATGGTGCCCCAATAGTTCATTTGAGTTGATGTATATGGCCATACTTTAGATGCACAATTAAATTTAAATTTAAAAAGGATTTCTAATTCCGCTATAACAACAGGTATAAAGTTTGTATTTTGAAATTAAAGAGGGTGCTAATAGTTGATATAATTTGATATATGGGAAAAAAACTTTTGAACCGTTATAAACCGACAGCTGAAATTAACGAGGAACCTGTTTTGCTATGTTCGCTATAACAACAAATTTACAATTTTAATTTAGAAATTTAAGGGTATTCCTCTTAAATGGCCCTATCCTTGTCATCGTAACAAAGAAACCCTTGAAAATTAAACAGAATCTCTAATACAATATCCAGTAATAAAAAGTATAAATATGTAAAATTAGAAATCAAACAAACCACTAAAAAACTTACTAAAAACAGATCGCACTCAAATTTTCGGTAATAAAAACACAAATAATATCAATTAATTAAAGTGCTGTTTCTATATTACAGGCGATCAAGTCGTTTGAAAAATTTATATGAAAAGCACTGAGTTTTTTGAGTTATTTTCATATAAATTTTTCAGACGAGTTGATCGCCTGTCATATAGAAACAGCACATAAATCTTAATAGAAAAAGAATTTCGTATTTCTTTGAATAAATTTTTAAACAATTTATTTTTTTAATATAAATAAAATAAAATTGATTTTTGGCTTAAGTTCAGTTTTCGTTTTAATTTCAAAAAATTTAAGAGAGAAAAATTATTTACCAATTTTATGCGGAAGTTTTCCAAAGAAAACAAGAAAAACTAGGGACTAGCAAAATGTAATGCTGCATTTTCTGGATCGCTTCATCCTTGATCGGCATTCTTTGCATTCTTTACCTAAGGTTGTGTTGTATACATTGTAAACATCATCTATTTAATCAAAAAATTTAATTTGGTTAGACGAAGTCCATACAAAACCCAAAGCATTTCTTCGTTGCTCTTTCTCTCTGTAACTTGTGCTGCATATTTATTTTTAATTTTTAATTTAAGTGTGGTTTCGCTAAAACTTCTTAATATTTTTTCTCTTACTTAAACTGTTTGCTAAAAATTTCATTACATTTCGCTTAAGTTTCGTAGTATAATTTAAACCCACAACTGCAAGAGTCTTACTTTTGTATCTTGTATCTTGTTATTTTTATTATTTTGCATTCTTGCCATTAGTTTAAATTTAAAACTGGCTGGTCATGCTGCCTTATTGTAGGTGTAAGTTTGCATTCATTTATAATAAAACTTACGCACTCACGTTCATGTTAATTAAAAATATTTAAACCAACAGCACTAATTAAGGAAAAAATGCAGATACAAGGGTCAAGGTGAATATCTCATATATGTATGAATAAAAATATATGTGTGGGTTTATTTCTTACTAATTTATTGTGGAGGTTACAAAATGAAAAAACAAACAAACAAAAAATCAGACTCGTATGTTTTCTTTAAAAAAACCAATATCGCATGCATAATATTTTTTAAGCTTATTGTGTAAACAACGTTATGCTCGTTTGCCTTTTGTGGCAAAAATTACATTTTAATGTCAGGAGGAATGTTATTAAATAATGCAAGCATTATGATTATTTTAACACGTAGGTATTTGCAAAAAGATGCAAGAAAACACAAGCAATGGCGACTTTAGTTTTTCAGCAAAATCTGTGTTTAAAATCTTATAATAAATAAAAGTCTTTTAAAACATTAAATAAATTGAAAATGATTTTTTTGGCTTAAGTTCCTATTTTCATTTCTAAAAATCTTTTTTAGACACAAAAACTATTTTACAAATATATGTGGACGTTTTTCAAAGAAAACAAGAAAACTTTGACACCAGCACAATGTAATGCTGCATTTTCTGGACCGCAACGTTCTTTATGAGCATTCTTCTCATCTAACTATCTTAGATTGTTTACATTGTAAACATCATCCATTTAACCACCAAATAACACTGTAAATAAGAATGCGAGGAGTATTCATAGCAATATTAATTTGGTTAGACGAAATCGACACACAAACTAAAATATTTTTTCAACGTTATCTCTATAAATCGTTTTGTAGATCAGATTTAGCTTTTGTCAATTTCCATTTATTTACAATATCTACAGTTTAACTTCTAATACAATAAAAAAAATTTAATTTCAAAAATTAAATTTTAATTAAAAAAAAATTTATTCAAAAGATCAATTTTTTATGATTTTTCAAGGGCCTTTGATCCTGTTGATCACGATATCTTACATCAAAAAATTTTGTATTATGGTTTACAAGAAAGTGTGTTAAATTTGATAAAAAGTCAACTGCCCAATAGATAATGCGAAAAGTAATGAGGAATCTATGAAGCATGTCATGCCTCAAAGAAATGATGTATTGTTATTCACAATATTTTTAGATGTCATATTAAATCTCAAACTATATGAGATAATATGTGCGGATGACATTAGTTTTTTATCCATAAATTCATAGCCTGATACTTAAATCACCAATTGCTGCTGGAATATAAACGTCTTAACAGGTTATCGCTGAGCAGATAAAAGTAAAATATTTAGGTTTAGACCTTACACAAATACAAGTAAAACTCCGATCTTTAGTGTTTCTGTTAGTGAAGTAGAAATTCAAGAATGTGATTCTTTAAAACCTGTACAAAATGCAAATACAATTAAACAAAAGGTCGAACATGTCGTTTGTTCTGAGTTTAGTCACTTTCCATCAAATTTGAAAAATATACAACAAATCTCATTGTTTAAAGGTACCTTGAAACATTATTTACTTTAATATATTTGAACTTCTTCTATGGAGTTGAATCAATAAAATGTGTCTGTTTTAATTCTGTACATAGATAATTACTCAAACGTATACTTATATTGAAATTCCTCTTTTCTAATATACTTCTCTCTATCAAAATAGCATTTGTTAAATAGATTTTAAGTCTTTGTATGCAATGCTATTGTCAGTTGACCGTAACGTAACGCCGTATGGGCGCTAGGGCAATCATGTTGCTAAATTAAATTTTTAATAAAAGCGAACGTTAAGAAAAAAATTTAAAACAAATGATGAAATTATTAAATAAAAAAAGGTTAATGCTTTGCAAATCTATCAACACTTATAAAGATAATACAAGTCTGTTGTAGTATAAAATTCTATATTTCAATAAGACGTTACATAAAGTAAAATAAATATTTTATTATCTTACCTTTAACAGTTGTTGTTAAATTAAACACTAATGTAAAAATTGTTAACATTTAAGTATTTATACTTAATAAAATGTTAAAGTTTTATTGAAATAAATATATTAATAAATTTTAACATATTTATAAAATAAAAAATCTTAAACAATAAAAAATACGTAACATTTTAATTTGATTTTGGGCATATTGTAGATGTCAAATTTATCACCACTTTTGTGAGCATTGCTTATCGTGTGTCAAGAAGTACAGAAACTAAATTGGCTTCCAAGGAGTCAATTGTAGCATAAACCAGTCACGTCATCTCATATAAAATAGATGAGCGTTCTCAAATCGCATGACCTTGAATGCCAATTGTGAAACTACTGCTTGCCCCGATCACTGTGATCGATATTTTCAAATAAAAGATCATTGATCATGGTGGGGTAACGATCTCCATCGACAGTAACGCAAGTAGGAAAAATAGCATCTGCCTGTAATGGAGACTGAAGAGTTTATAGTAGATTGACTTCAACCCAAAGGCAGATATTTTTTATTAACAAACCCGTGAAACAAAAAATGACCCTCATCGCTGAGCACAGTCTGACGATAATGTATCGGATTAGTTTTCAACTGCCATAGTTCGTAGTTTACAGTTCAATGGTTGGAAGGCTCTAAAGACCATAAAAATCACAAATTCATCTTTGAGTTGAGCGAATTAATGATTATTTTTCATGATGATTTGCCAGTTTATAACAGATATAAAGGTCAACAAGTGATCATCGTAAAATATTTGTTAAAGTTACCTCGATAAGATAGAATTGCTTTGTTGCTATATTTAAAAAGTTGATGTAGGCTATGAGACAATTAAGGCGACTGTATTACAGGACAGGGAGATAGTAGTCTCAGCCTTAACGAAGCGCTAGTTGGTGAGAAGAATAATATTATAAGAACAGTGTATTGTAGTATGGACTAAGTTGGTTTAAAACGGTCCGATTGTTAAAAATAAAGGGAAAGTGAGTTCGAATTTTGCCAAAGCTAGCTAAAGCTATTTTCAATCATTTAACAACAAATTCAGTTTCTTGTCAAATCAACAACATGTTTACGAGGAATCTTTAAAATTTAATAAGAATTTGTAGCAATTTTGTCACTAAAACTTTCAGTGCAGGCAATCTCCGTAACGTAGCTGCTTTCGAATTTAGCCATCGTGTAACTCGTTAACACTCATACCGTCAACTAGACTGTCTTCTGCGCTTAGTTTAGGAATAGCAATTGCATTGTTGCAGCTTTTCTGCCATTAACTTTCATAAGCACTTATTGCGCTCATACCTTCCTGTTTTCCTTTCATGACTCCTGCTTTTTTCTATCGAGACACTTCATTACCTCTGTTTTCCACCGTATCCAAAAGCAGGCTTATGCATTTACGAAGGCATTCCTTTTTAGCAGCACTTCTGTTGCATTCTCTGTCTTTTAATTTCCTTAGAGTTTATAAACAAATCTGTTATTAATTACCACCAAAATAATATCTAGATGTATAAATTAACAAACCTTTTAAAATTTTTCCATAATTTATTTTTTTTTTTGAATTTAAAACACAATAGTCTATTTTTGATTTTTATACTAAAGCGAACAAAATAAAATAAAAATAAGGCAACTGTTTATAATATTTGTTTAGAAATTGAAAATCGGTTCAACTTAAAGCATATTTTATTTTTGATTATGAAAGCAGAAATATTAATAAGAGCTTCATATTTTAGAATATACTTTATTTATATTATATATTTATTCTATAACTATGAATATGGGCCAATTATATATTATTATTATATATTTTTTATTTTAATTTCAAAATCAACACTAACATAAAAATTTACTTTAAAAGACTGTTTCACATTTGCAATAAATTGTTATTGTAAAAACTTCAAATAAACCATTTCATTTACATTCTTAACAAATAAAACTAAAAATGTAACACTCACATACACATACATATATACCAAAAACAATAATGGTTTGGCCACAAGAAAAAATTAAATTGTTTACACAAAATAATTGTTCCCCAAAGACTCATGTGGTTTAAGTGGCCATGTAATAAACACACAAAAACACTCTCATACACACATCCACATATGCACACAATGATTGAGCGTAACAGTTTAAATGGTGATTCATTACCTTTTTCATACATTACAACAACTACAACAACATGATATTAAACAATCGTATAAAAGCTTTAATAATTTAAATGCAAAACAATGTTGTGAAAATTTTATAACGAATGTAATACGACCATGATCATTCATTCATGTTAATGTTACTACTACATACACACATACGAGTTTTTGTAATAACAGCTTTCAACACACACTTTAATGAATAATAAATTGTTAACAAACGCATTTTATTACTTCATTAACATTAAAGTTAACACTTTCAAACAATAAAGCTAAGAGGAAAAAGGTGGAAAACATAATGACACTTATACTTATGCATTTATTATTTAAAGAAAAATAACAACTTCTAAGTAGACATGCTAATGCACACACAACAAACACAACAACACTTTAAATAATAAAAAGGGTTTTTTTGAGCAGGATTCGATCGATTTTAGTGATTTATTGCGGCTCGTTAATGTTTTAATTTTTATATGTGAAATAAAATCAGCACAACAGTAAGTATCCGCGAAAGATATGTTAATTCGTTAAAACATGGGCAACGATTCGCATTTTTAATTAATTTACATGTTTAAAGAAAAAAGGCGACTGCCGGCTAAAGAAACCATACAACCCAGTAGGAAAACTCTACTTTCTCATTTCTCGCAGTTTTCGCACTCTTAAAGAGCACAAACAAAGTAATCAGTTGGCGTCTAAGGTCCTTTTTCTACAAAACTTGAAAGAAACTCCGAATTAATTTGGAAAAAAAATTTGCGGTATTTTTACTTGGTACTAAAAGAGTTCAAATTTTCATTTAAAAAAAATCAAAACTGTCTCTTGAATTATTTATGAGAGCAAAATAGGTTTACAAAAAGCATAAAAAAATGCAAATATTATTTAAAAAAAAATGTTCATTCATTTCGTATAAGGAATCATATCAGAATCATAAAAAGGAATTTTCCGAATATAAATAATCGTCATTTCTGCATGAGTGCGCAGAACAAGCACTGTACTTGATTTTTTTAAAAAGCACTCATTAAATTGTTGGCTGGGTTATTATTATTTAAGTTT
Source organism: Gymnosoma rotundatum (assembly GCA_916610165.2). Taxonomy (NCBI): domain Eukaryota; kingdom Metazoa; phylum Arthropoda; class Insecta; order Diptera; family Tachinidae; genus Gymnosoma; species Gymnosoma rotundatum. Next base: position 126,758,926 of record OU744340.1, on the reverse strand, counting down.
TTATACCCTTCACCACAAAAAGTGGAAAAGAGTAATGTTACGAATAATAAAAAAAAATCTGGCAGCCCCTGTTGTTGTTTCCGTATGAGCGTGGTGACTTAGTTAATTCAACTAATGGTGCGTGTATTGAATAATACCACAATTAGCCAACAATAGCTGAGCAACCTCAATGGTTGCGTTGGTAGAGGTGCGTGCTGTAAAACAGAAGATCGTGAGTTCGATCCCGCCTTCAGAAATGCGTACAACGGAAAATAATAATTGTTATAATTAAAAATTAATGAAAAATTAAGAAGCAGCAGTAGAAACCTCCCGACAGGCAAAAGCCAATTGTTGTATGAGGCCATGGCGGATAGTTTAGTGGAGACGTCCAATTAAAAAAAAGAGTAACAGATAATTGTCAAGAAGCAATTTATAATAAAAAAAAGTAAGATTGGTAGCGGTTAGCGCAGGAAAGTGTAACAGCATAACAACAGTGTATGGCAAACGTGTGTTGTGGCTATTGGATAAAAGGGGATGATTGGCTTAGATAAAAGGAATAGTGGTGATGTCTGTGGATGGTTGAGGTTACTAAACAAGGCATCGAGTAGTTAATGCCTCGCCGGAGTAACACAGTCGTGTAGCTTGGATGGCTGCGTTTGCAATAATAACGCATGTTTAGTAAACACGAGACCAAGGGTTCACAAGACCGGTAGGATCATGAAGTATAGCCAGAGAAAGCCATAAAATAAAGAATACAGAATTTATAATGAGCCGCAGTGGTATTTGCAATCAACAGAATCCGTACGTTTGTTCTAAAATGGAAAAACGTGACACTATATATTCTGACTTCATACGCACAGCAAAGTCGATTAAGCAATAATCGTCTGTCCGCGTAGTGTTAAAATCAAGTTTGGCGACGCACTAGATCAGCTAAAAAAATAAATATGTCAATCGATTAGACATGGTGTCGAAAGAGGTGCAATTGGAAATCAGCATGATTGGTTCATATCCTTCAAGGCAGCAGGTAAAACACCACGCGATAGAGAATTAAAAAATAAGTAAAAAAAAATCAAGTGAAAAAAATGGCGCTCGCCCATATTTTCCGAATTACGGTGCTCTGAAATTTTAAAATTTTTTTTAAATATCAATATGGATATCATTTTAAAGCTTTTGATGAGATCTATAAGGAAATACTAAATTTTTTTTTTTTTTAAATCCTTAAGAGCCGATTTTTATGTAAAATTATAAATACGTAGAAATAATTTTTTTTCTTCTATTTTTTAATTTTCTGTCACCCCAATATTTTCTTTTTTGATTTGAGCTACTTCACTAAACTAGACTTACATAGATGTTGAAGGATATATAAGATTCGGCATAGCCGAATATAGCACTCTTAAGTTTTTTTTTTCAAATCGTCTATTATAAATTAATTTGTTTGGAAATTTTAGAGTAAAATTTATATTTCGTTGCAATATGCATATTTTAGCGAACTTAAAAATTGTAGTTAAATGTTGTTCATTTCCACTATATTTTTGTGAATTTCTCGCCTTGTGATTTTCAGCTTCACTTCAAATCTAAATATTTAAAAAATTGTTGCAAGTGTGTTGTGACTTTATAACTCAAGACGGGTCAAACAGAGTATTCGATTAAGTAGACGCGACTTTTCAAGACAACAAGTGATTTTGTCTCTATGCAAAATAACAAGCACTGAATTTATGTACTAGAAACTTCCTTATTATTATGCATTGTTTAGAGAAATACTGTATCGATGGGTAGAATGGGCGTGGCACCACCCTTACAAAATGAAAAGGTTTTCTTTTTTACCTAGGGAACTGCGAGGGGAAGGGCTTTAAAATTACGCGCAGGCAACTTTCATATTTCTAAAAAAAACGGGCTGAATTGGGGCAAATATAAAATCACACAGTAGTTAATTTTATATAAATTTTCAATTTTTGTTTGTAGAAGCTAATCTTCCTCTCCTAATTAAAAAACTGAAATTCTTTAGAAAAGTATTTTTTCGAAAAATTTAAATATCATATTTAAAGTTTTTCTTCCTAATGATTGAATAAAAATAAGCAGTTCTTGTTACATAATTATATTATTTTGATAATGAACTATATTTGATTAAAATAACAGAAAATACTCTATTTTGATTTGCTTAAAGATTTGACTAGAATTATTTTTTTTTCTTTCATAAATATTAAAGTGCTCCTTGTCTAAACAAAATAGGTTGTAAAAAAACCATACAAACGATAGATTTAGCAACATTTGACGCATTTTTTTTTTATTTATACAAAATGTTTGAAAAAATGTTATAGAAGCAAAGTTATTGCAGCTTTGTCGACATTTTTATACAAAGAATAAGCTGAACGACGCCGTTTGTGATGTAATCATTAAAAAGTTTTTAGTTCTTTTGTTGTAATAAAAAAAAAATTGTAATAAAAACGGCTCAAGCTATTTCTTCTTAATGAGTTTTTAAATTGTTGTAGATTAAAACAATGACATGTGGCGTATGAGCAACTTTTTAATTGAGAAAATATAAATCATACGCAGAGCACTTATTTCTAATTTTTTAATAAATATTTTTAAAAACAATAATTGTCAAACGTTTAATTTATTTTAAATACCTTTTTTCTAGTCAAATTAGTTTTTAAAATAAAATTAAATTTATTTCACAAAATTTTTTTAAGACCAACATTGAGCAAATCCCTCTACATCTTTGTTTTTACTGACAGTTCAAAGTTTTAATTTTTTTATTTGTATTTATCTTCAGCTTATCTTTACAGTAATAATTTTTCCTTTCCCCTATATTCACTGTTATCTTTTTTTCCCTTTGCCTATTTTTATTGGCTTTTACTCTTGACCTCAGTGGTCTCATTTGCATAAAACATGAGAATTACAAGGCCAAAACATTTTTATTGTAACTGAAATCATGCACGTGTTTGCTTACAGAACTTAAGGTTATGAGATTTTAAATCTCTTTACACAGACACAAGTAAATGAAGCGACAAATTTGTAATTTTTATTATTTACTCGTAAAGATATTTAAATACGTTGGCAGTAAAAAAAATTAAATTTGTTAAAAATGTTTTCACAAGGTTTCCAATTAATAATAATAAACTTCTTGTTCTTCTTCTTAAATTTTTAATGGGAAAATATTTTAATCTTTATTTTTAGTAAAAAAAATCTCCGTTTTTAATTTCTCTCTTTTTCGGAAAATTCAACGAACCCTAGAAATTGCGGTTTTAAATTTTAATTAAGTTTGACTTTAAATCTAAAAATGATCCTCATCATATTATTGTAGGCTGTGATGTTGTGTTTGTAAACATAATTATTCCTTTATTATAAGAGACTTTAAATAAAATTATATTGCCACATCCATTAAAAATATAACATCTTAGAAATGTATTTTTCCATACAAATTTTGGCCCTCAAATACATTCCACTTGTATTTAAATATTTTCTCTAAATTTTAGCATTAAAACAATTGTTTTTTCAATTAATATATTTTTATGTATTCTTCATTTAGAAGTCTGGAATTCAAAAAAATTTAATAATTCATAATATTTGGAATATTAGATTTTTTTACAGTTTTTTTATTTTTTATTTATTTTTTTTTTTATTTATTTATTTATTTTTTTTTTTTTTGTAAATAATATAATCAGACTTTCGTTCCTGTTTAATTTTAATTTTTGGGGTTTTGTTAATTTATAAACGAACGAAGCTACAATAAAAAAAATAAAAAATAAAAAAAAAATAATAGTTGTTGTTTGATATCTCAGTTAATTTCGAACTGCAATCTATCAGCAACAAAATACTTAAAAATATATAAATGTTAGATCAACTTTAGGGGTCACAAGATACTTTGGATCTGCGATATTTGGGTCTTTTACTTTCTTTTACATTTTCAAGATTTCTGAAATGAAAAAATTACTTTTCATGTTGGGTGATATAAAAATTTTAACGAATAATTTATATAGAAGAAATAATAATGACAATTAAAAAAAATCTAAATTTTATATAAAAGTCATTTATATAAAAAAACTAGCTATTCTAAGGACGCTTCACTATTATTTATTTTTTATTTGATTAATATGAAAGTTGTAACGGATTTCCTTTTGCCTATTGGACCTTATGAATCAAGACTTTACCTGTCGTGCCTTTTTCCTCTTCCCCACTTATATTTTAAATAAGATTATCGTCTTGAAGCTTCTATCTCTGTTTTAATGTTTTTTAAAACGATGCAGCCATAAATGCCCGTTTTAGTCATAATTCGCAAACGCGTTGACCAACTTCGAGCAAACTCTAAAAATCTAAACGAATTTGGTTTGACTATTCGTGAGTTATAAAGTGACGGCACACTTGAATTAAGAAATCCAGGTATTATTATTCTGTCGTTTTAAATGCAGTGGCAAATAAATGAGTGAAATTATGTTCATGTGCGGTTGGGGACACATTGTGTAACTTGAAACTAAAGGCAAAGTTATGGAATTACATATTTAAAGTTGAAACTAAAACATCTCATTTATTTAGTCCTTGGATAATAATTGCTAATTATCCTGGATAAAATACAATTTTTGTTAAAACTTTTTAATTCAAGATCAATAAAATCTTAACAGTATTTTTCTTGGTTTTAATCCCTAAATTTTTATTTATGTCTTTCAATTTCTTTTCTATATTTTTAATTAAAACTGTCAAATGAAGTGTTTTAAGACATGAAATAATTACCAGTGCAATGACATCGCCCTTGAGAGGTTACAAAGATTTTATAATGCCTTTACACAGTTTGGTAGAAAAAAATATTTTTTAAATACAGCAGCTAACAAATTAAAACTAGGGAAGAGGAATATTTGAGCTTAATCTAAATCGTAGCACATGTTTCAGAAGTGACATTCAATTAAGTCTAAAAGTATAATAAAATTTATACGAAAATTCCAAAACTGGGATATAAAATCCAAAACGCGGTTTTAAAACGATTTATATGTCTGTAAATATTCTCAAACTTCTAAAAAGTCTAACTTTGCGATTTTTGATGCATGATGTGGAAATTATGGGATTTTTGATGAATAATTTGGGAATTTCGGGATTTTTTGTGTAGACTATTTTTTTTTTTATTCTCATTCATCAAATACCGAGCAAAAAATTTTTTAAAAGGTAATCGAGTGTGGAATTAGGCATTTTTGGCAGAAGTACTTCCCAACTAGATTGCCAACTTAATGATTTTAACAAGGCATGAAACTTTTATAATCAATTACTGAGAATCGATTACATTAATTACTGTAAGAAATAAGGAGTACCATTAGTACGGTAGTCTCTTTTAACATAGAGAACTAGTTCCACTACTACTTCCTTTTTTGGAAACTAATGTAATGTGTTTTGTAAGCGAGTAACAAAATATGGCAATCACAAAAGTAAGTCATTATATGGCAAGTACCTTTTAAATTAATATCTAATTTTTTGCTGGGTAATAACACGACATTAATTTTGAGTATCCTAACGAAAGTAAGGCTGCTTAGTAAAAATGTGGGTAAATTTCAAAAACGAAATATCTTTGGTACAGGTGAACCATTATTGTTCACTTGGTTAAAAAAAAAAACTCATAACGAATTACAACCTCCTTAAGCAATTATCTGGCATCACTAAAATCCCTCTTTGGTTAATATAATCTTATCTTCTCGGGCATAATATCCAGTTTTTTTTTCTTTGTCTTTCTCATCCAATTTGTGTGACACCTCACGTTCTTGCTTTTAAATGAATCTTGATTCAACTCTGCAAACATTTTTTCATCATTGAACTGTTTCGCCCTAGCGGGAGGCTTTTATCATACACATCAAAACTGCGATAATTTATCTTAGCGAGAGAATTAACTTCCAAGAAGTAGCAGGAATATACGATACAATTATGACAAAATTATTACAAAATTCTCGTAAACGCTTTTATTTTTGTTACTACAAATGACACATGCAATGATAAAATAGCAAATACATAAGAGAAATATTTTGCTTTGTAGTTGAACTAATATTTGTCATCTTTTTATTCTCTGGGTCGTGTATTAAATAAATAAATTTTTAAATATAAAAGTTTGTTTTTATTTCGTACTCGTAATAGAATATTTTTATTTTCATATCAAATGGAAAAATGTTTTGAAATTTGCTTTTTTCCCCCTCTCGAGATTATTTATGTTTGAATATTCATTTTTGTTTATATTAATATTTACACTTTTACATTTTAAAAAGTGCTATTTATTACATTTTATGGACACACGCTTTCACACCATTCCCTTTGAAAGCATTTTCATGCAATTTTGTGTTCAGTGGAGAAGAAAAAAGTGATCCAGGCTGGTGCATTTTACAATAAACAAAATATAATAAATTTCTTTAGAATTTTCTATGGACTTGTGTTGGTGTAAAGAAACAATTCTGTGGAAAAATTTTAACATATTTCTTTAATATTGTCGCCTTCATTTCCTGAGATGTCAAAATAAGTAAAAATGTCATATAATAATAATGCTGGCTCTAAATTTTGTTAATAATTTTATTTATTTAATCCACAATAAAATTTAAATAATAATGATTGTAAATTTTATTCTATTTTTTATTGCAGGTATGTAATCACCATTTTCTGTTATAAGAATTTTATTTGTTTTAATTAAACGGTAGGAACTTAAAAATACAACTTTTCTATTATTTTTCAAATTTTACAGCTGCTGTAGAATAGTTTCTTTTTATTGTTTATATGAAACGAATAAAAGTAGAATATTTTATTTTATTTTTTTTTTTAATATAATCAAGTAAAACTATATCATTTCTAGCACCAACATAGAATAGATTTATAAAATTAAAATTTACATTTAAAAAAGCAAATTTTAAATTTATTTCTTAATTTTTTATTTTAATAAAAAAAAATTAATATTTCAATTTTAAATTGTTAATATTAAATATAAAAATTAATACTATAAACTTAGGCCTCAAAATACTAAATTTAAAAGAAACAATATCTCTTTATATGGTCTTGAAAATTAAAAAAAAAATCCGTCAAATCTAAGTCTATTTATTCGTGTCCGCTTGTCTATCTATCACAGTCCTCTATCTCGGGAAGCGTTAAAAGGTGCTCCGAGATATTAATAGAAATATTATTAAGTTTTACACTGTGATAGGAAAAAATATTAAATAAGCTAAGTAAATCTATGCCACCTATATACGTCCGCTATAGCAACAAGTACAAAAAATAACACTTCCAATTAAAGGGTGACGAAATAGTTACTTTATTTTGGGGTAAATGATCTTTTGCTTTTCATCCGTTATTATAAAAAGTACAAAAATAGAAATTTAGATTAAAGGGTGACCCAATAGTAACTTCACTTTCATGTACATGACCATGTTTTTCAACCGCGTAAGGTTTACGCTTACAAATATTTTTATATTCGCTATATGAAAAACTACAAAAATAAAAAAAGTAAAATATTAAGGGTGTTCGTATCGAGACGTGAACTTAATGTACTTTACCTTAGATTCTTCTTTTGCGTAGTGAGAGAAAATTTGGAAATTTGGCAAAGTGCCTGAGGATATTTCCATTTTCCGAACAAATACTCCATTTTATGTGTTTTTTTTTTGTTTTTTTTTTTCTGTAATTTCTAAATTTATTAAAAAAAAATATTTTTATAAATTTTTTGTGTGAAAAATGCGACACATTACGAACAGTAAGTTTTAATCCATTAATATGCATTTATATATATATATATATATATATATATATATATATATATATATATATATATATATATATATGTACATATTTGCTTTTTGCTGACCGTCATTTAATTTTTTATTTATATATATATATATATATATATATATATATATATAGATATATCACAGTAGATGTTGTTCATCTTAATTAAAAAAATTGTGTAAATTTTGCATCTTTTTAGTAAGATAATTGTCCTCTTATGTCAAATAATTTTTATAAAATTTTGTATTCATTTGTATTATTTAACATAAAACATACGAATTTTCAAAAATTAATTTAAAATTACATAATAATAAAGAGTTAATATTTTATAAAAAGAGGATCGGTTGACTAAATAACATCAACATAATATTAAGTTTAATGGGAGTGTTTCTTTTTGAAGTTTTTCTGACATTAAGACATTAAATAAATTTTAACAAATTTTTTATTCAACATAAATACTTACAAGTTGCGTGTTAAACAGAAAAACGTTTAATTTTTATGTGTTTTAAGTTAATTAGTCAAAGCATTTTTGTAAAAGAAACACAAAGTTACAGTTTTTTTTAATAAACACCACTCAGGCAATAATGTCTGTCAATTAACTTTGTAAATTTTTTGAAAAGCAACCGACTATATAAGTCAGGCGGTAAGGAAGCGTAAGAGTAAGTGCCCAGTTAAATAACTGTGTAAATATTTAAGATGATAGAAATATTTAACTTCATTAACATTTTAAGGCTGTATAAAAACACCGCGCAAGGTAGGCAATGCACAGTGGGAGGATTCGTAAGAAAATGAAAATAATTATGTAGTCTTGGCCGGTTGAATTAAACCTTCACACGGCTATAGCAAAGATGGAATCAAATTTAAGTTTTAAGAGTTATCATTATGCTGTTTAGGAAACCTTTGCATTATGAATAATAAAACCGTTATCAAACTATTATATTTCCTCAGACATTAAAAATCATATAACATCAAAAATACATTTTTTTTCCCATCTTTGTGTAGATTTTTACTTCTAGTGAAGCCCAAACCCCTCTGATTTTTCTATATTTACTTTTTGATTGAAAGCAAATTTTTCTGCATTTAGGAAATTAATTTAAAAAAAAAAATTTCTATATCAAAAATTATATAAAAAATGTATAAAACAAATACATATGTACGTGTGTATGTACAAAAAGTATTTTTTTTTTTTAAGAAAAATAAATTGAAAAATTATTAATAATAGGATTCCGAATTAGATAAATTTTTTGTAATGTATCAAATTTAAGCCAGATTTTCTTTTATAAAGCAAACAGAACTAAAAAACTAAGACCTGGTTTAAGGGTTCCAACATGTACTTTCTTCCCATGCAATTGGAATTACTTCCTTGAATTATTTACGTTAAAGCCAGCAAAAACTCTAAAAATTACATTTTGGAAATTTTAAAAAATTTTTTGCGGAAGTTGTTTGATTTTCATTAGAAAATCTTAAGATTCTGTCTTGTTGTCCATACAATTAATAATAAAACATTTGATTACATTAAAAAAAATTATTCCCACCAAAACTCAATTAAAAATATTGCTACAAAAAGGCTCCTTGAGGCTCCTTCCTGGTGAGTAGCTAAGTACCTAATATCTACTCGGTGCCTGGTAGCATATTGTTTAAAATAATAAAAAAAACCGGATCATTTGATAAGGATGGGGGCGTCAGGTACTAAACATGAAATTGCTAATTTCTTTTTTTTATTTGACAGGAAGTTGCATCATCTATATTCGTATATGTACAAAATTATAATATTATAACAAAATTAATTTTTTTTTTTTTTGCGATCTCTAAAAATTTCAAAAAATTATAGTAAAAATTATAGTAAAAGTATTAAATGTGCAATAAAATTTTTATAAATTAAGCAAATCACCTTAAGTAAACATGTAAAACAATGGCAAAAAACCTCCAACATTAAAATTAAGAAACTCCCACAATTCCCAATATGAAGACAAAAAATCCCAAAATTGGGATTTTTATTCTTTTCCCTATAAAGCCGGCATGTGGACTAGGGCTCACGAAATTCCTTCAGCAACATTTCGGAGTATATACAGCTTTTTTTGATATCGACCTTGAGATTTTAGAACATTAAGATTAAAGTCAAAATTTCAATATAAAATATGTCAATTTGAAGGACCTCCAAGAATGATAAATTTTATACGAAATTTTGTGTAAACATACACACATATTGTTAGCCTTTATAGAAATAAAAAATTTACATATTCCTTAAGATCACGTTTTTCTATCGAAAAAAAAAATGATGGCCCTTTTTAGGCCAAAGCACATAAAAATTAAATAATTTTAAAATTTTTAATTTGAAAATCGTATAATTTCTAAGTCAGAAGAGATAGATATAATCCTCAAATGCTTGCTAACTAGGATAAAAAATAAAAAAAAAACGTGACTGAAAATTGTACCCAATATTTTGAAAAGGTCCTACACCTGGGTATCGAAAAACCAAAAATTTTAATTTTAAAATGCTTACAACTCCATTATTTTAAAATATAAATATTTAGATTAAGACATAATTTTGTAGTGATTAACTTAAGACCATGTATAACTTTCAAAAATCATACAAAAATTAGAAACGTTTGCAGGTGCGTGGTAGCCAATTTTAAGACCACATAGAGTTATACCGATGGTTCCAGCTTTAAAACTTAAGTCTAAATGCTCCTTTGGTATACTCATGTGAAATTTTGGTTTAATCGGCTTATTTTGATTCTGACCCACTGTGCATTGCTCGATTTTATTATAAAATAAAAATTGATCGCTTACAAGATAATATAAACTAGGGTGAAAGGTAAAAAGAAGAAGTAGTAAAAGGAATCATAATCCGCTGAAGTGATCTCTTTTAATGCTGCCCTAAGTGAAATCCTCGTGAATGCCTCGTCCCTATATCCTAACCTAAACTTTATATCTTGAGTGGAAGGTTTAAACGCCACATCTCCTTACATAGCCTGTATTTAGTTTGTTCTAAAGTAAAAAACAAAAACACTTCTCCTAAAAATACCAAACTTATTTATTATTATCTGTGCCTTTTACACATTTATTTACACGTGTCACATAAAACCATCTTATTTTTATATTTCAAATGACTCTAAAGTCTTTGCCATCCTTCTTTCGATTTATTTTTACATAAGAACCATTAAGACTAACTCAATATTTAAGGTTCAAGATGATAAACTAACTTATTGAATGGTCACGTAATTCAAACTAAATAAATATTTGTCTTTCAGTTGTAGATTGTTTTTTTTTCATTTTCTTTTTGAAAGGCGAACGTATCGCTGAGTATTCAATATAGTAAAATTAACAACAATTTATTTAAGAATTCCTGTGGATTCCTGCAAACATGCAGTGGTAAACAGTTGCTTGTTGAAATTAATAATTATTTGTCACTTCTGTGACATAATCACAAATACAAATATTAACAGAAGAAAAGTAAAATGCCTTTAATTTCAGAAAAGAGGAAAATAACCTGCAAAATGTTTAAGACTACAGGACTTTCATTAGTGTAGATCAAATTTTCTTTTTACACAAGAGAAAACTTTAATGCTGCAGTAAATAATAGATACATATCCAGCAAAAAATTTTTGAAATGGTAATCGAGTGTGGAATTATGCATTTTTGGCAGAAGTACTTCCCAACTAGATTGCCAACTTAATGATTTTAACAAGGCATGAGACTTTTATAATCAATTACTGAGAATCGATTACATTAATTATTGTAGTTATAGTATTGTACCATTAGTACGGTAGACTCTTTTAACATAGAGAACTAGTTCCACTACTACTTCCTTTTTTGGAAACTAATGTAATGTGTTTTGTAAGCGAGTAAAAAAAGATGGCAATCACAAAAGTAAGTCATTATATGGCAAGTACTTTTTAAGGTAATGTCTAATTTTTATTAAATTAAAAAAAAATTAAATAGAAAAAATAGATTTTTTTTCAGATAATAATTGTTATCAGACTTTTTATCAGAATAGTGCTACGTAAAAAATACGCATTTCTAGCTTCCTTTTCTTTCCCATTAAAACTCTGTCCAACGCAGGATCCATCACAAGCTCCCCAATTTGTGGCCCAACTAAAACACCTTCCTTAACCTTTGCATCACTTAAGAAAGCAAATTTTTCCCTCAAATATCTAAAGGCCTCTCCTTCTTTGTTTATGCCTTTGACAAAGTTTTTCATAAAACCAAGTTTTATATGAAGTGGTAGAGGAATAATATTTTTCGGGTCAACGAGAGGCAGGGCAACAACCTTTTTTTCATTAGGACCAAGATTTCTTGCTGACCAGTCTGTTTGAATGTAATATGATTTTTTATCCCTACTGTCTCACGTACATAAAAACCAGCAGTATTTAATATACCCAGTTGCATTCCTATAAGTATGTTCATGACCTTTAGAGCACTATAGATTTTCCACTTGTGTTCAGCATATTTGATTGAATGGAAGAGGTCTTTCATGTTTTCTTAAGCATTTTTCATGTGAACTGCATGCCCAACAGAATAAAAAGAAGACAGCAGTTGAGCATGTTAAAAGTGACATGTTACTGTAACTTGAAAACAAGAGCTAGTTGATCATTCTCGAGGTGGGTTTTGAACTCAGGGCTTGAAAATACGTAATATTTGGGTATTTTTAAACCCGAAACATATTCATTGTTGGCCAGTGTAATTATTATTGTTTTTAGACATATTTTGTTGATGCATCCTTAAATCTGCGAATTCAAGATGTAGAATGTTGTAGGCTTCTTGGCATAGATCCTTTAATTGACCATATAAAAAAGCAAAATTAAAATAAAAAAAAACAATTTAATTATTAAAAAAATATTTTCTACGTTCTATTTGTTATAAAAAAAATAAAAAATAATTTCAATACATCCATTTAACAACCAAAGCAAAATATAAATTTCCACATATGTTGAGGTTTTTACCAATCATTGAATGCTAAATTGTCAATAAGAGACTCGCCAGCACATAAATCATGGTCGTATGCGGTTTGATAAAAAATCGTTGCAAAATGTTGAATAAAATGACTGCAAAAACTTGGGAGTATAAAAATAAAACAATAATTCTTAAAACTTTTCTTGATAAAGCAAAACAAAACAATCAACAATAAAATATTCCAAATAACACCACGGGAATATGAATTTATATTAATAAATTTTTAAAAAGTATCATGCTATTTTTTATTCCGATTATTTTATTAAATCACCAATATTGATTATTGAGGGAAAAAATAGCACGATATTTTTTGAAAATTAATTAATTTCATTAAATATTCCCATGGTGCAATTTAATTTAGTAACTTGCAAACTGTCTGTAAATAGAACGAAAATAAAATAAATAATTTTAAATAAATAAATCAGCGTAGTTTTCTGTGATTTATTTTATTTTTTTTTATCATCTTTTAACTGTATAAAAGAGCCGAAAAAAAGTCAGTCGTATACAGTGGATAAAGAAAAGTAAAAATATTACTGATAATTGTTGTTGTTTTTGATTGTTAAAAACACATTATGCGATTAAAAATAAGTATTTAAAAAAAAGAGAATTTCAACTGTAAAAATTATATTTTTAAGAACCCAGTAAAAAATAGGATCATCCAAAGAGAAATCTTGTAGCGGTCCTTTGCGAGCAATGGATTACTCCATAAAACTCCGAAACTCATTGGATTTTTAACACAGCATGTCCGCAGACACGAGTACTCCTTTCAAGCTCCTTATGGAGAACTCTCTTTGATCTTGAAAATAACGACAGAGGGAGTAATCGTTTTTTTCTCCTAATAAACATTCATATAAAATACAAATTTGGTTATTTTTTACAAAAACAAGAAAATATTCATTTATTTTTTAAAATTTTTTCAAAAACGTTATTTTTTTATTTTTACATTCGACGAGGTCGTAGTTTTTGACAAATAGGTCTGTCGGTAAACATTTGCTTTACATTTACGAAATGCCACCTTGAAAGATTTTTCGTATTCCGGGAATGTTGAATACGTACCTTTAAGTGCTTCTGCAAGAAAATTAAAAAAAAGATAACACGTAATATATTATTTAAAACTTGATATTAAAAATTCAGCTATTATCGAAATAAAAAAGTTAAGCAATTTGTATTTGTTTAAGGCTTTCATATTTTTTGATCCATCCCAATTTAATTTGAGTAACATATTTTCGCCGATCATTTTGCGTAGTGCTTTTTCAATTGAAATTTTGTCAAACCTCAGTTTAATATAAGAAATCTGAAATAAATTAAAATAAAAGAGAATTTTGAATACTTATTGAACTGATTGCATTAAAAAACAACAAGGAGGCTCTATATATTTACCTGTCACATTAATCTAATGTTCCTTTGTGTAGCAAAATTTTGCTTTCAACAAAAAACATGCTAATAAAGTTAAACAATATTTACAACACTTACAGCAAATTTTTAATTGACCTAAATTGTAAAAACAAACAAAAAAAATTATAACATTCCAATCACCGACAAATGCCAACTTTATTTATAGCTACAACAGATTAATATGAGCAATTTTTGCAAAATGCAATTGATGGTACCATTACAACCATCTTGATAACGCTACATTGTTTGTCCGCCTGTCATATTCCTTAATCTCTGGCAACGTAATAGATAGATAATAGAAAATTTTGACACTATGGCAGCTACGAGAAAAAATATAAAAATGAAATTTAAAGTTAAAGGGTCACCCCCTGGACATGTTATTTTAATGTATTAGAACTCATGATTTAAACATTGTTGCAGGCAGACATTTGAAATTTACTCGGATTTTGAAGCCCTATATCAGCTACAAAAACAATTAATATCTTAATAAAAAATATTATAAAAATTTCCAAAATAATTTTGCAAATTAAAATCTTAAAGGTTTTCCCCATAGAAGACTATACAGCAAAAAATTGTTGAAGAGATAATCGAGTGTGGAATTAATCAATTTTGGCAGAAGGACTTCCCAACCAGATTACCAGCCTAATGATTTTAACAAGGCATAAGACTTTTATAATATATTACTGAGAATTAATTGCATTGATTATTGCAGAAAATAATGATGATCATGATAGTGCTGTTTAGGTATCCTCTTTAAGCTTAAAAACTAATTAAATTACTACTTCCAATTTTGCGTACTAATGTTATGTATTTTCTAAGCGAATAACAAAATATGGCAATCACTAAAGTAAGTCTTGATTTACACTATGCAATTTTTGAGGCATTTTTTTTCTCAATTTTCTATTTACGTTACAGCGTTATACGTTATCTAATAGTAAACAATTTTAAAAGTAACATCCCCTCAAAACTCAAGCATACAACATTACTTACTCCTCCTGCTTCACTAACAAACAAAAATTTCATAC
The DNA here is from genome assembly GCA_916610165.2 of Gymnosoma rotundatum. NCBI lineage: Eukaryota > Metazoa > Arthropoda > Insecta > Diptera > Tachinidae > Gymnosoma > Gymnosoma rotundatum. The sequence continues at coordinate 126,743,840 of OU744340.1, read as the reverse complement.
TAGTTTCATGAAAAATTGCATAGTGTAAATGCCGTAGAAGTCATAATACGGCAAATACTTTTTAAGGTAATGTCTAATTTTTTGCTGGATTCTTTTTATTTTTGGTTTATTTCTTTGATAAGTCTTTATTTGAATTATTGCAGTAAATATTTTCTTCACTTCTGCGTATTTTACTGGCAATACTAAAAACTTAAAAATAACACCCTCTAAGAGCGCATAAGGAGTTTTTTACGGTGTCTTTTAATTCTTTTAACCCAGCTAAAAATCTAAAAAATGCCAAAAGAAAAACAAAGAACCATTCAGAAACCATTTTTATTTATTTGAGACAGAAGAATCTTGAATTTTCAATACAAAACTATTAAATATATCCTTAGTGGTTCTCAGACAGGGCTCCCGTGTGAATTCGATTAACATTACTTGATCAAATATATTTTTTTTACGTAACAGTCTGTGGCAGTAACTGGTGAATATAAAAAGACATATTTAAGTCTCATCGAAATCTGACACAAACAATATTGTCTTCCATGCTTTGCACGTATCGTTCTTCGACCTTAACGTATCAAGTTGCCTTCAGTTACTCTCAACGACGTTATCGGTACTCAACTGACTCTATAACAGCCAGCAGCTTACAAACGAAAATCTTGTGACAGCACGTGCCTTTGTTAAAATTGTGACTGTGATACTGTGTTCCCTTAAATTACAACTTGCATAGACCTGACCTCCACACACACACACATTTACATATATCAAGAGCTTTTATCAACTTTAGTAAATCTAATACGAGTTTGTAAGTTGAATGCAAACAATCTATTTTAAGCATTAATTCACCTGAAATTAAATTTAGAAAAAACAAATCTGAAGAAACAAAAGTTTGTTTTTACATGCCAAATTGAAATTTAACTTTCGTTGGACGCGTTGTTCAACAACCAAATGATAAGACCCCTTAGGGCAATGAAAGCAGATCATTATCAAACAAAAAATTAAATATGTCCCAAAGTTCTAATTGCTTTAAATTTTGAAAAAGGTAATAAAATTACTAAACAAACAACACACTTTCCAACACAATTGAAATATAAAATTATCAAACTTTTCCCAAAACAAATAAACAAAAAATTTAACATTAGTATTCACAACACAGTCACAGTTGTTTTAAAAAACAAAAAATATTTCAACTCAACCAAACTTTTCTGCCGTTTGATTTTAAAGAGAAAACCCCCAAAGTACTCAACAGCTTATGAGAGCTTAATTACCACTCAATTTGGCATCATTTTCAATGATGTGTTTAGAATTCAGCCAGGAAAAAACAAAACAATTGGCTTAAAAAGCAAACATTTTATACATTTGAATACACAATTCTAATAGCAAATATAAAGTCCATAAAAACAAGTATTATGGCCTTTAATATTTTGAAACAATTTCAAAAAGTTAAGAGTCTTTGCAGGTACTCAATAAACAGCTGTTGTTTAAAATAAAATTTTGTTTTTTATTCATCATCTATTGTAAAAGTTTTAGAAGGATACAGGATACAATTTAAACATGCTGTTGGCTGTATCCGTGTAATTATCGTTAAAACAAAAAGTCATTTAGATAAAATACTTAAAATTTATTTGTTTAGCTTTTATTGCATATTGTTATTGTTTTTGTTAAATGAATGAAAATCTCATAACAAAAAAAAAATATACGCTTTAAATTTATCTTTTTTAATTTTGTAAAAAACAAAATTTTAAGTATTTATTTTTTAATAAAAAAATAAGAAGTGAATAAATAAATGAATTAAAAAAATTCATGTTTTACCCACTTCCAAAAAAAGAAGCATTTATAAGCATTTTTATGCTGTTATGATGTTTACATTGTATACAACGTAAAAATAAAAGATAAAAACAATGCTGATGTGGAATATAGGGATCCAAAAAATTTTGGAGTACACCCTGACACCTGCTGGTGTCTGATTTTTATATTTTTTTTTTTTTTTTTTTTTTTTGCAAAACGTCAGCAAAAAATTTTTTTAATTTTTCTTTCTTCCAAAAAATGTTAAAAATTAAAATAAAACAAGTGCTATGCTAAATCTTTAATACCCTTCACCATCAATGCAAATCTAGTTAAGTGACGAAACTTCAATCAAAAAAGCAAATAGTGGGGTGACCAAAACTTAAATAAAAGAAAATTTGGTACCGCATAAATATAATTTTACATAAAAATGCCGTCAGTATTTTGAAAAAGTTTAAGTATTTCCTTAAAGATCACTTCAAAATCTTTAAAATGATATCCATATTGATATTTAAAAAAAAATTTGATTACTTCAGAGCCCCGTAACTCGGAAAATATGGGCGTGCGCCAATTTTTTCACTGAATGTTTTTTTTTCTTAATTCTCCATCGCCCCATATATTTATGTTTTTGATTGGAGTTACTTTATTGTTCCAAATGACATGAAAAAATTACAGGTAGGCGTGCGTGGTATTTTGCCTGCTGCCTCGAAGGACATGGACCGATCTTGCTGATTTTCAAGAGCAACTCTTTCAACACTAAGTCGGATCGATTGACTTTATTTTTTTTTTTTTTTTTTTTTTGTGAAACCAAGCTTCCCTCGATACTAACACGGACGGACAGACGGACATCGCTTAACCGACTATGGGGTCGGAAATGGATATCGTAGAAATAATGCCCGGAATGACAGTATATTTAATACTTTTTTCCAGTTTTGTGGTGAAGGGAATAAAAAATGAAATTAACTTATTCGTTTATTATAATATCAAACAGTTCAACTAATATTTTCATAAACATTAAAGGAACATTTAGAAAAATTTTTATTTAAAACAAAATTTTATTTACTGAAATAGATATAATTACCATACATTGGAAAAATTAATTAGATAGACTAATTAATTGACGATATCATTATCATTGAATTATAAATAATGCTATAAATTTTTTTATCATTATATTTCTAATGGTAATACTCTTTTCAATGAAAAATAAAATGAAATAAAAAAATAGTTTGATTTGTTAATTAGTTAAAAAAATCCTTGCCATTGACTAATGATTAAATGGTTTTTAATCATTATTGTTAATGAATGTGTTATTTATTTATTTATTTCATGCACATTGTTTTTTTTTTTTTTTTTTAATTTGTTCTTTATAAAAACAATTATTTTTGATTTAATTGTAGTTGGTAATTAAACGATTTCATTAAAATTTCATAATCATTAGAAAAAACAACTATAATTAAAATAAAATCATTGGCATTAAATGGTTGTTAAATTTTTTTCATTGTCATTATTTTAAATATGTAATCCTAATGAAATTTTAATGGTAATGAAAAAATCCCAAGTACGATAATCACTTAATTATAATTATAATTATTTAGTTCAAATAAAAATAAAGGGTGTTTTTTTAGTTCGATAAAACTTACAACTGTAAAAAGTGACACAGAAAATTTATTTAACAAGAATTCAAGCCTATGGCCACCGCAGCTGGAGACCAATTAAAAGGCCCACTTTTTAAAACCAGCTTATCACAAAATTTTTTTGTTTCAAAAAGTCAATGGCTGCGGTCACTGTATGGTACGTAGCACCATCATGTTGGATCAATGTCATTCGTATTTTAAAACCAAAAATTATAACATAGACGTCGATTAACGGTAAGGCGAACTTCGGCTTTATTTTAAAAGATCCCATTGTGCATTTTTTTAGATTAGTAACACAACCTCTGCGGCAATTTGCTTTATTAATAAACCTGTTAAGCCAAAAAAGAGCCTCATCTCTGAAAACACTTTTGCGATAAATTGACAAATTGCACTGATGAATGAATTTTAAAGTAAATATGGATAATTTAGTAACATTGCTCAAGCGTTAATCTACTCATGATGATTTTACAGTATACACTGCTCATAAAGGCCAAAAAATGAGCGCAGTATTCGTTCGTTTCACAGTTGACCGGGGCTTACAAAATAAGCTTATATTATTAGCTTTAATCAATAGTTCCTAAAGTAGCTGCTCTCTACTTTGTGAAGATGTGGACAAGTTTTAATCTATTATACAAATATCAGATTCTCTTTTTTTTCAGCTTAAAATTTTCTGAAAAACTGTGTTGTTTCGCCTTTAAGTAGAAATGTTGCCTGATTACTAAAAACTGTATCATGAATTTTCGTAAAAAAGTTCATTCTTGGTTCTATATTTTTATTCAACTTGCAGTGCTTCTTTGTTTTGAAAAATAAACATTTAAAAATTATTGCTACTACTTTCCATAAAACTATTTAAAGAAATACTTTATGGACCTTTGAAGTCATATATTTTATTTTCTTATATTTTTAAAACTCCTACTTAAAGGGTTCCTTATTTATTCATTATGAATGTGAGGACTTCATTTTTACATAAATGACTTTATTTCCTGTTTCCTTTCACTTTTTTGTTGTTGTGCAAAAATAAAGGCACAAATATTTTTTTAAAGTTTTCTTTTTTATTTCGCTTTTGTTTGCATAAATATTTTGTTTTTTCTTCTATCAACACTAGACATTGTTTAGTGCCAACATTGAATTCTCTAAGGCCATTTCAAGTTGGCAGGACAATGATCAAAATAACAGTGAATAATAATAGAACACACATTTTTTCAACTTTTTTTTCATGTCGAAGGAAATAAAAGGGCTGACTAGCAAGAAGAAAAAAGCCACTAAAATAAAGAAAATATTGTACAGCAAAAGGAAGCCGCATTCAGTTATTGTCAACTTACTTTTAAATAGAACGTAGCGAATCCTTTCATCCGCTTTAACATTTTACATGAACTGAGTTTTTCTTAAAAATTTCCCCAAACTTGTTTTATGGAATAAAATTAGTTCTATGAAAATTCATTATTTTTGGATTTAAATGCCGGTATAAAGGTTCACTGTCTAGAGATTCAAGCAACTACGTTTAACTATATGATGCAAGTTGATTGTGTCATATCCGAAATATCTACGGCTTAAAAAATACTTCTTCTTAATTTCCATTTTAAAGTTTGCGTTGACTTGGACGAGCGTTTGTTGTCATGTGATATCAGTGGCCAAATACTCAATAACAGATTGCAAATAATATTGATAGCAGGGGCTTTTGCTTTGAAACTGCACTGACGTTTTACAGTCGTTGCTTTAGTGGACATAAAAATAGATTCTCCGTGAAAATTTCGTGTGTCTAGATGCTAAGACGCGCGAAAAAGATGGGCAGACATTGTATTGATTTAACTAGGATAAATTTGTATGCCTTTGAGCAAGGAAATATCTTTGCAGAGTTTGTTTTTATTCCCTTTTAAATTAAAGCTGCCGCATTAATTCCTTCAACGTAGCGTCATAACGTCATGGATATTATAGATATATTTTATGGTATTCTATGTAAGACAGATGCTGCAATGTTTTTATAAACTGGCTTTCAAATAATCTCTGCTAAGCAAAGTCGGTGTGGATTATAAAGTGTTTTTTATAGACGTATAGAACTTTAAGTTGGCATCACTTTTTTAACTGGCGGCCATTTTGTCAGCTGTCAAGTGATTAATATTTAGTTTGGTTTGCCATTTCATCATGAATAGGTTGACAAAAGAACAACGCTTGCAAATCGTGCAAATTTATTTCGAAAATAATGGTTCAGTTCGCGAAGTTTACCGCAAGCTCCGTCCATTTTATGGTCGACATAATCGGCCATCAGAGCAATTAATTTGGTTAACCATGGATCGTTTTCGCACTACGTTTACTCTATGTGATAATACGCATCCGCAGAGACGTCGAACAGTGCGCGAAGAAACAATTGCCGCTGTAGAGCAAAGTGTTGAAGAGGACCCGAATGAATCGATTCGCCACCGTGCACAGCAATTAGAGCTTTGTCCATCAACTTTATGGAAGATTTTGCGCAAAGATCTTGGCTTGCGACCTTACAAGATCCAGCTTGTGCAAGAATTAAAGCCGCGAGACCATGCAATGCGTCGTGATTTTGGTGTATGGGCCGAAAATGAGATTGATCTCGATGCGGATTTTCATAGCAAAATTTTGTTCAGTGATGAGGCTCATTTTTGGTTGAATGGCTACGTCAACAAGCAAAATTGCCGCATTTGGAGTGAAGGGAATCCACATGAGACCCTTGAAACGCCATTACATGCACAAAAACTGACTGTTTGGTGTGCTCTATGGGCTGGTGGAGTCATTGGGCCATACTTCTTCCGAAATAATGCTGGAGAGTCAGTTACCGTTAATGGAGACCGGTATAGAGCCATGATAACCGACTATTTTGTTCCCCAATTGGATGGCATGAATGTGCATGAGTTGTGGTTCCAACAAGACGGCGCTACATGCCACACAGCGCACGTTACAATCGATTTATTGAAGGAAACATTCGATGAGCGCATAATTTCGCGGAATGGACCTGTCAATTGGCCACCAAGATCGTGCGATTTGACACCATTGGATTATTTTCTTTGGGGATATGTGAAGTCGCTCGTCTACGCCAACAAACTAGAAACGTTAGGGGACTTGGAAGCCAACATTCGTGGCGTTATTGCCAACATACGGCCCCACATGCTCAAAAAAGTGGTTGAAAATTGGACCTGTAGAATTGACTTTATTCGAGCCAGCCGCGGCGGCCACATGCCCGAAATCATATTTAAACATTAATGGCATAAAATTATCCTTCCAATAAAGCCAAATTGATGGACATTAAAACGATTTTCTTGTGTTTTATTTCAATTCGAAGTTCTATACGTCTATAAAAAACACCCGTACCATCGAGGAACAGTTCCTCTAACCAGGGTAAAGGGCGGTTCTGCAGAAAATCTTTGATCAGTGAAGCCGATGTTGGTTATACCATAGAGCGGAAAATCCTTGCGCATGCCAATAGCCTGGCGTCTGCAGAAAATCTTTGGTAAGCGAACCCGTCGTTGTTAGTTAAGCGCGTACACTATGACACTGTTATAAGTGACACTATGTCTTTACTAAAAACGAAACAAAGTCCATGGACATTATTTCTTTGGAAAGTATGACATGCCACCAAAGATTTTTTTGGTTTAAATTTAATTAATTTTTTAAGTTATTTTTTTTTTTAGCTAAAAGTTGTACGGATTAAAACACATTCTAATTTTTTTTTAATTATAAAAAACCCAAATGAATCAGAAATTTTTTTTTATATTTTTAAATTTTTTATTAACTCCATATTTTAATTTTACAGTTCGTTTAGTTTTGGCGAGATATTTATTGTGTTTTCAAGTCATCAAAGACTACAGGAAAAAGCAAATAACTAACAACTACTGGTAGCTTTTATTTAGAGTTTAAAACGACAAAATATATCAATCATGCCATCCTTTGTTTTTGTTTAAAATCTGTCATGTCATATTGAGTAACATTGAGTTTTTTTTTTTTTTTGCTATAAAAACCGTTTTCGCATTAATTAATATTCTTTTAAAATAAAATTCAAAGCACTAAAAACTAAAACTTCTTGAACGAAAAACTACAGTTTTGATAAATTTATTTAATTTTTAATTTATTAATATAAAGCTGGTTTAACAAAAATGTGTATTCTTCTTCTTTCTATAAAAACAACAATGACAGCCCCAAGAAAAAAATTATCGATTTAATACCTCTTTAATATATTTACCCAAGTGCTTTAAATCATCTTCCAGTACTGATTTCTAAACGCCGAGTTGAAGAGAAAAGATTAATCAATCAATTGTTACCTTTAGCTGATGCTTAATAAAAGCACTTTGACACCGACTATAGATTTGTTATTCAATTAATAATCGAGTGATTTCTCAACGTCTTACGTGCATTGGTTTTCTTTCTTCCTTTTAACTCCGATGGCATTTTGTTGAAAGCATTTTAGTGGGTGAGTTATTTGACTCTCCCAAAAAATGCTGGTCTTATCGGCAAGAAAACAAACATGTTTTCTAAATAAAAGTAAAGCTAGAATAAACTGATACAGCCAAAGACACACACTCACTAACAAACATACGCACATACACATACACTTTGGTATGAAATAATTTTAAAATCTTTTATCCAAACGCAGAGAAGTGCAATGTGTTAATAATGATACTCTGATAACAAATCAGTTAATAATGCTCCACATGAAACACATCCACACGAACAAGTTTAGTTTCGTTAAAATAACAAGAATTAGGGGTTTTAATAATTTTAAAATGCGATTTTAAAGGATCTTTGTTTGTTTTTAATAATAAAGATTTAATATTCCAGTTGCTTTTCTTATAAAATCTTCTGATTTATATTTCATAGACTAAAAGTGCTACTAAAGATGAAATTTTGTTAAAAATTTGAAATTATTTTTCAAAAATTGTCATATTTCCTAATTGTTTGAAAATATTTAAATTTTATCTGCAAGTTAATTTTGTTTCCTGTTTTTGCAATTTTCTGTTGTACTAACCAATCTGTAAATAATGCAACACTTCCAGCTCTGATAAAAAAAATTGCAATTTAAAATTATTTTTATGAATCAGTTTTATACTCAATTGCTTATGAATTTGTTTTAGTTATTTTTCAAGTGAAATGAGCTGCTTGACAGTTTGACAGTTTTAAAGAAGAATTTAAATTACTAAAAGAAAACAAAAAAGCTCCAGGGACAACTGGCTTTAAACGAAAAAGATAAACAGAAAAGAGGAATTCAAAGGATTTAAAAATATATAAAGTACAAAGAGGCAGAGAGTGCCGACGGGGGAAATCTTCCAGTCTCTACAGTTTCCTGTGTTCTTTAGAAATTACAAAAAAAAATTTGTAAAATCATGTCATCCCGTGTGTAATTTCTACAATATCCATTTTCGACCCCATAAATTGTATATATTCCGACTTCTTAAGCATAATGAAGTCGATTGAGCGATATCCGTCTGTCCGTCCTTGTTGCTTTCACAAAAAAAAATAAATATTTCAATCGATCAGATATAGTGTCGAAAGAGGCGCTATTGGATATCAGCATGATCGGTCCATGTCCTTCGAGATAGCAGGCAAAACGCCACGCCTACCTTTAATTTATTCATGTCATTTAGAGCAATAAAGTAACTCCATTAAAAAAATAAATACATGGGGCGATAGAGAATTTAAAAATAAGAGAAAAAAACATCAAGTGAAAATATTGGCGCTCGCTCATATTTTCGTATTTACGGGGCTCTAAAATTTTAAAATTTTTTATCAATATCAATATGGGTATCATTTTAAAGCTTTTTAAGAGGTCTTTAAGGAATTACTAAATTTTTTAAAATGCCCAACCCATTAGGAGCCGATGGCATTTTTATCTTAAATTATATATATGCAGTACCATTTTTTTTTTTTTTTTTTAATTCTCTGTCACTTCAATATTTGCTTTTTTTAATGGAGTTACTTGACGAAACTAGATTTACATAGAGGGTAACGCTTATAAAAGAATCGGCATAGCCGAATATAGCACTTTTATTTGTGCTTAATAAATTTCGAAATTAAAATATTCAAATAAAAACCCGAAAATGAGGGTACAAGGTTTGGTCAAAATGAAGAAGTGCAGGGAGTTTATTACACTTTTAGTGAAATTTTACTTTTCTACTATTTGATTTACAAACTCTCACAACAACAAAAAAGTTTTTAAACTCGTAATTTTAAAACCGTATATAAGTCAGTGAAGAAACAAAAACTATCGTTGACGACTTATTAAAAAAAGACGGAAATGACACTGAAGCAGCACGGACGGCAAGAGTAAACGTGTGTGTTTTAATAATTTTGTTTGTTTTTCTTTTTATCAAAATATCATATATATTATTTCTAAAGCACTTTTTTTGTCGGTTGCAAATATCTCCCATACCACCGCAACAAATTTAATGAATGATATCTCATTTTAAAGCTTATTTCTAACACTAATGACGAAAAATAATTAGAAATTGAAAAATTAATATTTCCACTGATAAAAATTATATTTTATATAGAACTGCATGATAATACAATGATTATATGTTTTTGTTCAAGTGTGGTAATACAGGGTCGCTTAATAGTAATGCAGTTCTAAATAATTCAGTATGTATTAAAATCCATTCTGGCAATACCGCTATTTACTATAATGCCCTTTATTAAAAGATATTTTTGTTTGTATTGAGAATTCGTACGGACAAAAAGTTAACGATGATCATGTCATTACCTCTAACATTGTATTCAAAGAAGTATTATAAAAGCATTTAAACATATGTATGAATGTATGAATATATGTATGATATATTATGATTTCTAATAGTTTTATACTTTTAATAGAATGTATTAAAATTACAAAATTTCTATTAATTATTTTAATTTTACCTTACAAAAATGACAACTAACGCTGCAAAATATTCGCACGGGTCATCTAGTCAATCTTTATATAACCAGAAATTTTTAGAAATAATTTTCCAAGACCTATATAGAACGCTTTATTGACAATTACGTCTTATGATGCAACCGTTAAGACACTGTAAAAAGACAGAGCTGTGAAGGAACGTGCTTATGTTTAAGTAATTCGTTTATTTTTATTAAACAGCAGTATACAGTTCAAATATCGAACGAAAAGACTTAAAAATATTGTTAAAATGGCCAACAGATTGACAAGGAACGGGATAAAGGAAAGAATAATTATTACTATAGAAATGATTATTTAATGCACTTTTTCATGCTTAGTATTAAAAGGTACCTTTTAAATGTAGTATGTTATAAAAAATTATGTATTAATTTTTTTAAATAGTACTGTACAGTTCTTTCTTAAACAGATAACAAAAAGCGGAATTATACACTTGTAAAAAAAGTATAATAAAACTGAAATAAAAAAAATAGTACCTTTTAGAAAAGTAACCTTTAAAAAAATTCACTTTAAAGTAAGTTTCAATAGAAATAATTTTAAATTTATATTTAGGAGAATTGAATCTTTTGAAAGAATGCCATTCAAAACCGTGCCCTTTTGAGGAAAGTACCAAAAAAATATATATTTTAATAAAAGTACCATTTTTGGTAAAGTACTTTATATAATATATATTCTTTTTAAAATAAGGATTGGTTGAAGTAGTATTAAATTTTTATTTTAAAAAAGTGTATTTTAAAGGCGGTTATGAATTAAGTTTTTTAGAGTACTTTTTTTCAATGTCAGGAAATTAATTTATATAATTTTTTTGGAACATGAAATTGGCAATTAATTATCTTCGACGGCTTGATATTTTAGTTTAAACAGATACTGAACGAAACTGATGCGACACAAATATGAAACGGAGAAGTGTAAACATACCTTTATCACGTACTTTTTATTTTTAATTTTTTTTTTGTGTTTTAACCAACTTTCATAAAAATATTTATCTTCTTTTGGGAAATAAATACTTCTACATATCTTCATAAAAGTTCATAAACCTTTTAGCTTCATCAGCAAGCTGTAATAACAATCTAATAAATGAAATTAATAACAAATTAAATAACCTTCTTGCAGCTTCATTACAATCAACTTGTCTTGATTACATGAACTATTTCTTCTTGGCTAATCAATAATGAAGCGCCTTAACATATGCTACAGATAATTTAAACTAATGATATTACTAAACGATTTTACTTTAGTAAAGTATCCCAGCAAACACAAAATCAAGGGCAGTGTTAAGTATGTGGAAAATTTCTCTAAATAAATAATTATACATCCAATGGAATGATTTAAATGATTTAATATTTAATTTAAAAATAAATTAACATGAAAGTTCTTAAATTTGATGTGACTTTAAATAATTCCTGCTGAAACAACAATGTGCAAACTCTGTTGTTATATGTATTTTAACTCTTTCTCTTATTGTTGATTTCACAAAATAAATAAATAAATAAATAAAAACATCAATCGATCAGATATAGTGTATTAAGATGTGCTATTGGAAATCAGCATGATTGGTTCATGTCCTTCGAAGCAGCAGGCAAAACACCACGGCTACCTTTAAATTGTTCATGTCATTTGGAACACTAAACTAAGTACAATCAAAAAAAAAATAAATATATGGGGCAAAGAGGACTAAAAAATAAAAAAAAATACATCATGTGAAAAAGTTGGCGCTCGCCCATATTTTCCGAGTTATGGGCGCCTGAACTTCCTTAATTTTTTAAAATATCAATATGGGTATCATTTAAAACTTTTCAAGAGATTTTTAAGGAAATACTAGAATTTTTTAAAAACTCTTAACCCATTAGGAGTCGATAGCATTTTAATGTAAAATTATACATAACACCTAATTTTTTTTTGGTTTTTCTTCTTATTTTTTTAATTCTCTGTCACCCCAAGTTGTGATTTTCAGAGATATTCAGAGTGGACACTGTGATGTCACAATAAATCGAAGAACAAGTAATAATCTATTTATTCATTGAAATTAACTATTTAATTTCTTAGAAAATTATCTTTTGATTAATTCAGTTTTAAAGTAAAATTTAAAAAATCACAACTTGCCAGTAAAACAATTTTGATTTTTTATTTTGCTAAATATTTTATCTCTTTGTTTTAATTAAAGTTGTAAACCACATAAGATACGATATGGCTAAAAATACTAGTTCAAATAACAATAATAGGATTTAAAGCAATACGTCGATTACTAACATTGAACGAGATTAAAAAGCTTAAAAAAGTCTGTGAACTGTAAAGAAAACCGAAAAGATAAATCCTCTTAAATATACGATTGCTTCGTAAATATTTATCTTTGAAAATATATCGAAGTGTTTTTTAAGTCTTTAAATTTATGTTTGCTGGGAAAACTTATATCGGCTGGCTTTATGTTTTTCTTTTTTAATAACAAAAGACCCTTAATATACTTTACAAAAGCAAAAAAAAAAAAAAAAAAACACTTGCATACTGTATTAAAGTTAAGTTATAGATGGCCATGTGAATAAACTCACAGGCTCTATTACATCTTTTAAAAATGAGACCTTAATAATCCAAATCCATATTATTGATCAATAAAAATCACAAATTGAAAATTTATTTCGACAATAAACAAAACATCCATTTGTTAAAATTATAAATTTTCTATTTTAATTAAAAATCTTTTTCGTAATCAAGAATTATTTGCTGATGTCAACTATAAATTAAGTTAAAATAAATTACATGCTTTCATCTTGATTTCTTAATTGTTTTCGTAATTTAATTTTATTTAATCTAAAAAACAAACAAATGTTAAACATGACCTCCTTCAATTAAATTCTATTAGACATGTGTGCAACCAAAATTTATACACAAAATCAGAAATTGATATTTGAGAAAGAAAAAAACAATAAATTAAGTTTTCAAAGCTGGAGCCTTATTTGGGGATAGAACAAAAAAAATTTATATTGAAGGCAGCTAAGTTTCAATAAAAACATAAAACTTTTCCATGTTTTTATTATGCACGTAAATTTAACAAGATTTATATGTTTTTCTATGAAAAAGTTAAATAATAAAAGTAAATTTCCAATTAAAATAGAGATTGTTATCAAATTAAGAAAAGTTTAGCAAAGAAAGCACAACAATGTAGAAAAATGAAATTAGTACTTTTAAATTTTTCATTATTGAAATTAATTATTAGGGAATTGTTTAAATATTAAAAACAAAGAAATAGATTTAGACTTAAAAAGATTTTAACAAAAATTTGTAGAGCATTTTAATGAAAAATTAAAATTAATTGTCATGGTATTATGTGAGAAATTTCTCACTTTAGTTACAAAAACAAAATGCTGTTCTCAAACAGCTGTGCATGGTCACGTATAACAATTCTTTATAACAAAAATATTACTCATACGCATTCGGAGATTATAAGGAATTTGTGGAATTTGATGATCACACAAGTCAATTAAATTTATTTTTGCTTGAATTTAACGATAGAAAACAAAAATTCTTGCGAAAAATAACGCCTTCGAAACAGATTTCATCTGTCTGTCCATAACGATTCAAACGTATGGCCACATACATCAAATTACATTAACTATTGGGACCCTCTTATATTCCTTTCCAAACTATACTTGTTAAATCAGACGTAGCACTACAGCTCCTTGTCAATTTCAACGGTCTCTCTAAACTGTTCAAGAGTTTGACAATTTACATCAAATTATAGGAACTATAGGGTCACCTTTTAAATTCCAAATTCAATATTAATATTTCCTTTTGTAGTAGTCTTAGCAATCACGTTCTTTGTAAGTTTCAAGCGTCTGTATTCACAGTTCAACAGTTTGGCTACATACATCAACTATTGTAACACCCTTTAATTTATAATTTAAAATATTTATACTTCTTCCTATACCAAACCAAGCAATGAACATTCTGCCTAATTTTCAAGTGTTTGTATAGAACGGTTCACAAACTTGTTGTTTGAACGGACTTTATACGTTTCAGCTGCCTGTTTATAACTTTTGAAAAGTTTGGCCACATACATAAATTGACACTGACTATTGGGGCACCCTTTAATTTTCTAATTCAAATGTTATACTTGTTGTTATTAGCGGAGTTAGCAATACAGATTCGTTATAAATTTCAAGCTTCTACCTATAACCGTTCAAAAGTATGGCCATATATATAGCAAATTAAACGAACTATTGGGGTACCCTTTAATTTATAATTTTGAATATTAATACAATTTGCACGTGTTTGTCTACAACGGTTCAATAGATAGGCCAATATAGGTCAATGTACGCCACCTATGGGGTCACCCTTTAATTTTTAGATTTATTTTTGTGTTACTTTTTGCCATTACGATCTAAAGTGCTACGCAATTATTTTAATTTTTAAGTGGTGGCCTTTACGGTTCATAATACATTTAAAAAACTTTTATATTGTATGGGGACACCCTTTAATTTTTAAGATTATGAAATGTTTTTAATAAGGGACCAATTTATAAGCATCGCCTTTCAGTATCGATCCACAAATGAATAAGTTTTGGAGGCACAAATACATTTAAAAAAAAGCAACATTCAGTCGAATTGATAACCTTCTTTTAGAAGTCGGTAAAAATGCCTGCAAATGCACAATCTAAGCTTCCGGTATATTTTTCCCAAAATAAATATCTAAACTGTAATAAATCTTTACATTTCCAAAAACGAGCTAAAAATAATTTAATAAAATTGAAACATATTTGGCTTTAAATACACTTCAAGCGAGCGAGTATTTTTTTATTTACAAATAATCAAACAACCTTTTCTGGCACGTAACAAGTGGAGGCCATGTTTATTTATCTAAAATTAAACATGACTTTTCTATTCCATTAAAAACCTTCTCCCAGCTTTCCCTGATGGCAACAAATAACAAACAGTAAAATAAATAAAATAAAATAAATGGAAAAAATATGATATTAACTTTTCTTGAAACTTTGGCTCAAAATAAACTTTAAAACTTTTCTAAACAAAAGCAAACTGGGAAAAGAAAAAACAAAAGTTGAAAAAAATATTTTTAAACATTCGCTGATAAAAAATAAAATAGCAGCACAGCAACGGAACCTAAGTATGTAGAAAAGTATAAATGACTAGAAAAAAAATTTCTTATGTGTTTTCTAGTTCCCTGTTGAGCAAATGATTGCCACCACTCGATATTTAGTACATTTCTTTAGGTGTAACAATATTTTATTTATTCCACTTCAACTAACGTTGTATGTAATGTGGAGGTTAATTTATTTCCTAAAAAATTTTTTCTAATAAACCATTCATTTTCCTTTCCTTTACACTTTTCTACATCCCACCTTGAGAAAGAAAAAATGTGTAGGAAGAATGAATGCAAAAAATATTAAATTTAATTTTATAAACTTCGGCATTTGTTTACTCTTATAATGGACTGACTTACTTATGAACGTCCATACATCTTTTTCAAGTAACTGAATTTTCGCACATAATTTTTTTCTAAGCGTTAAAGCTTGTTCTTTTTTTTAACGAAAACCTTGACCTTTATTTACATAAAAAAATATATTTTAGTTAATTTTGTTTATTAGTATTTCAGTTGTAATTAATTCAAATTTTTATTTACAAAAACTGCATTGTATTCATTAGAATAAATTATGAGATCTCATATTAAAATAATTGGTTGCATAGAAAAAGAGAAATTAAATTTTGATGAACTATGTTTTCTTATTATTCCCTGGCAGGAATTATTATGTGTCTGATTATACGATTAGCGAACTCAGTGCAGAAAACTCGATTATTCGATTCTTCCATTTTATTTTACGAAAATGCCGTTTTAAATTGAAAAACAACAACAAAAAACAAAACAAAAACAAAAAAATGGGGCACCACTGCAAAAATCCACACCAAACTTCCAATCCTTCTGAAAACATTGGCTTTTCGATTTTTTAAATTTAGTCTCTCGAAACTTTTTGCTACTGCACTCGCAGCAGATCCACTTTGTTAAGACCAGACCTCTCACCGACTGAAGGTCAATATTTCGAACATACTTGCGCTTTTTTTTAATTACTATTGAAACTTCATTGGCACTGTTTGAACAAATAAAAATTAAAGAAATTTAACTACCATTTAAGGACAATGATTTTATTTTAATCGTTTAATCGTTAAATTATTAATTACAACTAAATTAGAGATAATTTTTTTTTAATTAAGCACAAATTTTAAAGTAATGCTTTATTATACTTTAAGATGTGTATTTTCGTGTACAAAGACAAGGGATAAATGCATTAATGATAATGATTTAAAACCATTTAATCATTAGTTAATGGTTATGATTTTATTTTTTAACTAATTATCAATGAAACCTTTTCATTAAAAAGCATTAGTTAAAATAATTTTAATGCCAAAATAATCATTAGCATTATTTATCATTTAATGCTGATTAACTCGTCAATTAATTACTCCATCTAATTAATTAGACCCATGTATGATCTCGAACAGAAAAATCTATTAGTTGAAAAACTATATTCTGTTTGAAAAAAAAATTGCATTTTGAATACACGTTACTGCTGACTTTTATATAGAAAAAAATGTTTTTGGCCTAAAACCATGCCTGCGTCTAAAAAACAACAGGGACAAGGGCACGGCACTATACATTTATCATCACGCAAAGATTTGCATAAATTTGACCACTGACACACAATTAGCACGACAAAATGATTTATAGATGATTTTGAAAATGTAATTTGGTTTCCAGGTGCCAGTTGATAGAGTGACCATGTGTATTTAAAAAATAAAAGCAGCATAAATTGATTATAAAAAGAAAAAAAATTAAAATTAAATTTATTTTAAATGGTGTATTTTTTCATAAATGTGCTATAAGACAACAAAAAAAAGAAATCTTTCTATAAAAAGTTATAAAAAACTTTAAAAACTAAATAGCAAAGCTGTCACTCTGCACCAAAATAAATATCGTAAAAATATAATTAAACCTTGGAAAGACTTCATTACGCATAATAAGTTTCATTCGAGGCACTTATTGTGTGCCCCTCCATACACATATATAAAAGTTTTTTTATTTCTGACGACAAATATTTACTATTCCTCCGAAAAGGGCTTTTGGTACCTTGAAAACCTTGCTTTTTCTAAACAAAAATCACTTTATATGCTTCTAAATACTACTAATATTGTGTGTGCAAAAATTTTTAACAATCAGGTAAATAGTTAGCGGCTGATATCGCCACAAACAAATAAACAAACAAACCAACATTCACAACAGTATAAATTTCAAAATTTTTATTATAGAAATACTTTTCTTAATTTTATATTTCTTTAAAAAATAAACCAAAAATTTTGTAGTTAAAGAATTTGTTAAATCAATCATATATTTAATTGAAAAAAATAAAACAAAAAGTTTTTTAATTAAATAAATAATTGTATCAACTAAAAACTTAATTAATTTCCAATACAGTAACAAATAAAATTTAATTGTTATAAAAAACTTTGTTGTGTTCCTAATAAAAATTTTGTTCTTTTTTTATTCAACAAAATGTTCATTTTTTCTCCCGTCTTATGTTTTTCAAACCTTCTTGCTCTTTGTTTTCAAACAATAGATATTTATTAATTTGTGTATGGTACACCAAAAAAGTGCTACAAAACCACAAAACCACTTTGTACTTTTACCTCTAGTACAAACTGTATTGGTTGTTGTATTTAAACCAGAATATTATTGGCTTGGTTTTGGGCACGTGTGCAAATTTATTCTTACCTTAAAAATCATGTTGAATCTAATAAATACCAATTTTTTTGTTCTTTTGTGTAACAAAATTTGGCTTTCAACAAAAAACATGATAATAAAGTTAAACAATATTTACAACACTTACAGCAAAATTTTAATTGACCTAAATTGTAAAATCAAAAAAAAAAATTATTACACTCCAATCACCGACAAATGGCAACTTTATTAATAGCTACAATAACATACGAGGGTATTGCGAATGACACTATTTAAGGTTCCTTACCAAAAGGCTAAAATAAAACCTTTTTGATAGTGATACCCTGTATATCCGCCTGTCACATTCCTTAATCTCTGGCAACGTAATAGAAAGACACTAGCAATTTTTAACGATATGGCAGCTACAAGAGAAAATAATAAAATAAAATTTAAAATTAAGGGATCACCCTCTGGTTATGTTATTTTAATGTAAATGATGTGCTTTAAAGCCGGATAGAAATTTTAATTGTAAAAAATAACAGAAAAAATTAAACTTCAAAGAAGAATTTTTTATAAAAAAGATCGGAATATGGCATTAATATTAAATAATGATGTTGGCCATATGACCACCGCGGCTGCTCAAGACGTTGCGTATTCTGGACGTCCAATTTCGGGTCACTTTTTCAAGTACTTCTGGCCTCCAAAGCATCAATTGTTGCTGGTTTATCCAGCATAAAATAGTGACTTCACGTGGGCCCACAGGAAATAATCAGGAGGTGTCAAATCTCACGACCATTTCTCGAAATCAACTTATCGCCAAATATTGACTTCAATAACTCTATGGTTGCGATTGTCGTATGGCACGTAACGCCATCTTGTTGAAACCACATTTCGTCCGGATCAATGTCATCTATTTACTCAAACAACAAATCATTAATCATGGTGCGGTAACGATCTCCATTTCCATAACTTAAGAGCCGGCATAATTTTTAAGAAATAAGGTCCGATGATGCCACCAGCGTGTAAAAAACACCAACGGTGCATTTTTCTGGATGCAATGAAGCCTGTAGGGTATATTGTGGATTAGTCTCACTCCATATGCGGCAATTTTGCTTACTAACAAACCCGTAAAGCCAAAATGAGCCCCATCGCTGAACTGCTCTAGAGCTCAATCGGCGAGAGAACGACGCATATAATAGTCCCGTAGCTTTAATTCCTGCACTAGCTGGATCTTTAGGAGTTTAGGCCAAGATTTTTGCGCAAAATTTGCTACGTAGTGGACGGACAGATCCCCAATTTCTGCGACCGATGACGAATCGCTAAATTTGAATCTTCTCCCTCACTTTCGTTAACAGCAGCAATATTCTCTTCAGTACGTACATTCCTTTGATGTGCTGGTGTTATTGCATCCTCTAGAGAGTATGTATGTGGTATGAAATCTATCCACAGTTCGATGGATGGCTTGCTCAGACTGATGATTATGTGCATCATAAAAATCAAGAAATCGTCTATAAGTTGCTCGAATTGATGACTGATTTTTAAAGTATACTTTGATGATTTAATAGCGTTGTTCAAACGAAAGTCTATTCATAACGATTTTCCAGAGTCTACTGAAAATAAGAAAAAATGTTTCATCGAAATTTAATTTTTTGTGTTATTCTTTATAATTTAAAGTTCTATCGGGCTTAAAAAACATATACTCGATATAAGGACTCATGTTTTAGACGTGGCTACAGGCAGACTTTTGAAATTGACTCTGATTTTGAAGCCCTCTATCCGCTAACAAAACAAAAATAAAAAACTAAAATCTTAAAAAGTTTCCCATGGTACACTACCTTATCTGTTGAATCGTATGAAGCAGGCACTTAAATTCTTCATCGACAAATACCGAAACGATAAAATTTAAGGTTGGCCTGTACATGATACGGTACGTTTCCTAAGTCCAAGCAACAATGTTTATAAACATTTCGAGAATTTTGTTTTTTTTTTTTTCAATTTTACTTCATGAATAAGAAACATTATCCTAAATTACCCTCGTAGCATTAGACAAAACGGGAAGTACCAACAGTGTTATAACAACAGAAGGCAAACATCCACAACCATAAACCATGAAAACAACTTTCTGCATAAAAATTGAAAAAATTTTTAAAACTTTTTTTTTTACTTTTTATAAAACGGTGTGCAAAATGGAGAACAAAATAATGAAAACCACAAATTTTCGTTACTGCAAAAAATAAAACAATTAAGTTGAAGGAAGAACAAAATTTCTACGAAACTGTCAAAACAAAATGAGAATAATTTGTTACCACTTTGTGCTTAAGTGGACGGAAAAACTACTTGAAAGTGTAATGTGAACTAGTTTTCTTTTAATGCGTTGTTACATTCTAAATCTGTACGGTTTAATTTTGATAGTTTTATAGTTGTAGAAGCGCATATAATTTAGTTTGTTTTTTCTTTGGTTTTTAATTTTTTAACGACGTGTTCGTATTATGAAATTTTATGATTCGGAAAAGCGAACAAAAAAAATTTTTGTTCTTTGCTGAGCAACTGATGGAAAAAATGTTGCAACTGTGTTGTGACCTTATAACTCACGAACGATCAAACCTAATTCCACTAAATATTTAGAAAATGTTCGTGTGATCATGTAAATGTTTTATGTAAAGTTTGCACAAAATCGGTCGACGTGTTCGTGAGTAATGACTTTTCATGACAACATGTGATTTCGTTCATACTAAAAAATCGAAATCTAATACAAGAGCGTGTACAGGGTGTGCTGACTTCTCATACACACGCATTGACAGCTATCAACAAGTAATCATTTTGAGTTTCTTTTTTGTCGAACTTGCATTCTGAACAGACGTAATCGGTTAGAATCGCAGTTGATTTTTTTTTTAATTTTTCTTTAATCATTTGAAAATTTTAATTCCCATTATTCTTTCAATTCACATATTTCACGGTGCCTTGAAAGTATGTAGCTATCTATTACTTTTTGCTACATGAAGTTTTCCTATTCTCTTTACACAAGAAAATGTTAAATATATACTTTATAAAAGAAATACAAGTATAAAAGTAAAGAAAAAACTAAAATGTGCTGCCAGATCTTTAAATATTAGATCAATGTAGTCGACTAAAATCGCCTAATAATAAAAAACGCAGTTGCTGGTACGTATGCATAATATCAAACCGTCAATAGAATTATATGGAGCTGAGTAAAAGAATGACACCAAAGCAAATACATCTTTGTGGTTTTTACTATGCACTTAGGAAGAAGAAGCCCACGAGTAAATAACATGCAACAACAGCGAGCACGTATACATAAACTTTTAACTGTTAGTAGAGTTCATTAGGTATGAAACATACGCTAAAACAAGAATTCTTAATGGGTTAAAGATTTTTAATATGCCTTCGTTGCTGCCATAGATTTTTGCAGTGTTGAAGCTTTAAATTACCTGTAAGAAAAACAAAACGTTAAGCAAACAACAACAAACAAGTTTTTTCTTTTCATATAATTTATGCAGAAACACAAAGTATGATGGAATATATAAATATTATATTTAATAATCAACTCAAAACTTACTAACGGAGTACGAGAATTTTATACAAGAATAAATTACAAAATTTATTTTGTTTTATTATCTGAGTAAACTATTAACTGTATGAAACGAAAACTTTAAAATGTTGTAAATAAAAATAATACAACACTATAAATAAAAAATAATTTGCAGCATTTACTTTTCATAGAAGAAACCAAAGCTGGATTAATGACAGTCTATTGATTTAATCATGTTCATAAAGTTATTGTCTCCTTCCTTGTTTTGAATTTTTTCAAATTTCGAAAAGATGCGTTTTTAAGAACTTTAACAGTTTTAAGTTGGCAAGATTATTTTTTATCAACCATCGAGTTGACAGTTGCTTTTTGATGAAATTATTTTTCGTTATTATAAGGAGAAGACTCATGTCAGAGCAACGCTTATGAATTTTTAAAATTTTTTTTTTCTACATAATTTTATTGAGCAATGAAAATTATTTTTGGTTGAACGCAGTCCACAAGGGGTCGATTTGCTTTATGGGCTGTTGAAACCATTTGTCTATATTTTTGCCCAAACTAGGGTGGGAACAGTTACCGGAGAACAAGATAGAGAAATTTTTACAACGAAGAACTAGTTTTTAGATGAAGGTTACAGCGAACTAGAAAGATTAGTTCATTTTGCATGTCTCTTTTGATACCTACCGCTTAATTACCCTTAGCCTATCTAAAAAATTAAAATTCGTTTCTTAAAAATAGTTTGAATAAAATACAAATTTCTATATTTCATTATACCCTGCATCACAAAAAGGGGAAAAAGGACATATCTAAGTTCGTCACAAAGTATATACTCTGAGTTCTTATGCATAGCGAAGTCAATAGAGCGCTGTCCATCCATCCGTCCGTGTTAATGTTGAAACTGAGTTTACAAAAACACATGATTAGCTAGAAAAAATTTAAATACACCAATCAATCAGCCATAGTTTCGAAAGAGTTGCTAATAAAAATCAGCAGGATCGGTTCATTTCCTTCGAAGCAGCGGGCAAAACACCACGCTTGCCACTTATTTTTCCATATTATTTAAAAAAAAGCAAATATATGGGGCGATAGAGAATTAAAAAATAAGAAAAAAACATCAAGTGAAAAGTCGGCGCTCGCATATATTTTCCGGGGTAAGGGGCTCTGAGATTATCAAATTTTTTAAAATATCAATATGGGTATCATTTAAAAGCTTTTGAAGAGATCTTTAAGGAAATTCTAAAAATTTTTTTAAATACTTAACCCATTAAGTGCCGATGACATTTTTATATAAAATTATTTATTTATTTTTTTTTTTTTTAATTCTGTTTCACGCCAATATTTGTGTTTGAGTTTTACAGATTATTTTTTGTTTTTAAATTTCTCTTTTGTTGCAGAAAATATTAAAACAAATACTCATTGACGGTTCATATTATTTGTACATGTGCTACTTCCATATTAAAACTTTCTTTCTACAATTTTTAACCAAAACTTGCATTGATCAATAAAAAGTAATTTAAAAATTATCATTATATTTTTAGATACGGAAAAAAATTCAAATATTGTCTTATCCCGACAGACACAATTTTATGCAATTAAATGAAATGGAAAAAATAAAAAGGCGAAAAGAATCAAATGATTGTCGTTTGTAGGTAGTTCTTAACTTTATAAGAAAAAATAGACTTCTACTTAATTGATTGATTAGTTGATTAGTCCAGTATAATTTTTGTTATCATTAAGTGTCTTTCTATCGTCCAATGACATTTCTCTAAAACATTCTTTAATGACTTTAAAAACGGACTGCTTGTCATTGAATTATCTTCCTCCTTCATACACCTTCTGAGTCGCATAAGCCCAAACATTTTCCATTAATTAAACAATTAATAGCTTAAAATTTGAAGCATTATTGTATTATAGAATCCAAAGAATCAGTAAAGAAAATATTTAATTCTGAATAAGTGACTACTTGTCATTTAATTGTCTTTTTCTCTGGGTCGAATAAGCCCAAACATGTTTCAGTAAATTAATAATTAATAATAAAATAAAGATATAGCTTTAGAGTTCTAGCGTTATAAATAGAAGCATTATTATATTTTCGAATCCAAGAAATCGGTGAAATAAATTTATTTAATTCTGATATTGATGAACAGTTTTATACATTTAACCAGTCATCTTTCTGCTACTCGTAAGAAATTAAATATTCTATTGTCCTATACAACGTTACAGCACTCCTAACCTAAACTCTGCCGCTCTTATGTGGTAGCGGTTCAAAAGCATCTCTACTCTTCTGGATGGAAATCGTTGTTACACCCATTTGGTCCATCCAGCTAAAACTTGTTATCATCCGTAAAATGTATAGCTTTTCAATAACTAATTTGAAATCTCTCTTGTACACTCCACGTCTGACAAATTGCAATCGCTTTAATTTGCGTGCGTTGGCTTTATGTTTAACTTCGCAACTGCAAGTGCTGGTACCTTTAAAATACTTTCTTGTCAGCTTCTAATCTAATTTTTGAGAAGACGTTATTTTGAGGATTTTTCTTATTTATGTCGGCGTTAAAGCTGTTACTACTCTTTCTTTGTTTCTTTGGTGGTCTTTTGCGTATCTGAGCACAGTTTTATGATTTCGCCGAGTTTTGTAGCAAATTTTATTTTTTGCCAAACTGCAATCGTATCATAACTAATGCTTAAATTTTAGTATTTTTAAAAATTCAAAAACTATCAATTAAACACATTTATAAAATAAAATTCAAATGTGTAAAAGTAAAAATTAATAATTCATGTTGATGATGCGAGTTCTTCAGACCTTAAAATCTTCTACTAAAAATAATTTTAAACTCACAATTACATAAAAAAATTATATTTATCGCCAGCTTAAGAGGAACAATTAAAACACTAAAAATTGTATTTTTTTAATATCAGAAACAAAATAAAATACGTTAAATTTTATCAATCTTATTGATCTCAACAATCATTCAACATTTCAAGCTAGAAAAAAAATGTTTTATTATTTTTTAAATTTTATTAATGAGCCCTGTAAATTTTATCTACCGTCCTTAAATCTTCTGGCATAAGGCGGTCTTATTGTCCTCTAGCCTGGGAGTAATTAAATAAAAAAATAAAAGGTTAATTTCTTAAAAAAAAAAGTTTAATTTTACAAGTAAAAAATTTTTTCCTTTCTTAATAATTAAATCATTTAAAAATATTCCCATCAGTCTATAATAATTTAATTGATCCAAAGAAAAGGGAAACTGAAATTATTAAACTTTTAGGTCATAATGCCTTTTACCTTTGTCTTAGAAAATATGAAAAAAATATTTTTCTTTTAAATAAAATTATGATAAGATTACACAGAATGTTTGGTTGTTTCCTTTTAGAAAAGGAAAGAAGGGGTTTAAAACCCTTAAATATTTAATTAATTTCATTTCCATCATAAAGCACTAAGTGCTTTAAAATGAATTTCTGCTCTAAAACTTATTAGTAGTAAATCCAGCCTTTTTTTTGTTATATAAATGACACAAAAATAATTTATTTCATAAAAATTATAGAAAACATGAATTCAGAAACATGCAAATAAGCTCATGTTAGTTTTGCTCATTTATTTCCGTCAACATTTATTGTTATTTTCTTCATATTCATGTGCTGATTTAAATAAACAAAATACACACACTTTTGCCTAAAAGCAGTACGAAAAACAAAATTATTTTGCGTGACAATCAACAATCTGTTAATAAATACAAAATGCTGACAATTTATGTGCTTCCCTTGAACATGATTGTTGGAATAAAGTAATAAAAACAGAAATACTGAAAATATAAAAATTAGCTTCATTTGTAAAAAATTATTTTCAACAAGCAAAAAAAAAACTACTAATTAAGTTCCTGAGTAAGGATTGTTATTTAAATGTAGGAGTTTAAAATTAATATGTTTTCATTTTTGTCGTTTTTTTTTAGTTAATTTATTTCGATGTCGTTCCCATTCCTTTAGCTTTTGTTTAATAAATTAGTGTCCTTGATTAAAATCATGCATTTTAAATGTGTTTCGTTTAACGCTTAATTTTTGTTTTATAATTAATTGCTATTAAATTTTAAAAAACAAATTTGAGCTGGTTTTTTATTAAAGTGATATAAGTCCATTTTTTATATAGTAAGATATTTCAGTGTTTACGTTTGATTCAATTTAAAAATAAACAATTATAAAAATTATTTGAAAAAATAACCAATTTTTTCGGCTTCATATGGACTTATACCACTTTCAAAAATAACATTTTAGAAAAAATATAACAGCAGCAAATTTAGGTCAATATTTTCATAGACTTTACTAAAATAAATTTTTATGTAAAAAAGAACATTTAAAATGAAGATGTTTATGTACACAAATAACCAAATTTATTAAGAGTTTATTTGCGTTGTATTAAAAAATATATTTTTTTTTATAAAATATATTTTATACTTAATTTTCTTTAACATTAGCATATCAAAGTATTCATGATAAATAGGCGGTACATAAGATAATATACTTATCATATCGTTATATTTCTCTCTAGCTTTGCTGCATGAATTTTTTTCGTCCTTCCTTTTTTTCGAAACAAAAAAATTATTTTGAATTACGTATTTTCCTTCACACTAATTTTATAAAAATTGTTAAAAAGGTTCATTTTTTTAACCTCATCCAACATATTTTAATCCAGTTTCAAATTTCTGTGTCCTTATTTTTTTTCGGTGTAATATTGCTTCTTCTCGAAATTTAGTTGAGACAAAGGCTTCTCTTTTTATTTCCTACAAAATTAAAAATGAAGCTAATCTTTTTTAAACTTATTAGGAATGGACTTATTCCACTTTCAAAAGAAAAATTTGTGCGATAGAATTGTATAGCAAAACTGTTTTTGTTTATTTTATGTCAGGATGGAACTCTTTTGAAAATGTAATTGTAATTATGAAGAGAAGGAGTCTATAGCTCATTAAAATTTCTGTTAACTTATTTATTTATTTATTTATTTTTTTTTTTTTAAGTGGACTTATACCAATTTCAAAAAAAATAGCTCATTTCTTAAATAATTTTCGAGATGTGGGTAACTTTAAATTTTTGGGCGAATTTTTGCGAAAATAAAAGTTTTTATAAGTGAAAAATAAACTGTACAGTTTGCCTAATGTGACTTTTTGTAAATTTTCGGGTTTTAGTGGAGTGAATATTTTTATTGCTGAGACTGGGATATTTAGCAAACTTTTATTTTTTATGAATTTAAATGAAACATTGATTATTTTTTTTTTTTTGTTTTTGTAATTTTCACTTTGTTGTAAATTGTTGATGTGTACTCGTTTTCAACTTTTCGGCTTTTTTTTTCTATTTTAACAATTTTAAATAAACATTGAGTTTTTTTTAATTAACTGCTTTGCTTTATTTAAATTTTTTTTTAACAGAGTTTTAATTACTTTCTTGAAATTGAAACTGTGTTTCTTTTTACGTTCAGTGTTGATTTTTCTTCGTTTGAATTGTGATGTTCTATTAATTTTCTTTCTGGTGATATTTAGGTTAAAATGTTGTATATTGCCAAAGTTTCATTTTATAGGGATATTTCATCCTTGATCTTCTTATACGCTTTATTCATTTAGAAATTTTATTAAATTTTTAATAGACTTAGTTTAATAATGATTATTTGACCCTTTTTTATTAAATTATTTTCTATTTTATTAAGCTTTGGGTCCTTATATTTTTTTTTATTAATATTTTATTTCAATATTTTGGTACCTTTATTTTGTTTCCTGAAGAATGTACGCAGAAAGTACCGAAATATTGAAATAAAATAATTATAAAAAAAAAATATAAGGACCCAAAGCTTAATAAAATAGAAAATAATTTTTAATATACTCAATTCTTGATTTACTCAGACATTCCTTTTGTTTACTATTCGATTAGTTTGTTTGACAATTTTTTATTCCTTTTTCAAATAATTATATAATGCTAGGAAAACAATTGGGATGAACGAGGAATTTCGTCCAACACGCCAAATTCTTCGTCAAAAATTTGAAGCACAATTATGGCGAAAAACACAGCTGTTATAATTTTTGAAGTTGTTTACTTTTTGTAAACTGCTAAGGTGACCCTCAAAAAAAACATTTAAAAAGTTAAACATTAACAAAAAGACAAATACAAATTATTTTTATATTTAATTTATAATATATGTACTTGTTATAAATGCTGCAATATAAAAAAACATAAATTTTTTAAGAAAAATAACTTTATTAAATAAAATACTTCGATACTGTGGTCAAACCTGCTCACATTGCACTGACTTGTTCGTCGTTCGCAACCAAAAGATCCCAGTTGTGTTCCTAGAATAATTGAGACAATATGAAATATAACTAAACTTCAATCTGAAAACAAATAAAATCTTTAATATTTTTTCTATGAAATTTCGGAATATTATGATTAAGTTTAATAATTTCAAAACCGCATCTTAGACCTTGATTTGCCAAAAAAGTTATCTGGTGATCAATATAGACAGGTAGCACAGATTGCCTTAATTATAAGCGAAAACAGAAAATTTTCGATTATTTCATTATGCAACTAATTTAAATGCAATTAAATAATTATTTATTCTTAATAAATGTTATAATTATTTTTTGAACACATGCCCTCATAAACATGATTTGCTTTGTAAAATGAATAAGTGTATGTTCTAAAGTTCTCTTTTGTCCATTTTATTTTCAGCTTTCATTTTATTTTATTTTAGATTATCAAATATTTTTTTGATTTATATACAAGATATTTCTTTGACAGCTTGTGGTAAAAAAAGTATAAAAAAAAATAAGTTTACTTGGACACCACACTCACCTTTAAAAATTTGGCAAATATTATTTTTACAAGATTATTAAGCGAAGAATATCAAATCATGGAATAGTTGAAAACCAAATGAATTAGAGCTGATTAGAATTTCAAATAACTCTTCTAACACTACTACTAACGCACACACACACATACATGTATTAATAGGAAGACGTCCATAAACTAATGAACACATATACTTCATTTTCGCTATGAGACTGAAAAAAGGGGAGAAATATTTTCAAAAGAATTTATGGAATGGGAATGGGAAAAAAGAAATATGAAACTTGGACATTGTTAAATAGCAGAAACAAAGGAATAAAAATGAAAATATGTTGTGTCTTGCTAACTTTATTAAATTCTACCAAATGTTTTCTGAAACTATGCAATGCTCTATATTTTGCAATGGACTCTGTTGTAATAAATATGTCAAATAAAAAAAATGTGACAATTCTTAAACTAAAAATTTTAAACTTTTAAAAACTAAACTTTGATTAATAAAATAAATTTGTGAATAAAAATATTGCGTATTTTCTTATAGAATCTTCTATATCAAGCAACTGCTGTTTTTCGATTGTTTTATTTTTTTTTCATTTCTTTTTTAAGGCTTGATTTCGAGCAGCTTAAAGTACTTAAATTTTTAGTTCTTACTTAATAAGAACTACTTTTACTTCGATATGATGAAAATATGGCAAGTCCGCTCACAAATTGGTGTAAAATCTCTGTTGGTTCTTAAAACGAAAAATAAGTTTCTTCAGATAGGGCACCCTTCCTCAGTATTTTTAGTGGCATGAGAAAATATTATCTCTTTACCCATTATTTCTTTATTTAATCATATTTTCCTGAATGTATTTGAAATAAGGAGAGAAAAAAATAAACACTGCATTTGAATATATTTATTACACTTTTTCGACTTACGTTTGCTACGTGTTAATTAAGCACTAAAATAAAAAAAAATATTGATTTATGATTTAAAGAAGTACGACTGCCACATTCGGCTGTGCCGAATCTTACATACCTTTTAAAATCTAAATAAATCTAGTTTAGTGATGTAACTTTAATCAAAAATATATATTGAGGATATAAAGAACTAAAAAATAAAAAAATAAGCATTTTTTTAAAATTGTATTATTTCCTTTAAGATCTCTCCAAAAGCTTTAAAACGATACCCATATTGATATTTTAAAAAATATGAAAATTTCAGACGCCCGTAACGCGGAAAATATGGGCGGGCGCCTATCTTTTCACTTAATGTTTTTGTCTGATATTTTAATTATCTATTGATGCATATATTTATTTTTTTGATTGGAGTTACTTCATTATTCCAAATGATATTAAAAATTAGAGGTAGGCGTGGTGTTTTGACCGCTGCCTCGAAGGACATGGACCGATCTTGCTCATTATAGCACCTCTTTTGAAACTATGTCTGATCGACGGGCTTATTTAAGTTTGCTCTAGCTGATCTAAATCCTTGGCAAAGTTGATTTTAACCCGAACACGGACGGACACACGGATATCGCTCAATCGACTTCGCTTTACATAAGAACTCAGAATATATACATATACTGTATGGATTCGGATTGTAGAAATTACACACGGAATGACAAACTTATATATACCCTTTTTCCACCTATGGTTAAGGGTATAAAAAATTAAATCATATTTTTTACACACACGCACACACATACACGCAGACTACTGGTCACGGCATTAATTATGTATTCTAATAATTAATTAGGTGCATGAATATTTCGAAAGTATATTAATAAATCAAATCGATTTGATTTTAATGATTTATCTAACAAAAATTTTTTTTGTAATTTATTTTAATATACATGTAATAAATCGTTATATTTTATTAAATCGTTGGATGCTTTTAATTGCAAAATAAATCATGACAAGAATTTTTTTCTTTGGTGTCGGTTGTGTATAATTTTGTTTCCAATACTATTAAACAAAACACACACACTTAACTATTATGTAAAAGCCACCTCTTCATTCGACACTTTGCTTAATACTGCCATACCCTTCTCAACTGCGTTTTCTTATTATAGGCGACTTAAAACGTCTAGATTGTAGTAATTTGGAAAGATCTGGCAACTTTGTTTCTTTCCTTTACTAACAATTGTTGTTCAATAAATTAGAGTTCATTTTTTTAAATATTATTTTTTAAAAAACTTTACATAAAATTTTTAACTTCATTAGTTTATTGCAATTTTAATTTGTTTCATTTGTATTAATGTAAGTGTGTACATGAACCAGCGAAAAAAATGCCTTAACTAATTTCGTTACAGTATAAAATAATAATTATTTATAATTTCATTTTCTTACATAATAATGAAATCAAAGAGGAGGATGTGTGAAAAATTATCTTTCACACATGCACAAAGCACAAGTTGTACCAGCAAAAGGAAATAAGCATTTTTTTTTAATAAATCATCATTATTATTATATTTTATTTTCAGCTTTTCCACACAAAAAAAAAGAGAATTAATGTAAAGAATAAATTTATATTTGATTGCTGATGTTTTTTGCATCATTAATTTTTTAATGAGGTTATCTCTCGCATTCACTTTCACTAGAATAACATGAGTGTTTAATATGATTTAAACGTTCACATATATCGTATGTACATACATACATACATAAAATGAGTTTTGTTACATGGAAAAAATAAAAATTTTGAAAACAATAGCATTAAATGAAATCCATTTAGTAAGAAGAAATAAGACTCAATAAGAAGTGAAAGTAGACACGACATGAACACAGATAAAGATTTATCGCTAGAGATTCATGTTTGACATAATAAATGATCAATTGGGCAGTGTGAAGATATAATATTCTCGATATAACAAAATTATTACTTCTTCATAAAACGAAACATTTATTGTCATCGCCCCCATACTTTTATAGAAGATCCTGCCGTTTCTTTAAAGATTACAGCGACTAAATATGTTTTGAACTGCAAAAAGGAAGACCTAGAAGACTAAACCAGACACTGCGGACAATTTCAAAATCTAAAACTACAGGTTGCCAGCACGATATCTAAATAGAAGATTACGGAAGAAATAATTCTTAACATTAAGACATTAAATAAATTTTTTTATTGTGGGAGTGTATTAGTCATCTCCACAGATAGGCCTTCCTACACCAACTCTGGTGGTGGATGTAGCGATGCAGAAGATGCTGTTTTCCATGTATACCTTAATTTTTAATACACAACTTTGTAAATAAATTTTCTTTTAATGTTAATATCATGAAAGTTTAATAAAAAATTTTATCAAAATTAAATTAATAATTTTTAATTCGGCTTAGGTTCAAAAATTTATTTTTTTAAATTACAAAGTTTTTTTAAGGAAATTTAATATGAAAAATTAAAATTTGGAATTTTTTAATGTTAATTTATTTTAATTGTGCTTGATTTCTTCAAATTTAAATATTTCATGATATTAATAAGTACAAAATGAAATGTAATACTGTGGGGAAAGCATATTTATATGGCCATTGAGCTACTGCTCCAAAAAGTTTTTATATTAAATTTTCATTTTTATTAAAAAAAATTACAAATTAAAAATATTTAAATAAAATTTTTTTTCTGTTTTTTTTTTCAATTTTTATTACATTATAACTAATTAATAAAATAACTTTGGCTTAAGATCAATTTTATTTCACCCTCTAAAAATGTTTAAGAAAGTAAAATAATTCTCAAGTTCTTAAATATGCATTCGACATGGCAATAACAAACTCTTAAAAGTAGTTTTTGTTTTAAAATAATTATGCGAACGGGCGAATTATTGCAATCTCGTTGTACTCGTACTGGCAGTTAAATTTAAACACAAAAAATTAAACACAAGTGTTTTTTTATTATTACAATTAAAAATAACAACTAAGAAAGGAAAACTATTGCGACAAAATATTTTATTGCAAAATAAACAATTTTAATTAATTCACTTTTTTCAGTTAAATAATCCTTAACACTTTGAAGGAGAAAACACTACGAAAAATATTTAATTAATTTTTTTGGTAAATAAAGAGTTGTGCATTTCGAGTTCTTTAATGAAAATTTGCTTCATTATGCTCGCCTAACAGCTCATGAATAATGTTTTGCTTCATAAAACACGAAATGAACACCAGCATAAAAATGAACTAAGTAAATATTATTCTTCCTCCTCCACCTCTTCTAATAAGAGGTGCATTTCTGTTTTATTTTTTGTTTAAATTTCATGTTGAATAATAATTTCACATATTTGCAATTACATACATCTGTGCGTGTTTGAGTTGTTGTGCTTATAACTACCGAAATTAATTTTTATAGAAGTATTTGTGTGATGCAGTTAATACGTGTTTGTGTACTCACCTTAGACGTGTTCGGTAATGTGGTACGAGTATTATAAAGTTAACGAGGGCAAATAAAAAATATATTTTTTATATAAATTTTTTTAATTTTTTCTTAATCAGGATTTGAACCGTGAATCTTATAAATGAATGACAATTAACTTATTTTCGGCTTTTTGATTCATTTTTAATTTAATTTGTAAACATTTTTAGAAAAAAAAATTATTTACAAATGTATGCGGAAGTTTTCCAAAGAAAACAAGAAAAATTAGACGCAAGCCGAATGAAATGCAGCACTTTCTGGACCGCCACATCCTTCATCTGCATTCTTTGCATCTATCTGCCTAAGTTTGTATACATTGTAAACATCATCTATTTAACCAACTAATCTTAATATTAATTTGGTTAGACGAAGTCCACACACAATTTAAAGCATTAGTTTGTCGTTCTCTCTATAACTGGTCTTGTAAATTTTTTTAAATTTAAAATTGATTTGTTAAATAAGATATCACTCTTTATGTTTTTAAGGATCCCTTACACATTTCATATTTCCGTAACCCTCATTATGAGGTCAAATAATTAGAAACTAATGCCCTTTCTCGAGTACATTTACGATGTACTTGACCTAAAGATTGTATTAGACCTTCAACATTTTTGCAAAAAAAGAGTGGGTATATCTTGGAAAGGCCGGATTATATTATTTATTGCTAAAAATCTTTCAGCAGGGATGACTAGAAAAAGACCTCCGTAATCTCGAGCAATGCAGCTTTAATTTCTATTACTGCTTTAGACACAAAAACGGATACTGGTAAATGGATCTTTTCTGAAATGAAGGCTCATTTTTCTAAATTATTTTTTTTTTAAATCATTTTTAAGCCGGCCCACTTTTTCAATGAAGCATTGTATTGCACACTTACTCCATGTTTATTACATAATTTCTATTCATTTGTCTGAAAAAATAACTACACACATGCAGACAAAAGCTGGCAAAAGCACATTCCATTAACACGGATAGGAATACATAATTTTACGGAAGTTTGTTTGCGTGTAAGAAAATTTACTCTTTTGTATTATTTTTGTATTAAAACACAATTAAAGTTTTTTTCTTTTGAGTGCAAAACCGGTAAGAGATGAAATATTAACACATAATAGAAGATTTAATACAAAAACAATCCAAAAAATAAAACGTTTAACTAAACTGATAGAAAAGTATTCCGATCATGGGGAACTGAAGTATTTTCAAAAAGGAAAAATAATTTTCATCATATTTAGATAACATACCGAAAAAATTTATACTTTAACATATTATGTTTATTTTTACTATATTCAGGTTAGAAAATACTATATTATTTTAGATTAATTACAAATTTATGACTCTGATTGTAATCAGCCTCTGCGAAATAATTAACTAATGCATACATGTTAATACAAAAATGTTTTTCGTGACAAAACTATTGTTTACAACAACCATCGTTTGCTCGCCGCAACACTACATTATCAAAAGGAATATAATATGAAGTAATTTTCAAAAAAATCTTTTTTTCCGTTTCATTTTCCCGATTAATTTTTCAAATCACCGAACAAAAATTTTTAGTATATTTAAAATGTTTGTCAAAAGTTTCCTGAAGAGCTAAGTAAACGGTAGCGAAATGGCCATCGAAATAATATAATAAAAAATTTCCATTGTTTAATTTAATGGAATATGATATGGTTATTTTGATTATACCACAATCATGTTTCTTCAGCCGTAAAACAAATTACTTTTACTTACTTTATATTTTTCCTTGGACGATTTTTCTTTAACAATCAATTTTGAACTTTAAAAAATAGGGTTGCCAAATGGTCTGAAATGGCCTGGATTATCCAGTTTTGGTTCAAATGACCAGTTTCCAGTTAGAATACAATCTATCCATTTAAAAAGAATTTCTTTAGTTTTGAAAAATTATTTTTAATTAAAAATAAATGTTTTTTGACCTTTTTAAATAATTTTTCTTGTCTAATTTTTTAAAATTTTTAAATAATTTTAATGTCTTTTGGTTTTTAAATTTTTCTGAGAATGTAAATGTTTTAAACTTTTGAGTTATTTGACTTGAATGTTTTTTGAGTTTTATGGCCTATTTCTAATTTAAGAAAGAACATTTTCATTCGCTTTCTATGCGAAAGAACATTTGTTTCGATTTCTCTACGCACGTTCTAAGCGAACAGTGACTCGAACGAGAACTCGAATGAAAACGTAAGTGGTTTCATATAAAATTTGATTTCTCTGCTAAGAACGTGTTGTCAACACTGAGAATGAAATGTCAAAATCTCTCACTTTTGGTTTTGCTTTCGTAAAAGAATTTTCATAAATAAATTAAAATAGAAATATAACGCTTAAATAAAAAACGTTGTGATAAAAAAATATATGTACAAATGGAATACAAGTGGTAAGTATAAAATATGCATATGATGTACATACATATGTATATACATAGGTTTTTAACAATTTTTTTTTTAGTTTAAAGAAATCAACAATGCAGCAACTAAAGACGTTAGTGCTGTTTATGGAAGAAAATCCTGATTTAGCCAGGGGTACTCCAGTCTTTGGTGCTAATAAGTTTCAGGTAGACGAGAAGTGGGAAAAGCTCTGCAGCAATTTAAATGCGCTTGGACCTCCTTCACGTACTATTGGCGAATGGAAAAAAGTTAGTAATTATGTTTACATGTTAGAAAAAAACCCATTAAATATTTATGGTTTTATAGACGTGGGCAGATTTGAAATCGAGAACAAAAAAGAAACTTGGTGAGAACCAAAAGAGCCTTAGAGAGACGGGGGGTGGCTTATACCGCTACAACAACTTAACAGAGTTAGAGGTTATTATAGACAGGACGCTGTTCGTATCGTCTGCTGTAGCACCCGGAGGAAAAGTGTTTGGTTTAAAAGACCAATCAATTGATGATTGTTTTGTTGCGCTAGTGGAGTCACCAAGTAGGTGCAGCAAATCTGTTGCAGTGGTTACTCCAACTAGAACCTCGGAAACTTCCCAGCAGATAAATAAAACTTCTACCAGTGAACAAAAATCACCTCGATATGTCCACCAAAGCTCTAAGGAACAGCAACAAAACACCACCGCTGTTACTGCTGCTACAAAACGTCAGGAAAGTTGCTTCAGCGACGATGAAAATTATGCAGTAGCCTCCCATTCGGCAAAAAAGAGAAAAGTGGCTAATGAGCAAATAAATATTATCCGCCGACAGCTAAGAATAGCTGAGAAAAATGCTGCAACAGCTGCTGAACAAGCCAATTCCATGAAAAGAATGGCTGATGCTGCTGAGGTGCAGGCTGAAGCAGCAAAGAAGATGGCTAATGCCGCTGAAACAACAGCAGCTGGTATAGCGGACCTAGTTAAAGCCACAATAAGGTTAGAAAAAATGTTAGAAAAAAATTCTAAAAGCTAATAACAATTAAATTATTGTGGCTTTTTCCCCTTTGTTTTTAATGCTATAAGTTTTTTTTTTAATTACATATGTATGTGATTATGCAAAATGCATTAATTTTTAAAATGAATTGTGATTTTTTTTTTTTTACCCAAAAATAGTTTTTTATTACTTTATAATTTTTAAGTACATCTACGAAATGGATTTTAAAATTAACTTTTGAAAAATTTTAATAAATTGTTGAATTAATTTAATTGAAATGTTAAATTAGTTTTCTTTAATTTTTACAAATTTATGGCAATATTTCGTCTTATGGCACTTGCGCCTATTTCCTCTTCTTCCAACACATCTAGCACTTCACTACTCGTTTCCACTTCCACTTCAATTGTTGGCAATGGGCACTTGTAAGCTATGCACATATTATGCAGGGCACAACATGCATTGATTATTTGGGTAGTCTTGTTTGGAGAGTAATGAAGTCCTCTGGAACCTATAATAGAGCGGAATCTGTTCTTTAATACTCCAAAGCAACGCTCAACAACGTTGCGTGCACTAGCATGTTTTCTGTTGTACTTTCTTTCTTCAGTACTGTTTGGATTTCTGAATGGCGTCATTAGATATGGTTTTAGTTTGTAACCAGCATCGCCTAGATAAATGTTAGCAAATTATATTTATCAAAAAATGAATTCACCAGTCTACAAAAACTATGCAAACATCTTACCAAGAATCCATCTATTTCTTTGACCATTTTCATACTCATTTCGAAGTTTTTGGTCAACTAGACTTTGTTCCCATACAAATGCGTCATGATTGGCCCCAGGGTGCCTGGCATCAACATATGTTATATATGTTTTGTTGTCACATATCTAAAAAAGTAGGAATTAAATTTTAAATACATATATTTAATAATAAAATAGTATTTTGTTAGCTTACCACCATGACATTTATACTGTAATAGCCTTTTCTATTATAGTAAAGGTGTTTCAGATGATCTCCTGGTGATTTTATTCTCACATGGGTTCCATCAACGCAGCCAATTATGCCGGGAAAGCCGGTGGATTGAAAAAAATCCCTTTTGTTTTCGTCTTCAGAACGAAACATTTTTATCCAATCTACACATATGAAGTTTTCAAAAAAATCAAGGCACTCTTTTATGACTCGGCATACAGTTGCTGTGGATGTTGACGAACACATTTCATTGCCAACTGTTTGCTGATAGCTCCCAGTGGCTAGAAAACGTAAAAATGTTGCCAGTTTAATGTCCTGGCGAATATTTGTGCTTTTTAAAGACTTAACTTCTTGATTTTTAAGTTTCTCCAAAAGAAAAAGAAAAACGTCTTTGGAAACGCGAAAGTTTGCAATAAACCTATTGTTAACATAATTTTATTTGATTTGCATGATATCATATATACATATGTATGTACTTACTGGTTGGTAGGCAGTTCCAGAACATTAAACCTATCTCTTAACTCTCTGCGATATACTTGAACAGTTTCATCATCGCTATCTATTTCATTTAAAAAGTAAACAGCCACCGATAAATCCATCTTTATCAAACAAATATGGCTTTTTGAACGCGATTTGCACTTTTCACTTTAATGTTTTATATTATCTATTAAGGCACTTTTATAAAATCAAAACAAGAAACACAAAAAAATTACAAATATTTTTCCTTTTTTTTAATTTTTTGCTTTTTTATTCATTGACACTGCACCAGCTGATCACACTTACACGGAGTTGTATTCTCTTTAGAACAATTTCGTAGTATTTTTTGATACTTTTAACAGAAATATCAAAATTTATGATATGGCATTGCTTCTACTTTTAAAGACGTAAGATACCAAAATTGACATACGTAAGCGAGTGCGAAAGAAAGTAAGTGCCAATGAGAAATCCAAATTGACTCGAATTCGAGCGAGTGCTTTTCGTTCGCTTAAGTTTTCTTTCTTAAATCAGAAATAGGCTGTTAAAGTTATGAGCATGTAAATGTTTAAATATTTAAATTTTTTGTCGTTTGGTTTTTGGGTTTTCTGTTTTTGTTTGAAAAAATAATTCCATTTTAATTTTGTTTTTCAAAAAAATCTTATTATTAGTATTTTTGTTTCCTGATGATGCCACCCAACGATGTGGCGAAATATTGAAAATATAAATAAAAAATTTTATTATTTATAAAACTGACCTAGTGCTTAATAAATTAGAAAAGAAAAATATTTTTAATTAATTAATTTCATATTTTCTACAGAAAAAAACATACCAAAGAGAAAGAAAACAAAATAAGTATGTTTCTTTACCTTTTGGGTAAAGTTTGTGAGAATGAGAGTAAGCAATGTTTTCTCTCATAAAGAGACAAAATAATATAAAAGTGCGGAAACACAAAACCTAAATTTTAAACACAAAATAAAAACTCAAAATATTTTGACTGTTTCAATAAGAAAAATTTCTTCCAATAAATCAGTTAAAATAAATAATAATTTATTTTGTTTGTGTTTTAATAAAATAAAAAAAAATATATTTCGTAGCTGGGGGACATCTCTCAAAGTAATAATTTTCTTTCGCAAAGAGATTCGTCAATATTTAAAAGATTTTCAGCGCTTAACATTCGTAGAAAAAATGTTCTTTAAATTTAAATGCTGTTAAAGGCCAGGATTTACTGTCTTGAGTATGACCCACTCGAACCATTTGCCAAAAATTGCATGTGAGCTCAACAATTATGATAGTGCGGAGTAAGAGAGTTTGTCCGCAACAGACCATTTAACAGATCGGTACGATTTTTTGAAAAAATTCATAAAATATTTTTATCTATGCGATCAGAGTTGATTTTTTTAAGATGAGGAGAAAAAACAACAAAATATTAACACCATATGTTTTTTGCATCTTTTTTGTATTATAATGTATCCTGGCCTCAAATAAATACCATCGTACGAATGACTAATATTTCATTTAATTAAATATTAATCATACGCTACGTGTCAGATTTACCCAAACTATTGTTCTCCATGTTTTCACATATATTTTGTTTAGAAAAGCCAAATTTATTTTCGTTGTCATTATTATTTATTATTATTTTTGCTAACAACTGCCCAGAGCTTATTATATTAAATGGTTTACTTTGTGCTAAAAGCTTTAGACATAAACGTGACGTTAAACTGACCAAACAATAATTTACAAAATTTTACTTTTTAAAACCGGTAGCAAATTCCATTGCACTGATATCAGTTTTGTAGCAGCTTATTAAAACATAATTTAGAGCTGTTATGGTAAAAATGAAAACAATAAATAAGCAATTGAAAGGCAATCCATAAATATGAGTTCATAATTTGTCATCGTTATAACTTTTTGTCATTTTATTTCAAGAATTATGTTTTTATTTAACAATTTATTAAGAGATAATGTGTTTTTTATTGTCAATTTTTTTCCTTCTTTTACTTTGGCATACAGTATTAAAAAAATATACATATAGAAAACTGTCGCCTACAAGGTCAATAATATTTTTTTCATGGATAGCAATATAAATCAAAATAATATGATGAGTTACAATGGATTTTAGCAGAAATGTTCGTTTATAATCTGAGAAATAGATGTAGAGATTTAAATTAAATTAATCCTTAAAAATATGCAGTGCAATAACAAGTTTCAACTAGTTATTTGAAATGTCTAAGCCATTGATCCCAGGCAAATAATAACAATCTTACGCTATGATCAATTTAAAAGGACTCTAATTTTGAAAAAGAGGACGTAGAATTATTCCAGAGTTTTCTGGCATTTATTTTTGCCATTAATGAACGCTTCTTTTTTCTTTTGTATCAAAACTTTCAGCAATAATTTTTGTAAAACATTCCTGATTAAGAAAGTCACTTGCTTCTCAGCTCTTTAGGCGACATGTTCTCAACATTTTTTTTTTATGCCTTTTTCTTCAAAAACTTTTTTCTTCTAAAGAAAAAAAAAGGCAAATGACACAAACTTTATGTACTCTTTAAAATTTTTTATTTGAGTTATAAAAACAATGTTAATCAAGTTACTTAAAAAAAGAAATAAAAAACTTATTTGACGATAAAAT
Source organism: Gymnosoma rotundatum (assembly GCA_916610165.2). Taxonomy (NCBI): domain Eukaryota; kingdom Metazoa; phylum Arthropoda; class Insecta; order Diptera; family Tachinidae; genus Gymnosoma; species Gymnosoma rotundatum. Next base: position 126,703,635 of record OU744340.1, on the reverse strand, counting down.
GTAGAAATTGACACTGTAAAGAAACACTAAGAAAGGAACATTTATTTACCTTTGGCAACAAGTTGACATGTTGATGCATGTTGAGTGCTAAAAAATGTCAAATGTGATAATAAAGATCTAATAAAAATGCAACAAGAATGTTAAAGAAAATTTAACGAGCGAAAGTCATCGTCACAACGTGCAGGAAGTAAACAAAAAAAGGAATAAAGACGTCTCCAAACTTTCTACACTCAATAGAATCAATTAAAGTAATAAAACTAGAAAACGTGTTAGTAAGTGATGTGTTTAAATTTTTATCTGTTTTCAGATAAGAGCGAGTATTATTAAGACATTATTTCAGCTTATTGTTGGAATTATAAAATTCCTTAATGATATTGAATGAAGATGAGATGACGAAATCATTTCAGAGTTTTATTTTGCAATAACCTATTTTTCCATCAGCTATTTATGAATTATAATAGAAACTAAGTTTTACATATTGGCTGCCTACTCGTCTCCTCTCTTTTTATTTTCTCTTAAAAATTCACATGTCCTTTGTAACCCCACTTAAAAATAAACATTTTTCTTTTTGTTATTCAATTTGTAGTTGCAAAAAATTAATGACTTTTCTTATGGCAAATAATTCAACATTTGTCATCAGTTCAGATTTTATTTCTTAAACGTGTATTCAAAAGCTAGCACTCACTCATCAGTCCTCCATCCTTTGTAAGTTATGCACATATTTATTGGAATATTTTGATAATATTTTTGCTCAAAATAAAATTTGGAAAAAGAAAACAAACAAAAAAACTCTTGTAGAAACACATATTCAAGCATTAAAATTCTTTTGTCATCCATCACTTTTTAAATGCCATCGTTTGCTCATTTTCATCAACAACAATTTTGTATTCATTTCATGAATAATGACTGAAATTTAAATTTCTGACTGATTGTTAGTTGGCTGCTGTTGGGAAATAGTGATGGCAAGTAGAGTGCGAAATTCGTAAGAGATGAAATCATGTTCACTCTACAATTGAAGTTCAAGGCCGTTTCTTTTGAAACGTTATAATTTTTTTTTTTTCAATTTACAATTTTTAACTCATGATGTTTTGGATTGTACCAGATATTTGTTTTTTCTGATCTTTTTAGCTTGTTTTTCAATCTTCTTATTTTTTTCTTTATTGTAACTTTTTAAACTACAATAAATAGATTTGGAATTAATCCCTTATATTGCTCTCAATATTGAATACAAGAACAAGTCGATATTTTTTATTTGTTTATTGTTACTCATTATCCCTGATGATGCTATCCAGAGGATATCGAAATGTTGGATGTTTAAGTAAATAAAGAAAATATTTAATATTAAAATTGACTTTAAGCTTGAAAAAATATTTTATTTTTCTAAACACTTTAATGGGAATGCATCCAATATCGATAGATTTTTATTGTCGATACAAAGTTACAAATTTCGAAATAATTATAGAAAAATTTTATTTTTTTGTTTTTTATTTAAGGATTAAAAATAATCAATCCATTTCTAAAAGCCGTTTCACTATTTTCACCCTTTTTTTGTTAATAATTTTTTTTTTTATTTTTATTTCATTTTTTTTTTTTATTTTTTTACTGATAACCAACAATTCAGGTAATTAACCCTGTACCACCAGGAATTGGGAAATTCACTTAACATTACACAAAAACAAGGAAAAACGCTATATTCGGCTATGCCGAAACTTACACACCCTTCACCGTCTATGTGAGTCTAGTTCAGTGAAGTAACTCCAATCAAAAAAGCAAATATTGGGGTGACAGAGAATTAAGAAACAAAAAAAATTTTGGTACTGCATATTTAACATAAATATGCGATCGGTTCTTAATGGGTTAAAAAAATTTTAAAAAATTAGTATTTCATTATATATTTTATTTTAATTTTTAAGCAATTAGTCTTTTATTTTAATTTTTATTTTTTATATAAATTTTCGATATTTCGCTACTTTATTGTGTATCATCATCAGGAAAACAATATTTATTAAATAACATAAAACAACAAAAAAAAATTTAATAAAAATGTTTATGTTGTTTTAATAAATATTTGCATTCCTGATGATGATACACAATAGAGTAGCGAAATTTAAATAAAAAATAAAAGATTTATTGCCTAAAAATTAAATAAAATATAATTAATAAAAAAGTCAAATAAAAACTTTATTAAAATATTAGTATTTCCTCAAAGATCTCTTCAAGAGCTTTAAAATGATACCCATATTGATATTTCAAACAATCAGAAAATTTCAGAGCCCCAAAATTGGGAAATTAATGTTATAATGTTTTTTTCTTATCATTTAATTCTTTATCGCCCCATATATTTATTTCTTAGATTAGAGTCTCTTTATTGTTTCAAATAACATGAAAAAATTAGAGGTAGGCGTGGTGTGTTGTCAGCTGCCACGAAGGATATGGACCGCTCTTGCCGATTTTCAATAGCAACTCTTTCGCCAATATATCTGATCGATTGACGTATTATTTATTTATTTAATTTTTTTTTTTTTTTTTTTTGACGAAGAGAGGGACATCGCTTAATCGACTTCGCTATACATAAGAAGTCAGAATATATACACTTTATTAGGTCGGAAATGGATATGAAATTACACACGAAATGACAATCTTATATATACCCTTCCACTTTTGTGATGAAGGGTATAAAAATTACAAAAAAAAAAAAAAGAGTTAAGTGTAATTGTGTATTATTATTCATGAGTGCTAGTGCTTTTTTTTATCACGTAACATTTCTGCTAATTTTTTATATATTAATTACAGTAACGAACCGAGCCCTAAATGCCATATTTAGTTGGTGAACTACAAGTATAACAATCAAAAACATCAATGAGCTGAAGATGACAGTTGTGTATCGTTTGTAAAAACAAAAAACTTTCATTCAATTTTTTTTTAATAATTTTCTAGTTTTAGTTTGTACAAGTATTCTTTTTGATCACTGAATTAAATTTATATTTCGTAGCGATATCAATATCGCCGTAATTTTTTCTTTAGTTTCGGTATCGTATCGGCTTAAAAGTCTTATCGAAGCATCTTTGCTCTTTACGTTTGAAAAAAAAATTAACAATAAATAATTTAAAAAAATACACCTTAAAACAAAAACACTTGAAAACAAATTTCTTTGAGACGGTAACTGTACATTAATTATATTGTAACCGAGAAAGATAGCGATGGGATTTTTTAAATGTCGTAAAATAAAATATGAAAGCAAACTTTAGAAAAAATATTTTATGCAGATATTAGTCTTTATAGGGACACTCTTTAATTTTAAATTTGTATCTGGCTGTAGAGGATTCAGCAATATAGAGATAGATTTCAATTGTCCGTCTATAACGGTTCAAAAGTTTGGCCATACATATCAAATTACACCAACTGTTGTAACACCATTTAATTTATAAATTTAAATATTTATACTTTATATTTTACCAGGCCAAGTAGTGGACATTCTGTCCAATTTTCAAGTGTTTGTATATAGCGGTTTAAAAAAAGGACCATGTAGGTCATATTACTTTAACTATGGGAACACCCTTTAATTTGTATACTCGTTGAGAGATTCTTTGGAAATTTCAGCTACCTGTTTATAACGGTTTAGAAGTTTGACCACATACATCACGTTATATCAACTATTGGGCCACCCTTTAATTTCAAAAATCCAAATTTTATACTTGTTATAGCGGAGTAAGAAAAGCAGGTTCTTTGTAAATTTCAACCGTCTGTCTACAGCTCTTCAAAAGTATCAAATTAAATTAGATATTGGGGCACCCTTTAAATTTTAATTAAGATTAATTATACTTTTTATCAAAATGATCATATTAATAGACATTCTGTCCAATTTTCAAACGTTTTACTATAAGGGTTCCAAAGTTAGGTCCGTATCGGTCAATTTACATCATCTCTGGAGACACCCTTTAATTTCTAAATTTATTTGTGTATTTTTTTTTTTTTTTTAATTTTAAAGTTGTGCGTTTATAATAAATGTAATAATATGTTATGTTGTATGGGGACACCCTTTTGATTTTAAAATTATAAACTGTTTTTAAAACGGTACCAACCGGAAAGCATAAACTTTTAAATAAATGTTAAAATCCGATTCAGAAATGACTGAGTACTGCGGGCAGAAATATAAAAAGTCGATTAAAAATAGTCATTTAATTTTCTAAGAAATATTGCACTGATGTTTTATTTGCTAATTTAACAATTTTTTATAATTTTAAATTAAAGCTCTCACAATCGGTCATATAAAACATCGATAATATTTCTCAAAAAATTTGCTTCAATATGGAAGAATTGTCTACCCTCTACAGCAGGTGGTGGTATAACATACACGATATTATTTACAACAAAAAAAAACGTTACAAATAAATCCAAAAACATAATTTCTTTTACCATTCTTATAGGATGCACTACAAAAAAAAGCTTTTATTAAAAAAAAATATTATTAATTTTTCATCAACAATCACGTATTGAAACATACGCTGGCTGACACACATTAATATGCATGATTTTGTTCTCTTACGTTTTTACATTCTGTTTCTTAAATTTATTTTTAAATGCGCAAATCTGAGAATTGTTTCTCATATTCATTTATTCTTATTATCGTTCGTATTTTATGCTAAAGGAAAATGTTTTATTTATAAGCAAACTAGATGAACCCGGTGTGCTTCGCTACCCCCCTCGTTATTAAATAAAATTAAAAGTATTGCGAAAATTTAATGACGATTGGTCCAGTAGTTAAGACTATATTACGATTTTTAATTTTTCTAAAAAGGGGCGGGGTCCCACCCACTTTTCTCCTGGTACGTATTCCTAATTATGCCAATACCATATGTACCAAATATCGTCGAGTTAGGTCAAAAAACGGCCAATATATGGCGATTTAAATTTTTGGGTTATATGGGCGGTGCCACGCCCCGTTGTCCAATTAAAACTTCATATAGCCTATTATTCCTTCCAGAGTCAGAGTAACATGCTGTGAAAATTTCAGGAAGATCGGTCCAAGGGTTTGGCCTCCTATAAAGCACAAACATACAGACAGACATTCATTTTTAAATATATAGATGATAATGGCAACAATGACAGTGTTGTTGTTGTTGTTGCTGGTGATAATAATAATGTTTCTTATATTTTACACATTCAATGGCATTCAGCCGCAAATAAAAACTTAACAAGAAACATTCATGGGCCTCATTGATTATGACATTAAGAGGGGGGCGAAAATTAATATATTCCAAAAATTTTGCTACAGCGCACAGAGGAGTATTTGATTTGAAAACCTGGCCAAAGTGATTAAACGAGTTTTGTTTTTCGTTTCACCTTAAAAAAATATATATTACAATCCTTGCAAGGACCACCAAAAGTAAATAAAAAACGCTTGCAATTTAAGCAACGTTCTTGAGCTCAAACGTGTTCCAAAACGAAAATTCTCTAGTCGTTGTAGAATTTTGTTGTCAATCGATCAGCATGATTGCCTTTTTGGCCACCTGTTGGGTCAAATATTCATCTGTGTTGCGCATAGACAGGGAGCTTTTAAAAATATAAAAGTTCAAATAAATGTACAGCTGCTAAATCAGTAAATTGAATTTAATTTAAATTAATTTAAATTTGGAATCTAGAATCTGTATCGTTAAGCGGAGTGTTATCAAAAGTTGTAAAATTTTGTCACTCTTATGTTCCGTAAGATGTTTAAAATAACCTAGCTATTTCCATAATTGCATTTAATTTGCATAATTGCGTAGAAGGAATAAAAGGGATGTTTTTGAAGTTTACACTCTTTTTAGCAGATACATTATTTTTAATTAATTATTTTCAAAAAATTAACTTATAAGAAAATTGTAACATTTTTAAAAAAAATCATGAAAATTATATTGTCCTCCTTAAAAGAATTTTTGTTTTTAATTTTCCTTTTTATGCTGTAAAATGAATTAAAAAATATTTGGATTTTTTGCTACACTATTTTTCTAAGTGTATTTATTTCATGCTTATGTATATGAAATAAAAATTCATCCCCTTAAGTCTTGTCATGCACAATTGTTTAATATTATAATTGAATGAAAAATGAAAAAGAAATCAAAAAATAAATTTTTTTGTAGACAAGCAGATTCGAAGGAACCACAATTGTATGCAAATGAAATTGTTTTTTTTTTATGTCATAAATAATGTCTCTGAGATTTGACTGTCAACTGGCTTAACAATATGCTTTTAATAAAAAAAAAATGTTCACAAGATTATTTTAAAAAAGACGCCAGCCTGAGTGATGTGCACTAAAAATTTATTATTTAATTGTTATGCAAATGAATTAATCTCCCCCTTAAAAAATAACGTTAATAATTATTTTTCTATTTGGACTTCTTCAAAAACAATTAAAACTAAAGTGATACTGTTACTTTTGGTGTTTCATCTTCTACAATTCTTCATATCAAAAAGTCTCTCCGAGTGAATCCATTATTAAACCGCCCAATCAATTACACAGCCCGACAAAGTTAAAAAAAAACTGATTCTAGTTAATTTGGGTTTCAAAATCAAATCTGTACTCAGTTCGTCGCTATCAGCTCTAGTTTTCATGATATAGCTTTTTTAAACCTTTCACTGTAAGTGAGGAGGGTATATATCAGTTTGTCATTCCGTTTTTTCCGAAAATATTATTTTATGTGTAATTGCTAGCTGATTAACGGGAATTTTATTTGTGCAATATTATTCAGAACATTATTTTTTCTTTTTGTACTCCAATTGCATATCGGAAGTTAGTTGCTTGTAAGAAGTGGTTTATTGCAGTTGGAAAAGTTTATTAAAAAAGTGTTGATCTAAATAGAAATGACTTTCAATAGAAGATGTTGTAAAAATTCAGCTGACACATTTTGTTATATTTGTGGAGAATACACCTTTAAAGAAAACATAAGATCTATTTCAGAATGTGTTAAAACATCGTATTTAGATTACTTTGGAGTTGATCTTGGTGACCAAGATAAAAGCTGGGCTCCACACATTGCGTGTAATACCTGCTGTGTAAATTTGCGATAGTAGACTTAAGGAAAACGAAATAGGTTTAAGTTTAGTGTGCCGATAGTTTGGAGAGAACCCAGAAATCATTTGGACGACTGTTACTTCTGTTTAGTGAGCATTGCTGGTATTAATAGGAAAAATCGAAATAAATGGCAATATCCCGATTTACTGTTAGCGCGCTGTCCAATACCCCATTCCGAAGATGTTCCCATTCCAAAACTGAATGATTCTTCAGAGCTGAATACGGAGTTTGAATATAATACCGCTAATGATCTAACTGATTGCGATAGTGTTTTCGAAGACACAGAAGCTATTCCTCAACGTTTTAATCAATGCGAGTTGAATAACTTAATTCGAGATTTGGCCTTATCGAAAGAAGCGTCTGAATTTTTAGCTTCTAGGTTAAATAATAAGAATTTGTTAGCACGTAGAACAAAAATAACTTATTACCGCACTAGGGTTAAAGATTTTTTAAAATTTTTTACTAAGGAATACAATCTGGTGTTTTGTAATACTGTAAATGGTCTTATGCATGAAATGGGGCTATTCAAGTATCCAACTAGCAATTGGCGCCTCTTCGTAGACAGTTCCAAGAGAAGTTTGAGGTGCGTCTTATTGCACAATGGCAATGTGTATGCATCAATTCCAATTGCGCACTCCACAACAATGAAAGAAGAATATAACAACATTGCATTAGTGATGAAAAAGATAAAATACCAAGACCACCAATGGATCATTTGTGTTGATATAAAAATGGTAAATTTTCTTCTTGGACAACAGTGTGGTTATACCAAGTACCCTTGCTTTTTGTGTCTCTGGGATGCAGATCCAAGCAAAAACATTGGCGTCAAAAATATTGGCCTACGAGAGAAAAAATGATTGTTGGCGATAAAAATATTCTAAATCAAGCTTGAGTTGCACGTCAAAAGATCGTCCTACCACCGTTGTACATTAAATTAGGGCTCATGAAGCAGTTTGTTAAGGCTCTGAATTATGATGGGGAATGTTTTGCATATATTTGCAGCAAAATGCCTAATCTAAGTAGAGATAAGATTAGAGCAGGAGTTTTTGACGGTCCCCAAATAAGGCAGTTTATGAATGATAACGATTTTGATAAGTCAATGCCCGAAACTGAATGAAATGCATGGACATCATTCGTGCAAGTTATAAAAAATTTCTTGGGAAATAATAAAGCTCACTTAGTGGAGAATATGCTGGATAAGTTCAGAGACCTTGGCTGCAACATGAGTATTTAAATCCATTATTTGCACAGTCACTTGGACCGATTTCCTGAAAATTTGGGTCATTTAAGCGAAGAACTAGGAGAAAGGTTTCACCAAGATATCAAAATAATGGAGATGGCAGACTACTGTTGGAATTTGAAAAGAGACTCTTATCCGGCTGTTCATTTCAGATTGTCTCTTAAAATAAGCTTTACATTCTGTAACTAGAATTATATTTATATTATGTTTTTAATGCTTTGTGAGAAATTTTTTTATTTAAATAAAACTGTACGAAACAGGTTTACTTCTTTGTTTTTATTTAACTCCTATGGAAAAGTTTTACTTTTTAAATACTTAAAAAAAGCTATATCATGAAAACTAGAGCTGATAGAGACAAACAGATTACAGATTTGAATTCAGCGCACCCAAACTAACTACAATCAGTTGATAAATTCAAAGAAGCAAATTGAATGTTGGCCAGCGATTCACAAATACGTTTATTCGTGGAGTTTCAAAATTTTTATATCCCATCTCCGCAGGAAAGATGTTGATAAAAGCAACTGCGAAGACAAATGCCTTTTGAACTCCGGAAAGAGGGGCGGAAAGTGATTGTTACAGTGGCTGCCAAAAGAAACATTTACCCCACCTAAAGCAACTCTATGGTTTAATAGACAGATACTATGAATGCAATAGAACGTCTGCTACTGTTTTAGATGATAAAAGAATGAGGGGGCAAATTACTTCACAACTTATCTTTAGAGATTGTAACGAATCCTTCCAGAACACTGGAAAGGTCTTAAGTTAAAGTAAATTAAGTAAATTAAGGCATTTTCTCGGATAGCCAAGCTGCCATTAGATCACTTAGTTCTTATGAGTTTGACCCCAGGCTAAGTTGTATTGTTTTGTTAAAAGGAATTGTAAAGCAATATCAATGCGGTTACTTTCTGCTCAAGTTCAAGCAACGCTGTTATAGAAGACAAGTAGCCAAAGGTTAGGAAAGTACACCAATAATTAAACCTGATCCATTTTAAAAATATGGTTCAAACAGAATCCGAGAAAAAAAAATATAACAAGATAAAGTTCACCAAAAAAAGCATGTTATTCTTCATTGACATAAAGAATTATGGCCAAAATAAAATTTTAATCACTTATGTCTTCTAAGAAAAATAATTTAGAAATCTGACGTTTTTATAGTTCATTTTAGTTTAGGGAATCACGTCCGTAGACTTGGAGGCAACATATTGATTTTGTTAATATAATGAGAAGATTTCAAAATATATTCTAAACAAGGAGTAGGATGGAAGATGATGATCCGGTAACACTAAAGTTGAGAGTAATTCTCAGATTCACTTACGAGAAGTTGCTTCAGCTAAAGCATGATTCTCTCAAACTTTTAACAGCATTTTTCCCTTTAAAATAATAAATAAAAAAATTATACGACTGTAACCCACACATGAAAGTCTTAATACCATGTAAGGGTCACATTTAAAATTGAAAGTTAACAGTTTGAAAGATAAGTCCACATTCATTAGAAACTCGGACTAATGAAAACACGCCTTAGTTTTTAAATTTATTGCTTATGCTTGTTTTTATAGCGGACAAATCCGTAAAAATCAGGTGTAAATTCTAAATGCCTGCCTACAAAAGTTGAAATCTAGAGCCATGTATGTTACTATAGGAACACCCTTTATGTTAAAGTTTTATTTGTAACTTTTAAAACTTGTTCTAGTGCCGGACATAAAAATACTTTAGGTGTCTTTGCTTATGCAAATGTATCCTCTCTGCTTATTACAGTGCAAAGAAAACAACATTGTAAAAAATAAATTAATTAATTCGGCTTAAGTTCATTTTTATACCCTTCACCACAAAAAGTGGAAAAGGGGTATAATTAAGTTTGTCATTCCGTTTGTTATATCTACATGTCCATTTCCGACCCCATAAAGTATATATGTATATTCTGAGTCCTTATAGACAGCGAAGTCGACTGAACGATGTCCGTCCGTGTTAGTGTTGAAATAAACTTTGCCAAGATACACATGAGCTAGAAAAAATTTAAATACGCCAAGCAATCAGACATAGTGTCGAAAGAGGTGCCAACGAAAATCAGCAAGGTCCCTCGAGGCAGCAGGCAAAATACTACGCGTGCCTCTAATTTTACCATTTCATTTGGAACCAATCTAATTTAGTGAAGTAAGAAAAAAAACATCAAGTGAAAAAACTGGTGTTGAAATCAAGTTCGCCTAGAAACTAGATCAGCTAGAGAGATCTTTAATACGCCAATCGATCAGACTTTGTTTCGAAAGATTTGCTATTAAAAATCAGCAAGAGCGGATCAAGTCTTTCGAAGCAGTGGGAAAAACACCACGCGTGCCTCTAATTTATTCAAATTATTTGGAACAATGGAGTATTTTCAATCAAAAATAACAAATATATGGGCCGCTAGAGAATCAAAAAATAAGAAGAAAACATTAAGTGAATAAATTGGCGCTCGCCCATATTTTCCGAGTTACGAGCCTCTGAAATATTGTAATTTTTGAAGATATCAATATGGGTATCATTTTAAAGCTTTTGAAGAGATCTTTAAGGAAATACAAAAATTTTTTTAAAATGCTTAACCCATTAAGAGCCGATGTAATTTAATGTGTATATGCAGTACCAAATTTTTTATGTTTTAATTCTGGCTCACTCCAATATTTGCTTTTTTGATTGGAGTAACTTCACTAAACTAGATTAACATAAAGGGTGAAATATATATAGAACCGAATCCTATAGCCGAATATAGGACACTTGCTTGTTTTATTTTAATTCTAAAAAATATAAAAAAAAAATTTTTGAAAATTTTTAAATAATTTTTTTTATAGAAAAAGTTTAAGAATTTAAAATAAAAAATGAACTTAAGCCGAATTAAAAATTGCTTTTGTTGTTAATTGTTTTTAAAAAACTAAAAACTGTTTAACAATAATTTTATGAATATCACGTTACTTCCGCAGCATGCTTTAATTTATGGTATTATTTGTTAGAGCGCTTAATTAATACGACTTGAAATTTATAGAAATAAAGCCAAAAAGAAATAATTCTCATATTCTTGTTTAGAAAATTTATACCGACTGATAAAAAGTGTCTAAAACTGTGCCTGATTTGCCAAATTGTGATATTTTTAATTTAAAATTTATTGTTTATTTAACATATTTTATTTAGACATTCCTTTTTATTCTCCTTTCTTTACAGGTATGTAATTATGCACAACAAAAATATCCAATAACTAATTCCAGAACAGGTGAGAATTACAAACAATCGAACATAATTAAAAGGATTGAAGTAATTTATTTGTTAAATAAAAAAATTTATATTGACATCATTGCAACGCTAAAACGTATAAAATCATTCATTGAATGCTGTTGATAAATACATTTAATGCCACAACGTAATTTAGCAATTTGGGCATCCAGCCAACAAAATTGCTACTTCATATATGAAATAAAAAAAATAACAACTAAAACATAACATTCACATCACTGGTATTTGTAATATATTTTCTATGAATGCACACATCCGAAGGCTAAATTGTTATTGTAACATGCTGATGATGAAAATGATAATGATGGATGCTTTTATATCAATGGCGTGATAATTATCAATATTCAACGCATTTATATAAGACAGCCACTTAAGGTAAAAGAAAAAAAATTTAAACAAATGTAAAAGCTGTAGAAAACAAAATGGAACCTCTCGTTGCTACTTAAAAGCCTTCGAGTAGCAAGTTGCCACGTAAACTAACCGAGCTCAATAAAATCTTTGTTGTCATTGCCCATAGACAAAGTAAACTATTTTATGCATTACCATCAGCGAACATACAAACATTAAAAGAGTCGCCTTACTCTCATTAATAAAGCTGTTTGTTTACTGCAGCCACTTTTGCTTGTCCTGCAATCTGGTCGAGCTACTCGTAATGTTTATGTAAAATTGTGTTTATGAAGGAAGTAATAACACAACCCTTGTTTCTCTGAGTTATTATATTTTCTATGATTATATGATTGGGTTAAATAAAAAAAGAATTGAACATTTTTATAAAGATTTTCTTATTGGCAAATTGTCAATTTCCAAAAACTAATTCTCTTTGGCAGAATTTTTTTTTTTTTTTTTTTTGTAGTTTGCACACAGTTTTTTTCTTACGAATATTAATTAGATCAAATCAATATGAATTATGAGTTATAACACACTTTTATATAACGAATTAAAAGACGTGGCACTTTGAATTTATAATTTTAAAGTAAAAGCGTTTTAAAATTATCCCGCGTGAAAGTGCGTGAGCATTTATGACAATTTTTTTTTATAAATGTGTGTGTTTGTGAAAAAAAAAATTCATAAGAGTACGTAAGTGTGCGTGACTAAAAAATTCTGCGCGAGCACACGTGACTAAAAGTGCTATTGACCTTAAGAAGAAAACCCTCAAAAACTTTCTCAGGCCGTATCTAAAAACTTTATGAATCAATCCAGTCGTTTGGCAGGAATTAATTTTTGCCAAGAAAATGATCCAAATCACCTTAAGGGACTTCCTACAAAACACAAAACTGTCTGAAAAGTGTAAACAAATATTTAGCAAATTTATGTAAATTAATTAATAATATTTAAAGACTTATTTTGCCATTAGTGTAATATAATAATTAGTGCAAAATTTCCCACTTAAGTCTAGAATGACAACTAATTTTTCTTTATTTTTATATTTCCTACTTCTTTTGTTCTACTTTTTGTCGTAATGTTGTAATTAGGTGATATTTAATATCATGTCTTCTTGATAAGTATGTATGCAAATCAGCCATATTTCTCCTTCTTTGAATTAAACTAATGCGTGTTTTCTTGTTGCTGTCAGGTAATAACAGGGATGTAAAACGTACTCATTTATAATTCATTTCGTGAAAATGGTATCTGTGAGTTAAATAAATACATTATTTCAGTTCGATAATAACTAGCACTTTTTAATTTGAAAAAAAATATTAGATTACCACTTTAATTTTGTTAAGTAAAAAAAATTATAAATTTTTCTTTTAATAAAGAAAAAAAAAATAAATGCTTATTTACGAATATTCGATTACTCTATGAAGCCACGTAAATCTTTCAATATATTATGCCAAAATTTGAGAAAAATTATTCGATTACTTAGTGGAAAATTATTCGATTACTGTTTGACGAATAATCGAGTGCCCGTGACGTGCGCCACAGTAGGCAATAAAATATTTTTTTCAATTTCTGAAATTATTGTGTGACGAATAATTGAGTACTCGTTATAACCACTCCTTCAATATATTGCGCCAGTACCAAAAACAATATTTTTTCAGTTAGTAGAAAATTATTCGACGAATAATATAGTACCAGTGAAGTCCACCCCTGCAACATATTACTCCAGTGCAAAAAAATTATTTTTCAATTAGAAAAAATTATTCGATTACTGCTTGGCGAGCAAACGATTAATCGTGACACCTACTACTGCTATATATTGCTCTAGAGCAAGGAAAAATATTTTTTTTTTTAATAAAAGAAAAATTATTCGAATTCTGTTTGACGAATAATCGAGTACCCGTGTCGTCCACTCCTGCAACATATTGCGCCACAGCAGATATCAAAGTTTTTTAAAAATTTTTCAATTACTGTTTGACAAATAATTGGGTGCTCATGACGTCTGCTCCTGCAATGTATTCCGCCAGTTCAAGAAAAACAATATTTTTTTTTCTTTAGTGAAAGATTATTCGAATAGTATTTGGCGAATAATATAGTACCCGTGATACCCACTCCTTGAATATTTTTCTCCAGAGCAAGGAACAAATTCTGTTTTAATTAAAGAAACAATATTCGATTACTGTTTGATGAATTACCGATTAATCGTAACGCCTATTACTGCTATATATTGCTCCAGAGCAAGGAAACAATTTTTTTTCAATTAGTGAAAATTATTCGATTACTGTTTGACGAATAATCGAGTACCCGTGATGCCCACACCTTCAATATATTGTGACACATCAGGGAACAAATAATTGAGTGCTTGTGACGAATACTCCTACAATATATTGCTCCAGAGCAAGGAAAGAAATATTTTTTTTTAATTAAAGTAAAATTATGCCATTACTGTTTGTCAAATAATCACGTAATCGTGACACCTTTTACGGCTATATATATTGCTCCAGAGAAAAGAAAAATTTATTTTTTTTAATTAGCGAAAATTATTCGATTATTTTTTGAAGAATAATCGAGTACCCGTGGTAACAAAATATTGTTCAATTACTGTTTGACAAATAATTGAGTGCTTGTACCGCCTACTCTTACAATTTACTGCTCCAGAGAAAGGAAAAAATATGTTTTTTTATGAAAGAAAAATTATTCGGTTTCTGTTTGACGAATAATCGAGTACCCGTGACGCCCGCTCCTAAAATATTTTGCGCCAGAGCAAGAAAAAAATACTGATTTAATTAGAGAAAAATTATTCGATTATTTTTTGACGAATAATCGAGTAATCGTGATGCCTACTACTGCTATATATTGCTCCATAGCAAAGAAAAATTATTTTTTTTTTTCAATTAAAGAAAAATTATTCGATGATTGTTTGACGAATAATCGAGTACACGTGACGCTAACTAATTTCGGAATCTAGGAAAATAGAACAGCAAGGGTAGTGATTGTGGGTAATCGATTTAAACTTTTTCACAGAAAACATTACAAAAAATCTAATAACTAATTCCTTCTCTAACACGGTATACGATTCAATGGCCACCCGATCATAAATGAAGTAACTATTAATAAAAAGCGTGTTATACGGATAAAAGTACGTTTCTCGGCAAATAAATCCTTAATATCAAACATATCGATGTTTTAGTCAGTCAATTGAGTTTGATGCTTAACTTTCTCCCATGAGCTTGTTTGCCCTATCTTGACACATTTAACACCTGCACAATTGACATTAACGCAACGATCCATAAATAAAAGTAGAACAACGAAGAAGATGAGATTAAGTGAAGTAAATCTTGCAGCTTCTCAGAAAAAAACGCATTTTGTTGCTTTTTTAAATCTAAAAAAATTTGTTTGCCGGTCCTTCAAGCATTTAAATAAACAACACCTGAACTTCTTTCTTCATAAATTTAGACTTTAAAATAAATGTGAATTTAAATCGGAAAATTTATACTTTTTCGGAACTTTTAACTTTGTGTTAGGGTCATCCATCACAACAATTCGGAAGATTAGCAGAATGGCTTATGATTTTATAAAATTTTGTATACAAGGTGACCATGCCTGGCTAAGAGGCTCATTCTTGTATAAAATTAAGTCATGTGTGAACTTGACTAAAAGAAAGCAAGAAAGAAGTGCAGAAGCATATTAATCTTTCTTAAGGTTGGCAAGTGTGAGAATAAAGTTTTGTTTATCCTTTTCTGTTTAAATGTCAAGCAGAATGAATACTCAAGGTTGATTATTACAAAGAACACGAGCTATAGAATGAATGAATGAATGCCTACTAATGATGAATATTTTTATAAATGCTTTAAAATCATCTTCACCAGTTCGTATTAAAAACAAAATAAACGTTTTCCATGAATTTTGTAAAAGTAATTAAAAAAAATAAAAGCAAATGTCGTTTTAATGTCAAGCGCTACGACAAGGAGAACTTGGATTCTTTTTATTAATAAAATTATATGTTTAGAAAAACCTTAGAAAATAAAATAAAGTGCTGGATATTTAAGAAAATAATAAAATAAAATAAAATAAAATGTTTCTTTTAAATGCATTTTAACATCAATTTATCGTCCTTATGTGGAGATTGTTAAAAAAAAAATATCATGTGGATTTTAAGTTGCTCTCTCGGAAAGCAATTGATGTTTTTTCTTTAAGTGACATTGAGAAATATACAGGCTTAAAACAGGTGGCCCCCAAATAAATGCTCGTAAATTAAAGGCTGTATTAAATACATAGTTGACTTAAAAGAGAGAAGTGTGCCAAAATAGGGCAATTATTTTTATGTTGCAAAACAAAAAACTTTTTACGAGTCACATTAGTTGTTTCATCTTACTGCTCTGAAATATAAAAATAAATTGTCTTTTGTTTAGCAAAATTTAAATTTTTTCTTAACAATAACAACAAAGAGAACATGTAAAAACTGAAAATGTAAAACAAAGCTTGAGAGTATAATTATCAAGTAATTTTGAAACATACTTAAGATTAAACAACAAATGAGTACAAATTTTGTTGAATTCCTTTGCATTATTTTCTGAAAAGAATAATTTAAAATAAGCTTGTTACTCTCATCCTATAAAGTTTAAATAAAATTTTTAAGTTTAGCAATTTAAAGGTGATTCACAGGTTCTTTTTTAATTTTTTTTAAGGAATATAAAAATAATGGGTATTTTTTTAAGCCCCGTAGAACTTTATATTATAAAAAATAACACTAAGAATTAAATTTTGATGAACAATTTTTTTCTTATTATTTTCAGTAAATTCTGGCAAATCATTATGAATAGACTCACGATTGAACAATGCTATTATCTCATCCATGTTTACTTTGAAAGTCAGTCATCAATTCGAGAAATTTGTAGACGACTTCGCGATTTTTATCATCCGTCTGAGCAAGCCATATGTTGAACTGTGGATAGATTTTGAACCACGTGCTCCCTAGAGAATACAATAACACCAACACGTCGAAAGAATGTGCGTGCAGAAGAGAATATGGCTGCTATTAACGAAAGTATGGTAGAAGATTTAAATTTATTGTTTCGTCGTCGGTTGCAGGAATTGGGGCTTTTTCCGTTCAGTACGTGGAACATTTTGCGCAAAGATCTTAGCCTACACCAGTATAAGATCCAGGTAGTGCAGGAATTAAAGCCACGAGACCATTATATGCGTCGTACTTTAGTAACAGTTAGTAACGGACTCGTTGTTTTCTCGCCAAATTGAGTTCTTCGATGAGACTCATTTCTGGCTTAACGAGTTTGTTTATAAGCAAAATTGCCGCATACGTGGTGAGACTAACTCACAAAATACCCTACAGACTCCATTGCATCCAGAAAAATGCACCGTTTAGTGTTGTTTATAGGCGGATGGCATCATAGGACCCTATTTCTTCAAAAATGATTAATGATTTTTGGTTTGAAAATTTGGTTGATCTGGCCGAAATGTGGTGTCAACAAGATGGCGCTATGTGCCATACGGCCACTGCAACCATAAAAATTTTATCGATAAATTGATTTCGAGAAATGAACCTGTCAATTGGCCTCCCAGGTCGTTCGATTTCACACCTCTCGATTATTTTCTGAGGGACCACGTGAAGTCACTGGTTTATGCTGATAAAACCAGCAACTATTGACGCTTTGGAGGCCAACATTGTTAATTGTTTTCGTGACATACCGCCAGCACTACTTAAAAAAGTGACCAAAAATTGGACATCCAAACTAGGGTTTGTCATGAGCAGCTGCGGTCGCTGTATACCCGAAATTATTTTTAAATATTAATGCCATTTTCTTATCTTTCGTATAAAAAATTCTTTGTTCCAGTTTAATTTCTCGTGTTATTGTTTACAATTTAAATTTCTATCGGGCTTAAAGGAAACACTCTATATTAGACCAACACGTTTCATTGCTACAGCAGGTGACGATTGTGTTAAAATATTTTATAATTTTTTTTATGTTTTCTTTTGTTGTTTTAACAAATTCTTAACCAATATTCAAGAGTTTTTTCGAGCTAATTCGTCTTATTTTTAAGTGCTAAATTAACGTGAAGGACTGTATAAATAACTGCTGGTTCATAGTGACTATTTTTAAGATTATGAAGTTTATTTACGACGAAAGAATTTTTTAAAATTAGAAAACAAAGAAAAACCAAAAATTTCAAAGGCACAAAGGCGATTGAGCTTTTGCTTTCTATTGCGCATCTATAAGAGCTAAAAAAAAATTAATTAAAATTCTTTTCACGCAATTGTCTTTTGTTTGTAATAATAACATCCTTTTATTTGTCAGAAACGAACTTAACATCGTAACAATTCAAAGCACGAAAGGCGTGAGCATATGCAACACACCCAACTTCTGGCTGTATTAATAAAACATAACGAATCGATTACAGCAAAGCTATTTTTCAGGATAACTATCAAAAAGTAGAAAATCAAAAATATTCTAATTTTGGGAATTAGCAAATTTCGAGATTCCTTTCGTATCAAAATATAATTTTAATAAAAGCCACACATTTTTTGCAAATCAGTTCAGGAGTTCGGCGAAAAAATATTCAACCATTGGAAAAGTCTGTAAAGCTTAAACTTGAGGCTTAGGCTTACTAAATTATTTATTTTAATCGTCTCAACCATTTTAAAAGTACAAAATAATTTCCAAAATATTTAATTTTTGTCCCACTGTGCAAAATATTTAAATTATTTTAATATTATATTAAACTTAAATTTTTTTTCAAAAAGAAACTGTTTTAGAAGAATTCAACTAAAAATATTTTTCTTATAATTTTGTACAGCAGTTTCAAGCATTTCGTAATATAAAACTGCAAATAAAATGTGAAATTAATTTAATTATAATTAATTTAAATTGCTAGAAACAAAATTTTTACTATATTTTAGACTTTAAGTTTCTTTTTTAAATACCGAAACGTTAGAGAGCTCATATTTGATAAAATAATTTTCATTCTCGGTTTCTTGTGCCTTTTTGTATTTAGAATTCGCCTTAGTCCTTTTTTATGATTCTTCCTCTTTGTTTTCTGTTCATTTCATTAGTCTTTGTGGTTACACGCTTGGTTGGTTGCTTTCTAGTGCTGCAACTCAAAAATTAAAAAAAAAAATTATTTATTTGTGTAGAGGGTTGTATGTCAGAAAGGAAATTGCTTAATAAAACAAAGTTATAAACAAAAAAAAATATCGTGATTTATAATTTATTTAACAGCAAAAACTTCTTGGCCTTTGCGCTTTGCATTTTTCACTTAAATATTTTAATGCTTTTTTATGAGTGAAATGTTCAGCAGGAATTTAACTTTATGAATTTATAACACACAGGCTAAACGAACTTGAGTTTGACTAAGCACAATGGAAAATACATAAAATAAAAAAAAATATAAATATTTAAAATTATTCGGATTTTAAAACGGATGAAGCCACAACCGTGTAAAAAACACCAAACGGTGAATTTTTCTAAATTCAATGCACACTGTAGGGTATTTTGTGGATTAGTCTCACCCCGTATGAGGCAATTTCGCTTATTAACAAACCTGTTAAGCCAAAAATGAGACTCATCGCTGAACACAATTTGGCGTCAAAACAATGGGTCAGTTAGTAACTGGTCCAGAGCCCAATCGGCAAAAGAAAGACGATTTTATTGGTATCGTAGCTTAAATTACTGCACTAGCTAGATCTTATACTGGTGTAAGCAAAGATCTTTGTGCAAAATTTTCCACGTAGTAGACGGAAAGAGCCCCAATTCCTGCGACCAACGATGAATCGATAAATTTGAATCTTCTTTCACACTTTATTTTACAACAGCCATATTCTCTTCATATTGAATTCTCTAGAGAGTGTGTGGAACGAAATCTATCCACAGTTCGACGGATGGCTTGCTCAGACGGACGATTATGTGCACCATAAAAATCTCGAAGTCGTCTATAAGTTGCTCGAATTGATGATTGATTTTCAAAGTAAACTTGGTTGATTTGATAGCGTTGTTCAAGCGTGAGTCTATTCATAATGATTTGCCAGAATTTACTGAGAATAATAAAAAAAAAGTGTTCATCAAAACTTAATTTTTAGTGTAATTTTTAATAATTTTAAGTTCAATTATGCTTAAAAAAAGTTGAGGTACATTTTCTGATATTTTTTATTTTTTTTTTTTTTCTTTTTTTGTATTAAATTAAAAAATTTGCACTAATAAATTTTTCATTGCTACTCTCTCTTATTAAAATTTTGATTAACTTTTCCTTTTTAAAAAATATAACAAATTCTACCTCCTTTTAAATTTCTAATCAAGAGAATTTATAGAACCTTGAAAAAATGTGCAAAATTATTGCTGTTGCTTTACTGTTTTGCAAATAAAAACAACAATATTATTTTTTAGTTTTTATTGAAGTGCTTTAAAGAAATCCCCCAAAGCAAAAATTTTTATTTATTTTCTTTTCCGTTTTTATTTTGAGTCGAAATGCAAAGCAAAATAATAAATTGACTTCAAACTCTGCATAATTGAAGAAAAGAATAAATATTTAAGTTTTAAGAATAATTATTGAAATAATTTTTGCTTTTAAAAATTCACTTCAATTTTACAAAAAGTAAATTTAAATGGGAGCAACCACACACACACACACACAGTAGTACACACTTTGTGTTAATTGCAAGAGATTTTCTCTTACCGTTAAAAAAAAGTACTTAAACATAAAGAGGGCACCCTTAAATATATTTCAGACTGATTGTGGTCTTTTAAGTTTATAATAATATTCATGTTTGTGGAAGTTTCAAGTGTCTGCCTATTACCGTTGAGAAGACAAAGCTATATTGTCAAAATCACGTCTTCTATGGGACACCTCTAAATTTGTTTATTTTTATTTATAAATATTTTGCTATACGGGATAAAGGAAAACACACTGTGTGTATAAGTTTCAACTTTCTGTCTACTACGATTTTAAAGATAAAGCCATATTTGTTTAAATTGCGGTCTCTATTGAAACACCCTTTAATTCTCAAACTATTGCTCACACTTATTTTTATAGCAGACATATTTTTGGATGCTCTGTGTAAGTTCTAAATGTCTGTCCACTAGGTTGAAGAAACTAAAGCTGGATATGTAAAAATCACGTTACTATAGGGACACCCTTTATATATTAGTTTAATTTAAACTTTTATACTTGTTTTTAAAGCGGACATAAAAATATTTAAATTTAAAAGAAAACTACTTTCGTCAAAATTAGGTCACTATTGAGACACCCTTTAATCTAAAGTTTAATTGCTTGTAATTAATGCTAAGCGATTATAGTTTTACATACTCTGTGCAAATCTGATATGCCTGCTCAACACGTCACTTTTGTAGCACTCTTTAATTTTTAGTATTTATTGTTACTTATTATGGTTTGAAAAGAAGAGGGCTGTAGCTAACCGTCAAACGGACATTCATTATAGCAAAACCAATAGCATTACGTTTTTACATTTACTATAGTTTTCAGCAAATTTTAAATTGTTATAAAACGAATAAATAAAGAACACTTTTTAGAGATTAAATGTCTGTGATCAAGCTTTCTCGTATTAATACATCCAGATTTAAATATTCTCAATAATACTTTTTTAAACTTTCTATTTACTTGTATAAGTTAACAAAAAATTTCATATTTTTTAATTTTATTTTCTTTAATTTCCTTGTACTTCAGCCACTTGACATTGCCTACTGTCAATGTTGTGACCTACAACATGAAGTCTAAGGTCGTTATAACTCAAAAGTAAAAATTTAAAGAAAAAAATGTGAAAAATATACAATTATAAGAGATATCATAAACAAAACAAGAGTTAACTTTTGACAACAGAAAACTTGTTGTCTTGTGTTTTAGGAATGACAACAATAAAATTTATGACATCAACAAAAAAAAAACTACGAACAAAATACGAAGTCTCACAAACATGCAATCAGCAAAAGTTTACATATGTTAACAAAAACCATCACTTAATAATGTATGACAGTTTATGGTTTGTATAGGATTTTATTTAATTCTTTTAATTTACTTCAGATTCATAAGGAAAATGTTTTAAAAAGATGAAGCAAAAGCAAAATAGAGTTAATGATTTAGTTATAGATCGCCAAGTTACTTTTCTTCCTCAAATATATTCTTAAAAGAATAATTTTGTAGTATATTAGTGTTTTTAAAATGCAAATATTTTAAGAGCATGAAATTTACTGGAGAACAATAATAAAATTATTTAAATCATGTAAAAATAAATAAATTAAAATAAATGGAAAAAATGAAATTATAATTATTAGAGATAAAAGTATTTATACAAAAATCGCAAAGGCAGAGTATTTAAAATATTCTCTGTGCAGTCCATTTTAAATATATATGTTTTTTTTTACATGATCGTTTAGTTTGACGAAAATTCTTATTAAATTCAAGTGTTTGTACAAATTTATATTGAAGCACTGGGAGTAGTATTTACTATACACGATATGTTTACAATTGATTGTGCGCATCATTTAGAAGTGCAGGTTTGCGGCCTAGTTTTTATGATGATAAATTGCTAAAATTCAAAACTTTTTATTGTTACGTTTTTCCCTTTTTAGATTCTTATGATTGCAAATACCACTGTGGTCCTTTATAAATTATGTTTTCTTACTTTGGGGCTTTATTTATCTGGCTATACTTTTTGATACTATGGTCTTGTGATTCCTATGGTCTCGTATTTACTAAACATGCGTTATTATTACAAACGCAGCCATCCACGCTACCCTACTGTGTTACTCCGGCGAGACATGAACTGAACTCCACTCCACTATGCCTTTTATCCAAGTCAGTTATCCCCTTTCTCTAATAGCCACAACACGCACCTGTTATACACTATTGTTATGTTGTTACACTTCCCTGCGCTAATCGGTACCGTTATTACTTTTTATTATAAATAGCGTCCTGAGAATTATCTGTTACTCTTATATTAAATTGGACGTCTCCACTAAATTGTCTGCCATGTCTTCACACAATAATTGCCTTTTGCCTCTCGAGAGGTTTGTACACTGCTACTTCTCAATTTCTAATAACATTATAACAAATATTATCTTCTGCTGTACGCATGTCCAAAGGTGGGCTCGAAATGACGATCTTCTGTTTTACAGTACGCAACTCTACCAACGCAGCCATTGAGGTTGCTCAGCTTTTATTAGCTAATTGTGGTATTTAGTTACACCATTAGTGGAAGTAACGCTCATACGGACAACAAAAACAGGGGCTGCCAGATCTTTTTTTTTTTTTTTGTAACAATATTTTAACTTATAGATGTGTATCTACTTTAAACAAATTCTCTACAGAAATGTTAAAATATTTAATTAAAACGACACGATCATAGCTTTCGTCAAGTAGATCAACTTTAGTTTTCATTTAAGATCAATTTTAAATTTTCATTTTTATAATTTAGTGACCAATTTGATTTATTGGAGCAATAAGATCCAGAAAAAAGTAAGCAAGTATTTAGTTGGATTCACGTGATTCAGTGTATGGGCCACCCTTTAATTTTATTTATTACATTTTTTATTGTTGCAAATTTAAAGTGTCCACCTAATGGGGTTCAAAACATAAGATAATATACCTCAAAATAAGTACTCCTTTTGGGCCACCCTTTAATTTTATTTATTATATTTTTAATACTTTTTGTTGCAAATTTAAAGTCTGTGCCTAATGGGTTTCAAAACATAAGACAATATACTTCGAAATAAGTGCTACTTTCGGACCACCCTTTAATTTTATTTATTATACTTTAATTATTTGTTGTTGCGAATTCAAATTGTCTGCTTAATGGGTTTCAAGATATAAGACAATATACCCCAAATAAGTACTCCTTTCGGGGCACCCTTTAAATTTTATTTTATTTTAAAAATTTCTTGTTGTAGCGAACCACACTCTGTGTAAGTTGTAAATGACTGCAAGCTGGCAGTTGAAGGTTAAATACATAAACATTACATCTGGTAGGGTGAACCCTTTAATTTTTAATTTAATTTTTATACGTGTAGTTATAAAAGACTTTGTGATTTCTAAAGTCTGTGTAAAATTATAAGCGTCTGTCTGAAATAGTTTAAAGTATACAACCATATAATAAAAATTACTTTACTATGGGGATACCCTCTAATTTTTAATTTCATTTTAATGCTACTCATTGTTGCTTTAAAATGATAAACCTATCGTGAAATAATCAAGTTTCGAGCAACTATGATTCTAAAGATAGAACCTACGACAGATGGTTAGAGGGACAGTGAGATGGACAGACACTGTAGCGAAATTATTGAGGTTACTTTAATCCTCTTTGGCTATCGAATCCTAAAAATCAAGGTTTGATGCACCTCAGGTTCAAAATGTTACAGTCATGAAGTTTATTTGTCTCAATTTGCCAGTATCAGTTTCGCTACACATGACATTTTTAGCAGATGGCGCCACAAGTCATCCAGCTTGAAATTAATGTCATTAAAGAATGTAATACTTGACGTTACTTAATATTCTATGAAAATTGGAAATGCAACTACTTCTACTGATAAACCAAGAGCTTCGAAGCCAGCTAAGGTGGCCGTTTTTCCAAAATCAGAAAATTATCTAAGAAAAAAGCTTTATTTGCATTTTTTAATATTTTTATCATAATCATAATCAAATTGAAATTGGTTTCTTAAACTGTGGCTTTATTTATGACTTGAACTTGCGTAAATTTCATGACAAGCCGTGACACTTTGTCTTTCTAACCAAAATTAGCTTGTTTTTATTCTTATCTTTTATCTCTACTCTTTGTTTTGCTTCCAACTATTAAACTACAACACACGTACATTTTATTATTGCTTTTACTGTTGTGGAATATTTGTGCCAAATTTCCTTCCTACTTAATGTCATGTCGTTACAATCGTATTTATCCGATTTTTCTATTATAAAAGTACAAATGGAAAAACGTGAGTTTTTCTTGTAATTCTTTCTTTTATCTGCTTCAATCTGTCTGCTCGTATTATGGATGTAACGTGTAAAATATTTTCAAGAAAAAACTGTCATAAACAACTGAATAAAACACAAGTAAAAATAAATAAATAAACTGCCATTGAAAAACGTGTTTTATTTGAACGAATAGAAAAGAAATTGTTTACGAGAATAAATAAATCTGAAATTACATAAATTGAAAATTTTCTTTCGCAATATGTTTGCGGTTATTTGAATTGTTTTGACAATTTCCAACGTTTTTAAAACGAATAATCAACTTAAATCGTGAATAATTTACAAGGCCTATTTAAGTTTGTTTACTTTCATAATTTTTTTTTTCTGTGAATTGAGATGAATTTCTTTCACGCAATGCCAGTCACTAATCCGCTGATGATTTCTTTTTCTTCAGTCATTTTAAATAAAATTCTGCAGGCACATTGAGGGATCTAAACCCATATTGAGTTTCCAGATTAGAATTAAATATCTCTTTTAATGCAGAACTTTAAATGACTACTTTTTCTTTTTCTACTTTAGCCTTCGATGGGGCTTGCTATCCACCTTTTATCAACTTATCTTACGGTGTAGCGCGCTGTTACTAAGCAAAGTCACTAAAATTATTGCTGTATGTTAAACTAGCTGCTTTGACTATTTTGTTAATTGTTCAACTCATCTCTTCAGAAAACCTTTAAACACATATTTGATGCGCAAAATCTGCCTTCGGGTTTAAAAATGTTTTATTAACCAAATGAGAATTGGACAAATAATTTATTGAATACAAATCATTTTCCAACATCCTTTAATTTTACAAATTTGTTGTTAGAGCACCTACAGTAATACATTTTGTCTGTGACACATAGCCAGACATTTTAGAAAAAATATTAGGGCTGTTTTCATCCTTTGAGTAGGTGACCCAAAAAAGTACTAAATAGTCCTTTAAAAAAAGTACTTAAAGTACTAAAATAGCTTATAAGGAAACTAAAAAATTGACTAAAGATTTAAGCTATTTTGTATGATATGAAAAGTCACTTAAATTTACTCGATTAATTTCTGATTTCCAGAAAATATCGAGGGGGTATAAAAACTTAAAGTTGGTACTTTTCGTTTCAAAATAATAATTATTAAATTCTTAAAATATAATAAGTAAACAAAATATCTAATAAGTCTCCAAAATTTAGTGCAAGCATAAAGAAAAAAAATTGGTACTTTTCTTGGTACATTTTTTGGTACTTTTTTTCGATTTTTTTAATTTCTCTTCGTAGCTAGCTAAACAAGATTTACGCAATTATTAACAATAAAACCTGCTGCACGAGTTGAAAAACCTAAAGTAAACAAAATATCTTATAAGTCTCCACAATTCAGTTTAAGCATAAAAAAATTGGTACTTTTCTTGGTACTTTTTTGGTACTTTTTTTTGGTACATTTCTCTATTTCTTAAACTTCTTTTTGTAGCTAGCTAAACGAGAATTACGCAATTATTAACAATAAAACCTGCCGCACGAGTGGAAAATAACAAAATATGTAATAAGTCACCACACTTTTTTTAGAAAAAAATATGTTTGTACTTTTCTTGGTACATTTATTTTACTTTTTCAGTACTTTTTTCTAGTTCTTAAACTTTTCTTCGTAGCTAGCTAAATAAGAATGACGCAATTATTAAAAACTACACCTGCGGTACGAGTAGAAAAAGGAAATACGTTGAACTTTTTTTCAATTAATAAAAGCAAAAACACAAATCATTCTTAGGGAAGTAAGAAATAATAAAGGAAACGAAATATATTTTTTCTTCATATTGATGCTTTTTTAAAATTTGTAATTTTTTTTAATTTTTATTAAAGTGTTAAATGGGCACCGTGGTACTATTACTTTGTGGCAGCGGTGCTTTTGATTTCAATATAATTAACAACACAAGAGCCTTGAAAAATCCAAAAGGGATTTAAGTTTCCCTTAATTATTTTAGTGGTACTTTTTTCATTTTGTACTTTATAAATGTTGAAGCAAAAGAATCTATTTATTGCTTAAAGGATATTCCAGGAAAGTTATCTCGTATGGAATCGAAGGACTTCTGTCGTATAATTTAATCATCCTTTCTGCATAGAATACTGTAAATAACCATTGATAACTACCAAAGATGAATATTGTGTCAAGGCCTTGTCTTTCTCTGAACTGGGGAAAATCAAGTACTCCACTGTCGTTAATTTCTGTCACTGTGACCATTTTGATTGGACAGGCGGAGAGGTTGAAGGTCAAAGAAGAAGACTAGCTTAGGACCTGGGGTGATGAGAACGGGAAAGTATCCATGAACACGAATCAATACAAAAAGAGTAAAATAAATAATTCCGGTTAAAAATAAAAGAAATGAAGAGTTAAATAAAGCGCTTCCTTCTGTGAATTATTTAGAATTATTTTATTTATTTGATAAAATTTAAATACTTTTCAAACTTTAAAATAAATGGGATTCATAATTTTAATGCGATCAAATTTTAAACGAAAAGTATTTTACGTTTGAATGATAATGGCAAATTAATGACGATGAAAACTTTCAAACGTTCTTTAATAGATTGTAATATCTTGAACAAAAACTAAAAATTTTTTTAGAATCGAAAGCACTTACTTTTTTCAAGCCATTTAAACGAAAGGAATTTCTTAACATTATTTTCCTCTTGTATTTCTAAAATACAAAAACTATTTTTATGCACAAAAGTTTTCTTATTGTTTCATTTCTACCACCCACTGATTCTGTGTCAACATCAAAAGCAGAAATTTGAATCTATTTTGCAATTATTTCAACTGTCATCAACGAACAAAGAAGAAACAAATTTAGAAATGTTAAAAAATATTCCAGCAGTAAGATAAACTGTATTAAAAATCTTTTTTTTTTTTTTTTGAAAGCTGTTACAAAGACAAGAATTGAGAAATAAATGAAAATATCAAATTCAAAAACGTCCCAGGTTGAGGCGAGGCAAACAATAAGAATTATCAGAGTCATTGTTTAATTCCATTTCACGTGCAGATATTTACTATTGTCTTAAGAAAACTAAGGAAACTTAGTTTTAATTGCAAATACTTTGTCTTACAAATTCAAAAGTTACAATTTCAATAGAGATTTCTTTTTTTTTATAAATTTGAAATTACTCCTCTGCTCTTCTAGAAGAGATTTCTTTTAAATTCTATCTCAAGAAAATATATTTTCTATTGTGTTTATTGACAAAAATTATATTTGTATAAATAATTTGAATAGATTTCCTTTCTGTTACAAAGAAACCTGGAGGACTAAAAACAAACGCATAACAAAGCGCAGTATAAAATATCAAAATCAAAGACAAGTTTTAAAACCGCTGACGTCACATTAATTATTATTCAAACTGTAAGGATTCATTACAATTTCTGTAGTTAATGGCTTAATATTTGTTATACTTTCATTAAAAGAAAATAAAAAAAACATTAAATATGAAATTACAAATTTTAAAATGAAAAAGAGCAAACTTAGAAACAAGATAAATAATAAAGGGGCGGGGGATAGTAAAGCCTTTAAAGAAATTTTAATATTAAAATTAAAAAAAATTCTACGTTTATAAGAAAATATAGCATTTCGTATCTTCGAATTAAATTGGTTTCTGTTGTTTAAATAAATTTAAATTTAAATTTCCTGGCCCAGGCAGGCAAAAAGTAGAAATTTTAAAATGTCACAGCAATAAAAAATTAATTAATTTAATTACCGTGTTAATCTCAAAAAATTCTAGGCAATAACAAACAAACAAACAAACAAAAAAAGTTACAATAAAATTTACTTTTAAATTTAAATTTAATTAATTTTTAATTGATTTAGTTATTTATTTAATTAAATTAAAATTCAATTAATTTTTTAATTGATTTAATTATTTATTTAATTAAATAAACTTTGAACAATTATCAAATTAAATTAATATTTAAATCAATTAAAATTCTAATTACAAAAATAAGAAGAAAATTTTCTAATTAAGTAAATAATTAAATCAATTAAATTCTAAGTAAAATTTCATTGTTAATCTAATTAACACTTTAATAAAAAAAATTTTATAGGTGCATCTGTGAAAAAGCCTATTTTAAAATAACTATGCAAAATGTGGGTTGCATTCTTTTTTCCAAGTGAAGAGTTCCATGCAATATCCAAATAAACATTGCCACTATATTATCAGTCGCTTTTATTACCCCCGCGTCGTAAAATAATTGTTGAATAAATATTATTTTACAAACTAAAAAAGACTTCCTTAACTGCCCTCGTTATTACTTGGAGCCTATGTATTACGTAAACATTTAAATAAAATTTCTAAGGTTCGTAAAAATCTAAAATTTTTTAACACAAGTTTTAAACCTATTTTAAACTAAATGAGATTTTTTAGAATACTATTTAAATTGAAAAATCCGACAAAATATAACACTATGATTTAGTAAGTTTTCGTTATTATGTGGTACCGAATAGTTCACTGTTATAGTCTGAAATAGCTAAATCTTGGCATTCAAGAACAATAATTCTCATTTAGTTTTTTCATACATATGAAAGCGGAATCAAAACACTGAAATATTTCAAATCGTGTTTGGAGTAGAAAAAAAAATTTTTTTTCATAATGATTTACTGCCCTCGTAATTACATATTATTAGTATTTTTTTAACTAAATGAGAGATTTTTTGAAGACTAGAAAATTTAAGTAAAAATTACCAGAAAATCATAACAGTATAATTTCATAACGTTTCAACAATATATTATAAACATAGTTTAAAGGTTATCTATTAAGAAACAGCTGAATCAAGGTGCACAGTAACAAAAATTCTCATTCAGTTTGAACGTTCAAGCAGAACAGCAATAATTAAAATATCATATCAGTTTATATTAGGAGTGGAAAAAATTCTAGTTATTATAATAATTGAGAAAGACTTCCTGAATTGCCCTCATACTTGTTGTCTGTGTAAAATTTGTTTTCAATATTGAACTGACATTTCAGACAATCTTAAGGCATTCTTTAAAAATTTATAAGTTTCTTAAACCAAATGAGAGTTTTTATAAACTGTTAATATTATACAGTGAACACGACTATAGATAGTTTACCTTAAAAAATTTCTCTATTTTTTAATAACTCAAGCAATGTTTTCTTCCAAAATTTATTTACTTAATTTACTTTCGTTAAATCCGCATTTGACATAATGTGAATTATTGTTGTCAATGTCATTGTATAAAATCCACATCCATTTGAAGCAAACATTCATAAACTCACTCAGAAATGTTTGCATTTCTGTTGAAATGTAAATATTTATGACACATTTGCTACAGAAGATGATTATTTAGCGGCAGTTTATCGCACACAGAAGCAAACGTATTTACAAACCATTCATTGATAAATATACCGTTATTGTTTGTATATTGAATTATGAACACAGCTTTAGTGTCAACTCTTTAAATGACAAATTAATAATTTTACAATGACACTCGTTGTCATTTGGTTGATGTTAATTTTTCCTGATTTTGATTAAATTTATTTGTTCATCAGCCATGAGTACAATTTTATATCGTGCATAAATCATTGCTACAAATTTATATATTCTCTTCACTATAAATTTCATGTGAATTTGATGATCTGTGTGGAATAAAAAGCTTTCAAAAAAATGATTAATGTTTATGTAAATTAGAAAGGAGAAATATTTATTTCACTTTTTGGGCCTTTTTAAATTCATAAATTTAAAAAAAATAATAATAAAAAATTCGTTTTCGCGCAAATTGTTTATTGTAAATCAGTTTGAAATTTATTATATTTTGTTGAAAAAAAGTAACAAAAAACTCAATTTAAAACTGTGCGAGATAATGTTTTGTTCGTTACTGCTTTGGTTTTTAATAATTCTGTTTATTTCTCTTGTGATTATTTTTAATAAAAGCATTCATAATTACAATCAAATATTTAAATTGACAACCTTCCGCAATTTAACAGAAAATATTTTAATGCAACTTTTTAACAATTCAATGTCATGGAACAGAATACAAATAATAAAAATGACATGGCACACGAGCGTGCCTCAAAGTTAACGTATGTGTTTTTTAACATAAAAAATTTTTTTGCGATATAAAAATCTTCACATTAACACATTGTCGCGTTCTCTCATAAGAGGCAGCGAACATTTACAGGAAAACAATAATTTACATCTATTAAAATTTTTATATTTATTTTTTTTTTTTTTGCCAATAACGGAAGCGACAATAGATTATAAAAAAAATACGCGACTTGTTTTTGACAGCTGGTATTTAATACTGTCTTCCTATCTTTTGCTGTCATTCAAAATTAGCTTTTTGCATTATTACGCTGCTTATGACATCTTATTTACTTTGTGATAAAAGTTAAAAAAATGAAGATCAACTTAAATCGAATTTGTTTCATAAATTTTATTAGAATTAGAGCTTCAATCAGAAACAACATTTCAAGGCAGATAATAAATTTTATCTCGCTTTCAAGCTGACTTATTTACATAAATGTTAAATAAAATTAACAGTCATAAAAATAAAATTAAACAAGACTTTAAATAAATCAAGGATAATCAATACGAGGTGGTCGCAACTCCTTTATTTTCGCGGAAACGCCAAATGTCAAACACCGTGTTAAAAAAAATTATTTATTGAAATAAATCTTAGAAACTGAAAACCGATTTTAAAGCAGACAGACGACCAAAGGATTATCAAAAATGAAAGAATTATATCCCACACTTCGTTTAAAATTTAATTTTTTATCTATAAAAGTTCAAAAGACAAACTACATACAACAAATTTAATCTCCTATAGGGACACCCTTTAACATAGAATGTTGTCCTATTTTCGAGTGGACATAGAAGTACGCGCTCTGTGCAATTTTTAATTATTTTACTATAATGTTTCAAAATATATAATATATATAATAAATTATATCATTTATGGAAACACCCTTTAAGATTTAAGTTTAATTTTCTTTATTGCTTATTGTTATAATGATCTATAGTGATATCAACTTTCTTCAAATTTTAAATTGATGCCAGTTACAGTTCAATAGACAAGTCCAAATTATACAAAATTAATTAATTAGAGCAACTTACTTTTTTCAATGGGACCAATCTATAAGCATCACCTTCAATTAAAAAAAAAAATCAAAAACAATTAGAAAGTTACTGACAAAAAACTCTTGGTGAATTTATAACTTTCCATTTTTTTATGTCGGTTAAAAATCGGCCAGAAAAGAATTTAATTGTACTCAGTTTGCTCAACTATTTTATCGTCAAAAGAGTAACCCCGAAATAATAATTTCGAAGTTTCGTTTGCAAGTGTTACCGTACCAGGCATATTTAGGGGATTTCACTGCGTAACTAGGCAACGGTATTGATACGTCATTTGAAATGGAGCAGTGATTCAAAAAGTATTTGTTTTCGTTTTGTTCATGTGAAAAACAGTTAAAATTTTTAATTTATGTCTTTGCATAAAACGTTTGCACAACTTTTTCTTTGTTTTCATACACTTAAACCTTTTACGTCATTTAAATCTGACAGTTCGATTTTATGGAATTTTTATTTAAACCATAAGGATCTACAACAGGTTAATCATACCACTAGTTAAGGTCCTTTTTTTGAGAAATTGTTATATTCTTTGTAACAGTCCAGTCAAGTGATCACTGAGACTATGGTACTTAACGATTCACTGATTTTTCCTTTGAGACCACAAAAAAATATTCTTGTTAACAAACATACATTTAATAAATATTGAAATCATTTTTAATTGTTTCAAACTGACAACTGCACAGGATTCAGTAAGAAAATTTTATTCATAAGTACTTTGAAATTATTTATTTTTTAATGAAAGTGATTAAAATTTCTATGAGAGAATAAACTTCAAATTCAAATTTTAATAACATGTGTTAACTACCTTTAACTAATATTATTTTATTTGAATCAGATTAAAACAGTGTTAAAAAATGTCGTATCAACTCCAAAGAATTTACTATATAAACTGTAATTTTTATTGAAAATTTTAAAAAGTTTTAAAGATTTTGACGATTTTTCTCGTAAAAATGTAAAGATTTTATACAATCTGGCAACACCGGGTAATTAATTTCCAAAATATTATTGCCAAACAAAGCAATGTTAGAAAATAATTTTCCAAAATAAAATTATCTTAATTCTTCTTGTTTTTCTTTTTTTTTCAAAAACATAAGCTTTGCAAATTTATTTAAAAATTTCACAGCATTATGACCATAATTTAGACGTTGCCATCAAAGCAACTAATTTTTCCTTCTATATTCAAATAACAGTTGTGTAATTTGAAATTGCCGAGCATAAAAGTTTTAAAATCCTAGAAATTTCCATTAGTTTACTATTAAAGAAAAATGCAGCACATTTCTTTAGTTCTACTTTTTTATTGTATTTTTTTTTTTTTTTTTTTTTGTTTAATTTTTTACAGCTTTTGCTTAAATATTTTGTTGGTTTGACAACATTAACCACTTCCGTCATTGTCCCAAAATTAAGATAAAATGAGCGATTTAAACTTTTTGCAAAATGAAATCACTGAAACCCCTTAATGTGTACAAAAGGATTCATTATCGTTTTTACGTGTTTCTAGTGACAACAACAATGTGTGTACAATTTGCTTCTATTTTATATAAATTTATACTTCTTTCCAATTCTTCTTTCTAAAACAAAAATATATATATTTTTTTATGCTTTCCGGTTTTTCGTTTTATCATCATTTGGTCTAATTTCTGTTCTTTTTTGCAGCTGCAAGCGAGTGCAATACAAAATATTTTTTTTAACAAAAAAAATCCACAATAAATAGAAGAAATAGAACAATAAATACAGTCAGTAAGGTCTCGTAAGTTTATTTGAACTAAAAAATAGTAAAAACCAACAAATAAATAAAAATAAGAATTTATATGTTTCAACATTCTATATCCCACAATTTATGTATTTGACTGTGTAAAGCAATAATATTTTTCCGTTCACACAAAATAAAACTAAACCTTTATTAAAGAAAATAAATTTATATACGACTGCAAAAATAAAATAGCGGAAATTAATTTAAATAAGTGAAAGAATCAGATAAATTCAATTTAAAAAAAAAAACATTTATAAAATATTAATAAATTAGTGTCAGAAAATAATAAAATATAAAATTAGTAGATGTTGCCAAAATTTTTAATAAAATCTCAGAATTCTTATCTAAAACTTTATTTACAAAATGGGAATTTTTCTTTCTTTTCTTTTCTTTTCTGTTTTTTTTTTTTTTTTTTTTTTTTTTTGGAAATCAATACAAAAATTTTCAAAACTTGTTTTTAAATTTGTTTAAATTGTTTTTTAAATTTTTCCTAAGCAAACTCAATTCGCCCGATTCTGATTTATTTAAAAACCTTTAGAAAAATGGCTACATACATAAAAGTTACTTCTTGTACTTGCACATCCCTTAATTTCTAAGCTTTATAACAAATAAATTAAATTAATTTTGGCTTCTCTCATTCTAATCTAATTTTTAAGAAAGAAAAATTGTTCACAAATGTTATTTTTTTTTTTTTTTATAAATATACGATAAGGTATTGTTAAAGCATACATAGACTCTGTATAAATTAGAAAGATTTGCTTGTGCACTTCAATAATATACGTTACGTGTTGTATAGGGATCACCCTTTGATTATACTTGTCGCTTTGGCAATAGGGGAAAGAATACTACATAATCTGTGTTAACACCAAGTGTCTGTATTTAACGCTTTAGAATATCAGGTCTTATACATTCCTTACGTCGACACCCTTAGCTTTTTCATTTTTTTTTTTTTATTAGTTGTTGTTGTATACGAGTATACTATAGTTTCATGTTTATATAGTTACGCTTTGGTTGCGGAACCCTAAATGTATTTAATGCATGGTGGCGTATGAAACTTTTTGAATTCACATGCAATCAAATATTCCACATACGTAGAGTATGTGTTTTTTGTGCATTTTCTTGGCCTTAATTGAAATATTTATCTAGGCTAGTTTTGTTTTTTTTTTAAGTGGTATAAGTCCATTTTTTCATATATTGAGATATTTAGAGTTTGAATCAATTTAAAAATATTGACTAATATTCAACGACGGGAATTTTTTTTTTAAATTATATTAATTAATTTTCAAAAAATCTTTTTTTCGTGCTATTTTCCCGATTAATTATTTAAATCACCGATATTGATTATTGAGGGTCAAAGCACGTCTCGATGGCCATTTCGTTATCGCTTACTTAACTCTTCAGAAAACTTCTGACAAACATTTTAAATAAACTAAAGATTTTTGTCCAAGCAAGAAGGCAAAAACAAAAATCATAGTTTAAGCAAAAACAACAACAACAGCAGTAATTCTCTTTTTTTTCTCTGCTGCATACGGCTGAATTTTTTTCGGCTCTTTTATACAGTTGAAAGAAAATGAAAAATAAAATATCACAAAACACTACTGACACTTTGCAAATATTAAATTATATTCAACAAAGGGATTTTTTTTTGAAAATTAATTAAAAATATTGACTTTTATGAATTCGAGTAATGTTTTCTTACACTACAGACCTTTTAGATTTTACTATGAAAAAATAATTACTAAATTATTTGAAAAACTAACCGTTTTTTATGACGCCAGATGAACTTATATCACTTTCAAAAATAATATTTTAGAAGAAATAAAAACAGGATCAAATTAAAGTCCATATTTTTACAGACATAAACTGTATTGATATAAATTTTTATTTACAAAGTAACAGTTAAAATGAAGATATTTACATACACTTCGTCTTTAAATAAAAAAATATTTTTTATACTTAATTTTCTTTAACATCAGCATGTTGAAGTATTTATGGTGAATAGGTGGTATATAAGATAAAATACTTATCATATCGTTACATTTCTTTCTTGCTTTGCTCCATGAAGTGGTAACAAATTAATTTTGCTGAGATTGTGTGACTTTCCCTTTTTTCTACCCAAAAAAATTCCTTTGAATGGACATTTTCTTACACACTAATTTTATGAAAAAATGTTTAAGGTTCATTCATTTTAAAAGCAGTTTAATTCTCAGTCTACATTTTTTTCTGTTAAATATTGCCTCTAGTATAAATTTAGTTGAGACAAAATCTTCTCTTTTTATTTCCTACAAAAGAAGTGTATAACTTAAAAAAAAAATAATTATAGTGCTTTTAATTAAACTTAATAGGAATGGACTTATTCCACTTTCAAAAGAAATATTTGTGCGATAGAATTGTACAGCAAAACTGTTTTTGTTTATGTTAAGATAAAACTCTATTGAAATTTTGATTGCACCTATGAAGAGAAGGAGTCTACACGTAAAGAAAAAACATGGTTGAGGTAACCATAATCTAATAGCAACATACTATGATTGTATTATATGGTTGTTAGCAAAACATAGCACTGTTACATTTAATAAAAATATAGTTGATTTTGCAAGTATATTGTTGTCTAGCTTAACAATAACATGGTAGAGTATAAACATAATTATGTTTAAATGTAAACAATAAATGGTTTAATGAAAATATCATAAAATATTTGAAAATGTCATGTTATATAATTGAGGGCAAATATTTCCTGATATAATTGAAACATTATCGTCCCGAAAATTATTTAAAAACATACATAAATTTATCAAAAAAACAATCATTTATTTTTATGTTGTGTATATGTGAGCAATAATTATAAGGCTTTGACGCATAGGCTATAAGAATTATTTACACAATAAATATAAAAATCTTATCTTCTTGCTATTTAAACCACTAATAAGTGTGGTGTATGTGAACAGAATAAAAGAAAAAGCTAGTGAACATATGTTGAACAGCCTCGTTGACAGCTAGAGTAAAGAGATCGGCTTGTTTGCTAAACAAAAAAATAAAGAGGCATGAGTTCAAGTCCCATCAGCCAGAAATATTCAAGAAACAACTCTTGTTGAATAGCTGCCATGGATAAAAGACAGCACTAAAAGCCTAATCGAGTCTCAATAAGAAAAAGAAAACAAGAAAATCATGCTTCAAGCCAAGCGCAGCTGAGCTGGTTGGAAATACCAGAGATGGTTAGTTTGAGTCTTACTAAAGCCATCTCTTATTGTCGTTTGAAAGGCTGCTGGGTTTAAAGGCACGTGTTTGCTAAACTTAACATTGAGCAATGCGTATCTTCTCAGAGTCACATAGTGTTTTTGGGTAGATGCCTGTATAAGCTTTTCTCTTCCCCCGAGGGTACTTCGAGTCTGGCTGAAAGAACATAGGCTTTGGCACAGGTATCTTCAGGATATAGGTGTGCAGGAACTGAATCTGGATAGACAGTTGGGGTAACTGTTGAAGAACGTACCAGTGCCCTTAAATGATAATAACGTATGAATAATAATAGCAATACATTCCACACATTGAACATCCATTCATGCAGTAAACGTCATATTCTCGTATTGAAGATACGTAATGGTGATTCAGACCTGACTACATATTTATCCAAAACTTTTAACACGTTATTCTGGCATCTGCAGTGATATATTTTGTTACGGAACAGCAATTATTGTTGGTTTATTATACAACAGCTTAAATTGAAAATATATAAATGGTTTCACAATTGTGCCTCAAACACAAATTATTTTGTTTGCTTTAAATTATACTTTGATTAAAAATATTAGATTATGGTTAAATATTTAATATTATTTTTAATAAGTAATAAAACTTTGGTTGTGGTTCGAATATTTTAAAATTAAAACCAACCATATGGAAATATTGTGCACAGTAACTACATAATTGTTACACGTTAACAAAAAAGAAAAATGTTTATCGTGACTGAAGTTTTGTTGCAAACAACTATAATTTGTTTTCCGCAACTAAACGTTGTTACATGGTTATGGTTATTGGGACCATAATATGGTTATTAGGACCATATCGCACACATGTTATTTCTATGCGTGTACAGCTTATTAGAATTACTGTTAGTTTTTGGCAAAAGTGGACCACTCTCAAAAAAAACCAGCTTATCTTTGTCATTTAAAGCTAGTTTTTATGAGATTTTTCGAGTTTCAAATCTAGAACAACAACAACTGTCTTATATATATATATAAATATATATATGTATATATATATATATAATTTAAGTAGTACCTCAAAATTGTGGTAAATAATTTAAAAAATATTTATTTTGGCTGGCATTTTTGGAAATACTATTCCTGTAACGCAACTGGCTGTTTTGTACGTAAAATCAAGTCAAATAAAACTAGCTGTCGATAAAAACCGCAACCAAACTAGATTTTACATATGGTTAAATGCACTTAAAACAGAAGTTGAAGACAATTCTTAAGTTGCAGACCAAGACGAATTTCTTGGATACCGTGCTTATGAGCGTGCTGCATATTGGCAGTAGAAGTGACCTCGTCTTTAAGTAATAAAATATTTTAAACAATAATTAATTTTTGAAATTGTCTGTATTTTTAATTCTAGTTTGTTTTGCAACAAATTCTTTCTTGACATGTGACATTTTTCAAAAACAACATATTCAACAAATGAAACGAGTACAAGAACTCCAAATTGGCTGCAAAGGACACCAATTAATTTACCTAAAAAAAGATTTATACTAATAGTTTACTCAAACGCATTTCTTACTATAAACGCATTTCTTTAAATTTTCCCTGTTGATCCTCTTGGGTTTGAGTTTCACCTCCATCACCATCTGTGCTTTAAGCTTAATTTGTAAACTAAACATTCATCAACTGTCATTGTTAAATGCTTAAACTTCTTTTAAATCAACTAAAACATCAATTACTTTTATTAAGTTACAATCTTAAGCTCTTCTTCACTTCACCGCCAGTTGGAATGTAGAATGTATTTGTACGAAGAAAAAACTAACAAAAGAATTTATACTAAACTAAATTTTCTTTTTACTTAAATGCTAAACAAACTAGAAAGGAAAGGCAGGAAGTATAAAAATAAACTACCAGATGAAGATAAAACAGCATCAGGAAAAGAGAATAATATAAAGCAATCAATAAAAAATAAATTAAAGTGCAATCAAACAAAAGAATACAAATTACTTGCTACAGAACAGCATTTGACTAACAAAAAACCTGAATTGGCTGATGTGTAACACTATTCTACAGAGAAATACTCCTTTAGGCAAAATTTTTTTTCACTACTAGTTTTTGAATAATTTGAAAAACTGTTGGGCAGATAAAGAGTGTGTTGGAAAAAATTGATGGTAATTTTATGCCACTTGATGATAAGCTGACTTCTAGTTATAGTAAGTTATATGTGAC
The DNA here is from genome assembly GCA_916610165.2 of Gymnosoma rotundatum. NCBI lineage: Eukaryota > Metazoa > Arthropoda > Insecta > Diptera > Tachinidae > Gymnosoma > Gymnosoma rotundatum. The sequence continues at coordinate 126,664,465 of OU744340.1, read as the reverse complement.
CTAATTATTATTATTTGCCACGTCTCTTATAAACTTCTTCGCGTGAGAGAAGAAATTAAAATATTTTTTAGGGAGAAGAAAATCTTACGATTCAAAAAAATGGTTGAAGTAAATATAATCTAAGAGCAACAATCATATAATGATTGCAGTCAAATCATATTATTGTTATAAATAATAATTATATTCTATATTCCATATTTTGTATAACCATAACATTTTAAATTGCAACCATGACTATAGTTGAACTCTAAACATTTATATGTTTAAAGTACAAACATATTATCATAAAATGTATCATACTGTCTAATAATATCGGGTATTTTTTTAAGCATGATAGAACTTTATATTATAAAAAATAACACTAAAAATTAAATTTTAATGAAAACTCTAGAAAATTATTATGAATAGACTCACGCTTAAACAACGCTATCAAATCATTCAAGTTTACTTTGAAAATCAGTCATCAATTCGAGCAACTTATAGACGACTTCGTAATTTTTATGGTGCAAATAATCGTCCGTCTGAGCAAGCCATCCATCAAACTGTGGACAGATTTCATACCGCATACTCCCTAAAGGATGCAATAACACCAACAGGTCGAAGAAATGTGCGAACTGAAGAGAATATCGCTGCTGTAAACGAAAGTGTGAAAGAATATCTAAATTTATCGCTTCGTCGACAGTCGCAGGAATTGGGGAACTGTCTGTCTACTAGGTGGAAAATTTTGCTCAAAGATCTTGGCCTACACACGTACAAGATCCAGCTCGTGTTGTAATTAAAGCTACGACACCAATATAAATGCCTTTCTTTTGCCAATGGGGCTCTAGAGTTAGTAGCAGTTAGTAACTGACCCGTTGTTTAACGCCAAATTGTGTTCAGCGATGAGTCTCATTTCTGGCTCAACGAGTTTGTTAATTAGAAAAATTGCCACAGATTGGCAGAATTGCCTACAGACCCCATTAGAAACCAGAAAAATGCACCGCTGCTACCTTTTTCCTTCAAAAATTAGGCCAGATATCAATGGAAATCGTTACCGAACCATGAATAATAACTTTTTATTTGATCCGGACGAAATCTTTTTGAAAAAAGGACCTGTAAGTTGGCCTCCAAGATCGTGCAATTTGACACCTCCCGATTATTTCCTGTGGAGCCACATGAAGTCACTGGTTTGCGCTGATAAACCAGCAACAAAAGAGGCTTTGGGGGCCAACATTGTTCGTGTTATTAGTGAAATACGGTACTTGAAAAACGTGGCCCAAATTTGACGTTCAGAATGCGCTTCATCATGAGCAGTCGCGGTGCCCCAATGCCCGAAATCAGTTTTAAATAATAATGCCATGATCTGATCTTTCGTAAAAAAATGCGCAATTACAATTTAATGTTTTTCGTTATTTTTAACAATTTCAAGTTCTATCGTGCTTACAAAAACACCCTTTTCAATATGATATGATTTGATTTAGAATATGATAAAAAATTACTATAAGATGATCAAACTTAAATTAAAAATAACATAAAAATAATCGGTTATTTAATTATTAAATCGGGATAATAAATAAAAAATGGCACGAAAAAAGGATTTTTTGAAAATTAATTATTTATTAAATTAAAACTTTTTATAAAAACCTTCTGAATTTCTAAAGAATTTCTAAATAGAACATGCAAATATTTATCTGTGACAACAGGGTATTTTCACAATTTCCTAAATGTTCAGCGTAGAAGTAGGATAATTTTTATGTCAACAAATTTTAGGGCTGTCAGAGAAAATATGTCATACAGCATGACTGTGCATGAAAAAAAATTAAATTGCTGAGACAATATAACGAAAAATATTGAGGGTCTTAGAAAAAAGTCTTCTTAAGTTCGAATGAAAAGATTAGTTAAAGCGATTCATACACTTGCCTGTAATAAATTTCAGCTATAAAATGGATTAAGATTTCCTTTAGTCAAACGTTATTTTGAAGTTGCAGCACAAAATACAATTCTTATGATTCAAAATCTGTTTTCGAGCTGTTCGACCGCTTTAATTCAAATTAAAAGCAAGTTCAAATATTTATAATTAAAGGGTGTCCCAAAAATGATCTAACGTGTCTATTGAACCGTGACAGACACCCATAGAAAATTTTTACAAAATAACTATCGCTATAACTCACAATAACAGAAAGTTATAAAAAATTAAGCTTAAATATTAAAGGGTGTCCCTATAGAAAAAGTAATTTGACTTATATGTTTATATCTTTTAAACCGTTATAGTCCCATACGTTACCCGGACACAGAATGTGTAATTCTATGTCTTCTATAGCAACAACAATAAAATCGTATATTAAAGGGTGCCCCATAGGTGGTGTAATACGATGTTTTTGCCTTTATTTTATGAACCGTTATAAAGTGGCTTTTTATTCACATTTATACTGAATATGTTTTATCAAATTTTAAATTAGAAATTATAGGGTGTCCCCATGTATGATGCAATTTGAATTGTTTTAAACCGTCTTAGATAAAGAAACTTAAATTCAAACACAGTGTGAATTACAACTTTCAATTCATATTCGATGGCCTCTGCTCTTTTACCTGTTTTTCAAGAATCACTATAATAAAATATGCTCCAGTGCTAATGTGGACAAGAAAAGTGCTTGTCTTGAATTTGTATGAAATAGTACAGTCAAAGAAATTTTCTTTTCTAAAATTTAAGTATAAATTTTTCTTTAAAAATCCACATTGCAGCAAAATAACACGTACAAATTAGTTTCTAATAAACATCCTTCCAGAGCAGTAGAATAAAGTTTAAGTCAGTGGAATGTATTTTTTTTTAGTGTAAAATTTAATTTGTAAACACCAAAATATAATCAGGAAATGTAAAACATTTCTTGAAACAAAATACACAAGTGATTAAATGAGTGTATGTCTTTCTCTATAATTTGTTGTTGTTATTACGGTTGGGGGTTAACTTTACTAAAATTTCTCATTATTTAACACTGTTCTTAGTGTTACTAAAATTTATATTTTTTTAATAAAAATGCATAGAAATGTTGAATTTAAATTCCAACATTTATTCAGTTTATTTTGCTCAGGACATTTATAATATTTAACCCACATCGTTTACCAACGTCATTTATCTCTCTTACGAATGTGTGTTAAAATGTTTGTGTATTAATGAATTTCAGTACATTTGTGTGTGTGTGTGTGTGTTTGGAAAGCGTTTTGTAGTTACCAACAATTTTTAAGGAGTCAACACTTTTTTTAAAAGTTTTTTTCAAGTCATAAAAGTGACAGCATTTATGCGGCAGAAAAGTTTTCCAGCCCTTATTATACATAAAATGATTGTTGTTATTGTAGACAGTTAACCAGCTGCTCAACGCGAGTGTTTTTAAATTAATAAAACAAAAATGAAACACAGTTTTGTGGAATAAATATGAGTTGCAGAAGAAAACTTGCTTTTGTTGGTAGTTTTTCTTTTCTTTTCCTTTAACTGATCACACACGACTTTTTAATTTTATTTAGTTAAAAAGCTTCTGTTTTGCTGTAACTAGGGATGCCAATCGGTATTGATTTTTTGAAATCATGTATACGGGATGTTAAGAATCCCGAAATCCTGAAATTTAGAAATTTATTGGGATTTCCAAATGTCTATTTTAGGGCTACTGGGAACCATAACTTGAAAACCGGCAAGATCCTGGCTTTCCTATATTCAAGTTTCCTCACTTCTCGTCTCTAGCTGATGCTAAATAAACGAAAAAATGTGACAACATATTTTTATACCCTTCACTACAGAGAGTGGAAAAAGGGTGTTTATAAGTTTTTCATTCCGTGAGTAATTTCTACAATATCCATTTCTATCGCCATAAATTATATATATTCTGACTTCGTAGGCACAGCGAAGTCGATTGAGCGATGTCCGTCTGTCCGTCCGTGTTAGTGTTTGCCTCGGCAAACTTCATTTCACATAAAAATAAAAAAATAAATATGTCAATCGATCAGATATAGTGTCAAAAGAGAAACTATTGGAAATCAGCATGATCGGTCTATGTCCTTCGAGGCAGCAGACAAAACACCACGCCTACCTCTAATTTTTCTTTATCATTTAAAACAATGAAGTTACTCCAATCAATAAAAGAAATATTTTGGGACGATAGAAAATTAAAAAATAGGAAAAACATCAAGTGAAAAAATTGACGCTCGCCTATATTTTCCGATTTCATTTTAAAGCATCAGAAGAGATGTTTAAGGAAATACTAAAAATTTTTAAAAATGCTTAACCAATTAAGAGCCGATGTCGGCTTAGCGTTCTTACTTGTATTACTTTTGTTTTGTTTTTTTATTTTTAATATTATTATTTTTTTTATATTTTTTATATTTTTTAACAGCTTTATGTGCTGCTTCCCAGCAAAAAATTAGACTATATTTAAAAAGTACTTGCCATATAATGACTTACTTTTGTGATTGTCATATTTTGTTACTCGCTTACAAAACACATTACTTTAGTTTCCAAAAAAGGAAGTAGTAATGGAACTAGTTCTCTATGTTAAAAGAGACTACCGTACTAATTGTTCTCATTAATTCCTACAATAATTAATGTAATCGATTCTCAGTAATTGATTATAAAAGTCTCATGCCTTGTTAAAATCATTAAGTTGGCAATCTAGTTGGGAAGTGCTTCTGCCAAAAATGCCTAATTCCACACTCGATTACCTTTTTAAAAATTTTTTGCTGGGTTTTGTCTTACAAGCGATGAACTCGTCTGCAACATTTTTATAGAAACAACTAAAAAAATTAAGTGATCTTCATACAAAATTTTTCAAATGTTAGTTTTAATTGAATATTTTGTCGGTTTAAAAACATAAATCAATACAGCCATTGTCACATATTCAGACAAAAAGAGTGATTTAAACTTTTTACAAAATGAAATCACTGAAACCCCTTAATGTTTATAAAAGGATTCATTATCGTTTTTACGTGTTTCTGGTGACAACAACAATGTGTGTACAATTTACTTCTATTTTTTATATAAATTTATACTTCTTTCCAATTGTACTTTCTAAAAATAATATATTTTTTTTTGTTTTTTTTTTGCTTTCCGGTTTATCGTTTTATCATCATTTGGTGTGATTTCTTTTTTGCAGCTCCAAGCGAGTGTTATTCGAAATATTTTTATTTCCAAAAAAAGTCAATAATAAATAGAAAATATAGTACAATAAATACAGTCACTAAGGTCTCGTAAGTTTACTTGCACTAAAAAATAGTAAAAACCAACAAATAAATAAAAAAAATAGAATTTATATGTTTTAAAATTTTTTATCCCACAATTTATGTATTTGACTGCGTAAAGCAATAATATTTTTTCGTTCGCACAAAATAAAGCTAAACTTAAATAATAGAAAATACATTTATAAAAGAAGACAAAAAATTAAACAAAATACCGGTTAAAGCAGAGAAAAAGTTATGCATTAACTTTAATTGTGCTTGATTCCTTCAAACATAAATATTTCATGATATTCTCATGAAATATTTTTTATTTAAAACTACAAAAATGAATTTTGTATTACTGCGTGGAAATCATATCCATCTGACCATTTCGCTACTGCTTATATAGCTCATCAGTGGATTCTACTCAAATTTTGTAAAGAAAACCTCAGAGTCTTATACCAAAAGCCAAATTGATTAAATGAGAACTCCATTGAATCAAAAAGGCAAAAAGGCCATAAAAATTCAAAAATGTTTACAAAGACACAGTAACCATTGACTAACTATTTTTACAATTAAAGTAAATTAATATAATAAAGATTCTAATTCGTGTACGTGAAAATTACGTTTCTATAGGGATACCCTTTCATTTTTTTTATTTTTTTTTATACTTATTTTTGTATTCAGATTTAATTTAAGGCCCTTCAAAAAAAGGCTACATACGTAACAATGCCATCTTGTATTTGGACACCTCTTAATTTCGCTTAAGCTTTAGTTTTTTTTTTATATAACAAATGAATTATAATAATTTTGGCTAAAGTTCAATTCCACTTTCTTTCTAAAAATTTTTTTAAGACAGAAAAATTATTTTAGAAATATATGCGGACGTTTTCTGTTTTTTTTTTTTTCTATGGATGAGGGACACACATATTAGGAATATTTGTAGAATAACTCCGTGCTCAACAATTTCTTTGTGTAAAATTTATAGAAAGTTTTATATTTTTACAGGCAATTTCTTTTCTTAGGGAGCCGTTGAAAGGGTACCAATTATACAGAGTAATAATTATTAAGTATCCTACAGCAGACGAATTACAATACACTTTAAATTTTATAAAATTTGATCTGAAAATAACAAGCGTTTCCTACATACACAGGATCTTGTTTAATAAGCCTGGGTATGTAGAAGACTGGGTACCAGTACCCGTGATACAAAATAAAGTTTAATTTTCTTACGGCTGTAATTTTTTGTCATCTGATTATTAGGTAATAAATTAGAATAAGCACGCAGAGCAAAAAAAAATACATGGTTTTAGTATGGTCAAAAGAACCACATTATTTTTTCTGTAAAAATATATGATTGCAGTGAACATAGTTAAGGTTGTATAAAACAATATTTTAGTCACGATTAATAAGTTTTTTTTTTAAGTTGATAAACAGAAAGAGAGCCTTATGATTGGTTTTAAATAAATAATTTCTATTGTTATGTCTAACTAAACCAAAACCAAATTAAAAAAAAATAGCTTATATGTTTGTTTTTAAAAATATTTTCATTTAAAAAAATTTTCGTTGGCCTTTTTATCAGATCAGTAAATTTTGGTAAATAATCGGGTCATTTAAAAACGTTAGTTGATAAAGTTTAACATAAAGTGCGCTCACATTCTGATCATTTTGATTAATGATCGATACACTCTGCTATATCATCCAGATTACTTTGGAAAACAGTGATCAATTCACGCAATTTCTAGACACAAGCTTGACGCGTATTGGCTGAAACCAGTGTAAAACAATGACCATAGAATTCATTATATTCACAAGTAATTAGATCTTATTTCTGAAAATGAATTGAAACAGATGTTAAGTATGACAACCATCGGCTAATTAAAACCAAATTTGATGAAAAATATATTTAAAGAAATAGATCTGTCAGTTTACTTTCAAAGTCATGCTATTTTCTGTGCGGCTGCTTGAACTTGCTGGTTTATGCTGATGAAGCAGCAACAATCGGAGCTTTAGAGAGCAATATTCTTAATGTAATTTGTCGATTATAAGGCACTTCTTCGAGAAAAGATGCCGGGGCTTTATGCCCCAAATTTTTGTGCTATCTTTTAAAATTAAAATTTCTATCAGGCTTAAAATATAACAAACAAAAAAATTAAAAATAAATTGATTTTTTAATTGAATTTTTCTATATAATTTTAATTTAATAAAGCTTTCTTAAGCTTCCAAATTCAAGGAAAATAAGTATAGTACGTATACTTTTCGGCGCGACTGTATTTTTGTAGAAACATCACAATTCTTAAAAAATATCGTGATTGCAATACGAAAGTGTTTTTAATCTTAATAATTAAATAGACAACTGAACTAATTGATTGATAGAAATTTTATCTCTAAAAGTATTCTATAAATTATTCAAAGATACTAAAATAAAAATATAACGTTGTTGAAAATAAATTTTATATGTAAGATTTTTCAATTCTTTTAAACATGAATGACAAGAAAAAGAAACTAAATAAAAAAAGTCGACAGTTCATTTCTTATTTTTTTTCTTTTTAAAAAGTTTTAGAAAGAAAATTATTCACAAATATATGCAGCCTTTTTCAAAGAAAATAAGAAAAATTAGACACCAACAGAATGTAATACTGCATTTTGTGGAACGCTACATCCTTCATCAGCATTCTTTGCATCTAGCTGCCTTAGTTTATATACATTGTAAACATCATCTATTTAACAAGCTAATTTAATCAATAGTAATTTGGTTAGACAAAGTCCACACACAACCCAAAGAATTACTTTGTCGTTCTCTCTGTAACTCGTAACTCCTATTGGAATTACTTCTCAAAACTAGATTTACAAAGATGGATAAGGGTATATAAGATTCGGCATACCCGAATATAAATCTCTTACTTGTTTTTAATACAATCGTTAGCATGTTATTTTCTTATTGTAAAATTTACGAAATGACATATTTTTACTAAAAATAAAAATAAAATATAAGAATCATTTTTTCATCATTAGGCTGAGCTTAATATGTACGATTATGTCTCTAAAAAATTCTAAAGACAGTCGAATTTAACGTATTTGCGTTCTGTAATTTTTCCTTCATAAACAAGTCACTTCCTTTGCATTTTTCGGAATTATATTTGAGTCTCTTTTTAAGCTCACAACTGAGTAATCAGTTTTTAGTCATTTTGGTTAGTCTTAAAGGACTCACTTTTTTGATTTTTGTGTAAACAATCTTCCAAACGCTACTCGTAACTGGATATACTTATGTATGGAAGAATATTTGAAGTTTTTGGTTTTTAAAGTTTTTTTAGTTTGTTTAACAAAGTTTTTTAATTTATTGCTGTGTTTCAAAAAACATTTATTAATATTTTTGGTTATTATTTCCTGAAGATGGTAACCCACGGTGTGCCCAAGTATTGAAAAAATAAAAATATACATTTGACAACAATTCACAAAAAAGCGGAGACTTTTAATTTACTTTTGCCGTAAAGATAACGGTTTAAAATGTGCATACATTCAAATTTTGAAACAAATGCTTTGCTTGTTTAAAGGGATTTTTTTTACAAAAAGTATTAATTATATAGAGAAGGACACCATCCATCAACGCTCATCCGTTTTAGGTAGAATTTGCGGTGTCGAGCAACAATCAATGTATTGCTCAAGTTCATTTATGAAAAAGTGTGGTCACTCATTTCCTTAGTCTGAAAATCAATACTAAAACAATAAATCCAGAATATTTAAGTGTTGATGACTTACGAAACCATAAGTTTAAAATTGAGACATCGCTTAGCATGATTTTTTTCGAAACATTTGCACCCTCTGGCAAATGTGTTTAATCAGTGAAATCAAATTTTTGAAAATATTTAATTAGCAAGACAGCTTCTTAAATATTGGGAAGAAAAAAATATATAAAATTTTTCCTCGTAGTTGAAGCAAACTTTAACAGAAGGCAAAATACAAATATATATGACGATTTAAAAACAAAACCACTAAAGAATCTTTGGTTTGTGTGTAAACTTTGTTTAACGAAATTATTATTGGGTGATAATGAATATTCCTCGTATTCGTAGTTACAAAATTAATTGATTATATTTACAATGCTCTCAACTTAAAATAGGTAATTGCGAAGAGTTCTGATAACGGGTGTAGCAGTACATTTTGCTGGTGTCTAGTTTTTACTGCTTTTTTTTAAGAACATCCGCAAAAAAAATGCACCAAATATTTTGAATTGCACAGTGTTTCAATTTAAGCTCAATATTTCATGAACAGTTTTGCCTTTTATTTTTTTTTTTTTTTTTGTATAATAAAGCACGTGTACTTTTTTTGTGTGTAATAATTGTCCTCAGTCTCCAAAATAATTATACTAATTCTGTTGGAAATACAATAATTTTTCATATATTTACTGAATATCGGTCGTCCTGCACAATGAAGTACTTTGGGGAAAAAATATTTTTTTATTTTTTATTTAATTTTAGTTAAATATTTTTGTTTTTATTAAAAAAAAACATTAAAAAAAACATTCATTTTACGTTGTGATTAAAAAAAATTAAAAAAAATGTTGTTTGTTTGAGTGTGTTTTCATACAAATTTTGTACAAAAAAAATCATACGATTAAGAACACATTCAAGAAGCTGTGAATTAAACAAATGTGTCAAAGGCACAGAAAATTTTCTTTTTGCATCAGAGCCTGAACATTTTAATTGTGTTGCCCAGAAAAAAATGGTTACAGTTGCTCTTAATTAAACTGTTGTTTAAATTTCCTTTATAACTGCATGAAGAATTTTTTAATAACGCAAGTTTTGTTTTTTTTTTTTTTTTTTTTTGTTGCAAATGTAAACATTATTTGTAGGTGTTTATGTTAATTGGCAAAATAAGCAAATCCTTTATTGCTTTTGCAACATATTTCTTTTTTATCTAAATTAAAGTAAAAATCGCAATTAAGCACACACTTAAAAAATTAAATAGTAAAAGAAATAAAATAGTGACGAAGAGACAAAAAAAAAACACAAAAAAATTAAAGAAAAAAATTAAACAAAAGCCAATTGTCAAAAAAAAATTTGCTTAAATAAATTTTTGGATTCAGTCAGAATGAAAGAGAACCCTGTTATTACCCACATAAATTAGGCGACTTACTCGTAAATTTCTATTGAAATGTTTTTAAACAAATTTTATAGCTCGTAGCTCCAATTAAGAAATCCTTAATAATCTTCTGATTTATTCTCATTTTTATTGTGTGTGTATGAGTGTGTGTGGGTATGTTGCTCTGCTGGATTAAACAATAGTTTTTACAATTGTTGTTAACACATAACATTTCCTATAACATGTTTAATTTTTAATATCTCTTTGTTCATCGACTATTGTAGAAAGGCATCAGAGCTGGAAAAGTTTATACTTTCGCATTTCTTTACTTTTTTTTTTTTTTATTAATTTAATAAGTTTTTATTTTAAAGAAACATTACAACCGACGAATTATTTTGTTATACACAAACATAACACAAGACTCAGATCAGGTTTTTTAAACTACACAATGAGAACTCTTTGCATGTACTCTGTGCTTCCTTTGCCCTTAAGGTTTTTAGAAGGTGCTTTATTAACGCTAGAAAATTATGGATGTACACAATTTTTTAAGATTCTTGTATTCCTGGGCGTACACCCACTTTTAAAACGCCTAGGTGAGAAAATCATCGATAATTTGCAGGAACATCAGATTAAAGTGCGACACAGGCACGTAAATAATTAAGATTTTGTATTAAACAACCAAAGCCCAAACCTACAAAGACGTTGTAAATTATAAGGCAAAGCTACAATTGATATCGACGGCATAAATAAATATACTCCTACGACTGATTTGAGGCTCCTTTGTGATCCTAATTAATTTCTTTTTCCATGGCCAACATTTTTTATTTTGTGATTAGAACTATACTATCGATAATTTTAACAGGAAAGGAAACCCACCAAAGAAGAAAGTAATTTTCATTATTGTGGCTACCAAGCGAAGAATTCAACATTAATCACAGCATCCTCCGATTATATTAAAAATCCAGCATTTATTTAAACCCTCTATTTATGTCGTATAATCTTTGGTTCTTAACCTCAAAGGAAGATTGAATATTTTTTTTCCTTTGCACTTAATTATATACAATTATTAGATTCAAAAAATTTACAGTTCAAGAAATATTAAAAAAAAACGTTACTTTACAATCATTTTTAAACGATTTACAAATTTGACCATGAATTGTTATTTTTTTAACAATCAGAAACTAAAAAATTGTATTGTACTTGCAGATATCCATTAATGACAAATTGAATTGACAATTAAATTAGTTTACTTAAAAGCATATTAACTTCATATCACCTGAAATGTCATTGGCAAGTTTTTAATTACAATTGTTTTACAAATGAAAATTCAATTTAAAATAATTCCTTAATAATAATTTCGTATACCTATTTAGTGTACAAAACCAAAGAATCACTTTTACTAATGGCAATGCTTTTAAGCTAATTAATTTATTTTAATTTAGTTATCCAATTAATGGTAATGCCACAAAAAATGTAGCATTATTCAAAATTCGCTACCAATGAAACTGACAATTAAGTAGATTATGTAATTAATAACTCCCATGTATGCTTCATTAGCAATAATTGTTATAGAATTACTACACATTAGTATATTTAACATTTAATGCGTAAATGATAATAAAAATGTAAATGAGTCAATTTGCAAATACTAATCTGTGATGAGTTCTAATTTAAAATGAGAAAAATTATTTTAACAATATTTAAATTTAAATAATTTACTTCATTCGTGCTTGATTCCTTCAAATATAAATATGTCTTATGAAATATCTATTATTTTAAACTAAACCACAAAATGAAATGTATTACTGCGGGGAAAGCATATCCATATGGCCATTTCACTACTGCTCAAATAGCTCATCAGTGGATTTACCTAAATTTTGTACAGGAAATTGATTAAATAAGAACTCCATTGAATCCATAAGACAAAAGACTATAACAACTCAAAAATGTTTTATACAAAAACACAGCAAACATTCAGTAACTATTTTTGTTTTCACTTTATAATTTATTATAATTTTCTTTAGAGAAATTTTAAAAACGCATAGGAAATGTTAAATACAAAATATGTTTATGTTGAAAATCATGAAGATAATAATTAATTTCAAATTTTGAGATTATATATATTCTCAAAATTTCTAAAAAAAATTTCTCGTTATATTCACGACAACCATATTTATTACTTATTCAATAAATTTAACTACAATATGGACACAGAAAATACTCTCGCACTTACTGTAAACGCAGTATCGTAAGTAGAAACCGTGACTTACTCTCCTGCATAGTCGGGCGATTCATGCTCAAAGAACTCTGACGTAATTCTTCTTCACCAAAAAAAAAATTTTTTTTTATTTAGATTTCACGCTCTCGCAAAAACCAGTGTATTACAACAACAAAAAAACGTTTCGCAAACGTTTCATGTAAAGAGATAAAATTTTTTTAATTTTTCCAATCGTTTTGTAAATGAGCAAAACTGAAGCAAATACTTTTGTAAAGACAGAGAGCGCAAGTGAAACAATTGCCTATTTGCTTTTCCACTTGCTCTGCTGTACCAATAAGTGTTTCTTTTTAGTGCTAACATATTCTCCACTATAATAAGCAAATAAATCAGCCAAACGATTGTTTTTTTTTCCAAAAGTTTCAATTTTATTTAGTGATTTCTGTTCTGCTTGCACACTTTAATGTATAAAATAAAATGAAATTGCATATTCTTTATTATTTCTGTTTTATTTTAATCACCACTAAAAGCAAAACAAAATAAAAGTAAACGTTTCGGTTTGTTTATTTTCGTACCCTGACAGAAAATATATTATAATATTTTTTACAACTTATGCTAAATTTTACATATGTTAAACATCTTAAAATTATTGTAACAAAAATTGGCCATATAGATTAATTGAGAAGAAAATTTTAAAAATTTTTTTAAAATTATACAAGTTATAAAAATTCGCCTTAACGTATACGCGATTAAATAAAAATATCAATTCTGTTATTCCCATTGGCTCTTCTACAATCACCCAGTTGTCAAATTAATGTTTTATTTAGTTTCGATTTTAATTTAATTTTTGTTTTAATATTTATTTGAAAATTACTCATGCATACGGGTGTTAAAATTTTTATTCAACACATTTGCATTCCTAATGATTTTGTTTGAAAATCTTCATAATTACTTTATTAAGTCGATGAATTTATTTAATTTAAATTTAAAATAAAATGCAATTCATTATATTACTAAAGTTAAATTTTTCGGAATTTTTGCAATTTAAAGAGTGTTTCGACAAGCCCGATGGAACTTAAGAAAGTCATTTATGATCAGTATATTCTGCTAAATCATCATGATTTATTAACGACTTATCAATTCTGCAAAATTGTCAAGATTTCTTTAAAGGTTTAAAAATCAATTCGCCCAATATTATGACGAATGTTTTATAGCAAAATTCAGTTCAGTGTTGAGGCTCGTATTTGGCTTTACGGATCTGTTAATAAACAAAATTATTGCATATGAACGGAAGCAAACCTACCAGACAAGTTCACCGCTTGATGCGGCTTTTAATGCTGTTGGTATTATTGAACCTTATTTCTTCAAACATGAAGTAGAAGCTCGTGTTACGGTCTATGGAGATCGTTACCGTGCCATGAACAATGATTTTTTGTTTGAAACTATGGATGACATTGCCCAGGGCGAGATGTGGTTGCAACAAGATAGCGCTGCGTACCATATGCTGACCACCACTATCAACTTTTTCTGGCGATAAGTTAATTTCAAGGAATGGAGCTGCCAGTTGTCTTCCATGATCGTGTGATTTGACACCTCTCGAATGTTTCCTGTGAGGACACTGAAGTCACTGCTTTATACTGAAAAACCAACAGCAGTTGATGCCTTGAAGACAAAAATTCTATAAGTTGTTCGAGACATAAGATCAGCAATGCTCGAATAAGTCCCCTAAAATTGGACGTCCAGAATGCGCTTCGTTGAGAACAGGGGGGGTGTCCATAACCTAAAATCATTTATATGTTTAAATACTTTTTTATTATGTTTTTTTTTATTTAAATTTGAATTTTTTAAATATAAAATCCTATAGGACTTGAAGAAACTTTAACAACAAAATTTTATTACATTTTTTGTAATGTCAACGATAGATAATTGGCCACCAAAATCGTTTTATCTAACCAAACTAGATTAATTTCTTGGTGCAAGAAGTGTTTAAGAATTATAAATATCCAATTCATGCTCACTTCTTGCGACAACTATACGTCGCGCATAGGAGTATTTTGCCAATCTATCCGGACATTAGGCCAAAAATTAATTTTCAGAAATGTTAAAATTTAAATACGCAGCTGGACAGATAATAAAACTCTACATCGTATAAAGAATTTCCAGGACTTTTGCTTGAGATTTATCGCTTTGGGAAACTGTTGAAGTCAGGAAAGTTGAATAAATTGCACACGTTTTTATTGACTTTAACCGATTTTTAAAGCTCCGCAATATATTTTTTTGTGGATAAACGAGTAAAGATTTTGGATTGATTTTTTTACTTATATATTAATTTGTAAAAAAAAAATTTGTTTGAAATTTTTATGATGAAAAATTTCGTTCAAAATTAAAAAAAGGAGTTTTTGTAAAATTTTTTGTCAGAAAAAAAGTGAAAAGATTCTTCAGAGTGATCTCCATCGCGGTCGTAAAAATGTTATATATCGGTATAAAATTTACGATCTCTACTTTTATGCAGTAGAAAAAAAATTACGCGTTTTTGCGCCTAACCCACAATTTCCTAGTATAAGACCCACTCCAAACAAAAGGATATTAACTTTCTTTCATGCTTCCACCTGTACTTAACGATGAAGAGGATTCAGATTCGTAGAAGACAAAGAAGGCAATCATCATCATCTTAGTGCAAAGGAGTAGTTGTTTTAAATAAATTAATTATTTTCAGATAAATAACACACTATAAATTAAAAAATTACAAAATTATTTTTTTAATAATATTTTTGGGATGTAGGGATTGGTAAGGCAGTAGATTTATAATAAATATCTTTAGGAAATTTGCAAAAAAAAAAGATTAAAAATAAAAAAAATTTTACAGGGACTTTTTTTGGGTTTAGGGGGATACCTTCCCCTGCCCATATGAATTAATTTTCATGGTTTCAAGGCGTATGTAATCCATTTCGTTTAATAATTACAGTCTTTTTTCAAACAATATTTTATTGCACCACCCAAAAAAGTGGTGGGGCTAAAATGGTATTTTAGAATCTCTTGAGCCCAACCTTAAGTTTTTAAACATTCTTTGACCTTAAAAGGGGAAAATTAAAAAAAAAACTTTTATTTTTCAGAGGTAGGATTAGTTCTTCCAAGGGGAACTTTTTTCTTCTTAGTCCGATTTCTCTTGTTTTCAAGCTTTGGCAGCCTAGGAGCATAGCAGATTTTCCTGCCAAGTTTTATTAATCTATCGGCACTCAGTAAATTTTTAGAAGCAATATAAGCTAATAAAAAACAGACAAAATACCCCTATGAGCGTCGTCCAAATATTTATGGTATAGAATTTTTTTTTTTTTTTTGTTATTCAGAATATTTTTTTTTTTGTTTTTTTGTTTTAATTTTAAATTGTGAACCTTTAAAAAGAAAATAGCGAATATTCACATTCTTTCTTGAAATCGAGTTGCCTTGCGACTTTTTTAAGTTGTATGAATGTTTAAATTTAAATTTACTGTTATTGTTATGTGGCTGTGGAAACAAAGATTTTAATTGAAACAAAACGTGACTCTAGCAAAAACAAAGATACTGAAATGAAAAGAAAAGTCCTCTCAACAAAAACACCATACCGAAAACTTACTTTTGGGATTAATTTAATTTATTTAAGAAGCGTCAAAAATAAACAAAACTGCAAAAGAAGCAGCGAATTTGCTTTTATATGTGTTCGCATAAAATTGTTAATTTATATCGACAATGAAGTTGTATTTATTTTATAATTTAAGAAAAAAAAAATAAAATACTTTTGTTATGGCAGGCTCATCCCCCAATTTAAATTAAATCGACCTTTTTATCAAAACACATATTAAAAGTTTACTTTTCCAAGAATCATCTTCAATAGAGAAAATTTTGTGTTTTTATTCACTTAATTAAATTTATTCAAAGTAAAGCCAACAATTTTTTCGATGGAATTTTACAAAAAACAAAAAAAGTGCTGCAAATGAAAAAAAAAATAAATGAAGTCCTGTTATGTGTTAGAAAAAAATTTAACGTACAAATTCATTTAAAATTCAATAATTATGAAGTTTAGACAACAATAATGCTAAATTTGTGCATGCATGTGCATGCTGCTACAATTCATCACTAATCTACAAATATTTTGTTAGTAAAAACTATTTTCACATGTTAAACCACATGCCTGCCAGCTACCACTACTACCAACAACAAACTTACACCAACAATTACAGTTACTTGTATAAGCGTGAGTGACAGTCAATATAATTTTATTTCTCTTGTAACCACATGAAATGCGAACATAAAGATAAAAATGGTTTTATTTTAAAGTCAATAATATTATGTAAAATACAGTGAAGTCATGATGTCAATGTTGAATATATAGTTTTCCAATAAGGACATGTAAGTGCCAATATCAGTGTTAAACAGTTAATTGTGTCGTTTTCTTCACAGATCTTTTTATAAGACATTTTTTATAAGATGTTGATGCCTTGATGTTTAGACATTGACTCCCTCTGACTTGTCGATACGGCCTGCAGGGCATATTCTATACTTAAGTCCAATTATTAGTGTAACATTTTGCCCCTTTCAAAACTTAGACGAGCTTTTTGGTTGCAAGTAGTACCAACAGGTCAATTTTTATTTTACTCTCTTTGACACTTTATTCTCTATTTCTTCTATTTGTTTCTCTCCGGCTCTAGCTATCGCACGATCTTTTATTTTGTACACCTGCGCTTTTAAACTTAATCCAACATCCATCTTACTTTACACCTTGTTACTCGCACTTAACTTGAACTACTCGTTATCCTGTTTGGCATAAACCTTGACCTTGAATTCATGTTCATTTTAACCTATTCAGCCACGAATGTCCATACTGTTGCTACGTTGTTTGTTTCCTACAAAACTAATGCTGCATCGAGTTTTAGGCCTTGAACTCCTTGCTTTTGCTTTATAGGGCGGCTTAACCATCTTATTTGCTATTCTATCTATCCATCTTTCACCAACTCAACTGCTGTGGCTACACGAGAACTCTCTTCTTTCTTTTATCAGAAAGAGTTTCGAACTGTGCTTTTTATTTACTCGCCCTTTCAACAACACGTGGGATTTGAACTCATGCCAATGATCAAACAGCACAACCAAAGCAGCTGCTTATCATGTCTCAGCTTTCTGTTAGCAAAAATAATTTTATTTTAAAATTATATATATTTTTTTTTATTATATTTTATTTGCAATTCTTCTCTCCTCGCGTTGGAGAAAAATTTTTCTAATTTTTCCGCCTGATATTACTCGTACTTAGAGACTGAAAAATGTCACCGGGAGCTTAAGGCGGCATAAAATCAAAACACAAGAAAGTGCGTAAATATAAGCTCCGGTATTATTTTAGATTGCAATAATTGGATAAGCTAAGCAAGGTCCATTGAGAGCTACAGGGGTGAAATGCTTTCATGCAGAGGAGTGTATTGCTACAATAAATTTCCCGGGTCGAGACTTTTTTTGTTTCGTGTCGATACTCACATTCACCTTTTTAATAGTACAGACGGTGGATAACATTATGGTGAACTCTTTGCCTTTAGTCTGCTGACTCCGCTAAAGGCCAGGATCTACTTTTATATTCAGTCGTACGATCTATCAAAAACTGCATGCCGGCTCAAAAAGTATGATAGTGTGCATTAAAAGTGTAAGTGCGTGAAAGCCTTTTTGACAGACCTGTTCGATTTTATAATGCGATTCGATTTGATTTTTAGGATGAGTAGAAAAAAAAACAACAAAATATTGAAACCACAAGTTTTTTGCATATTTTTTGTATAACAATATGGCAACTACGACGCTATTTTGAAACGATTTTTAAAGTAGGACAGAATTCTGTCACATTTTTGTGTGATTAAGTCGTTTAATTGTGTATGATAGTGAATCCTGACCTTAAGACTTACCACCAGTTATTTAGTTTCTAATCGTTGCCATATTAATTGTTTTATATATATTTTTTTTTTATTAAAAAATCGTAGCTACAAACTGAGAAATCGAATTTATTGCCGTTTATTTTCTTTTCTTTGAAACATTATCTTCTCGAATAAGCAAACTGGAAAGCGCAGACCATGTGATATGCCCCTATGCTCAACCTGTTCATGTACTTAATTTTTCTTGTCAATGATGTCAATAAATATTTTAACTGCCATCCCTAAATTAGCGCGTAAAGCGCAAGATATTTGTCAAAATTTCTCATGTACATGCAAAATGTATGAAGCATTCCTAAATAGCATGGCGTCAACGCTTAGCAATTGGAAAATTCAATTTTGACAGTGCGTTAGGAATAGCGGTTTTATCTCTTCTTTATTCTTATACAGCGGGCTTTATAAAATAAAATGAGTTAACATTATTGTTTGATTGGCGTATGTTTCAAATAACTGACCTGTCTATTTTTAAAACTTTTGGTTATCTTTCTATGGTTTTAAAACATGCATTATTTCGTGTAAAATTTTTGATATAAACTCGACACAACATTGATCATTAAAATGTTAGCCATTTTTGTTTTATTATATCTTTATCGAAAGCCATCTATTTTATTTATTTTTTATTATCGTCAAGTGTCATACTAATGAACATAATTTAAGTTCTTGTAGAATAAATAAATAAATATTGCCGAAGGTTGTTGTATTCAATTTCATGCAGAAAACCATAAAATTTAATCGACAGCAAGTCAACAACAGTTAACAAAATACAAATGAACACCGACATACAAACGTATAGGAATTGTTCCTACCAACAACCGTTTAGTTTTCAAGTTAAATATATTAAAACCACTTTCCTACCACACAAGTTCACACAAATAAATTTGAATTAAGAAAAATGCAACAACAGCAAACTTAAATTTACGCTCATCAACAGCGAATTTGGGGGATCAGAAAATACTGAAAACTTGATTCTTTCCAACACTAATGCACAACAACAAAACGAAAAGTGCTATTACTAATAGTGCTGCCATTACATTCATGCATTTAACTTAACAACAGCTTCAATAATGGTAAAACAGAGTGCAGATTAAACGAAGCGAAAAATTACAACAACCGAAAAAACAACAACACTTGGAGGAGGGGGGGTATAGCAACTCAAATGAATGACGTTGAAAACAATTTGGACACAATAATTTTGTGGCAAGATGAACTCAGTTAATTAAAATTTGTTAAAGGATAATAAAAAAACAATTATTATGGCCATACTGCCGTGATATTTTGAATAAAGCATGTGTTTCACATGACTATAACTTAAGCTTTTTTTTTGCTGATTTTAGTTAACAAGGAGCTGCAGTGATATTAACCGCCTCAACAAAATCTAAAAAATAAAAGAGAGTGAGAATTATAGAAAAGTAGAAATATTAAATGTAATTTAATGCATAGATGGACACTTTTCATTATCACTAAAATTGCAATAAAAATAAATTTTTACTGATACTGCAATTTAATTTACTGGTAATGCAGACTTTACAGATAATGCAGACTTAATTTCATTATTAGTAAAATTTTACTATTTACTGCCATTTTAAAGGCAGTTAGCACATTGTTGACCGGTCACGAGTAAACTCGTGATGCGCTTTTTTCATATCGCTGTTGTTTTCTCTTTCGGCGACCATACAGTGCAATTCTTAGTCGGTATAACACAAACCGTTTCTCTCGCTTATAAGACCCGCCAAATCTTTTGTTGTAAAAAATATTTAATAATTAAAAAAATCTTAACAAACGATGACGGAACGTAATGAAGAACCTTTCAATGAATTATACGCGGATTATTTATCTGATTGTCCGAGTGATTGTGAATCAGATTGTGGTAACTGTGCTATTAAGTTATAAAAGTTTATTTTTATTGTTTTACTTCCACATCCAATTACGAAATAATAGCCGGTGACATGAGATAAATTTTCAGTAAAATTGCCGGTCAACAATGTGCTAAAATATAAAGCAGTGTTCCCATATATAATCTAATGAACCTGATGCTTACTGGTGTTCACTTTAACTATTGCATTTACCGCTTTCTCAGTAAATATGAGCCTTTTTAATTCAAAAAGTCCCTAACTTATTAGGAAAAGCTTATTTTTTGTAAAATATAATTTTTCCTAAATGTACCTTTTTAAAAAGGTACTTTTTAAGAGGAATTTTGGCAAATTAATAAATATACTTTTAGAACACATACTTTTTGCAAAAAGTTAGTTTTGTTAAGGTTCTTCCCAACTTCGATATATTTCTATTTAAGTAATTTTTTTAAGAAATTCTTTTCAAAGTTCGTAACTTTAAAATTTACTATTTTCTAACGATAAAATTTTTAATGCTTTCTGCTTTAAATGATACCTTCTAATATCCTTTTTATAAAGGAAAATAATTTGCTTTAAGAGTATACTTTTTGACTTTATGTAGGCACTTTTGCCCAGAAAAGTACTTTTTTAAAAAGTTCTTTTAAGGCGGCTTTTTTTTATTTTTTTAAATATATTTCAAGCGGTATTTTTTTTTTTTCTTTGAATAGGTACTTTAAAAAAAAGTACTTTTTCGAAAAGGTACTAAATCATAAAGGCACAATTCTTAAAATGTTAGTTTTTAAGGTATTCGGTTTAAAAGATTCTTTTTAAGAGTTTAACTCTTTCACTCTATGAAAGTACTTGTTTCTCTCAACCAATATAAAATATTTGTGTTTAGTAGAGTTATTTGTTATTGTCATTTACCACTATTTTGTTAAAAAAAAAAAACTTTTCTGCCCTTGGTTCTTAGGGCAATAAACTTACATACATAATTTTGAGTAAGGCTTACAAATTTGGGTACTTTTTCGATAATGTTAATAGTTTTGTGTCTGTTCTACTCCAAGACCGTCAGTAAAATACTAAAATAATTGTATTAAAAAATGTTAATTGATGGCTGGAGCAAGAAAAAAAATTGCAACTATAGATTAAGAAAACGGGTTCAACCGAATCTTTGTAAAATAAGACTTTCCCGAAAAAGATATTTTTAAGCAGACATTTTCTAGAAAATGTTTTATTTTTATATTAAAAAAGACAAACATGATTTGAAAATAAAACCGTGGAGAAAAAACTTTTTCCAAAAATATAAATTTTAAAATATTATTAAAACATATTTATTTAATATTTAAATAAAATTTTAATTTAACCTTACCAACAATGTTAAAACACTAATGTAAAAAATGTGAATTTATTCACGTTAGTGAAAGTCAATCCCAACACAGATGTTAAGCTAATCGTAAGTAAACTCACAAACCATGTCGATAATAAAGTTGATAACAACAAGTTTTGCACTGCCTTGTCACAAAGTATTTTTAATTTGGAAAATTTTAGAAACAACTTTCAATTAATCAGTTGTGGATCGTATAGCACATCGGTTTGTTACTAAAAAGGATAAATAGACCAATTTCTTCATATTGTTATTACATAATTTCGACGCTTTCAGTGGTATAACAAAAGGCAAAGACTACCAAATTCCACTTTAAGTAACACAGCGAGATGTAACAAAGTAAAAGCAAACTTTGCCCGCGTTTGCGGTTTTCCTTTCTTAGCTACCAGCATATTTTTTACGTTGAGTACAAATTTTTATTAAAAATAAAACTCTACTACCGATTCACTTTCTACGTTTAACAAGTTGGCAACAATTGAAATAAAGAATCTGTTTATTATAACAGTTTTATAAAACATTTCTAACGAACTAAAAACACAGGCATTTTAGCGTAGACATGTAAATTTAAGTTTTCCAATCACCCAACAGAAAAAAAATAAAAGTTTTCTTTTCACTTTTCCAAGCCATAAGAACTCATACAAATTTTTGCCTAAAAAAGCTACATTTAAATAAAAAGCTATAACTAAAAAAGCTTTTAAGAACACTGGAGCAAGACATATTGATGTGCCTTGTACTAAATAAAGTGTCATGAATGAACAAATGAAAAATACCTGATGTTTTGTTTATTTATTGTTGAGAACTCTAGGCAGCGTTGTCAACTTGGTGCGTTTCGCACCATTTTGGGTGCTTTTTCAAATTTTTTGTGCGAAAATTTCACGTGTTGGTGCGTGGTGCTTTTCTTTTTAAATTTTGGTGCTTTTTTAATTTGTGGGGGCACCAAAGCAAATTTAACACCACTTTTTTTTAGTGTGAGAAAAAAATTTTTGTACAAAAAATACACGTTTTAATACCATTTCGTTTAAGACGTATCAAATCATAAGCACAAAATAAAAAGGTATTGTCGTTGTATTAATTTATATAATGTTAAAAAAGAAACATTTCACTGTATGGAATATACTATCCCTTTTAGATTTTCATGGTCATTGTTTTTGTAGTAAAGGCTGCTGCCGTATCTGTTAAACAGCTTAGCAAAAGCAGAGTTTGTCGTGATCAGTTAACCGACATAAAAAAGGAGGTTATAAAATTCGACTGAATGTTGCTTTTTATGTTTGTGCCTGCAGAACTCAGTCATTTCTGAAGCGATTTTGAAAATTGTTGTTAATATGATAGATTATGCTTACAGATTGGTCCCGTTTAGTACACAGTTCATAATCTTAAAAATTAAAGGGTGTCCCCATACATATTTTTTACGTGTATCATGAACTGTAAAGGACGATTCTGTAAAATATAAAATGACTGTGTATTACTATGGCTCCCAATAACAAAAAGTTATACAAAAATAAATCTAAAAATTAAAGAGTGCCCCCATAATTGATGTAAATTTACTTATATAGGCCTATATTTTGAACCGTTATAGACAAACGCTTGTAAATTGTACAGACTGTCGGTTGCTATGGCCGATATAGTAACAAGTATTAAAACTAAAAATTATAAACTAAAGGGTGCGCCTATAGTTCACTTAATTTAATGTATATGGCCATTCTTTTTAACAGTTGTATAAAGACGCTTGAAATATACAACGAACCTGAATCGCTAAGTCCGCTATAACAAAAAGTATAAAATTTGGATTTGGAAGTTAAAGGGTGTCCCAGTAGTTGATGTAGTTTCAAATTATTCATAACTTTTTTTTTCATTTATAAGCTTTTAATAAAATGAATTTTGTAGGGTTTTACTTATTAAACTGTATGTCTGTAATTATACAGAAATATTTTTTTATGAATGATCGCTGTTTTTGATTTCAATATATGAAAAAAATGTATTATCTAGTACAAATTAAACAAACATATTTGTTTATTTTTTTATTGAACTTTAAGACTGCTTTATTGTTATATTTGTAGTACAAAAAACTTGCACTTTTTTTGAAAAACTAAATCATTAAAGATTTTAAATAAAAAACAAAATCCAAAAATTTGGTGCGATTTCTCTTAAATGGTGCGTTTTTTCTCCACTTTGGTGCGTTTTGAAATTTCAAAGTTGACAACGCTGACTCTAGGACAACTTGTTGTTGTGTTTATAGTTTAGCAAATCGTTAAAAGCTTTCTGAGCTTCTCCAAACCAAACATTTAGTCAATTGTTTACCTTCAAGGAGTTTAGAACGTTTGAAAAGAATATCGCATAAGAACTAAACATTTTATAAAAGTAAAAAATTAAAATTAAAAAGTATCCGTATATCGGCGATTGATGGTTTGGATTTGGAATTGTGTACTTGACCAATTCACAAAAAAAAAATTTTTAATTTAATATAAATGGCGCGAAATTTGTTTTTAAATTATGTATACGAACAGCTGTTGTGATTATTTATGTTCTTGTTGTTGCCGTTGTTTGTGAACTGTAGTGTTTGTAGAAACAAAAATTGTTTTAAAGAAGTAAAAGAAATGAACTAATGATTTCCTGCTTTATCCAGCAAAGAAATCTCGTTTGTGTTGTTCTTGTGATTCAAAATGCCTTAAAGAAAAATTACAATGTTTGCAAATTTTTATGTTGTTGCATTTTATTTCATGTCTTCCTTATAAATTTAATTTAATTGAAATCTTAATTCGATTTTAAATGGGCAAAATTTGAACATGAAACTGATGCAAACATCATTCTAATATTCTACAGAAATTAAGGAAAAGTTTTACACAAACACGATTACTTTCTGATAGAAAAAACAAAACAGATGTTTAATCATTTTTTTTTACTGTTAAAAAACTTATAAGTTTGTATTTTCATTTTTCTTTTTGTTTTCCATTTTGTAAGCAAAACAAACACGTTTTTAAACCAAAAAACAACCTCCCGAAAAGTTTTTACAGTGAAAGCTTTAAATAAATTAAATTCCAAATACTACGTTTCAAATAACTATTTCTACTAAAGGGTTTGTTTTTTAATGGTTTAATGGTCATTTAATTAAAATAAAACAAATGAAAATATTATTAATATCATATAAAAGACAACTTCATGTCATCAATGTTTGTAATATGTTTCCGTAAATATGGCCGCCGTGCCTGGTGTGCAAATGGCGCAATCTGAATATAAATGTCGCAATTTTGGCCGTATTTCGTCAATAACTCGTCGAATGTGTCTAATTTTCTCTAGTTTATCGGCGTAGACTATTCGTCAAGGAGCGTAGCAAACAAGACGCATTAGTCTGTGTGTAATTCAAAAACTTCTAACAGATTTACAAACATATTGGGGTTTTTCTTATCGGACGCAGCTCTGTCAACTTATGTTAAAGTATACTAAAGTGACTCTTTAAAAAACCTGTATGTGATAGAAAGAAAATAAAAGCATTTTCTTAGGTTTTTCAGATGCTATCTTTGAGCAACATTTCCAAAAAAAATTTTAACAAAAATTTCCAAACGAAAAAAATATGGAAAATTGTACGTGCAAAAAATTTAAATTTTATTACAAACCGAATACACAGATGAATAAATCCTAAGTTAATAAAAAATCGTAACTTCACTAAATGATCAAAATTTCACCAAAATTTTACACAAATAATAATGAATTTTTGGATGGCAAATATTATTTGTGTTCGTTTGGTTCAGTTAATTCTATAGTTCGATAATTTTTCAGGAATAAAGAACAATAACAAGAGGCACGGGGACACAGGCGACTTCAAAAGAACAGATCCCAAGGCGACCAAAGTACCAAAATATCACCAAAAATATATTCAGTATATCAAAAAAAAGTATTCAACTCAATAATCTATATTTTAACAAGTAAAAGTGCCGAATCTTGTATATCCTTCACCATATATGTATGTTAATCTAGTTGAGTGAAGCAACTCCAATCAAAAAACAAATATTGGGGTGACAGAGGAATAAAAATAAGAAAAAAAAATAAGTACACATAATTTTACATGAAAATGTCATCGGCTCTTAATGGGTTAAGTATTTTTATGAAATTTTAGTATTTCTTTAAATATCTCTTCAAAAGCTTTAAAATGATACCCATATTGATATTTTTAAAAATGTTAACATTTCAGAGCTCCGTAACTCGGAAAATATGGGCGAGCGCCAATTTTTTCACTTCTGGTTTTTTTTTCTTATTTTTTAATTCTTTATCGCCTTATGTATTTATTTTTTGATTGGAGTTACTTTGTTGTTCCAAATGATACGGAAAAATAAGAAGCAGACTGGGTGTTTTGCCCGCTGCCTTGAAAGACATGGACCGATTTGGAGAATTTCAGTAGAAAAATTTTCAAAACTATGTCTGATCGATTCGCGTATTTAAGTTTTCTCTAGTTGATCTATTGCCTTGGCAAAGTTGATTTCAATACTCACACGGACGGACAGACAGACAGACGGACATCGCTCAATTAATTTCGCTACACATAAGCTCTTTGAACATATACATTTTATGGGCTGAGAAATGAATATTGTAGAAATTACAAACGGAATGACAAACTTAGTTTTATCCTTTTTCCACTTTTTTATGATTAAGGCTATAAAAAGACGTGAAGGATGCGAAAGAGCCGTTACAGCCGAATATAGCATTTTTACTTATTTAAGTTAATTTCATTGAGACAGGTGCCCTGATACACTTTGAGCAACATAAATTATCACTTATATTGTGTTTTAAGAAGTCTGACAGATAAGAAAGAGAAAAAACAAGAGTGGTCTGCGATAGCAAATTGTTTCTGGCTTAATTCGTGCTAATATTTTTGGAATAACCCATCATTTAAATTGTTACCTTGCTGGCGGTCTTTACCTTGCTGTTGCTTTTTAAGCTGTCAGTTTAATTTTTCGTCACCAGCTGGTCCAAAACTGTTGATATGTAAGTCAAGAACAGACGACTGGACACTATTCTAGAAGAAAAAAATATTCGAAGATGCCAAGACGCATAATCGCTGTGGGCATTTAATGAACGCTTAGAGTGCGGTTATTCGCTAAATAAATTTTTCTTTTAAACTTTAAGCATTGCATCGTTTGTATAGCATATAACAGCGGGTTATTGGAATCATGGGTCAAATACATTGATGTTGTCAGGCTTTGGCCATACAACGTCGCTCCAAGTCACCTTATCCACTCACAGTCGTTATTTCTGGGTCCACTTTGCCTCTGACTGCTATTTAGTACGTCGGTATATAATTTCTCACTGGTCTCTATCAGGCATGTCACATAATTCAATTCCAATCGAGTGGTTAAATTCCGAAATTATTCAAAAGTGGAATTGATGTTAATCACAATTTTATAATTTGCGGTTTTTAAATTTAGTTTTATTTTGTATCCTTATTTAGATTAGCCTGTTGGTAACTTTGTGACCAGTGTTGCCATATTAAGATTCGTAAATTTTTATTAATATACAAAATTGATTGGATTTTAAATAAAATAAAACACTTTCGATCGGAATGGTTTAGACATGTCGATGCCTGCATATTTTTTAAAATTGTAAATTTTGTTGTCTTTTTACATTTTTAGTTGAATAAAATTCTCATTTAATCAATTTTGTTTTTGAGGTAAATTTCATATATTTCTACACAAAACTTAGATAGAATTTATTGATACGCCATATGATTAGTAGCGAAATGGGCATATGGATTTGCTTTCCCCCTAGTAATACAGTTTGTGTTTAATAATTTTATATCTGAATATTGCATAGAAATATTATAATATTATTTTTTAAAGAAGAATCAAGAGCATTTAAGGTAAAAATTATTTTAACACTGGTTTTAAATAATAAAACATTTAAATGTGCTAATTGTTTTGGTAATTATACACACTAAACAGACACATAATTATATATGATCGATAAGCGAACTTAAGCATAACAATTCGCAGTTTTTTTTAAGCGAAACAATTTGTTCGAGTGTCTACTTTTTTAATGAGTTCTTTTGTTAAAATTTACTGTCCATCGACTTTTACAAAAATGTAATTTCTAATGCTAATAGAAAAAATATCATCAATTTGACGATAAATCGTTAAATCTGACAGCACTGTAGCGAAATTATTTTTCAAATCAGTTTTAAAGGTTTATCGTATAAGAAAGAGAGTGTTTGATTACTGGACTGTCACATGCAGTTTTCTAAAAATTTAAATACTTTTTCATTTCCGGTTGAGTAACGCACGGAAGTAATAAAGTGTGATTTTACAATGCAATCGCGTGTTTAGGGACTAGTAATTTATGCAAAGTGAATTTTATTAAATGATTGAGATTTTCTTTTATTTTATTTTACTTGCTTTTGTTTACATAAACATTCATGGAACTGATTTTTGCCAGATTAAGTTGACAGTTAAGAATTTGAAATTTTCTATACAATAGAGTCTTTTACATCAATGGAATTTATTTATTCATCGTTATCCTTGTATTTCTTCTTTCTGTTTTGTGTGTTTATTTACATTTGGTTTGTTCTAAATTTTCATGATTTTCATTTCACAATTATTTGCCTCCAGCTATTTACTTTTTTTCTATTTTAATAAAGTTTTTTACAAGCAACCAGACACAGGATTATTGGATTTTAATTTGTAAAGTTTAAATAGAAAAGAATTTGCAACATCATTCTGTGTTACCAACTGCTGTTATACATCCCTAGAAGAGTTTAAATAAAAAAAATAAAAATTTATTTAAAGTGAAAATATTTTAAATATTTTATTTGAGGCCATCAATCAATTATAATCATCCTTTGATTGCTGAATGTAAAATTTGTTCGACTTTATAATTTATGTTGTATAAAACTATTGATATCTCTGAAAACCTTTCGAATATCGTTTATATACTTTCAAAAAATATTCTTTTAGTTTCAAGTATCCATTTAAAAATGCCTTGTTCACTTCCTTCCCCGCTCTCGTCACCTTAACTGTTTTTGTGTCTTGTGTGCCATTAGTTTAACTACAGGAAACTGGCGAATCATTCACAAATACAAGAATGAGAATGAAAATAATTTCAAGGATTTTGTGCAAAATAACAAAATGCTTTTCCTACAACTGTGTAACTGAGATTCTGATTTATATTTTCTTATAAATATTATTGCCAAATACTTAAAACACAAAATAATATTTGTTACATTTAAGTTTTGCAGAAAAAAGCATGAAACTTTTAAAACTTAAATTTTTCAAAAACTTTTAAAAAATATAGGATAAATAGAAATGGAAAAATTGCAAGAGTAAAATAATTACGAGGGTTATTCAATATATCAGAAACACAAAGAATTTAAAGAAAAAATATTTCTTAGAAAATTTCAAGTTTCAAAGACGATTGGAAGAAATTTTAAGAAAAATTCGGCCTCTTAGTTTTTGACAGGTTGATTGAAAAAAATTTCAAAATGAATCAGAGGGAAGTTAGATCAAGTTCAGGCTGCTAACTAATTTAAACGCAGCCCTTTACACAAATAGAAAAAACATGGTTGGGGTAACCATAATGCAAGATTAACATATTATGATTGAAAAATATGGTTGTAGTCAAATCATATTATTATTTATGTTGTTCTTACCATGTGCTTAGGGTGTAGTACATGGGCTTTTCCGTATGTGTCCAAAATGGTCACTTATCTTTCCAAGAAATTTCGCTGCTAAACCATTTTTTTAAGTTAATTTCCTCAAATCCCAAAGTTATTTTAGATATTTCACTAATAGGGCCTTATTAAGTACCCTTCTGAAAACTATGTGTATAGGGTGTAGCACATGTACTCTTCCATATTTGTACATTATGGTCACTTGCCTTCTAAAAATTTATGCACAATGAGTGTTTTTTTTAACTCAATTTAATGCTTTTTTAAACATTTTTCAGATATCAAACTGTTATAGTTCCGTAATATATTCTTTAAAGCAAAATTTTCATAAGCTATATTTATTCGGACTTGCATCATTTTACTTAATTTATTCCCAGAGTAAAGGATGCCAAAAACACAATGACTGTTAAGTAGTTAACAGTACACTGTTAACTGCAAAAATGGCAATGTTAAGAAAATGGTTTTTACCACTGTTATTTAACACGTCTTTATCTTCATACACATTTACATAAATATAAAAAACAAAATTATTATTATTATTATTATTATTATTATTATTATTATTATTATTATTATTATTATTATTACCATACTTGGGAGTTTTTCATTAGCTTTAAATTTTAATTGGCATTGTTTAAAATGAGAATGAAAAAGAATTAACTGCCATTTAATGCTAATGATTTTATATTAATTATAATTGTTTTTAATAATGGTAATTAAATTTTGTTTTGTTTGTTTTGTTTAATTCCTCATTAAAATTTAATCAAATATAATTGTTTTTATGAAACACAAATTTTTGATAGCAGACACTTAAAAAAACTATGCATAAAATAAATAAATAAATCTTAACACTATTTTAGATAGATCTATATTTTTAAAAATTAAATAATTTATCATTTTTAAGTGAGAAAGGTGTAAGACTTGATGTCGAAGATCTTAAGTCAATTAACACCACAACTAGCAGATCTTATAACTTACACGAAAAAATATAATCTCGTATAGTCTCATTTGTTCTGAGAAATTTAATTTTCACAAAATTTTATAATCTAAATGCCATTTCACAATATTGCTGTACTATGCTTTAAGATGTGCATTTAGTGTGCAAAGACAAAAAATACATTCATTAATGATAATGATTTGAAACCATTAAATAATTAGTCAGTGGTAATAATATTGTTTTTTAACTAATTATCAATGAAACTTTTTCATTAAAAAGCATTACCATTAGTAAAACAATGATAACGCTAAAAAAATTATTAGGAGTATTTATCATTCAATGCTAATGAAATCGTCAATTAAATAGACCAACTAATTAATTACTCCCATGTATGATTATTACAAGAGTATAAACATTTAATAATATAATATGATAATAAGAAGTGTTTTTTAAGCCTGATAGAAATCACAAAAGCGTTAACTGTAATACTAAATGTTATGATTAATAATTTTTTGTTTGAAAATAAAGTTGACATTGATCTGGCCAAAATTTGGTTTCCACAGGACAGCTTTATGTGCCATACGCCCACAGCAGCATTCGGGGTATTGATTTTAAGAAAGAGATTCCAAAAAATAGAGCTGAAAATTAGCCTCCAAGGTCATGCGGTTTGATACCTTTCGATTAGTTGCTTTAAAACCATGTGAATTCACTAGTTTATGCTCATAAACCAGCATCAATTGAAGACTTGTCGGTGAGGATTGTTTGTATTCTTGACATGCGGCGAACAATGCACGAAAAAGTGGCCCAAAATGGCACGTTTAGAATGTGCTATATTAAGAACAGTCACAGTTTAATCGGTCGCATAAAGTACCCTAATGTGAAATAAAGATCCTGAAATTAGTTTTATCACACTTTTGCTTAACTTATAGTTGTTGTTTTATTATTTATTAAATTGTATTTTTAATTTTTAAATCCTTTAAAATAATTTTATTATTTTTATTATTATTTTAAAATAATATTATTTTTGAAATACTATAAATAAGTTGTTATTTAGTTCAAACTAATCACACGGAAATTTTTGTGAATAATAAAGATTAAAAGTTCAGATGATAACAAAAACTTGTTTATCGTAACTAAAATATTTTTAAAAATAACTATAATGTGTTCACCTCAACCATTTATTGTTATAGAGACCGTAGTATGATTCTTGTGACCATACTACAACCATGTATTTTCTCTGCGTACATAAACAGTTGTTAAATCGCATTTCGGATACGCAAATGGGGTAAATATATGAGGCAACGAAGGTACTTTATGGTTAAATGTTTTCAATTTTGTAGGAACACCCTTTAATTTTTATTTTATTCACTTATTGTAGTGTAGTGGCCATAGGTTTTTGTACTGTGTGTAAATTTCAGTTGTCTATCTTTTGGGAATCGGAAAATAAAGCCATGCCCTTTAACTTTTAAGTTTAATTCTATGTTTAGTGCTTTTTTATTAGGGACCATCGAGAGTCTTTTAATTGTGATGAAATATGAGACACCAAATAATTTTTATTTTTATTTATTTTTTTTTTTTTTTTAACAATGGTAAACGTATAGTTTTTAATAAAAAAATTTCATAATCTGTCCAAAAATACAGGAACTCTGAAGTGGCAAATATAAAATTGATTGATGAGGGTGAACTCGTTTTAAAATAATCATTGCTCGTATTAGGGATAAAAGATGGAGAAGAAAAAAATATAAATGTATTAACAAAGCAAGGCATGAATCCCCTTGATGACTTTATACCCTGTCCTTGTCAAACATCATTTTTATTCATAAAGATTCTGATCCTCATATAACATTATGTAAATTTACATTGTACTTTACTTTGTAATTCTACTAATCAATTTACAAAATTGCTTTCCTTAATGTAAAAAAAAATGGAAAGACTCTCTCTTCAAATTTTTATCATGGGACACAAGCAAACAAAACAAATTTAAATTGCATTGCATCCAGAATAAATAGTTTTTATTTAATGAAATTATTTCAAAGTACAGTGAATTAAAATTCAAAGAAAAAAAATGCTTCACATTCTTGTGGATGCAATTGTACAAAATGTATTTTTATTATATTTATTTTCGTTTTATTTTTTATTTTTGACTTAATTAATTTGATTTATGTATGTTTTTCTCATTTGAACATTTAAAAAAATCTCGGATAAAACAGAATAATTTAACCTGGAAAAAATCTAAAAACATGTAGTTGTTGTCACATTGACAAGTGGATTACTTTCTAAAGAACATAATGTAATAAAACATTGTTGGCAAATGCAAATTTTTATTTATTTTCTTACTTTCATATGCGAACAGATCAAAGCTAACTAAGCAAAAGAATTTTATATGAAAAATTTGTTTCAAATTACATTTAAAGTAGACTTTATTTTCTTTAATGCAGAGATTAAAGTTTGAATTTAAATTATTGCTTTAATTTTTAATTTTAAAAATTTTTAAATGACGACCACTCTTTTAAAGGAAGTTACGTTTAAAAGTTAGGAGCTCTATTAGTATGGAGGATAACAGGGGGAAAACGGACAAGGTAATCCTATTCATTTTCGTTTTGTCATATTTGGCTGTTAACAGTAAAATTTTCTTATAATTCAGAATATCTCAAATTTTAAACATTTGAAATTTTCCAAAAAGCCATTACAACTCTCACTATTAAAAATTAAAAGTATGAAGAACTTTTAAGGGACTCGTTGCAAGCAAAGCTCATTTATTTTAGTCTTATCATCTCTCATTTTTTTATTAAAATTTCTGTTAATTCCTTTAACAGTGCTATGTTATCATTTTAAATGAGCTCACTGTCCGTTTATACATTGGCTTCCCGATAACGACGTGCCGGCTTGTATGATAACAAACAGCTATGTTATGCTGCCGAGATGATAGTACTTGCAAAAAATACAAGATTTTAGTTTTCTATCTTTAAAGGTTTAAAAGTTTGGCAACATGCATCAAATTACGTTAACTCTTGGGGCACCCTTTAAATTCCAAATCCAAATTTTATACTTGTTGTTAAAGTGGACTTAGCAACACATTGTCTTTGTAAATTTCAAGCGTCTGTTTACAAGTGTTTAACAATTTGGCCATATACATAAAATTACATCAACTAATGTAACACCCTTTTACTTAAATATTTATACTTCTTATTATACTAGACAAAGTAGTAGAAATTTTTTCTACTTTTCAAGTATTTGTATATAACAATTCATAGGATAGGGCCGCATAGGCCAAATTACATCAATTATGAAAACACCGTTTAATTTGTAAATTTAAATTGTATACTTGTTCTTATAGCGGACTTAGCAATGCACGTTACATGCCTGTCTATAATTAGATTAACTATTGGGACACCCTTTAAATTCTAAATCCAAGCTTTATAGTTAATGCTATTGTTACTGTCTACAACTGTTCAAAGGTTTGGATATATACATAAAATTAATTCAACTGTTGGGGCACTCTTTAATTTATAATTATACTTATTTTCCTAACGGTCATAGCAATCGGCATTTTGTCCAATTTTCAAACTTTTGCCTTTCACTATTCGAAAGATAGGCCCATATATACCAGTTTGCGTCACGTATGCGAACACCCTTTAATTTTTGTCTTTATTTTTCTATAGTGATGATTTTTTTTTAATTTTAGTGTGGTGCTCTTTGCGGTTCATAATGCACTTAATAAACATGTATATAGGAACACTCTTTAGTTTTTAAATATATGCATGTTTTTAAAACGGGGTCAACTGTAAGCATAACCTTTCAAATAAAGGAAAAAATTTTAATCTGTTTAGGAATGCCTGAGTTACGCAGGGACAAATATAAAAAAGCAATATTCAGTTTCAACTGAAGAGACTCATTTTATTCATTTATTTTTTTATTAAATAAATATATATTATTAAATAAATATAATTCTCATTTAATTTATATAAAATAAAGAATGAAAACTTTCAAATAATTATTAAAGTCAAGAGTTTTTTGTCAATTTAAAAAATGTCAGTTTTAAACGTCGAGTGTTCATCGATCTATTGTTCCATCTTTATTTGTAACTTATGGAAAGCAAATTGGTGACATCATTTGCTTTTTACTCGGCTTATTAACATACCAGACTTTAAAAGAGGCTAACTTTACAAGGTTGATTATCTATATCTAAATAACTGCCAGAGTTACACTCTCTAAATTTCATAAGGTCACTCTATGCACAAGGTTTAATCTCATGTAAAGTACTGGAAGTCGATATTTGAATAAAGTGCATTTTTTAGTAAACGCATAGGAAGTAATTTTATTCAAAGTAATTTTATTAATGTGCGGAAAACTGGGTACCTTTATTTGATTGTTTTTAGTAAAAGAAAAACTTCTTATTCTTAAAAATATAACAAATATCCTCTGCACGTATAACTGTTGTTGTTGTTGTTGGTATGTTTGTATTTCTACAACATTAAAGGCTTGTTTAAACTGACGCTGAATCATTTATGCGCACGTAAGATTAGGTTGAAGTGTTAGAAAATAAATAAATAAAATAAACAAACGGACAGAACTTATAGCGAAACAGAAACCAACAACCTAAACAATTACAACAGCTTAATTACTTTTTTCTTTTCGGTAAAAAAAAAGAGTTGAGTAAAAATCCTCGCGCTAAAAAACCAAAAGTCGAATAAATACAAAATGTAAACGTTTTTATTGCTACAACAATTTACAGAAAACGAAAAAAAAAAAAACAATTAACAGATCCAGCTGATAAGTGGTTCCATAATAAATCCCTCTAAAAAAAATTAATTTGGGAAAAAATAAGATTTTATACAATTTTTGTTTTCTTACAATCAACAGATACAAAAATGTTTAAAATTAAAATTCAAAAAATGATTCCAAAAAAATTTGTCATTTTTTAAAAATACAAAATTGTGAAACTTAAAAAATAAATTACAAATTAAAAAAATATATAAACTAAAAAATAGAAAGCAAACCTTTTTTAAAAGCAGAAAAAACTTAACAAAGAGAAAGAGTGACACCAGAAACATTCCAACTACATTTTCATAAATCTCCTCAAATAAATCCTAGAGCTTTATTCCTTAGACATATTTTTACTTTGACATTTTTTCTTCTCATCTCTGTAGTTTATTTCCTTAACTTTTACTTTGTTTCTTTTTCTATTATTTACCTTTAATCATTCCCTTGCACCTTTCTTATCCTGCTTTTCTTATTTGTGTGACAAAGTACCACTATGGTTGAAATACAAAAACCCCATTCAGCTTTAAAACGTCCATCATTGAAACGTGAAACGGTTGTTGTCAATAATAGCGCACCCATGAAGAAGGTCACTCTGGTGCCAAAAGAGGAGGTAAGTTTGTTTTTTTTTCGTTTTTCCTTAAAATTTTTTTTTATATTTTATTTTACTTTAATGTTGTTGATAAGTTTTGTGCGTAAGACTCGCAGTCGAATGTTACGTTTTAAATATAAAACAACTACGGAAATAACTTTTATTGTCATCTTGCCAAATGCTTTTAAAAACTACTTTTATTGATTAGTTTTCTATATTCTTTTGCAGCACAGATTTACTATCCAGGCTCAAAAATGTATTTACTAGTTATTAAAAACAACACGTTACTCTTTGATTCATGGAAATTCTTAAAAAAAAAATTTTGTAACCTATAGTTCCATTATTTATCGTGTGCATTAATCAATGAAAATAAAAAAATAAATATCTCATTGATTAATATATTTAAATGTTTCAAAAAAAAAAAGTGTTATCGATAACGATAAATAATAAAAAAATCAGAGGTATCGATAACAAAATTTATTGAATCAACAACTTATCGATTTCAAGCCTTAACTCACCAGGTTTCGAAAATAAGTATTATTGTATCACTAAAAGTAATCGATGACTTCAATAAAAATAAACAACAGGTTATTTTATATTTCAATACTTAAACGATAGCTTATATACCTTGCACATTTATTGTGTTTGTTGGCGCCACAGAAGAATTGACAACCAAGTTTTTTATTTAATAATATTAACATTTTTATATATCCAAAATTTGGCGGCACTATTTTAAAGTTTCGTGGCACGAAAAAGTGCCGCGGCATAGTGGTTGAGAATCACTGCTCTAAAGTAACACCAACAATAGATTTACAGCGACGAATAAAGTTAATAACACCATTTAAGAATTAAAAGTTTAAATTAAAATATAAATTACCAATTCCTTTAATATTATTTATTTGCGGTGTTATCAATAAACTTTATTACAGAATAGATAAAACTTAAATTTTAAACTCAAGCCTCACTAAAATATATATTTGATCAACTTCACGTATTAAAATAAATTGAAAAGTATTTTTTGTTTAGTCCAACATGACTGACTTTGCAAAATTTTAAATTTAAACATTTCCTGAACTTAATAATCCTTCAACAATTTTTTTTTATTTTCTTCTTTTTTAATTTTATCTTTTTTATCATTAATATCCGCTTTAAATAAAACCTTACTTTTACTTTGTTTTGACATTTTTATAAACCGTTATCTTGAGTAATTAGCTGCAAACATTGACAATGAAAAGGGGGCTTTGCTTGCTCAATTGTTGTTGCTACACTTTAAGTACTTTATGTGTTTCCTTTTTTTATTGTTTTTTTTTTTTTTTTTCTTAGACTCTGACGTTTCTTGTTTTTTCACAAAAAATTTTTAATTGTATTTAGAAAACATGGAAAACGCAAAATTAGTGAATGTTTAAGAAAGTTGTTGGTAGAATTTCTTGCAGTGGTCAAGGCTTAGGGCAACGCCTTAAAGCTTTTTATGTTATTTTCCTTAAGTGCCAGTTTGTTGGTTATTTTAAACTTGAAACATTTAATTACTGTTTTAAATGAATTTAGCTAAAAAGTATAATAATATTTAATTTGAAAAAACTAAAAAGGCCCGCTTTATTAAACATTTGAACTAAAAATTATAAAATAATTTTTAATTATTTAATTTAATTAAAGCATCGTTAGTAAAATTATTAAAAATAATTTTAGAATAAAAAAACACTTTGGACAGAATGTTAACTTTAATATAGTGCGTTATGATAACTAGACATAAAACATTAATGCGGAGTAAAATATTTGTGAGAATAAATGTCACGCACCCACCTCATGGAATTTTTTCGCTCACTGGTTACGGCTCGTAAAAGCAAAATAGTTCTTTAAATCTAATAAATCTTTTTTTAATTTCTAAAGTTAACGCCTTTCGGATAAATAAAAATCAAAATTAAAATGACATTTTACAAAATAATCTTAATTAAAAAAAAAACAAAATTCATCCGCGAAAGCTTTATTACAAGAAATTAAAAGAATTTAATTCAATTGAAGATCTTAATCTTACTAAAAATCCAAGTGGCCTAAAAATAATAGTTTCGTAGAAAAACTCGCAAAATATCACAAAAAAAATGTCAAACCAATTTTATTACTTCTTGAAAAAAAAAAATTTTTCAAAACAGATTTCATCAACTAGAGGAGCACCCTTTTATTTCCAAATTCAAATTTTATACTTGCTGTTGTGGTATGATAAGCAATCAGGTTGTTTGTATATTTCTATAATGGTTTATCAGTTTGGCAGTTTACACTAAATTACATCAATTATCGTAACACCCTTTAATTTATAATTTAAAAATATTTATATTTCTTTATTTAACAGACGAAGTAGTAAACATTGTTTCTAATTTTCAAGTAATTGTATATAACGGTTCAGAAGATACGGCCATATAGGTCAAAATACATTAATTTTGGGAACACCCTTTAATTTCTAAATTCAAATTATAAACTTTTTGTTATAGCGGACTTAGCAACACAGGTCCCTCGTAAGTCTCAGCTCTCTGTCTATAACAGTTCAGAAGCTTGGCCATATACATCAAATTACATTGACTATTGGGACACCCTTTTATTTCTAAATCTAAATTTTATACTTGTTGTCATAGCGGTGTAAGCAATACAGGTTCTTTGTAAATTTCAAGCGTCTTTCTACAACTGTTCAAAAGAATGGCATTTAAATGAAATTAAATGAACTATTGGGGCACCCTTTAATTTATAAATTTTATTATTAATGGTTGTTACTATAACGGTTATAACAATCGACTGTCTATCCAATTTTCTATAACATTTCCAAAGATATGCCCATATAGGATAATTAACGTCACCCATGGGGACACCCTTTAGTTTTAAGATTTATTTTTTTATAACTTTTTGCCAATGGGAGCTATAGTGATAAGCAGTTTTTTTTATTTTAAAGTGGTGCCCTTTACAGTTGATAATACACGTAAAAAACGTGTATGTTGTATGGGGACACCCTTTAATTTTTAGGATTATGAACTGTTTTTTAAACGGGACCAATCTGTAAGCATCAACTTTCAAATAAAATAATTCAAAATCAATCCAGAAATAACGGAGTTATGGAGGCACAAATATAAAAAAGCAACATTCAGTCGAATTGATAACGTTCTTCTTCTTTTTAAAGTCGGTTCTGCATCTTTTTTTGAAGTCGCTTAAAAATATTACAATAAAGAAAAAATATTACATTTCATTATAATAAATCTTTAAGAAAACAAATGATACAAAACAAATAAAATGCAGACTTTATACTTTTTACTTACGAGTATGAATGATAATAATTTATTTAAGGACATTTGCTATTAAACAAACAGGCGCACACACATGCAAACATATAATAGTATAGGAGATTGTAAATAAGTATGTGTTTGCATTAATATTCATGTGCAAAAAAATGCCAATAGAAAAACATTCGCAGCAAATAAAACAAATATTTTTACATTTTTGTTTATACAATCGTTAAAATGAAAAGAAGCAAAAAAAAATTTTTGTTTTACCCAAATCAATTGTTTGCCTTTTGGCAAAAAGCCATAAATTTTACTAAAACAGTAACAAAGTAAAAAAAGTAATTGCTATCAAAAAGCCAAAAAAAAAACACTTACATACACACAAAAACACAGTAACGCAATTTGTTAACGAAACATTAAAAAGAAAGAAAAAAAGTTAGAAAAAAATGTTAGAAAAAGAGATGTCACTTATCAAATGACTGCAGGGCCGTGTATTTTAATGGCGTATTTGCACAGGGATTGGTTAAAACATCCTAAAGACAATTTTCAAATTTAGATTTTTTTATTGTCTCCTAAACAGACTCTTCCTACTTTTAATTATTTTAAGGCTTTTTGCTGAATGCGACAAATATGATAAAAGTTTGAAATAAACAAAAATAAACAAAATCTAGAAAAAAAAGGGTTGTAAACGCCTTTCAAATTAAAAGCCTTTTTACACACTTACATAAATTAATAAAATCCTTAAAATTTTTGATTTAATTATTTTTAATGCTTGAGTGCAGAGTAGAGATAATTCTTATTAAAATTTACCCTACGAAATCAGTTAAGTACTCGTACACTGCCTACATGTGTTATTGTATTGTCTTTGTAATATTGTATTGAATTTTCTGCTATCATTTTAATGTGAATGACCACCATTTTTGAGAAAGAGAACTTGACGTTCATTAGATATATACCTTTATTAACGTCACGGCCCTCCATCTCTAAAACTAAGCTAAGTAGACTCTGGAAATTTATAACTCAAAGGGTGTTCTAAAAGTGACGTTATATTCATAAAAAGTTTGTTTTTTTTTTGGATTGTAATAGACAGACACATCAACTATGCACAGTATCTGTAAAACTATGTCCGATATAGCATCAAGAATAAAAATTAAAGTTTAAATTAAAGGGTGTCCCAATAGTAACGTACTTTTTAAGTACGTGGCCTTGCTTTTGGGACCGTTCTACTCAGACACTAAGTATTTTTCTTTCCGTATTTCAGCTGGAAAAACTTATAAAAAAATTAAAACTAAAATATAAAGGGTGTTCCTGCAGTGACATGATTTAAACCTATATGGCTTTAACTTTTCAATCATAATAGACAGATATTGAAAATTTACACAGATTGTGTTTCAAAATATGCTTGCTATAAATAAAGGTGTGAAAAAAAATTAAATTAAAGGGTGTTTCCAAAGAAGCTGTTGTTTCAATTAAAATGGCCTTATGTCTTAAACCATTATTGTCCGACGATTTAAATCTGCACAGAGTATGTACTGCGGTGTCTGCTACAAATTAAAATTAAATTTAAAGGGTGTACCAATAAAAAAAGAAATGATATTGAACAGGCACACACTAAAAATGTTCAACAACAAATAATAACTCAAATAAATTGACGCCCATACACAATCACAATTTGCTTTTGCCTTATTTTTTATTAAAAAAAAAACGTTAAAAAAATACTTTTAAATTAAACAATTCGTATCGCTGTTATTTATTGCGTCGCAGGCTACAAAAAATATTTATTTTAAATTGGTCCTATAAAAGTTTAACACTTCAATTTACTATCCTTGTGTTTCCTTGTTTTTATTTTTAACTCAATTTATTTTCGAAGAGAAAAAAGAAAAATGTAGCAAAACAGTCAAAAAGTTGTTGACAGTTGTTGGATATTTTTAATAACAACAACAACACCGATAGCAGCAGCAACAAAAAAAATTGTTTTAATGCTTAACTCAAAAGCTTTTACATCACTTTGCCCATTGTAAACGTCCGAAACACTGAGTAACTGGATGGATGGATGGATACATTTCGTGTTTGTTTATTTTTTTTTTTTTTTTTTTTTTTTTTTATTATTAATGGCGAAAAATTATGTTCTTTCACATACAAAGTAAAGTGCCTTAATCTTTTATGACACTTGGTGGAGCACAAGAGCTTGTGTTAAATATTATTTCACACAAATCATTTGCAAATCTAAAGCTTCGTTTTTTTATGTTCACTTTTTCATTTTTATCGCCTACAGGAAATTATTAAAAAGTAATTGAGCTATAATTTTATTTTCGTTATTTCTGCTGCAAGGTTATGGCTCCTTAATGCAGTTGTAAGCGATTTATTCTATGTGTTGTTGTTGGTTTTTCCATTAAAAAGGTCATTTAAGTTTTAACTTTCTGAACAATTATGTAACACGAAAAAGCGATAGCATTTTGTTTTTATTTTTGAATTAATAAGTAAAAGAGATATTGTACGTGGGTACATTGACAATTACCTTGAACTTAATATAGCTTTTTCTTGTATGGCAAACCTTAAGCTTGAGTTCTTAAACCTTGAATTGGTAAATTTAAAATAGAAAGAAGTAATAAGAAAATAGAGATAAAATAAATTTCCCAAAGGCGCCAGTTGTAATTTAAACTGGTAACTGAAAACAAAAAATTCTGTAACCAGTAAATTTTTACTGATACTGCAATTTTATTTTAGTTAATTCAATAATTTTACTGATTAAAAAATATAAAATTGCATTTGCGTAAAATGTTACTGACTGCAGATACATATTTTCTTAAGTATTTGGTATTGAGAATTAAATTGAATTATCAGTAAAAATGTACTGCAGTACTTTGCAGTACCAGTAAAATTGCAGTACAATTAAATTTATTATTACTGCAATTGTTCTAGTACTGCAAGGGGCTCAAATATGTTTTCCATATATGAGAGTAACCATGTCCACTGTTCTAATCTAGCCTACACAGCTACACCATGTTTCCTTTAAAAGTTGTATGATTGTATGCCACGCCTATTGCTATCAGTCTATAGATTTATTTTTACACCACATACACCATCCGATCTGGTTTGTCATTAGCCCAAATTTTGCAAATTTTTTGAGGAAGTACCAAGCCAACCTGATATATAAAAAAATTTAAATAATATTATTTCGTTCCCGTAAATACTGCAGGAAGTTCAGGATACTGCCTGCTAACGCTTTAAGCCGATTGACAACAAAAACATACCTTTATTATTTATTGTTTTTTTTCTAATTTTGTGATTTTTGTTTCCAGTTTTCTGATGGCGAAAAATAAATAAAATATAATAACTAATAGTTTTATTTAAAAACTGACCTAGGAGTAGTGCTTAAATTTTAGAAAAGAAAGTCACTAATTCTTTGTCGATATTCTTATACCCTCAACAATATCCATTTCCGACCTCATGAATTACATATGTATATTCTCACCTCTTATGGATAGCGAAATCGATTGAGCGATGTACGTCTGTCCGCCCGTGTTAGTGTTGAAATCAAGTTTACCGAGGCCTATATCTACTAAAGAAAATTTAAGTACGCCAATCGATCAGACATAGTGTTGAAAGAAGTGCTATTTGAAATCAGAATAATCATTCCATGTCCTTCGAATGGATTGCTAATTGTTTTTCTAAATGGAAGCAGATGGCGCCTCTTTTATAATTTCATGATTAACCCTTTTAATAATTTTAAAAACTAATAATCGTTTGTGAATGATATTTAACCATAATTTGTTTATGAAAACTTTTGAAAATACTTCGGTGTATTATTAAAATTTAACTCTTAACTTTACTAAACATTATGACCTGCGTTTATACAATACCTGATAATTGAAGTTAAATCCTGTCTTGATATATTATTTAGAATTATAGATGTCATCAAATTGTGTTAATTACTAATTAGTCTTTAATGAGGTCATTTTGGTATGTGAAGTGGTAAAATAAAATTTCTTGAAAAAATAAAATAAAAGCACCGAGCAGTACATATAACAAGATAAAAAACCTGATGAAAAAATGAAGATTTAATGACAAAACAAAAGTATAATTAAAATAATCATAAAGTATTAAAAAAACGGAATACTACTTTTAAACGTGCAAATTTAATCGAATTCTCTATTTACACAAAATTGTTAGCATGGATTTAATAGGGCTATTATATATTCTGCAGTGCTTTTAAAGGCCCGAAAGACCCAGGAAACGCCGAGTACAATAACTTAGCAAAATAATAAACAAAAACTTTTTCCAGACGTGACTGAAAAGGTTACATTTCATATGTAATTTAATATTAAAATGGTCAAATGGACAAATTCATTTTTTTTTTATTTTTTTCACCTATTTTAGCCTGCTTTAAGGCCATAATAGAACCTTTTTTCTACTAGTGGTAACACTGGTAAAAACCTCATTACCAAAACGAAATAACTCCCTTAAAATAAAAATCATTTATGTTGTTTCTTTTCTCTCTATAATTCTTAGAAGCCACGCTATTAAAACACTTCATTTTAAATGATCTCATCTAATTAATGACACTAATTTAAGTTAATACAGCATAAGTGTAAGTGTCTGTCTGTATTTATTAACTTTAGTATAGACATCTTTAACAAAAAACCATACAAAGCAAATAATGAGTTAATTGAGCTTAAAAGTTTAATGCAACGTAAAACCGCACAAACAATAAAATAAAATTACTTATGGAGACATACACTCACACACAAACACTTACAAGTGAAAGAGAGCAAATAATTATTGAAATTAACAATTACATACGAAAACGCATACCCCTTTATGTTAAGAAAAACTATTGTGTGTGAAAACAAAAAAAAAAAAAAAACAAATACAATACAAACAAATATTCACCATCAATCACATTACGCTGAATCAGACCTGGAAAACTTAAAATTCTAAATGGTATTTTATTGCAAAACAAATTAGTGTTTTTAACTGATTTAAAAAAAGGGGAGGATTATCCATTCGGGTGTATATTATGTTCGCAGAACTTAGGCATATCTAAAGCGATCTAGCATTTTTTTTCTTGAAAGTTAATGCTTAATAATTGTTCGCCATTTCCAAAATAAACAGCCCTTAAAAACTAAAAGCTGTTGCCATAAAACACACATGCCTTTTACAGGTCTATTAACCTATAGCGACCACCAATATAAAATTTTAAGAAAGTTAGCTCTCAATTATAGAAAGCAAATTGAAAAATATGTACCTAAATATTAAAGGGTGTCCCCACAGACTACGTGATTTGTTCTATAAGACGCTATTTTTTACCGTTACTGTCAAACACTTAAAAATTACACAATTTCGAGGGCTGCTAAATATATTTCTGGCCTGGCAATTTTGTCATTTTTAAGCATAATCGTACTCAAAACGTTTTGACGTACGACCATTATTTGTGTTGTTTACAGTGACTTGAAAAAATTAATATAGAAAAAAAATGGAATTAACTCGTGAACATTTTCGTGCCATCATTTTTCACAACTTTCGACGTGGGTTATCACGACAAGAGTGCATTGATGAACTTAAATCTTTGTATGGCGATGAAGCAATATCCTATAGCACTGTGAAAAACTGGTATAATGAATTTAATCGTGGCCGAAGCTCGCTCAAAGACGACTTCCGTGAAGGTCGTCCAAAAACGGCTGTTGTGCCAGAGAACATTGATGCTGTGCGTGAACTCATAATGCAAGATCGACATGCGACATACTGAGAGATAGAGACGTCTTTGGACATTTCTTCCACCAGCATACATTCGATACTGCATGAACACCTGGCCGTAAAAAAGGTTTGTTCTCGTTGGATCCCGCACAACTTGAAAGTCGCTCGTGTCGATTGGTGCAAAGAAATGTTGCAAAAATACGATTGCGGTGCTTCAAAAGACGTTTATAAGATCGTCACAGTTGACGAATCATGGATCTATGCGTATGAGCCCGAATCGAAACAACAATCGACCGTGTGGGTCTTCAAAGACGAGCAAAATCCAACGAAAGTTGTTCGTGGAAGAAGCACTTCGAAACAAATGGTCGCCTGTTTCTTCGGAAAAACTGGTCATG
Source organism: Gymnosoma rotundatum (assembly GCA_916610165.2). NCBI lineage: Eukaryota > Metazoa > Arthropoda > Insecta > Diptera > Tachinidae > Gymnosoma > Gymnosoma rotundatum. Next base: position 126,619,548 of record OU744340.1, on the reverse strand, counting down.
TGGCGACTATTCCGCTTGAGCAACATAGGACGGTCACTTCTGAGTGGTACACTACAATTTGTTTGCCTGAAGTCATCGGAGAAATTCGAAAAACCAACAAGAGAAGACGAATCATTGTTCACCATGATAATGCGAGCTCTCACATATCGGCACAAACCAGAGCGTTTTTGACCGGCCAAAACGTCGAATTAATGGGTCATCCGCCGTACAGCCCTGTCTTGGCTCCTAATGACTTCTTCTTGTTTCCGCACATCAAGAAAGAAATGCGTGGTCAACGAATTTCGTCGCCAGAAGAAGCTGTTGAAGTGTTCAAAAACCATGTTTTAGAGTTGTCTCAATCGGAGTGGAAAAAATGCTTCGACAACTGGTTTGAGCGCATGCAAAAGTGTATAAATCATGCTGGAGAATACTTTGAAAAACAATAAAACCATTTTTGATTATAAATATTCGCATTTTCACTATTAGGCCAGAAATATATAGAGCAGCCCTCGTATGTACATACTTCTATATTCGCCATAACAACAAAAATAAATATTTAATAAAAGAAATTAAAGGGTGTCCCCATAAGTGATTAAATTTAATTTGATGACTTTAACTTTTGAACCATTTTAGATAGACATTTAAAATTTACAGAAAATATGTATGACTATGTCTACAATTACATGCATAAAGAAATTAAAGGGGGTTCTCATAGCTGACGTGATTTGACACTGATGGTCTTATCTTTTGAACTGTTATATACATAAGTTTGCTATTCACCCAGAATGACTATTGTTATAACCGCTATAACAACAACTATAAATATTTAAAATTAGAAATTTTATTCATAACTTGCGGCTGTCTGTTTTTAGGAGGATTTTTTTTTTTTTGTCTTGAAGAACAGTATTATGTATAAAATGGTTGGAGAAGTTTGAAAATTAATTTAAAACACTCAAATTGTTTAGGAGTTAATCCTTTACAAAAAACAAATATATATAAAAAATCTGTTTTTTTTTTTTGTAATTTTAACTAAACAAATTAAACAAAATGAACAAATTTTGCCAGACATGCAATTTTCATTTCGAATTTTATAAAAAAAAAAATATTTTTAAGCTGATTTCTATTTAAGTAATCAGTAAATAATTCTTGTAAAAAACCGGCTTCAAAACAGATTTTATCAAGCAGAGGGATACCCTTTAATTTCCCAATTCAAATTTTATTCTCACTGTTGTAGTAGACTTAGGAATTAGGTTCTTTGTAAAATTCAACTGTCTATAACGGTTCAACAGTTTGGCAGTATACATCAAATTACAATTATTTTGGGAACACCCTTTAATTTATAAATTCACTAAAGGTTTCTTGTAAGTTGAAAAATTTTGACACATCACATACATTAAATTACATCAACTATTGGGATACACTTTTATTTCCAAATCTAATCTAACTATTGGGGATCCCTTTAAGTTATAATTTTGAATATTAGTATTTGTTATCATAATGGTAATAGCAATCGACATTCTGTCCAATTTGCAAGCGTTTGTGTAAAATGGTTTAAAAGATAGGCCGATATAAATAAACTTACATCACCTATGAGGACACCCTTTAACTTTTAGATTTATTTTTGTGTTACTTTTTGTTTTTGGGAGCTATAGTATACGCAGTCATTTCAAAATTTTAAAAAAGTAAAAAATATGTATGTTGTATGGGGACACCCTTTAATTTTAAGGACCAATCTTTAAGAATCACCTTTCAAATAACAAAAAACAAAATCGATTTAGAATTTTAGTCACGGGGGCACAAATATAAAAAAGCAACATTCAGTAGAATTGATAGCATTCTTGTTCTTTTTAAAGTCGGTTAAAAATTACTGGTATTGAGTACTGACAGTGAGCAGTAAAAATCTCTCCGTTTATTAAAATAAAATTTATTGGTTATGAAAATGAAATTGCAGTGTTTACTAACCGCTTATAAAATTTTCAAACACCAGTAAAAAAATGTACAAAAAAAAATTAAATTTATATTTGCTGCAATTTTACTGGTACTGCAAAATGCCCCACTATGGTGAGCATTTAGCCATAAAGAATTTTTTATTGACAAGCATTTAATTTTCCGTTCCTTTAATTGATTTTAGTGCAATTAAAAATTAATTCTTTCCAAGTCATTGAAATAGTTAAATTTTATTGTTTAACATTCCTTGTTAATTTATGCTCGTTGTGTGGGAGTGTGGATAAGGCATTGTTGTATTTTAAGGAATGTTTTTAATTAAAAACGTGTTCCTTTAAAATCCAGATGCAATAAAAAACAAACAAAATCAAAGGCATTTGATTATGATGTGATGGAAACAGAGAATCGCAAAATCGCTTTTTGAATGCACTAATACAACTAAGCTTCCTCTTCCGTAATGGGATCTGCTTCAAATCTCCAAATTTCATACTTTTGAAATTTTTATACCCTACGCCACAAAACGTAAAAAAAAATGTATCACTAAGTTTGTCATTCCGTTTGTAATTTCTCCAGTATCCATTTCCGACCCCGTCTTTTCGTCCGTGTTAGCGTTGAAATCAACACACAGATTTCAACAAAAATTTGAATACGCCAACGATCAGACATAGTGTCAAAAGAGGTTCTATTGGAAATCAGAAAGTACGGTCAATATCCTAAGACGCAGCGAGCAAAACACCACGCCTTCCTCTAAGTTTTCCATATAATTCGGGACAATGAAGTAACTCCAATCAAAAAAATAAATACATGGGGCGATTGAGAATCAAATTAAATTAAATAAGAAAAAATTGGCTCACGCCCACATTTTCCGAGTTACGAGCCTCTGAAATTTTCAAATTTTTTTAAAATATCAAAATGGGCACCATTTAAAAGGTTTTGAAGAAATATTTAAGGAAATGCCGAATATAGTACTCTTATTTACTTTCTTTTCACTTGCTTTCTAAGTTTCGCTTAGAAACCTCTTCGATGGTTTTCTGATATTTACAGTGTTCTCTCTATGATCAAGTTTACGACCGTCCAGTTTTATCTTTGACTATATGTCTTTGGTACCAATTGGGGTCTTTACATTTCAATAACTTGCATTAGTCCGCCCATTTTTCCAGCTAGTTTAGTATCTTAACGAATCCTACAAAACCAGTAATAAAAAGTAAATTTTTTCGATCCATGATGATTAAGATCCACAGGAATTTATTTTCCGTTGCCCAATTATGTAGCATCAACAACAGATGCACTACTCTCTAAGCATCCAGAGTATAAGTCACACTTATGGCAAATGCCAGCTCACGACCCTTTTCTTTATTTAATATTGATGGTTTTTACATTTAAATTTTTAACGATTTAATAAGTGAAAAATTTTTTTGTGTAAAAAATTAAAACTTTCTTTAACCGATTCTTAAACTAAAATTTAATTGAATTTAAATCGTTAAAAAAAAGAAATCTAAACTAAAAGCGAAATTGAATAAAAATAAAATTTAATTATTTTCCATCAAATTTTTATATAAAAAATATTTATTGCACTAAAAACGTAATGACGTGTAGAAAAATTATTTTGTGCTATTTTAGTGTTTGTACATAAAAAGCAGTGACATGTTAATAAATCTTTTCCAGTCATTATTGCAAATAATAGAGCAAGGAAATAAATTCTTTTATATGACCTTGAAAAAGTAATAATTTTTTATTTCTTTAAATAAATCTAAATTAAGATATTTTTGTCAATATGCTCAAATTGTCCTTGAATATCTATTTACGTATTCGGTAATAAAAAAAAAATAAAAATGTTAAATGTATTTAGTCCTTTTTGACTTTATTTGAATTTATCATCATTGGCAACAAGAAACGTATAAATTTCTCGACCAAATTTGCATGTCCTGTTTTTACGATGTGATTATTTATAATTGTGTAAAACACGGCGTATAAAATAATGTCTACGATGTCAAAATGGAGACCCTCAAAATATTTCGAGTTATCGTATGCAAAACTTATACGCTACACTTCCATTGATCAAACTTATTGAAGCATTTAATTTTATTTAAATAAACTTAATTTAAAATAGCTTGTCCTTCAACTATAATTGAAAAGAAGAAAAAAATAATTAAAATAATTCTTGCAAAAAAAAAAACAACTTCAAAACAGATTTTAGCTATCCATTTTTAAGGGCCTAAAAGTTTGGCAACATGCATCAAATTATATTAACTATTGGGACACCCTATAATTTCTAAATCAAAATAATATTCTTGTTGTTATAGCAGACTTAGCAATATAACTTCTTTTTAAATTTCAACAGTCTGTCTACAATATTTTAAGAGTTTTGCCATATACATCAAATTACATCAACTAATGTAACACCCTTTAATTCATAATTTAAAATATTTATACTTCTTCTTATACCAAACGAAGTAGTTGACATTTTTTGTAATTTCCAAGTAATTCCACATAAGAGTTCAGAAGATAGGGCAATATAGGTCAAATAACATCAATTATGGGAATACCCTTTAATTTCTAAATTCAAACTATATGCAGGTTCTTTATAAATTTCAACCATTTGTCTAAAAGTGTTCAAAAGTATGGCCACATACATAAAATTAAATGAACTATTGGGACACCCTTTAATTTATAATTTTGAAAAATTGTATTATAACGGTCATAGTAGTCACCATTTTGTCTAATTTTCAAGCGTTTGTCTATAGCGGTTGAAAGGATATACCCATATAGGTCAATTTACGTCATCTATAGGGACAACCTGTAATTTTGTGATTAATATTTCTATTACTTTTTCTGATTGAGAGCCATAGTGATACTCATTTTTTTTAAATTTTAAAGTGGTGCCCTTCACGCTTCAAAAAACACTTAAAAAACATGTATGTTGTATGGGGACACCCTTTAGTTTTCCAGATTTTTCTGTAAGCGTTATCTATCAAATTACAAAAAACTTTCAAAATCGGTTCAGAAAATACTAAGTTCTGCAGGCACAAACATTTAAAAAAAAGCAACATTCACACGAATTGATAACCTCCTTCTTTTTTTTTTGAAGTCGGTTAAAAATAGAAAACAAGCGAAAAACAACAGCTAACTACGAACTTGTATTTGTATCTGTTTCTAAATAGATTATCTTTCAAATAATAATTTTGTCAACAATATAAATTGACACCTTCTACAAATGTTTTCTGGCAAACAGTCACTTGGTGCAAAATGATTTTAAAAACACCAAAACATGTAGAGTCTCTCTTTAGATTTTTTTTTTATTTTATAAATAATTTGATTGCGTGCGACTTAGTTTTGTGTTACTTTCGATTTGTTATCCAGAGTCTAGAAAGAATTAATTCGAAAAACAAACAAATTTGCGAAAAATAAATGGATTATTTTCTGCGAATTCTGTCTTAATGTTTATTTCTGTAAATATAAAATTTTATTATTTTAATTAAATGAATTCAATTTTATGCTCTTTTTTGCAGAAAAATTGGGAAGGGTTAAGTAGAAAAGGGTAAAAATGGGAACTCCGTGAAATGCACAAACCTCTTCAATAGATTCTATTCAGAAATTTGGTCTCAGAAAAAAGCCTTAAAATTTACAAATTATAAAAATTGAGAAAAAGCCTTAAAATTTAAAAATTATAAAAAAAATGGAGTAAAAAATTAATACTTTGACATTATGCTGCCTTCACGACGCATTTCGAAATTGTTATTCAATGAAATATAAAAAATATGATTCTACATTAAAACAGGTGTAAGTGTTTTATAATAAACAACAACAAAAATATCTACAACTTGTATTGCGACTACAATACAATTTAGTATAAAAAAATAACCTGGCACAAAAGAAACTGACAACAGGATATTATCATATTGACATTTTCTTTATATTTCTTTATTTTTCTTTCTAGAGAATAATTTTACATGTTAATACACAGACACATATACACTTACACATACACATACACACATGCCTATACAATTTCAAAATTTATAACCATTATTTTTTCTTTTATATAATGACAGCTGTCAGTGTATAAAAAATTTATAAAATTATGTTACAACAATATGTTGATAGTCTCTGCTATACCTTTGTCGATGAGACAAACAGTTGCAAGAAATTTTGCTCCTGCACGTCAGTACCAGCAAATAATATTTTAAATCTTTTTCACGTTTTTTGGCTAGAAATAGAAGATGATGTTTAGAAAAATAAAATATGCTAAGAATGAAATATGTTGACGTTCATTACAGAGCCTTATATGGTTTAATAATCCAGGGCTACTTTAATTTGTTTAAATGGGCAAACATTCATCTTCCTGTTTTGAAGAGTAGAAACTGTGATAACGTTTTATTTTGTTTTATATTTATAATAAAGAGTTTCTGTTTATACGCAACAAGAATTTAGATGGAGTTAATACTTTTAAGCAACTGACTTAAAAAATAAACTATAATGCTTTAAAACATGTAAAAATTCTTACTACTACTCACACCTTTAACATTTAATTCCATTGGAGTTAGATATTGTTCCATCTTTGTTTCAATAACCTTATGTCTATATTTCGTGTTGCCATATTTTTCCAAAGTAAACAAATGTAGACGATTTAAATCGCCTAGAAACTGCATTTAAACTAAACATCGTTGTTGATAATGTATATTAATAAAGTGAGTGTTTTTAGATCTAAGTAATAAAAAGTTACAAGAAAAAAAATAATTTCTGGCATATTTAAATTAGATATTAATACAAATAAGTAAGAGTGCTACCTTCGGTTATGCCGAATCTTTTATACCCTTCACCATCTATATAAATCTAGTTTAGTGAAGAAAATACAATCGAAAAATAAATATTGCGATGACAGAGAATTAAAAAGTAAAAAAAAATGTATATATATAATTTAACATAAAAATAACATCGGCTCTTAATGGGTTAAGTATTTTTAAAAACTTTTATTATTTCCCTAAAGATCTCTTCAAAAGCTTCAAAATAATACCATTATTGATATTTAAACAAAATTGAAATTTTTAGAGCCCCGTAACTCGGAAAATATGGGCGATCGCCGATTTTTTCCACTTATTGTATTTTTTATTTTTTAATTCTCTATCTCCCCATATATTTAATCGTGACCGAAGCTCGCTCAAAGACGAATTCCGTGAAGGTTGTCCAAAAACGGCTGTTGTGCCGGAGAACATTGATGCCGTGCGTGAACTCGTAATGCAAGATCGACATGCGACATACCGAGAGATAGAGACATCCTTGGACATTTCTTCCACCAGCATACATAAAAAGGTTTGTTCTCGTTGGATCCCGCACAATTTGAAAGTCGCTCAAAAAAAGGCTCGTGTCGATTGGTGCAAAGAAATGTTGCAAAAATACGATTGCGGTGCTTCAAAAGACGTTTATAAGATCGTCACAGGTGACGAATCATTGATATATGCGTATGAGCCCTGCCACTTTAATGTGAAATTTATCCATTTTGAAACCAGTGGCATAGTATCAACTATTGTAAAAGTCATGTCAAAGGTGTCTATCAGATTATAGTGCCAATAACCGACCACACTTCTTTATCTGTCTTTTGATCGGTTGCCAACTCCCAGGTTTTGTTCTTTTGAATATCTTGTTTATTCAGTGTCCATGTTGTAGGTGCCTTCAAAACTGTACGGCAGTTTAGCAACTACACCCCCTTCTGTAAATGGATCTGCTGTGAACTCGAGTCCTAACTGGCGAATATAGTCAGTTGAACGCCTTCCGTACACAGACTTTCATTTAGTATTTGCCTTTTTGTCTCCTAGTTCTAACTTTGTGTCCATGCCTTGAATATCAGTTGAGTTTTCTTTTGCCGTTTGCTTTTAAACGTAAAAACAACTTAGGCTTTCTTTGTTTTTAGATAAAAATTTAATTAAGAATTTTTAAATTAATCAATTACATATTTTTTAAAAAAATATATATATAAACAAATTTCTAATAAAAAAAAGGTAATAATTAAATTTTGATACGAAATTAAATAAAATCTTTAAAAACTTAATTAAAATATATTTCAAGTTGAGAATAAACACAATATTTTCTTTGTATTATTAAAGTGCTCTGGGCAGAGTTGTGATAAAAGTATCACTGAAAGCATCAAAGCATACGAGTATACTTTATTCCATCTACAAAAAATATATATATAGAAATTCAAAATCAATTTCATTAACAATTGACAACTCTGAGTTGTGTGTGTTTATTAATTTAATATTGAAAAAACAAAAATAAGAAAAAGGAAGAATAAAAACAAAAGGCAACAAAAACCCCAACAGCAATTTAATAAACTGAAAATATTTTTATACTGGACACATTAAAGATGAAAAAACTTTTGCACTAATTAATTAATTACTTAAACATTCAACAAAAGTACGTAGAATATGTTGCCTTTCTGATTGATTACTATTTTATTATAATAAAATTATAAGCAGCAAAAAGCCCAAAATGTCGATTAAGAGAATTAAAAAGCAGGCGTAGAAAATGGGCGGAAATTACATGTCTACAACGATGACAGTAAAATGTTCCATAAGAAAGTTTTATTTGAAATGACAACCGGCAGACACATTAAAGAGATTAAAGCAAACAAAAAATTATCTTTAGAATTCTCACAGAAATAAAAATAAATGTCCTTTAGAAATTAAATAAATAAACTATAATTTTGCCAAAGGAACTTAAACTAAAACTATTTAAGAGAAAGTTTTAATTAAAATATTTTAATCTTTAGTTTAGTTAGCATTTTTTTTTTTGGAATGAAACCAGCACTCAGGGGATGACCCCTACTTATGCACTGCATTGTGCCTGAACTAGGAAATCAGGTTAAAGGAAGTTGGTAGTAATGCTTGTGGAAATTTATTTTTAAACTTTGCACACTGAAAGTGACAGGAAAGACGTCCGCAGGGAGTTTATTCCACATACGAACTGTTCGGCTAAATAACGAATTTTCGCTGTAAAGCGTAGTGCGATTCACTCGACAACCAAACAGAAAGGCAGTGCTCCTAATGCAGAACGCGATGCGCGTTCGAAATTACAGTTCTCCGGAATAAGTTCCCTTATTTTATAAAAGCACATCCCGATCAAACAGTGAAATACAGCCAATATTGCGTCGATGCTCCAGTGAATCAATAGAGCTAAATACCCTACTGTCACCGATAAGCTTCTTCGCTCTTTGAAGCACCGACCCATACATCAGAGTTTTTTCGATTTTCGTTCTGATAAAGGTGACATAGATAGCGAGGAGATCAGATGGAGTGAAGTATTTCTCACACTGGGCACTTGAATGCTTCCTTTGCGACCTGAAAAATAGGCTTGTTGCACCGAACATCACATTGAATCTTCATGAGATAGGACATTAAGCCGTTTAGAGCGTTAAATTGATACCTTGAAACCAAGAGCCCAATCTGGAGATTGCCGAAAGATTGCGATTCAGGTTATCATCCATGTTCTTTCGCATAGGCCCAATTTCCGGAAGGATTATCCTATTGCGAAATGAACATGAATAGTATATGCGAAAAAATAGAAAAGTTTTGATCTGACGTAGAAGGTCTCAAAGAAAAATAAGAAATAGGGTAGGAGAAAGGACGAAACCTTGCTGTACCCCTGAATTAACCATGAACTCGTTTGATGAGATCCCCTCTATAACAACTCGTATAGTGCGATGCCTGAAAAAGCTCTATATAAATTGAAAGAAGCAAAAAGCCGAAAATAAACCAATTTTAATTAATTTATAAGATCGATGGTTCAAATCCTGATTGGGAAAAATTAAGAATTGAAATTAAATTAAAAATGATATTTTTTTCGGAAAATGCTTAACCTATTAAGAACCGATGACATTATGATGTAAAACTATGTATATGTAATACTTAAAGATAAAACGAAATTCGTCAACATTGCAGTCTCTATAAAAACAAACTTTAATTTTTAAAATTATTTTTATAGCGGACGTAGTTCTTCAATTCTATATGTTTGCCTACTACGGTTGATAAACTAAAGCCACATTAGTTAAAATGATGTCATAGGAACACTCTTTGTGTTTTGGTTTTTTTTTTTTTTTTTTGTGGCGACAATAAAAATACTTTAAGTTAAAGTGTCTGCGGACACCCACTAATTTACAACTGTTGCTTGTTTTTGCAAATTTAACGTGTCTGCCTGCTCATTTTAAGTTTCACTTTCCGAACACCCTTTTATTTAAATTATTTTTGTGTAAAACTTCACAACAAGTTTCTCTACTGATCGAGAGAGGGAGGGCTGTGATAAACAGTCAATCAGTATACCGAAAATAATAGGGCAACGTTTCTATACTACAAATTCCACAAATAATGCTGCATTATTCTTTACCTCAAGACACATTTTTAACATAACAAACAAAATGTTAAACATTCAAAATAAACTCTTTCGGAATGCAAATAGTGAAGCGAAACCAATTTGAATGAAATTTTTGATACGGCAGTATATTTGACATACGTGCCATATATTAGCTCCTTTTTCTTGACCACTACGTTGTAATAAGACTGAAAGTCTTCACTTTTATTTACTTGAAGTTTTAAAATGTTCTGAAACACTTATCTAAAGCGTCATCTAATATTGATTCCCCGCTGTAATACATTCCAGCTTGTAGTTTTTAAATAAAGTATGTTTCATGAGAATATCATAAAATATTTATATTTCAAGGAATCAAGCACGTTTAAAGTAAATTAAAGATTCTAGTTACCTTCCAGTTCAATATTTTAAATATTAAGTTAAGATACCAGACGGTTGTCAAACAGTTATTTTTGCTTTATCTTAAACACCATAATTTTTTACATAACAGGTCCTTTATATCCTTTTAAATATCTCTATCAGCGTTTGTATAAAATTTTATAACGATCGGTTAAATAGTTGGGACTTGATAACGTAACAAACCAACAAACTTTCACTTGAATTTTTGACATAAGTTTTATATAATTATTTTTATCCTTTGAAAATATTTAAATCAAAATGTTAAATCCAGACGACGAAAACTACAAGAACTTCAAATTATTTTATCTACTACATGAATACTGACCCAAATACATTTACTTGTTAACGTATGTATTAGTAAGTAATTTCATACAAATGTAAACATGTGTATACATATGTGTCAAATGTAACAGGAGCTTATCAAATTTCAAGAAAATAACTGTTCATAATATTTACTGTCGTTCATATTTAAGTCACAGAAATATAGAAAGTTGACTAAAACTTTCTAATAATATTTACACACACACAAACACAGTTAAATATCTACTTTTAGATATTAATTCTATTTACGTATGAGTGTAATTAAAATTGAGGGTAACAAATTTACGCACTTCTGAATTAAATCTTTTTTCTTTTATTTTGTAATTAAATCGTAAAGAACGCAAAATTGGGTTACAAATTTAATGGCACTTCAAGTGAAATTCTTTACGTCACTCTTTTACGCCGTTGTCTTTCATTCGTTCACAGGTTGTTTGTGAAATGCTGGCCTCCTTTTATACCCTCCAACACAAAAAGTAGAAAAAGGGTGTAACTAAGTTTATCATTTCATTTATAATTTCGACAATACCCATTTCCAATCCCATAAAGTATACATATTCTGACTTCCTATGCGAAGTCGATTGCGCGTTGTCACTCTGTCCGTCTAGCCGTCCGTGTTAGTGTTGATATCAAGTTTGAGAAGGCACTAGATTAGCTATAGAAAAATTAAATACGACAATTGATTAGACATAGTGTCGAAAACAGCATGATCGCTCCATGTTCTTCGAAGCAGCGGGCAAAACACTACGTCTACCTCTTATTTTTCTGTATCATTTGGAACAATCAAGTAACTTCAATAAAAAAAACAAATATATGGAGTGAAAATTGGCGCTCGCCCATATTTTCCGAGTTACGGAGCTCTGAAATTTTCAAATTTTTTTTAAATATCAATACGGGTATCATTTTAAAGCTAATGAAGAGATATTTAACGAAATATTAAAATTTTTTAAAAATGTTTAACCCATTAAGAGCCAGTGGTATTTTTATGTAAAATTATATACATATATTCAGTGCCAATTTTTTTTATTTTTTAATTCTCTGTCACACCAATATCTACTTTTTTGATTGAAGTTACTTCACTAAACTAGATTTACACAGATGGTAAAGGGTAAATAAGATTCGGCATAACCGAATATAGCACTATTACATATTTTTTAAATAAATCGTAAAGAACCTAGAATTGGGTTACGCACGGAATAGCACATCAAGAGAAATGCCTTACGCCATTCTTTTATGCTGTTGTTTTTCATTTCTTCACAGATTATTTGTGAACTGCTGGCCTCTTTTTTAACTAAAATAACCCCGAAAAAAGAAATTTAGTAATATTAAATATCTTATGTATCACGAGCTGTATAGTACTCGTATGTGGTATAAGTCTTTTTTCAAACAGCTGCTATCCTTTATAACATGATATAATTTGGAAAAAAATATTTTATTTTTAGCACTGGCTGCTTATTTTCGAGAAAGTATGGTCCAGTGATTTTTAGAATGTTACTTTTTTATTTTATTTTTAATTCTGCATTTCTTACTATTTAACTCTAACAAGATTTAAACTCACTATCCGTGCAAAACTATACACCCAGCAATAATCTGTGTCTCTGCCAAGAATAGAAATTCCCGATATTTGGTTTAGCAAACAAACGGCTTTTAACCAGCGCAGCCATCTACACCACAATACTCTGTGAATGCGGGTTTCTTCTGTCTGCTTAAGGCATTGTTAAAGTTTGAATCATAATTGTCTTCTGATTGACAGTACAGGCTTCTTAACCATTTTCTTTGGTGTTCTTACACTCATCCACCTATTTACTGTGGCTACACAGCAATTGTTCTCTTATTATTATTCGATTTTAAAACAACTCATCCACCACAGCTATTTAAAAGCAATTATTTTTCTTCATAGTCAAGACTCTGCTGGGATTTGAACTCAGATCTTCTGTTTAAGACACATTCAGACGCCCTTACTAACGCGGCTGCTCTACATGTATTAGCTTGCTTTTCTTTTATGTTGTTTTGCGACAAACACCACATTTTTTAGTGGTGGAAAATACCACTTTATTCACACACATTTTTTAAGGCACAATCTAGCGTTTTAAGCAGAAAAAACTACACGTTATTTTAGCTTTCTTTGTTAAAGATATATAAACCCCCAACTGGTTTCCGTAAAATAATTTTTCAAGTTTAAATATGTAAAATGATACTGTTTCCCTTTTTATTTAATGCTAGCGATACGTAGCTTACACGTGAATATGAAAAGTGTTCTTTGAAAATCCGAACAGGGTGCCAACAATAATTATTTTGAGGATTTTTTAAAAATTTATTCTGTCGAAAAAAGCGCATCGAAATAGAGGGACTCCTCTGTTGAACAAACATTTAGAATGAACTTAAAAAATTTGTTTTTCTATGGGATTTAATAATTTTGTTTAATCAGACATTAAACATCGGCAGGCTGCATCGCGATGTTGGTTGCTTGGTTTCGTTGGCAGCTTCCCAGTAAAAATTTTTCAAAATGTAATCAAGTGTGGAATTAAGCATTTTTGGCGGAAGTACTTCCCAACTAGATCCTCAAATTAATGATTTTAACAAGGCATGAGACTTTTATAATCAATTACTGAGAATCAATTGCATTAATTATTGTAGAAAATAATAATGAGTACCAGTAGTACGGTAGTCTCTTTTAACATAAAGAAATCGTTCCATTACCACTTCCTTTTTTGGAAACTAATGTAATGTGTTTTGTAAGCGAGTAACAAAATATGGTCAATATATGGCACAAAAGTAATTCTTTATATGGCAAGTACTTTTTAAGGAAATGTCTAATTTTTGGCTGGGTTAGTGCACTCAAACTCAAAACACCTCTCCACTCCAAGAATTTGTCCAGTTAAATAATATTAAAACCAACCTGTCGCATTTAAACAAGTAAAGATTTCCGTTACGAAATTTGTGGCACAAAATTTGAAGCGCTAAACATTGATATTTTAAATGGAAAACCCTCTCCTCCTTGCCATAAATACAACAGCTATAACAGTGTCTACTGTAGCGAAGCTCTAGCTACAATCATATACACTGATCTTTCAATAAACAGTTTAAGCTGCCAACAGCGTTGAGCCATCGCGACGCATCTTAATTGTAGTGTTAAAAATGATATTGTGTTGAAATTATTCTGCTATTACTAAAAAAATTTGAAAAGCTTAACGGATTGGTTAATGGAGGAGAGTATTAAGAAATTAATAAAATTATATAACAGAAAAAAAGTTTTTGGCACCTATTTAACTTATATTTGCTTTTAGATAGAATTCAATTAAACTTTTAATTGATTTAAATATTTATTTAATTAGAAAATTATTTTCTGTTTTCTTTACTAAATATAAAATTGATGCAATTAATTATTTAATTTGAAAAAAAAAATATTTCAGTGATTAAAAATGCTTTACTATTTTCAATGCAGATGTAGTTTCTTAACTGTTGCTGTGGAAAAATGTGCAGCAATGTAAAAAAAAGAGAAAGAGAAAGAAACGCATTTGCAAAGCAATTAATTTGAAAACGTTTGCTGTTGCTTGAGCAATCAGTTTTTCTTTATTTTTATTTTTGCTTTTGCTAGAAGTTGTGACTGAATACGATTGCTGTTTCTTGCTGTAAGTCGCTGCTTTTCATCCCTTTTAACATTGGAAACGTATTTATGTATGTATTACGTACAATACGTAAGAAAATACATATAATATAAATACAAACCATTAAAAAGTTTTTTCTTAAAAAGCCACAGCAAAAGAAGAAAAAAACATCAACTTATTGCTTAAGCAACAGCAAATGTTTTCAAAATAAATGCTTTGCTGATTGCTTTGATGCAGAAAGAAACACATAGTCAGCTGAAGCAAATGCGTTTCTTTCTCTTTCTTTGCATTTGCTTTTTGCTGTTGCTTTGTTTATAATGAAATGTTTCGTAAATGCTGAGACATTTAGTTTTTTTATTTGCTGAAAAGCATGTAAGCAAAGCAAAGATTTTATTGCTTTTACTAATTTAAAGCAAGCAATTTAAGCACTGATTTATTTGTCAATTAAGTGCATAATTAGTAGAACTAAACATTTTATTAAATTGAAATTTGAAAAAAAAATTAGAATAGTGCAAAAACTTTTTCTGTGCTGTAACATTTTAATAGTTAAATTAATTTTTATTTATTTGTAATATTACGAAAATATACTACACTAATATTGTTAATAATAAAAATAAAAAAATACCAAATGTCTTCGATATGCAACCGAATTTTATGTGAACAATTGCTTAAGTGCAGACAGATAAATTGATGAGATGTATAATTTAGTTTTCTATTTTTTTCTAATTATTATTATTGTTTGTTTTTGGTTTTTTTATATTGCTGTGTGAGTTAATTTATTTTTAAAGGGAATTTGTTTTTTTTGTTTTTTCTTCTTTGTCAACATCAACAGCTGCTGGTATTTGAATTTATCGCCCCATTGGCGTCTTTAAATATTCAGTTGTGTGTGTAGTAATTATTTTAAGGATTAGTAACTGGTTAAGAGAGGCAGCAAAAAATGGATGGAAGGATAAAACTTTTCTGCCACCAGAATTGAATCTGAGTCTTATGTGCTTTAGCTTGAAAGGATAAAGTTTGCTTATTTTTTAATTATAAATAAATTCAACTTCAAAAATGTTTTGTCAAACTTAAATAATTAAAGCATTTTCTCTTGAATGTTAAAAATACTTTTTTTTTATAAATGTGAGTAATTACATGATAAACGTTACATATGAGTATTAAAACTGTTTTAATTTTAAGTTGTTTTAGTGATGTGTTTAGGTTACATACTTGTTTTGAATTTTACTCAGAAGGAAAGGTCGCCATGCAGAGAGTGTGCACCGAAAAAAATTTTTTGTTACAATTATAATAATTTATAAGTTTAAATTTTCGTATTCGTTTACATTAATAAAAACAAAAACATTTAATATTCAATGAGTGAATTATTAAACAGTTGAATGCGTACTTTTATAATTACTAAAGTTACTATTTCTTTGTTTTGCTTTTGTGGTTGTATTGTGTACGTTAGCCCACGCGGTATTATTTGGCAATCATTCAAATATCATTTATTTCTAAACACTTCCAGGATTTTTAGATGAAAGTGGTTCTCTTTTAATGAAACAAAAACAATATTTAAGTAAAAAACTATAATAAAAATATATTTTGAAATTGCTGGCAGTAAAAACAGGTCAATGGGCTCTTGTAGTGCATACATGTCAACTTTTGTATTTTTTGCTGTATTTTTTTAATTAAATATTTTGATATCCGTTAAAAAAAAGTAGAGCTCCCCATTGTAACTTACTTTTAATTCTATTAAAAACATTACAATTTTAAAATAAATAAATCGAATTTTTGTCTAGACAATAAAATAAAATCACACTTTATAAAAATGAAAATAAATGACCAAATAATCCATTAATAAAAATGTTTTACCAATGAAGAGTAAAAGTATCTAAAAGATAAGAAAATAAAATGAAAGTGATAAATTCATTTTTAGAAGACAAAAACATTCATTTCTACAAAAGAAACAATGAAGTATGAATAAAATTCCATTTATTTAAGTGATGTTCAATTAAACTGCGTCCGCTTTCCCTGGCTCCAAGCAACAAATTTTACATTAGCAATCGCCAAAACACCATATTTTATAAAGTTGTCTGTAAAGAGAAGGGATTAAAGACTGTTGCGGAGTGTTCTTCAAATTTAATTCTTAACATTCTGTGTGTAAGGAAATGTTAAGAGAACAGTGTTTGAGCTCTCATTGGATTAGCAAGCCACTCAAGGAATGTTTCGTTTATTTACTTGTCGGATTCCTTTAACTGCCAAGTAAAACAAAGTGGCACACGTTTAACATTAATTTTTTTTATTTATTTTTTTTCAATAATTTATTTTATTTCATGTCACTTTATTTAATCAGCTTTGTATAATTTTGTTGAAAGCATACACTTTTCTGCTTTTATTACACATTTTTCTAAATACTGGCATACTGTGTCCGCTTGCGATTTTTATTTTTAGGCGAGTTAAAACGCCTAGATTCTTCAAGTATCAAAAGATCTGGCATTTTTTTTGGTTTTGTTTTTCTTTTGACTTGGTTTTATGTACATGTGGCTGTAAGCGAAACGAAAGAATGATGCAACAAAAAATAAGATTATCAAACTGGGTTGTTAATTCCCTCTTTTTATTTTTTATTTTTTTTTTCGTAGGTGAGTAGGAAAATTTTGGTGCTGTTAAACTTTACAAAGATTTTTTTTTGTTTTGCTTCAATTATTTAAATACATAAAATCTCCTTTTTTACTGTATTTTTATGTGAAATCTAAATCGCTTTAAGTTACCTTAATTGCAAGTCCAATGGCTTTAAATAGCATCAACAAGATAGCGAATTATTGCACTGCAAGTAATTTTTTGTCTTAAAAGATCCTATCAAGGAGGTATGTATCTTTGATTCTAATACTCAGAGACCTTCTTTATTTGTTACTGCAAATTCAAGTTCCTACGAGCAGTAGCAGAGCAACAATTAAGTATATAATTAAGTATATAAGGCCCAGCGTGATTAAAAAGAAATGTTCAAAATAACTGCCGGTGTATTACAGTGTTTCAATCAATATTATATTTTGAATGAATTAAACACATTCTGATCAGTATTTGAAATAAAATATAAAAATAAATTTAGTGGTTAATGGCACAAATTGGAAATTAAATGTCCCTTTATATATATTAACTATTGTTTTTGTAAGCAATTTTTCCACAATATTTTTCTGTTCATAATTGAATAATTTATAAAGTGGTTACAATTTGTTGGGTGCAAAATGTAGTACAATATTTATTTCATAAATATTTGAGTCAAACAAATTATAATAAGCAAACTTTCATTACTTGGAGGGTACGCCATTGTGTTATACAATAAACTATAAGACTTTGGTTGTTGTATTTTTTAGATGATTACAAATCAATTATTACTATTTTGCATTAAGTCGTTAACACGTAACAACGCCTCGTTTTTGTAACCTAAGTGAAAAATGTTTCACTTGAAAATAGGCTTCCTGTTTTACACAGGATGGGTAAGACTTGTTAAAAAATTTTATGTAAAGTATTAAAAAAAGTCCATGATTAACGTTGTATCTCAGCATGTAGACGAAGAAAACCACAATATTTTTATCTGAGGAATTTTTCACTTAAGTTACAGAAACAAGGTACTATTTCCTAAGAACGTTACAATAAATGTTAATAATAACAATATATAAGAGTATTCATCCGATTTAAAAATTATTGTAGATTGTAAGTTGCTTGCAAGTGTTGTCTTGACAAACCTTAAGCATCGTATAATTAAAAAACAGAATAAAATTTAATTTAAATTTTTAATATCGAATTGAGTTATCCACATCTGATGCTGTTCTGCGATAAAAAAAATATATAGAGTAATGCTGTACATATTATAGTAAAGGTGTTCAACTATTGTAGAATCATACAATTAAGCACACTTATAATATTTTAAAAATTGAGGGAATATTTTAAGCCAACGGTTCATTTCAAGGATTCCTTGCTGTTTCTTTATGTCTACCAATTACAGTTTGAAAGATAAAACATAAAACGTGAAAAGCAAATTACATTGGACACTTTCTTTTTATACCCTTCAACACAAAAAAAATGCCATTCCATTTCCGACCCCATAAAATATATATATTCTGTCTTCTTATGTATAGCGAAGTCGATTGTGCGATGTCCGTCTGTCCATCCGCGTTAGTGTTGAAATTAAATCTGCCGAGACACTAGATCAGCTAGAGTAAAAATTAGATACGCCTATTTATCAGACAAAGTTTCGAAAGAGGAGCTATTGGAAATCAGCATGATCGGTCCATGTCCCTCGAGTCAGCGAACAAAACACCACGACTACCTCTATTTTTTTCATTCCATTTGGAACAATAAAGTATTTCCAATCAAAAAAATATATGTATGGGGCGGTAGAGAATTAAAAAAAAAGAAAAAAAAACCTCAAGTGAAAAAATTGGCACTCGCCTATATTTTTCGAGTTACGAGGCTCTGAAATTTTCAAATTTTTTTAAATATCAATATGGGTACCATTTTAAAGCTTTTGAAGAGGCCTTTAAGGAAGTACTTAAATTTTTCAAATTTCTTAACCCATTAAGAGCCGATGGCATTTTTAGTACTTAATTTTATTTTAATTTTTTAATTCTCTGTCACCCAAATAGATGCTTTTTTGATTGGAGTTTTATCACTGAACTAAATTTACACAAATGGTGAAGGGTATATAAGATTCGGCATAGCCGAATATAACACTCCTACTTATCTTTTTAATTTTGTTTTTCATACATTTTTTTTAACGTAGACACTCTCTGTGTAAATTTTAAATTTTTCTGTTGCGGTTTAAAAGATAAGCCTACATGCATTTAAATCACATCTTGCATGGGTCACCCTTTAGTTATAATAGGTATGATTTTGAACTTGTCCTTATTAGCCGACATAGCAGTAGAGTATCAAGCATATCCGTAAAAAATACGGCCTTTTTGAAACACGGTTGAAAAACGAAAGCCACATGCGTTAAAATAACGTTACTATAGGAACACCATTTATATGTTAGTTATTAGTGGAAATAAAAAAAAATACCTTAACTTAAATTATCTGCAGTTAGCGGTTTAAAAACAAGGACACATACATTAAAATCCCGTCGCTATTGGGACATCCTTTAATTGAAATTTTTATTTGTTGTGCAGTCATAATTTTATATAAATTTGCAAATCTAAAGAGTCTGCCTTTCACAATATTACAATATTTTTCAAGCCATTTTTGGAACACCCTTTAATTTTTTGTCATAGGCGTAATAAAAATACTGTGAAAATTTCAAGATTCTTAAGATAGAGGATTGTGACAGGCGGATAGACATTGTAGCAACACCAATAGGGTTAGGTTTTTACCCTTCGGACACCGAACCCTAAAAAATACGTGTTTCATTTTTCATTTGAAGAAAAATATTTATTGCTTTTATGATTGTTTTATAATTGCTACAAATGTGAAAAAAAAATTTTTATCTTTGCACAAAGGAAGAAAGAATTAAGCTTTATTCTTGAGCTCTTTCAAATAAACAAAAAAATCGTTACTTATTTTGTGTTCTGTCTTCCTTAAACTTATGAATTCTTTTGTTAAACTTTCAACTTCCAACATGTTTTAATCAATCTTCAGTTTTTTTAACAATTTGCTCTGAGAAAA
The DNA here is from genome assembly GCA_916610165.2 of Gymnosoma rotundatum. NCBI lineage: Eukaryota > Metazoa > Arthropoda > Insecta > Diptera > Tachinidae > Gymnosoma > Gymnosoma rotundatum. The sequence continues at coordinate 126,599,305 of OU744340.1, read as the reverse complement.
AAAGGAAACCTTCAGCTGAAATAATAGTTTTTCTATTGTCTTTTTTGAAACTAAATGTCGTCAGAAGTCATCTTCCTGATTTCACTTTCTTTATTTTTGTTGCCATTTATTTGTTTTTTTATATAAAAGGACTTTCTGAGAAACTGAACTAAAAAAAAAATACAATTAAATAAAAATGTTTTCTTGTTGTATAGTATTAGTATACTAGTATTTTTTATAAAATTTATGTGATGCAGCGGTAAAGTAGGAAAATATCCTTATAATCAAAACGCAAATTAGCTTTAGAGCTTTTATGTGTGTGTGTGTGTGTGTGTGTGGGTGTGTGTGTGTGTGTGTGTGTGTGTGAACTATATTAATTTTATTTATCATCAAAGTTATGATAGTTTTATATTCAGTTTAGAATAGAAATGAATTAAAGTTACGATACGAATTTATGATGACGTAAAGTACATTTTTTCTACCTCTGTCATTTAATTTTTTTACACTACTTTAAAAAATTCAAATGTACAAATATCTCTTTAAAATGATGTGAAATGAACTTAGAATCTTAATATGAATCAGCAGATGAATAAAAAATTTCTAAAAAAAATATTTATTAATAGTTTTCTACATTCGACTGGTCATCTAATACCACTATGGAAAACAGCTGTCAAAAACTCCTTGGGAAAAGAGTCAGCAAAATGAGTTGCAAATAGTATTTAGTTGAAGTTAAACCATTGTGATTAATCCGTAAATTAACTGTTAACAAATTTTTTTATAATTTTTCTTGAGTTGAAAATCCTTGCAAATCAATATTCATTAAAATCTTTCATCGACGTTAAATCAAAGCTTTAAATTAAACAAAATAAATCTCAATTTGCTTCACTAGTAAATTTTCCACACGGCTTATCACATCTTAACTAAAGCAACAACAACAACAAATTTTCTTATCAACAGAAAATCTGATTTTAAACACTCAAACCAATACACGTATAATGAAACGAAATTTGTTTATGCGAGTGAAAATAACTTGAATAGAAAACACACAAAAAAAACAACAAAAACACATTTGAGAAAAATTTTGTTTGCCTTCATTTACATTTCAGAAATGCATCTGTGCTCATGCAGAGAAAGAAAACTTTTATAAAAATGCCACTAATATTTAACTCTTTACTTCTTAAATTTAAGTGCTATATAAAAGATTTTCAGTTATTTACCTACTCACACGCTCTAAGGCGTAATTAAAATTTACTTAAAGAGATTGTAGTTCTAGAATCTTTTTTACAACAATTAAATTTTTCTAAGTGTATGTGACACATTTTAAAATTCAAAACATATCATGTTTAAACACCTCCCACTTTTCTTAAAATAGAGTAAAACACTTTTGCCAATAGATTTTGCATAACTTACTTTAACAGGGTGTAGGTAGAAAAACGTTTCAGAAAATCTAGAAATCTATAAAATAAAATCTTATTTGGTTTGATATTTAAAACACAATCAGCTGAAATTGAAGGAGATAATAATGAAAACTCAATATTACTGTTTTCATTAGTAACTGACAGCTGAAAATTAGTATTAAGAGACTTTGTTCTAATGAAACGAGAAACTTTAAAAAGCAAAGATTCTGGTATTCCTTTCATGTTTACAGTTCAATTAAACAGATGGTGCTTACAGCTGAACATCCAAAAATATTCAAAATTAAAATAAAAAAATTTTTTTTATTGCGATTGTTGAAAATGTTGTTCCATTGATTTTGTAGTAACTTAAGAATGAATTGTCCGTTTTGGTTATTAAATGCACGAAAAGATTTGGTTTCATTTGCCTGTAAGTCTTTCTTATAGAGTGCGGATAAATGCAGAAACTTTACATTTGGTTAAAAGTGCACAGGCTGCCGGTCCTTGTATGCGAGACCGATTCACATCCGTTCTAATAGACCCTTTGTGATGCCCGATTGTGGGAGTAGATGTGGGTTAGATCATCCCGAAGCCCAGAAAAATGAATTTATTCCATTAATATCGCAACCTGAAAGATTTGCAAAATTTTCTGCCTCGGTCTTAGAAAAACTGCCTATTGGTGGAGAGGGTTGGATAATAGCGAAGGAAGTACTCTATCATCTTCTCCATCTACTCCTGATCGCGACACTAACGACTCTATAGCAGTCGTTATACCTAACATGAGCACCAATAGCACATTGACCTGTCAGCACAGCCAACAGTGAGTCTATTTATTCCCGATTGCTTCACAGCAGATTTGCAATTCTGCCGCAATCATAAGGCGACCATAAAAGCCTCGGTAACGTACAGGTAACCTCGTTTGACCATCTGATCTGTTCACTTACAAGTAATTTCTGCTGAATTTTCTCCCTAAAGCGACTCAGCGACACGCAGTGTCGATGCAGCACCGCCGAGTATCACAGTATCCAAAAACGTTACGGGTTATAATGTCTTGCCAACTCGTTTAGGGATGTCTGACATTCACAAACCAGTCTGGTTGTGGCATACACAAGGAAATTATCGCAGCCTTTCTCTAAGCACATATTCGAATATCCTCATCGTATACCCTAAGGTACCTTAGCCAGCAATGCGATCTTTTTAAGTCTGATACCTCAGTTAACACACAACACCGCATTGGTCATGCAGGATAAACTTCTGATTCGAATCTGATTCGAAATCTTGCAATAAAGACGCCTTTTCAAAGTGTTGCATCCAAATTCGATCCGCCCGTATATGAAAAACTTACTTTGCAAAGTCTTAAGTTTTGTACTTCAAATTCGTTTTGCATTCCCGTTTAACTGTACACTGTTTCCTGTAGATTCAATTATCTTTTGTTTTGTCATTTGTTCTTTAAGCAAGACAAACTTAACGACAGGAAAAGCAGAAACAAAGTTCATGTCTGGATACTGACTGACTGATCGCAATTAGCAAAAAAGTTAAGTTTATTTCAATTAGAAAAAAAAAGTATGCTTTTGAAACATCACACAGTGACGAAGTTGTTAGAAAATAATTTAAAAAAGTGAAGTTTCAATACCATTGTTTCATTTTTTTTTTTTTTTTTAACAAATTCCCCACTGTGCATCGTAGCAAATATTATTATAATTAAATGGAAAACTTTTAAAACATCTTGAAATACACTTTCAGTTATTTTTCTTGCGACAACTTTTAAAATAAATAAACTTTAAATATGTTATGACATTCATTCAGTTTAGCAATGTTATAAGTTGTACTTGTATACAAACACATTCATGTTATAACATGGACTTGCAGTTTCTGATTATTATTTTTTTTTACTCGTTTTTTAAGTCCTTCAAAATAATTTATATTTTCTATATCCATTATGTTGATATTTGTGCAGGTATGTATACAAACATTAACTACTTTCACAGTGTCAATAAATACCCAACAAATTCAGTCAAAATTTTCAGTCACGGAATTAACATTCAACATGCTCCTGCTTTTTATACTCATTGTAATGCTGGACGCTCGCATATGATGTGCGCTTCCGTTTAAACGGCGATTGTTGTTTTTAAGAATGCATTTTTTCGAGACGCGTTCAATCGCAAACGCAGTAAAAAAAGACTAACAAATGTTTAGCAAAGCTTTTATTTTTAAACAAATAATGCTTAAAACATAACTGAGGCGAACGTCAAATTTTTCGTCAAAAATTCGTTGTCTTAATTCGTCGTATGATCCACAATAAAACAAAAAACACAGCGGTTAAAATTTTTCACGTTCTTCACTAATAGGGTGACCATATATTAAATAATATTTCTGTTTTTTTACTCCACTTTGGGATCCCATGGAATTCCAATTTGCACGAAAGTTGTTTTCTTACTTCAAAATTGGGTAAATGAGAGCGGTTTTGAGAGAATAAAGTTCTTCTGCTTCTTGCACGAAACATCCCAAACTTTTCCTTCGTGCAAGTTATTGGGGTGACAGAGAAATAAAAAATAAAAAAAAAATTTGTGCTGCATATAGATATATACAGTCCAATTATGAATATTCTCACGGAATTTCTTTCCCACGGAAAACATTTTTCTCGAGAAAAGATTCCTCCAATTATGAATTCCGTGGGAATAAAATTATAAAAAAGTGGCATCATCGCAATTTGAAGGGAGTTTTTTTTTTGTTTATTTTCATATAATTTTTATTTTATAATTTAGAATACCTACTTTTTTCCCCTGGATTTTTTTCACTTTCCGCAGTCAATCAAAAGGGGAAAAATTTATAATTGGAGAAAAGGGAAAAGTGAAAAAACTCGCACGGAATTTTTGTTTATAATTAGGCTGATTATTTTACGTAAATATGACATCGGTTCTTAACACGTTAACTGCCGTGTCACCCGTATTCGGGTGACAACAAAAGTTCTCATCAGGCCACGTCACCCGTATTCGGGTGACAGCAAGAGTTCTCATCAGGCCACGTCGGGTGACTCCTTCCAAACGATTTCCGAACATACTTAGATAAATATATGACAGGAGATAATAATACTGTTGAATTTTTTTAAAAATCGTTTATTAACAAAATTATTTACAGTGCAAAATATTGAAGCATTCACTGCAAAGTTGCGGTTGAGATATTAGTTGGGCAGAGATATTAGTTGTACTACTCAGTACACGGCAAAGATTACAACTGCTCGTGCAGAGTAATAACGTGATAAATGAGGATCGTAATAGATATCGGGGTGAGAGTACCGAAAGAAATGTAAACAGACATGCGGTGGCAGAGCACGCATCTTACAGTGGCACGGGTGGCCTGATGGGGATTTTGTTGTAAACACGCGTGGCAGTCAACGTGTTAATGGGTTAAGCATTTTTTTTAAATTTTAGTATATGCCTAAAAATCTCTTCAAAAGCTTTAAAATGATAACCATATAGATATTTAAAAAAATTTTTAAAATTTCATAGGCGCCTAACTCGAAAAATATGGCGAGCACCAATTTTTCCATTTAATGTTTTCTTCTTATTTTTTAATTCTACGTCGCCATATATAGAGGTAGGCGTGTTATTTTGCCTGCTGCCTCAAAGGACATGGACTGATCCTGCTGATTTACAATAGCACCTCTTTCGTCACTTTGTCTGATCGATTGGCGTTTTTTAATTTTCTCTAGCTGATCTAGGGCCTTGGCAAACTTGATTTCTACACTAACACGAATAAACCATCAACACAACCATACGAACAAACCCCAAAAAATTTAGTCAAACTCGGTTTGACCGATCGTAAGTTATAATGTCACAACTTACTTGCAACAATTTTATTTATACATAGATATAGATATCTTTGATTCGGGCGAGATGTGCTTTCAATAAGCTGGCATTGCGTGCCATACTGTAACTATCAATTAATTTTGAGAAACAGAGCTATCAAGTGGCCTCCAAGGTGGTACTATTTAACACGCCCCGATTATTTTCTATGGATGCTGAAAAACCAGCAACAATTAAACAAAATTTGAAAGCTAACATTGTACACGTTATTCGTAACATACGGGTAGAATGCTCGTCAAGAACAGCTGAGGTGGTCATATGACCAAAATCATTTTCAGATGTTAATGCCATGGCTTGATCGTTCGAATAAAAAAAAATTTACAATTTTAATTATAATTTACAAATTTAATATAAACATATATTTGAAGGAATAATTAATTTTCATATTGAAAGATTTAAAATTTAAATTTCTATCAGACGTAAAAAGAGTATATTGTTACGAATAATAAAATCTGGCAACCCCTGTTGTTGTTAACCGTATGAGCTTGGTGAATAAGTTAATTTAACTAATGGTTTGTATAAAATAATACCACAATTAGCCACCAAAAGTTGAGCAACCTCGATGGTTGCGTTGGTAGAGGTGCGTACTGTAAAACAGAAGATCGTGGGTTCGATACCGCCATCGGACATGCGTACAATGGAAAACAATAATTGTTATAAAGCAATCAAAACCTCCCGAGAGGCAGTACAAACCTCCCGAGAGGCAAAAGACAATTATTGTGTGAAGCCATGGCAGATAAGTTAGTGGAGACGTCCAATTTAATATAAGAGTAACAGATAATTGTCAAGAAGCCCTTTATAATAAAAAGTAAGAGCAATAGCGGTTAGCGCGGGGAAGTGTAACAGCATAACAACAGTGTATGGCAGACGTGTGTTGTGGCTATTGGATTAAAGGGGATGACAGGCTTGGATAAAAGGAGTAGTGAAGATGTCTGTAGATGGTTAAGGTTACTAAACAAGGCATCGAGTAGTTCATGTCTCGCCGGAGTAACACAGTAGTGTAGCGTGGATGGCTGCGTTTGTAGTAATAACGCATGTTTAGTAAACACGAGACCAAGGGTTCACAAGACCGGTAGGATCAAGAAGTATAGCCAGAGAAAGCCATAAAGTTTAAATACAGAATAATAAACCACAGTGATATTTGCAATCAAATGAATCCGTACGTTTGTTCTAAAAGGGAAAAACGTAACAATATATTGAAAAACCAAAAACTCCAAATTAAAAGTGAATATCCCTCGTAACGAAAAAAAAAATTAATTTCGTTTATTGGACACAATAAGATAATCCTTTAAGTCTATTTTGTCATTCAAAATAAAACTGAAAACAATTCGAAGCAAACAAAGAAGTAACGAAGCAATCTATTGAGGTTGGTTCAGTTTCACTCTTAATACAAAACATTAACTTATGGAAGCAAGAAGAAGCTCAGAGACATAAGCATAACTAGAGAATATTTCTGGAGGGGACTATAATCCTTCAAATAAAAGAAAAATCGCATCACAAATAAAAAATTTCATATAAAGAAAAAATTGCGGAGGGGGGGGGGTTGTTAAATTTCATTAAACTTTGCTTAGCCTACCGCCCCCGTCCCCCTAAACTTACTTGCTTACGCTTATGTGGTTACTTGTATGAGAACCTATAGAAAACTGTTCTTTTTTTACATTAAAACATCAAAAATGGTTCTTTTGTGTATGAAAATATTTTATAACAATTCATTTCTATTTTCTTACATCATATTCATTACTTCTAAGAATGAATTTCTATTTTATTCTTCTTGAAACATTTTTGGGTTTATGTCGAGTAAACTTAATTTGAGTTAAAGGCAAAAAAGTTTCTATACTACAATAGATCGTAAAAAAGATTAAAGAAGCGAAACTTTAAAGAAAATCTAATAAATTTTATGGTTGAACAACTTAAGTAATTACAACTTGAGGGTAGAGTTAATTGTCGTTTGTTTGTTACCAATTTGCTTGCAAATTATAAATGGCTTTTAATGAAATTCAAATGCACGAAGAGATTGTGTTTTAATTGCTTTAAGACATGCACATGCAGGTTTTAAACTTAATGGGCTGTTCAAATTTTATTTTGTCAGTAATGGAAGGAGGGGAAAAAAATTCTTGATTTAAGAAAATATCATTTAATGGTTTTAAGGGAATAGTTAAAATTTTATCAAAAGTCATTTATTTTGCTCAAAAGAAAATTAAAGAAAAAGAAAACGAAATTTCTATGATAGGTACTGAATAATGGGATTTCAATATTAAATTAAAAATTCATTTGCTAATTAGAAACAAAGAACTTTAGAGTGTGTTAATCACTCTTTATTTAAATTTTATTAAAATTCTACATATCGCTGGTCTCATGTAGAAAGGCCCTAACTCGATTTTTTACGAAATTAAAATTTTTGCTGATTCCAATACATTTCACACAGATACACCTTGTCACAAAATTTGAATGCAATAGCATCAAAAATAACGGTTTTCTAAGCATTTGCATTTTTAATATTACATTAGCCCTATTCACGATCTTTGTGCAATGGTCGTGCATCATAGCATTTGCAAAAAAGTGTAGCATACTTTTAGTTTACACCAACAAAACACACAGTAATGAGTAAAATATGCTACACATTTTGCAAATGCTATGATGCAAGACCATTGCACAAAGATCGTGAATAGGGCTATTGTGAAAAATACAGTTTCTATTATGTTTTTACCTTCTTCTATAAAGTTACTTATATACGAGTTAGGGCCTTTCTACATAAGACCAGCAATATGCTGTTCAACATGAAACTCAAAGTCGACGATATATTCGACGAAAAAAAATTTATTTATGGAGACAAAATTTGTTTCCCACTACCATATATTGTTACAGAGAATATAATATGGTTGTTTTAATCATACCACAGCCCTACTTTTCTCTGCTTGTGAGATATTTTTTACATCAAGGAGATATTTTAACCATTCAAAACGTAAAAACTGTTAGCGGAGGAGCTTTATGGGGTTTAATAATATTTAGTGATGATACCATAACGTTACACTCATAAGCAGTGCCATTTTACTCAATCTATTTCATTTTTATACCCTTCACCACAAAAAGTGGAAAAAGAATATAACATAACTCCGTGTGTAATTTCTATGCATAGCGAAATCGATTGAGCGATGTCCGTCCGAGTTAGTGTTGAAATTAAGTTTGCCTTCGCAATAAATTGAAAAACGCCAATCGATCACACATAGTATCGAAAGAGGTGCTATTGGAAATCAGCAAGATCGGTCCATGTCCTACGAGGCAGCGGGCAAAACACCACTCCTACCTCTAATTTTTTCATGGCATTTGAAACAATAAAGTAACTCCAATCCAAAAAATAAATATTTGGGGCGATAGAGAATTAAAAATAAGAAAAAAAATATCAAGTGAAAAAATTGGCGTTCGCCCATATTTTCCGAGTTACGGGACTCTGAAATTTGCCAATTTTTTAAAATATCAAAATGGGTATCATTTTAAAGCTTTCGAAGAGATCTTTAAGGAAATACTCTTTTTAAATGCTTAACCCATTAAGAGCCGATATCATTTTTCAGTACTTAATTTTATTTTTGTTTTTTAATTCTCTGTCATCCCAATATTTGCTTTTCTTGATTGGAGTAACTTCACTAAACTAGATTTACATAGATGGTGAAAAGTATATAAAACTCGGCATAGCCGAATATAGCACTCTTATGCTAGGAACACAACTGGGACGAACGAGGAATTTTTGCTCGCGAATATTCGTCATCAAAAATAAATCACATTTGTGTATATGAAAATGCACACAATTTGACGTCGGACGAAATTCGTCATACGCGGCGAACTTTGCAATAGAAATATTTATATTTCTTACGCCGGCGAACGACGAAGAAATCAGTACAAGGTGACCATATTGGACTTTAGATCGAAGTATTTTAGTAAAAAATAAAATTTATGTATTTTTATTTTGCAGCATTTATAATAAATGTACTGATTATTTGTGAAATAAAATATAGTTTTTAGTTGTGTCTTTGCTAATGTTTAACTTTTTAAATATTATTTTTGTTTTTTTTTATGGTTACCTTAGCAGCTTACAGGAAGTAAACAACTTCAAAAATTATAACAGCTGTGTTTTTTCGACGTTATTGTACTTCATACGATGAATTTACATAACGAATTTTTGATGGCGTATTCGTCATGTTGGACGAAATTCGTCGTTCGTCCCAGTTGGGTTTCTAGCATTACTTGTTATTTTTGTTTATGTGTTTTTTTTTTGTGTTTAAAATGTAGTTGCCATTAATGTTAGGCATTTCAAATGGCAAATGGTAAACATTCTGGTTGAACATGAAATTTTTGTTTGTTGCTGGTTTACTTGTACTCCATGCCACCTTCACCTTGAACTGTTTGATTTTTATTGAATTTTGCAGTGAGTAATTTTTGTCATCCACAAGATGACTCATGACGTGTATACATAAGTTTTTATAAAAAGTGTTAAATGTTAGTTTTATGTTCCAAACTAAGCGATAACAATCTAAAATAATTTTTTACATATATTAGTAACTAGCTTATTCTACCCAACGTTAACTAAGTCTAATTTTAGTGTCTTTCTAGGCACTATGTAATATATAATAGCCTTGTTTGCTATGGGGATCTATTCCGAAAACGGAAGAAATCTATCAAATCGGTTTGGATTTTATATATCAAGAGATACCTACATTTTAAATATCTATAGAGTCTGATTTTATTCAAATCGGTTAATATTAAGAAAACTGCGCGCTTGTCCGCTCCCCTGCTACCCCCTCCATGATATTTCAGCGTAACAGCTGTGCGCTAGGTAACGTTGTACTTAACGCTCTGATTTAAATAATTACGTCCGTCTGTTATTAAAAAGTTTTAAGGGAAAACATTTCTTTGTTTTCATGCAATGGTAACTTAACATAATAAATAGACCGTTGGAAGCTGGGCATTGTCCTACAATTTTTTTCAAAAAAAATTTTAAGTTTCGCAGTAAAGTTTTACGAAATAATTATGTCATTAAGTACAATTGAGGCATCTAAAACGATGGCTTAATAAGGTAGTCATTGGTTTTAGAGTACGGAATCGCATACTACCTATATTTTGTCCGATTTATGTATTCGAGCAAGAAGATTTGTCAAAGGAATAAATTCATGAAACCTGTCAAGCTTAGAATTTCAAGTTAAGTAAGTAAATATAAGTACAGTTGTGAAAACGTTATTTGCTACAGCACAGATTTAAGGCAGCAGCTATAGAAACTCTAATCATTCGAAGTACAGAATTTGTCTAATTCTCTCGTACAGGTTGAAGCGGCTTTGTACAGTCATTTAACTGGTATACACTGGTATAGACTATATAAACCCCAAATCAATGGCAGAGAACAGTTACTTAAAGGCCTGCTCGGCAGCAAAAAAAGGTACTTAAATCGAGAAAATAAAATTTAAGCCCAGAGTTGAGATGATAGCACTGACTTTCATAACACTGAGATCAAGAGTTTCGCATGCCATTTGACTGATATGAAAACAGAGATTTATGTCGATTATGTACATAAACGACAGCGCTGTTGCGAACAACACTAAGATCATGGACTCACTTATTTATTATGGTTGCTGCAAGGGAGAATGTATATGTATACTTTGTGGTCGATCGGTATAAAATTGTCTTGCTTTTTAATCGACTTCAAAAAGAGAAGGAGGTTATCAATTCTTGTGAATGTTGCTTTTTTAATATTTGTGCCTGAAAAACTCAGTCATTTCTGAACCGATTTTGAAATTTTTTTTTTAATTTCATGGATTATGCTTGCCGATTGGTCCCGTTTTAAAAACAGTTAATAATTTTAAAATTTAAAGGGTGTGCCCATACAACATACATACTTTTTAATTGTATTATGTACCGTGTAGGGCAGTACTGTAAAGTTTAAAAAAAAACTGAGTATCACTATGGCTCCCAATAACGAAAAGTAATAAAAAAATAAATTTTAAAATAACAGGGTGTCCCTATAGGTGACGTAAATTGACCTATATGGGCATATCTTTTCAAGCGCTATAGACAAACGCTTGAAAATTGGACAAAATGCCGACTACTATGACCGTTATAATAACAACTACTAATTTTTAAAATTATAAATTAAAGGATGCCCCAATAGTTCATTTAATTTTATGTATATGGCCATACTTTTAAGCACTTGCAGACAGACGGTTAAAATTTACAAAGAGCCTGTATTGCTTAGTCCGCTATAACAACAAGTATAAAGTTTGGATTTGGAAAATAAAGGGTGTTCCAATAGTGGATATAATTTGTTGTATGTGACACAACTTGTGAACCGTTAAAGACAGGCAGTTGAAGTTAACAAAGAACCTGTATTGCTATAAAATTTGAATTGGAAATTAAAGGGTGTCCCAATAGTTGATGTAATTTATAGTGTGTGGATGAACTTTTGAACCGTTATAAGGAACATGAATTTCTAAGTCCGCTATAAGAAAAAGTATACAATTTGCATTTACAATTTATAGGGTGTTCCCATAGTTGATATTATTTGACCTATAGCCTATCTTCTAAACCGTTATACACAATTACTTAAAAATTAGAAAAAATGTTCACTACTTTGTCTGGTATAATAAGAAGGATAAATATTTAAAATTATAAACTAAAGGGTGTTATATTAGTTGATGTAGTTTGATTAATGTGACCAAACTGTTAAACAATTGTAGATAGATGGTTGAAATTTACAAAGAAACTTTTTTGTTAAGTGTGCTATTAAAAAAAGAAAATAATAATTCTATTTGAAAATTAAAGGGTGTCCCAATAATTAATAATGTTGCCAAACTTTTAAGCCAGTATAAATATATAGCTAAAATCTGTTTTGAAGTCGTTTTTTTTACAAGAAATATGCATACACACATGAACCCCCTATAATAAAAAATCCTCTATCAATAAAAAAAAGGAAAAGGAGCTTAAATAAAACAACACATGTTTCCATTCTTCGATAAACATATTTATTTGAACAACTATCGCTTATGGATGTGTTATACATACAAACTAAAATATATTCAAGTAAAAAATATACCGACATTAAACGATGTATTTTATAGCTCACATAAGATTTTATTGCCTCCCCGCATAAAAACAATTAAAATAAGAAAATATAAAAATGAAACATTAAAAATCATGCGAGTACAACAGTAAATAACGTTAAATGAATTAATGCCGAATAATTTTTATTAATGTTTGTATTAACTTTTCTTTGTATTTCAACAGGAATTGGTGGCCATTTCTCCCGAAAGACGTAATTGGCGTGGTATTTTTATAGCGTTGCTGGTCATAGCAGCTGTATTCAGTTTAATTATATTCTCCATATTTTTATTATCACCAGGTAAGAGCAACAACAACAACAAAGCAAAACAACATTCTTTAAAACTTTTAATTCATATTGTGAATTATAATTGTTTTCTTTAGCCATAAATTTCTATTTAATTTGTTTGATTTGATTTGTTTTTTTGTTTTTCTTTTTAGAGGATGAAGGCCTACGTATACGTGGCAGCAGATTAACATTAAATGATATTTTAGGTAAACGCTTTCAGTGGAAACCATTTAATGGCACTTGGCACAGTGGTACGTAATAAGATTTTTTCAGATTTTTCTATATTTTGTCAAAGTTGTAGGATGTTAATATGTATGACCCTATAACGTACCAATATAAATATCTGTGTCCTTAATGGAAAATATTTTAATTGGAGGATATGTATTTTTCCCCGAATATGGTTTTTCCAAGACCCCACCCACATGACCTACAGAAAATTTTGCTTTGCAACTTTTTAAACCTAATAAGACTTACGTAAAGGTTTACTGTCACACTTTTTAACATCAATGATCAGTTATTGTAGTTCTGACCAACCATCGTGAGTAAATTGATGCTTAAACAACGCTAACAAATTATTCACAATTAGTTTGGAACTCAATCATAGCGCAACCTATAGAAAACCAGAAATTTTTTTAGCGCACAAAATCGCCCATCTAAGAAAATCATCTGTCGATCTTCTTTTTTTTTAAGAAAAGTATCACTTCAAGCAACAATCCCTATTTAGTTATTTTTTGTAACCGTGGGTAGATGACAGATAAGACTGGTGGTGAAAGGAGATAGATATAGTTATAAGTTATTTTACTTCGCTGGCGAATATGCTTTGAAGAAGTACTAATTCTGAATTTGTATATTTTTACCATTAAACAGAAAAAAAATATTTTAATTTGTTAATTGCCGAAGGGGTTGAATCCTGGCCAACTAGATTTTTAGTTAAGGTGCTTACCACCTATAAAAACTGCAGTAACTTCGAAGATATGTGCACATTGAAAAGAATATCGTCGCTGTAAGCGTAAGTGTGAAAAAGATCCAAATTTATCGATTCGTCTTCGGTCGCAGGAAAATTAGGACTCCATTTGCGTACTACTAGAATAATTTTTGCGCGAAGATCTTGGCCTTAAGCCGATTGGGCTCTAGAGCAGCTGGAAACTAATCCAATATTTTATCGCAAAGTTGTGTTCAGCAATTAGACTAATTTTTTGCTTAACGGGCTGCTTTATTACTCGAGTGCACACGGGTATGGCAAGGATGGCAGCTGCTATATCAAACAAAGCATATGCGCCTCCTATTTTCCTCCAAAAAAATTATGTGATCGATTTTTTGACCATTCCGGTCACTAGCTGCACATGTGAGAGAAGCTTTTTAAAATTAACGATCATCATAAATAAGCTAAGATCTACAATGATGCGAGAGCGCTTAGAGCCTCTTATTAAGAGTTTCGTCGAGCAAGAGTTTTTGGTTTCACTTGATGCGGGAGATATTATAGACAGATTTGCAGAAATGTGAAATAAAAAATTAAAATAGTTACTAAATGTTTGCTGTGTTTTTTATAAACAAAATTTTTTGAGTTGTTATTGTCTCTTTGCTTTGTTGTGTCAATGTAGTTCTCATTTAATCAATTTGGCATTTGATATAAGTCTCTTAGGTTTTCTTTACAAAATTTGGGTATAATCCACTGATGAAAAGTAGCGAAATAGCCATGTGGCAGTATTATATTTCATTTTTTAGTTTTAAATAATAATTATTTCATGAGAATATCATGAAATATTTTTATTTAAAGGAATGAAGCAAGATTAAAGTAAATTAACTAAAATGTATTTTTTTAAATGGTATAGTCCATGTGGGCCATCAGTTGTTATTTCATAAAAAAATTTAAAAGGTATATGGTGCAAAACATCACTCAAATTTATAAAAGTTGGCCAATATTTTTAAATTGATTTAAACGAAAACTCTTAAGTATCCCAACATATGAAAAAATGGACTTATACCACTTTCAAAAAACCAGCTCAATTATTATTATTATTATTTGGAGCCTCTCGAAAATTCTGCCATAACAAAGAGGAGCCTCTGTGCTCGCTACTGTTATTCATTAACAAAATTATTGCATATGAAGTGAAACCAAAACACAATAGAATCAGTTGACATACAGAATTTTGTACCGTTTGATGCGATTGAGACGCTGATGGCATCACTCGATGTTATTTTTTTAAAAATGAAGACTTTCCTAGCGTTACGGTCGATTAAGGTCGTTTATGCACCATGATTTATGATTTTTTGTTTAAAAATATTAATATCATTCATCAGGGCAAGATGTGGTTCGACGCTACTTGCCAAACTTTGACAACAAACATGTCAAATTGAGGCTGCTGTAGTTATGGTAATAAGCACGTTGACTAAAAATCTGGTTGGCCAGGGTTCAACCCCTGCGGCAATTGAACAATAAATACACATTAGAATTTACATTATACCCTGTTCAGACATGCGCTTTAACTGCGCAATTAAGGAATTTAGACAATTAGGGCCTTAATTGAGCTCAATTTACCATATAAGAAGTCAATTAATAAATTGAGCAATTAGTAGTTAATTGCATCACTAATAGAATAAGATGCGAAATACAACCCTTGCCAACAAGTATGTTTACTCTGGGAACTATGTTCAGTGAGAAGAAAAAACTCATCAAATTGACAAGCCACAAGTAAAGAATATAAACAAAAACAAATAAAAACGAAAATGGCGGGTCATACGACATACGGCTTTTGACACTTCCAACTTTAAAGCAACAACAAAAAGCCATGTTGTTTTTGTAATAAAAAGAGAAATCAGCGAGGCGGACGACACTACCTAGTAAAATAAATATGCCTTGTGCTAATTGAATAAGCTTAATTCAGCATGTTAAAATTAAATTGCGCAATTAAAAATAAATTGATTCAATTAAGAAAACATGTCTGAAAAGGGTATTATAGCACTCAGTCTCACAGCACATTCGACGGCGAAGTAAAATAACTAATAAAATGGCTATTTGCTTCATACCCAACCGCCTAATCAACAACATAAGGCGGGCAGTGTTGAATTAAAAATGAAGCATTTTCTCCTTTATCTTTCTCGTTTCATCACCTGTCTTATCTCCTATCTATCCCTTTTTTAAGAATGTATCACAGCCTCGAAAATAACTAAGTAGGCATTGTGGCCTCAAGTGCTACTTCCCTAAAAAAAAACAAACATTAAAATTTGACAATTAATTGATTTTGAGAAATCAACCTTCCAGGTCATGCAACTTTCCACCTCTCGATTATTATCTGTCGGGTCACATAAAGTCACTGGTTTATACTGATAAACCAACATTGTTCAAGTTATTTGTGACCTATGGCCAGCAATGTTAAAAAAGTGGATTAAAACAAAACAAAGGCACCTACTTTGACCAAATGGTTGAAATCATTTTCGAATGTTAATATTTCAAAGAAAAATTATTTTTTTGTAAAATTTTCTGATTTATTGTAAAAAAAACAGAAAAAAAAACTTCAAACAAACAAAGCTTACGGGTCTTGAAAATCGATTTTCTTAAATGTTGAATTTAGTAAAATTGATATTCTTTCAGCCAATTTACACTATGATATTTTCCATGAAACTAGCATGAAATTTTTATTTGCTGCGCAACAAGAGGGACAATCAATATCACACGGCTTGAATTTTGAGGGAGTGTTATTGTTGTTTTTGTTTTGCTTAAAATAATGCATATCGCTGTAATTTAAAAAGAGTAAAAAAATTGCATAAGGAAATTTAATGTTATAAATCAAGACTTTTTCTAATTATTTTCCTCGTTTATTTATGTATTTTTTTTTTTTTTCTTAGACACTGAATTGGTGTTTCGAGATCCTACTGGAGGTCTGTCGATAATTAATTTAGACAATTATACAACACGAATTTTAATGACCAATTCAACATTTGTAAGTAAAACAAAAAAAAAATTAAATTAAAAAAAGAAAACATTTTAACTTTTCCAATTTTTAGCGCCAATTAAATGCTGAATCATTTTTAGTAGCACCAGATCTTAAGTATGTTTTGCTGCAGTCCGACAGCAATGCGGAGGGATCAAGGTAAAAAAAACTATTTCAATTAAAATTTCATTTACAGTAAATAATTAAAGAATTTAATTTCATTTCCAATTTTATGGTAAAAGAAAAGTAAAACAACAAAAAAACAAAAATGTTTTTGTATGAAAAGCAAATAATAGATTTCTTAGTGTTAATTTATTTTCGTTTAGTGTTTTAAACAGAAATCATGAATGTTTTAATGCACTAAAGATATTAAACAGGCCTTTTCGTTTGTTTATACAATTTTGGTGGAAAATAACATAAAAGGAATTTTTTTTTATTATTGTGTTTATTTATTCACTATCAAAAGAATATGCAACACACATAAGAGGCAAAAGACGCAAGACGTTAATAAACCATTTCAATTGTTATCTCTTCTTTTTGTTAGGCACCATGTCTATGAGGTACAAACTGCAAATACATTTCCTTTGGGACCAACAGAAAATATAGCGGAAGCACCACGTCTGCAATTTGTTTTATGGGCACCCTACAACAATCATTTAATACCAAGTATTCATAACGCAAATAATGGAGCAAATGCTGCCGCTACCACATCACTATCATCTTCCTCCTCTACTAATGCAACAACCAATCAACCCAATCAGACTAGCTTTAGTCCTCTATTGAATAGTCTGGGCAGTGGTGCAAGTGTTGCAAATTTAGTTAAACCTCCTCCACCTATTCAACTGCAACAACAAAATCAAAATGCATCTGCGACGTCTCTTAATAATGGTATGACCAAAGCTCTGGCTCAAAATCAGGCCATCGCTTTTGTTCACGAAAATGACATCTACTATAAACCAAAAGTTCAGGGAGAGCTTGTGTGTCGCATAACAACAACTGGTGAGCTTTTTTAACAGAAACCAAATTTTTAAACTGCAATTTAGCACAAAATGCTTTTTATTTATTTTTGTGTTTAAAAGACATACTTCCTTTTAGGGCATTAACGTTTATAAAGTATTTTTTTTTTTTATATTGGTACCACGGTCAATGCTCTAATCTTTCCATAATTCGTGCAATTTTTCGGCATCGTTGGCTTTCAAGTTTTTAGTCAACCACAAAATTTTGAAGATTTTTAATGACAGACAATGCGCTCTTGGCGTTAACTCCAAAAATGCCAAACCTATTTAAATACGATTAAGGACGTTTAGAGTATCACCCCGAATTGGGTACAAGGACGCGAATTTCTAATCTGCTGATAGGCTTGCAAAGACAGCAACAATGCTTTATGACGATGATGCACTCAATATATTCTGTGTCATTCATATTTCGACGCTTTGAAGATGCCTACAAAAGGTGGTATAATGAATAGACCTGCTTAAGCGTGAAATTCATCTGGCCCTGGTTTGGATCGTTGAGTTTACCGGATGGATTTCGTGGCTTACAACACACGAGCATTGCAAATTCCAAGACAATGTTTCTCTTAGAAAAGGTCTAATCTACAACAGCTTTTGCAAAAGTTACAATAATAAGAAGCATCTCAAATTTTTTAGAAAAAAAATGCACTAGTCTGAATGGAATAAATTTCTTTATCAGGAGTAGAGGATGATTTCTTCCCTTCTTCTATCCCTTCCCTTTCTTCTATCCCCGATTTTCCTTCCACTATTCTATATTTTCCAAATTATCTCTAATTACTCATCTAATACTGGATGCTTCTCTTGCTCTTTTCCCTTTCTTTTTCCGCATCGCTGTAAGTGACACAAAGGTACCGGATATTATGAAATCAAGCGGCCATCATATTGAACATTTTCGCCGGTCAACGAATAGCTTTTCAAATTAATTCTTAACAATATGCAAACATTGCAAATATAAATTCCAGTAGCGGGGTAAAAGTACCACATTTATTACCATTTATTTTGCGAAAGTCCGCACTCTGCATTGTTATGACAGGAACCGAAAGTTATCGAAGATTATATTTCAAGGAGAAACGCAGTATATATTACCAGCCAATCTCCGCAAGAATTTTTCAAAAGAGAGATGAAAAATGAAAAAACTGATTGTAGAGTATTTTTGCAGAAAAGCACTGAAAGGAGTGCTTTTTGTTTTCTCTTAGTGAAAAGTCGCTCGATAACTTCTAAAGGACGGTTTACATGGTCACAGAAGTCTTACGACATGTCAAACAAATTTTTGTGGGATCGTCTAAATAAAATACGTAATGAATCTGCACAAATTATGGAGCAAATACGGATGAAAATTTGACAGTCGTATTGCTCTCTTTGTTTTTTGGAAATTTTTAAAAGATAATTTCGAATCATTAGATCAGGGATGATTTGTTCTGCAAGCCGCTATTTTAGTTTTGGTATGCTTTACCCATGCCAATTGTGTAAACCCAAAAATAACCTGTCGTAAGACTTTTACTCTCAGTTTCAAAATAAGGACACGTAAAGTCGTACCGTCAAAAATCTTAAATGATATCTGTTGTGTTTTTTCGATGGATTTGGACTCAAGCATCGAAAATTAAATAGAATAACTTAAGAGGAATACAATTTAATAGAGCTTTAAATCATAAACAAGTAAGAGTGCTACGAGAGCTGCTCTATATATTTTTGGCCTAATAGTGAAAATGCGAATATTTATAATTAAAATGGTTTTATTGTTTTTCAAAGTATTCTCCAGCATGATTTATACACTTTTGCATGCGCTCAAACCAGTTGTCGAAGCACTTTTTCCACTCCGATTGAGACACCTCTAAAACATGGTTTTTGAACACTTCAACAGCTTCTTCTGGCGACGAAAATCGTTGACCACGCATTTCTTTCTTGATGTGCAGAAACAAGAAGAAGTCATTAGGAGCCAAGTCAGGGCTGTACGGCGGATGACCCATTAATTCGACGTTTTGGCCGGTCAAAAACGCTCTGGTTTGAGCCGATGTGTGAGAGCTCGCATTGTCATGGTGAACAATGATTCATCTTCTCTTATTGGTTTTTCGAATTTCTCCGATGACTTCAGGCAAACAAATTGTAGTGTACCAATCAGAAGTGACCGTCCTACGTTGTTCAAGCGGAACAGTCGCCACATGACCAGTTTTGCCGAAGAAACAGGCGACCATTTGCTTCGAAGTGCTTCTTCTACGAACAACTTTCCTTGTATTTTGCTCGTCTTTGAAGACCCACACGGTCGATTGTTGTTTCGTTTCGGGCTCATACGTATAGATCCATGATTCGGCACCTGTGACGATCTTATAAACGTCTTTTGAAGCACCGCAATCGTATTTTTGCAACATTTCTTTGCACCAATCGACACGAGCCTTTTTTTGAGCGACTTTCAAATTGTGCGGGTTCCAACGAGAACAAACCTTTTTTGCGGCCAGGTGATCATGCAGTATCGAATGTATGCTGATGGAAGAAATATCCAAGGATGTCTCTATCTCTCGGTTTGTCGCATGTCGATCTTGCATTATGAGTTCACGCACGGCATCAATGTTCTCTGGCACAACAGCCGTTTTTGACGACCTTCACGGAATTCGTCTTTGAGCGAGCTTCGGCCACGATTAAATTCATTATACCAATTTTTCACAGCGCTATAGGATGGTGCTTCATCGCCATACAAAGATTTAAGTTCATCAATGCACTCTTGTCGCGATAATCCACGTCGAAAGTTGTGAAAAATGATGGCACGAAAATGTTCACGAGTTAATTCCATTTTTTTCTATATTAATTTTTTCATGTCACTGTAAACAACACAAATAATAATGGTCGTACGTCAAAACGTTTTGAGTACGATTATGCTTAAAAATGACAAACTTTCCAATGGAAATGTCAGATTGCACTTGGCAGCACTCAATGCTGCCAGGCCAGAAATATATATAGCAGCCCTCGTATATTCGGCTATGCCGAATCTTATTTAGCCTTCACCAGATATGTAAATCTAGTTTAGTAAATTAAAAAATAAGAAAAAAATTAATACTACACATAATTTTACATAAAAATTTCAAAATGGCTCTTGACGGGTTAAGTATTTTTTTAAAAATAAAGTGTTTTCTTTAAGACCTCTTCAAAAGCTTTTAAATGATACCCATATTGTTATTTTAAACAATTTTAAAAATTTTAGACGTCCATAACTAAGCAAATATAAGCGAGCGCTAATTATGTCACTTGATCTTCTTCCTTATCTTTTAATTGTCTATCGCCCTATATATTTGTTTTTTTATTGGAGTTACTTTACTAAACTAGATATGTTCCAAATGATATGGAAAAATTTGCAGCAGGCGTGGTGGTTTAGCCGCTGCCTCGAAGGACATGGACTTATCTTGCTGATTTCAATAGCAAAATTTTCAAAACTATGTTTGATCGATTGGCGTATTTAAATTTTTTATAGCACATCTAGAGCCTTGTCAAAGTCTATTTTAACCCGAACACGGACGGACAGACGGACATCACTCAATCCACTTTGCTATGCATAAGAACTCAGAATATACAGGGTGTCCGCCGGGAAGGTAAACTACTTTGTTTAATTATTCTTTTTTAATAAATGAAAGAGAATGGATTTTTTATTGATAAATGTTTCAATTCAATGTTGGCAATTAGGTATGAAATACAATATCAGATAAATGTCCACCTCTGTTAACCTCACAAATTTCTCTTTGAGCACTTTTTTCATTACATTCACGGGGTATTTCATTAATTTCATCACGAGTATTTTTTGTGAATTGCTCAAGCGTATCTTGTTTGTTTGCATAAACCTTGCTTTTCAGATGTCCCCACAAAAAGAAGTCCGGAGCAGTCAAATCAGTCGACCGTGGAGGCCAATCACCATTTCTTGAAATAACTTGTTGTGAAAAGAGATCTCGCAGCAATTCCACTGTAATCCTGGCTGTATACATTGTGGCACCGTCTTGTTGATACCACATATTAATCTAACCCAAAGCATGCAGTTGTGGCGTAAAAAATTTTTCATCATATCACGATATCGCTCCCTATTCACAGTTACCGTTACGCCATTTTCATTTTCAAAGAAGTAAAGTCCAATGATTCCTTCTAACCAATTGCACACCAGACTGTCACTTTTAATGTATGCAAAGGTGACTGATGAATAATTTGAGGGTTTTCCATTGGCCAGAATCGAATATTCTGTTTGTTCACATATCCATCCAAATGAAAATATGCCTCATTACTCATTATGATTTTTTCATCTTGCAGTACGTGCTGGACCATACAGGCTCTCTTTTTTTGAAATCTTTCACTACACAATAAATAGAGCGTTTTGTTGCCACGTTGTTTCACGTGACTTTTCTCATCGTCACAGTAATCGATAATTGATTTTGATAAAATGTTTTAACGATGAAAACACGTTTGTTTTTCGAATATTTTTTCATAATAAATTTGCCACATGTCTACTTCACGACTGCCAAATATGAACTGTCAAGACTAATGTTTACAAAAATGGCGGCAAAACAAAGTAGTATACCTTTCCGGCGAACACCCTGTTTATACTTAAGGGGTCCGAAATGGATATTGTAGAAATTACACACGGAATGACAAACTTATTCCACATGTAGTGAAGGGTATAAAAAAGTAAAACATCAACTTCAAAATATGCACCATTAAGAAGGAAGTGGGTCTACATTATAAAAAATTCATAGAGTGTATTTTTTCTTTTATGCTAATATTTTTGAAGTAAAGAAATTTAAATAGAAAAATTTATATCTAAAGAAAATGGAACTATTAGGGTTTTATGTGCGAACAGTGCAAAAACTTTAAACTTAATTCAAAAAGGTAGTAAGAAAAATCGGTCAATATTACCGAATGTTTAAATGTGCCACTTGACGTTTATATCAGCAGGTTTTAGGCCTAACTTCTTTTTTACACACAAACAAAATCAAAAGTAAATTTAAATAATAATTGCATTTCTCTACTCTTAAGACATCTTTATGTTAATTAATTATAATATCCTTGTATATGTGTTTATATAGTATGTGTGTGTGTATTTGTTTTGTCTACAGGTCAAGCTGGTGTTATCTACAATGGCATACCGGATTGGACATATGGAAATGTACCGGAATTAAGTAGTCGTGGCAGTAGTATGGCATTTTCACCGGATGCTTTATATTTGGCATTTCTTACATTCAATGACAGTGATGTCAGTGAATACAAGTGAGTGTTATTTTAGGTATCTAAGACATCACAACTAATAACACTTTATATATATATATATATTTCAGATACACTTGGATGGGAGATGATTTAAAATATCCTGCTGTCCTTACACAACGTTATCCTAAAGCTGGCTCTATTAATCCTAATATAACGGTTAATATTGTTAATCTGTCCGTCCTAAAATACATATTCCCTACACAAATTAAACTTCCACCAGAATTGGCAAATGGCAGCTATATTGGTGGCCTAACTTGGGCCACACCCATTGACTTGTCTGTCACAGTAACAAATCGCGCACAAACTAAAGCCCATACTGTGCTTTGTCGGGCTCCCGAATTTTATTGCAACATCGCTCACACCGAAGTAACAGTTAACGATGGCTGGGTCTTGCCTTCGGAACGGCCCATTTTTTCATCAAAACTTAATCATCATTTGAAGGGTCAATCCAACAGCACCAATATTAATGAAAGCTTTCAGAATATAACGAATGGCCAAACAACTTATGAAATACCAAATAGTGGCTATCTACTCAAACGTCTTCCTGTACGAGATGGTGAACATGGACATTTTCGTCATGTGGTTTTTATTTCATCGGTTGATCGAAGACCTGTTCCCTTGACGATGGGCCGCTTTGAAGTAACCGAAATTGTTGGTTGGGATGAGACCAATGAAATCGTCTACTTTATGGCTGCTCCTGAGAAGCGTCCTGGCGAAAGGCACCTCTACAAGATCAGCCTTAAGTTGAATGTTACAAAAACTAATCGCACCTATATCACCTCATCACAACCCACATGTCTGACGTGCGACAACACACCCAGCACGTTTAAACTGAATAATGGTCGTCCAGCCAAAAATCCCGAAGATGTAGATGATGATGAAGAGGACTGTGTTTATGTTATACCAAAGAATTGTCTCTACAATAAAGTTTATTTTAGCAAAGATTTCTCCTTCTATGTTCAAGAATGTTTGGGTCCCGAATCGCCCAGTGTTTATTTGATAGATACTCAAAGCAATCTAAAGACAATTGTTTTGAATGCTGGCGATAGTTTAAGACATCGTTTATTGCAGTATGCTTTGCCGCAAATAAGAACGTTTAATGTAGAAATACGCCATGGCTTCCATGCTCAGGTTAAGCTCTTCCTACCACCCGGCATGAAAGAAGATGAGGAGGTGGCCTTTCCTTTAATTTTGCAAATGTAAGTTCAGTGTAATTTTTTTAATTTATATACAAAGTGGCGCAGGAGCTTTGTCGTGTAATTCATGGGCCCTAAAAAATTGCTTTACTTTTAAGAAAAATTTATTTAAAAATGAAAATTAATGGCTTTACGAGGGCTGCTCTATATATTTCTGGCCTAATAGTGAAAATGCGAATATTTATAATCAAAAATGGTTTTATTGTTTTTCAAAGTATTCTCCAGCATGATTTATACACTATTGCATGTGCTCAAACCAGTTGTCGAAGCACTTTTTCCACTCCGATTGAGACACCTCTAAAACATGGTTATTGAACACTTCGACAGCTTCTTCTGGCGACGAAAATCGTTGACCACGCATTTTTTCTTGATGTGCGGAAACAAGAAGAAGTCATTAGGTGCCAAGTCAGGGCTGTACGGCGGATGAACCATTAATTCGACGTTTTGGCCGGTCAAAAACGCTCTGGTTTGAGCCGATGTGTGAGCGCTCGCATTGTCATGGTGAACAATGATTCGTCTTCTCTTGTTGGTTTTTCGAATTTCTTCGATGACTTCAGGCAAACAAATTGTAGTGTACCACTCAGAAGTGACCGTCCTACGATGCTCAAGCGGAACAGTCGCCACATGACCAGTTTTGCCGAAGAAACAGGCGACCATTTGCTTCGAAGTGCTTCTTCCACAAACAACTTTCGTTGGATTTTGCTCGTCTTTGAAGACCCACACTGTCGATTGTTGTTTCGTTTCGGGCTCACCTGTGACGATCTTATAAACGTCTTTTGAAGCACCGCAATCGGGATCCAACGAGAACAAACCTTTTTTACGGCCAGGTGTTCATGCAGTATCTTATGTATGCTGGTGGAAGAAATGTCCAAGGATGTCTCTATCTCTCGGTATGTCGCATGTCGATCTTGCATTATGAGTTCACGCACGGCATCAATGTTCTCTGGCAAAACAGCCGTTTTTGGAAGAGCTTCTCGGAATTCGTCTTTGAGCGAGCTTTGGCCATGATTAAATTCATTATACCAATTTTTCACAGTGCTATAGGATGGTGCTTCATTGCCATACAAAGATTTAAGTTCATCAATGCACTCTTGTCGTGATAATCCACGTCGAAAGTTGTGAAAAATGATGGCACGAAAATGTTAACGAGATAATTCCATTTTTTTCTATATTAATTTTTTCAAGTCACTGTAAACAACACAAATAATGGTCGTACGTCAAAACGTTTTAAGTACGATTATGCTTAAAAATGACAAACTTTCCAATGGAAATGTCAGATTGCACTTGGCAGCACTCAGTGTTGCCAGGCCAGAAATGTATATAGCAGCCGTATATTGAAGTGATTAGTTTCCCGAGTTTAGAAACATTTCTACTCGTTTTACTACATTTTAATTTGTGTCCTGCAATATGTCCAAATTGTCGATTTGTTTGGAAATCTTTAGATGTAAAAAATCATCAAAGAAGTCTGCTGCTGTTTGTTTTGGCGATTTGATCAGCCAGTTAAAATCCCCTAAACGGGACACTATTCGTCCGGGGCTTAGGGTCTTAAGATTCCCATCGCTGCTCGAGCTATGTGAGCGGTTTCTTGTCCTGCTGAAGCCAATACCTCACAACTTGCGAAATAAAACCTTCATTTGAAATTTGTCTGTACCGCTCATCTTCCGTTGTGTCCCAGAAACGAGAATTTTGTCTGTTTGGATAACCTTTCAAGTGGAAATTCTCTTCGTTTCTCCTTATGACTTTAAATAAGAAATCATCCTCTTGTAGCATCAAGAGCTTGGAACTAGTTATCACGATCAGCAGGTAGCAATTCTCAAACGGTTTGCACTTTGTACGCGAACACCTACAAACTTTTCGTTTTAAAGAAAGTCTGCATCGTATGCGTTGGCCTCTCGTTTATGTTTTCGGACGCAACAACATTGTTTTCGATTTAAGGAGCAGATCTCAACAACTTTTTGCTGAGTGTTTCTTTAAGGAAGTGGCTTCCTGGAACGAGATAAAGTAGTGAAGTGATGATTGATAGAAAATCCTGTATTTACACGTTATTGGTTTGTAGAGTAGTTTTGCAGTGTCTCTAATATTAAGTAGGAGGTATTTGTTTGAAACTGGTTCAGCCAATTTAATCATTCTTTTACTTTAACGACATTCTAGTGCTCTAGAAAAATGTGGGCAAAGACGATAGATAGGGCAAGTACGAATTACGAAAACTTATTAAATAATTATGTATGTGAAAATGTAAAGTTGTCAATTGACAGCAGCTGGCTTTGGGACTCGGCCTATCAACCAATCACATACTTAATAGCCAACGTGCCAACAAAATGACCTTGAATTTTACTTTACGGTGTCTGTAAAAGTATTTGGAGAATCGTATCAAACTAAGAGATGACTGTTGAAAGCGAATAAACTGAAATAACTGTTGTTATAATTTCGCAAAACACCTTAACACACATGGACACGAACCAAAGAAAATAGATGAATGTATGACAGTATTACACCCAAGTAAAAAAGGACGAAGACTAGACATTCTTGAAAACATGGAAATTTACAAAACACGAATGTTTAACAGAGATATTATTAACGAACAGGCAAACACAACCTCTGACACGATGTTTACACCCCAAAAATTACTAAAACACTCTTACAAACGAAAAACACCCACAGACGGTCACACTTACCAATCCAATAATAAAAGACCCAAATATTAACTATTTACCCCAATAAACAAGACAGATATCAGGCAATCTACCTGCATAATACCATTTAAACGGACAAAAATTACCTAAACCCACCAACCTTTTACTCTTAACACTATCTATTCTTAACACTATCTCTTCAGTTTTAACAAGTACGTGGCTTGAAAATGATGTTATTACATCGAAAGCGCTCGCCGAACATCCAAAGTACACAGCCAGTGACGACGGTTATTACCGAAAATTATAACAACAGTTTAATATATACTGGCGGAATCAACCCAATTAATTTAAACTGAAATAAACTTGTTTTGAAAGGTTTTTGTAGACTTTTAAATCTCCTACCTGAGCCGTTTCCTATTTTTTTGTAATGAATTTTTTATTTCTCAATTTGATGTCCCTACTTTCATTATTTAAACAAAACTCTCTATATTCCTCAGCGATGCTTCCCCTGGTTCTCAATTGGTTAACGAACGTTTTCAAATTAATTGGAATTGGTATTTATGTAGTCAGCGTTCTTTTATTGTGGCGCAAATCGATGGACGTGGTAGTGGCTATCAGGGTGAACTGCTTCGTACCCAAGTACATGGCAAACTTGGTACCGTCGAAATAGAGGATCAATTAGCCGTTTTAACGTAAGTTTTATCCCAAATCATTTTATTTATGCAACAGCCCTTAATAAATTTCTTTTACAGTTACTTACGAGATAATTTAAAATTTATTGATCCATCACGTATCTGCGCCTATGGTTGGGGTTATGGTGGCTATGCAACAGCCATGACATTAATCGATGATTCTCAACAGGTACTACAATGTGGAGTAGCTGTTAATCCTATTGCATCGTTTAGTTATCATTGTAAGTTTTTATTCTTTATTGCTTTAGTCCTTTTTTGTGTTCTTATTTAAATGTGTGTCTCTCTTCTTAACAGATTCCTTTTTTACGGAACGCTACATACCGCTTAAGGGTGACTATTTGCGAGCGCTGCAAGAAGCCGACTTAACAATGAAAGCTGGTAATATAAAGGGTAGAAATTTAATGTTGATTCATGGTACAGCTGATACGTTTATTCATCAGGATCATACGTTAATGTTGGTGAAAGCTTTAGTCGACCAGGAAGTTAAATTTAGACATCAGGTAATTTTTGACCCATCTACTTTGTAATTAGAAGTTGTAAAACAATATTTTTCCTCCTTTCCTTTACTTTATACGACGAATTTTCACAACAAAATTTTGTTGAATAAAAAAATCTTTGAGGGCGCAATTCATAATTAATGCCGGATTTAGCATTTATTTTTTAGAACAAAATGACCCGCCCGTATTTGCGAATAAAACAAATCAATCTTCAGTTCAAAAGATTTAACATTGTAATTTTTTTTTTATTTATAGGTTTATCCTGATGAAGATCATTTAATGTTAAAATCTTTATCTCATGTCTACCAAACCATGGAATGGTACTTCGATGATTGTTTTGGTCCCAACGATGACAGTGAATGGGATCCAACTGGACTGTTTGTGTTCAAACAATAATTGTTAATGTTAGCAACCATTTAATTATAACTTTAATTAGTAAATAACTAGACAATTTTAATTAATTTTTATATTAAAAATGAAAACAAAAAAAAAAACAAAATGAGTTAAATTAAAAAAAAAAATGATGAACAAAATAAACAAGTGATGAATTAATTTTTATGTATGACTGAGTAATTTAACACACAAAACAAATTATATACATAAATACATTTATTTATTACAATTATGTATTATTATTAATGTTAATATTTTAATTACAGTTAACTTTTATTTATTTAAATAATATTCATATACAGCATTTAATGTTGTATAATTTGAAGTATATATGAACGAAAAATCATCCTTTTTTTAATATT
This sequence comes from Gymnosoma rotundatum, assembly GCA_916610165.2. NCBI lineage: Eukaryota > Metazoa > Arthropoda > Insecta > Diptera > Tachinidae > Gymnosoma > Gymnosoma rotundatum. Next base: position 126,570,744 of record OU744340.1, on the reverse strand, counting down.
TATGATTGACTGAGATCTTTGTTTCCAATTTTAATATAAAATTTCTATTACTATTTTTTTAAAAAGAAAACAATTGTAGATAAATATTTATTTTTTATAAATGTAGGGATTATTTTTCGGGTATGTGAATTTTTAGATATATTGACCCTTATTAAATTAGTTTTAAATACTTTTTTATAAAAAAAATTGTTGTGTATGTCTGTATGTATTTGTAAAGCAGGATGGACAGGTTTTTAGTAAAAAATAGAAAAATTCTTTTAGGATGATTCGTACTTTTGGAATAAAATCATGTACCAGCTAATGAAGCTGCAAAACTATCGATAGTTTCAAAGCAAACTATACACAGAAAACAACAATCGATAGTCAGCCAAAAATCAAACTATCAATAGTTTCATCGATTGTTGCACAGCTCTACCAGGTGATAGCAATGCCGAATTCAAGCATTTTCACCTGAAAAAGTTTGACACCCATTTTTTATACATGGATTTTCCCATTGACACCTTAAACAATGGGAATAGATAAAAAGTTATTCGCCTCAAGCAAGGCGAATTAATTTTAAGGTGATAGCGGTGGCGAATTCATCAATTTTCGCCGGTATTCTAACTGCCAAACTCCATATATAAAAAATATATCTTTTTGTTATACAGATTTTTTATACAGTTAGGATACCGGCTAAAATAACTGAATTCGCCATCGCTATCACCTTATAATTAATTTGCCTTGGCATCGAGCAAGGAAATTCCGAAGCGAATCTTGAGCTTTAGATTGGGTTACCGGCAAATTTTATGAATATGACACTTAATAATTAATTCGCCTTGGGAATTCCATCTTTTTTAAGTCAAAAATTTTTCTTAAGCTGAAAGTAATAGAAAATATGTTAGATTTAGTGGAATCGACCACAAATGGAATTTCTTTAAGAAGAAATATAATTAAAAATTAAAACTTTTTTGTTGTGTGACTATTAAATTTAAAAAACGGCATATTTTGTGTAATAACGCAAATGTTAAATTAGTTCGTCTAAACATCCTGTTTTTGATTTTTACTCGATCTCAATTCGCCTTACATACTCCTTTGGAATTTTGCCGTAATTCAAACTCTAAATTTCATAATTTTATTCCAATTCCTATATTTCATAATTTTAACATGTTTCTTTATTTCCACATGAACTTACGGGTAGTTTATTTATTAGCTGAGTTGGTACTGTAAACGAAACAGATGCAATTATTATTATTGTTTTATTATTATTTTTTTACAGAATAATTGTAAACATAAGAAAAGAAAAAAATTACTTGACAAATTTAAAGGACATAATAAACTATACAAGCAGATTGTCAAGCAAATGTTTTTCATATGCATCTACGCAAACAAAATCATCTATACACAGTTAGTGGCATGCGAATTGAAGAATTCCTCGGGCGGGAAATACTCGTCATTGCCATTTAAGGCCAGGATTCACTATCACACACAATCGTGCGGTTCACACAAAAATCTGACAGAATTCTGTCCTACTTTAAAAATCGTGTTAAAATGGCGTCGTCAATGCCACACTATCATACAAAAAGATGCAAAAAGCATATGGTTTTAATATTTTGTTGTTTTTTCTCCTCATCTTAAAAATTTCAATTCTGATCGCATGGAGAAAAATATTTTATGACCTTGGAGGCCATTTGATAGATACATTTCTCGAAATGAATTTATCACCAAATTTTAAATTGAATTAGTCGATGGTTGCGGTCGCCGTATGGCACGTACCGCCATCTTGTTGAAACCAAATTTCGTCCGCATCAATGTCATCCATATTTTAAAACCAAAAATCATTAATCATGGTGCGGTAACGATCTCCATTGAGCGTAACTTGAAATTCGGCCTCATTTTCGAAGAAATAAGGTCCGATGATGCCACCAGCGTGTAAACCACACCAAACAGTACATTTTTCTGAATGCAATTGAGTCTGGGGGGTATGTTGTGGATTTGTCTCACTCCATATACGGCAATTTCGCTAAATACAATTTGGCGATAAAACAACGTCTATAAGTTGCTCGAATTAATGACTGATTAAATAGCATTGTTAAAGCGTGAGTCTATTCATAATGATTTGCCAGAGTTTACTGAAAATAATAAGAAAAAATTTTTCTTCAAAATTTTATTTTTAGTTTCAAGGTGTATTTTATTAAAAGGTCAATTTCAAATTTTATCCCTGTGCGCAACAAATCCTGCAATTACACATAAATAAGTATATAAAAATTGTAAAGCCAAATTTTAGTTTATTACTATTGTATAAAATAGTTTCCTACATATAGATATATTGTATTTAATCATGTTTAATTTTAAGAAAAAAATATTTTTTATTACGTATTTTGTTAGAAATCATAGTCTTCATGTAATTTAATTTAAGTAATTAAAAGAAATTTAAAAAAAATGGCAAAGCTTTAAGTGTTTATATGTATGTGATTTGTGTAGTTGGCTTAACATTTCACATTAAATGTTTAAGAAAGTATACAAATTAATGTAAAAAATAAAAAAAAAAAAAAACAAAACTCCGCTAAAGTTAATAATAAACCAAAAAAATAGTAAAGCTAAAAAGCTAAAAACATAAGAAAGTACAAATAATTTTTTCACCAATTTACTTCCAATTAGTTAAAATTTGTTTATTTTTGCAACGTGACCAAACCCACAATGTTTTTGTTTCTTCTTTGCGAAAATATTGAGTTCTAATCCAACGATATTTGGTTTCATTTTATAAAACTTAAACAACATTATTTATCATTTTAAAATAGTGAATTACAATTCTCTAGATCTGTAAGATCTTAAGAAAAATTTATAAAAAAGATATGAAAAAAAAATTTATCATAAAATGCTTGAGTCACTTGGGTTAAAATTGTCCAAAAACTAAACAAGAATAATAATTCATATGTATGTATGTATGAGTGTAATTTAAAAACCTTTTTTTTTTAAATAAAATATAATAATAAATTTTTATTAAACAATATAAAATTTAAAAATAAAAGTAATTATTTAAATTAACAAAAAAAAATGGAGATAGACAACGCAACTTGAAAAATAAATCTTAATTTAAATGAAAAAAAGCAAATATGTATTTTATTTTTTTAATAGCAAAAAGAGAATCTCTTCACACATCGGTAAAGTAGGATAATCTGTGGCACCGCAATCTTAGTTAATGAATATAACAGTCCGATGAATGACATTAACAATGCTACTGGAGTATCGGTATGAAGTAGTTTTTTGCATTTATGAATGAAATTTCCATATTAAGATACTGAAGCATACAACAACCTGTTTTATTCCTTTCTAAACCCTTTTCCGTTCCCAATAGACGAACAAAATGGTCGAAATGGTTATTTGTTATCATCAAGACCCTTCTCTCCCAACAGGCATTTATTCTAGACTTGAAATCAACTCGAATCGTACGCAAACTATTATTTTATGAAATTTTCTTATAAGAAAGGCAGAGCGGACAGCCGTTACAACAAATCTTTCACACATAATATATTTTTATGTACACTAACCTAATTTTGGCTGAGTTAACTATTAAATCTTATATTATGTTATGGCATTAGTTGTAGAGCTGTGTTACAGATATAACGCAAGGCAAATTGATAACAGGTATACTCACGGCGAAAATTTTTTTCCTTCTTCGAGTGTCAAAAGTTAAAATCTCCTTTGATTTTGACAGCCGAAAACTATTTGTACAAAAACAAAATGTACATGTTTCTATCGCAGTGTTGTATTTATTTTCGCCGTGAGTATACCTGTTATCAATTTGCCTTGGATATAACGTGTCGTTCATTAATGCACGAGTATAGTTGAACGAAACGATCCGGTCACTTTGCTGACCGCTTGGTAATCCTCCAGGTACATTTATGTTACTAGAGGGGGGTTTAGACGGTATGACTTTACGTACGTGAAATCCAAAAGAATATAACATAAAATTCCATCTGTATTTTAAAACTGAGAGTAAAAATCTTACGGCAGATTATTTTTGCGTTTACAAAATTGGTATGGGTAAAACACACCAAAACTAAAATAGCGGTTTGCAGAAAAATGCATCCCTGATCTAATGATTCGTAATTGTCTTTTGAAAATTTCCAAAAAACAAAGGGAGCCACACGACTGTCAAATTTTTATCCGTATTTGCTCTTAATATGTGCAGATTCATTACGATCCCACTGGTACTACTCTGCAAAAAAATTTGATATGTCGTAAGACTTCTGTGACCATGTAAACCGTTCCTAGGTAGCAAGGCGAATTAATAACAGGTGGTCTTGACAGACTATTGTGATTTTTCCTTTGTTTTGACAGCCGAAGACTATTTGTACAAAGACAAAATGTACATCATGGCGAAATAATACTTGTGGTCGCAATGGCGAATTCACTAAATGTCAAACACCATATAAAAAAGATATACATATTTTTATATATGGAGTTTGACATTTAGCGTTTACGGCGAAAGTAATGAATTCGCCATCGAGACCACCTGTATTATTTCGCCATGATGTACATGTTTCTTTCACAGGGTTATATTCATTGTCGCCGTGAGTATACCTGTTATGAATTCGCTTTGATTGATAGTAGCGGCTCTACAACAAATACAATATTGCAAAAACAACATGGCTTTTTTTGTTGCTTTGCCCGTTGGAAATGTCAAAAACAGAAAGAGAAATAAAAGATAATTGCTCTAAATACAAATGCTTGCTTTGTTTTGCACATGCTTGTTGTTAGTGTTTTTTTGAAATTCGTAAACAAACAAAGGAAAATGCAAACAACTTTTGACGTTTCTAACTACAAACAAGCTGGGCCGACGACACTACCTAGTAAAATAAATAAATATAATAAGATTGATTTAAATTGTATAACACTACACTCTTTTATTAGGTAAAGATTCATTAATTAAGCTGTAATTTTCGTTTCGGAGCCATTTCTGCAAATCTGTTCTATTTGTAGTTTTCGAAGCAAAATTTATTTTTATCATCACTTATTAAATATTTAAATAATTAAAACACACTTTGCACAGCACTTGAATATTCTTATTCTTAGGCAAAACAAATTATTTTGACATTAATAAATTATAAACAAAGAAAAAACACCTTGAGCAAAAAATTATCATCTGTTGTAGCGCTGCCACCTGGTTTAATATCCCTTTGTTTAGTGTAAAAGTTGTGTTTATATTAAGTTCTGTCAATAATTTTCTGCTGAGCACCAAAGACATTAAGAAATAGACAAAGTTAAAAAAATAAAATATTAAGGAAATTTGTGTAGTAAAAAGGCCAAATGAGCAAAATTATAAAAAATGAATGTTTTATTAATGGAGAACAGTTTAAGTGTCGCATTTGCTTTGATCCCGGAACAACACTGTACTCCCTTGAAGATGAGTGCTGCAATTCAAGAACTTGGCGTGATTTATTGAATGAGGTTGCTCAGTTAAAGGTAATGGTGAATGCAGAAGTTTCAATGCAATTAAATAAATCTTGTAATTTTCTCGCTAGACAAATGAAAACGAGTTGCTGCCAAAGACTGTTTGTTGCAAATGCTTGGATAAACTTATACGTTACTACGATTTTCTAATTCAGATACGGAATGTAAATAAAAAATACTTGCACTTATTGTCATGTAGTAATCATCTACCTGGTGATATTTTAAGTAAATGTGAAAGTTATACCGAATGTTTGGAAGAACCCACTATTGTTTTAACATCGAATCAGTATGTGTCGGACATTAAGTTTGAAGATGAGGTGGTTGTTCCATATGATATTGTATTAAATAGTGACAGCAAATTATCTGGAGATGAGAAAGATGGTAAATCAACAATTATTGTGACAAGATTTATTTGATTTGCATATGGAGAAATATCGAAAACCCCACTCCCACTCTTAAACAATATTTTTTCTCGCTTTGCTTGTGTCATTTAATAAATGATGCTAAAGAAGGATAACTACATATAACGCCACATTCTTCTAGTGTCTGGCTTTTGAAGTTTTTTATAAATTATCATTTTATAAAAAAGCGAACTGAAAGTCAATTTCATTAGTCATATCAATTTTCAACTTTTTTTGAGATTGCCTCTACCTTGCCATAATCCAAAGTCTAATATAAAAAATTTTACCCCTAATCAAATTAATTTGATAAACTTTTTTCGATTTTAAGACCTTCCACTTTGGTAAGCTATTTTGGATACAAAATTTATTATTTATCAAAAATTTTAGGAGAAGAATATATAGTAAAAAAGTAAATTATTTAAAATGTTAATTTAAATACTCTATAATTATTATTTTTGAAGATTTTTTTTTTGCTAATTTATTATAATAAACTTACGGCAGAAGAATATTAAATTTCTTCATTTGATGCAGTAAATAATTTTCATAAAAAAAGGAGAAAACTAAATAACAAAAATAGCTATTTTCAGATGCTTTTGATCCATTTAAGGAAACTTATAGCGAGGATATTAAATTACCTTTAAATGAGGTGCAAGATGAGCAAAGGTATTTTTTTAAATAATAAAATAACTCTTAATATATTATAACCATAATGTACTCGTGTTGACAGATCTATAAATGATGAATTGAATAAATCGCTTAAATGTAATTATTCCAATTTTGAAGATGAAACCAGGTAAAGAAGGCAGCTTTTAAATTTCAAAAACATGAACATTGATATTTTATTTGAAATTTAGCTCAACATCTTCCGATGAAAGTAATCGTGTTTCTGTGAAAAAGAGAAAGAAATATAAACTCAACTTGGGGAACACTAGGTAAGTTATTATTAAGAAAATGATTTCAGTCAAATGTTTATTGGACTATCGCTGTTCGTTAGTTCTCGTTAAATCATAAGATCTTGTTATCATACAAAATGTCGATTAAATACGCCCTAAAATCAATATTGGAATATTATAAAAATTAGATTACAGAATCTGTTTTGATTATAATTTAATCTTTAGTTGTTTTTGTAACAATGTTTTTTATTCATAATTATATTTACGTAGCCAACTACCTGATCAGGAAAAAAATCAAGGAGTCGAAGTGGAGAAATGTAGCAATCGTTTCATGTGCCCTATATGCAAAAAAACATTTTCTACACTACGAAGCTGTCGTCGACATATATCAACCCTACATAATCGACAAACAACCTTTAGCAATCAATTAACTACTCTTCATCAACGGGAAACAACCTCTAGAAATGAAACAAGGTAAAAGTCAGTTAAAATCAATCTCAAGAAGTTGCTTTAATATTTCACGTTTTAATTTATCTATAGTTCCACATCGTCTACTGAAAGCGACACCGAAGTGACAGCCAGGTTCGACAAAGGATATGTTTGTTTAGTACAATAAATATAAACATAAATTTTATAAAATTTAAAATTTTTTAGCAAACTATTTGGGGAGAAAACCAGCCAAAAGTTCGTAAATTACATTCAAACCGAAAAAGTCAATAATGGTTTTGCATGTCCCATATGTAAAAAAACATTTACTTTGCAAAGAAATTGTCGTCGGCATATAACAACGATACACTGTGAGAAAAATCGATTTTGGTGTGGATTTTGTGATCAACGTTACAACTGTAAAGAATACTTGACTGTACATCTTAAACGAATGCATCCTGGTGAATCATTTGATTCAAATATCAAACAAATTACTCTATTATTCGGCGAACGTCTATACAGCAAGCCTGCTCCTTGGCGTCTTCTGGAATGTAAATTGTGCGACACAACATTTGTAAAAAGAAAAGAACTTCATGAGCATTTATTAAACCACAGTGACCCAAATACACTTAACAGCTTGCAATATAGCAGTAACATTGTTCAACTTTGGTTTTCAAATGTGAGCGATTTAAGTTCAATCAAGGATATGATTTGTAAAGATATACGTGATAAAGAATGGTTCAAATATTACACAATTTTAAATGAACATTCTTATGAAATGTCTATTAGTGATACGGATGTGGAAGATATGGAAAAATCATCTAAAGAGCCAGCAGTCAGCAAATATCATTGTGAATTGTGTGCTAAAGATTTTTCGTACAAGTTTCAAGTATTTGCCCATTTTAAAGAGGTTCATATCGATGAAGAAATTCCTTTGAAATGTTGCCGATGTAAGTTGGAATTTATATCTATAAAAATGTACGAACAGCACAGACAGACTCACTGTCGTAATGAACATAAAACTTTAATTTGTGCGCATTGTCCGGGCAAGTTTGTTAAACGTGAAAATATGAAAAATCATAATTGCATCACTAAAATACCAGATGCTGAAAATCAACTGAAACATAACACAAGTGAAGAAGAAACTGTGGAGAAAAATGCTAAAATTGTAGAACATTTACAAAAACATGATGATGGCAGGACCATATCATCTGCAAAAACTGTAATACGTTGTGGTCTTTGTGAGAAATACTTTGAAAAACTGTGTGATCTGCGTAAACACATGCCTCTACATGCCAATGGCAAAACTGGCATTAATTTTAAAGATTGCATTTATGTTAAGCAATTCATAACTCCAAACTCAATTGATTTCGAACAGCTGCAAGAGCAGATTAAAAATGCTTTTATTAAATGCCAAATTAGTCATTTATATCAAGCTATCGATAAGTACGGTAATGAAATAGACATTTCAGATTCAGACTCGGATAGTTGTATAGAGGATGCTGATGAAAAAAACCCGAAAAAAGATTATATGTGCGACCTTTGCCAACAGATGTTTAAAAAGCGAAAACTTCTACTTAATCATCAAAATACACGGCACAGCGGTGCTTCAATGCCTTTCACTTGCAAGGACTGCAAACAGCAATACGTAAGTATACATTTGTTACAACAGCATTTAAAGAGGGAATGCTCGAATGAACACCGACGAGTAGCAACAAAATGTAACGACTGCAATGCACGTTTTATATGGCCAGAAAATATGTTGAAACACAAAGAAATACAGGTAAAACCTGTTAATTTTATATAAATTAATTCAATTATTTTTAACGTTTTGAATTTAGCATCAATCAAACTCAGTTGCAGTCATATCAATCGAAAGTTCTGCCCCTGGGAATGGGCATCCTGCAACTACAAAACTGGAAGACGATACTGACGAACATCAACTTCGTTTCTGTTTTGTATGCCCTGAACAATTTTCAAACGTTGAAGATTTTAACGATCATTTAAGTCGCCATAATTTAACCACATCCGACTTCAAGACTATTGAAAGTATAATATATTCCATATGTCGGCCAAATGGTAAGAAGGTTATAAAATGCAGAATATGTGGCCTGTTATTTAAAAATATGAAAGCTTTAAAAAAGCATCTTTCTGCGGAAAATCTCGAAAACTTGTGTGCAAATCATAATTCGCCTTCTTATTACTCTATTACAAATCAAAACGGTTTCGAATTACATTTAGATTTAGATTCTGAAACAGAAGTTGAAAAAGAGCCAGACACTCAACCTAATGAGGAAACTATAGAATCTTTAAATCATTATAAATGTAACATTTGCAACAAGATTTCATGGCGAAAATATCTAATGGCACAACATCAACAATCTGTGCACAATTATGACTCACTGGAGCTTAAATGTGAACGTTGCATTTTTAGAACAGTCTCGCAGGTATAAAACATGTTTCATACATTGTAATCGTCTACTTTATTTCCTTTTTTTATTTTTAGAAACTTTTAGAATATCATAGGCTGACACAGTGTTTTAACGCTGATAAAAAATATAAATGTGATCAGTGTGGTTTTAAATTCATGTGGCAAGAGAATCTCGAAAGCCATATTTCAAGATCTCACACTTCCAAAAGTATTTCAAAAGTAATCAATGTCTTTCATACAGCGGTTTCTCAGGAGATGAAGCCAACCAGCCACAAAACATATACAAACACGATTTGCATCGAACCAAAAGAAACTAACAGCAAAGATTTACTTAATATAAATAGTTGCAACCAATCGGCAACTAAAACGAAAAATAAGATTTTATGTCCCATTTGTGGAGTGTCCACTACTACTTCTTCAAATCTTGCAGTTCACATAATGAGACATAAGGGAGAAAAGCCTTTCAAATGTAATATTTGTGGAATGGGCTTTCCGCGAACAGCTGATCTACAGGAGCACAAGAGCAAACACACTGACGAGCGTCCCTTTAAATGTAAAATTTGTGAAAAAACATTTAAAAGTCAAAGAACATTACGTGGCCACAAGCGCTTGCATAGCGACGAACGACCTCACCAGTGCACAATTTGTCAGAAAACGTTTATTAGATCGGACTACTTAAAGCTTCACATGCTTGGCCATTCGGATGAAAAACCTTTTGCGTGCAATATCTGCGGTAAAGGGTGTGTTTGTGCCTCGTCCTTGAGAAGACATTGTGAATCAAAGGGACATAACGAGTTATGGTCGACACCAGATAAAAATTCCAACTCAAATGCTTCTCAACAATCTGCAACAAACTCTACAAAGAACAGCTTATGTCCCATATGTGGACTCTGTTTCTCTAGCAATACATTTCTAACGTATCACATGAGAACCCACACTGGTGAGAAACCCTACAAGTGTGATCTTTGTGATATGACCTCTGCACGGAGATATGATTTAGAACTGCACCGAAGAACCCATTTTGCTGATCGTCCCTTTAAATGCGAACTTTGTGAGAAATCATTTAGGGATCGATACAGGTTGAAAGTTCATCTACGCACACACACTGGCGAACGGCCCTATCAATGCAGTATTTGTGAGAAGAAATTTGCGAAACCATGTTATTTGAAACTACATTTGCTTAATCATACAGGCGAGAAACCCTTTAGGTGTGAAATTTGCGATCAAGCATTTATATGTAGCGCTTATCTTAAAAAACATCGTATCAAAAAAGGACATCATGTGGAAAATATTTGATTGAATATAAATTGTATATAGAAAGGCATCAAGCAAAAATAAATAAATTTGCCAATAATATAATAGGGTATATAATAGAAATATACATAAATAGTATCAAGCATTTACCAGATTGTAATGTTTAAATTTATTAATTAAGCACAGGCTGATTTGTTGCTCATTAATTATGAATTAAATTCTTTATTGATTTGCACTTGCTTAAAAACTACTTGTGAGAAGCGAATCTTATCCCCTCTAACTTACAATATAATTAATAATTACAATATACTTCATAATAATTATTCTATTTTGTCTTCCTTTATTATTGACCTATATTAATAGTCAGCATATTTATTATTTGTTTTGTTATTGATCTACATTAAATGCAATAGAACTCCACATATAAATGTGCCCACGCGCAATGGTTAATGGCTTAATGATATTTGTTTATAAATTACTTTACATTGCATTGTGTCGGCACTGCTATTTTTGCACACTATGCTACAAGATCAACAATCAGTTCATGCAGCGTTTTAAAATGTATTGGTTTTCGAGAGGATGATTCGCTTCAACTTTATCCTGTGCTACTTTTTTAATGATTTCATTTTCCCTTGTAGGCTGAGTTCAGTCCGGCAAATATTTTCGCAACTGGTTCCAAAAGATTCCATTTTTGTAGCTTGGAATAAAGTAACTGAGCTTTAGTTTTTGACAGGGCATAATTGTGCACAAGGTCATTGAACCTCCATATATAAAAAATTTATCTAACTGTTATACATATTTTTTATATATGAAGTTTGACAGAATACCAGGGAAAAGAATTGAATTCGCTACCGCTATCACCTTATATTTAATTCGCCTTGGTCACCGCTATCACCTTATAATTAATTCGCCTTGGCAAGTTCCTTGTTGATAAATTCAATTGACAAGCCAAGTACCGATTACTTTTTCATCACCTTTAATGTGTACACAATACAAGGTCTTGAATAGAAAAGTTTTTAATAAAGTTTTAAATAAAAAGATAATATTTCTAAAAAGTAAAAATGTCCAGCGATATCAAAACTGAGTGTTTAATAAACGGAGTTCAATATAATTGTCGTACTTGCTTTGATCCAGGGCGAACAACTTTCCCTCTCACAGATGAGGCCTGTGATATGAAAACTTGGCGTGATTTATTAAAGGATATTGCTCAGTTAGAGGTAAAGCAAAACTACTTGGAATGATTTTTAATATTTTTATGTGGAGCAGAGCGGACTTTTAGAGAAGATTAAGATGAAGTTTCTGCCAATAAGCATCCCTATTAAAAGCTATTTAGATATTTGCCGCAGGTTTTCATAATTGACAAACCAGCACATTCTTCGAAAGTCATACGGAGGAATTTTATTAGAGAAATGCTACAATTTTCGGCTTAAATCTAGTTTACGGGCACCGCTCCAAAATAAAAAAAAAGTTGACTACGGTGTGCAAAATGCAATTTTAAGCAAAAAATGTAAAGTGAAAAATTTGGCGGCAACCCTTAGTTCCGGAGTTACGGCCCTCCAAAGTTTTTATATATAATATGTTATTTATCGAGTAGTTGATGGCGGAATGGGACAATATGAGTATCATTGGAAAGGGAATATAAGAGGCTATTTATTGAAGCAGGAAAAATTGAAAAAATAATTAAATAAAAAAATCTGGTGCGGAAATTACAAAATAAATTAAGTTATTCGGAAACCTTTAGAAAGCGAAGCCGCTATTGGTTATACCATAGAGGAGAAAATCCTTTCGTCCGGCCAAAGGCCGGCTACGCAGAAGACCTTTAGAAAGCGAAGCCGGTGTTGGTTATACCACAGAGGAGAAAATCTTTGCGCCCGGCCGAAGGCCGGCTACGCAAGAAACCTTTAGAAAGCGAAGCCGCTGTTGGTTATACCATAGAGGAGAAAATCTTTGCGCCCGGCCGAAGGCCGGCTACGCAAGAAACCTTTAGAAAGCGAAGCCGCTGTTGGTTATACCATAGAGGAGAAAATCCTGTGGTCCGGCCGAAGGCCGGCTACGCAGGAAACCTTTAGAAAGCAAAACCGCTGTTGCTTATACCATAGAGGAGAAAATTCTTTCGTTTTTGAGTAAAGTTATGTTTATATGGAAAAAATAGTTTTTTTGGAGCCTTACCTGATTTTTTTATTTTATTTTTACTTTTTTTCTATTTAATTGAATATGCCCTTAAATTCCCTTTCCAATGATACCCATATTGTCGCATCCTACCATCGAATACTCGATATGTGCCTTATTAGATACAAAAACTTCGGAGGTCCGTAACTCCGAAACTAAGGGTTGCCGCCAATTTTTTCACTTTATATTTTTTGTTTAAAATTGCATTTTGCACCCCGTAGTCAACTTTTTTTTAATTTTGGTGCGGTGCCCGTAAACTAGATTTGTTCCCAATTTTCCAATAACAATGAAATTCAAAAGAATAAAATACTTCCTTAGTATTCCTGCAAGAGAAATGTGTATAATCCTATAAAGTATTATAGCGGAAATACAGTTGCACATTTCGGCTTAAATCTAGTTTACGGACGCAGCTTAAAAATTAAAAAAAGTTACCTACCGGGTGTAAAATTTAATTTTAAGCAAAAAATGTAAAGTGACAAATTTGGGGCTGACGCTTGGTTTCCGAGTTATGGCCCTCCAAAGTTTGTATGGACAATACGTAATATATCGAGTATTTTTTGGTGGAATGGGGCAATATGGGTATCATTGAAAAGGTAATTTCAATATCTATCTATCAATATCCCGGCCACGCAAAAAACCTGATAGTAAGCGAAGCCGGTGTTGGTCTATACGTAAAAACTTTAAAGGTCCGTAGCCCCAAAACGGAGTTGCTCGCAAAATTTAAAAAAAAAAATTTTTATTATTATTTTTAATATTTTCCTTTTAAATAGAATAGATATTGAAATTACCTTTTCAATGATACCCATATTGCCCCATTTCACCACAAAATTCTCGATATATTCCATATTGTCCATACAAACTTTAGAGGCCCATAACTCGGAAACCAAGCGTCAGCCTCAAATTTGTCACTTAACATTTTTTGCTTAAAATTAAATTTTACACCCGTAAACTAGATTTGTTCCCACATTTCAATGTATTTTGCATTAATAATTAATATTTTGTAATATCTACAAACCATAGTTGTGATACCAAGGTGACATAATACATGATTGTTCTTCATTGCAAGACTTTGGTCAAGCTTGTAAATGTTAAATCTCTTGGGCATACGATTGATGACGGAAGTTATTCCCTAAATTAATACTATCGCTTAAATCAGACGTTTTTGTGTTGCCAATCTTTAGCCGAGTGTATATTGGATTCACTTACAACTTCCTGGGTAAGGGAATATAAACTATGCAGTGATTTGAATTTTTACTAGATTTATCTTGAACGAAGGCGTGTTTTAATAAAATTTATTTTGTTAATTTTGCAGACCAGTGTGATATACTCTCTCCTAGAATTTTAATTATGTCATTGCAGTTTAAACAGAGTTTCAGATACTTTAAATAACTTACGGATCTATAACTGTATTAATTAAATATAGGGAGTTATACTAACAAATCATTAATCTAGGAGATGAGAATGTTAGAAGCAGCCATCTTTATTCTATTATTATACAACAAAGGAAGCTCAATGTATTTATTGTCATTTGAAACTTTCTAAGTATTTGGGGCCTCATTTGTACGGCTCTCCTGACATCTTGTCGAATTTATAACATCATTTGGAATATGTCAAAAACAAAAATAATTCAAAATAATTGAAATTATCATCTTATCTGAATCAAGACTTTTGATAATAATTTGCAAGCATTTTTGTAACGTTAGTACTTTATTTTATTATAAAACAACAGCATAAGTAGAGCTGCATATCTAACAATCATTTCCCGTCGGAATATTAAAGAAACGTTTAAAAACCTTTCAGATTTTTATTTAAAATATTTTTAAAGTTTCGAAGATTTCAAGTTTTCATTCTTACAAAAAAATAAATTTGTTTTACAATTGATTTTATTTATATGTCTTCTTAGACTCATGATGAAGAATTACTACCAAAGACTTTGTGTTGCAAATGCTTGGATAAACTGAAAAAATCTTACGACTTTGTACTTCAAATTCATAGTGTGAATGATAAATATTCACAATTATTGACAAAAGATGGATTATTAAACGAAGTCGATAATTTTACTGACTGCTTAGCAGAATCTGCTATTGCTTTGCCATTGGAGCAATGTATGCCAGAAATTAAGATGGAAGAGGAACTGGTTGTTCCCTACGATAATAATTTAAGTAATAACAAATTGCAAAAGGAAAATGAAGCCGCATTTGAAAATGAAGGTATTTATTAACACAAAAAAAAATTTATGGAAAAAGATTTTAAAATATTTTTATTTAACAGATATTGATGATCCTTTTACGGAAACATTTGATGATGACCTAAAATCAACTTCAGATAAATTGGAAGACAATGAAAGGTACTTTAATAACTTTTTATAATTACTTCTCACAAACCAAATATTATCGTAATGATAAGAAAATTCTATATCATAGGCGTAGATTAAAACTATATCATTCAAAAGTCTTAAATATTACATCGGTTATAAATTTTAATATACTATTATAAAAAGAATGATGCAGTTTTTTAACCACTTTAGTTTAATTTTCTGAATACAAAGTTTTATTTAAATTTTTTATCTATTTACGTTATAGAAAATTGTTTGCAAGTAGCTATTATTGGTCACTATTTTTTAAGACGGAGATATAGAAAACGTATAAATATAGTTTTATATAAAATACAATTTGTTGTTCAGATTAAAAAAGAAATATTTAAATATTCTAATGTTTATAAAAACCAAATACTAATTTTTACATATTAACTTTGAAAAATCAAAGCTTTTCTGTAGATTTATGTAGAATAAGGGTTTGTTGACGCCTTATTTATCTTTAATAAAATGTTAAAGCACTAACATTTTTTATTGGCTTCTAAAATAACTCTCATGTTGTTTTTGAAGTTTTTATAATTAAAGGAAATGTTTTTCTTTCCTAAAAAAAAAATTGGATAAAGGTTTCCTGATGAGCTTGCTTGAGCAACCGGCGAAAAACGTATAGATAGATACCTGCTATTACAATCAAAAAATTGCATTTTTATGTGAAAAATGTTATGGGATATTAGCATTATTTAATAAATAAATCAGATTACGTCTTAAGCAAAGCCGAAGTTATACCAAAATTGTCGATGTGTTCGCGAATTACTAAGGATTTTGAAAATTTAATGGCAATTCGGCAAGTTGGATTCTAACTCTGATGCATCAAAGCAACGATAAGTATTTGCTTTAAAAACCCAAAAGTGGAACTATATTCTACTTCTAAGTATCATTAACCATATCGAGAGCAAAAACCAAGAAAAATTTTTGATCGTTTTGAAAAATAATTTTTAATTTTTTTACTTAAAAATTAAAAAAGTCGAAAATATTTCGTTTAGCTTAATGAAATGTAAGAAAGAAATTATTGGATTTCTAATACTTTTAAATTATTAATCAGTTTTTCACAAAAGTTGACTATTAAGAAACAAAAATTGTCATTGTTAAATACAGTTAAAATAGCCTTTGTCTAACTAGACCTTTGGAGCGACAAGGACATTACTGTTTTATATGCCGTAGGAGTCTAGATAAAAATTCATTCATAAAATATATCTGCTTTACGAATGCATTTAGTTCAATAAAAGGAAGGAAAAAAATAAATTATTCTTGGAAACCTCTTTATTTTTTCTTTATTTACTCATTTATAATCCCAATTTAAAGCTATTGGGGCCAGTTTGGTATAAATTACATATTCATACTACTAACTAAGCTAATGTACATAAAAAATAGAATAAACAAAAATTATAAAAAAGATATTGCCGTGTTCTAGTATTTTAATAAATTTTTATTATCTTGATTTTATAACAACAAGTCTTGGAAATCTTTTCTATTTATTTGCGTAATGTAAATTAGATGAAAAATGCAATAAGCCGCGTTTTTGTAAAGCATATGAACTTGATAATGATTTTAGAACTTTTTGGGGAATCATTATATAATTTGGGCACTCTAATTTCTTTTAGATTTACAGAATCTTAATAAATTTGTAAAACATGATGGATAACATCTCTCAAAAGTTTTATAAAAAAAAGAGATTACGAATTTTAACCCTCCGATGAGTGACAGTTCTGAACTTCACGGCCGTGTGAAAAGGACCTTTTGTAAATCATGTTTTTTTCATATAAATTTTTTTTATTTTTTTTTTTTTTTTTTTTTTTTTTTTTGTTTATAACTAAATTCTACATACACAAATAATTTTTTTTTTGCTTGAATTTTCTTAAGACTATTATAAAAAAAGTTTAAAAATTATTGTTGTTGAGCGTGTATTTCTTGTCCCCCGCCCTGTGCGCAAGTGTTGCAGCGATGTAAAAGTGTGCTATGTTCTCCGCAAACAGCATTGCCGCAGCCGAAGCAGTATGCTCGCGTTTTCCGCTGCCGCCCGTACTCAGAACGGCAAAGGCGAAATGACGATCTACTTGACCTAGCCGCAAACGACGGTGCATTGCCTTCCATCGGTCTTGGTAATATCTGAAATGAAAAGAAAAATAAAAAACAAATAACTATATATTTTATTATTGAATTTGAAGAGGTTTTTTTACCCTGACAACGAATGCTTCCATCGCATTGCGTATCCTTGGATGTGAGGTTATATGGTTGTTCAGGGCACGTTCTTCGATATTTGGTGTGGCCAATTGTTTCGTTAGCAGTAACAAGAACGACCGCCGTCTGTCACTCCTTTTTATAGGCTTCATTTCGTTGTAAATCGTAAAATCAGCCAATGCAGCGACGTCCAGCATATTATTGCTCTTTTGCAGCTGCAAGTGCCTAGCATTTGATCCATGGAATCAACGCCGCATTTGTTGGCGTTGTAATCTAATATGGCATAGGTCTTCCGTTTCTCGGTTTATTCGTCAACGAGCCAGGTGTAGTGCATTGTGGAGAGCACCTTCACCACTGTATTTTTTTCGGCACGTATGAGCATAACGCTATATCCCCTTCGTTGAATGTGGAATGAATGTTTTGTTGTAGCGCTCTGTACCGACATATGCGGTCTTCCTCCTCAACAAAATACGCGCCAAGTCAAGAGTGGTAAAGAAATTATCCTCGCAGTTCTTAGTAAGAAGGAACAGGTGTATTCTCACGTTTAGAATTGTTTGCTCCTAATAAATATTTTGTGGTCACACTACGACAAACAAATATTTGTCGATTTCAGGCAAATGTTTGTTAACTGAGACCGTACCTTTATTTGTGCTTGGTTTCATATAATGTTTTCATAAATATTCATGGGAAATGAAATTTCAAGTGTCTGCCTGTAAAGATTTTTTAAGATACGACCATATACATCAAGATCATATTTTTGTAAGGACACCGTTTATTTTTAAGTTTGAAACTTATCTTTATAGTGGACATAAATACAGACAAAAAAAAACCAAGCGTGTAGTGATAACGGTTTAATAGATAAGGTCTTATTGTTTCAAGTCTTTAGCTGCTACTTTGGGTATATTCATGTGTTTAATGTTTTAATTAACAAAATGATACTATTAACTTCTCAATCAAATAATTTTATGAAATAAAAATTGACCAAAAAATCTAGATCAAAGAACAAAGAAAGTGTCAATTTAATAATGACGTTTACTTTAATTAAAGGTTTTTTAAATTTAAAAAACTTTAGACTTGAAAAAGCTAGCATTTTGAAACAAATATTTAAAGTATAAATTTATTTCAAAATCGCCTTAAAAAAGTCGTAGTGTGATATAAATAAAAATCGGTAAAAACAAAGTTAAGCTTATCACAATTTTTCAATCGAAAATTTAAAAATATGAAAAAGATAAAATGTGTTAAAAACCAAAATAACTTTCGTACTCTACAAAAAAAAAACGACTTTAAATTTTCAAATTTTATTTTAGTGCAATAGCAAGACTTGGAAAAAGCTCAACAAAACGAATTCGTTGTACACAAATAGTGAATAGAGATAGTGATGTCAAACATGTCAAACGTACAAGAAAACCTAAACAAAAACCGAATAACATGGAGAAATCTTCGCAATCTGACGAAATAAACAACCCTGATGATAATAATGTTAAAGTACCAATTGTTTGTGGAAAATGTACGCACACATTTTTTACTATACACACCTACCAAAGACACCAACAAGCAGAACATTCTTCGGAATCAAATGAAGAGAGAAACAAATGTCCGATATGCTCAAAAGAATTTCGTAACAAATTTTATGTAGTTGATCACATAAAAGTCGTTCACGATAAACTGAGGCCGTTTAAATGTTCTCATTGTACGAAAACTTTTGCATCAGCCGCTTCAAAAAGAATTCACGAACTTTCACATACGGATAATTTTCCCTATCCATGTGAACATTGCGACAGACGTTTTCGCCTGCCCAGTAAATTAAAGATTCATTCGGAAATACATACA
This sequence comes from Gymnosoma rotundatum, assembly GCA_916610165.2. Taxonomy (NCBI): domain Eukaryota; kingdom Metazoa; phylum Arthropoda; class Insecta; order Diptera; family Tachinidae; genus Gymnosoma; species Gymnosoma rotundatum. Next base: position 126,551,358 of record OU744340.1, on the reverse strand, counting down.
ACAAAACCTGAACTGTTGTGTCCGATTTGTAAAAGAAGTCAAAAGTCACAACAGGACTTGGAAGTTCATATAAAAAATCACGATGATAATCGTTTACAGTGTCCTTCATGTGGCCACCTGTTTAGAAAGAGATCAAATCTTAATGATCATTACAATGCTGTTCATTTAAAACTGCGTCCTTACAAATGTGAATTTTGTGAAATGGGATTTGGCGATCGGAAATCACGCCGCGTTCACCAAAGAAGTCATCTTAAGAAAGATACTGCCACATAGTGATTCTCCTGTAAAAATCAAATACAAAAGAAGACAAAAACCATAACTATCACTGTATACCATAAGTTGTAAAAACTATTGCTCTTAATTAAATCATTCCGGCGGTGAATAAACTCGGTTAAGTGGATTAGCATACTTACAAAATAGTGATACAAAAAAAAAAAAACAAAGCAATTTGTCTCGAAATAAAACTTGTAGATAGCTATTGCACTTCAAATCAGAAAAAAAAATTTATGCAAATTTGATTTAAAAAAAGATCACTTATTGGATTGATATTTAATAAATACTTTATTGTTTAATTAGAAAAAAGATTAAACATTAGTTAATTTATAAAATAAACTTTAAAATTTTTATCGTGCTATTTTCACGGTATTGATTTATTTAAAAGGTTAGCTTAAAGCCATATAAATATGTTTTTTGAGAACAAAAACAGAAAAGGTTGATTTTACCACTTCATTCACCATAAATATATACTGCTAGGAACTATAGGAAATTATCCCCCTTCTTGTACCAAAAAAAAAAAAAAAAATTTAACTTTGGTAAATTTTTTCTTTCAGTGCATAAAAAACAAAGTTAGCATCACTGATTACATATTTCAGCAAAATTGCTTTACCGTTACTTTATGTGGTTGAGCAATGATGTTCGCCATCAAATATACACCCTTATTGTGTTTGGCGTAGGCGTATTTAGACTACGACAATTTGTAATAGATTAATGACAATTGTTACGAGCTATCTTTAATCTATTACAAAAATTTAAAAAAATGCCGAGTTTTTCCTACGAAAACGCCAAACACAATAAGGGTCATAGCTTTTAGTATGATTTCTTCATTTTGAATTAATGTGTCGAAGGATGCTATTGGAAATCTGCAAGATCGGTCCATGCCCTTAGAAGCAGCGGGCAAAACACCACGTCTACTTCTAGTTTTTTTTATATTATTTGGAACAATAAAGTGACTCCAATAAAAAAAAAATATATATATATATATATATATATATATATATGGGGCGATAGAGAATTAAAAAAATAAACAAGGAACATCATGTGAAAAAATTGGCGCTCGCCCATATTCTCTGAGTTGCTGGACTCTGAAATTTTAAAATTTTTTAAAATATCAATATGGGTATCATTTTATAATGCTTAAGCCATTAAAAGTCTGTGATTTAATTAATTTTATTTTTTTATTTTTTAATTCTCTGTCAGCCCAATTTTTGATAAACTAGATTAACATAGATGGTAATAAAAGATGGATATAAAAGATTCAGCATAGCCGAATATAGCACTCTTACTCGTTTTTGATTATTATTTAAGCTCAGTCGGAGTTTTTCAGCACGATTTCTTTGAAACCACCCTGAGCAAATTTATGGCAAATTTATTACTTTCGCCGTAAACGCTAAATGTCATTATATAAAAAAATATGTATAATTTTTTTATATGGTGTTTGACATTTAACGTTTGCGGCGAAAATTAATGAATTCGCCATTGCGACCACCTAGTATTATTTCGCCATGGATAAAACGAATTAGACAAAAAATTACAACAAGGCGAATTCATTAATGTGGCAAAGTAGGCATATTCATTTATTTTCGCCACAAACATTACTGTCAGACTCCAAATATAAAAAATGTTACGTTTTTACCTTTTAGAAAAAACGTACGGTTTCTTATTATAAAGTCTGTATCAAGGCGAATCCATTACCAGGTGGCAGCGTTAGAGAATTTATTATTTTTTGCTGGTAGAAACGAATGTCAAGCTTCATATATAAAAAATCGTACACAGATTTTTTATATATGCAGTTTGACAGCAGTGTTCACGGCGAAAATTAATGAATTCGCCTACTCTGTCACCTGGTAATTTATTCGCCTTGGTCTGTATTCTTACTTTGTGGCTTTATCTGGTTATACTCCTTGCGCCTACACGGTCCTACACCCTCTTATTTACTAAACATGCCTTATTGTTACAAACGCAGCTATCTACGCTCGAACTGCTCGATGCCTCGTTTAGAAACAACCGTCCACAAACAAATCCATTACTCCTTTTATCCAAGGCAGTCATCCGCTTTTTCTAATATCCACAGCATACGTCTGTCATACACTATTGCTATACAGTTCCCTGCGCTAACCGCTACCGTTCTTATTTTTCTTATTATAAACGACGTCTTAACAATTATCTGTTACTCTTATTTTAAATTAGATGTCTCCGCTAAATTACCTGCCATGACCTCACACAATATTTGTCTTTTGCCTCTCGGGAGGGAGGTTTGTACTGCTGTTTCTTAATTTTTCATTGCATTATAAAAATTATTATTTTCCGTTGTACGCATGTCCGAAGGTGGGCTCGAACTCATCTTCTGCTTTACAGCGATGCCAGAATGAAGATTTTACCTTAATGTTAAAGATTTTTGAATCAAAATAAGATTTCAAAATCTTTTTCTCCAAATAAGGTTTTTTTCAATTAAGTTGCTTGACACCTAAAATTGCAACTTAAAAAGAGCAAATGCGAAAAATGTGTATTTAGGACAGTTTCTTACAAATGAGAACTTACCACATTTCAGTTTTTTTTCTTCTGAGAGACCCTCTACAGCTTGTAATTGCTCTTCATTTTCAAGAGGAAAATAGTATGATACTTCGAAATGCCCTTTTTTAATGTTTGCGTCAAATATGCCAGAATTTTTGATATTCAACAACAACACATCTACACTCACATTGTACATTTTAAGGCAGGCAAAAGCACTTTTGCGTAAATTACTTATACGACGGGATTTTGCATGAAACTAGTTTCATGAAATTTTTGTTTGTCGGCAAGAAGTGTGGGGACGCAAGCGAGGTAGACAAAATGGCATGGCTTGAATTTTTAGGGGATTTTCTTACACTTGTTTTGTATACGTTGGCTGCATATGGTTTGTTGTTTGTGTATTATTTGAAATAACACAAACATCAACAGTAACGAATATGAAGTTAAAAGAGAAATGTAAAAATTCCGAGGCCATGAAAAATTTAATAATACGAGGGCTGCTCTATATATTTCTGCCCTAATAGTGAAAATGCGAATATTTATAATCAAAAATGGTTTTATTGTTTTTCAAAGTATTCTCCAGCATGATTTATACACTTTTTCATGCGCTCAAACCACTTGTCGAAGCACATTTTCCACTCCGATTGAGACACCTCTAAAACATGGTTTATGAACACTTCAACAGCTTCTTCTGGCGACCAAAATCGTTGACCACGCATTTTTTTCTCGATGTGCTGAAAGTCAGGGCTGTACGGCGGATGACGCATTAATTCGACGTTTTGGCCTGTCAAAAACGCTCTGGTTTGAGCCGATGTGTGAGAGCTCGCATTGTCATGGTGAACAATGATTCGTCTTCTCTTGTTGGTTTTTCGAATTTCTCCGATGACTTCAGGCAAACAAATTGTAGTGTACCACTCAGAAGTGACCGTCCTACGTTGCTCAAGCGGAACAGTCGCCACATGACCAGTTTTGCCGAAGAAACAGGCGACCATTTGCTTCGAAGTGCTTCTTCCACGAACAACTTTCGTTGGATTTTGCTCGTCTTTGAAGACCCACACTGTCGATTGTTGTTTCGTTTCGAGCTCATACGCATAGATCCATGATTCGTCACCTGTGACGATCTTATAAACGTCTGTTGAAGCACCGCAATCGTATTTTTGCAACATTTCTTTGCACCAGTCGACACGAGCCTTTTTTTGAGCGACTTTCCAATTGTGCGGGATCCAACGAGAACAAACCTTTTTTACGGCCAGGTGCTCATGCAGTATCGAATGTATGCTGGTGGAAGAAATGTCCAAGGATGTCTCTATCTCTCGGTATGTCGCATGTCGATCTTGCATTATGAGTTCACGCACGGCATCAATGTTCTCTGGCACAACAGCCGTTTTTGGACGACCTTCACGGAATTCGTCTTTGAGCGAGCTTCGGCCACCATTAAATTCATTATACCAATTTTTCACAGTGCTATAGGATGGTGCTTCATCGCCATACAAAGATTTAAGTTCATCAATGCACTCTTGTCGTGATAATCCACGTCGGAAGTTGTGAAAAATGATGGCACGAAAATGTTCACGAGTTAATTCCATTTTTTTCTATATTAATTTTTTCATGTCACTGTAAACAACACAAATAATGGTCGTACGTCAAAACATTTTGAGTACGATTATGCTTAAAAATGACAAACTTTCCAATGGAAATGTCAGATTGCACTTGGCAGCACTCAGTGTTGCCAGGCCAGAAATATATATAGCAGCCCTCGTATTAGGACGCGGTGAAACTCGCTGAAACTTTTAAACAGAATTGAAAATATGGCATGAAATAATCGCATGTGTAAATTTGCACTTAGTAAAATGAGAGCGTGTTCTACACTCAATTGTATACCACAATAAGCTTACTTTTCCTCTGTCAGTAATCGAAAGCAAACTCTGTTATACCTTTTGACGATTTTGAGTACTCGAAATATTAGTAACTGGAAATAAACGAACTGAATTGTAATTGTATAATTCAAATAAAAATATAAATTTGAAAATATTAAACATAATCATGTTTTCTTAAGTTAAACATATTTTACACTGAAACAAAAAATGTTGCATTAAAAAAAAGAAAACAATAAATTTTTAAATTCTATTTTAGTGGAACAATAACAATTACTGGAAAAAGTACAACAAAACGAAATCGTGGCAAAAAATTCAAACAATTAGATGAAAGTGATGAACTATTTCGTAAACCCGTAAAACGACCCAAAAAAGTTAAGCAACCAAAGAAAACAGTCACACCAACACAGAGTGACGAAATAAACAGTATTATTGAAGATGATGATGGAAAAGAAACGATTGTTTGCGATAAATGTTCGCAAACCTTTCCCACCATTCACACATATCAAAGACACCAACAGGCCGAACATTCTGGAGAATCACATGAAGAGAAGAATAAATGTCCGATATGTTCAAAAGAATTCCGAAATAGTTGGTATGTGGTGGATCACATTAAAGTCGTACACGATAAATTGAAGCCCTTTAAATGCTCACACTGTCCGAAAAGTTTTGCATCAGCCCATTCCAAACGAATTCATGAATTAACACACACGGATAATTTTCCCTATGCCTGCGAATATTGCGACAGACGTTTTCGCCTATCCAGCAAATTAAAAATTCATTCCGAAATACATACAACCAAACCCGAACTGCTATGTCCCATCTGTAAGAGAAGCCAAAAGTCACAGGCAGAGTTAGAAGTTCATGTGAAAAATCACGATGACAATCGTTTACAGTGTCCGTCATGCGGTAACATGTTTAGAAGGAATGCCCAACTTAAGGATCATTATAATGCAGTTCATTTAAAATTGCGTCCTTACAAATGTGAATTTTGTGAATTGGGTTTTGGTGATCGAAAAACACGCCGTGTACATCAAAGAACACACCATAAACCAGAGCTTTCAAAAACGTGATCTTGTGTAAAAGTTCAATAGTTTTAAAACTTTCACCTCCTTAAGCTGGCACAGGAGAAGAGCTTGAAGCAGAAAGTATATGAATGTAAAGTAAATTAAGTAAAGAATAAATGCATTAACATTTTAACTCAAAAGATTATTAAAACATTTTTAAGATGGATTTTTATCAGACAAATATCGTCCCTGCGAAGACAAAATTTCTACATTAATTGTTTAATACGAGGAAAAATTAATGCCTGTCAAAAGAAAAAAGCATGTTTTTTTTTAGTTGATTCTTTTTCATTAAAAAAAAAAGATTTTGTTAAGCTTTATACGGTTTTGTAACTTTTGTTAGACCTGTACGGAGTAAGATTTTCCATGATTGCAGGGAACTATTAATTTATATAAAATAGGTAGCAGAAAAACAAGTGGAAGACAGAGTTTGAAACATAAATCATGCGTTTTTTGTTCAATCTTTATTGAACTAACTTGATGGGCTCTTTTATTTTTAATGCTAAATGTCCTCGTTTTTGAGGTTTCTTAGCCAAAGAATGAAATCGGGTTACGCTGTCTCAGGCCACTATTTCTGGAACCTTAAGATCGAGACACCTGAAATTTATACGGAAGGAGTATAAAAAATAAAATAAAAAACCTTCTTAATAAAGTTTAAGTTTAAAAAATAAAATTAAAGGATATCCATAAAGAAATGTAGTCTACGTAAATGACCTGATCTTTTATATTTCATTTATTTAATTAAAGTCTATGACAAATGCTTGACATTTATAAAAAAAATCTTGATTAAAAAATTTTTTGGCAGTTGAAAACACTCACATTTTAGTGTTTGTAATTTAATTTGATTAATTTTTATAAAAATCATAATTTTTCTTATAAAAAGTATTAATATAGGAGCCAAAAATAAATCAGCAACAAAGAGTGCCATATTCGGCTTCACCATCTATGTAAATCTAGTTTAGTGAAGTAACTCCAATCAAAAAAGCAAATATTAAGGTGTCAGAGAATTAAAAAATAAAAAAAAATTTGGTACTGCATGTATGTTATTCTAAAAAAAAAAAAAAAAAAAAAAAAAAAAAAATGCCATCGGCTCTTAATGGGTTAAGCATTTTTTTTAAATTTTAGTACTTCCTTAAAGATCTTTTCAAAAGCTTTTAAATGATACCCATATTGATATTTTACAAATTTTGAAAAGTTCAGAGACCCGTAACTCGGAAAATATGGATAAGCGCCAATTTTTTCACTTGATGTTTTTTTTTTCATTTTTTAATTCTCTATTGTCCCAAATATTTCTTTTTTTGAGTGGAGTTACTTCAATGATCCAAATGATATGGAAAAATTAGAGGTAGGCGTGGTGTTTGGCCTGCTTCCCGAGAGGACATAGTCCGATCTTGCTGATTTTCAATAGCATCTATTTCGACACTATGTCTGATCGATTGGCGATCAGCTTATTTAGTGGCTCGAAAATTTTATTTCAACACTAACACGGACGGACATCGCTCAATCGACTTCACTATGCATAAGAACCCAGAATATATAACTTTATGGGGTCGGAAATGGATATTGTAGAAATTACAAACGGAATGAAGGTTGTAAAAAAATTAAATGTACAATGGCGCGGTATTCTTCGTGTATGAGTTCAACTCGCACTTGGTGTATGAAGGGTCAAATCTCTAGGGCCTCTTTTGCAAACAATCTCCGTGTTGACTTTTCTCATCTTGAACATTAACTGCCAGTCCCACAATGTCGCAATCGTTCGTTCGTTCGCATAATTACATTTAAAACAAAAACAAATTCTAATTGTTTTGAATGTAATTGTGCGAACGAACGAACGCTTGCGATATCGTGAGACTGGCAGTAAGAGCTTACGATTCCTCAATACCTTTAACATTTATGTCCATTGGCGTCGATAATATTATGACTAGGGTTTCCAGTTACAAAGTATCTCTTAATTGCTTTGATTTTCTGAAACGGTATAAGTGATAATTAACCGATTTCCTTAACTGCTTATACCACCTTTATCAGACCGAAAATATAACTCTCGTGTATTCGGCATTGCTAAAAAGTCTACTTAGTAACTACTCGCCCGCGAGTACGAAAAGACGAAACAGTTTATATTTAACGCGTGGCGCCATGGATAACAGATGGATAAAGTAGCTATTTTACTATTATATTAAAACTTAAAATCTTTGAGAGTTTGTCCTTATCGTGTAACTGCTTGGTGGTATTATCTACTCATTAAAATGTTAATTACTTTTCCTGATTCTTTTTCATTTAAACCTGTATAGTTGAACCAGGGACGACATAACGACTGTGTCGATCTTTTAATTTTTAAAATTCTGTTCAATATCGTCCTAGGATAGAATGCAAAATCATCAAATTATTAAAATATTTTATTTTGTCATCAAATACAAGCAATGTTTTAATAAACGAATTTTTCAATGGGTTCTAAACTACTCTTTATAATTAATAAAGCTTTTAATTAACATTGTATTTATTTAATTAACATAATCTTATCAATTGCTTTTCTTTGTAACCAATACGTGTGTATTTAAATGTTTAAATAAAAAAAATAAATAAATAAAAACGTTTTTTAAAATTCAAGTCACATTTCTTTTCAACGTATGTACATACATATACAATATATGCTCTATTAAACTATTGCGTTAAGTTAAAAAATTAATGCAACGAAATCATTTGTTATAATGACAATAGAAAATTATAATGTGTATTAAGTATGTCACACAAAACATCTTAAATCGAGATAATTTACATGTTTCTTTATTTATAAAGGTAAGATAAACAAGTAAGAGTGCTATATTCGGCTGTGCCGAATCTTATATACCCTTCACCATCTATGTATATCTAGTTTAGTGAAGTAACTTTAATAAAAAAAAGCAAATATTGGGGTGACAGAGAATTTAAAAAATGAAAAAAAATTGGTCCTGCATATATATAATTTTACATAAAAATGTCATTAGCTTTTAATGGGTTAAGATTTTTTAGAAAAATATTTTGTATTTCCTTAAAGATCTCTTCAAAAGCTTTAAAATAATACCCATATTAATATTTAAAAAAATTTTTAATATTTCAGAGCCCCGTAACTCGGAAAATATGGGCGAACGCCAATTTTTTCACTTGATATTTTTTTTCTCATTTGTTAATTCTCTATCGCCCCATATATTTAGTTTTTTGATTGGAGTTACTTTATTGTTCCAAATGACATGAAAAAATGAGAGGTAGGCGTGATGTTTTGCCTGCTGCCTCGAAGGACATGGACCGATCATGCTGATTTCCAATAGCACTTCTTTCGAGACTATATCTGATCGATTGATATATTTATTTATTTATTTTTTTTTTTGTGAAATCAAGTTTGCTGAGGCAAACAACAACGGACAGACAAACATCGCTCAATCGACTTCGCTATGCATAAGAAGTCAGAATATATATACTTTATGGAGTCGAAAATGGATATTGTAGAAATTACACACGGCATGACAAACTAAGATATACCCTTCTTCCACTTTTTGGGGTGAAGGATATAATAATAAAATATGTATGATTTCGCTACTACAACACAGTCAATCAATTTGGTTTGAACCAGAGTACTGAAATGCTCTCTCACTTCTCACACATGAGAGAGCAGTGGGAATTTTAGTTTTTGTTGCTTCTTTTCATAAATGTGTGAGATTTTGTTTTTTTTTTTCATTTATGAATGTAATGATGTAATTGTTTTTTTCTTTCTATTCAAAAGTGAAAAAATGGGAAAATATTTTTTTTTTTTGCACGGAAGCGCTCATTTTTGAGAATTTTCAATTTTAGTAGTTTTTCATAAGTGAAAAGATCGTAGAAAAAATTTTTTAAGCGTTCGCGTGTGTATATATACGCATATTTTTAATATTATATGCTGGCGTATATACGCGTATGTTACAAATTGTTCTATCATTTGTTTTTTTTTTTTTTTGAGATATGCAGATGAAAAATTTGTACTTTTGAGCTATTATGGTTTACTATATTGACTTTTATAGCATTACTCTACTAGTTATTTTTAACAATATTTTATTTTTTATTCATATTAAATATAGTTACATAAATAGTACTGTTTCAACTAAATAACAGAATTCAAAATCATGTATGTACGTATGTTTATTAATGTACTAATAAAATAACATTTATAAAGCTTTTAATAAATTTTGTTTTCTGTATGCTTTATTGTTAATTTCTTAGAGATTTTTACCTATTCTAGTTATATATTGTCTTATAAAACGCATTTTCTTTATTTTTCACCCTTACTTGCATCAATGCTAACACATACATACATTCATGTGGGATCGCAGGCAGACAATTTTTTTGTTGTTCGTTAAAGACCGTAAAAAAAAATTTTTTTCTTATTTATGAGAAACTTCATCTTTGAATGCTCATAAATAGAAGTTTTCAACGCTGAAAAATTCATCGCACATCTTTATGAAAAGCAGCTTTAATGAAAATGATGTTATTTATCCCTTATAATATATGAATGTTTAAAAACGAAAGAGACGCACTAATTCATGTGTGATCGTAGTAAGAAACATTTTCTATGGTCGTTTATGAACGTAAAAAATATAAAAAAAATCGTAAAAATTTCGTTTATGACAAATATCTTAAATGTATATAATTGAATGCTCATAAATGAAAAATGCTGAACTCTGGTTTGAATATAAAACGTGTTCACATTATTAAAAAAAACACTAAAAACCCAGCAAACACCATTGAAGTCATTTATAAAACACAAGTGGATTTAAGAAAAATCCACACCAGTGTATGGAAGTGCAACATCTTTATAAATGGATTGTCTTTGGTTATGTGATGGAACTTATGCTAATTATGTTTCCATACACGTGCATGAAGTTTTATTATTATTGATAAGTTAGGGGTATTAAGTTTTCAATTTTCAAAAAAAAAGTAACAAAATTCCAAAAAAAAAAAAAATAACACAGAAACAAATTAAGATATATTTACAACCTCAAGGTTGTGGATGCATATAAATTAAACAAATTGCGGTGACGGTTGCGGATATTATTTTCATTTTTTGTTGTGTAGGTGTCAATTCATTTGTATTTAAGATAATGAAAATTGGGAATTTTTATTTCTTTGTTTAAATGATATTTTTGAAAATAATCTAAATCTCTCCAAGGCGTTCACAAAAAATAATTAAATAGTGAGTTTTTTATATCCAACAAATTTAAAATCAACAGCATTAATAATAATTTATTAAATTGATTTCAAAAATACATACTAAAAATTTTTATTTTTATTTTTTAAGTAATCGAACCCTAACTGGAAGCGATGACAATGATAGCAATGATGACGATAATAATGACGATGATTATAATCCATCGAGGTAAAATTTATCTATAATTATCTATAAAATAATAATAAATGTAAAAATTAAATTCTTAACAATTCAAAAAAGAAATAATGTTTAACCCTCCGATGTTCATAAGGGTCTGGCCAGACCCATTCGACCTTTAAATGTCTGTAGTTCTTTTTAAAAAAATAGTTGGGGCTTCTTACTCCATGACTTCCTAAAATATAGAGTGATTTACACAGTGAAGTAGTAAAATCTTAATTTTTAGCATATTTGTTGTACAAAAAAATTATTGTAAGGTACTTTCGTTAATTAACCTCACATGGGTCTGCGCAGACCCATATGAGCTTTGCATGTAAATTGTTTGATCGTTTGATGTAAACAATAAAACTGCTGACGGAGGCAGCACGTTATAACTGCAGCAAATGTACTCGTAAAATATGTCTCAATGAACATTCCATGCAATTACATAATTGCAATCCCAATTGCTCTTTGTAATGCATATTAAAGAACTTAAATAAATAAATAAAATTATATGTAAAACTTTATTTCTAACATTATTTTTATGGGTCTGGCCAGACCCTTATGATGCACTTAACGTATCATAAGTCACCGAACATCGGAGGGTTAATAACTATAACATTTAATTTAATTAACACGCTGTCTTTACGAGCCATTGATTTGTTCAACCATTGAACAATTTCATGTGCGCACATTTGTCGATGTCATGTTCTTGTTCAAACAGCGTTGTCAAATAACACTGTACAACAAAATCAAATTTTTTCAAAAATTACAAGATCCGGGCAATAAATTCTGATAGAGGAGACAAAAAAAAGATATACGTGTATCGGCGTTTTGAAAGTTTACATCTGGATTTCATTTGAGTGGGGGTTAAAGTTTCCCAGCTCTGGCACATTCTTATTGTTAAACGGCATAAGAAACCATGTGACCCTTACATTTTAGGTAAAAAATATGTTCAGCAAATTTATGTAAAATGTTACGGAGAACATTTTTGTAGAAATGTTAACCCTCTAACTCCTCAAGATATGGGTCTTTTTTGTCCTTCTTTTAAGAAATAGCAAAAAACAACATTAAAACAGGATTTTAGAGGGTTAAAATGTTCCACAAAAATGTTACCCGTTAAATTTTACTATAAGTCCCTGAATACACCAAAAAGGAATATTCAACCATTAAGTCAGAAATAAGACCCAACAAAAGACAGCTTAGGGTTAATTTCGCATTTATTAAGAATTTTGTTTTAAATCAAATTTGGATAGCATTAATTACATTTTTTTTATCTCTAGGCAATTCCACTTCATTATCATACAATGTCCAGCATATTTCAGCGATAAGCGAATGAATGATTTTACCTTTATAGCGTTCTTCAATGAGTGCGCATGTCTGATGAAATTTTTCACCATGCTCATCAGATTCTGTTGAAAACTGGTTCTCAAAGTAATACATATGGGAATTTAAAAAATGAATTTTTGTTGACATATGAACGCAATAAAAGGTTCCTGTTTCAGCGATTGTTCCATCAACATAATGACTAGGACTTCGAAGTTGTAGCACAGGTACTGGGAGTTCGTCAGAATGCGGAAATGGCAGCATGGCTGATGGCACAGTTTTGTATACAAAACTCTTTCGCCTATATCTATTCAATTTTAATATGGCACACGTAGCACGTAGCGTCATTATGTTCACCTGGATCTAACCACCGCATAGAATACCAAACTGCATTGAATTTCGTTGACCTTCAGCGAGAGTTCAAAAATTAAACTATAGCTTTAGAACAAAAAAAATTTTATTACCTTTGGACCACAAAATTAAGCCATTATAACAAATAAAAAATAAGAAAAAAAAACATCAAGTGAAAAAATTGGAGCTCGCCCATATCTGCCGAGGTAAGGAGCTTAGAATTTTTCCAATTTTTTTAAATATCAATATGGATATCATATTAAAGCTTTTGAAAAGATCTTTAAGGAAATAGCATTAAGAGTTGATGAAATTTTTATGTAAAATATTACATATGAAGTACCAATTTTTTTTTAATTCTCTGTCAGTCCAATATTTGCTTTTTTATTGGAATTACTTCACTGAACGAGATTTACATATACTATATGGTGAAGGGTATATAAGATTCGGCATAGCCAAATATAATGCTCTTACTTGTTATTTACAATCTTTAAGAGGAGAAATAATAATGATAAAATAAAAAAAAAATAATGATAAAACAACACCTTATTGAGGCCAAAAATACATTTTCAATTACTTCGCAAAATTATTTCTCCTCTTAAAGATTGTAAATAACAAGTAAGAGCCCTATATTCGGCTATGCCGAATCTTATATACCCTTCACCATATAGTATATGTAAATCTAGTTCAGTGAAGTAATTCCAATAAAAAAGCAAATATTGGACTGACAGAGAATTAAAAAAAAATTGGTACTTCATATGTATTACTTTACATAAAAATTTCATCAACTCTTAATGCTATTTCCTTAAAGATCTTTTCAAAAGCTTTAATATGATATCCACATTGATATTTAAAAAAATTGGAAAAATTCTAAGCTCCGTACCTCGGCAGATATGGGCGAGCTCCAATTTTTTCACTTGATGTTTTTTTTCTTATTATTTATTTGTTATAATGGCTTAATTTTGTGGTCCAAAGGTAATAAAATTTTTTTTGTTCTAAAGCTATAATTTAATTTTTGAACTCTCGCTGAAGGTCAACGAAATTCAATGCAGTTTGGTATTCTATGCGGTGGTTAGATCCAGGTGAACATAATGACGCTACGTGCTGCGTGTGCCATATTAAAATTGAATAGATATAGGCGAAAGAGTTTTGTATACAAAACTGTGCCATCAGCCATGCTGCCATTTCCGCATTCTGACGAACTCCCAGTACCTGTGCCACAACTTCGAAGTCCTAGTCATTATGTTGATGGAACAATCGCTGAAACAGGAACCTTTTATTGCGTTCATATGTCAACAAAAATTCATTTTTTAAATTCCCATATGTATTACTTTGAGAACCAATTTTCAACAGAATCTGATGAGCATGGTGAAAAATTTCATCAGACATGCGCACTCATTGAAGAACGCTATAAAGGTAAAAGCATTCATTCGCTTATCGCTGAAATATGCTGGACATTGTATGATAATGAAGTGGAATTGCCTAGAGATAAAAAAAAAATGTAATTAATGCTATCCAAATTTGATTTAAAACAAAATTCTTAATAAATGCGAAATTAACCCTAAGCTGTCTTTTGTTGGGTCTTATTTCTGACTTAATGGTTGAATATTCCTTTTTGGTGTATTCAGGGACTTATAGTAAAATTTAACGGGTAACATTTTTGTGGAACATTTTAACCCTCTAAAACCCTGTTTTAATGTTGTTTTTTGCTATTTCTTAAAAGAAGGACAAAAAAGACCCATATCTTGAGGAGTTAGAGGGTTAACATTTCTACAAAAATGTTCTCCGTAACATTTTACATAAATTTGCTGAACATATTTTTTACCTAAAATGTAAGGGTCACATGGTTTCTTATGCCGTTTAATAATAAGAATGTGCCAGAGCTGGAAAACTTTAACTCCCTCTCAAATGAAATCCAGATGTAAACTTTCAAAATGCCGATACAAGTATATCTTTTTTTTGTCTCCTCTATCAGAATTTAAAGCCCGGACCTTGTAATTTTTTGGTGTGTTGTACAGTGTAATTTGTTCATACAACGATGTCTGCCATCAAACGTCACTTTCATTTAAAAAATTTTAAAGATGACTTAATTGAGGCGATATTTAAACCAAAAAGCGTGTAAATTTTTAAAATTATGTATAATTGTATGCAATTAACAAAAAAAAAATATAATAATAAATAAATAAAAATATAATAAAAAATTATGAGCAAACGAAGCATTAACATCGCCGCGTTTTCTCTATGCAGACAAACATGAACAAATGTATATTACCTATTCTGCTGAGCTTTTGTTCACATGCTCGTCAAGACGTAGTGTAAGAATATGTTTAGTATTTAGTTCTGCTTTAAAGCAGGGTTCGAAAATAAACAAACGGAAACGTGTGCTTTTGTTTTGTTGTGTTCTCTATAGTGACTATAACAAAAACACAGAAACAATGAAAAGGATTGTACTATTTAGTCTTGTATTGCTTAAGGCGAATCCATTACTTGGCTTATGCTACCCAAAGGTGATTTCCCTTTTATACCCTTCACTACAAAAACTGGCATAACGGTATAACTAAGTTTGTCATTCCAATTGTAATTTCTACAATATCCATTTCCTACCCTATAAAGTATATATATTCTGAGTTCTTATGCACAGCGAAGTCGATTGAGCGATGTCCCTCTGTCCGTCCGTGTTATTTTCAAAAGGAAACTTGATTTCAACGAAAATTTAAAAAAGCCAATCTATCAGACATAGTGTCCGAAGAGGTGTTATTGGAAATCAGCAAGATCGGTCCATGTCCTTAGACTCAGCGGGCAAAACACCACACCCACCTCTAATTTTTCCACTTTTTTTGGAACAATGAAATAACTCCAATCAAAAAAACAAAAACATGGGTCGATAGAGAATTAATAAATAGTAAAAAAAAACTCAGAATGAACCTCTGAAATTTTCAAATTTTTTTTAAAATATCAATATGGGAATCATTTAAAAACTTTTGATCAGATCTTTAAAGAAATAGTTATAATTTTTAAAAATGCTTTACCTATTAAGACCCAATTACATTTTTATGTAAAATTATGTATATGTAGTACTTTTATTTTTCTTCTTATTTTCTAATTCTCCGTGACCCCAAAATTTGCTTTTTTGATTGGAGTTACTTCAATAAACTAGATTTACATAGATGGTGAAGGGTATATAAGATTCGTTTTGCATACACTTTTTCAAATATGACTTGATTTGAAGAAAAACCGTCTAAAATGTGAGAGAGTTCTGTCCTATTAAAAAAAATTGCAAGAAAAAGTGTTTTTGTTGCCAAACTGTCGCACAAGAAATATGCAATGCAAAATGCAACTCTGATCGTACAGAATGTGTTATTTTATAAACTGTTTTTAAAAGATTACGAAATTGGACAGGCCTGTTTTAAGAAATCTGTCACACATTTTTGGACATCATGTCCTTTAACGATCGACAAACTTTGTCATCAAAATTAATATGCGTCTTGATGATATTTTGATTTGCGTATCACAGCCACACATCAAACTTTATTTCAAAGAAAAAAGCTAAAAATTGTCGGCAGCATATTTTAATATTCTTTTTTGATTGATGTAAGTTTGTATCTTTGGAAAGTTTTTTAATCCGGAGAAGTATAACTGGTTGTATAGCTATTGTACATTGGCCAATATGTTAAAAAAAAACCAAAACGATTTAACTTGTCATTAAGTTGACCAACTACTATAGGGTGTGGCTGCTCATGACGAAGCGCATTATGGACTTCCAATTTTGGATTACTTTGCTTTACTACTGGCCGTATGTCACGAATGACACGAGCAATTTTGGCCTCCAAAGTGTCAATTTTTGCTGGTTTATCAGCATAAACCAGTGACCACGTGGCCACGCAAGAAATAATCGAGAGGTCTCAAGTCGCACGACCAACTTATCGCAAAATTTTGATTTCAACAACTCGATGGTTGCGGTCGCCGTATGGCATATAGCGCCATCTTTTTGAAACCACATTTCGTCTGGATCAATGTCAGCCATATTTTCAAACCAAAAATCATTAATCATGGTGCGATAACAATGTCAATTGACGATGGCGCCAACAGCGTGTAAGCCTCACCAAACGGTAAATTTTTCTGAATGCAATGTAGTCTGTAGAGTATGTTGTGAATTGGTTTCACTCTATATGCGGTTTGTTTGTTTGTTTGTTTATTAACAAACCCGTTAAGCCAAAAATTAGCCTCATCGCTGGACACAATTTGGCGATAAAACAACGTCTATCCATTTTTTAAAGCGAACCATCAAATAGCTAATGTCGCATCAAAAACGAACCCAAACAAGAAATTTGAAAATTAGCTTCAAATTTCTGCAAATCTTATACTGAAAATCAAATCTTACAAAAGCTCACATCAATCAATACGTATGAGTTTCTTTAATTAACAGAATTAAAAGCATTTGAGTTTGATAAAGCAATTTGATGTGTACGTATGCGGGCTAACAGTGCACAAGTGAACGCAACAGAATTATTTATTGTGAGGAAATTTAAATATTTATGGATTTGTTTCACTAAAAATCTGGTACGAGTAACATTTAAGACGTTGACTGCTCCTTGTATAAAACAATTGAATTGTCTTTTTACATCGAAACCACACATTAAACTAAAAAATACAAAAGAAAAAAGAAAGATCTTTATTCAACCAAAAGTTTTAATTATTGTTGTTTTTAAAGTTTAAGAAACTGCTTCCTTAATGTTGCGGTACGAGTATGAATCAATAATCAATTTATTGTTTAATTAATAGATCCCTCACTGAAAGTGGTGACAATGATAGCAACCACGATGACGATTCGGGTCCAACCAGGTAAAAAAAAACTTTAAAATGAACGAATGGTACTAAATTTTTAATATTTTTAGTGCTACATTGTCAAGTGTAAGTGAATACAGTGGTATCTATAGGTATGTTACTGCAACTAATTTTTTTTTTATAAAAACCTAAAAATTTATTCTACAGAAAACGTCTAAGGCGAAAAAAAGGTCCAGCTACCGTTACTGCTATTACTAAAGCGTCTGCTGCTAAACAATCACGCCCAAGTCGACTACGTAAAAGAAATAGTCTTCAGGGTGAGAGGAATTTAGACCAGCAAAATAAATTATCTGGCGATGAAATAAATCAGAACGTCCAAAATTGGCTATTTGGATATCGTCTATATAGTAAACCAACTGCTTGGCGTCTTGTGCAATGTAAATTGTGTAGTACAAATTTTAAAACATGCAAAGAACTTCGCCAACACTTAAAAGGTCACAGTGATGTAGATACTCTTAACAGTTTGAATTTAACCGATAATATTGTTCAGTATTTGTTTCCAAATATGATCAATTTGGATTTGATCAAAAAAAGTATATGCAAGGATATTAAAAAGAAACAGTGGTTTAAATATTATTCTGTGTTAAACGAATACTCCTTCGAAATGTCTATTAGTGATACAGAAGTAGATGAATTGGAAGAGGAGATTTTAGAACGTGTCCGCAAATACAAATGTGCTTTATGTGCACAAGAGTTTTCGTATAAGTACCAAATTTATCCGCATTTAAAACAATATCATAGTAAGGAAAAAGCTCCTTTCAAATGTGACCGATGCGCATTGGAATTTGCTTCCGACAAAATGTACAAACAACATCTACAAACTCATTGTCATAATAATCATAAAAGCTTACTCTGTGGACTTTGTCCCTGTAAATTCGTTTGGCCCGAAAATATTAAAAATCATAAATGTGCCACGCAGTTATTAGACCCCTCATCAGCAGCTGCTCCTAAAAATCAAGAACCTTTGAACGAACCAACATTAAAAGCGACTCTACGTTGTTGTCTTTGTGAGCATTCTTTCCAGAAACTAAAACATTTGCGTCAACACATGCCGTTGCATGCCGATGGAAATACTAGCATTGACTTTAAGAATTGCACGTATATAAAACAATTTGAAAGTTCGAAAAAGAAAATTTTTAAAATGCTTAAGCTGAAGATTAAAAATGATTATAAAAAATGTCAAATTAGTCGGTTTTATCAAGCCATGGACAAATACGGCAATGAAATGGACATTTCAGATTCAGAGTCTGAATCAGATTCGGAAGGTAGAACAGAGGAAGTTGATGGTGGGAATACAAAAGACGCTTACAAATGCAAACTTTGCAAAGAAACGTTTCAAAAACGAAAATATGTCTTGATGCATCAAGAGGAACGACACATTGACATGGAAATGCCCTTCAATTGCGAGGTCTGCAACCAGAAATATGTTAGTGTTGATTTGTTACTTCAACACTTAAAAAGAGAGTGCAGAAATGAATACAGAAAACTGGGTGAACAGTGTGAATTTTGTAATGTGCGTTTTATATGGCCCAATCATTTGTTGAAGCACAAAGAAATGCAGGTAAAATTGATTACATTGTTTTGAATAGCTTTATTTGTATTAATATTATGTGCTTGATTGTTTTTCGTAAGCATCACTTAAAGGCAGAATCTTTCAACAGCACTTCCTCGTGTGGATCTTCAACTCTGTCAGAGACTATTACTACGAAACAACCTTTCAGCATTTCTTCATGTGGATCTTCAGCCTCATCAGAGACTATTAGCAGTGCAACTGACAAAGAAACAAATAATCGTTTCAAAACAGAACAACTTGCAACAACAGATGTGTTTAAAGAATCGAAGGATCTTGACACAACATCAACGATTTCAAACGAATCGGTAAAATATATATGTTATTTTTGTGGTGTATCCTCCTCTAGCATCTCAACTCTAAAGGTTCATATAAAAAAACAACATAAGGATGAGAAACCTTTTAAGTGCGGTCATTGCCAAATGGCGTTTACACAAGCATCTGATCTAAAGTCTCACGCACGTTCAACACACGCTGACAAACAATCCTTTAAGTGTTTCTTTTGCTATAAAACATTTTCGCAAAAATCCGATTTAATTAATCACAGGCGTATGCACAAGGGCGAAAAGGAAACCAAGTGTTCAATTTGTCAGAAATCATTTACAACACCTGCCAATATGAGGCAACATATGCTCTCTCATTTTGGTGAAAGACCTTTTGAGTGTGACATTTGCGGCCAAAAGTTTTTACGTAACTCTAATCTAAAAGTACATCGCCGAATAATGGGTCATGCCCCAGCTGATGGCATAATTTGTAAGAAATCGAGCAATATGAGGCAATATACGAGTAGGCCCTCTCGTTCAGGTGAAAGACCTTGCGAGTGTGACATTTGCGGCCAAAAGTTTTTATGTAACTCGGATCTAAAAAGACATTGCCGAATGAAGGGTCACGCGCCAGCTGATTGCATACTTTTGAAAAATTCCATCACGAACGTTACAAAGGATAAACCATGTTCTATTTGTGGCGTCTACTTGGCTAGAAATACAAATATAAGACTACACATGCGAACTCACACGGGCGAGAAACCTCACAAGTGTGATCTTTGCGATATGGCATTTATACGTCGATGTGATTTTCTATATCATCGTCGAATACACACAAACGATCGTCCATATAAATGTCCACATTGCGAAAAACGATTTCCGATAACTCAGAGATTGAAGAAGCATATCCTAACACACACGGGTGAACGTCCCTTCCAGTGCACGGTTTGTAAAAAATCATATAATACTGCGGAATATTTAAAAATACATATGGTTTCTCATACCGGAGAGAAACCATTTAAATGTGAGTTATGCGATAAAGCATTTACATGTGCCGGATATCTCAGCAAACACCGTAAGAAGTCGCATCCAAGCGAAATCGATAACCAGGTGATATCATCAGCATGAAGTACTGTTCGAAATAACGTCAAAGTTTGTTTTTTTTCAATTCGGTTTGTTTTTCGTTTCCTGTATTTTCTTTATTTGTTTATATACATATGTACATACACTCTCGATCAAATGATTAGAACCACTTAAATTTCCATTCCAGGTTGTATTCTTACTCTTATACGTTGTAGTTGTCAAATCGAATTGAGCTTGTTTAAGTAAATTGTCAGAAATAAATGAATTTTTGAAAAAATTTAAAAAAATGTGTTGATATTCCATAAAACAAGGCGAATCTATAAATTGTAGTCATCGGCAAATTGTAACAACAAAGCACGAGTACGTGTCAAAAACAGTGGTTGAGGCGAATAAAATTTTAATTTGCTTTGAAATATATAAAGCAAACAGTCAAAAAATTCAAAACAAAAATAACAATATTTAAAAAACCAAACAACACAAAATTTCACAAAACAAAAAAAATTCTATTTTTTTTAATATATTTTTATCATTTTTAATAAAAATTAAAATTTCAATAAAGAAAAAACATCACAAGTTGTGGAATCTTCTTAATCCTGGAACAAAAAACAAATTTTTGCTGGAATAATTTCAAAATTTTTTAGTTTTAGTCAAGGCAGATTTATTTTACTAGGTAATAGCGGCTCTACAACAAATACAACATATCTTTTTATTGTTATTTATCTGTGCTTTGAATAGCAACCCATACCATAACACCCGCCTCAAGGCGAATTAATACAGGTGACCGCACGGCTACAACAATCCAACAACACAAAAAACAACAGGCAATTTGTTGCTACAAAATTATGTATGTTGTCAAAAAAAAATTGTAAAAAAACAAACAAAATTATCAGAATAAGAAAATTATAAAAATTAAGTTACATAAAAATACAGGAAAAGTGATCAAAATTATTTTGTACCACTAGTTTGCCCAAATCACATGCATCGTTCCATTCTTGCACGTTGACCATTTGAAGACTAACATAATCTTCCACAAAAAAACCAAGAAATTATAAATGTGTTAAAAATAATTTCACTATCTTTTTACGCATATTTTCATTATACACATCAGGAACTGCAAATACGGTTCCATGTTGTGGTAGTTTTCTCTAGGAATTTCAATTGTTTGTTTTCTATTAGCAATCAAAAAAAATTAAATTAAAAAAATTTAACAAATTAATTATTTTTGACAAATTTTTTTTGACAACTGTAATGTATACAGCTGATGGGCTTTTTCGCCCGTGCGTTCACCTGTATTATTTCGCCATGACCCGCCTCTCTGCTGTGATGGCCAAATGGCAACACTGGAATACTTTGATAGCAGTTCATTGCACCCATTGAGGCTTTTCACACACGATTAATTTTTAATCCGCACAACTTTTGTTCTTTCGTATTTACATTAGACTAATTATGCTGGCATAAAATTGTGCACGTATACACAGCTTTGTGTGTGTTAGTATTTTCTTTGTTTATTTCACGTTTGCCTTTCGTTCGTTAAACACATGCATAAATTGCGGAACAAGCTTGGCTAAAATAAGTTATGATAAATGGGCAATTAATTTTAGGAGGATTTTCTTAACTTATGCCACATTTTCACAAGATTTCAATTAATATTTTATTCATATTTGAAAAAAGTTCGTTTTCAAAGTTTTTCCCTGTAAAATACATATAAAAATCATCTCAATTAACTTTAAACTTAAGTGCTGTTTCTGTATTACAGGCTATTAACTCGTCTGAAAAAATTATATGAAAAGCACTCAGTTTTTTTATTTCCATATAAATTTTTCAGACGAGTTAATCGCCTGTAATATAGAAACAGCACATTAATTTCCCTTGATAAAATATAAGAAAATTGAATTCAATCATAACAAATCTCAATCATGTACATAATTAACATCATTTTCTTCATATTCATCTTTACTCGTCGATGGACAACTAAATACTAAAAATCGCTCTGCAAAAAAAAAAACGCAGAACCTGTGTTTTCATAAGTGTGTATGTGTTAGTTTTGTTCTGCTTGTGCGGGGTTGAAGCTGGTTGAAAAATTGTGCCAGCCAAAAACCACTCTCCTCACCGAAAATGCCTACAAACTGCGATTTTATGCCAGAACAATTATTCCAATGTGAAAAGGCTCATTCAAGGCAATTAATTAGAATTAGAAAAGAAATGTACCTTGACTGATTGATACAAGGCACATTTATTTTACTAGGTAGTAGCGGCCAAGGCGAATCAATTACCAGGTGGCAGCGTAGGCGAATTCATTAATTTTCGCCGTGTACACTACTGTCAAACTCCATATATAAAAAATCTGTTTACCATTTTTTTTATATGAAGTTTGACATTCGTTTCACCAGCAAAAAATAATAAATTTTCTAACGCTGCCACCTGATAATTGATTCGCCTTGGTAGCGGCTCTACAACAAATACAACATGGCATTTTATTGTTGTTTTGTGCGTTGGAAATGTCAAAAACATAAAGAGAAATAATAGATAATTGCTCTAAATACAAATGCCTGCTTTGTTTTGCAAATGTTTGTTGTTAGTGTTTTTTCTATTCGTAAACAAACGTAATAAAATATAAATAACTTTTGACACTACTAACTACACACCAGCTGGGCGGACGACACTGCCTAGTAAAATAAATATGCCTTCACTGTAAACGTGTTTTCAGCCGGCTTTAGCCGATTTTTAGTCGCCGCTGAGTTTTTTTATACAATCCGTCGCAGCTGATAAAATTGGTCGGTGTAGGTTTCTGGAATGTTGACTGCTTTATTTATTTATCAACGAGTATATTTTTATTGAAACCAGCATTAAATCGCAAAAACAATTAAATAAAAATACATAGCTTAATAGCTACGGATCTTGAGATGTTTTTAAGTATCTACATATGTACACGCTTCCAAAAGTATTTTTAATATTTCTAAAAAATGTCCAGCGATATCAAAACTGAGTGTTTAATAAACGGAGTTCAGTATAATTGTCGTACTTGCTTTGATCCAGGGCGAACAATCTTTTCTCTCACGGATGAGGCCTGTGATATGAAAACTTGGCGTGATTTATTAAAGGATATTGCTCAGTTAGAGGTAAAGCAAAACGACGAAAATTCATTGTTGACATCCTGATGATGGGTGAAAAGTAATTATAAAAGCAGTCGAGATGTGTGGAGCGTAGGTTGAGAGAAGATTAAGATGTTTATCCTGCCAATAAGCAGGTCTGTTTCTAATTGAGGATTATCCCAGGTTTTAAAACAAATCTAGTTTACGAACGCAACTTAAAAATGAAGAAAATTTTAAGGAAAGTAATGTTAAGTGACAAATTGGGGCGGACTCTTAGTTTCGGAGTTACCAGTGGATATATTTTTTTCATGAGCTGCGTCCGTAAATTAGATTTAAGCCCAATCTTCCAGTAACAATGAAAACCATGTATTCATTTTAGGTAACTAAATAAACACCTATTTGTTTATGTATATTTTATTCCTGCAAGAGAGATCTTTATATTCATAAAACATTTTATTGCTGAAATACAGTTGTACATTTTCATGTCTTTTGAATTAGAAATTAATTTTTGCAATATCTATCAACTTACTACGGTTTTTCAACTTCCTGGCTGCGGAAATATAAATTATGCAGCGATTTACTAGATTTATTTATATTCAGACCAGTGTGATATTAAACTCTCTGCTAAACAAGTATTTGAGGCCTCATTTGTACCGCTCGCCTGGAGTCTTTTTAAATTCTTAACATCATTTGGAATATGTCAAGAACAAAAAAATTAAAGATAATTGAAATTAGTTTGTACATCATCATCTTATCTGAATCATTCTTATGACGTTAGTTTTTTGTTTAATTATAAAACAACAACACAAATAGTGCTTCATATCTAGCAACCGTTCCACGTCGAAAAATTAAAAAAACCTTTAAGATGTTTTTTAAAAACAAACTTAGTGTATCTAACGTGGGCTGGGTTTAATTTCCTAACCTTTTTTGCTACTCCGAACGGGTGAAAAATCGATCAAATTTTTTTTATCTTATAGACCAGGGTATATGTATATTTCAAATATTTGTAGAATATATATTTCCAATTTCATTAAAGTCGAAAAGCCTAGACTTTTTTAAAAACGATTCAGATGCATAAAAATGCCCACCTCCCCTTTGACTGGTCTATTTTATCTGATGACAAATTTCATTAAAATTGGTTCAGTAGTTTAGCCGTGGTTGACGCACGCATAAACAATCACGAACGCCTCGATAGATTTCGTGCAAACTTTAGATAAACCATCTACACGGCCATACGAACAAACCCTAAAAATTAAATCGAATTCGGTTTGACTGTTCGTGAGTTATAAAGTCTCAACACGCAACAAATTATTTGTATACTGTATAGATTAAAGGATTTCTAGTTTTTGTTTTTACAAAAAAGTAAATTTGTTTACAATTGATTTTATTTTTATGTATATTTTCTTAGACTAATGATGAAGAACTACTACCAAAGACTTTGTGTTCCAAATGCTTGGATAAACTAAAAAAATCTTACGACTTTATACTTCAAATTCATAGTGTGAATGATAAATATTCAGAGTTATTGAAAAAAGATGGATTAATAAGTAAAGCCGATAATTTTACTGACTGCTTAGCAGAATCTGCTATTGCTTTGCCATTGGAGCAATGTGTGCCGGAAATTAAGATGGAAGAGGAACTTATTGTTCCCTACGATAATAATTTAAGTAATAACAAATTGCAAAAAGAAAATGAAGCCACATTTGAAAATGAAGGTAGCTAACTCATTTAAAATGTATTTATTAA
The DNA here is from genome assembly GCA_916610165.2 of Gymnosoma rotundatum. Classification (NCBI taxonomy): domain Eukaryota; kingdom Metazoa; phylum Arthropoda; class Insecta; order Diptera; family Tachinidae; genus Gymnosoma; species Gymnosoma rotundatum. Next base: position 126,525,992 of record OU744340.1, on the reverse strand, counting down.
AACAAGGAACAAAAAAAATTTTTATTTAAAAGATATTGATGATCCTTTTACAGAAACATTTGATGATGGCTCAAAATCAACTTCATATAAATTGGAAGACAATAAAAGGTACTTTTATTACTTTTTATAATTATTTCTCACAAACCAAATAATTATCGTATTAATAAGAAAATTATTCTATGATTTAAAACTATATCATTCAAAAGTCTTACTGCCATCCCTAAATTAGCGCGTAAAGCGCAAGATATCTGTCAAAATTTCTCACGTAAATACAAAATGTATGAAGCATCTCTAAATAGCACAGCGTCAACGCTTAGCAATTGGAAAATCCAATTTTGACAGTGCGTTAGGAAGTGAAGTTGGCTGCTTGTTGGTTTGTTTTGTTATGGTTGAAAAGTAATGACAATTTAGTTATTTTCAAGGCAATTTAGCGGTTTTATCTCTTCTTTATTATTATACAGCGGGTTTTGTAAAATAAAATGGGTTAACATTACTGCTAAAGACACAAAGTTGACGCTCTTATTAAGGGATTACATTCCAGCGCAAAAGCTATGAATAACGTTGCTTTGCATCTTATAGCATGTTTACACGGCAATGTGAAGCATTTGCTCTCTGAATCATGATTGCGAAGCGTTCCGTTTTCACGACACATACTACATGCTTCCCATTGACTTCTGTTCTAAAATTTTGTTTTTCGTTTCAATTTTAGAATTTGTAATTAATAAAATTTTAAATTATAATATAATTATTTCTTTTTATATTAACACATGTTCACACAGCACTTGTTATATTGGTTTACTTTTTTTGTTTACATTTATATACAGTTAGTTCAGATAAACTTGCGATAAAAATTAGGGAAGACAGAAGTTTTTCATGCTTCGCAAGTAGATTCAAGCTGAATCGCCTCAAATCAAATTGCTTCGCTCTCAAGATTTTATATGGCGAAGCACGTTGATTCGGTCGTGATTGAGCTGTGAATCATGAAAAGAGAGCGAAGCAAGAATATTGTGCTCCGTGGTAACATAGTATTACGCGCTAATTTAGGGATGGCAGTTAATAATTATATCGGATACAGATTTTGAAATACCATCATAAAAAAGAACGAAACAGCTTTTTAACCAGCTGAGGTTGAAGAACGGACTTTTTCTGTAAACAAATTTTTATTTTAATATTTTTTTCATTTATTCATGTTAGAAAACTTTTTTCAAGGAACCATTATTTGTCACTATTTTTGAAGATAGAGATTTAGTAAACGTATAAATATAGTTTTATCTAAAATATAATTATTGTTCAGAACTAAAAAGAAATAATCGATTATTTAAATGTTTATAAAAACCATATACTAATTTTCGCATATTAACTTTAACAAATCTAAGTTTTCAGGATTCTGTAGAATAAGATTTCATTAACGCCTCATTTATCGGTAACAAAATAAATCACATTACGTCTTAAGCAAAGCCAAAGTTATGCCACAATTGTGAATGTTTTCCCGATTAACTAAGATTTTGAAAATTTAATTGCAGTTTGGCAAATTGGATTTTGACTTTGATGTATCGAAGCAAACCGAAATATTTGATTTCAAAAACCAAAATTGAGCTATATATATTTTATTTTTATGTATCGTTAACCAAGATATCAAGATCAAAAACGCAACTTAAAAATGAAGAACATGTTTGTCATGCATAAAAATTATAGAAGTCAAAAATGTTCCATTTAGCTTAATGAAATGTAAAAAAAAAGTTTATTGGATTTCTATGCCTTTAAATTATTAATCAGTTTTCCACAAAAGTTGACTATTAAGCAACAATTATTCTCATTGTTAAATACAATTAAAATAGCCTTTATCTAACTAGACCTTTGAAGCGACAAGCGCTTTATTTTTATGTGCCGTTGGATATTAGTCAGATTCACAATTCATTAATAAAATATATCGGCTTAGCGAATGCGTACACTATGTGTAAATCAGCCTGAAAAGTATTTAATTTAATAAAACAGGACAGGAAAATTAAGTTATTCTTGGAAACCTCTTAACTTTATCTTAAATTTAAATAAACTGTTTGTTGTTTTTTAAATTTTTAAACATTTTAAAATTAAATCTTAACAACTGCGCAAGAGTTTATAAAAGTAAAATTTTCTTGTAGCACATTTTTTCTTTCACAAGAAAAAACATACTTGCTCGTATTTTTCGAGTTCAGCAACAAGGGTCTCGAGTGGTGAAAGTTAAACTTTTTTTCCATGGCGCTAAAATTTTAGAAAATGTCTTAAATGGAAACAAAAAATTCACTGTGTCGACACAAAAAACTTTGTTGACAAAAACAAAATCAATTCCAGTCAACGTCGGCATAATATTGCCTTCATTAATATAAATTTGTCGTCGATAACTTTCAATTACTCTCAATGTTGATGACGGCAATACAATGAGTGTGTCGTCGACTTCACTTGCAACGACGTCGACATTCGCAATAAGGGTAATTATTATAGATAAGTTAGGGTTTGCAAGCCTTGTATTTTCACAAAAAGTAACGTGATTAAAAAAAAAATTGAAATTTTTATTTTATTTTTTTATTTTATTTTTCGTTCACAAAAAATAATTAAATATAAGTTTTTTTTTTATCCAACAAACTTAAAATCAACAGCATTAACAATAATTTATTAAATTGATATTTTATTCGAATGACATCTATTTATTTTGCATTATTTACTTAATGTTACGATATTAAAAATGCTAAAAAAATTTTAATTTTTATTTTAGTAACCGTCAGTTAGAGTTAACTGAAAGCGATGACGATGATAGCAATGATGACGATTACAACGACGATGATTATAAGCCATCCAGGTAAAAATTGAGTATAATATTAAGAAAGTGATAATAAATCTTTAGTGACTAAACCAAAACACAGAAAGAATGAGAAGGATTGCTCTATTTAGTTTTGTATTGTTCAAGGCGAATCCATGACTTAGCTTATGCGGCCCAAAAACGATTTTCTTTTTTATTTTGCAAATGTTGGGATTACTTCTTTTTGTATTCTGAGTGTTAAATATCTGACCCGTATTGCTTTTGAAGCTGATGATATAAATTCGCCTTGATATTAATTTTGTTCGTGAGCGCGGAATATACAGTGGTTCACAGCTTGTTTTATGCACTGCATAATTTAATATTTTAAGCCCTGTAACAATAAAACCAGTAGGAATTAAAAAAACAAATTGTTATCATTTAATAGAGAAAAGGGCTTAATTTAACAGGAAACTTCAATTATTTTAAAAATTAACATTTAAATATCCTAAAAGTAAAAAATATAAAATACAGCGTTTTTCATCTCACAGCTTATTTTATGCGGTTACCTTTAGTATTGAAAAGTTTCAAGTTGTGTTTGCTAATTTATATATTTATACTTTGGTACACTTTATTGTCTATAACAGACGGTTTGGTATAGATGCAACTAGTTTTCGCGTCGAATTAAGCGAAATACTTTACCACTCCAATTCTTTCATTCCATTTTTGCTTGAAAATTCGTGTTGCCTAATATTTCTTCCAAAATGGACCATAGGTTTTTAATGACATTGAGGCTTGGTGACTGAGGTGGCGTAATCATCCCGTGAGGGCAGTTATAAATTGACCAAGACTTTACAATTCTCGATTTAAGTTTCGGATCGTTATCCTGATAAAAATCGAAAGTTTGATCTTATACCCAGATTCTCTGCATTCTGCGACAAATTGTCCTTTAAAATTTCAAGATACTTATTTTGTCAATGGTTGTTTCAATAAACTCTAAACACCCAGTACCAGCTGTCGAAATACAGGCCCAAATCATGACGCTGCCACCACCATGCTTAACTGTTGCCTTTAAATATTCTTTTTTAAGGTCGGTGTTAGGTTTTCGTCATACGTAGGAATTACCATCCGAGCGGAATTTATTAAATTTGTATTCATCGGTTAAGATAACTGCTTTCAAAATCGATGCGTCCTTGGAATCGTGTTCTATAAAGAAGTTGGGTCTGTAAATTTCGGTTTTGGCGCTAAAGAAAGGGTTCTTACGTGCAACTCGGCCATTAAAATCATGGTGACGAAGAACACACTGAAAAGTTTCGACGCAGCATTGTTTGCTCATCTCATATTAAATATCGAAAGTCAGCTTGGGAGCTGAGAGCCCTGTATTTGCTTTAATTTTTCTCACAATATAACGCTCATCATGTTTATTAAAAATTTTATTTGGTGCTTCTGTACATTTGTTAATTAAACGGTTTTCACGAACGAAGCACTTGATAATTTTTTGCGACGTCTAAGCTTTTTATTCATCATTTCAACTATTTTCCGCTGCGAGTGAACGTTTTTAAAATGAACAAATATGTAAGTAGTAAAAAGTGCTTCAATGTATTTTAAAATTTATTTAAAAAATTTGATCACCAACTTTTTGTTGTTTTGATTCACTATCATACTCAGTCGTACGATCTGTCAAAAATTGCATGTCTTGATGCTATTTTGTTTGGCGTATCACAACTACACATCAATTTCATTCCATCAAACTTTATTTTAAAGAAAAAAGAAACTGTGTTTTACAGAAAAAGAATTATTTATTTTAAGGAAATTTAAATATTTATGGATTTGTTACACTAAAAATCGGGTAGAAGTAATATTTAAGACGTTGCTTGCTCCTTGTATAAAACAATTGAATGGTCTTTTACATAGGAATCACACATTAAATTAAAAAAATACAAAAAAAGATAAATTGTTGTGTTCTCTTGAAAATGTTATTAATAAACACTAATCGCATGACAGGAAAAAAGAAAGATCTTTATTCGATGAAAAACTAAATTATTGTTTTTAAAATTTAAGGAACTGTTTACTTATTGTTGCGGTATCAATCAATAATCAATTTATTGTTTAATTAACAGATCCCTCACTGAAAGTGGTGACAATGATAGCAACGACGATGATGATTCGGGTCCAACCAGGTAAAAAACCTTAAATTGAACGAATGGTACTAAATTTTTAATATTTTTAGCGCTACATTGTCAAGTGTAAGTGAATACAGTGGTATCTATAGGTATGTTACTGCAACTAATTTTTTTTTTTTTATAAAAACCTAAAAATGTATTCTACAGGAAACGTTTAAGGCGAAAAAAAGGTGCAGCTACTGTTACTGAAGTTGCTGCTGCTAAACAATCACGCCCAAGTCGATTACGTAAAAGAAATAGTCTACAGGGTGAGAGGAATTTAGAGCAGAAAAATAAATTATCTGGCGATGAAATAAATCAGAACGTCCAAAATTGGCTGTTTGGATATCGTCTATATAGTAAACCAACTGCTTGGCGTCTTGTGCAATGTAAATTGTGTAGTACAAATTTTAAAACATGCAAAGAACTTCGCCAACACTTAAAAGGTCACAGTGATGTAGATACTCTTAACAGTTTGAATTTAACCGATAATATTGTTCAGTATTTGTTTCCAAATATGATCAATTTGGATTTGATCAAAAAAAGTATATGCAAGGATATTAAAAAGAAACAGTGGTTTAAATATTATTCCGTGTTAAACGAATACTCCTACGAAATGTCTATTAGTGATACAGAAGTAGATGAATTGGAAGAGGAGATTTTAGAACGTCTCCGCAAATACAAATGTGCTTTATGTGCACAAGAGTTTTCATATAAGTACCAAATTTATCCGCACTTAAAACAATATCATAGTAAGGAAGAAGCTCCTTTTAAATGTGACCGATGTGCATTGGAATTTGTTTCCGACAAAATGTACAAACAACATCTACAAACTCATTGTCATAATAATCATAAAAGCTTACTCTGTGGACTTTGTCCCTGTAAATTCGTTTGGCCCGAAAATATTAAAAATCATAAATGTGCCACGCAATTATTAGACCCCTTATCAGCAGCTGCTCCTAAAAATCAAGAACCTATGGAGGAACGAACATTAAAAGCTACTCTACGTTGTTGTCTTTGTGAGCATTCTTTCCAGAAACTAAAACATTTGCGTCAACACATGCCGTTGCATGCCGACGGAAAAACTAGCATTGACTTTAAGAATTGCACGTATATAAAACAATTTGAAAGTTCGAAAACAATAAATTATGAAATACTTAAGCTGCAGATTCAAAATGATTATAAAAAATGTCAAACTAGTCGGTTTTATCAAGCCATGGACAAATACGGCAATGAAATGGACATTTCAGATTCAGAGTCTGAATCAGATTCGGAAGGTAGAACAGAGGAAGTTGATGGTGAGAATACAAAAGACGCCTACAAATGCAAACTTTGCAAAGAAACGTTTCAAAAACGAAAACATGTCTTGATGCATCAAGAGGAACGACACATTGACATGGAAATGCCCTTCAATTGCGAGGTCTGCAATCAGAAATATGTTAGTGTTGATTTGTTACTTCAACACCAAAAAAGAGAGTGCAGAAATCAATACAGACAATTAGGTGAACAGTGTGAATTTTGTAATGTTCGTTTTATATGGCCCAATCATTTGTTAAAGCACAAAGAAATTCAGGTAAAATTGATTACATTGTTTTGAATAGTTTTATTTGTATTAATATTATGTGCTTGATTGTTTTTCGTAAGCATCACTTAAAGGCAGAATCTTTCAACAGCACTTCCTCATGCGGATCTTCAACTCTGTCAGAGACTGTTACTACGAAACAACCTTTCAGCATTTCTTCATGTGGATCTTCAGCCTCATCAGAGACTATTAGCAGTGCAACTGACAAAGAAACAAATAATCGTTTCAAAACAGAACAACTTGCAACAACAGATGTGTTTAAAGAATCGAAGGATCTTGACACAACATCAACGATTTCAAACGAATCGGTAAAATATATATGTAGCTTTTGTGGTCTTTCCTCCTCTAGCATCTCAACTCTAAAGGTTCATATAAAAATACAACATAACGATGACAAACCTTTTAAGTGCGGTCATTGCGAAATGGCGTTTACACAAGCATCTGATCTAAAGTCTCACACAAGTTTAACACACGCTGATAAACAATGCTTTAAGTGTTTCTTTTGCTATAAAACATTTCCGCAATATACTGATTTAATTATGCACAAGCGTATGCACAAGGGCGAAAATGAAAGTAAATGTTCAATTTGTCAGAAATCATTTACAAGACCGGCCAATATGAGACAACATATGATCAGTCATATTGGTGAAAGACCTTATGAGTGTGACATTTGCGGCAAAAAGTTTTTACGTACCTCTAATCTAAAAGCACATCGCCGAAGAAAGGGTCACGCCCCAGATGATGGCATAATTTTTCAGAAATCGAGCAAAATAAGGAAAGATATACCTTCTCGTTACGGTGAAAAACCTTATGAGTGTGACATTTGTGGGCAAAAGTTTGTATGTAATTCGAATCTAAAAAGACATCGCCGAGGAAAGGGTCATGCGCCAGCTGATGGAATAATTTTAAAAAATTCTACCAAGAAAGCAACAAAGAAAAAACCATGTTCTATTTGTGGCGTCTACTTGACTGCAAATGCAAATATTAGACTACACATGCGAACTCACACGGGCGAGAAACCTCTTTAATTATTATAAAAACCATTTTCGAACTCATTTTAAATAATATAATATACAGGCATGTCACACATTCCGATCGAAAATAACAAAAAATTTAAATTTTATAAGATTAATTTTCAAAAGCAAAAAATTATGTAAATATGAGGTATTGCTCTGAATAAGCAATAGAAAGAAACTAACTGATCCAACTTCATTTAAGGTACCAAATGGTGAAAGAAGAATAAATGAATCCGGCTTCCGTGCGGCCACCTAATATCAAATTCACCTTGGCCCAGCAGACAGTACTGAACATGCCGAGATCATTATATATGTATTCAAATCGCCTTGTATGCAGCCGTTTTTTGATAAAAAAAATATTATTATTATTATGTTATCTAAAACATAATTGGGATTTTTTCATTACCATTGAAATTTCATTGGCATTTTTTGAAATAATGACACTGAAAGAAATTTAACTACTATTTAATGAAATGAATTTTTAATGTAATCGTTTCATTACTTATAACAATTAAATCAAAAATACTTGTTTTTATGAAACATAAATTTTTGGTCGAGAAAACTTAAAAAACAATGATTAAAGTAAATAAATGTAGGTGGATCTATATTTAAAATATTTAATAATTTACCATTTTTAAGTGACATAGGTATTAAAAATGATGTCTAAAATCTAAAGTTACCTAACACAACAGCTGGAAGATCTTGTAACTTACACGTAAACAAAAATATGTTTCCCAAAGCGTCTCATATTTTAAAATTTTGAAAATAATGCTCAACTATACTTTAAGATGTGTATTTAGTAACAAAGACATATATATGTACATACATTCATTAAAGATAATGATAATAAAACATTTAATCATTATCCAGTGGTAATGATTTTCTTTTTTAAGTTATCAATTAAACCTTTTCATTAAAAGGTTAATAGTTACATTTTAAAATTTATCATAAACAAATTGTGAGCTTATGTATACACTGCGGTTCCTCAGGATAGAACCCATGCGTTTTTAAGTATAAAACCGTATTAATTGCAAATACAAGATGGAATAAAAGAATTTAGTTTTGAAAAATAGTTGATACTTCAAAAGATAATTTAACCACAAAATATAGTTTAAAAATGGATTATAACGGTATTTTTTCTCTTTCTTTGTCAAGTATTTAATTTTTTAATTTATTTTTTGGCTCAACAGAATAGAACGACACTTTAATTGCCCTATAAATCATGTTTTTTTTTCTCGGTCATTCGGGTACTTTGAATAACAATCATACCATAACGCCCTCCTCTCTGCTGTCTGGCGGCTCAGAATTTTTCGTCCATAAACATATCGTGAAAATAAAAGTTGTAGCCATAGCGGCCATTTAAATTTTTTTTTCGAAAAAATTACTTTTCGCTTAATTGTCTTTCAACATCCCATGTCATATGATCTTTGGCAAACTGAAAACGCTGTTGTTGACGGATTGCGTTTAATGTAGGTTTCTTCTTCAATTTTCGGAGTTGTAAATGTTCTCTGTTTAAATAGCGCGACGAACTTTTGGTTTACATGCATTAACTCCTGCTAAATGCTTAATTTAGAGGTAAAATTGGTATGAATTTGAAGCAATGCGATGAATTTTTTTTTTATATATGTTTCGCGATATTTTATGTGATTCAGTAACACATTGTGACATCGTCCAATTTTTCTAGTGATTTCGCGACGAGAATAATTATCAGAATTTGAAAATGAAAAAAATATATCAATATCCATTTCCGACCCCATATAGTATATATATTCTGACTTCTTCTGCATAGCAAAGTCGATTGAGCATTGTCCGTCCGTGTTGGCGTTGATTTCAAAAAAGGAAAATATTCTATAAAAATAGTGCCATTGTGAATTTTACTCAATAAGATTATTGATAATAGTACATGTTTATCAGCTGTCACTTTAAAGAAATATTGTTTTACTAATTTATAAACGAAAAATTAAAATAATTAAAATTATGGTTCGTTGATTCGTCTGATGAAGATGAACGCACGATGAAACCGCTTGTACTTTTGTGCATATTCCTTTTGCCAGCTGTGAATATTGTTCTATTAGAGAAACGAGCTTTTCCAATTGTTGTTTGTACTTACAACCTTTGACCTGTATGTAATTAAAATATTTTATTACATTTTCAATAAGTTTTACAAACTGACACAAACCATCGAAAGCAACTCATTTGACATTCGATTTTCGTTAGCAAGCGAAATTCGAATGCAACTTATAATAAGGGTCACAGTGTCGAAAGAGGTGCTATTAAAAATCAGCAAGATCGCTCCATGTCCTTTAAGGCGGCAGGCAAAACATCACGCCTACCTCTAAGTTTTCCATATTATTTGGAACAATTAAGGAACTCCAATAAAAAAAATAAATATATGAAGCGATAGAGAATTTAAAAAATATCAAACAAAAAGATTGGCGCTCGCCTATATTTTCCGGGTTACGTAGTTCTGAAATTTTCAAATTTTTTGAAATGTCAATATGGGTATCTTTTTAAAGCTTTTGAATAGATCTTTATGGAAATACTGAAATTAAAAAAAAAATGCTTAACGCATTAAGAGCCCAATATTTTTTTTTTTTTCGGAGTTACTTCACTAAACTGATTGGAGTTACTTCACTAACTAAACTGGACTTACATAGATGGTTAAGGGTATATAAGATTCGGCATAGCCGAATATAGCACTCTTACTTGTTTTTAAATAGAATTGAGAAATCATTTGTAAATTTTGTTGGTAAAATCGATTTGTTATTATAATTTTCGGTAATAACCCAATTAATTTAATATCGATTTGTTATGTTTAGAAAAACGGCTAACAGAGACGGGTATTTTTTGTCTAAAATAATGAAGCAAGTACTTTTTTTTATTAATATTACTTTATTTTGGGGCTGTGTCGTCAAAAGTTAAGAAAATTTGGCCAAATATACATGTTAAGAGGAGCCTTTAAAAGTTACGAAAAATTTTTAAAATGTAACCAAAGGGCAGCACTGATTTTTTTATTACAAAAACAACAGTTCATTTTGTTGTTGCTTAGTTGTTTGTGAAGTTGTAAGTGTCAAAAGCCATTTCTTTCTATTTTCTTTACATTTTTCTTGCGGCTTGTCAATTTTATGAATTATTTCTTCTCACTAAACATGGTTTTCAGTAAATATACAAGTTGGCAAGGGTCGCATTTCGCATGTTATTCAATTAGTTATACAATTAAGTACTAATTTCTCAATTTATTAATTGACTTCTTATATGGTAAATTGAGCTCATTTAAGACCTTAATGTCGTATATTCCCTAATTGCGCAATTAAAGCGTATGTCTGAACAGGGTATTATAATATTCTTAAAATTCACATTTAGAAAAGTGTATTTTCAAAAATTTATTCTAGAGTTCTGTACAAAAATAAATTGTGCAGACAACTATTTTAGTACCATTATACCGGTAAAATGGGGCGATTTCACACTCGTATCTGTATTTTCTCTACAAAATCACTTCTTCAAATAAAAAAGTATTTTATAGTTAAACAAATGTTCTAAGAGACCTTCTCAAAACTTTATTCAAATCCATCCAGCATGAAATAATTTTTATTTAAAACTACAAATCGAAATGTATTACTGCGGGGAAAGCATATGCATATGGCCATTTCACTAATGGTCATATAGCTCGTCAGTGAATTTTACCCAAACTTGAAAGTGTTATATTAAAAAAGCCAAATTGATTAAATGAGAATTCCATTGAATCAATAAGACGAATTTGCTATAGCTACCACCTAATATTTTATTCACCTTGGTAAAGGCTCTACCACAAATACTACATTGCAAAAACAACATGGCATTTTATTGCTGTTTTGTACGTTGAAAATGTCAAAAACAAAAAGAGACGAAAAATACAATTGCTCTCAATACAACTGCCTGCTTTGTGTTGCAAATGTTTGTTGTTAGTGTTTTTTGCTATTCGTAAACAAACGTAGTGAAATACAAAAAACTTTTGACATTTCCAAGTACAAACCAGCTGGGCGGACGATACTACCTATTAAAATAAATATACCTTCACTGTATATGTGTTTTCAGCCGGCTTTAGCCGATTTTAAGTCGCTGCTGAGTTTTTTTTTATAGAAGCCGCCGCAGCCGATCAAATTGGTCGGCGCAGGCTTCTGGTATTGTGAGTGTTTTATTTTTATCACCGAGTATAATTTTTATTAAAATCAGCATTAAATCGCAAAAACAAATAAAAATACATACCATAATAGCAACGGATCACCTGTGAAATCTTGAGATGTTTTTTTAGTATCTACATATGTACACACTCCCAAACGTACTTTTAATATTTCTAAAAAATGTCTAGCAATATCAAAACTGAATGTTTAATAAGCGGAGTTCAGTATAATTGTCGTACTTGCTTTGATCCAGGGCGAATAATCATTCCTCTCACGGATGAGGCCTGTGCTATGAAAACTTGGGGTGATTTATTAAAGGATATCGCTCAGTTAGAGGTAAAGCAAAACGGCGAAAATTCATTGTTAACATCCTGGCGTTGAGCGAAAAGAGGTGAAGAGAGATTATAAAAGCAGTCGAGATGTGTGGAGCGTAGGTTGAGTGAATATTAAGATATTGATCCTGCCAATAAGCAGGTCTGTTAAAACCTGCTACTTTTCAATCACTTAGATAATTTTCCGGTAGCCTGTTTCTAACTGAGAATTACACCAGGTTTTAAAACAAATCTAGTTTACGAACGCAACCTAAAAATGAAAAAAAAGTTGTCTACGGGGTGCAAATTGCGATTTTAAGAAAAGTAATGTTAAATGAAAAATTTGGGGCGGACATCTAGTTTCGGAGTTACGGACCCGTAAATATATATTTTTTTCGGAACAAATCTAGTTTACGGACGCAGCTTAAAAATTAAAAAAAAGTTACCTACCGGGTGTAAAATTTAATTTTAAGCAAAAAATGTAAAGTGACAAATTTGGCGCTGACGCTTGGTTTCCGAGTTATGGGCCTCTAAAGTTTGTATGGAATATATGGAGTATTTTGTGGTGTAATGGGGCAATATGGGTATCATTGAAAAGGTAATTTCAATATCTATTCAATTTAAAAGGAAAATATTAAAAATAATGATAAAAAAAATTTTTTATTTTTCCGAGCAACTCTTAGTTTTGGAGCTACGGACTTTTTAATTTTTTACGTATAATATGGCATACCTACATTAAAGAATTTATGGCAAAATGAGATGTAAAAGGCATCATACATATAGTATTAAAATATTTATTTTCTTCGCTTAGTAAAGACTTTTTACATAGCCGGCCTCCGGCTGGGCGCAAGGATTTTCTCCTCTATGGTACGACCAACACCGGCTTCGCTTACTAAAGACCTTTTGCATAGCCGGCCTACGGCCGGGCGCAAGGATTTTCTCCTCTATGGTATGACCAACACCGGCTTCGCTTACTAAAGACTTTTCGCATAGCCGGCCTTCAACCAGCCGCAAGGATTTTCTCCTCTATGGTATGACCAACACCGGCTCCGCTTACTAAAGACTTTTCGCATAGACGGCCTTCAACCGGCCGCAAGGATTTTCTCCTCTATGGTATAACCAACACCGGCTTCGCTTACTAAAGACTTTTCGCATAGCCGGCCTCCGGCCGGACGCAAGGATTTTTTTCTCTATGGTATGACCAACACCGGCTTCGCTTATTAAACCTTTTTTTATTTTTTTTTTCATGTAGTACTGTCACTAAGCTTAATTTATTTAATATATGTAGGTACTCCATGTTTATATGGAAAAAGCTGTTTTTTTGATCGTTACCTGCTTTTATTGTATTTTTTTAATATTTTCCTTTTAAATTGAATAGATATTTAAATTACCTTTTCAATGATTCCAATATTGCCCCATTTCACCACAAAATACTCGATATATTCCATATAGTCCATACAAACTTTAGAGGCCCATAACTCGGAAACCAAGCGTCAGCGCCAAATTTGTCACTTTACATTTTTTGCTTAAAATTAAATTTTACACCCGGTAGGTAACTTTTTTTTAATTTTTAAGCTGCGTCCGTAAACTAGATTTAAGCCTTTTTTTCATGAGCTGCATCCGTAAATAAAATTTAAGCCCAATCTTCCGGTAACAATGAAAACCAGGTATTTATTGTAGACAACTAAATAAATACCTAATTGTTTATATATATTTAATTCCTGCAAGAGAGGTCTGTATATTCATAAAATATTATATTGCGGAAATACAGTTGTACATTTTCATGTCTTTTGCATTAACAATTAATTTTTTACAATATCTATCAACCATATTGCGACATCACTTTCTACGGTTTTTCAACTTCCTGGCTACGGGAATATAAACTATGCTGTGATTTACTCGATTTATTTATCTTCAACGAAGGCGTGATTTTATACAATTTATTTTGTTACTTTTGCAAACCTGTGTGATAATAAACTCTCTGCTTTCGAATATGTCAAGAACAAAAAAAATTCAAGATAATTAGTTTTTATATCATATTATCTGAATCAAGACTTTTGATAAAAATTAAAAAACATTCTTCTGACGTAAGTACTTTGTTTTATTATAAAACAACACCACAAATAGAGCTTCATATCTAACAACTGTTCCACGTCGAAAATTTGAAAACCTTTAAGATATTTATTAAAAACTAGCTAACTGTATCCAGCGTTGCATTGGCTTAATTTCCGAGCCTTTCTTGCCACTCCGAACACGTTAAAAATTTATCATACAAACTTTAGATAAACCATCTAAACGACCATACGAACAAACCAATAAAAATTAAATCGAATTCGGTTTGACCGTTCGTGAGTTATAAAGTCACAACACGCAACAAATTATTTGTATACTATATAGAGTAAAAGATTTAAGGATTTCTAGTTTTTATTTTTACAAAAAAGTAAATTTATTTTACAATTTATTTTATTTATACGTCTTCTTAGACTAATAATGAAGAATTACTGCCAAAGACTTTGTGTTGCAAATGCTTGGATAAACTAAAAAAATCTTACGACTTTATACTTCAAATTCATAGTGTGAATGATAAATATTCACAGTTATTGAAAAAAGATGGATTAATAAGTGAAGTCAATAATTTTACTGACTGCTTAGCAGAATCTGCTATTGCTTTGCCATTGGAGCAATGTGTGCCGGAAATTAAGATGGAAGAGGAACTGATTGTTTCCTACGATAATAATTTAAGTAATAACAAATTGCAAAAAGTAAATGAAGCCACATTTAAGAATGAAGGTAGTTAAATTATAAATATTTTACTTATTACTTTAATGAAAAAAAACAAATTTATTATTTAACAGATATTGATGATCCTTTTACGGAAACATTTGATGATGAGTTAAAATCAACTTCAGATAAATTGGAAGACAGTGAAAGGTACTTTTATAACTTTTTATAATTATTAAAAATAAAAAAAAAAAATATTTATTCTATCAAATGTATAGTTTAAAACTATCATTCAAAAGTCTTGCATATAATATCGGATATAGATTTTGAAATACCATCATAAAAAACAATGATACAGCTTTTTAACCAGTTGAGTTTAAAGAACGGACATTTTCTGTAAACAAATTTTTATTTTAAAATTTTTAGTATTTATTCATGTTAGAAAAATTTTTTCAAGCAACCATTATTTGTCACTATTTTTGAAGATGGAGATTTATTAAACGTATTAATATAGTTTTATTTAAAATATATTTATTGTTCAGAATTAAAAAGAAATATTGGATTATTTTAATGTTTATAAAAACCATATTCCAGTTTTCGCATATTAACTTTGAAAAATCTAATTTTTCTGTATAATAAGGGTTCCTTAACGCCTTATTTATCTGTAACAAAATAAATCACATTACGTCTTAAGCAAAGCCAAAGTTATGCAGAAATTGTCGATGTTTTCGCGATTAACTAAGACTTTGAAAATTTAATTGCAGTTTGGCAAATTGGATTTTGACTTTGATGTATCGAAGCAATGCTAAGTATCTGCTTTCAAAAACCAAAATTTAACTACTTATATTTTATTTATTTTATTTATTTATTTATTTCATCATCTTGTAATACAGAAAGCCTGCAAGGCCAAAGTCGTATTTCTGAATTACAGCTGTATTATTAAATAAAGTACAATATAAAAAATACATGAGTTTTGAATGTATATGATCAAATTGATCAGAATAAAAAACAAAGAAAAATACGTGGATAAGATAATGTCGGTATATTCTTGAGAGAGGGAGGGTGATTAAAGTGATAATAAGGTATAAAGCCCTAATCGGTGAAAATACAAGTTAACAAATTTGTTTTTTTTTTATATTATTAATTTACAGCAAAAATATGACTAAAAATTCGTACTTTAAATGTGTGCCAAGAGCAGTCAAAAGACCGCAGAGAGCGTGGCAAAGAGATATTCTATTTCTATGTATCGTTAACCAAGATATCAAGATCAAAAACTAACGTTAGTCATGTATAAAAATTATAAAAGTCAAAAATGTTCCATTTAGCCTAATGAAATGTAAAAAAAAGTTTATTGGATTTCCATACCTTTAAATTATTAATCAGTTTTCCACAAAAGTTGACTATTAAGCAACAATTATTCTCATTGTTAAATACAATTAAAATAGCCTTTGTCTAACTAGACCTTTGGAGCGACAAGCGCTTTATTTTTATGTGCCGTTGGATATTAGTCAGATTCACAATTCATTAATAAAATATATCGGCTTAGCGAATGCATACACTATGTTTAAATGATCCTGAAAAGTATTTAATTCAATAAAAAAGGAAAGGAAAATTAAATTATTCTTTGAAACCTCTTAACTTTATCTTAAATTTAAATAAACTGTTTATTGTGGTATTTCTGTTTCAATGACAGATAAACATTTTAAAATTAAATCATAACAACTGCGCAAAAGTTTATAAAAGTAAAATTTTCTTGTAGCACATTTTTTCTCTCACAAGAAAAAACATACTTGCTCGTATTTTTCGAGTTCAGCAACAAGGGTCTCGAATTGTGAAAGTTAAACTTTTTTTCCATGGCGCTAAAATTTTAGAAAATGTCTTAGATGGAAACGAAAATTCAGTGTGTCGACACAAAAAACTTTGTTGACAAAAACAAAGTCAACGTCGGCATAATATTGCCTTCATTAATATAAATTTGTCGTCGATAACTTTCAATTACTCTCAATGTTGATGACGGCAATACAATGAGTGTGTCGTCGACTTCACTTGTAACGACGTCGACATTCGCAATAAGGGTAATTATTATAGATAAGTTAGGGTTTGCAAGCCTTGTATTTTCACAAAAAGTAACGAGATTAAAAAAATTGAAATTTTTATTTTATTTTTCGTTCACAAAAAATAATTAAATATAAGTTTTTTTTTTATCCAACAAACTTAAAATCAACAGCATTAACAATAATTTATTAAATTGATATTTTATTCGAATGACATCTATTTATTTTGCATTATTTACTTAATGTTACGATATTTAAAATGCTAAAAATTTTTATTTTAGTAACCGAACTTTAACTGAAAGCGATGACGATGATAGCAATGATGACGATTTCAACGACGATGATTATAAGCCATCCAGGTAAAAATTGTCTATAATATTAAAAAAGTGATAATAAATTTATAGTGACTATAACTAAAACACAGAAAGAATGAGAAGGATTGCACTATTTAGTTTTGTATTGTTTAAGGCGAATGTTAAATATCTGACCCGTATTGCTTTTGAAGCTGATGATATAAATTCGCCTTGATATTATTTTTATTCGTGAGCACAGAATATACATTAAATTAAAAGTATGTTTTACCACAAATTTTTGCACCAGAAAATAAGATGCAGTGTAGCATCATATGATTTAATTCTTTTAAACCACACCAACATGAAAGTTTTAATTATTTTAAAGGCATTCTTTAAATAACCAACGAAGGCCGGCAAACATTGTGAATTGTTTAAAATCACTGCCGCCTTTACACCTCTTGGTTACACCAAAACACTCGCCGCTGTGGAAAACAATAAATAATTTTACGGAAAATCTAATTACATTTAAATTCTTAAAAACATTCCCACATAACCATGAGCAAATAAAATCTAGAATCTACTCATAAGTAATATATAAGCTGGACTAATTTTAAGAACAAATTAATATGAAATCTAGAGCAAGAGTAAGAGCAACTCCTGCTAAATTGTTCTAAATAAAGATTAACTTTATTAAAAAAAAAGAAACCAAATCAATTCTTTCATTTATTTTATTGGTTTTAGCAGCACGAATTATAAAAAACTACAGCAGTAAGGTTGTTAATTGTGTAAGTCTTAACCCAGCAGTTTATTTATTTTTTTTTTTATTTTGTCCGAAAATGTCAAAATCTTTTAAATTTTGTGAAAATTGAAAAAGTTAAAAAAAAAATAAGTAGGAAAAAGTGCTTGAAATGTATTTTAAAATTTATTTAAAAAATTTGATGACCAACTTTCTTGTTAAGTTTTTTTTTTTAATCTTAGTCTGCTTTTATGACACAGCTTTGTAAATATGACTTGGTCTATATGTGCAGCTAAATTTCCTGCAAGTATTTATATGATTCATTCGCAAGAAAATCTGAAAGAGTTCTGTCCTATTAAGAAAAATCGTAGGAAAACGTCCGTTTAGTTGCCACACTGTCACGCAAGAAATATGCAACGCAAAATGCAAACGGCCAAATCATGTCCTTTAACGATCGACAAATTTCTATAAAGTGGTATGGTCACGCATTAAACTGCCTGATCAAAACTAATGTCCGCCTTTGTGAAATTTTGTTTGGCGTATCGCAGCTACACATCAATTTTTTTATTTTATTTATTTATTTATTTATTAAATGCCAGTTGTAAGCCTTTAAGGCCAAATAACTGCAGATGAATTTCATATATGACACACAATTAATTTTAATTAAAAAATTATATATAATAATTAATATTATTGCTTTTTTAGACTTTCCCCCCCAAAAATTACCTGTACAAACACAATAAGCAAATTAAACAATTAGGAAAAATAAGAAAATGAATTTAATAAAAAAGAAATGAAGAGCTATCAGCAATAATAATGGTTGAATCCTATACATGCGTTTTAAATATGTTTAAAAAATCTGATACTGTGTGTGTGAATCTCCTTTTGGAATATGGAATAACTGTATTCCAAAGCCTTGTAACCTTGATAATAAATGATCTATTCATTATCAGTGTTGAATAATTTGGATAGACTAAAGTATGGGTTCTGCTTGACGAACCAAATTCGAATTTTTCCGCTAAATATGAGGGACAGTTAAACTTCTTAATCTTATAAAATAAGGCTATTTGGCGAGAGCTTATGAAGTCCTCAAAATCGAATCCCAATAACTCTAATGTATATCCAGAAACATGATCCCTAATATGCAGTCCATACATATACCTAATTATTCTGTTGAAACATAAATTTAATGTATTAATATTGCTACGTGATGTACATTTAATCTTCATTCCAATTTCATTCCATCAAACTTTTTTTTAAAGAAAAAATGGATAAATTGGTGACAGCCAACTGCAACATTATTTTTTGATTGTTGAAAATTTTAATTTTTCATAAGCTTTTTAATCCTGAGAATTACAATTTGTTGCATAACTATTGTACATTGGCGAACCAAAAACCAAAAACATTTAACTTGCCATTAAGCTGACAAAGTTCTATTAATTTGAATAAATTGCAAAATACATTTTTTATTTTTTGTATCCATTTTTTTAAACCGTGCCATCGGAAGCTAATATTGCATCAAACAAAAAAAATTTTGTTGAAGAATTTACGCACTTGCACATCAGATTAGCTTCAAATTTCTGCAAAGCAAATAGTGAAAATCAAATCTTTAAACTCACGACAGCCAATTCGTGTGAGTTTTTTTAATTAACACATACTATTTGAGTTTGATAAAGCAGTTTGATGTGTAAGCATGCGGGCTACCAGTACACAAGTATTGACTTTACGCATGTATTTAAAATGAATGCAACAGAATTATTTGTTTGAGGAAATTTAAATATTTATGGAGTCGTTACACTAAAAATCTGGCAAAAGTAACGTTTTAGACGTTGCTTGCTCCTTGTACAAAACAATTGAATTGTCTTTATACATAGAAATCACACATTAAATTAAAAAATACAAAAAAAGATCAATTGTTGTGTTCTCTTGAAAATATTAATAACAAACACTGATCGCATGACAGGAAAAAAGAAAGATCTTTATTCAATCAAAAGCTAAATTATTGTTTTTAAAGTTTAAGGAACTGTTTACTTGTTGTTGCGGTATCAATCAATAATCAATTTATTGTTTAATTAACAGATCCCTCACTGAAAGTGGTGACAATGATAGCAACGACGATAATGATTCGGGTCCAACCAGGTAGAAAAAAAAAAACTTTAAAATAAACGAATGGTACTAAATTTTTAATATTTTTAGCGCTACATTGTCAAGTGTAAGTGAATACAGTGGTATCTATAGGTATGTTACTGCAACTATTTTTTTTTTTAAATAAACAGCTACAAATTTATTCTACAGAAAACGTTTAAGGCGAAAAAAAGGTCCAGCTACTGTTACTGAAGTTGCTGCTGCTAAACAATCACGCCCCCTTCGACTACGTAAAAGAAATAGTCTACAGGGTGAGAGGAATTTAGAGCAGCAAAATAAATTATCTGGCAATGAAATAAATCAGAACGTCCAAAATTGGCTGTTTGGATATCGTCTATATAGTAAACCAACTGCTTGGCGTCTTGTGCAATGTAAATTGTGTAGTACAAATTTTAAAACATGCAAAGAACTTCGCCAACACTTAAAAGGTCACAGTGATGTAGATACTCTTAACAGTTTGAATTTAACCGATAATATTGTTCAGTATTTGTTTCCAAATATGATCAATTTGGATTTGATCAAAAAAAGTATATGCAAGGATATTAAAAAGAAACAGTGGTTTAAATATTATTCCGTGTTAAACGAATACTCCTACGAAATGTCTATTAGTGATACAGAAGTAGATGAATTGGAAGAGGAGATTTTAGAACGTCTCCGCAAATACAAATGTGCTTTATGTGCACAAGAGTTTTCATATAAGTACCAAATTTATCCGCACTTAAAACAATATCATAGTAAGGAAGAAGCTCCTTTTAAATGTGACCGATGTGCATTGGAATTTGTTTCCGACAAAATGTACAAACAACATCTACAAACTCATTGTCATAATAATCATAAAAGCTTACTCTGTGGACTTTGTCCCTGTAAATTCGTTTGGCCCGAAAATATTAAAAATCATAAATGTGCCACGCAATTATTAGACCCCTTATCAGCAGCTGCTCCTAAAAATCAAGAACCTATGGAGGAACGAACATTAAAAGCTACTCTACGTTGTTGTCTTTGTGAGCATTCTTTCCAGAAACTAAAACATTTGCGTCAACACATGCCGTTGCATGCCGACGGAAAAACTAGCATTGACTTTAAGAATTGCACGTATATAAAACAATTTGAAAGTTCGAAAACAATAAATTATGAAATACTTAAGCTGCAGATTCAAAATGATTATAAAAAATGTCAAACTAGTCGGTTTTATCAAGCCATGGACAAATACGGCAATGAAATGGACATTTCAGATTCAGAGTCTGAATCAGGTTCGGAAGGTAGAACAGAAGAAGTTGATGGTGAGAATACAAAAGACGCCTACAAATGCAAACTTTGCAAAGAAACGTTTCAAAAACGAAAACATGTCTTGATGCATCAAGAGGAACGACACATTGACATGGAAATGCCCTTCAATTGCGAGGTCTGCAATCAGAAATATGTTAGTGTTGATTTGTTACTTCAACACTTAAAAAGAGAGTGCAGAAATGAATACAGAAAACTGGGTGAACAGTGTGAATTTTGTAATGTGCGTTTTATATGGCCCAATCATTTGTTGAAGCACAAAGAAATGCAGGTAAAATTGATTACATTGTGTTGAATAGTTTTATTTGTATTAATATTATGTGCTTGATTGTTTTTCGTAAGCATCACTTAAAGGCAGAATCTTTCAACAGCATTTCCTCATGTGGATCTTCCGCCTCATCAGAGACTATTAGTAGTGCAACTGATAAAGAAACAAATAATCGTTTCAAAACAGAACAACTTGCAACAACAGATGTGTTTAAAGAATCGAAGGATCTTGACACTACATCAACGATTTCAAACAAATCGGTAAAATTTATATGTTATTTTTGTGGTGTATCCTCCTCTAGCATCTCAACTCTAAAGGTTCATATAAAAAAACAACATAAAGATGAGAAACCTTTTCAGTGCGGTCAGTGCCAAATGGCGTTTACACAAGCATCTGATCTTGAGTCTCATACATGTTTAACGCACGCTGACAAACAATCCTTTTGCCATAAAACATTTTCGCAAAAATCCGATCCCATTATTCACAAGCGTATACACAAGGACGAAAATGAAACAACATCGAGCAATATGAGGCAACATAGGCTCACTCATTTAGCTGAAAGAAAGAAAAAGCATGAGTGTGACATTTGCGGCCAAAAGTTTAAACGTAACTCGTATCTAAAAAGACATCGCCGAATAAAGGGTCACGCGCCAGCTGATGGCATAATTTTAAGAAAATCCACCACGAAAGCAAAAAAAGAAATACCATGCTCGATTTGTGGCATCTACTTGGCCGCAAATACAAATTTTAAACAACACATGCGAACTCACACGGGCGAAAAACCTCACAAGTGTGACATTTGCGAAATGGCATTTGCACGTCGATATGCTTTAATATATCATCGCCGCACGCACACAAACGAACGTCCGTATAAATGTCCGCATTGCGAAAAACGATTTTTGGTACCTCACAGATTGAAGATGCATATCTTAAGACACACGGGTGAACGTCCCTACAAGTGCACGATTTGCAAAAAATCATATAATACTGCGACATATTTAAAAACACATATGAATTATCATACTAAAGAGAAATCATTTAAATGTGAGATATGCAATAAAGCATTTGTATGTGCCTCATATCTCAGCAGACACCGTAAATCACAAGGGCACCACATTAAAAAATGAGTTCAAAAGTGAACAAGACTTGCCGCATTAGTCAGAATGTAAAAAAAATAGTAACGAGAATTTAGACTTCAGTTGCTAAATCGATTGGTCCATTATAAATAATTTAAAACTGATTATAAAAACATTTTTCCAATTCACTTTAAATAATTAAATACAGGCATGTCACAAATTCCAATCGGAATGATTTTAATTCCGTATTAACTATTTCCATTAAATTCATTTTACCATCTTCAAATTTCATAAAAAATTTTATTTTGGCAACATTAGTTCCACCAAAGTTGATTTTGTTGCAAATTTGCTCCACTTTGTAATTTAATAGTGGTTTCATTTGGGAAAATTTTTAATTTTTCGTTTCTGAAAAACAATTTTGCGGATTTGAAACCACTTTCGATCGGAATTGAATTCTGTGAGATGCCTTATAGTGTCACTTTGAATATTTAAAACTTCTTTTTAAGGAAAATTATTTGAACCCCAGCAAACTGTACTGGCTTATATCTTGGAGCTTTCGCTCTAACAAAGATTACAAAAATATATAAATTGCGATTCGAAAACCTTCAGAATTAGTCCTTTTTCTATTAAAATGTTCCACCTTAAAGAGCTCCGAATCTCGAAAACACTATCTTCTGATGGTGCTTCTAGGCGCTGAAAGATCTCTATTTATTTCAAAAAGATTGCTTTTCAGTTTTATTTGAGAAATAAGTTTCCAATAAAATTAAATATTAATATATAGTTGCATTGAGCTAAATAGAAGTGTTATGGAATAAAACATAAAGTTTCAGATGAGATTGTTTTTGCTTGAGTTTTAAGGGGACGTTACTGTTGCTAAAGTTTGCTTTTAGATAACACATAACTCTGTGACTTATATAGAAAATTGAGAAAGAAAAATGCCTCAAAAAATGCATAGCGTAAATCTGGACTTTGTATGAAAAGATTGTAGCAAGGCGAATTTTTTTATATGGTGTTTCGGCGCAAATAATAGTATGTAAGTAATCTACGTATGATTTTTTGTATATAGAAGCAAAGTAAATAAAAAATTAATTAAATATGTGGAAGACCGAATTATGATGGAAGGAAGGTAGCACCCCAAAAAATTTGTTCGTGTGCAGTACCAGCGTTAAATCTGTATTAATATACTACCGATTGTTGCGATAATTATACATTCATAATTATCTACTTTTATAAGAAGCAAGTAGATTTTTTATCACCTCTCATACTTTTAAAATATATGTACAGTTGACTTTGATATAAAAGATAATACCCACGTATCAATGAGCTTGGCTTGATTAGATAGCAATTTATAAGAATGTCCCATGGCGAATTCATAATTTTAATTCGCCTTGGTAACAAAAATTTCAGACCGATTATACTTATGAGTATTTAAATCAGCACTCAATACTAATATTTCGGAATGGAAAAGTACATGGTCTCGCTATCCAATAAAATTTGTTAAAGTAGGATCTTTTTAAATAAATCTGTTTCACCTTTTTCTTTGAAAGATTGAGCTTCGATAGAATTTACTACTTTGATTATTTAAAAAATACCGTTATAAAAGACAAATTTAAGTCTTATATGCTTTAAACTATAACATTAAAACACTTATAGTTTTTCCGGCATGTAATTCGGCACTTCTTCAAGGAAATTAAAAGACATATCGCTTCTAAATCGGTATAATGTTTGCAAGTTTGAAAAGAAAACTTAGTTTTTCGCACGAAATGGAGATCATTTTATCATTTCACAGTTGGGAAAAAATGTTGACAGAAACATTTTGCTGTTTCTAAACATGAATCAAGAAACATTTTGTGATTTCTCACCAATAAAGCAGAGTAAATCTTTAGGAACATTATTATTATTTAATTTCAAACTGATTTTTTATGTGGGATTTTAAAAATGCATTTGCAAGTAACCTTTGTTATTAAAATCGAATTGATATGTAAAGAAAGGTTGATATGTTAAGACAGGTCTTTAACTCAAATAATGAAACAAGTATTTTTTAGTAATATTACTTTATTTCGTGTCTGTACGAAAATTTGACCAAATATAACAAAAGTATACATGTTACGTGGAGCATTCAAAAGTTACAAAAAATGTAACCAAACGGCAACACTGATTTTAATGTCAATTTTCTAGTGATGACACTAAAAATGTTAGGTGTTGAGTAGAACAAAGTGAGCAAGAAACATCTAAAAATGTTGATTTTTAGCCCTATGTATTTCTTATATGGAGAGGCGAATCAATTACTAGGTGGCAGTGTAGGCGAATTCATTAATTTTCGCCGTGTACACTACTGTCAAACTCCATATATAAAAAATCTGTTTACCATTTTTTTTATATGAAGTTTGACATTCGTTTCTACCAGCAAAAAATAATAAATTCTCTAACGCTGCCACCTGATAACTGATTCGCCTTGTTATATGGGGTAGATATAACATCTTGGTAAACTGATGAAAGATGTGAGCAAGTGTAAAAAGGCTATTATTAAGCCCTGTGTATTTCTTATGGGAATATGTTAACAAATTCGCAAAATGATGTTACATGTTGATCAGTGTAAAGAGGCTATAAAATTGATTCTTATTAGAAAATATATATTTTTTTTTTTGAATTTTTGTCAAAGTTCTGACAAATCTTCTAAATCGCAATACGATAAACTTATTTGAGCATGTTCACAAAGATTTTTGCCTTAACGAAAACAAAATATATTGTGAATTTCTTTAAATCTGAAGAAAATTTTAAAGAGAATTTAAATTGCCGTATTTTTTTTTTTTTTTTTTTGTAAACCGAAAAGCAGATTATGCCATTTCTACTTACTATTTGAATAGCTAAATATAATCAGCTGTGCAAACAATTCTATCTTTGGTTGTAACATCATTTATTGTGAATGACTTCGATTGTTGAGTGGTCTTCAGCAGCTATAAGCAACAGTGCTACGCAAATATTCGCGTATAAATTGTATTTTTTATTAAAACTTCCATTTACTTATATACATTGCCAAAAGATTTGGTTAGATTAATTCTTGAGTTTTTTTTTTTGTAAAACGAATGTAACATCAAATATAGCAAATTTTTGTTAATCAATAAATAATGTAAAGAGAAACATATGGTAATCAGCAGGTCTGACTGTAAGCAATACAAAAAACCAATAATGTTTTAAAATGGAATGTTAGTTTTTAATCGATAACAGATGAATGCAGAATCGTTCGTTCGTTCGCATAATTACATTTAAAACAAAAACTTTTTAGAATTTATTTTTGCTTTGAATGTAATCGTGCGAGCAAACCAACGACAGCGACATCGTGGAACTGGCAGGTTATAACTGAGCAACATTTTGCAAGGGGTAATTAAGTCCACTCTTAAACTGGATCTATACGCTCCCACTTTTTGATTCTTTTTAAAGTTTAAGTGAATTCTGTCATGCTTTTTTATTCTTAAATATTTGATTCAATTAGCTTAATTTTTTTTCTGAAATTTCGATTTTAACTTTGTATTTTATATAGATGTTTGTGTTTTGTCTTAAAAAGCATATTGACGTCTACTGAAAATTCTGAACAACGACATGAAAGTGTCGAAAATCCCTTCAAAATTCACCTCTTGCCGACAAACAAATATTTTATGCACCTACTTAGTTTCATGAAAAATTTATAAATTTTACGAAACGAGTCATTTAAGACACTTGAATTTTTCAATTTCGAATTGTATCTACTTTACCATGCCTGAGTTGAGTTTATTTACTTCTTTAAACTAGTTACGTGAGAGTTACCCAAATTTTTACAAATTTACTCTCGTTAACGCTCAAAAGCAGGAAAGGAAAATTAACGGTTTACTAGTGAAAGCATAGATTATATCTGTGGTAAAAGCTTGAAACTATAGTAGTTTCCAAGTTAAAGTTATGTGTGAAAATATAAAATTTTTGTAAATAGCTAGATGATGGAACTGATACGTGAATAGTGAAAAGAAACAATAAAAAATTAAATTTTATAACTTTTCGATTTGGCGTGGAATGCCTCATATATTCTCATATGTATTGAGAATGCTTTATATTTATTAAAATCAGCTTTAAAGTGCAAAAACAATTTTAAAAAAATACCTTAATAGCTACGGATCACCTGTTGAATCTTGAGATGTTTTTAGTATCTATGTACATACGTACATATACCTACATATGATAATTTGTGAAAAAATAACATTTAAAGAAATTTCATTAAATAATATACCTACGAGATTATCGGACTATTACCGAAAATAAATACATTAATTCAAAATGCATTTTCTTAAAGCAACTGCAATTGGGCTTGTTTGTGTAATAGCGTGTCAAGCAGTTTCGCCATATTTGCAGCAAATACCAATATCCACAATTGATACAAGGTTTAAAAGGGAATCAGAGCCTAAGTGGCACGTAGAATTTATGCCCATAAATATGACGGCTCATATGGATACGATGGCAAAGATTGAAGTAAAAATAACAAGTGAGTTTGTATTACATGGATATGTAAATATATTGTAAATGAATTTGTTAATCAACTAATGTACGCATATTCATTTATCTATAAAAATATTCATACGTACATTGTATCTAACAATCATTAAATGTCGATAACATGTTAACACGTAGTATCTTATAGCGCTTGAAACTACATTACTAATTCCAAGAATAAACAACTTACACAATTCGTTATTAAAGTGTTTATTATTCATAACTGATTAATTTAACCATACTGCCACTGCTAGTAATAAAAAGAAGCTTCTTTCGGGAATTGCCGATGACTTTAAAAAAAATGTAAATTTCAAAATTACGTTTTAAGCTTGATAGCCACTCTATCAGATTCCATTTGAGTTTTTTATAAAATAAATAAACCGCTTGAAGTCAAATTTATGTAGGTACATATTGAATATAGCTTCTATATAAAAAACCGTAACACGGTACAGTAAGCAATAATAATTTAATCATGTGAAATAGAATGAGAATTATTGAAGAGAACCAGGAGTTGCTTTACGACTTGGTCCCGCGATAACAAAATGTGCATAATGCAAGTTTTCCTACCAAATTAGTTGTTATTTTAATTCTTTTTCTCCTGAAATTTTAATCGATACTTAAGGTACCTATTTAAAATGTTTTGAAATCTATTGAAACTCGACCTATCTCAACAAGACACTAAATAGATACTAAGATTTGATTTTAGTAATGAGGATAGGTCATACCGAACAAACCGGTAAATTTTAATTTTGTTTATTATACCCTTCACCACAAAAAGTGGTAAAAGAGTATATCTAAAGCAAACTTGATATCACAAAAAAATAAAAAATAATAAATATGTCATGCTGGCCCGCATAAGAGTGGGCAAATGTCTTTTTAACTCCAAGCACTACTTTGATATAACCGACCAGCCAATCTCTCCAAATTGTAATGTTATCCTCAGCGTTTCTCATCTGTTGGCCTCTTGCCCCATTTCAAAAGTTGACGAGCCACTGGAAGAAGTACTTGATTGTTCAAACTCTGAAAACGTTAAAAAAATCAGGAGATGTCTACAACACCACAGCATTCGAGATGTTTAGCCCACTATTTTATAATTTTTTAAGGACATCTATTCAAATTTAATTAATTTTTTTAAAACGTATCTAATCTTTAATTTTTAATAATACGAGCGCATATGGTCTGGTTACCGGCGCCCTTATGTCTATATTTTTTAAATTTATTTATAAAATATATTGTGAATAAATAAATATGTCAATCAATCAGATATAGTGTCGAAAGAGGTGCTATTGGAAATCAGCATGATCGGTCCATGTCTTTCGAGGCAGCAGGCAAAACACCACGCCTACCTCTAATTTTTTCACATCAGCGATAGAAAATTAAAAAATAAGAAAAAATAATCAAGTGAAAAAAATGGCGCTCGCCCATATTTTCCGAGTAACGGAGCTTTGAAATTTTCAAAATATCAATATGGGTACCGTTTTAAAGCTTTTTAAGAGATCTTTAAGAAAATACTGCAATTTTTGAAAAGTGCTTAACCCATTAAGAACCGATGGCATTTTTATGTAAAATTATATACATATGTATATGCAGTACTTATTTTTTTAAATCTCTGTCACTCTAATATTTGCTTTTTTGATTGGAGTTGATTCACTAAACAAGATTTGCATAGATATAGAATATATATACATAACTCAAAATATATTTTTTAAAATTTAAAATCATAACTAATGCTAATTTTGCTTATATATCTGTATATTTTTAGATATTGATGCAGACAATTTAAATTTTATATCGTTTAGATTCAAGTCCGATAAAAATGATTTGGCTAAAATAGACGATGTTGTTATGGGATCTGAAATTGATTTACTAAAAAAAAGTTGGCAAGGGAATATTACAATCGATGTTATTTTCTTGGGATCAACGCGAATTTATGTTGAAATGATAAACAGTGTTCATAAGACGACAGAATTAAGCAAAGAATACTTTGACTTAATTATAATACGTAAACAGCGAATTATAGATCATATATTCACTGGTTCAGTTATTTTATTAGTTTCTTTGCTGTATATTAACTTTGGCGCTGCATTAGATTTGCAAGTCTTAAAAGGTCTTATAACCAGACCTATAGTAAGTAGATTATCAAAGTAAAGTGAAAAGCATATATTAAATGTTTTATTTGTTACAGAGTCCTGGTATTGGGTTTTTATGCCAATGTGCACTAATGCCCTTGCTAAGTTTCGCTGTGGGCTATTTTATATTCTCCGATAATATCGAACTACAATTGGGTTTATTTTTTACTGGTGTTTCACCTACTGGCGGCGCTTCAAATATATGGACTGTTATTCTTGGTGGTAATTTAAACCTTTCGGTTTTAATGACAACTCTAAGTAACTTGGCAGCATTTGGTATAATGCCGTTATGGATATTTACCTTGGGCAATGTTATTTTTAAACGAGGAAATTTAAAAGTGCCTTACGCTAAAATAGCCACATATTCTGTGGGTCTAATTGTGCCCTTAGCAGTTGGCTTGGCTTTGCAGAAATGGACACCTCGTTTTAGTCGCGTGTTAGTGCGTCTTTTAAAGCCCATATCGACATGTTTAATTTTATTTATAATTGTTTTCGCTATTGTAACAAATTTGTATTTATTTAAATTGTTTTCTTGGCAGGTAAATAATTTGACTGTACTTGCGCGCAAATTTCGTTTACATAATTTGGTACTTTTTTCTTTTTATTTCTTTTTACAGATCATTCTGGCCGGATTATTGTTACCATGGTTAGGCTATATTATTTCCTGGTGTCTGGCAAGGACTTTAAGGCAAAATTGTACTGATTCATTAACTATAGCAATAGAGACGGGTATTCAAAATACCGGCATTGCAATATTTTTATTGAAAACATTGCCCCAACCTCAGGCTGATTTAACAATTGTTATTCCAGTAGCCGTTGATATAATGACCATGTTTCCGCTTCTAGGACTGTATATTTACAAAAAAGCCGTGGGTAACAGCCATGTAAAAGATGGCATTTTCATTGATGATCAGCAAAATATAACTCCTTGACAAAACAGAATTGGTATAAAATATCTCTAGCAATAAAAGCTTTTTATTAGAATTTTTTATTTATAAATTTATATACATACCGTCATTATTGTTAACATTAAAGTATGATTGTTTTGTTTTTTTCTCACAAAAACTTTCAGTTACTTGTTGCTTGCAAAACTTTTAATAAACATTGAGTAGTGGATGAATCTAATTTAAGCTTTTGAAGTTCTTTGATATAACTTATATAATTTACTTGGCGTTGATCAACTAAATTCATTAAATTTGGTGTGAGTTGATAATAAATAATCACGCCAACTAAACAGGCCACATCTTGCGCAGTAAGATGGGCAATAATATGAGGTTCAAAATCACGTGCACCTATAAACTGTCTTAAAGGAAGAGACAATTTCTGACGACAATTATCTATAAATGCCTCGAACTGTTCAATAAACGCCAATATCAACTCTTTGGAGAATAATATATGAGATTTTGAGGACACTTGCAAATACGAGCTGATCAATTTCAGTTGCCAAATGTCATTAAAGCTCAGTTTTTCCGTTTTCAAGTGCAAAACGTGCTAAAATTTTAAGAAAAATATTATTTACTTTATGTTAATTTAGTAACAACTTACATTGTAGATGGCTAAATAGATTGGTAAAACGTGCATTTTATCTTTTACAACTGCATTATAAAATAGCATTGTCAAATGCTGTTTCAGAGCCAATTCTGATGACAATGTATCGATTTCGTCTAAATGCAACAGTCGATCAGTAAATCCTATAACATAGGGCTCATGGGAAAACCTTTCTAGCGTTTTGGGATCTATTTCCCAGCACACATACTGTTCAGCTGTTAATGTCTGCGAGAAAAGACTTTTAAGACGATCAGGATCTTCAAGATGCGACAAGCAACCAGAACGTTTTTTAATCTCAATACAAGCAGAGTTTTCCAAAGCTTTACTGTGTACAAAGCACGAAAACGAAAACGATTAATTAAAAAGGCATTAAAAAAAACCACACATACACTAATTGATTCCAATTACGATCTTTTTCAAACGATACCGGCCAATAGTTGGGATCATCAACTACTACTTTCTGTAGGGTACTTAATTCAGGCAACATACAGGGGGCCATAGGTAGACGCCTTAATTCCTTTGAGCCAATTTCTAATACTGATATATTACATAAACACAACTTTCGCGTATCAATGTCGCGAGGCAAAAATAAACGAGGTTCAACAGCCAAAACATACAGATGGCGGAAAGCTTGAAGATGATACCTTAAGAGTAGAAAAAGAAAAAACGAAAACTGTTTTAAAAAATTCTACATTTAATAAAAGAAATAATATACCTGTTGTCGTTACTATGTGTTGGAAATTTCGGGAAAAGTGCACATACTAATGCTGCCACTGCTTCCGGAGTTTTGGCAAGAGTAAAGCGACCTGCACCCAAAAACAAGAAACCCAAGGCCATATGTATTGCCATATGGGAGCCATAAGTTACATGAGGGTGTTGTGTACCCATTCTAGAACGTAAATAACGTATAATACGTAGTATTTCTAAATCACCTGACCCCGCAAATACTAGAGATATGGCCAGCAAAATAACCATCAGACTGTTCTCTATAGTTGTGCGTCCAGCAAACTCTCCAACGTATTTGCCCGAAAAGCCTAAGAACAATTTAATAGCTCTTCTTAAGGTTTTGAAGGCAACAGGGTTTTCTATACCGGCATATTTTAAACCGATGCAAAAAGCTGCACCACTAATTATATTGCAATACGCCTGACTAAAATTAAAATTAGCAAAAACATAATTGTGATTATAATTTCTTTAACATTTTACGCAAATACAGACGTTATAGCTTCATGATCTATGTCCTCAGTGTCGTTTACTTGAGTCCCTTTTTTTACATCAAACCTAAGATTTGCAGGAAAGCGATTGTGCAGCCAAGCTTCATCCGGCTGAACATCACTCCACATTATAAGGCCATGGGCGATTGTGCGTAGTAACAGTAGATCGGGTCTAACAAGATCTAATAAGTAACGAGTATTTGGAGGATTCATCCATTCGGCAACTGCTTTGTTGTTGGTATTAAAGAACATAAGTCCAAGTGCCAGAGTAGCCCCAGGAGCTGTAACGTCTATATTAACCTGATCACCTTCACGCACTTGGAATGATGGTAATTTATATTTTTCTTTTTGAGAACCGGTCAATAAGCGTTTGTTTCCTCCCACCATGTAGTAATGTAAGGTATCGGGCAATTGAAGATCTCTCAAGCCTGCTGGAGATTCACCTTGTCCTAGAGTAACTAAACCTAAAGCCAAGCCAGCTGTCAAGGCATACGATTCTCTTTCAACACAATTTTCCATTTCTGGTCCAGGCGGTCGACCAACTTCCTGCAAAAGCACTTCGGCTATATGTCTTTTAGCTGTACCTTGATATAGCAAGCCAATGCCCATTAAAGATGCCACCTGTATGTTTTGTGGTATATCCAATTCTAATGCTGTGGCTGGCAACAAAGCCTCAATGTGAACACTTAACAGTTTAGTGGTAGTATTGTTCATGGTACCTCTATGTGTGGCCGATATGCCCAACAGCAAACCTACACTAGTCATTTCGTCACACTTCACCAAGTATTCATAAACACTCATAAACGACAGAGTTTTTAGGTGATTATTTAAACCCAAAGCCATTAGAAAACCAGCATGTTCGGTGGATATGTCTGCTTGCCCTTTTGGCTTGTTGTACACAATCCAAGTGGAGTCGACATCACGGGCATTGGGAGATATTTTTAGCCCAGCAGCAACACCATTATGAAATGTTGGCCATAAACTCATATTGGCAGGAAATTCTATTTGTTGCATTTCGATTGTAGCTCCTTTAGTTGGTTCCTTGCCAGTTAGGCACAGCTTTGGTATGGGCATTGACTCTGTTGGCGTTGGTATGGATGTTCTTAACGTAAACATCCCTCGGCCCAGTGGCAATGTCATCGTTCTAGTACACAAGGTAAATAATTGTTTTTCCTGTTCTTCTATAAATTCATGATCAGAAGTGCCCGGAGACTGAGTTATATCTATAATAACTGGTTCTGAAGACGTTAAAAGTCTTCGTACTTCTGTTATACGCATGTCATCTGGATAACGTAGACTCAACAGTTTGGTATCTATATTATCCATTCCATCATCTAATGCTCCTTCCATTTGTGATATGCCACTTTTAGAGGGTGGACAACGAGCCGATAATGAATCTTCTGTATCAATATTCATGTTTTGTAAATAATTTGAGCTTTTGTTAAGTGTTGAAAAATCACAATTCTGTAGTTTTGCATGGGCAACCAAGTCCGAACGTAAAATCAATTCATAAGTTTCAGGCGAACAGCCGATAGGAGGTTCTAATCTCGAATATTCTAAACACTCTGATATTATTAAATGTATAGCAACTGGTAAATGTTCTATATCCTTCCGAGTCATTTCTGCAGAAAAAAAGACAAATACATACTTGTACACATATATTAACTTACATAAAGTTTTTCTTACTCATATTGATTAACATTTGTATCACTTGTTCGGACAGTGTCACATTGGTGGATATAAATCTCTTTGGTCTTTTAGCAAAATATGATTGCACTGAATCGCTAAACTCCAAAGGTTTAATCCAATGTTTCATTCTTTGTGTACCATGCATTACGACTGATACCACCTACAATAAACAATTAGTTTTTTTTTTTTTAATTTAATTTAAATATAATTTAAAAACTACGTTATACCTGCAACACATTACGACTTAAGTCATTTACATTTTCCACATAGTTATAGGGTAAAGCGTCCTTTTTTCGTATTATACAGTCTAGCTGGTTAAAAACATTGGGAGCTGGAACTTGTAATAGTTCCTTATAAAACATTTGAGAACCATGCTGTTCCGTTAAGAGACAAGTTTTTGTGCAATTTTTAACCAGTAAAGGAAAGTCCAATGCATAATGAAATGTGTAACTTTGTAATTGCATATTAAAAGCCATCTGATGAAGAAACTGGAAAAGATAAGAGATAATAATTTGCTTTAGTCAAAGTATGGAAATAGTTAAAAAAAAAGAAGCTAATTTACCACAGCTAAAGGCAACAAATGTTGATGCATCGTGTTATCCAATTTGAAATCTTCATAAAGCAAATGAAAACAATAAAATATTGCCGGTATAGTTTTAAATAAACAAGCTGTTGTATCAATACTATTACACTGTGAATTATTGTCTTTTGTTTGCTTAATATCTGTTTTCTCCAAAATGGACAACATAAATTGCCAATCTTCTTCGGTACCCGAATGTATTTCATCATTTTTCTTTCTTTTCTTTGGCTCTTCAGCATTAAACGTTGTTGCAGTGTTGCTACTTAAATCATGCATTACACTCGAATAGCCCATTTGATCTAATAAAACATTACAAAATATTTCCCATTCTTGTTCAATAGAATAATCTTGAGAACCAGGACGATTACGGGTTCCGTACCATTTAGTAATTAATTGAATGTATTGATCTTTCTTTAGCACTTGTTTTAAAGCTTTAAAACAACGTGTTACGAATTTAGTTTCATTGATTAGTGGCAATGCAATGCGCAACATTTTTCCAGAGGAATATATCAATGTTAGGCGATTTACAGCGGGATCTCGGAGACCTATACAAATATTGCTGGATCTGAAACAAAAATTTAATTAATTTTAATTTTTTTTAGTTGGGGAATTCACTACACTAGAGTGGCAAATGTAGCTTAAATCAGTAAAATAGAAAAACTTCTATTATATTTTTCTAAAATTTTAATTAATTATTAATTACTTTTTATCACTATTTCGATGGGTTGGTTTAACTTCAATAATTTCTTTTATAGAATTTCCAAATGTTTTATGGTCTCTGCTGCTCTCTACGGACTATCCCGGATTAGATAGTCTAACGAGTCGACATGCTCGACCACTATCATGTCGACTCGTTAGACGTAAGAACAATCTGGCCCTCTTTAGATAGAAGCAGGGCGGCTGCACTACTGCAGTTACCGAGGGTTCGACCGCGTAACTTGTTGGCTGCGATCATTGGCATGGACATCGTGACAAATTCAAGGGGATCAGCGCACACTTTGGCCGACTGGCCTTACCTATCGGGCTATTCTCTGCATTTTTATCTCTATCTTTACACCCGCGGTTCTCTCTCTCCTTCTTTTCTCTTCATTTCATTTTCTATATCCTACTTTACTTTTCTCTCTCCCTTCTGACAGCAGGTAACACTAAGGGAACAATAAATGGACGCAGGTGGGCTGTGGCAACACGGCCGCCTGCCTAACCTAACCTTTAATATTTTAATTTATGTTTAAATAATTACATGTTGAGTTTTAATATTCAGCAAATTTGGAACTTTTTAAGAATACAAGTTTATTTTAAAACAAACGTTAAAAAACTTGATCGCTTGATGGAAACTCGCTTTTCCCATTTTATCTGGGCGGACGGCGTAAAATCTTGCAATGAAGATATGGAATTTGTTCTTTATGAGGTTCCAAATTTACAAATGTCAAAGACAAAATTACAAAACCAGAAGAATTATGTTCTTAATTCATAAACAGCAGTATATTGCTTGCAAATAAAATGCTTTTTAACTTACCTATTTGAAAATTGTGGTTGCAGGGGATGTACTGGTGAAAGCATATGTAACTCATCCTCAAATGTGCTGTCACCGGGCTTTTGTGCCGACGGTAAAAGACTGCTACGACGAGGAAAAGACGGAGATTTATTTTCAGTAACTTTAGATGTTGGGATATTGTTGTTGAGAGTATTTGGTATATGAACTTTGGTAACTAAAACGTTGCCAGTGTACAACACTAAACTGCCTGATGGATCGAGAACGGCTATCATGTTCATGCGCTTCCAGAAAGAAAAAACAAAATTAGTTTAAGCCTTAATAAAAGAGATATTGATTTTTAAAATGTACCTCTAAAGTGACAGCATCTTTTGCAACTATTGTCATCGGAATACTAGATATTTGCAAGTCTTTGCTTCCAAAGTTATTTAAAATGACCATTTGAAGTTTGCATAAACGAGGTAACAGATAACACAAAAATGTTTGCCCTACTAAATCGGTGTGTACAAATGCTTTTGTTGAAATTTCACAAAAATCACGATTGCTATTTAATCAATTATTTTGGATGTTAAAAAATCTGTTTTCTTAAAATAAATTTAACTTACTTTCCATACGTATTTTCAGTCCAAACATGCTCCAAACAAAGTTCGGGCACAATTGGTTTAGATGGTTGAGATTGACCGCATTTACGTATATCTTGAACAGATATAGAATGTTGACCTATAGTTGACTGCAGATTACTTAAAGGTGAAGCTGCAGCGGAACGGCTGTGAAATAATCATTTAGTTTTTTGTATTTTTAATTTATATTAAAAAATTACTTTAGGTTTGCAAATGTTCCACTTAGAGAATGACCACAGTTGAGAAATTTACTTATATGTGTAGAATAGTTTGATGCTGCCAAGCTAGTCCGTCCAATGTGGGTACTATTTTTAGGAGATACTTAATAACAACAAAATCATATCAGTTAATAATTTCTATTAAAACAATAAAAAACGCTTACCACCAAGAAATTTTACACCGCTTTGTGAGATACTAGACTGTCCAGCTGTAAATGGACCTATGGTACTGCCACCCTTATGCATACTAAGCTGGTGTCCGGTACTGCCTAATACGGTTTCATTTTGTGCACCTATAAACTGTATCTCTTCCGCAGAGGCTTTTCGTATTTTCGATATAAAATGCTTTCCGATTTTAGTATCATATAATAACAAAAGATCAGAATTTTCGTTGGAAAATATTATAGTATAATCATTTTCAATGAGATATGAAACTAGATTTGTTGCAGATTTGTTCAAAACTGGACAAATCTCGTCTAAAGGATGCGACAGAGAAAATAAACGCGGCATGCTAATAGTATGATTTTGTATAACTGTATTAGAAGCAACTTTTTCTAAAAGTATACCGAAACAAGTAGGCCAAACGTGAGATATTGGAAATTCTAAATTAGATAAAAAATCCTCGCCATCACTACAGTAGACGCGTAAAGATGTTTGATCTAAAATCACAAATAAATTTACATTCAATTTCATAAATTAAAGAAAAAACACACAAACCTATAAGGCAAATCGCAGTTTGTGTGTCGTCTTCCTCCTCCTTATTGTTGTTGTACCGCAGGGATGACTGTGTGAATGATTTATTACAGAAGAAAGCAAACTTTATGGGAGTCTCACAAGTGAAACATAAATTAGGCAAAATGCTACGCTCATCTGCTAAACCTGGGTATTTATCATAATATAACATTTTAACGTAATTATACAAGTCTAAATAATAATCGTGCCTACCTCTTGTCCATACAGCAGTATGTTTTTTTACATATAACTCTTCTTCGGAGTTTATTAAGAATTCGCTTACATATTCATGTGGCGCAGTAGTATAATTCAATTTCAAGTCTTTAGAATTGCCTTTTTGTGAGTTTTTATTCGAAGAAGATTTAGTTTTTATTTCAGACTTTTTTTCTTCCCATTTACATTCTTTATAAATCTCACGTATACACCAGAACTCATTGTGCTCCTCCTTACTGGAAATGTTAACATTTTGTAGACGTTGCAGTAAGATATTCTCTGAGGGAAAATGTAGATGTGGTTTAGTCTTCGTAGGACCAGGATGCTCATCGACCGCCGGTCTACCTCGTGGAATGTATTCCAAAGGAGGTTCTGATACGGCGATCATTACTTCTCCAATTTCATCCAGATTTGCAGAAATTGTTTCCTAAACATTCAACGATTAGCACAGCAATTTGTTTCTATGGAATATTAATTCCTTTGCTGCAGATTTTTAGTAAAATAATAATATAAAATCAAGAATTAAATTTCTGTGCCGGTATTTAATTCCCGGTGTTACTATTGTTAGTAAATAACTTCTTCGTTTTAAACAATAAAACACTTTAATCACACGAAGATGGTAACAAGTAAATGTAAATGTATGTCCCAGTCAGCGTTGCCGCTTTGGTCCAATCGGACCAAACTTGGTAGTTTTTCGTTTTTAAAAAACAATTTGGTAGTTTGGTTGGTTTGTTGCCTTTTTTTAAATTTTTGGTAGGTTTTCCTCCTGTAGCAATTTTTTAGCAGTAGTAAATTTTTTACCTTAAAAATGCAGAACATAAAATAAAAAAATGTAACTTTGAATTAAATAAACAAAGCTGTGAATAGTTTTACCACTGTTTTCAAAAACTGTTTTAGGTGTAATAAAAACATCTCTGCTTTTTTGCGTAAAGATGATTAAAGCTGTAGCCATCTCTGGTTTAAGAAACGCGAACAATATTATGAAATTGATGTTAACAATATTTTTGAGTAAAGGCTTATTTACAAGTGTTT
Source organism: Gymnosoma rotundatum (assembly GCA_916610165.2). Lineage (NCBI taxonomy): Eukaryota > Metazoa > Arthropoda > Insecta > Diptera > Tachinidae > Gymnosoma > Gymnosoma rotundatum. The sequence continues at coordinate 126,487,426 of OU744340.1, read as the reverse complement.
GTGTTAAAAAAATTAACAGGCAAAATGGAAAAGTAAGTAAACTTTTTTAACTGTATATATGTACCTATTAATTACATAAATATTTACTAATATTGCATGTAAAGAAACAGTAAAAAAAAAATTTAGAACCCAATGGTTGAGTGAATTTGATTGGCTCCAGGAAAGGGATGGGTGTTCATTCTGCATAGTATGCTCTAAAACTATTTTAAATCATAACATCCATCTTAAAAATCACCAAAAGACAAATTTCCACCTCAAGAGTTACGGAAAAAAACCAAGTGAGTATAACAGAGTTTATGTGCAAGAAACGAATTTTTAAATTTTTGGTAGGCTGTAAACGATTTTGGTAGGATTTTTGAAAATTATTGGTAGGAAGTCAATTTCTTGTGTGGCAACGCTGGTCCCAGTTTACATTAGACAATTTTTGTCGCTGCAATTCTTAGTTTATGGGCGAGAAGAGAGAGAGGAATTAAAGGTGGTACACATATGCGTGTACTCTTGCAATTCGTTTCGTCTCCTCATTCGTTTTCAAATATGAAGTTAGCACATGTATACATACATACGTGTGTACTTCTATAAAAATTGCTGCAATAAAAATTGTACAATGTAGAAGCAAATGCGAAAACGAGAAAAATTGCAAAGACAAAAATTGTCCAATCTAAACTGGCACTATGTAATTAATAATTGGCAGGGATGGAACAAGTCCAGTTTACGGGCAAATCTCCAAAAGAAAAAAAGTTGCCTACGGTATGTAAAATGTAATTCTAAGCAAAAAATGAAAAGTGAAAAATTTGGCGCCAACCCTTACTTCAGGAGTTACTGGCCCCGAAGTTTTTATGTTTAACATGACATATATCAATTATTGGATATTATTGAAAAGGTAATTGAAGAGGATATTTAATTAAACTGGAAAAAGGTAAATAAAATATGAAAATCTGCTAAAGACCAAAAAACGTTTTTTTTTTATTTAAAAGTAAAAATTTTTCCCTCTTGGTATGATCAACATCGGCTTCGCTTTCTAAAGATTTTCTGCGTAGCCGGCCTTCAGCCAAATGTAAATATTTTCTCCACTATGGTATGACCAACACCAGCCTTGCATTATAAAGATTTCCAAGATAAATAAACTAAGCAAATTAAGATATATTAACAAGCAAAGCGTCATTCTATGTATAGGATTACAGATTTTCAAGGGCCAAGTGGCCTAGAATAAGCAAACAGATATTCAGATCTTCCTTATTAAAAAGGAAAACATTACGTCTTGTACAAGGTGAATCAATTACCAGGTTGCATCGTAGGCGAATTCATTCAATTTCGCCGCTACTACTGTCTGTAAGACTACATACATAAAAAAAACCTGTATATAATTTTTATATATGTAGTATGACAGTAATGTTAGCAGCAAAAAATAATTAATTCCATATGAATGTTTTTTTGACCTTTTTAGTTAATTTTTGTTTTCTAATTTTTTAAGCACTAGAAAATTTAATTTTTGTTTCCTGATGATGCCACCAAAAGGTGTGGCGAAATATTGAAAATATAAATAAACATTTGTTATTATTTATAAACTGACCTAGTGCTTAAAAAATTAGAAAACAAAAATAATTAATTCCCCTTGTTCTTGATAAAAAATAATTCCTATTAAATGATTTACACTTAGCAACAATCTGGCAACTTATAAAAGAATCAAAACAATGAGATTTTGTATCACAAACAAAAAAAAAATGTTCTCATAAATAAAAACAGTCTGAAAGAAAACGTCAAACTTGTAAGAATATAACATTTTGGATACGGTGGATGCGAAAGTGAAAATACGCATTTAATAGCAGAAATATATTGTTTGATAAATACAATTAATAACATAATTTATTATTTTTTATTTATTGAAATTACTTCCGCGATGATAAAGTACAAAAGCTATTTAAATGTTAAAAGTAATTGAAAATTTCTAAAAGAAAGTGTCGTCATTAGTGAAAGTGCGAAGTGATTATATATTTTTGTATAATATTTTACAAATCAAGAATATCTTGTTCGAGGTCATTTGAAAATGAAAAAAGAAATTTCGTTAAAATTTTGTGTTCATGTAACAACTTGTTGACCCCCATTTCAAACTCAATAAAGAAAACCTAATAAAGTTAACCAGAAAATTATTGATTTGTTCAAAAATAGTTGTATCAATATTTTGTAACTGGAAAAAATTAACCACCCCCTCCCACCTACTTAAAGCAAAATGAAAAAGTGTTTGTAAAAATGTTGGAACTTCATGTGAAAAACAAAATGTGATTTTAATTAATCCAATCTAAATATTCATTTTTATTCATTCATTTGTATTCAAGTTGTAAAGGCAATAGGTGTATGTGTTTGACATCTATCTACTGGATGTGTGTATATCAATTTTTGAATCCGCTTAAGGCAAAGTTACGCTAAGTAGGAATAGAAAAATGCCAAAAAGTGATTTCGATTTTCCGAAACGTCCTCTATTCCCCTTGAATCCTATTGGTACTACGACGAACACTAATGGAACACATAACTCTTCATACAAAAGCACACCGCACGGCATTTCATCAACAAATGGCCCAATATCAACCGGCAAACATATGTTATTTTATGCTTCAAGGGTGTTAAGTGTTATACAACTTAATTGGAAAATATTTACATCCGCCTTGGCAGTGACATTGTTGGCCATTACTTGGTTCTATCCAGTCTTCTTTTTATTTCTACTCTTTGTTATTTATTCTCTACTTCTAGTGATGGTCGGTAAGTTTACTAAAAATATTTTTCACTACATTCTTTAAAGGCTATTTCTGTCCGTCTGCATTAAATTGACGCCCTCTTCATGTGTGTTCAAATCGTATCTCTAATATAAAGTTTTATTCCATTTTAAAATGTCTCATTCCAACATTGCGTATGTTTGTAAAATTATTCTTAAAAATGTAATTAAATTAAGTAAAAAATTGATAATAATTATTATTATTTTGCATACACATTCCGTTAATTTGAAATAAATTTTTATCAACATATTGTTTTTCTTTTGCCTTTTAAACATATTTATGATTATTGCGCTTTGCAAATTGGAAAACTTAAGATTATTAACAATTTATTTTAGCTGTGGCTGGCACTGTTTACATTCATTATCTATTTACAACAAAGGAACCACCAAAACCATCTCGAGAACCATTGAATGTTCTATACAATGTTACAAAGTAAGTGCAATAAAACTATATGTGAAGGTAAATTTGAAAATTTATAACCCTAGCCACATTCTGGTACGATAACATAGCTATGTTAATTACTTAACATAACCAATGTTAATACAAAAAATCTAATAGGTATAAGAGTTTCCGGACGATATTTAAATAAATTAAAAGTGAATGGAAAAAAGTTTATTGAAAACGACTTTTAGCAGTGTCTTTATTAATCTCCACTAGTCATATATATTAACATTGTTTTTTTTTTAAGAAATTATAGAAGTTTTTCCAAAAACACCACATTTGAAAATTTAAAAATAGACTTTGGTCCCTTTCTCGAAATTGAAAGAGAGTGGGCGAGAAAATTATAAAAAATGCTTATAGTAGTGTCTTTATTAAACCCCAATAGTCAATTATATTAAGATTACGCTTTTTAAGAAATTATGGAGGTTTTCCATAGACACCACATTTGAAATTTTAAAATGTACTTTGGTCCTTTTTTTGAAAATGAACGACAGTGGGCGAAAAAAATTATTGGAGATCATTTATAGTAGTGTCTTTATTACATTCCACTATTCAAATATATTAATATCATGTTTTTTAAGAAATTATAAAAAAACACTGCTTTTGAAATATAAAAGAGGACTTTGGTAATTTCTCGAAAATGAATGAGAGTGGAGAAACTTCTGGTAGTGTCGTTTTAAACTTTACTAGTCAAATATATTAACATTTTATTTGTTAAGAAATTATAGAGGTGTTTCAAAAAACACCACTTTTAAAATTTGAAAAATGGCAATGGTCCTTTTCTCGAAAATGAACGAAAGTTTGCAAAAAAAAAAAAAAAATGATTGGAGAAGACTTCTAGTAGTGTCTTTATTAAACCCAAATAGTCAAATATATTAACATTTTGTTTTTGAAGAATTTATAGAGGTTTTTCCATACACACCACTTTTAAATTTTAAAAAGTACTTTGGTCCTTTTTTTTGGAAATGAACGAGAGTAGGTAAAAAATTATTGGAGATCATTTCTGGTAGTGTCTTTATTACACTCCACTAATCAAATATATTAATATCATGAAATTATAGAGGTTTTTGCAAAAACACTTTTAAAATTTAAAAAAGGAATTTGATCCTTTACTCGAAAATGAACGAAAGTTGGCAGTATTACCAGTTCAGCGTTTTCGATCCTAAATGGTAATTTTACACTGTAGTATTTTTAAAATTTTTGATAGAAAAACTTTGGTAACACTTCATTTACAATTGATTATTACTATTTAAGTCTATTAAAACGATTATCCTTTAAGGGCGGTTTACATGATCACAGAAGTCTTACGACATGTCAAATTCTTGTGCAGAATAGTACCAGTGGGATCGTCTAAACAAAACAACTAATGAATCTGCACAAATTGAGAGAAAATACGGATGAAAATTTGACAGTTGTATGGCTCTCTTTGTTTTTTGGAAATTTTCAAAAGACAAGTACGAATCATTAGATCAGGGATGTATTTTTCTGCAAAAAGCTATTTTAGTTTTGGTGTGTTTTACCCATACCAATTGTGTAAACTCAAAAATAATCTGTCGTAAGATGTTTACTCTCAGTTTTACCGTCTAAACCCCCCTTTAATAATATAAAGTGTATAGTGCAAACTTTCTGTTAGCATTTTTAATGTAAGTAAAAAGAGAAGCGTTATCTGTTTGCATTTAGATAAACGTTGATTATTCTATTATCACTTTTAATGTAATGCATATAGAAAAATAATTATCAAACACGATAAATTGTCCTGTAGTGCAATTCAATAACTTTAAACAATACGATAATAGTTAAATTTGTCGACGTTTTCTGTTGTTTGCAATAACGATTAAGTGATTCACTAACTTCAGCTTAACCATAATAGACGTAACTTGAAATTGAGAGGCATCACCGTCAGCAATTAAACAAAAAACATGGCACTTGTCAATTTACACACATGAATACGTATTTTCCAATATGCATGTATGGAATATAACAATGCGATGAACTCTTCCTAAATACAGTCAAACATATGTTTATGTGCAATTTTTTTAAACAAGAAATTTATTTTTGAAATAATTTTTAGTGTTCGTATATCTACAAGTATGTTTAATACAATTAAAATGAAAACAAACTGCATTTTTATTTTGTGTTTATATGTATATATACGTTCTTATGATTATGCTTATATCTATATGTACAGTTTTACGTTATTTATTTTGTCGACAGACTTAACAACGAAAAAAAAAACAGTTGCTTTTTTAACGATAAGCACATGTTTAACTATATATCAGCTTGTTTTAAGCAATAGCGAATATCGTTAAAAGCGTTACTGAACAACAAAATCGATAATTTTGTTGTTTAGTCAGTTTAACAAACCGGTAATCGTTAAAAAAACGTAATGAATCTCACTACTAGTCCGCTATTAAAGATATAAAAATGATAATAGGATGAAACAAATGGCAAGTGAATGTACTCGAGTTACAAAAAACTCTCCAGTACAATAATTGATTCATGTTATAACAAACAAGATAGGAACAAGCAAAATAGCAGATTATGAGATTATAAATATTAAAGTGCAATGGAGCTGACCAATAACATAAAATACCAGGAGAACAGTGGCCATTCATCAAATTGAAGTTTTAATTGATGACGGTTTTAAAATACTATAAGAAAATTTACAAATAAAAAAATGTGTAATGAAAGCAGCGTTATTAGTAAATGGTTTAATAATGAACTAGAAAATTTAAAGATAGAAAATATTTTAAGGTATTTACAGGCAAAAACTAGGAAACTCAAATCAATAGTAGACAAGATATAAAATAATAAGAAACCAGTACAAAGTGAGAAGAACAAATATATAAATAGTAAAATTAGTGATGCGGTAATCAAAAACAAATATAGAGTCAGTTAAAAAAATCTAGTCCTTGGCGAAAATAAGTCTGCGATAAAAACTGTGATAGTTGACCAAGACGAATACAATAAAAGTTAAGCTAACCAATTTCATAAACATTTTGAGAAGTACATATTGTTAAAGACAATTAATCACCCCTATTCTGCATTTCGATTCGAATCGAAATTTTCTCCGTCTAGCAACTTTGGTATTCTGCGTTTCGATTCCGCTCAGTTTCTTTCGATTGTATGTATTCTGCATTACGATCGGAGCTCCGTTTTTCTCCGTTGTTTTTTTGTTAACGGAGGGGTTTTCTTTATTTGTATTTTTTAGTTAAAAAGTTAAAAATTGAAAAAATAGTAAATAGAAAATGAGATAAAATGTTCAGACACGATTAAAAAAACAATTAAAATTATTTTTAATTATTTTATTTAATTAAATTAATTTTTTTTTAATTGTTGATTTTTGTATTACAAGTCAAAAACAATAACACCAGAACAGTATGAAAAACTGGCAAATATAATGGCATCTACAGCAGACATCACAAAATTAAAATCTGCTCCAACTCCGCTTTGGTAGCTACCTTCTGCAAAAAATCCTAAAGCGACCACAACTCGGTCAAGCGGTGAAGAAAAAGCCAAAGAATTTGTCTGCAGCTCATGAGAAAAAATGTCTAAAACATATTTGAACGCGTCTTTGTTTAAACGAAATTTCTTTTTAAATCTGTAAAATAAAATTATTTTACAATATCATAACATTTTACTTTTACAAATGGATTGGAACTGTTTTTTTTTTCTTTCCATGTTTAATAACAACACTTTTAATTATATACCTTTATCTTCACAAGATTCTTTGCACTGAAATATATTTATGAACAACTAATTTTTATTTTGTTTATACATTTTTTATTTAATTTAATTATTTGTTTATTAAATTTCATCAAGAATTTATTTTTAATTAGGAATACATACAACTTTTTGTATTAAATTTGACATTTGTTTACAAAAAAGATAGCAAACTTGCTTATTTTGCTATTTCATTTCCACATTCCACAGTGATGTTATTAATTGTGTAAACATTGTTGTCTTCTTCTTTTTCTTTCGATTCCGTTTTTCTGCAGAATACCAATTTTCGATCGCAACGGAACTGAATGCGGAGACTTAAGGCAGAATTAGCCGACCGTTGAAATCGTAGATGTAATGTAAATGTAGCTGTACAGTAAATGTAGTTGTGCTTATAGAATGTGTAAAAACGTGTCATGTGTTTTTGACATAAGCAAAAATTAAATAAAACTGTGTTGTGTTTTGTATTATTTTTTATTTTGTGTATGCTTTTAAATTATAATGGATTCCGAAGATTTGTTTATTAGTTTAAACTTCTTGCGTTTATGTCATTTTTTCTGCATTCTAATATCCTGGAGAATGTTCATTGTACAGGCATTCATTCGCCTAAACAAGAATCATTAATTTTTTGTCATCCATTATTTTTTTTTCTATATTTTAGTTTATAAATAAATAATAACACACAGCTGTTCAAACCAATGATGGCCACTGTGCAATTTTGTTTAAAAAGTACGTAAATATTTCAATCGTACTAAAAATAATATATTATTGTTATAATGAAAAATATAACATTTGCATTAATTATGCTCAGCCTAACAATTACACCAAACATTGCATGTATAACATATTTAATTTTGAAAAGAAAACTTCACAATTTATTTTAAATTATATTGTGTGTGATAGAATTTAATAACTAAAAGTTTAAGTAAAAAATAACAAATAAGTACTTGAAAAGGGATATTGTACTACACTTCAATTTATGATAGTATTTACCATCACTGGCTACATCTGTCACGTAACCTTGTATTGAAATTCTATTTTCAGCAGGTTCAAACGTTACAGCTAAGTGACATTTCAGTCGGCTAAGCATTTGCATTGCTTTTCGTATAACAAAAATGATCAGCTGACACGTCTACATTTACATTTCTACATTTACGGTCGGCTAAATGTACCTTTAATCGAAACGCAGAATAGGGGTGAATAAATATTGTTACGTTTTTCTCTTTTTCTAACAAACGTACGGATTCTTTCGAATGCAAACACCACTGTGGCTCATTATAAATTCTGTATTCTTTACTTTATGGCTTTCTCTGGCTATACTTCTTGATCCTACTGGTCTCGTATTTACTAAACATGCGTTATTATTACAAACGCAGCCATCCACGCTACACTACTGTGTTACTCCGGCGAGACATGAACTACTCGATGCCTTGTTTAGTAACCTTAACCATCCACAGACATCTCTACTACTCCTTTTATCTAAGCCAGTCATCTCCTTTTAATCCAATAGCCACAACACACATCTGCCATGCACTGTTGTTATGCTGTTACACTTCCCTGTGCTAACCGCCATCGTTCTTACTACTTTTTATTGTGAAGGGCTTCTTCTTCTCTTATATTAAATTGGACGTCTCCACCAAATTATCTGCCACGGCTTTACACAATAATTGTCGTTTGCCTCTTGGGAGATTTGTACTGCTGCTTCTTAATTTTTAATTGCATTACAATAATTATTATTTTCCGTTGTACGCATGTCCGAAGGCGGGATCGAACTCACGATCTTCTGCTTTATACCACGCAACTCACCAACGGAACCATCGAGGTTGCTCAGCTTTTATTAGCTAATTGTGGTATTATTCTATACACACCATTAGTGGAAGTAACTTTTTTACCACTCTCATACTGTTAACAATAACAGGGGTTGCCAGATCTTACTTATGTAACAATATACTTTAATCGTGCTTGATTGCAAAATGAAATGTATTACTGTGGGGAGACCACATCCATATGGTCATTTCGCTACTGCTCATATAGCTCATCATTTCAAATTAATTTTTTGTGTTACTTTTTAAAATTTAAAGTTCTATCGGGCTTAAAATAATATAATTTTATATTTTTAATGAATAATTATTTGATTTAAATTTTTACAGAAACAGTTTATTCGATTTGCCAAACCCCATTAAGAATGCCAGCAATTTACCTTTAATATTTGGAAAAACAGTAGATTTACAAATACAACAAATAATTGAATATGTTTTAAGAGACTTTATGACGCCTTGGCTGGGGTAAGTTGTAGAAAACATATGTATGTAACATTTGTTAACTTAAAAAAAATATAAATAAAATTGCAGTCATGTGGTCACAAAACCCAAATTAATAAACGACATTGTTAGGGAGGATTTTTGGAATGCTATAGACAAAATGCATGAAAGAGCTAAAAAAATGGATGCATCGAAAATAATAGCTGTAGATATGGTTAATAGGATAACAGTACATTTAGAAAAAATACGCATAGCAGAAGCAAGATCGTAAGTTTTAATTTCTGTTTTTTTTTTTGCTTAATGGAAAATCAAGAATTTTTTTAAATATAAATTCTTTCTCGTAGTGCTGAAACAAATAATCCACCTGTTTTTTCTACCAACTCATATCTTGTGGATGACGAGAAGGAATTAGAATTTTTACGAAAGTTGTGTGAAATAATGATTATACTTCTACTACCGCGAGGCTATTCATTGCCACCTCTTAAAGTTTTATTAAGTGAAATATTGTCATATAAAAGTAAGTTAAACTAATCAAACTTTGCATGTGTTTGTATATTCATGTAACCAATTTCTTTTTTATTTTTCCTGAAAGTATTTTTCCCCATGATTAAAATGCTCACTTCACCTGATTATATTAATCAAAAAGTTGTTCAAAATATTGAGAGTCGTTTGGCGGCAGCTGCCATTAGCAAAAGAAGTTACGAATATGCCGCTAGTTTTGAAGATTTTCTCAAAATCATTAACAATTGTGGCAATCTAGAGGAATTGTCATTAATACGTAAAAGTATTGTTAATGATTTAATGCATGCCACTACTGTACAAAATTTACAACGTGCCAAGGGTATAGATCCGGATAATGATCACGATCATAATCTTTCAAAGTCGGATGTTGCGGCTGCTGTTAGACTTAAACGTTACATTCAGCAATTAACATTTGCCAAGGCACAGTGTGAAAAAAGTCTTGAAAAATACGGTTGGAATGGCAATTATTCCAGTGATGTTGATTTAAATCTAATCGAAATACTTAGCACTACGGTGGGCAGGAGATATTTAACATTATTTTTGGAACCTTTAAAGGCCAGTGCTTTGGTGGGATTTTACATGGCAGTCGAGGAAATGAAACATGCACCGAAATCATCAGCTCATCAATTGGGTACCGAAATATTTTACACTTACATTAGAGTTCCCAAATCGGAGATACAATTTGATAAACATGAACGTAAATTAATAGAGACATTTCTGTTGGGAGATTCGGGACCCGAAATTTTCTATGACTTGCAAAAACAAATACTTAAAACGTTAGAAGAAAAATACTATCCCTCCTTTGTGTTAAGCGACCACTATCGTTTGCTTAAGGAAGCTCTCGATGCCGAAGACTATAAAGATCCCACCTTATTAATATGCTCCGTAAATGATGGTCCTGATGAGCCAACATCCATATTGGATGGGGGAGCAGAAGGCACATCGGTTGCCACCATAGATGTAGCTACTCACACTTCATATGCTCGCCAGAAACTGGAACAAATACAGGAAAGAATAGATAAGAAAAATCAAGCCTTGGATGCTTTAAAATATTCTGTGAAATCAGATTCAAAGGTTTTACAAATTTTGGAAAAAGAAATGGATTGGCTGAAAAATGTAAAACGGCAAACGGAAGCACATTTAAGGCGAACAGATGCTTGGACAGAACATTTGGGTAAATGGAAGGCAACGATACAGAGTGTGGAGGTATTATCTAAATTAAGATTTTCGAAAACATTTTCTCTAATGTTGTTTTATTTTTTGTTTTTAGATATCAGATGAAAAAGAATCCTTGCAGTTTATGATTCTAGTGCATGTGGATGAAGACATAAACGCTCCCGCATCATATAAAACAACAGGTGGCAAGGTCGAGGCCAGAACGGGTAGTATATCAAGTGGCTGGGTAGTAATGAGGTCATTAAATCAAGTCCATGTAAGTATATAAAAACTATTATTTTTGATTATTTTTCTTAAAGCATTTTAAGTTTACTAAAAAAAACATGACATGGACCGACCAAGATAGACTCTCAGAACTTTAAGACAATCATTTTTAGTATTATTTTGTTTTTATAACAAATGAATAAAAATAGGGAAAAAATAATTTGGGTTGCTTGTGGACTTTGTCTAATCAAATTAGTAATGATGTGAATACTCTTCGTATTCTTATATACAAAGTTAGTTGGTTAAATAGATGATGTTTACAATGTACACAATAGACATGTGCCCGGTAGTTCGTTTCAGTGACCGGTCTTTTTCGATCAAATATCAAAGACTGATTCGTTCCTTCAATTCGTTCAATCGGTCGATTTGAACGAAAGGAGCCGGTTAAATATTTGGCTCATTTCGTTCAATTAAGTCACCCGTACACTATTGAACGAAAAGACCGGATTTAAATGACCGGATCATTCCATTCACTTGATTGATTCGGTCAATTTAACCCGTTCGTTCACGAACGACATAGCTCTAGTTCACAACCTAAATTAGATAAATGTGAAGAAAGCTTATGATAAATGTAGCTATCTGCTGGTGTCTAATTTTCCTGTTTTCTTTGGAAAACGTCCGCACACATTTGTAATATAATAATGAGCCAAAATCAATTTTAATTCATTTGTTATAATATTAAACAGTTTAACTAATAATTTCATAAAAATTAAAACTTTTTTTATATAAAAATAAAAATTTTTTATATAAAAATTAAATTTTTTTTATATAAAAATTTTCTAATTTAATTTTTATTCCCAGGAATTACAAAGAAAACTAAGACATGTTAGTGCCAATTTAAAATCCTTCGATTTGCCAACAAACTTTAAATTTTTCTTTTTGAAAAATGATAAAAGCGCCTTGGAAAAAGCCAAACAACAAATTCAAAGGTTTTTAAATGTGAGTAATTATTTATTATTTTTATTTTTGTTGCATATTTTTGGATTTATATTTATTTGTTGTTTTTTTTTAGATAATTTTAGAGGATGATCATTTAAATGGCAGTGAAGCTATTTATACATTTCTCAGTCCTAGTTCAGATCATTTAAAACAAATTTTACCCTCACCGAAAAAATCGAAATTCTCTCTTTCGACACTTTTCAAAACAGAAGCGGTTAAAGGTTCTGAATTCTTGGGAAAACCTTCAGATCCATTTTGGGGCTTGCAACGAGATGATGAAGATATATCGAATTATTTGGAGGGTGATACAGCATCTGACAGTAAACTGTTGACGGATCTTGATTGTAAGGACTCAATAGCTGAACCTTTATATGCGCTAATGGGTGAAATATTTGATATGGGTGGCGTTTTTAAATGGCTGCGTAAAAGTGTTATATCCTTTGTGCAAATAACATATGGGCGGACAATTAATAGGTGAGTGTATAAAGAAGGAAAAAAATGCTCCCCTACACGTCCTTTAATAAAACTGAAAAATGCTATACGGCAGTGTCTGTAACAATAGGAATGTAATGGTCCCAACTTTAACTTTATGGTATCTTAAAATTTTTTTAATTTTACTGATTTTAGAAAATGTTTAACAACTTTTATAGAAATTTGAAATATTTTTGCAAAAGCAGATACAGAATACAGAAAAACAAGTATAAAAAATGATTAGATTAAGCCTGCCAGATCATTCCGTATTAGAAGAATTTGACGTTTTTACTCGCCTATAAATAAGAATCGCATTTGCAAGAGAACTTGTATATTTTAAAAAGTAGATATTTATAGGGATTAACATCCATGATACATTTTTTCAACATTTTGAACTGGAAAGGAAATAGAATGAGTAGAAAATAAATCCAATCAAACCCCAGGCACTAGTAATGAAATACTTTTATATGAACTTTTTGAAAATTCGACTTTTTATAACATTTTATAAAAATATAAGATCGATATGTATTTCATTTTAGACAAATCCGGGAATCCATTTCTTATTTATTTGAAGAGTCCATGCTGCACTATTATTTTTCGGCGATACTAAAATCATTTTGGCCTGGTGGTGTTTTGGCTTCTGCTTATCCTGTACGTTCGGATGATATGAAAGAAATGACTACAAATGCTGCAAAGGCACTATTAATGGACAATATACCAGAAGTTTTATGTAATCTTGTTGGAGCACAGGCGGCCAAACGTGGTGTTTTAAAAGTTTTTGATGCTTTACAAAATCCTATCTACAACAAACAACTTTTTTATGTAAGTCTATTTATTGCAATAAATTTTATAATTTGTTTTATTTATTTATTTTTTTTTGGATTTCATTTATAGGAATTATTAGAGATACTGATGATTGAATTTTTCCCCGAAATAAAACAACTTAAAATTCATACTCATTCAACCTTAACTACAGCAAGTACTACTGGTATCGCTAATAAATTGCAAAGTAATAATCATAATGATAAATAGCAACAACGATAACTCAATTATTAAACTCACAGTAGTGGCGGCCGTGTTGAACAACAATGTTATTCAAACCACCATTCACCATCTACACAAGGGCAAATAATAATTCATTAACTATCAGGTGCTTTATCATTAAAAATACCTAAAACAAAAACGAAAAAAAAATTATTGACATTGCGAAAAAATGAGATTTATTCAGTTGTTAAATTTTAAAAATTATTTTTATTCAAATTTTAACTACAATTTTTTTTAATTTGTCAAAGAACTACATATATCAAGGCATAGGCATTCTGCATTCAATAAATTAGAGAAAATGTTTGTTGGTTCGGCGAATAAATTAAAAGGTGGTAGCGATGGCGAATTCATTGATTTTCGCCGGTAGCCTAACTGTCAAACTCCATATATAAACAAATCTGTATACTATTCTTTTTATATGTAGTTCGACATTCGCGCTTACGGCGAAAAGTAGTGAATTCGCCCTAGCTACCACCAAGGCGTAACCGAGGCAAATTTATTACCAAGTAAAATCAGTAGCGCGTCCCTGCAAGAAATAAGTGAGCGAAACTTACACATACGCAATTTTGTACTAACACATTTGCAATAATTTTATACTGAAACGGCGTTGCCGTTGTTCTACCTTTGGTGTAAATTTTTTTTTCTAATTAAATATAAGTTTCATCTTGTCTTTATATGCACTTGATTAGCAAAGTTGAAAATGCAGCTTTTAAATTTTTTTAATAAATCTATTTTAAAGATCAAAAAAATATGCATTATATTTTTTGTAAAAAAGTCACTGGCAACGCTGTGTGCAACAGACATCAACTTTGATCTACGCAATGGCGATGGCGAATTCATTTATTTTCGCCGGAACCCTTAATGCCAAACTCTATATATAAAATATATATATATATCTTTTTTTTATCGGTGTTGACATTTGGCTTTTACGGCGAAAGTTAATAAATTCGCCATCGCGACCATCTAGTATTGATACGTCTTATTAGTGAGTTTATATAGTTTGACCATACAGCACAAATTAATAAATTCGTCATTGCTGTCGCTTGTAACAGAAATTATCTTAATTTAATATCTGGGGTCTGACATTTAACGATTTTAATGCAAGAAAAAGCCATTTTCTGCTTTAATACTACACGACCTGTTTTAAATTTAAATAAAATCAGAAATTTAATTGTTTTTAACATTTTTAAAGATTTTCGTGACAAAACATTTTGCTTGAATTTTGTGAAACAAAACTAAACGTATTATGAATAATAAGTCCTTTGACTACTTATTTTATATATAGTGCCATAGCGTAGATACAAAATGCAATTAAAAAATTTTGATTTTTTTTTCTGCTGTCAGATTAATTACCATATGATTTTGCTTTAAAACACATCAACGAAAATCTACCACAAGTATTCTAGAGGAAAGGGAGTTTAAGCAACATTATTGAGCTTGCTCATGTGTATTAAAATAAAATGTAAAGAAAAACATAAAAAAACATTTGGTGTGTTTGTAAACTTTTCTTGTTACAACTATTCAGTAAGACTCAAGTTAATAGAAAATAAACCCAACTTAATTCAACATAAAATATCCATAAGACAAGATGAAAATCAATTAAAAAAAACTTGCAATTTACGAGGGCAGAGCAAAAAAATGATAAAACTTTTAGCGAAGTGAATCATATAATATATTTAAAGACAAAGTTAAATTGCTGCGTATTGGATTTTCCTTAGGAATAATTTGTTTTTTATAGTAATTTTCTCTTTTTGCTTGTAAATTGGATGTAAAATTGTTTTATATTTATTAAGATATATTTTACTTTGGTTCACACTAACCAAATATTTATTTTGCTAACTGTGCTGACTTTGTTTTATATTTATTTCTTTTTTTAAAAACAGCTGATTGCCGCCTTTTGGTTTAAAAAAGAATCTGGGCAAAATACGAAATGGGATCTAACTTCTGACAGTTTTGGTCTAAAATAAAGATTTTTAAGAACCATAGTTTCTTTATCAAAAATTCAAAAAAAAAAAAAATGTTTTTCATGTAAAGTTTCACTTTGACGACGAGTATTGCAGAGTAGACACCACTTTTTTGGTTTGAAAATTTGTATCTCTGTGCTATTGGAAAACATAAGAAAATAGTTTACAAGTACTGGAACCAGTGTAAGAAGACAAGCAAAACGTTTCGCAAATATCATACAAAGCCATAAACCTTTTAGGTGCAAAGTCACCCATACATTCTCATTTAAAGCACAGTCTCTGGATGGCGACCTCTTATTTTGAAACAGCGCAAAAATTTTCACAATTTTTTCTCATTGCTTGTCTTCTGGCTTTTGTTTCTCTTACTGCAAAGAAGAAAACAAAACGAAACTAAACGTTTCGTATTTTTTGTATTCGTACTCTGATTGAAAGGTTCAAAGTCAATGTTTAGACCAATTAAAAGGCAAAAAAAATAACTTCTTTTGATTACCTTCGGATGGTTATAAAATTCTTGAAATTTTATGTTTTTTATTTTCTTAGTTAAATGAGTCAACGAATTTCTCATTAAAAAAAAAAAAAAAAACAAAAATGTTAATGTTACGTTATTTTGCTGTTAATGTTATTAAAATTTAAAATTTTTAATTTCAGTTGTAAAGTTTCAAGGATAAAACTAACAAACAGCAATCTCTGTTGCGACAATAGTGACACTAAAATGTAAAATATAAGATAAGACTCAGTTATTTTAAGATCGAGTAATCTCCAAAAAAAGTTGATAATTATCGACTTTTGTTATTATGAAGTCAATTCAAAAGGTTTATGTAATTTAATTTTTTTTTATTTAGTTGTATTTTTAAATTAATTTTTATAATACTTCTTAAGTTTTCAATTAATATCTGTAATTTTTATGAAATTTGACAGTGGTTGTTCTTTTTAAGTTTATCTTTATTGTTTTTAAAT
This sequence comes from Gymnosoma rotundatum, assembly GCA_916610165.2. NCBI lineage: Eukaryota > Metazoa > Arthropoda > Insecta > Diptera > Tachinidae > Gymnosoma > Gymnosoma rotundatum. Next base: position 126,470,899 of record OU744340.1, on the reverse strand, counting down.
TTAAAGATTTCACTCAACGTTTTGCATTAATAATTGTTTTGTAGGAAACTTTTAGAACTTTAAAAATGGATTGCTCTTAAATTTATTCAGTTAAGTTTGTATTAATTAAAAAAACGAAATCAATAAATATTACAGTATTAAAACACAATTTTAAAAGTTAAGTGTAGAAAGAAATAGTGAAACATTCCAAAGAATTTGTTATTTATGTACGGAAGAGAAAATAATTAGTCACAATTTTAAATTACAAATACAAAACCAATCTATAAAATATTATATAAAATAAAAACAGCAACTACAAAAAAAAATAAAAAAAAAAATCTAAGGACTAATTTTACTTGTCTTTTTAAGGAATTTTAAATCATTTAGTAACTAGACATGACACAGATTTTATTTTGCTGTTGGTAAAAGTTTTATTTTTGTATCAAAGATTTAGCAATTTTAAACATATTTGCATTTTTTAAATTCTTATGTTGAAAAAAAAATATTAAATATCCACTACGAATGGTTTATAGTTTTTTTTTTTTAATTTGCTATTTCTAAAACTTTTTTTTACAAGTCTTACAGAACGAATTTCTTCCTTTGATATATGTATGTGTCCTTTGAAAATGCAACAATGCTCTTAGCTTAAGGGTTTTATCACACTGTTTGAGATTTTTTATTTTATTTTACATTAAGCGGAGGTCCAATGTGTTGCGAGCAAGAAACGAGGGGCAATGCTGCATGAAGAAATGGCAATCTAAAGTGTACCACATTTTCATATGAAATTAACGTTTAAGGCTAATCGCATAGAGAAAAATCATAAAAAATCATAAACTATTTTAAAACATATTGAGCCCTGTAACAATAAATCTTTAATTTCTTCTATATCACAGAAGCCATTTCAAAATATTTACAAATTTACTCCATTAAAAGGATAAAGTGCTAAATTTTTAATTCATTACCCCTATCCTAGTTTTTAAAATTTTTTCTTTCCACCTCAATTTTATGTTTTCTCCTAACTCTTTTCTATCTCTTTCTTTTCATTCTCACCTAACCTTACTTGGGTTTTTTTTCGTCAACTATATTTTCTTAAATAATTGTTGCGAAAAAAACCGACTTTAAAACAGTGTTCATTAAATATTAGGCCATCCCCATATTCCATCTCCAAACTTTATACTTGTTATAGCGGACATAGCATCACAGCTTTCTGTTAATATCAACCGTCTGTCTACAACTGTTCAATAGTTTGGCAATAAACGTCAAATTACAGCAACTATAAGGGCACCCTTTAATTTCCAAATGCAAATTATTATATACTTGCTGTTGTAGTAGACTAGCAATCATGTTCTTTGTAAAGGTTTACCAGTTTGGCCATATACATTAAATTACATAAACTATTGTAACACCTTTTAATTTATTATTTGAAATATTTATATTTCATATTATACCAAGCAAAGTAGTGGACATTCTGTCTAATTTTCAAGTGTTTGTTTAAATTAACAACAGTGCGTGTTATAATCGTTACACGATTTTTATTAACACAAACGCACGTTTCAATGTCGAAAATGTGACTGAATTTTTATTTTTTCAATTTCTATAACAAATTTAATTTATGTTACTAAGTTAACAATAAAAATAATTAACAGAGTTTTACAATGAATATCATAACAACAATAAATACAATTAATTAATTATAATTTACATTAATAAATAATAATAAATAAAACAATAATAATAATAATAACAATAATTTATAATAGAATGTTGTTGGGTGTTAACTTTTATAACGGTTCAATAGATAAGATTAAATTAACTATTTGAGAACCCTTTTATTTAAAATTTTGAATATTAATACTTGTTGTTTGAGCCGTTGTATGGGGACAGCCGTAAGCATCACCTTTCAAATAAAAAAGCACTTACTTAACACAATAGAAAACAAATTGAATCAATTGACTCAAATATTAGGTATGTGTGTTTTATTTTTTATGTTATCGATAAATCGTCAACGTCGTCATTAGTTGGTTAGGGAATACTAAATTAGTATTGATGTTGTGTTAAGTTGATGTTGTCTCAAAATTGACGACGATATTGACAACGCCAAACAGAATAAGGGTGAATATTTAACAGGAGTAATAAACTTAAGCTGGATTTAATAAAAGCTGATCTATATTTTTTATTTAAACTATTAAGTCTACCTGCTTTAGATTTTCTTATAACTTTTATTAACTTATTGAGTGTATTTTAAGCCAATTTACTGCAAATGATGTAACGGTTTGGATTATGTATCCAAAGGCTAAAAAAGTTACCTTATTAATATCTCTACAATGTTTATCACAGGCTTCTCTATCTCTTGAACTGATGAAGCTAGACACTTGAAATTTCACTGAATTCGATACAACAACTTATAATAAAATGGAGTCAAAAATTAAAGAATGTCTCTATAAAAACGCAAATTCCACATAACAGCCCTGGCAGGCACTTGAAATTTACATGAAGTATGTTGTACTTTGTCGACTATAAAAACGAGACTTTTGGCTTTGCTTAAAAAAATTGAACTGAATACAATACTTATCTTTATGTATTAATTTTACATTATTATTCCAGAAACACATAAACATTGTTTTGCCACATCAGAAAAATATCTACACATTTGAAAATATGGTCAACAGAAAAAATAATTGCACTATTCCGATGAAAAAACACAAAAGTAATAATATTCAAAATAGTATTTTATTTATTGCGGGGCTTCTGTTAACAATAACGAAGGAGCACGAATGCCTTGACATGGAGTTAACTAAGTCTTTACATTTTTTATTTTTTGTAATTCTCATCCACGACTCCTTAACTACAGCCCAAAAATGTAAAAGAGTAAGTTTTTTTTACACAGAAGTTTTTCTTTACGTCAGCCCTAAGATTCTCTAGCGGGCTACTGTGCAGAGCACTCTATAATCTTAATATTGTAGTCTATAAACTACTGACCAGCATTTTTTCTGCTCGAATGTTTTCGGTTGTAGTCTTGTTTAAAGACTCAAAACAAAAACATTTCTTCTTCTAAATAATGTAGCACCGTATATGCAATATGAAAAGCATGTTCTTTGGTCTTTGACGTAACTCTAGGATCATGTTCTGCCCTCTAACATATGAACAAAAAGCTTTTGCACAGTACATACAAATGTTGATTTCATCCGTCTACTAAATGTTTTGCTCTTATTAAAAAAATAATCATATAATTTATTCCAGTGCTATTATTTTTGCCACCACTGTAATAATTATTTTTAACGCAACAAGCAAGTGTGTACCCGCTATTTGAAAAAAAACATGGTCTTGGCTTATTTTGTGTTATCTTATGATCAGTAATAGTTAGATAATTTATATTTTCCACAAATCATAAAAAGATGAAATTAAACAGCAGTCCATACAGGGTATGGAGTCTTTCAACGTTGGTTGCAGTTTCCATATTTTTTCCCCCATTTTTCAAATATTATTTTCTCAAACCAAATGTTGAATTGTTGGTGAGACTGTTCTGGGAATGTTACGAAAGTAAAACTTGGTTAAACAATTTAGGGCCATTGTTACAACTTGCCGTTAGTTAAAAGCAGGGTTTCTTCAGACCGAGAAATAGCTTAGCATTATTAAAACTTCTTATTATTATTTTTATAAATAACAGTAATATTTAATAAATACAAAATAATAATTGAAGGTTTTATAATACAAAGCCATTTATAAGTCCGACAAAATCCTGCCTTTAACCAACGGTTAGTTGTAATATTGGCCTTTAGTAATATAAAAGTTTCTAAATATTTTGTCATTTTATTTCTTTTGCCTCCTTATGGTTGAACAAAATGTTTAATTTTTTTTTTTTTTACCATTGATAGCAAATAAATTGTGTGTCATGGCTTTCAAATTAAATGTAAAGAAAGAAAAAAAAACATGGAATTATACACTGTAAACAAATATACTTTAGTAATTATACTAATTTCTTACACAATATACTATACACCTCTATAGTATTAAAACCACGAATTGTAATTATGTTGTGAAAAAGTAATGAAGTCATATTGTAAATGTTTTATATAAAATTTTTAATAAACCAAAAATCAATTTTTTAAATGTACAATCCAAAGATGTATTGTGTATTAATTTATATTGAATGTTAATATTATTTTAAACGAAAATGTTTATAAAAAAAATTATACTAAAGTCACAATATATTGTAAATCCTGCATTGAAAATCTTATATAGTACGTACATACATGTATTAAAATGTAATTACAACAAAACTTTTGTATATTAATATTACAAAACAAAAAAAAAAAAGGATAAATAAAACACTATTTATGTACACCTTCCTATAAAAACAATTACATAATTTTGGGTTTTCTCATTTAAATATAAAGCGAGTAAAAAATATGTTTATTTTTTAATTTAAGTAGCTACGTTTGAATTGTTATGTATGTGTGTGTTTGCGTTCTTTTAAATAAAAACTACTTTTAATTTTTATCAGACTCAACATAAGCGTCGAGGTAGTTATTGACTACATGCATGGCACTGGTTGGTAAAAATCGTCCAATTTTCTCAATACTTGTGTAGTAACGAGGAATACTGGCCTCTTCTAGGCCCGTGCGTTGAGCAAGAATAATCGAGGCAGCAGCTTCTTTGGGATTTACCATTTTCATCCAAGAGAAACGGTATTTAGGATTCTTGCACAATCCTGTATCCACCATATATGGATAAATGTTGGTTAATTTAATCTAAAAGTCAAGAATATAAATAAATGCAGAAAATGCGCTTTTAGAGTTGAGATAACTTACTTGTGTTTGGGGATTTTGTTTGTACAGTTCCATTTGCAGGGCTTGCATCATACCACGTACAGCGAATTTAGTGCCACAATATGGCACTAAATTTGGTATACCAAATAAACCGGCACAAGAGGAGAGTGCAACTATATGACCTTCATTACGTTCAATCATGTCTGGCAAGAAGGCTTGCAAAATCTGTAAGTGATTCAATTTAAATATCAAAATAAAGTAATATCTTTTTTTTTTTAAATGCGCATAGGTGAAGCATACGCAAAGAGAAATATATTCAGCCCAATTATAATTCGTGTTAAGTTTTTCACTTTTCTCCCATTATAAATTATTCCCCCTTTTGATTGACTGCGGAAAGTGAAAAAATAATTCGGGGAAAAAGTAGATATTATCAAAGTATATATGTATATATCAAGTACATGTAAGTCTACAACATATGCAACATTAGAATAACAACAGGCATTTTGTTTGTGTAAAATCATGTTTTATGTCAACTTATGTCAACAGCTCAGAGATGGCAAAGTGGGTAACATTTTATCTTTTCTTTTTTAACTTAAAAATCAATATGAATTTTACTTAATTATTATAAAAAAAAAAAATAACAAAATGACCTTTTTATGACTACATCAATGTCAATTTAAACAAGAGTTCAATAAAAGTAAACTGGAAAAGTTTATTTTGTAGATTTCGTTTACCATCCTTGATAAAACATAATAAAAATTAAAAGAAACACGTAAAAAACAAGAGAAATGTACAAGAAAATAAAAATTTAAAAAAATGTAAACAAATTTTGACACAAAACATGATAAACACGCACACCAATAAAATATCAGCTGAACTCCTGCATGTACTTGTTATAGATATACTTTGGGTATTATGAATTATAAAAGAAAAATAATCAGGCATGTCACAGAACTCAATTCTGATCGAAAGTGGTCTGAATTCCGAAAATTGGTTCTTCAGAAAACGAAAAACGAAAAATTTCTTCCGAATGAAACCACTTTTGAATTTAAAAGTGGAATTTAGTTTCTTTGAAATTTTGTTATTTAGGAGTAGAGACTTAGCATTTTTTAGGAATAAACAACACCGATCGGAATCTAAAGAAGGTAAAACAAAATCGATCGGAATGGTTAATATGGAATCGATACCATTCCGATCGGAATGTGTGACATGCCTGTATATGTAAATAAACAAAATAACTCCCTTCAAATTACGATGATGCCATTTTTTTTTTATTATTTTGTCCCCACAAATTCATAACTGGAGGAATCTTTTCTCGAGAAAAATTTTTTCCGTGGGAAAGAAATTCCGTGAAAATATTCATAATTGGGCGAATTGTTACGAAAAAAAAACGATTTAAAACACTACACATCTGTAACAAAAAAATTAAAAGCTAATGTTGTTGTTGTTGTTGAAATAAAGTTTGTAAGTTCAAATCCCAACGTAGTCTTGAGTAAAAACAAAAATAATTGTAAAGCACACTACATAGAAGACTAACGTTCAAATCCCAACAGAACATGCAGTACAGAGACAATTTTTGTTGTAAAGTTACAATGCGACAGATGAGTTGCCTAAAGCAGTATAAAAACAAAACATCAGTTCAAACCTCTCATAGTCTAGATTATTTCCGATAAAACGGGGGTTGTGTTCAACTTTTGGCAGAACTTTAGAAAATGTAATCCGTGAAGTATTAAAAATCCTTAATCCTTAATTTCTTATTAAACCTTAAACATACAATTTGTTATCAGACTTCACCATTTTCGACCACTGCTGAACATAGGGTACATGTCTAAAATACAAAATTATTGGCGCCAAACACACCTCGAATGTATTGCCTTTTATAGCATGTAATAAAACAATAAATCAAATCAGCAGTTTAGAAGTTCCAGATTTATTACAAACGACCATATTTCGTACATCTACACCTATCACCCATGCTTTTCTATCTTTTAGCGATTAAAATCTCCTATTTAGAAATTTCGAAAACTTGTTAAAATATTTAGCAAAAACTCACCCAAAAATGAGCTAAAACGTTAACATCATACATTAGTCTTATTTCTTGTTCGGTATGTTCTAATAATGGATGACAGGGCATAATACCGGCATTGTTTACAATAATACTAATAAAACCATGTTCTATTTTAACTTTTTCAGCCAAAGCAAAAATTTCGTCACGACTGGTTACGTTGCAACTGATAAAAAATAAACAAAAAAATTAAATAACTAAAAGAAATTATTTTAAATCTATAACTTACGTATAAGCAAAAGCAGTACCACCAGCTTCCTTAATTTCCTTAACCGTCTGACTGTTGTTTTTGTCATTTATATCAACGCAGATTAATTTTGCGCCCAGAGAAGCATATTGTAAAGCTAACTGTTTGCCAATGCCATGACCTGTACCGGTAATAAATACAAATTGTCCACTAACATTTGACTCTTGTTTAGGCAGAAATGATCTGATTATTGACTCTATAGTAACGTACCAGAATTTAATATGTGCAATTATTAAATCAATAATCACTTGCATCATGGCTACGTAATCTACCTTGGAACTAAAAAGAAAAGTAAATTGTTTAAATACCAATAATAAATTAAACGAAAAAAATAATTGCATTAAATAAAAACTTCTTTTTATAAATCCTAAAGAACAAGAAGTCTCGTTAAAGAACAAGAAGTCTCGTTGATGTTTGCATTTGTTTTATATATTTTATATGTTATCATAAAATAAGTGAAGAAAAATTTGTAGTAATAAACTCCAAAATAACTAGAAATCGTCGAATCTGGCAGCTGCACCATATAAAAGAATAAAAGCCGTTAATGAGGTTTAAAAAAAATATACTCTATCAAAGAGTTTCGGTTGTAAAATAGCGAATGAAATGTGTAAATATTTAAAAGGCAAACGTTGTGAAATGATGAATGCAATATCTTTAGTTTTAAAAATCGTTTAAATTAGAACGAACCTTCAAATTTAAGCTGATCACACAAAAAAAAATACAAATACCCTGCCAGCATTTTGTAGAGCATTTTTAGACAGAAGTTACTTCTTCGTTACTTCTTTAGATTAGAAACACATTATTATCGAATTAAGATTTAACAAACAGTTTTCGTCTCTACCAGAAGTTAATTGGACAACAAGACCCGTTATATTGAAGTAAAAACACTTTGTTATTTTGAGATGTTAATTATTTGATAGTTCGAAAATTTATAAAAACAAATTACATAAATACTGAATATTGATCATTTATAGATCATAACTTCGACTCTTTTTTCGATTTTGGAATAGCTAATAAAAAAAGCAGAAAATTATCAGGCATGTTCTGACACTCAGGCATGCTTTAAAATCGCATGTGATTTCAAAAACGCTAACTTTTTTTATATGTCCTGAAACTCACGAGTTTTGCTCTCGATTTGCTTTTTTCAAACTTATGTTTGAAAAGAAAAAACATATAATTTTAAGGTGCAAAACATAAACAAACACACATAAACAAACACAGAAAATTACAACAAAATGCCATGCAATTAAAAACAAGAACGAATTAAAAAACGGACGCTTTGAAATTATTTTTATCCAAAAGATATTCTAATCCAATGGATATTTATTAAATTAAAACAAGTAAGAGTGCTATATTCGGTTATTCTGAATCTTATATACCCATCACCATCTATGTAAATCTAGTTTAGTGAAGTAACTCCAATCAAAAAAGCAAATATTGGAGTGACAGAGAATTAAAAAATAAAAAAATTGCAAAAACTGCATGTATATTATTTTACATAAAAATGCCATCGGTTCTTAATGGGTTAAGCATTTTTTTTAAATTTTAGTATTTTCTTAAAGGTCTCTTCCAAAGCTTCTAAAAGATACCCATATTGTTATTATATAAATTTGAAAATTTTAGAGCCCCGTAAATCGGAAATATGGGCGAGCGCTATTTTTTCACTTGATGTTTTTTTTTCTTATTTATTTATTTTTTTGATTGGAGTTACTTTGACATGAAAAAATAGAGGAAGGCGTGGTGTTTTGCCTGCTGCCTCGAAGGACATGGACTGATCATGCTGATTTCCAATAGCAACTCTTTCGATATCTGATCGATTGGTGTATTTAAATTTGAAACCAATCATGGCAAAGCATGCTTGATTTCAACACTAACACAGACGGACATACGGACATCGCTCAATCGACTTCGCTATGCATAAGAAGTCAGAATATATAAGTATACCTTATGGAGTCGGAAGTTGATATTGTAGAAATTACAAACGGAATAACAAACTTAGTTGTACCCTTTTTAAGTGGGAAAAGGAATAATCATGATCTGTGATTATTAGATTATGATTCGTTGCAATATCTATAGATAAAATCTTTAAAATTTTAATTTTATATTCAAACGTAAGATGCAAATAGAGTTGTATTTAGAAATGAAAGTTTAATAGCTGTTCATATAATATTGAAAAATGTGTAATGATGTACTCTCGATCGAACAACAAAAAATAAAGTTTGTTGAATATTTGGGATTTTTTTCTCTAGAAAACGTCGAAAAATATCAATTGTGGCCGTAATACGTTATTGCAATCTAGACCATAACTCCTATCTAATTTCCTATGATGGCTTCTCTTTTTTCATGTCTTGTAGCCACCTCGGATATCCAAACTAAATTACGTTTCGTTACTAAAAACACAAGTACGGAAATCATTATCACGACCTCTTCTTTCAATTTTCCAGAGAGCATCTCTAGCAAATTGTATTTGTTTTTCTTTGTGTACTTTATTTAGCCGCGGTTTTTGTCAGTTTTGTTTTAAAATTTCTAAAACAAATGACATTTGTTTAATAACCAATTAACCATTTCCAATTTTTTCTTTTCTGGTAATAGGCTTCTTTAACTGACTCAAATAATTTTTAAATATATCTTAAACTTATTACAGCAAATATTTGTTTCTTACAACGCCTGCATATTGTTAATTTTAAAGTTAATTTAATTTTGTTCAAAAACACAGTTCCAGCAAAAAACTATTAATAATTCCGGTCGTATGATAAAACGTAAAATATCACGTTTTTTGTTTATAACATGGCAATGAATGAATATCCTCTGCTAATAACTTTTGACGTATACAATTTTGTTTAGCTAAAAACAGTTTATTAAAAAAATAATTATAAATAAATAAAAAATTGTACGCATATGTTTGGAGAACATCCAAATAAATTAAAGTGCATTAAACATAAGCGTGAGAATCATATCTTAAAAACATACTGAACTCACAACTGAACTACTACATTATCAGATTTCTTTTATGTTTTTGTTTAGCTACTTGATACGTCATAACAGTTTTAGCACTGCATACTTAAAGTATTCCTACACTTTCTATGCTGGAAATAAATAAGAAAATATATGCTCTTAAGCCTAAATTAATGGATTAAAATTAAAAAAAAATGTATGCTTAATAAAAAAAAAAAAAAAATCAAGTAGAGTGCTATAATCAGCTATGCCGAATTTTATATACCCTTCACCGCCTTAGTTAGGTGAAGTAACTTCAATCAAAAAAGCAAATATTGGGGTGAGCGAGCTTTAAAAAATAAAATATAAATAAATAAATAATAAATATATAATTTTACATAAAAATGCCATCTAGGCTTAATGAGTTAAGCATTTTTAAAAAATTTTTAATATTTCTTTTAATATCTCTTGAAAAGCTTTAAAATGATACCTATATTGATATTTTAAAATATTCTATAATTTTGGAGCCCCGAAACTCGGAAACTATAGGCAAGCGCCAATTTTTTCACTTGCTGTTTTGTTCTTATTTTTTAATTGTCTATCGCCTCATATAGTAATTTTTTTTTATTGAAGTTACTCTATTGTTTCAAAGGACATGAAAAATAAGAGGTAGGCGTGGTGTTTGGCCCGCTGAGTCCAAGACAAGCACCGATCTTGCTTTCGACACTATGTCTGATCGATTGGCATATTTAAAATTTTTGTTGAAATCAAGTTTGTCTTTGATGAAGGATATAGCGATACAGCAAATGCAGCATTACATTCTGTTGGTGTCTAAATTTTCTTGTTTTCTTTGGAAAACGTCCGCATAAATTTGTAAAATAATATTTCTTTCTAAAAAAAACGGTTTTAGAAAATAAAATAATGAACTTAAGCGAAAACCAAGCTCAATTAATTTTTATTTAATTTAAGAAGCTTTAGTTTTCTGTTATTAGTTTAATTACCGATATTTGGCTACACCTTTGTGGATGTATATATGAATATAAAAATTAAAAAAAAAAATTTACTTTACTGGCTGCTTATTATTCAAAAATAAATTAACGATGCCTTCTCATGTGAAATTTCAAAAAAAAAAAAAAAAAAAAAATTGGCGTATGCAAGGTGAATTCATTGCTTCTTGCTGGACTGAGTATGTCGAAGAAGCATACTAAAATAAAAGGAAATTGAAACTAAACCAAAACATTCGTAATAAATTTTGTAAAGCAAATTTTAAAATAATTCTAAAACACTTTTTATTTATTATTTTTTTTAAGTTTTAAGAATTTTAATTAACATCTCTTCCAATCTGGCAGTGCTCTTTCTTATACTTTAAAACTCAGAGCAGAAATTTATATTCGTAAATAAATAAAACGTATTTCGAGGGTATATCGAACATTTTAACAATGCAAAAATGATCTTTTCAACAAGACCTGTAAGCTGTATTGAATAGTTTATTAAATTGAAAAATTTTATTTTGTAATGTTACTGTTCTGTAAAGTTATGTAAACCTTTGTGGTATTTAACAGTGTTTATTGTTTATAATTTTACTCTTAGACACCATAAAAAATACCTTCTTCAATAGCCGAGAAGCCGAGAAGCCGAGAAGCATGTAAAAGAACTCTGTGTGTATTACTGTAAATGCGTAGTGTACTGCATATATTGTAGCTCTCAAACTTTCACTTCGCTTGTTAACTGTAAGTTAAATCGCTCTCTGTTTACTTTAAAACGTATAGCTGTACTAGTTGTTTTTATACTCTTCACCGAAAAAAGTAGTTGCCAGTCCTTTTGTAATTTCTACAATATCCATTTCCCATAAAGTATATGTATTCTAAGTTCTAATGCATAGGAAAGTCGATGGAGCAAGTTCCGTGTGTGCGTCCGTTTAAGTGGTGAAATCTAGTTTTCCAAGGCTAGAGAAAACTAGGTGCTATTGGAAATCAGCATGATCGGTCCATGTCCTTCGAGGCAGCAGGCAAAACACTACGCATATCTCTAATTTTGCCATGTCATTTGGAACAATAAAGTAACTCCAATCCAAAAATATATATGGTGCGATAGAGAGTTAAAAAATAAGAAAAAAACATCAAGTAAAAAATTGGCGCTTGCCCATTTTTTTTAATTTTCACTATAAGTATCATTTTAACACGTTGACTGCCACGCGTGTTTACAACAAAATCCCCGTCAGGCCACCCGTGCCACTGTAAGATGCGTGCTCTGCTACCGCATGTCTGTTTACATTTCTTTCGGTACTCTCACCCCGATATCTATTACGATCCTCATTTATCACGTTATTACTCTGCACGAGCAGTTGTAATCTTTGCCGTGTACTGAGTAGTACAACTAATATCTCTGCCCAACTAATATCTCAACCGCAACTTTGCAGTGAATGCTTCAATATTTTGCACTGTAAATAATTTTGTTAATAAACGATTTTTAAAAAAATTCAACAGTATTATTATCTCCTGTCATATATTTATCTAAATATGTTCGGAAATCCTTTGGAAGGAGTCACCCGACGTGGCCTGATGAGAACTTTTGCTGTCACCCGAATACGGGTGACGTGGCCTGATGAGAACTATTGCTGTCACCCGAATACGGGTGACACGGCAGTTAACGTGTTAAAACTTTTTAAGAGATCTTTAAGGAAATACTAAAATTTAAAAAAAAAAATGCTTAACCCATTAAATAAAAAATTATATATATGCAGCACCAAATTTTTTTTTATTTTGTAATTCTCTGTCACCCACTTTACTAATCTTGATTTACAGAAATGGTATAGGGTATATAAGATTCGGCGTTCATCTTCAAATTTCGCTTTCATTCTGTTTGTAGCTTAAATCATTGTTCGTTAATCATTTGAAAAAAATTTTAAAATTTGAAATGAAAATATGTACATGTATTAGTACATATATGTATAGTTTTGCAAATACAAAATGATATTATTTGCAATTGATAAATGCTGTAAAATTACAATAACAAAAATTTCGTTACCGCTTCAATGGAGCATATGTCAACAAATTATATTGAAACTAGTTGCGGAGACAATGCGGAAATATGATAACGGGTTAGAATATTCAACACATCAGTAATTAAGCATAAGTAACAAGTTAAATATATTTATTTACATGCAGGAGATTGCAGGAGATGTGTGTAACAAGAATACTTGTTTGAAATGTGAATAACCCAACAATTATATGTATGTTTTTACTATTGTTTGATTTGCTTTTATAAAAGCTTTAATTTAAGGTTCTTGCTGACAGGCTAACTAACATACAAAGAAATAATAAATTTAAGCAAAACTTATGTGATCATAATTAATTAATTTTAAAAACTTAGATTTTTTTAAAATCATTAGTTGAACTGTTTGGTAATATAACAAAAGAATTACATTTTATTACTTTATCTCCAAGGTGGAACATCAGTGTGCGAGTAGATTTTCCTTTTTTCAAAAAAGTGAGGTTATAATCAGAGACGCAACGCGCACGTTTTTTTTTCAACTGGGTTTTATAAAAATGCCATCGTGTTAACAAATTTTAAAACAATATACAATCATTAATACTTCAATATCCAGTTCAGCATTTATCACTTCCTATACGAAGGTGTAGGTCGATTTGCAGTTCCTGGAGAGACTATTTATATCAGAAAACTTGTGGGATACCCTGGCGCTGTGAATATGTACCCCTGCCATTTTTAAAATTTAGATTTAAAAAAAACAAAAGAATTAAATCAATTTCTGCTTCAATTTATTTTTATTTTAATTTCTATAAATTTTAAGAAAAAAAATAGAAAATAATTTTTTGAAAATAAACTTAAGCTGAAATTAATTTAATTCAGTTGTTAACATTGACAATTTTCACAAAATTTAGATAAATTTTGACAAAAAAAAAAAAAAAAACTAAACTAAACTGCTGGCTATAAGTTACACCTGTTATAATTTCGCCGTTAATTTGATTTTCTATTTGAATTCATTTTTATTAACACAATTGCAATAAAATATTTACTCCCCTGCAGGAGGATAAGCGTTAAGTGTCTTTAAACTACTGGTACCATTACTAGTACTGCAAGCACTAGTTCAAAAGGTGATAGAATATATATAGAAAAATACTAGTACTTCAAGTAGTTCATTTGTAGATTGATTCGACTTGCAGAATTTTATATGAATTTTTGATGATGTTTTAACGCGAATTGCTAATTCGCATTTCCATTTACTTTATTTTTAGTTGTTATAACAAATTTAAAACAATTATATAAGTAAAGCTCGATTTTCTTGTGTGTAAAAAGTGACATTTAAAAAAAATAAATTAAATTAAAAATAATTTTAAAATTTTTTGAACATGTTTTTTGTTTAAGATTGATGTTCGAATGTAAAACTAGCGATCTTAATTTTTTTTTTTTTTTCTTTTTTTAAAATACGACGTTGAGTGATGTAACACAATCTTTAATACCTGCATGTAGTTGAAATTATGGAAATCAATAATATTGTGGAATTTTCTTCTTAAAATACAGAAAGTTAATTGTTTAGTTTATGGTGAAGTATCAAATAATACACATTTCTTAAATTAAAGGATTATTGTATATGGTGTAGTAACAAACGTAATTCAAGTTGCACAAAATTGCTAGTGGAATGAGTGTGCCCTGAACAACATGTTGAAAATCCCGAAAATTGTTTCAAGAGCCATAAATTAGTGAGCTTAAGACAAACAATTATGTTAAAATGTGTAACACAAATAGATCTTTTTAAAATAAATTAAAAAAATAAATTTCTGTGTAAAAAAAGAGTACTGTGCAATGAAAATCCTCGAAAAAATTGAATTTATGAAGAAATTGTAAATCGAATTGAACTATACTTTAAAGAAAAAATAAGTGATAAAATTAACCTACCGACAAAAGATTACGAATTATCAAATTAGTCTTTGAAAAAAGTTAAAGAAATCGTTTATACAGAAGAAACCTACAAGAAGATGTGCTAAAAATTTTTGTAAATTTTGTCTGAGAAAGATTGTAAGTCGATTATGGATAGCAACCGAACTTTAGTTGCGTTATCAATGGGCAACGCAACTGACAAAAAAATTCATATTATGGATGGCAACTTTTTTCAGTTGCCAAGAAGTTATCGAAATTGTTATTTTGACATATCAGCAACTGAAAATAAATGTAAACAAACATACAATGCAATAAATAGAAAAGTGGTAGAAAGTTCTAAAATATAGAAAAAGAGTTAAAATATAAAATAAATACAAATAAGAAAACAAAAGTAAGTGAAAAAAATAGTTTACAAATTGGTAAAAAGTAAATAAATTTTTTTTGAAATGCTAAGTTCCGTGGAATTATTTTTCGTCGACCAAGAGAACCAAAAAGTCGTGAACGTGGCATCAATTAAACGGCGCTTGAGGGACAATTCGAATCCCCTTGAATTACCACCTGTTCTGTGAGTATATATTTATAAATGCATTTAAAATTACTTTCAATAAACATTACTTGTTTAGCTTTATGGCATATTTTCGTCTGCCAAAAGATGCAGTGACGTACATAGTAGACACTTTGTATAAGGACTAAAAACAAATTCATAGATCCACAGTAATACCCCACTGTTAAAAATTGGCGCTGCTCTAAGATTTTTTACGGAAGGCAGCTTTCCAAAATCACACGGTAATGATTTCAAAATAGAAATGGCGCAACCAACGTTGTCCACAGTTTTAAAACAGGTTGTTCTGTTAATAGAAAAAAAGTGTCTGGTGGTGATTTTGACCGTTTTGTAATCTACAGGCATAAAATATATTTAAATTTTCATTAAACAAATAAATTAAAAAAAGAAAACATTCTTACTTTTCCGTTTAACAGCTTTTTTTCAATTGAAAACTCTTCAAAGCAACCAGAAAAACACGGTTGCCAATATTAATATTATTTGGCAACTGAGGTTGCCAACCTTCAGTTGCCAGTTGTTATCCGTAATATAGTTTTGGCAACTGGCAACGCAACTGAAGTTCGGTTGCCATCCATAATCGACATATTGGTTTTTTTTGCTATCTCTAAAAGGTCTGCTTGGAAAAACGAACAAAATTTAAATCCGAAGTGTTTCATCAGGCAGTTTTTACTATTTAGGAATAGAGAATCAGCTTGAAAAAATAAAAAAATGTTTTCGGAAAACCAAATTGCATAAAAAATTATTTGCTATAAACCGGTTCCTAAGCAGAGGAAATGGCACTGACATCCACCTTGAATCTATTGTACTAGTTCTTATTTAAAACCAATAATACTAGTTTTTCATGAAGAACTAATTGTACTAGTATCTACCTAGAATCAATTATACTAGTACTCATCTAGTACTAATGGTACTAGTATCTGCCTAGTATACATCTAGTACCAATGGTACTAGTAATTTTCCTAACACACTTAATGTTAATTTGAGCATTAAGATGGTATAGGAAAGTTTAGAGTTGGGAACTAGTACTGGTGATTTTTGTACTAGTACAATACTCGTTTGATACTAGTTCGATCTCCTGCAGGGTCACTTTGTATTTGAGATTATTACTTCTGTGAAATGTCAACAAAAAAAATTTTGAATTTATGCAAGGCGAATCAATAACCAGATGATAGTGATGACGAATTTGTTCTTTCGGCTTGAACTTACGAGTTTAGCACTTAAACACGAATTTTACTTTTTCTGTGTAAGAGAAAAACTTCATTTTAAAAGTTAACAATTTCTTGACATTGTACGGTGGAACAAATTGTTTCTTTGTAACTCGGAACAAACTTAATTTTTTTTTCATTTACAAAAATCTTCAAGTAAATTCGCTTTGATCATAGCTCTCAAAGTAACGTGACATGGCGAAATCATGTACCAGGTGGTGTCAGTGGCTAATTAAATATTTTCCATCGTTGCTGAAAATGTCACACTCAATATATAAAAAAATCTGCTTCAAATTTGACATTTCTAGCAACGACAAAATTGAATATATTCACCACTGCCAGCACCTGGTACATGAATTCGTCACTGTAACGTGCTTTCATTAATTTGATTTAAAAACGAAAAATATTTTTTTAAGTAACAAAAAAACTAACGAGATTTACATTAAAAAAATATTTATTTAAAAAAAAAAATTGTAATTGATTAGGAATGAAAATGTCGAAATTACAAAAAAAAAAAAAAAACTCACAAAGTTATGTATGAAACATGCACTTCCTTTTAAGATTTATATTTCTCATAGAATTTATTGTCATTTGATGTTTACAAAATTTTTACATATGGGTGTACATATGTTTGTACGTATGTTTGTTAGTGTGGATGTATGTAAGTATGCAAGGCAGATTTATTTTACTAGGTAGTAACGGTAATACAACAAATACAACATTTACAAAAACAACATACCTTTTTATTGTTGTTTTGTGCGTTGGAAACGTCAAAAACACAAAGAGAAATAAAAGATAATTGCTCTCCATGCACATGCTTGCTTTGTCTCGCAAACGCTTGTTGTTAGTGTTTTTTGAAATTCGTAAACAAACAAAGGAAAATACAAAAACTTTTGACATTTCCAACTACAAACCAGCTGGCCGGACGACACTACCTAGTAAAATAAATCTGCCTTGTACGTATGTAAGTTAAATGTTTTTAAAAATAAAATCTTGATATTTTTACTTGTTATTCAGATTGCATGACTGGGTTGACTTGCATATTTAACAGCGATCCCTAGCATTTAAACTAAATTTCCATACAAAACAATATCGTTGAAATTATTGTTGTCACATAATTAAAAACCAAACAACAAACTGAACTTTGACTTAAGAATTAAAATTTTGTTTTCAGATAATATCACAAGATTTAAGAATAAGTTGTGAAAAACAATTTAAACAATCAATAGAATAATTGATGAATAGCACATAGTAATCACCCCTATTATGAATGTCGCCGACGACACCTATCACATCGACGGTTAAAAAACGGTATTATCTATGTCAATAGTGATTAGTATCGATAACTATTGACAGTAATTTGGTATTATGAAAGGGGACATTAAGACGCCGTTGACTTAAAGTGGCTTTGATTTAGTCGACGCCATTTTTATGATTGACATGAAAAAAATTTGTTTTAGTTGTCGTTATAATAAAATAAAAAAATATGAAAATAACAAACAGTAAACAATTTGATTGCTGAACTAGAAAAAAAACCAGTGCTAGCAAAAGGATTTCATAGAGGAACAACACCAAGTAATTTTAAGGAGGATTAGGAAATAATAACTTCCAAATTAAATTCCATAGGACCCCCACTCAGAGAAAGCGAAGGCTGGCAAAAGGTAAGTAACAAATATTTTGGATTCATCGTTTCTTAAATTAAATATCTGTATTTAAAGGTATGGAGGGATTTTAAATGTAAAGTAAAAAAAAAAGTTATTCCACAACAAGAGTGAAGTGAACGCAACTGATACGAGCGTTGTGCCAGGAAACGTAAATCATTCGAAATAAATGTTTTTCTAACACCAGTCTTCATTTGAGGTTCAATTTTATTTAAAACAAATTTGAAAGCCGCTTTCAATAAATCTAGACGATATTTATTTTCTTGTTTTTTTTTAAATCGTATTTCTTAAGTTTTTGCATTCACTTACTTATTTTCTGGCAAATTAAAAATATCTGAATTTTGCCTCATAATTTTCCTTTGAAGCTTAAGGTTTTCTTTATTTTCTTCATCGCTGGAGAATCACTTGAATCCATCATAAACAACATATTTTCACGAAAGTTTCAACTCAAAAAAATTAATTTAATAAATCAAAATACTTCGTATATTAGAGATGTCTTTGTTTACATTAGAGATGTGGTTATTAGTATCGATAATCAGTCGTCTCAACGCAACTCATTTACATAATACCAAGTTAGTGTCGATGTTGACTGAATGTGAAAGCGACTCAAAAGCGACAACGAGACTACTGTTGCCACTTGTAATAAGGGTGAATAAATTTTGTTAAAGATCTCATTTCCATTCAATAAAAATTTGTCTAATTTAAAAAAAGAAAAAAAAAACGTAAAATTTTATTGTTTACAGGGGACTTTTTGTGTATTAATCACCTTATCAGGTTGGAAGTTTTATGATTATTTGGTTACCAAGTTAATAAATATTTGCAATAAATTGTTAAGTTTGTTTAAACAAAATAAAATTTGTTACTTCCAAGAAGAAAAAAAATTTGCCAAAAATTTTAAGCAAAATAGTTTATCAAAAATAAAATGTTTTTTTAGTCATTGATATATATTATTGGATACAGATAAACCTGGATACAGAGTACCTGGCCGTATAGGCCCTAACATGACGGTGGTCTTACCACTGAGTGAAATACAATGCGTCGACTAGCACCCTCTACTGGCGTAGCCAATGAAGTTGAAATTCTAAGACCATGGCTGGCAGGACCATAAACTAACCTTGCTTGACAGTTGGAGACTATCCAACCCCGTCTGTTGAGAGTCCAACAGCACACTTCGTTCTATTCCGCCATCCCTGCAGACATTCACTTTAACCACAGGTGGGTGGATCTCTGTATGGGCTAACGGTTTCCGTGGTGCTCACCGACGGCAGCTGAAATTTGATTTATGTTTTTTTTTTTCGTGTGAATATTTTATTAATGATAACAAATCCAAAATAAAATCGCCAAGTGTAAGTTGGATTTACACAAGAAGGGTTCCATACCACACATGAGTTGCCCTTTATTAATACATCCTTTATATTCGTCAAAATCTCCGCCTCTATATTTTTGTAACGAACATATTTGTACAAAGCGTGAGCAAATTCTAAATGCCTGCATACTATGGATAAGAAACTAAAGCAGTATACTTTTAAATCACGTCAAAGTAGCAACACCCTTTATATTTTAAATTTGTTTAAAATTTTTGTACTTCTTATAACGGACATAAAAGTGCTCAAGCTTAAGGTGTCTGCTTATTGCAGTTAAAAAAAAGGCAACGTACGTTTAAATCACGCCATTATTGGAATATCCTTTAATGTAAAGTTTTAGTTTTTCTACGTGTAGCAATAGCGCACATAGTTTTACTGACATTGTGCTAATTTGATGTGTCTGCTTCTTACAGTTCAAAAAATAACAATATTTGAAAATATCACGTCGCTTTCGGAACACGCTTTCACTTTTATTATATGTTTTTATAGCAGCTTTAGTATTGCGATATTAGAAATAGAGCGCTGTAACAGACGGATAGCCGGACATTGTAGCAAAAACAATAGGTTCAGATCGTATACTTTGTATGCGGAAACTTTAAAAATTAATAAATAAATAAAAAATTAATAAAAAAAAAAAACTTTGTATGAGTTTGGCATAAGTGAAGAAATTTATAAGGCTCCCAATGCATTTTGCCGTACGGTCTGGCACTTAAAATCATTGTAGATTGTTGCCGTGAACCATAACTAGATTCTGTGAATATTATCGGTATTAAACTGTGTGGAGAGCCTTACAGAGAACCTGCTTAGTTTCGTCACTTATGCTAACCTCACGGCAAGTTTTTTTTATGCATACGGCCGTAAATGCATAGGAAATTTCTTGAAATAATTTTAAGATTATCCATGCAACAGTGATAATTATATACATTTTTATGTTCAAGCAGCTTACAAAGTTACCTATGACATCTAGCTGTCAACATATTCAGAAAGGTTAACCATCTCATCAGGCACTGTTTCACGTTTACATCAACGAAAGCACTACAACATTTGTGCAATTGTTTAGTTTCTATTGATTAAAAAAAATTTAACTTAAAGCTGTTTTAATGTAAATTTGTATTAAAAAATGATTATTGATAAGAAAACCATTCGTTGTATTTTAAACAGATCAGAATTCATTCATAATTGTAAACGATAAATAAGATTGTTTTTTAAATGCAATTACGCTTTCTCAATTAAATGCATTTAGAAAAAAACTTAATTTTAAATTAAAACAAAATTTTTCAATTTTATTTGGTTATAGGTTTTTGAGGGTTAATCCAGTCTAAGAAAATTAAAAAAGAACTTTATTTATTATAGATTAGTCTGTATACAGCCTAATCAATTCGAAGGACCAAAAATAATTCTGACGTCGATTTGTCTTGCTTTGATTGACGTCAAACAAAGTGAAAATTTTTTAGTGTACTGTTTTAAACCGGGTGAGCTAGAGTCAAGGCACGGTTAGATTAGTCAAATATTTGCCCAAAAAGACGTAACCACTATTTTTACCTGACACGTGTCGTTAAGAATGACGATTTATAATACAATAAATGTGATATCTTACCATTTATATTGAGTATTTGAGAAGAACACAATTTTTTCCATAATTTAGGGTTTGACTAATCTGACCGTACCTTTATGTAATGTTTTTATAATATAAAATAATAAATACTATAGTTCAACCTGTTTGAAACAAAATGACTACAACATTTTCATGTGAATAACTTTTCACTTTATTTACAGAAACGACGCACTTTTGACTAATCTTTTAATATACTTTGTGGTTTGCATAGGAAAAGAAAAGTGTTGTATATACTTTTTTCCTCGCAATATTTACGTTGTTTCTATCCATGAGAAGCTTCTTTAAGTCTTAACGAAAATATGGAAAAAGCAAAAGATTGGTCGAGCCGTTCTTGAGTTTGTGCTTAGCCAACAACATTTGGCTATTAATTTTTGTTTATAGAGAATGAGATAATAATAAACAAAAAAACAATTCGAGGGCAGCTCTATATATTTCTGGCCTAATAGTGAAAATGCGAATATTTATAATCAAAAATGGTTTTATTGTTTTTCAAAGTATTCTCCAGCATGATTTATACACTTTTGCATGCGCTCAAACCAGTTGTCGAAGCACTTTTTCCACTCCGATTGAGACACCTCTAAAACATGGTTTTTGAACACTTCAACAGCTTCATCTGGCGACGAAAATCGTTGACCACGCATTTCTTTCTTGATGTGAGGAAACAAGAAGAAGTCATTAGGAGCCAAGTCAGGGCTGTACGGCGGATGACCCATTAATTCGACGTTTTGGCCGGTCAAAAACGCTCTGGTTTGAGCCGATGTGAGAGAGCTCGCATTGTCATGGTGAACAATGATTCGTCTTCTCTTGTTGGTTTTTCGAATTTCTCCGATGACTTCAGGCAAACAAATTGTAGTGTACCAATCAGAAGTGACCTTCCTACGTTGCTCAAGCGGAACAGTCGCCACATGACCAATTTTGCCGAAGAAACAGGCGACCATTTGCTTCGAAGCGTTTTTTCCACGAACAACTTTCGTTGGATTTTGCTCGTCTTTGAAGACCCACACCGTCAATTTTTGTTTCGTTTTGGGCTCATACGCATAGATCCATGATTCGTCACCTGTAAAGATCTTATAAACGTCTTTTGAAGCACCGCAATCGTATTTTTGCAACATTTCTTTGCACCAATCGACTCGAGCCTTTTTTTGAGCGACTTTCAAATTGTGCGGGATCCAACGAGAAGAAACCTTTTTTACGGCCAGGTGTTCATGCAGTATCGAATGTATGCTGGTGGAAGAAATGTCCAAGGATGTCTCTATCTCTCGGTATGTCGCATGTCGATCTTGCATTATGAGTTCACGCACGGCATCAATGTTCTCTGGCACAACAGCCGTTTTTGGACGACCTTCACGGAATTCGTCTTTGAGCGAGCTTCGACCACGATTAAATTCATTATACCAGTTTTTCACAGTGCTATAGGATATTGCTTCATCGCCATACAAAGATTTAAGTTCATCAATGCACTCTTGTCGTGGTAATCCACGTCGAAAGTTGTGAAAAATGATGGCACGAAAATGTTCACGAGTTAATTCCATTTTTTTCTATATTAATTTTTTCAAGTCACTGTAAACAACACAAATAATGGCAGTACGTCAAAACGTTTTGAGTATGATTATGCTTAAAAAAGACAAACTTTCAATGGAAATGTCAGATTGCAGCCCTCGTAATGAAGCAAAAATTACATCCACCTTTTTAAAAGAGCATAGCTGCTAAATAAAAAACGATTCCCTCTTCCTGAGGTTGTCTGTGGAATATTGTGACAAAGGCCGAATTTTCGTTTTTTTTTTCATCAGCCAGTGATCCGTTAATACTGCCGTAAATTTCGAAATGCCCTTTCGACTACTATTCTTAAGTTTCATAGTGCAAGTCACTTTATATAAGATCCATGTTAATCCTGCAATCCTGTATTTCTTTAGTTTTCTACATATTCAGTCAGCCACTTAATAAAAGAGCCTGTAGGTTTCGTCTTTAATCCGACCTATCCGAATTATGATCGATGCCGCAAATCAAGTATAAAAAGTCCAACCGGTCTGGCTAGTTCAACCGCTAGTCTAATATCAGTGAGACAACGCCAACGGCGATGAAATGTTTTGCGATTATAATGACAAGTGATTGGCCAGAATATCGAGAAAATACCATTACTCCAGCAGGTACTTTTACTATTTAGTCAGTGTAAACTATTGGATATGATATAAGGTCTAAATCTGCTATATTTTTAGACCGACCAATGTACAGCTCATCAGGGCTCAAAAGTTTTTGTAGAGATTTATATTGTCGGACGATAATATTTGCGTCAAGATCATCTCTCCTATATTATTTTAATTTCACTCACCTGAATCCTTTACAACACAAATGATTTAAAATTAAAAACTTTAATAAATTTTGGGACACCCTTTATTTTAATTTTATTTTTTTATTTTTCTTTATTTTTATCTACTGGGAATTAATACTAATCAAAATAATCTTATCTATTAAAAAAGTTTTTGCAAAATTTCAAGTCAAGCTGCCAAATTTCGAAGAGAATTAGCTATTCAAATTTTTTAACAGCCATTTTTGGCAAATTTGTGCTAATTCAGAAAATAAATAAAAAATAAAATTGCAAAAGCACCTGAAAGAAAGCCAAAGATAAGATAACGACAACAAGTATAGATAAGAAAGACGATAAAGTTTATGACAATTAAGTCGTTCACACACAAAGAATGTTATGACTCATTATTCGTAAAAGTCAATGATTAAGTTTGAGTGACCGCCAATTTAAAGTGCGCGAACTAGTTATGAAATATTAGTTCCTTTCACTGAACAGCTGTTGAAAATAATATCACCTATAAGTGCCCATTAAATATAGATAAAATTAATTAGCACTGCAGGTCCAGATATATTCTTGGCCATTTTTTCATGACTTGTTTTAGTTCTCCTTTAAAGATTTGGCAAGTTTTATTGTGCGCCTTAACGATAAAATCGATAACACGATAAAATCGATAACACGATTTGATATTCGTTACTGTAGTTTTTTGTGTAATTTCAAATAATACACAAACAACAAAACGTTTATAAAGAATGTAAACAAAGCGAGTGTAAAAACATTCCCTAAAAATTCAAGCCATGCTATTGTTTTTACCCCGATTGCGTCTCTAAACCTTTAACCTAAAATGGAAAATTCCATGTATTCAGTTTTATAAAAAAATTTCATAGTTGAAGTTGGTTCTAAAGGTACGGTCAGATTAGTCAAATATTTGACAAAAAAGACGTAACAACTAAATTATTGAAAAAAAAAATTTTTTTCTTTTCAAATACTTATTAAGAAATATAAGATCCTACAAAATCTTTTATTTAAAATCACATTTTTTATATTATTAATCATCATTCGTAATTATAGGTGTCAGGTAAGATTGAATAATTATATGTAAAAACAATGGTTACGATTTTTTGGTCAAATATTTGACTAATCTGTCCACACCTTAAGAATTGCTAAATTAAAGCTTAAAACTAAATGAATTAAATTTTTAGAAACGTATTAATAACTTCATTACAAAAAGTAGAAACTAGGCAACATCCTACTTTTGATTAGGGCTTGCAAGAAGCTTCAGGTTCAACACATTTTTAATTAATTTTTATCTTTAATTTATTCAACAAATTCTGAACAAAATAATTGCTTTTTTCTATAACACCTCAGATTTTCAATAAAAAAAAACTACTCTGTTGAACTCTTTTCCACATTCTGCCACAATATGTAGAAATCTTCAAAAGCTTCCAGACAGTTGATCTTATTATTTTCACTCTGCTTTGTAGTAACTGTTCTTGAATTAAAAAAATTGTTTATAGTTTAAATATTCTTATTAAACAAGTAAGAGTAAGAAGGCTGTGCCGAATCTTATATACCCTTCACCATCTATATAAATCTAGTTTAGTCAAGTTACTTTAATCAAAAAAGCAAATAATGGGGTGACAGAGAATAAAAAAGTTAAAAAAAAATTTGGTAAAAAAAATGCCATCGGCTCTTAACGGGTTAAGCATTTTTAATAAATTTTAGTATTTCCCTAAAGAACTCTTCAAGAGCTTTAAAATGATACCCATACTGATATTAAAAAAATTTGAAATTTCAGAGGCCCGTAACTCGGAAAATATGGGCGAGCGCTAGTTTTTTTCACTTAATATTTTTTTCTTATTTTTTAAGTCTCTATCGCCCCATATATTTATTTTTGACATGAAAAAATTAGAGGTAGGCGTGGTGTTTTGCCTGCTGCCTCAAAGGACATGGACCGATCATGCTGATTTCCAATACAACCTCTTTCGACACTATATCTGATCGTTTGACATATTTATTTATTTTTAAATCAAGTTTGCCGAGAAAACACTAACGCGGACGGACAGACGGACATCGCTCAATCGACTTCGCTATGCATAAGAAGTCAGAATATATATACTTTATGGGGTCGGAAATGAAAACCCTTTTTCCACTTTATGTGGTGAAGGGTATAAAAGGATAAAAAGTTACACGATGTTACAGTTTACCAGCAAAATTAAAGTGAACAAATCAAAAGGCAAAATGAACAAATTTCGAGGTAAAATACCTTCATGATAAGGGAAATTTTCTATGCATGAACAGTTTTTGTAAAATCTATTCACGATTGATTTCTGTATAATACAGGCTGGGCTACATAATCATTAGCTTTACAATTTAAATTAAGAGGTGAAATAATCAGGAATAGAATGACTAATATATTTACATGTGAGAAATTTTGCTCTATACTTCCAGAAACGAAATAAAACAACAGTCAACTGCCTGCTTGAAACTAAAGCTGCTATTTAAAACTACACACAGAAAAAAGATTGGTTAAAATTCGTTTGATATGTTGAAAATTTAATTACTAATATAATTATTTGATTTTTAATATAAATAAATTATAACTTTGACTTATTTTTAATATTAAAAGGTTACACCTCTTAAAAAAGTTATCCTGATCGATTTGTGTCTTTACTAAAATCTATTCTATTCAATGGAAGATGCAACTAAACTTATTCAGCATATTACTACTGAAAACTAAAGTTTGGTAGTTACAATCATCAAAATCGATTGTGTCTTATAATATCGAAAAATGTTTGACATAATAAAAATGAATTTGTACACATTACAAAAAACAAATCATCAATATTTCAGTTAAAATAAAAAACCAAAAATATATTGTTAGTGGTGAAAAGTTCTCCAATATTGTTGAAATATAAGTACAAAATCAATCTCAGAAAGACGTTTGTAAATAAAAAAATTCTAAAATGTTTAATACACTTTGCAGCAGCAAAACGTGCGGTATGGGGCGGAAAGTTGAAGAACCTTTGTGGAAAAGAAGAATCATGATGTAAAGAAAGGAGTTGGCTGAATTCAATTGGCCGAAACATTAAAATTATATTTTATAATCTTATTCCTGTAATTTCTTTTTAAAATAAAGTAAATATTAAAGTATTTGGTATTATTTAATTCACAATTATACTTTATAGTCACCCAAGAATCATTTTTGTAAATAGTTGCGAGTGCTAATTCATTCAGTTATTACAACCGAATTCAAGATATTAACACAACCGACAAAATTCGATTGGCAACAAATTCGGTTCTTATAACGAATTTCTTTTCTCTGTGTAGAGAGGCTCTGCAATACTATTTGCCATATGCAGGCTTTACTTCATTCCAATCCAAAGCAGCCAACAAAGTTAATTTTTAGGCGTTAATGTCTCAGTCTTACTTCCCTTAGGAAAATAAAAGAAGACATGAAGGAAAATGGCCAGATTTACCCAATAAGTATTATAGTATGTCATTGACAAATTATATGTGTAAATATATGCGTTTTATGTAACTGTTACCCAGCTCCTTTATTCCCAACCAATTTTTCTTTTTTTTTTTTTTTTATTTAAAAAACTGAAACAATCATCTCTCAGCCTTTTAGACGGTCGTAAAAAAATAAAAATCTTGTAAAAAAAAATGTGTTAAATTTTATTAACTACGTATATAGTATACATTTCATTTATTTATTCCCTTATTCATAGAAAATAACTACAATTGGAAATTTATTTTAAAACCAATTTTATATGAATTGTTTTTTCTGAAGTACATTTTAAAACCTAATAATTTTTTATGAAGAAGGCAGTTAAAATTTAATGATAAGATTATATATACACATATACAAACATCCACATATATATATATATATATATTATTTTTGTTTAAAGATTATTCTCTAACCTTTTGACATTGATTACATTGTATTAAATCATTTTTTACAGTTACAAATGCTACAGTAGGCATTAAGATAATTTTAATCTGCTTGAAACAAGAATTCGTAAATTTATGACTGGAAGTTTTTTTTATTTTTGACACGGAAAGGGTTACGCTTGTTTAATATTAAAAATATTACCTTAAAAATCAATTTAATGGCCCTTATTGTGTTTGGCGTAGGTGTATTTCGACTACGACAATTTTGTAATAGATTAATGAGAATTGTAGAGAGCTATCTTTAATCTATTACAAAACTTAAAAAAACGCCGAGTTTTTGCTACGAAAACGAAAAACACAATAAGGGTGAATATTTAAGTATAAAAGATGATAAAATTTAAATTTCAAGAGAGAAAAAATAAAAAAAATAGCTAAATAAGGCAACCGTTAAAGCCACATACTGAAAGAATCTGTTCAGCCGTTGTGACAACATCAATGCTGTTGCTTGAAATTTCTAAATATTTTAATAAATCACTAACGTTCGCCGCAATTTGAAACACAGATACACACGAAGCAAAAGTTGAAATTAAATTCCGTTTAAAAAATAATTATAAAAAAACTCCCTTATTGTGTTTGGCGTTTTCGTAGCAAAAACTCGGCGTTTTTTTTAAGTTTTGTAATAGATTAAAAATAGCTCGCAACAATTATCATTAATCTATTACAAATTGTCGTAGTCGAAATACGCCAAACACAATAAGGGTCATTATGCTTATGACCATACGGCTAGTGCCTTTATAGCTCATCATTGCATTTTACTTTTATTTTTTTTTTTTGTTTTATAGTTATTATTTTTAAGATTTTTCCGTTTGCTTTTTGTTGGGATTTAAAAGTTTTTTTTTATTTATGATCTAAACGCTGATGTCAGAGTAAGCAGTGGAACTAAATGGTAGCAATTGCCATAATTTAACCTACTTTATGGCATATATTCGCTTCTCGCTTCCCTATTAGTGCGGCACTGTTCAAACGATTACATAAACACAAGCGGTGGTTTTTAGTGCATTGTAGCGCAATATTATATCATTGCTTAAAACCTACACTCTGCTAACGGTGTGCACCGTAGGGCAGAATAGAAATATTTTCTAATTAAGTTATTATTTTTCAGTTAGGCTTAAGTTCGTTATTAATTGTCATTGATATTTAATTTGTAGATAGATGCGAAGAATACTGGCAAAAAATGTAACAAACCAGAAAGTGGATTTTATGATGCTGGTATTTCAATCTTATTGTTCTGTTTACAGTAAAATAGTGAACTTGAGCCTTACTAAAAAATAATAATTCATTTTTAACAAACAGTTGAAAAATCAGAATTTTTGGAAATTTATGTTGCATTTCTAGAAACTATCAAAAAGACGTCTCCCTATAAATACATATTTTCGCATTCATGTCCTCATCTTTTTAGTCAGTGAAACTTACACAGATCATAGAAAAAATGGAGAAACCACTTCAATTAAAAATAATTGCTAGAAATTTGTAATGACAATTAAATTTGTTTATTTGAGGTTTTTTAATGTTTCAATGTAATTTATATTAGAGATAAAACAAGAATTAAAATAAAACTATATTCAATAAAAGTTTTTAAGCAAATATGGTCATTAACTCAATTAAAAAATTTATTGTCATTTTAAGTTTAAAAATATAAAATTTTTAATTGTAACAATTATTATCTGTATTGGTCCTCTGTAGAACAAATATAGAAAAAATAAAAAAAGTGTTGGTTTCTATAGAAGACCTGAGTTTAAAAATATATTTTTTTTATTTTTAGCAGACTCTTTAAATTTTTAACATCAAATAATAATAATAATAACAAGTAAGAGTGCTATATTCGGCTATGCCGAATCTTATATACCCTTCACCATCTTTGTAAATCTAGTTTAGTGAAGTAGTGGGGGACAGAGAATTAAAAAATAAAAATTAAGTACTATATATAATTTTATATAAAAATGAGATCGGCTCTTAATGGGTTAAGCATTTAAAAAAAAAATTAGTATTTCCTAAAAGATCTCTTCAAAAGCTTTAAAATGATACCCATATTGATATTAAAAAACTTTGAAAATTTCAGAGGCCCGTAAAAAAAATATGGACGAGCGCCATTTTTTTACTGGAGTTACTTTGTTGTTCCAAATGACATAAAAAAATTAGAGGTAGGTGTGGTATTTGCCTGCTGCCTCGAAGAACACGTACCTATAATGCTGATTTCCAATAGCAATTTTTTCGACACTAAGTCTGATCGATTAGCGCATTCAAATTTTCTCTAGCTGATGTAGTGCATTGGTAAACTTGATTTTAACACTAACATTGACGGACAGACGGACATCGCTCAATCGACATCGCTATGCATGAGGAGTCAGAATATATATATTTTTTATGGCATCGCAAATGGATATTGTAGAAATTACACACGGAATGACAAGCTTACATATATAAACCTTTTTTCCACTTTTTGTGCCGAAGGTTATAAAAACAAAAAATAACTAAATTGTTACGGAATCCTTTAGGTGTAACTTTAACTCGCACTTGGCTGATTTATTATATGTATTATAAAAATTGTAGATGTTTTAAAATTTTAACTGTCCAAGATTATCGACATATATCAATTTGGCTTTTGATATAAGACTTTCTAGTTTTCTATACAAAATTTGGGTAAAATCCACTGATGAGCTATTTGAGCAGTACTGAAATAGTCATATGGATATGCTTTCCCCGCAGTAATACATTTCATTTTTAGTTTAGTTTAAATTAATAAATATTTCATGAGAATATCATGAAATATTTTTATTTCAAGGAATCAAGCACGAATAAAGTAAATTAAATTTTAAAAGATTTCGAATAATAAATTTTCATATTGAAAAACATAAATTCTTACAAACTTTCAAATTTTTAGTTAATGTAATTTTTATTCTTTAAAACATTTTGGCAAAATGAAAAAGGAAGATTTATTTCCAATTTTTTGTTTTTAAATTAAGGTTACATTTCTATTTTAATATTTTTTTTGCGTTATAAAAAATTTATGTATTTTGAAGTTTATTTAAAATAGTTTTAATTCGTTGGTTACAGTTACAGTTTATTAAAATAAAAAAAAACATTTTTTGAACATTAGAACGAGGGACGTTAGGTTTGCCGCTGACTAGAGAAAAATTTAAAAAAAAATATTAAATTATGAAGGCATAAGAATATGCCAAGGAAACAGTAATTTTATAAAATTACTACGTCACCCAGCCGCTTAGTGGACTTTCGAAGATCATGTGGTATTTTCCGTACAGAAGTCGATATATTTCTAATTTTTATTTAATTGTTTGTAAATTAATTACCTGTTGGCGGTTTCTGCCATATTTTTTATTTATTTCAAAAGGCAAACGTTTCAGTTGATAATATATTCTAACGTAAGATAAATTGAACTGTTTACTACCGTTTCACAATATAAACTGAAATTCTAAAACGTTATTTGATGTAGAATTAAAAAAGTTTTGAATTACTCTGCTACTGCCGCTGCTGCCACTGTCACTGCCACTGCTGCTGTTGCTGTTGATCTGAATGCGTGTGTATGTCAAAAACATACGAAATATTGGAGAGCTGTTTTTTTTTTTTTTTGTTAATAAAAAACTATTGCTACAAATAATAGTGTTGTATTTATTTTAAAATGTTGATAAGATTTTTATTTTATTAAATTTTTTATATCACACACTTTTTACGGTATGATTGATACAAACATCGTAATAGATCTCAATCTATGTGAACGTTGACTATTTTGTTTTAGTTTGTTTTTTTGTCACCCATTAGGATAATCATCTTTATAGTTAAAATAATTTGTGTTTATTATTTTTTATTTTTTTTCCAGATGCATATTTTAAAATTGTCTCTTCATATCATAGATTATTATAATTTAATAGCAAAAAAAAAAAATAAAAAAAAAATAAACAAAAACAAGCAAAAACAAAAAAGTACTAAAATGTGGAATAAAAGCAAAAAAAAAGTATGAAATTGCTTTATATAAATTTTTTATTTGCGTTTGTTCCTGTTTCATTTCTTGTGATTACTGAGAGATTACAATCGCCAGTTAATGATGATAAAAATGCAGAGCTTTAAAATAATTTTTAAAGAAATAAATTTACTTTTACTATAAAAATACATTTGTTTCCCAAAAATATCTTAAATTTGTTTGCAATGAAATTTCGCCTAAAACCAATGACAGTTGTTTTTTCTTACTTTAATCGTTTTAAAATTTCTTCTTTAAGTTATTTATCACTCAAGAATCCTTTTGTGCTAAACTTACATATTTTCAATATTTTAAGAAAATATTAATAAAATTCAAATGGCTGATTTAACTTAAGCTGTCACAAACGCGATTGAGATATTTACCGAACTTTTGTTTTAAGTGTTTACCTTAAAGCTGTCTAGCGGCAGTAAGAGTGCTTTATTTGGCTACGCCGAATCTTATATACCCTTCACCATCTATGTAAATCTAGTTTAGTAAAGTAACTCCATTCAAAAAAGCAAATATTGGGGTGACAGAAAATAAAGAAATAAGGAAAAAAATTAAGAACTACATACATATAACTTTACATAAAAATTTCATAGGCTCTTAATGGGTTAAGTAGTTTTAAAAAGCTTTAGTATTTCCTTAAAGATCTATGGTACCCATATAGATATTTTAATAAATTTGAAATGTTCAGAGGCCCGTAACTCGGAAAGTATTGGCGAGCACCAATTTTTTATTTGAAAGTTTTTTCTTATTTTTTTAATTCTCTATCGCCCTATATACTTTTTTTATAAGAGTTACTTCATTGTTTAAAATAATATGGAAAAATTAGAGATAGGCGTTATGTTTTGCCCGCTGTCTCGAAGGACATGGACCGATTTTGCTTATTTTAAATACCACCTTTTTTGACACTATGTCTGATCGATTGGCATATTTAAATTTTCTCTAGCTGATCTAGTGCCTTTGCAAACTTGATCTTAACACGGACGAACAGACGAACATTGCTCAATCGACTTCGCTATTTATAAGAAGTCAGAATATACATATATACTTTAAGAGGTCGGAAATGGATATTTTAGTAATTACAAACGGAATGACAAACTTAGATATACCCATTTTCCACTTTTTTTGGTGAAGCGCATAATAATATTAATTAAAAAAATTCCGCAATTTCTATACAGTTCAGTTTAAAGTGAGAAAACGTCTTTATGTCTGCAATCTAAGTCATCTAACAGTTATTTTTACTTGCAGGAAAATAAAAAACCGTTCCTTCATTGACACATTTTTCTTAAGAAATTTAAAATTTATATGTTTCACGAGATTTGTGTGAAAAGAATGTCACTTTAAAATAATGTTCTACTACACTTTAGAGTGTTTATTTAATTTACAAAGGCAACGATGGTAATGAATTTGATAATGCATTTAATAATTAGCCAATGATAATGAGTTTGCTTTTTCTAAGTAATAAACCTTTTAATAAACCCTTTTAATTACTGTAGACAATGTCAATGCTAAATAAAACATTATCATTATGTATCTTTCAATGCTAATAAAATTAATTATTCCAATGCTTTAATTTTCCAACGATTAACTCTACTTTTTTTTTCTTTTGTTTATAAGTATAAATTTATAAAACACTTTTGGAACCCTTAAACTTAGACAATAACGATTTTTTGACATCTCTCGAATATAAAATATGGTGTGTTGATTATTGACGTCTTATTAAAATTGGACGTTTAGAATGTGCTTCTCCTGAAATTGTTTTCAAATGTAATTGAATGCTGCATAGTGTAATCTTTCAAATCAAAAAATCTGTTTATTTTTAAAATTTAATTTTGTATGAATTTTGACACGTTACGAAGGAAATTTGTTAGTGAAAAAAAGATCAATTTAATAACAGTTTGACTTCATGAAAAAAAAATACCGTAGATATATAGAAAATTTTTAAATATTTAAACTTTTATCTGATGTAATCAGACCTATGTTTTTAAGAACTTTTCAAGGGTTTTATTTCACTGAGATGAAAAAAACAGATAATAAATACATATTTTTATATACAAGATAAAAATATTTTACTGGACGCCTAAGAATCAGAAGAGCCTGACATTTGTTATTGTTATGTTTTACACTGCATTCTTCTCTATTATAAATTATTTTTCGTATTTTTTCTTATTTAACTTTAAAATAAAAACTAACAATATATGAATATAAATATTTCTTACTTCTTTTTAATACTGGTAATATTTTTATTTACTAAACGTTTAACAATTCTGCATAATATTTCCAGATTAATGAAAAAAGAATAAACTTGTAATGTAAAATGCGTTTTAAAGTTCAGCAGTTAAATTATGGGGTCATCAGAAAAGTTTGTTTGTAGTATTTGTTTTGTTGCAATTAAAAATTTTATTAAATGAGCTGATTTTTTTGAAAGTAGTATAAGTCCACTTTTTAATAAAATTAAGTTAACGGTACGTTTAATAAGCTGTAGACTCTTTCTCTCCTTAGTTATAATCACAATTTCAATAGAGTTCTATCTTGACATTAAATAAACAAAAACTATAAAATTCTATCTCACAAATATTTTTTTTGAAAGTGGAATAAGTCCATTTTAACAAGTTTAATTTTAACAACTTTCATTGATTTATTTTAAACCACAGATATTTTATATATATTTCCTAAGACACTACCCAAGACTGTTATAATGCAATAAAGGCGAACCGAAAGAAACAGCTTCTTTTTTCATTTTGCAGAAAATGAAAAGAGAAGACTTTCTCTTAACTAAATCTCTAGAAGAGGAAATATTAAATAGAAGAAAAAAATACGGACAAAGAAATTTTAAACTGCCTTAATATAAATGAGGTTTAAAAAGAATGAACCTTACAAAATTTTTTATATTTTATTTTAATTTATATATCAAGCACAAGGTCTTTTTATTTTTATTTTTTATTTTTTCAATATTTCTTTACTCCTTTGTGTAGCATCATAAAAAAAATAATAATTAAAAGGTCAAATAAAAAACTATATTAAAATTTTTTATAAAATTAGTGTAAAGGAAAATGCTCCAGTCAAAACAATTTTTTTGTTTGGACAAAAGGGAAGACCAAAAAACCCCAGCAAGATTAATATGTTAACACTTTATAAAACGTTATGGAGTATAGTGTAAAAAAATCACTCGAATTCATTTAAGTTGGCCAATATTACAAATGAATTAAATTAATTTTGGCTTAAGCTTAATTCAAATTTCTTTCTAAAAATATTTTTAAGAAAAAAAAAAAACAAATTATTACAAATGTATGCAGTTTTTTTTCAAAGAAAACAGGAAAAATTAAACACCAGCAGAATGTAATGCTGCATTTTCTGTTTCGGTACAAACGCAAACCCTTTAATATCTCAACATATGAAAAAATGGACTTATACCACTTAAAAAAAACAAACTCAATTATTAATATGTCGAACTGATAATCCAACAAAATGAATTCTTCCCATCTGATGGAATTTATTTTTTCATACAAAAAAAATAAAACAATTACATAAACACAGTCGGGTCTCGATTATCCGTGATTCTTACGTATAATCAAATTTCACGGTTAATCGAATAACAATTTTAATTATACAGTTTTTTAATATTGTTTTTATTTAACAACTTCGCATTTTTGAGCATTTTAACACTCACAATATTTTTTGAAAGCTCGTTCATTATTTTAATTTTATTTTCAATATTCAAAACGTTTGTTTTTGCTTTTTACCACTGGTAACGATGACACACTAATATTTAAACGTAATAACCCGCACTTCTCAAGTTTGAAAATTTAACTTGTAAATGCTTCTGACACATCGTAAGCAAACAACAGACTTCTCCGTTTTCATGTTTATTACGTATATTGTATGTATGTATGAATCTGAAGTTAAAAAAAATTTTGCCATCACGGATAATAGAGGTAATCACGTTTGATCGAAGCAAACAATTTGAAAATATTGCAATAAAAAAACAACAGTTCGATCTTTGGCCATCATCAATCGGGGTTACCGGTTAACCTGATTACGGATAATCGAGGCTCAACTGTATAACAAAAGCAATAAATAGCATCGTTTTAATTTGCATCTAATCACACAAGGTAATAAATGAATAAAACAGTGCATTTAATTAATAATTAAAATAATTCCTACTGCTCCTTAAATACTTTTTAAAACATCTTTTATATTTTTTTAAACAACGAGTAAAACATGTATTTGTTGCACTTTTATGTTTTATTACTTTTGACAACAACAGAACAGAAACATCTAAACTTTGATTTTAATTAATTTTATATTGTTATTGTTGCTTTTTTACTCCATTGTTGTTGGTTGTCGATTATAATTCAAGTTAGTAACGCAATGTAATAAAATTTTATTTAAAGAAAAAAAAAAAAAATGAATTAAATTTTAAAATATTTACAAATTATTGTATTAAATATTTTTAAATTACAATATTACTTATGTTTATGAGTAAACTTTTTCATTTATTTATCAAATTAGTTGGTAAAATAGACGATGTTTTAATGGCGCTTAAGGGCAGGATTCTCTATCATACACAATTGTACGACTTAATCACAAAAATATCTGACAGCGTTCTTTCCAGCTTTAAAAATCGTTTCAAAATGGCGTCATCATTACAAGACTGTTTTACAAAAAAGATTCAAAAAACGTATATTTTTAATATTTTGTTGTTTTATTCTCCTCATCTTAAAAAATCATACTTTTTATAAACATTGTAAATAAACTAAAGATTTTTTCAAAACAATAAAGTTAAGATAAAAATAAAAGTTTAAGCAAAAACAACAATAATCAACATTGATTTTACTTTTCTTTAACCACTGTATACGGCTGACTTTTTTCGGCTCTTTTATGCTCGGCAACTTACAATGTTAATAATTAAAAATTAAAAGCTCGGGAATATTAAATTAAATAAATTATACTTTAAATTTATTGTGCTACTTCTCGGTATTGATTATTGAAGGTGAAAGTACGTCTCAATGGCCATTTCGCTACCGCTTACTTAGCTCGTCAGAAAACTTCTCACAAATATTTTAAATGAACTTAAGATTGTTTGTTTTTTCTTGAACTTTGATTTTTGTCTTTACTTTATTGTTTAGACTATGGTTTATAATCTTAAAAATTATAGGGTGTCCCCATACAATATACATATTTTCTATGTGTATTATGAACCGTCAAGGGCAACACTCTAAAAATTAAAAAAAACTAAGTATCACTATGGGCTCCCAATAGCAAAAAGTAATACAAAAATAAATCTAAAAATTAAAGGGTGCCCCCATATGCGACGTAAGTTGACTTATATGGGCTTATCTTTTGAGCGGTTGTCTACGCTTGAAAATTTAATAAAATGCTGATTCCGTTCCGATGACCGTTATAATAGCAAGTACAAAAATTCGAAATTATAAATTAAAGGGTGCACCAATAGTCAGTTTAATTTTATGTATTTGGCCATACGATTGAAATTTATAAAGAACCTCTATTGCTTAGTCCGCTATAACGACAAGTATAAAGTGTGGATTTGGAAAGTAAAGGGTGTGCCAATAGTGAGTATAATTTGGTGTATGTGACAGAACTTTTAAACCGTTATAGTCAGGCAGTTGAAATAAACAAGGAACCTGTATTGCTATGACCGCTATAACAACAAGTATTCAATTTGATTTTAGAAATTAAAGGGTATTTCAATAATTGATGTAATGATTTAAAAAATATCACGCATTTATGTTTTCTGCAATTTTTGTTTCTTTTTTACTAAAGTTATTAAAATAAAATAATAATTTCGAACAAAAAATTTTTTCAATAATTAAAAAAAAAATTCTTTTTCTAATATTTTCTCAAAAATATGGCTTAAATTTGATTTTTGATCTTTTATTAATAAATAAAAGTGCTTTAAATCCACTTTTTCGTGAAGGGGTTTATTTACTAAGAAACGACTGTCCACCACTTACAAATGAAAATCTTTACATCTCTATTAAAAAAAAAAAAAACAATATGTCATTATGAACCGGCAAGAATTTTTTTATAATTAAAAAATGATATTTTACTACATATAATTGTTTTAATTATACAGCAGTTATAATTATGACGAAATTTGTAAAAATAATAATGAGAAAAAAGTAACAAATAGCGTGCCCTATTTAATAGGCAAGTGCATGCATGAAGAAGAAGAGAAGAACTGTTGGGTTGTCAAAATTTATTTTCGTGACTGGTAGTAGACTCTAAACCTTTAATTAATCTATTAAAAAGAATTATTGATAATGAACTCAAACGCATTTCATGTGTAGCATGAATTGTACAATTATTTGTTGTTGTTTTTTTCTTCTAAAATTATTGAAATTAGAAAAACACACAAATTTTTTTAATACAATAAAGCTTTCTTATCGAAAAGTGTTTTTTTTTATTTTTATTATTATCAGTTGATTATTTTCTTTATATTTACACAAGTGTTTTAAAAAATTGTTTGAATTCAATTTTAAATATTGTTTTAATTTTAATGGTATTTATATTAGAATTGTTAACAAACTTAAATATATGATTCATGGTAATTTCTTTTATTTTGTAAAATGTTTATAAACACAAAACAATTTGAAATTATTAACAGTAGTGGAAAGAGTTACACGTAGAAAATAGGTGAGTTAAATTTTTAAATGAATTTTGGAAAAAATATTTAATTTACTTTATTCGTGATTGATTCCTTCAAATATAAATATTTAATGATATTCTCATGAAATATTTATTATTTAAACTAAACTAAAAAATGAAATGTATTACTGCGGGGAAAGCATATCCATATGGCCATTTCACTACTGCTCAAATAGCTCATCAGTGAATTTTACCCATATTTTGTATAGAAAACCAGAAAGTCTTATATCAAAAGATTAAATGTGAACTCCATTGAATCAATAAGACAAAAGACAAATAACAGCTCAAAAATGTTTTATACAAAAACACAGCAAACATTCAGTAACTATTTTTATTTTTTATTTTTTATTTTTTATTTCATGAGAATATCATGAAATATTTATATTTGAAGGAATCAAGCACGAATAATAAATTTTAATATTGGAAAAAATATTTGTTACGAGCTATGTTTTAATGTACAGTACGTCGATGAAATTTCAAATTTAAATTAAACAAGTAAGAGTGCTATATATACATATATGTATATATACCATCTTTATAAATCTAGTTAGTGAAGTAACTCCAATCACAATAGCACATATTGGGGTGAAAAAATATATGTATACGGATATACGTAATTTTAAATAAAAATGTCACCGGCTCTTAATGGGTTATGCATTTTTAAAAAATTTTAGTATTTCCTTAAAGATCTCTTCAAAGGCTTTAAAATGATACCCATATTGATAATTTAAAAAATTTGAAAATTTCAGAGGCCCATAATTTGCAAAAATATGGGCGAGCGCCAATTTTTTCACTTGATAGTTTTTTCTTATTTTTTAATTCTCTATCGCCCCATATATAATGTGGGAAAAATAGATATGGGCTTGATGTTTTGCCCGCTTTGTCTAAGGACATGGACTGATCTCGCTGATTTCCAATATTACCTCTTTTGAGAATATTTTTCGAGTTACGGGCCTCTGAAAATTTCAAATTTTTTTAAATATCAATATGGGTATCATTTTAAAGCTTTTGAAGAGATATTTAAAGAAATAGAAAAATTTTTTAAAAATGTTTAACCCATTAAGAGCTAATGGCATTTTTATGTAAATTTTTATACATGTGGAACTTAATTTTTATTTTTTTTATTTTTAATTTTCTCTCATCCCAATATCAGCGTTTTTTATTGAAGTTACTTCACTAAACTGTACATATACGGTGAAAGGTATATAAGATTCGGCATAGCCGAATATAACACTTATTTTTTATACTTGCTGCTATAACGCACATAGTTTTACTAACACTGAGCAAATTTGACGTATCTGTTTATCTGAATATGACGTTACTTTGGGGGCACCCTTTACTAATCTTAATAGCAACTATACTTATACATCTTCTTTTAAAACTTCAACCGTCTGCCTGTTACGGTTTTAGAGATAAAGGCCTGTGACAGACAACCAGACATTGTATCAAAAGCAATAGGGTCACGTTTTTACACTTTGTGTACGGAGCCCTAAAGAAGTTTCATAATTTAAATCATCTGCGGGAAGAAATTGAGATAACGAAAATATTTTTAATTTCTGGCTAGTTTTTTTTTTCAATATTAAAGCGAATGTTTTTAAATTAAATTAATTTTTTGCACGAATTCAGCAATTATAAT
Source organism: Gymnosoma rotundatum (assembly GCA_916610165.2). Lineage (NCBI taxonomy): Eukaryota > Metazoa > Arthropoda > Insecta > Diptera > Tachinidae > Gymnosoma > Gymnosoma rotundatum. The sequence goes on along the minus strand of OU744340.1, from coordinate 126,431,056 downwards.
TTTACACTTATGTGATTTAACTTATTACTAAAAAATAAGTATAACAGTAGAATCAAGATAATTCTTTTGCGTAGTCATTTTAAGGAATTTTTCCTTGTGCTTGACATCAGTTTGCTGGCTTATAGTACATTTACTTAAAAATTGATACAACTTAATGGTCAGACCCATTCCCATTCCCAAAACCACAATAATAATAACAATACTAAAGCCTTCATTTAATTTTTTTATATTTGGGAAAATAACAGACCAAAAATTTTTTAACGTGCAAAAAATAAAAAATGAATTAATTTTTGTTCTGCTTTGAATTACGAGTTTCGGCTCGAACAACTTTGAATAATTAAGAGGAATTTTAGCGATTTAATGGGAATATTTACAAATTATCGCGATTTTTAAATTGTTAGGAGACATATTATCGCGTTTCTACTGTAATTACAAACTCGCTTTTTTATAGCTGTAATAATTTTACACATGTAAGTTTGCTTCCTACTGCAAATTTAACATTTACTAGAATTTAAATTTAAATTATTTAAAATAAAAATTTAACATTATTTTAATGAGCAAAGAATGCATCATTGCTGGACACCATGATTAAGTGATTTGTGTAATACAAACTGCAATACTTTAAATAAAATTAAAATATATTAAAAAAACGTAAGTGATTTTGTTTTTTGCTTTTCTGTTGCAAATTTTTAATTTAGAAAATTTTAAACGCCTAAAATATAAGAGAAAAAAGTAGTAATTGATGAATCGAAATCATTTTGGCCTTAGTTCTTTTATTTTAATTTCTAAAAATCTGTTTGAAAAGAAAAATTATTTTACAAATGTAAGCGGACATTTTCCAAAGAACACGAGAAATTTAAACGCTAGCAGAATGAAATGCTGCACTTTATGGATTGCTACGTCCTTCATCAGCATTCATCGCATCTGTTAACGCTACACTCAAAATTAGCATAAATTTAAAATAATTTAATATTTGCAAAGTGCCCGTGCATAAAATAAATTATCATAGTGTTTTGATATTTTATTTTTCATCCTCTTTCAACTGTATAAAAGAGCCGGAAAAAAATTCTGCCTTATACAGCAGAGAAAGAAAAATAGAATTACTATTGGTTATTGTTATTTTTGCTTAAACTTTGATTTTTGTCTTTGCTTTGTTGTTTGGACAAAAATCTTTAGTTTATTTCAAATGTTTATCACAAGTTTCCTGAAGAGTTAAGTAAGCGATAACGAAATGGCCATCGAGATGTGCTTTGACCCTCAATAATCAATATCGGTGATTTAAATAATAAATCGGGAAAACAGCACGAAAAAGAGAATTTTTGAAAATTATTAAATAAAAATAACACTGTCCAACAAATTAAGACTTTTTAAATGGAACAGAATAGCAACCCCATAATTCTGAAAGGGTATGTTAAGTAGATCATTTTTGTAGAACAAACTTATGGTCCAGCACGTCTGAGTTTTTTTTTACAGTGGGTCAAAGTTTTCATTTTTTGGTCGAAGAGAGCATTATACTGTATGAAAAAAATGTTGTAAGTAAATGTCTAAGAGAATTCTTATGGTCTGAGTTATATTGTGGAATTGTATGAGGATTATTTTTGTGGAAGATCTTAACCCTCGAGTAAATCAAAAAATATCCTTTAAAAAGAGGACATTTAAGGATTAAAATATTATACGAAAATGTTTGCCGGAAAATTTCAGTGGGGGTCACAAAACACACCATTGTTGTAAAAAAAGCTTTTGACCGTTAATTAGAAAAATTATACACCAACATATAGAAAACAGGTAAAAACAGCGTCAAGTTCGGCCGGGCCAAACACTGAGTTCTCGCGTCTAGTCAGCTGTGATATTAATTAAAATTAATAATAAAAAAAAAAAAAAAATAAAAATCAAGCATAATTGAGCTACTCGGCAGTACGTGTCGGGTGTGACTTTTACTAAAATTAATATAAAAAAAGAAAAATTGAAACTTAAATAAGCTTCTTCAAAACAGAAGAAAGATATTCCCTATCATTGAAGAACCATATTTTCTTTTCTTTGGAATACGATTTTTTTCAGAAGCTTGGATACCAAAAACTGTATGTACTACTTGAGAAAGTGGTCTTTTGACCTGGTACAAAGGCGGTACTAAGGCGCTGCCATTTTCTGCGCCTATGACATGGATTAAACCTGAAGATCATAAATCAGATACATGCTATTTCTGCATAAATTACAAATTTGGTAGAAGCCAAAGGCACTACGCAATAATGACATACGAAACAACAAATAATGTCATTTTACCAGAAGTGCGCTGTGAAGGTGTTCCGGTGCCTTTGAAGAAAAAAATAAATATTTACATACTAAATAAACCACTATTAAAACAAAATTACAATTTTTTTATAGAAGTTGCCATATAATTTTGCCAATTAATCGTAAAAAGCTTTTTCTACAACAATGGTGTCTTTGGTGACCCCCACTGAAATTTTCCGGCAAACATTTTCGTACAATATTTTAATCCTTAAATGTCCTTTTTTTAAGGATATTTTTTGATTTTCTCGAAAAAAGGGTCAAATTGACCCATAAAGGGACCAGTTAGAGGGTTAAGATCTTCCACAAATTGACCCATAAAGGGACCAGTTAGAGGGTTAAGATCTTCCACAAAAATAATCCTTATACAATTCCACAATATAACTCAGACCATAAGAATTCTCTCAGACATTTACTTACAACATTTTTTTCATACAGTATAATGCTCGACCAAAAAATGAAAACTTTGACCCACTGTAAAAAAAAACTCAGACGTGCTGGACCATAAGATTGTTCTACAAAAATGATCTACTCAACAAACCCTTTCAGAATTATAGGGTCGCTATTCTGTTCCAAAAATGCTGTTGGACAGAGTAATTAAAGTATTATTGTTATTAATTTTGATCTGGCAATGCCCTATAAAAATTTATGATTGTGAAAATTCTTGTATAACTGAACGAAACTTGTGACCACGTCGGTTTTTGGTGTAAAGAATACCGCAATTTTAAACGATGCTTCATTACTGAAGATCGGCTCAACTGATGTGGTCCAGTTTTTATAAAGTGTTCAGTTTAGACTCAATTTTACCAGGTGGTTCTCATATCAAAAAGTTTGTATTATTTTATTAACATAAAAACTAAATACATAATACTTATTAATACTTATATTTCTTTATAATTTAGGAATTTTAATATTAAATACACATTGTTTAATAAATTCAATTTTTATAAGACGTGTGTATTTTTATTTAAAGTCGTCGAGACCACCGGTCATTGCGGCTAGCCTTGCCCTGTTTTCAACAGCATCTATCTACCTTAGTTATGTTATTATTAACATCATCTATTTAACCAACTAAACTTGTAAATAAAAATACGAGTAGTATTAATATCAATATTAATTTGGTTAGACGAAATTAACACACAAACTATCTATACTAAAAAAAAAATAATAATAATAATAACAATAAAAAATATTTTTGTATTTTGTCTATCGTAGATGTACTTTTTTGCTATCCGTACACGCAGTTATTTTTATTTTTCCATGTACGTTTTTTTCGTACACGAATTTATTTTAAATTTTTCATGTACTGTTTTTCCGTACACGTAGTGAAAATAAAGTACACGTACACAAACAATATCCACAGTCGTATATTCACATACGTGTACGCAAATAAATATTTTAATAAAACACATTCGTGGATGTGTATAGAAAATTTCAAAATTTAGAGAAACACATAATTGTTATGAAAATAAAAATATATACGGGTTAGTTTAAGTCGTGTGTTTTCCATTTATGTACGAGAATTTTGTACAGTGAGTGTACTTTTCTGAACTCTGGTTGGCATAGATTTCAACCACAACTGTTTTCTCTTATATTTTAGGCGCTTAAAATATTCTAAATTAAAAATTTTTAATTACACAATTTGTAATTTTTTACCATGGGTTACATTATGGGTTTCTTTTCACATTATGGGTTTCTTTTCAACCCACTTAGATCCTTACCGATTAAGTGCGTGCTGATATTTGATATCAACTGTTTTAATCTTCTTTCTTTTGAAAGTCTCTTCTAATTACTTAAACTTGTCTAAGTCTTAGATGTTCATTAGCATCCACATTTAATATCTGTCTGCCTGTGAACTTAATGCAAGCAGGTACTGGATATTTGCACAATCTCCAAGTAACATCTTTTCTGATTTTTGTTTTGGTCAGATGATGCTTAAAATTGGCATGTCCAGTCACTAAAGCAATTTCCTGTATTTCCTGCCCAAAGACTTGTTGACTTAACCTCCTTTGAGGTATTTTATTTTGTTGTGTTCTTTCATTGGCCTATAAAAATCAAAGTTCTTTCTTTAAGCTACTTCTCTGTCGCTTGCGAGGCTGGCTTGTCCAGTCCTATTAGAATATTACCATTCTGTTTAATTTTCCCAAAATAAAAATATGTAAACATCCCAGTAAAGGAGCAGAGCTGCATATGTACAGGTAGAACAAGCATATTTGCATACTGCAGTCAAGGTGGTAAACAAAATAAAAATGTTTTTTTTCTGTTTAATGATATAAATACATATTCAGAATTAACATTACTACATCCAGCCTCCCTCGACGGTAGTTCTGCATAGTATATTCGCCGGCGAAGTAAAATACTTAATAAAATAGCTTTATCTATCTCCTTTTACCACTTGTCTTATCTCTCATATATCCCTTTATCATCTATCCTTGCCTGAAGTGATATTTCTCGTCAAAAAAAAGAAGCATTTAAGTGTCATAGGTCATATGTTATACTTTGACTTTTTCAATGGACAACTAAGTAAAAATACATGTGTTCTTATGAGTGTTGTCACTCTTTGAGAGCTATCATTTGCTTCTTCTTCTTTTTTTTTGTTTTCGTTCTTGTTGTATTTGAATGATTTTTTTTATCCGTCAACAAAGTATCATTGTGTCAACCTCATCCGTCGTTACTTTGTATTCAATTGAATGCGTAAAAGTATAGCATATGACGAATTCTACGTGCCCGTTGACATTTCTAGTTCTTATTTCCTCAGAAATGAAGTTGAAGACGTTTCCGCAATTTTATCAATGATTTTTTGTTTGAAAATATAGATGATATGGACATGAATAACGCTACGTGCTATACGGCTACCAAATCGGTATTTCCCCCAACAAATAAACTACATTAAATTATAATTTATTGGAGGCTTTTTGTATAATATTATTTTTTATTACTTAAAACATCAACTTTATTGAAATTTTACTACAATGAATAAATTTTAAAGTAATAATTTATGTATTAAAAATCTCAGTTAAACTTTAAACTTGCAAAGTAGAGAAAAATGATTTAATAGCACTTTCTGTAGGAAGGCACTGGCCAAAGGCTTCTATAAGCAAAGGTTGGGCTGTTACGGTGCTCATGAAATCATCCAACGATACCTATAAAATATTACAATTAAAAATTTTATTTCACGTCAATAATAAAATAAATATTAAATATTAATAAAAAATATAAATTTCTATTTTACTTTTCCATCTTTATCAAGATCAAATTTTCTTAAAACAATTTCCACCAAATCCTTGACTCCCTCATCTGGATCTTCGTCTTGCGGCTGTTTTATTAGACAGTTTCTCATTAAGGTAAACATTTCATCTTTTGTTATAAAACCATCACCATTCAAATCGTAAACACGAAAACAAAATGCTGCCTTTTCACTGGAAGAACCACGTAAAAATATTGACAGCCCCATGAGCCAACCTTCTAAGCGCAATGGCAGACCTTCGTGAGTTTTATCCCAACTGCAAAATATACGCTCCATAAGAATTTCCTCGGTGATAATATCAAATGTACTGTGTAATAGTTCACGAAATACTATGCGATCAATTCCCTAAATTTTTCGAAAAGAAAAAAATCATTTTAATTATTGTAAGAGTTTTTATGTTGCGTTTACCTCCTGCGTCTGAGGCTTGGCTATGGCTGCTCCAGATGATCCTGAGGCCAAAGTTTTAGTGGCATATTGATAATTTGATACCAATTTGCGATAAATGCGACAAAGAGCCTCTAATTCATCCCTGAAAATTAAATTGTTATTTAAATTTAATTTTTCATTTTTAAATGGCCTATTTAATAAAAGAAATCGTTATTCGCAAGATTTTTAATATTATTTGTTGGATTCAAATATTTGAAAGCTAAAATAAAATGTTTTCTAAAATATGCACATCGATCCATACAAAGTTATTTCAATATACGAGGGCTGCTGAATAAGTCCATTGAAAAATTGTAAATAAAAGGCATTTTTTTTATAACAAAAAAATTCAGGTCTAAACAGCAAGAAGTTAAAAAACTAAAAAACCAACAACAAAGTAAGTGGCCAAATTAATACACAAAATATTTTCTTATTATTTTTTTAATAACAGATTTTATTAAAATAAAAATATAACAATGGATTTAATTGTAAAAGGGGCTAGTCCAAGGTTTCTCCCGATATCAACAGCTTTTTTTCCCCTAATTTAAAACGTTTTAAGATATCCAGCTTTTGTTCTAAAGTTATTTGCCTTCTTTTTTGGCTCATATTTTAACTTTCACACTGAACTTCACTCCACGACATATATGTAATTCGAAACTAATAACTACGCTTAACATGTAAACAACGCACTCCTGCTTATTTTCTTTCTACTAAACGGGAAATCCCCTTTTTCTGCTTTATCTTTGTAAAAATATTTTCATATCAACGACGCAAATCGAAGCATTTACGATGCAACTTCGAAGCCATGCGAGGCAAACTGAAACAAAAACGACGCAACATATATATTCCAGAAACTTAAAAAAAGACGCAACTTCGAAGCGACGCAAACTGAAGCGACGCAAATTTTTTTGACAGTATTGTAAGATCTGACAACTGTCTGTACAGAGCTTTTAATTAGCAGCTACTAATATAAATTTTCAGAAAATTTTTTTTCGATGTTTTTATGTAAAAAATTTCGTTCAATGTTAAAAAAAATAATTTTTTTTTGTAAAATTTTTTGTAAAAAAAGCGAAAAGGTTCTTGAGAGTGATCTCCATCGCGGTCGTAAAAATGTTACAAATCACTATAAAATTTACGATCTCTACTTTTATACAGTAGAAAAAAAACGTTGCGTGTTTTTTTGCCTAACCCAGTATTTACTAGTATAAGACCTACTTTTTTTTCATGCTTCCATCTGTACTTAACGCTGAAGAGGATTCAGATTCGGAAGAGCTCTTTGAAGCTTTAGACGAAGAAGGATCATGGCACTCATTGTCATCTCCGTGCAAAGGAGAAGTTCTTTCAAATAAATTAATTGTAACAATTTTAAATCAAATTTACCGTTACAATCATAAATAAAATATTACTGTAAATAAATTAATTATTTGGTATTAAAGGGATACCTCCCCCTGCCCATATAAATTAATTTCATTGGTTTTAAGGCGTGTGTAATCCATTTAATTTAATAATTACATTATTTTTTAAAATAATATTTTTTTATATCACCGCCCACAAAAAGGGGCGGGACAAAAATGGCATTTTAAAATCTCTTGAGTCCAATTTTAAGTTATTAGACATTCCTTGACATTTGTAAATCACTTGATTTCTTCCAATTACTTGAGTCGTTGTTACTCACGCAATTTAATTATAATTCAAATTTACTCACATTATATTTATTGAAAACATTCTGGATAAGATATATCCTTGTTTCCTTTTAATGATTATTATTTCTTAAACTCTGCCATAATGTCTGTACAAATCTTTACAAATTTAGATTTAAACATTTCAATATTGTAATTAAAAAGAACAAAAACTTGCTTGCAGTCTCCTAACAAAATTTAAGTGATCAAATAAACAAAAAAGTGAACAAATCTCAAAGAAAAAAATGCCTTCATAATGAGGGGAATTTTTGGCGTGAAATATTTTTTTTTCCAAATTTATTCTTATTGATTAAAAAATAGAAAATATTGCGGGAGAGAATATTTTCACAAAAGAGATAAATATTTAAACTTATAAATCTAAAGTGATATTAAAAGTTTCAATTAAAATTACTCATACGCTACTCCTTTTCATACACCAGCAAAATTAAATTTGTAGACACACACATACACATAAAAAAGCCTTTATAAAACTAAAACTGACTTATGAAATTTTGTTTTCTTTCTCAATTGCTCCAATTGTTTGGGATTTATTTTACCACTTAATTCATCCATTTTTTCCTTTTTCAAAAGTCGTTTGGTTTTCAATGAAACGTCCGATGCTTTCGATTGATTGCGAGAATTACGTTTACTGTTTGCCAAAAAAGCTGAAACTGATTTCAATAAAACCGTATTGGCATGTGCTCCAGTTGATTTTTCAATATCGCCAACACCGACAGCACCACTACTGCTTTTAACATATCTCGTGTTATTCCTGTTGCTACCACTAACACCTTGTTGGGCTGTGCGGCAAGTGTTAACATTCGAAGCTGATTTTGTTGTCACTATATTCAGTCATATGCATAAAAATGATAATAAAAAAAGGAATTAGAAGTTTAAAAACAGAAATAAATTAAGAAGTTTGTGAAACATTAAAGTCGATATAGACAATAAACTTAACATGCGAAAAAAAAAAACAACTGAAATTAGTTAAGGACATGCAACATAATGTTTTTTTTTCGTTTCTTCGTTATGAAGCCAACACACAGATAAACAACCTGTCAAAATCTATTTAAAATATAAAAGTACATTAATAGAGAAAATTATTCTTTATACATTAAGAAGTAAGAAGCAACTGTGTGTTATATTTCTTAATGTTTTTTGTTTGTGTTACGTTTGTAATTTCAAACGTTTTCGTGCAACATGCTGAATTAAAAAAAATATATATCTGTTGCAATCTCAAAAATATGCATTACAAACATTTTTATAAAGTGACTTTGCGTGGTCTATGCACGTTATAATTTGTTTTTGTTGTTGTTTTTACAAATAAAAATTTTATCACTTGCTTTTTTATTTTCGAGTTCTTTTCGTAGGCACATTTTTCGTTAAATTTTATTTTCGCTTTTTATCTTTCATCAACAAGCAACCATTGGACAATCGGTCCTCTAACGTTATCATTGATGACTTTATTTTTTGACCCTTAGAGTCATAAGTGATTGTTATTTTACTGAAATCCTCATTTTTTTTTTTTTTTTGGTTGCTGTCGTGAAATGTGTTCATATCTGAATCCATAAAGTTTTCCAACCCTGGTTTACAATGAGACTCAAGAGGCGCTAAAGTCATTTGAGCCTATGCCTAAATTACATCGACGATTGACTGCGACTGAATTTTTTTTTTTGGTTCGTTAATTGTTGTTGTTGTAATGTGTGCATATCTGAATATATATAGTTTTCCATCCCTGGTTCATAATGTGTGATTCCTGAATAACATTGTGTTTTTGTTAATGTTTAATTTTCTTTATAGTTACTTTATCAACTCACAAACAGTAAACAATTTGAAAAATTATAACAGCTGTGTTTTTCGTCATTATTGTGTTTCACACGACGAATTTACACAACGAGTTTTTACCGACCAATTCGTCATGTTCGGCAAAGAACTTCGTTTGTCGTTCGTCGTAGTTGTGATTCTAGTATTAAAAGAAACGAAATTAAAAACCCGTTAGCTTAATAACGAACACGTTTTATTTTTAATATTGCAGTACATTAATACATCAGCCTAAAAGTAAATTGCATGTTTGCTGTAGCGGTTTATAAAACACAAAAGAATAAAAATTTTGCTCTTTCGGATCGCGTCATTTTTGTCTGAATATAAGAAATGTTTTAAAAAAGAAGTGAAGTATATCAGCTAGCAGAGACTTTTTCCGTTAGTTAGTGTGCTTAATTCACAAAATCTTCTATGGTGTATTTTGTATTGAATACACTTTCTGTTTATATGCTTGTGAACACGCAGTGTATTATTGTATCAATTTATTTTGTATATTAAACGTCAAAAAGCAAACAAGAAGAAAAAATAAGTATTCAGAGGAAGGTTTTCAGGAAGTAAAATGGACAATAGGAATGAACAAGCTAAATTTTAAATTTTTTATGCGAAAAGTATACTTTTGATATGCTAATGGTTGATTCAAGTAAGTTGTACAAGATTTTATTTTCTTCTTCTCAATGTGATATGGATAATACGATAATACGATTCCCAATACAACTTTTCAAAAACATGCAAAATAAAAGTGTATTGGTGTATTGAAATTTTATATGAAAATTTCCAGCAACAAGCATACACTATTGTATTTTAATTGAACAATACACAGTATACACGGATACAAGGGGTTTTGTGAATTAAGTATTTATTGTTTAGTGTTGTAATTTTAATTTTCTGTTTCGGTTTTTTTAACTTTATTTTTTTTTAACTATTATTTTTCTGTGTAGAATTAAATGTAAAATTTTAAACCTGAAATTAAGCAGAGCAGAACTGCATACTGCCCTTTAATAATGAAAAAATATTTTTTTTAAGACTCATATAGTAGGCGGCCACTTTTAAAAATATATAAATATAAATAGTAAACAATAAACACAAAAAAATATTTTGTAAATTCATGTAAATGTTTTGTAGATCAAGTCAAAGTTATTTTAAAATGTCGGAATATTTCTAATTGTAAACTCATCTTTTTTTTGTCATTTATTTTCATTTCTTATCTTAGATATTAACTTTGCATAACAAAAAAAAACAAAAAAAAAACATTTATAAAATAAAACTTTAAAAAATTATCTTAATTTCACAAGAAAACAGAAAGTTACCCATATCTTTTAAACACAACACTTGCAAGTTTTAAACTGATTTCCCACAAATTAAAATAAGTCAACAGGCAAAAAAATGTTTCCATGACACAAAAATACTCTGCAAATCAAAAGGGTTGAAAAGTCTTTTTTTTCATACGTCGCACAATTTAGCAGAAAATATCTATTTAAAGTTGTTTAAGGCAGGTTAGTATGAGGAAAGATATAACATGCAATCTTTAATTATTGAAACTAGAAGAAAAGTATATAAACTAAGCCAGCAGCAAATTTATTGATAAAACAAATAAAAAATTAGTTTCTTTATTTGAAAGGCAGTTGCTACAACATGAAAGTAAAAACAGCAAACTTCTGGTTACGGAGCGTATGAGTAATAAAAAATAAAATTAAATACATAATTGATCATACGCCCGGGTAAGAGAGCGTTAGAGTTATGTAATGTTTATGCGAAGATTATTCCTTTAGGTTCTATTTGTTCTTACAATCACAATTCGATTTAGGTTCAAGATCATAGAAATCTTGTAGATAGAATTAATGGTGAAAGGTATAGCGAACTGGAGAGTGCATTTCATTCTGCTGGTATCTAAATTTTATTGTTCTCTTTACAATCAATAAAAATTAATAATGAATGGACTGAAGCCAAACTGAAAAATAATAAGTAATTTGTATAATTTTTTTAACAACAACCATTTTACTATCGCAAACACAAACAAACATCTCTGTTAGAACTGCCACACTGCTCGCAACTACGTTTTCTATTTATAGGCGGGATAAAACCTGTAGATTTTCGTATTATGGCAAGTTTTCCGGCTTTAACACTAAGAAGATCTGCACCTCATATCTTTTAGTAATCCTTGAACTATTGTTCAGCAAACAGAATTTGAGCCACTTTTCTCTAACAATAACTTGCGAATTCAATTTACAGAACACCCCCACAGTGTTGTGTAGTTATTTTAAGGTTACACTACTATTTGTTTCTATACCCTTCACCACAGGTGGAATTACTACAATATCCATTTCCGACCCGATAAAGTATATTTATATATGTATGTATGTATATATTCTTAAGAGTTTAAAATTTTTCATTTATGGGCATTCAATTATAAACATTTATATATTTTTCATAAGCGAAATTTTTACAATTTTTATTTTTTTATGTTTCACGTTCATAAACGACCATAAAAAAAAATTTTTACTACAATCACACATGAATAAGTGCGATTCTTTTGTTTTAAAGCATTCATATATGATAAGGTATACATAACATCATTTTCATTAATGCTGCTTTTCACGAAAATCTATTAAAATTATAAATTCTCATGGGTGAAAAAAAATTTTTTTCTCATTTTTTCGCTTTTGAATGGAATGAAAAAAAAATAAATCATCTCTCTCTCTCTAGATTTCTTAAGCAGAGCGAAGGCGATTGAGCGATGTCCGTCCTTGTTTGTAACAACTTATCCAAGGCACTAGATGCGTTAACGAAAGTTTAAGTACGCCATCGATCAGACATAGTTTCTTCGAGGCAGCGTGCAAAATACCACGCCTTTTTTTCTAATTTTTCTACATCATTTGAAACGAATCTGCTTAAGTGAAGCTACTCTAATCAATAAAACAATTATATGAGGCGATATAGAAATAAAAATAATTAAATAAAAAAAACGTTAAGTGCAAAAATTGGCGCTCGTCCATATTTTCCAATGTTATGTTCCTCCGAACTTTCCATAATAAAGTACGATTGCGCACCATATTTTTTAAATATCATTATGAGTATCATTTAAAGGCTTTTGAAGAGATCTTTTAGGAAATAATAAAATGTTTTAAAAATTCTTAACCCATTAAGAGCCGATGACATTTTATGTAAAACTAACTATTCCCGTGGCGCTTTGCTACCCCAATGAGAATAATCGTCCTACGACCAACCTCTTAAGTATGTTTTTTATATGATTAATATTAGAAACAGATTTACTTCTGCCTATTGGACGTTATGAATCAGGACTTATTTATCTTTAAAATATTTTTAGGACTGTCTTTTGTTAAAATTGATTCCGTGCATTTTTCCTCTCCCCCACTTACCCCTCCTTTACCACGTTTTTTTTTAATAAGCATACCCTCTTGGAACTTCTAAATATGCATGTGACTTTGTTTCGATTTTTTTTAATCGGTACAACCGTAAATGCCCGTTTAAGTCATAACTCACGAACGCGTCGACCGATTCGTGAAAACTTCAGATAAAGCATCTACAAGACCATACGGATAAACCCTAAAAATTTAATTAATTCGGTTTGACCGTTCGTGCGTTATTAAGTCACAACACCCTTTCAACAATTTTATATATATATATGGGGGCTTGTTCGGAAATGCATCACTGCGCAAGTATGATTAGTTTGCGAAGCCGATGCAAAACAGCTGATGCTAATACTTGATGCGCAAAGATAAATAAATTATCATTTGTTTACAACTTCGAACGCTTTAACATTAAAAATGGATAAATAAATATGTTATAAATTTATATTTTTGTTTGTTTGTCATTGTTCCCATAAGGAACTTCTTCTTCCTGATGAAAACTCCTCTTTCATGTCCAATCGAACTCTTATTAAAAGATTCGAAAATTTAATTCAACAAAATAAAATTAATAAATAGCAAATAAAATACTTTCTTATCCATCGCATCAGCCTTTTTTATGATGCGTGTTTGACGTTTGTGTGCGCATCATAAAACCCAGTGATGCATTTTAGGACACACGACATTTGCAGAGATGCATATACGAACAAGCCCTAGATTATATGTAGTACTTAAATTTTTTTCTTATTTTTTAATTCTCAATGTTTGTTTTTTGATTGGAACTACTTCAAGTCAAGTGCCTCGATATATGCCATATTATATATACAAGCTTTGGAGGTCCGTAACGCCTAATCTCAGGCTCAGTCAAAAATTTTTCATTTTAAACTTTATGCTTAAATTTGCATTTTTATAAGCCCAGTTTAGAGAGCAGAAAGGAGTGGTTATTTTTTATTTTTGCAATTCATGTTTAAATAAAGCAAACATCAACACGAGTAGTTTTCAATATTTTCTTTAGTTTCTTTATGTATATATATTTTATATTATTTACTTAACTCTTAAACTTTAATTTCAAAATATGTTTATATATTTATTAAACGTAATTTAATATTATTTGTTGTTTTTGTTTCTGTTTTTAGTTACACGCTAAAGTTAAAAGCTAAATAATAATCATAGAAAATAAAATGTTACGACAGAGAACATATGAAGAAAATGTTGCTTTTGTAATTTTTTTTCTTTACAACAAAAATCGCTTACAATTACATACGTTTCTTTTTTTATTAATAATAAGAGGAAGATATTTATTTAAACAATGAGAAGGTAAAAAATAAAATTAAAGAAAAAAACTGAGGAATTTGAAAATAAATTTTGAAAAAACATATAAAAACAAAATTTATTTTAAGATTTCCAAGGAAGAAGGATGGTATGGTATGGGATGGGATGGGATGTGTTGTATTTGTTGTGTATATATGTTTAAATGTATGTAGGATTTTCAAATGTTTGTGTCGTATGTTTTAAACGAACGTACGTGGTGTGCATGTTAAAAGAATTTAAATTTTATATGTTTTAGATAAAAAAGGTTTTGGGGAGGTGGTGGGTGGCGGTAGTTTTTGTGTACAAGATTAGTAGTTGTTTTTGTTGTGTTTTACAAATTCTTGTTATTTGTTTTATTATAAAATTATAGATTTTTTCCTGTTCTGTTGTGTTGTGTATTTTTTGTTTGTAAATTTAAAAGGGTTTTTGTTGAATTTGTAATTGTTGTAATTGGTGTGTTTCGTACATTTTATTTATTGATTGGTTGGTTGCTTGATTGATTGGCTAAGATTTTTTCTTTTTTATTATTATTATTAGTATTTGAGTTTTTTGTTGTTGCTGTAGTAGAGGGAGGAGGATATATATATATTTTTTTGTTTCTATTGTGTTTATTGTTGTGTCTCCTTATTCATTTTGCAGAAATTATTATTAATTCATCTTTTGTTTATGGTTGGTTTCCTTTGCTTAAATTTGTTTTGTTTTTCATTAAAATTGTAATCTATATAATTATTGCAATTATTTGTAAATTCATAATATTAACTTAATAATAAACCGGTATTATAACTCCATATCTCTTGCTTCATCTTCACTATAGTCAGACATACTGGATTCACTATCACTACTTTCACGTTCCACTTGAGCGGCTCTCAAGGCCTCTTCAGTGGCGTAACGTTGCACATAGTCAGCTACTTTGCGATGATATTCTTCAGGTTCATGTAAATACAGTGAGGCTGCATCACGATTAAGTGGATCTACAGGATTTGGATATGTGAGCAGCTGTGGCAAAAATGATTCAAAGATATTTGACAAATCATACAGGGCCGTCCAGGCCTGATTTATAACATCGAGACATACAGTGCCCGATGATTCGTCGATATTAGGATGGTAGATTTTATTCACAAAACCTATACTGGGTGATTTGAAGGGATAATTATCAGGCAGGAAGACTCGAACCTTCCAAACGCCTCCTTCGTACGGTGTCCCATGAGGGCCAAAGAATTTTACATGAAATTCATTAAGACCGCCTATAATTGTAACCTCATGTTTAGATTCTATCAACTTAATGACATCATTGTCCATGCGTCGTTTGCCAGCACTTGGTGAAGACATCTTGTCTTAGAAATAATTGTGTTTTTGTGATCTTATAAGAGGGGATGTTATCTCAATAGATGGTATCTTTGCTGTGTCTTTTATCGCAAGATTTGACTACCTCTAATACAACAACAACCAGGTATTACACCGTGGTTATGTCTTATAGATTCTAATTTTAATAAAATTTTGCCCAATCTGTAAATATAGAAAAAAAAATTACTTTATTAATTGCTTTTAATTAAGTAAAAATTAATTATTATTATTATTTGTGTTGGTTCTAACAACAGTTTGCCGAAGTTTTTTTTTTCAGATTTTTACATTTACTGCCATCCCTAAATTAGCGCGTAAGACGCAAAGCAATGTAATTCATAGCTTTTGCGCTGAAATGTTATCCCTAAATAACAGCGTTAACTTCGTGTCGTTAAAAGTAATGTTAACTCATTTTATTTCATAAAACCCGCTGTATAAGAATAAAGAAGAGATAAAACCGCTAGATTGCCTTGAAAATTACTAAATTGTCACTACTTTTCAACCATAACAAAACAAAACAAACTAACAAACAGCAAACTTCACTTCCTAACGCACTATCAAAATTGGATTTTCCAATTGCTAAGCGTTGACGCCAAGCTATTTAGGGATGCTTCATACATTTTGTATGTACATGAGAAATTTTGACAGTTATCTTGCGCTTTACGCGCTAATTTAGGGATGGCAGTTAATGGAAATGTTATATGTATTCGACAACAAAAAACAAATAAACAAAATTGACAAAATGTGTCAAATAGTCAAAGGTTTTTTATACGGATAACAACAAATCACTAGAAACGTCAAGTTTAATCAATAAGACGACTCTAAATATAAAAAACAAGAACGTCATTTGAAACAACTGCTTGCAAGGTCTTTGCATTTAATTAAAATTTTGGAAATATTATTTTTACAACAAACACCCTTTGTAATTAAAGTTTGATGTTTGTATTTTAATTTCATATTCTAAAACTGAGAAGTACATAGTGCCTATTGAGGTGGAAAGCAGTACCTAAAACAGCTTTGTTTTTTTTCATTTTTGAAGGAGCATATGAAAACAATGTCTGACCTTCAATCGTGATGGTTAAGATTTTCAAGTACTTTCAAAGTTTTTAACAAATAAAATACTTTTTTTTTAATAGGGAAAAATTTTTAGCATTAAAAAAATTTAACGCGTCAAATGTGAAAGAAATATATATGAAAGGGAAATAAAATTTAGTAGAATATGCAAATAAAAAGAATATGAAAACAAACAAAAAATACAAAAAAGATTATAAACACTTTTAATGAAATGCATTTTGCAATTCGCTATGACGTCAGTATTTTCTTAAAATAAAATGTGCATATTTTTATTTTGCATTCAATTGCATCGCATGTCACCAAGCAAGAGGCCAAAGATGGAGGGAAAACAAACATTATGGTTAAAGAAGGTGTATGTATGTATGTGCGCGTATATTAAAATTGAGGTCACTGGGTTGTTATATTGGAACAAGTATGTACATATGTATGAACTACTATCCTCATACAATTTCATTTAAAATAGTTTACAAGCAACTATGAAATGAAACTTTGTCTATTTTTTGGCAAAAAAAATATTGTCACAAAAATATTTCACTATGTTTGCAAGCGTTTTTAGATTTGAAGTGTTTGCTGTTGCTAAAACAAAGGGCAAAATTATTTAATATTAAATATTTAAATTAGTCAATATCGTTTCCTTAAATTTTATTTAATGCTGTTGTATCAACGCGTTTTTCAATCTATTTTTTATAAATAAAATCATACAGCTTTTGCAGCGATTCTGGATTTATCTCGCGAAAACATCCCTCCTTTATCCCAAAAGGGATAACGTTTATACTCCAAACAACATTCAAACCAATTTGAACATTTGTATGAATAAAAGAGCGTGTTATTTCTAACCCGACAGAAAAATGTCAATATTTTCATTATTTCTGAACACAGCTCGTAATTATGTACGTTGTTAAGAAATATTAAATATGCCACATAAAGACGAAATAAAAGAAGGCCAAGTTTACATTTTTTTTTATTAAAATATAAAGTATACTTTTAGGCAGTAATTTTTAATTAAAAACCATATCATATCTAAAAACAAGTTGCAAAATAAAGAAAACAAAATGGACGACTTATTGAGTTTAACAAAATTTTTTTTAAATTATATTACACTATGTTCGCTATAACAACAAATATAAATAAATAATAAGATACAACTTGATGAAATTATACACAAAATAATTGGAAGTATGGAATATCTATTCTAACTAAAATAAGAATGGGTGGACATCATTGGAACAAAGTTCTTGAATATGAACTCATGTGACGCAAATACACATAATATAAATAATTACTTAAATATACTATTTTTACTCTTTTTGTGGTGAGTGCTATAAGATTTACCAATAATGCAAATGTAGTTTAGAGAATTATCTCCTATCAAAAAAGCAAATATTGGTGTGACAAAGAATTAAAAAATAAGAAAAAAAAATAAGTACTACATACATGTAATTTTACATAAAAATGGGTTTAGCATTTTTAAAATATTTTAATATTTCCTTAAGATCTCTTCGAAAGCTTTAAAATGGTACCCATATTAACATTTTAAAAATGTTTAAATTTCAGGAACCCGTAACTCGGAAAATATGATCGAGCACCAATTTTCTCACTTGATATTTTTTTCTTGTTTTTCTAATTCTCTATCGCCCCATATAGTTGTTTTATTTTTTATTGGAGTGGTGTTTTGCCCGCAGCGTCTAAGGACATGAACCGATCTTGCTGATTTCAATAGCACCTCTTTCGA
Organism: Gymnosoma rotundatum; assembly: GCA_916610165.2. Lineage (NCBI taxonomy): Eukaryota > Metazoa > Arthropoda > Insecta > Diptera > Tachinidae > Gymnosoma > Gymnosoma rotundatum. The sequence continues at coordinate 126,412,777 of OU744340.1, read as the reverse complement.
CCTAATGGCGTATTTAAATTTAACATGGACGGACAGACGGACATGGCTCAATCGACTTCGCTATGCATAAAAAGTCAGAATATACATATATGAAGGATACAATGATATATATTTTAATTGAATAAAATTGTCTTATAATTGCATCATACCTTGGGGATTTTTCATTACTATTAAAACTTCGTAGGCACTTGTTTGAAACTCAATGACAAAAACTTTTAACTCTCGTTTAATTGCTGCAGATTTTTTAATTGCAATTGCTTCCATCAGTGGTAATGAAATTATAATGAAATGGTTAATTACTAATAAGAATTGGATAAATAATATGAACAAAAAATATATGTATGTATAATCGCAGAGGTTGAAAGAAACTGCGTAATATATATAAATCTTAAACCTTTGGTAGATTGATCGACATTTAAACATTTTACTAAAAATATAACAGTTTTTAGTGAGATACGTTCAAAACTTCTTGTCTAAAATCTAAAGTCACCTAACGCCCAAGCTAAGTGTTTTTTTTTAACAAGAAATAACTTAACTTATTAAGAATTACCGATACTGAAAACAATGGCAATGCTAGAAAAAGCATTAACATTATTTATCATTTAATGCTAATGAAAATGTACAACAAATACAACACTTTTTGTTAACTGCTACTTACTATGCAAAAGGGATGAAAAATGAAAAAAAAATATGTATTAACACGATCGCGTTTTCTGAAAATTACTACGTATATTATTACATGCGTAGTTATGTACCTACATTACAAACTAAAGTGTAATAAATGGTGTAATGGCAAACAATATATTCAACTATTTTTTATATTTACTGTAACCAAAGTAAAATTAGAGATTTTTGTTTTCATTTTGTTTTGTAAACACAAACAACCCCAGCTGTTCAAAATACACAAAGCAAAAAAAAACTGTTGAGAAAAAATTAGTAAATAAAAGAGAGTACAAACAAATATGAGATTCACATTGAAAAACTCCCCACAGTGTGTTGCCACGTAAAATGAATTCCCCAAAATCTATCGTATTTTCCTTCGTTAAAGAAGCTAACTATGCTGTTAGAGCAAGACTTGTAAATTTGAAGTTTCGCAATATATTTCAGCAAAATAGGCAAGTTTAGTAAAGCTAATCTAATAAAAAAAAAGTAGAAAAACAAAAAGAAATGTATAGTACAAGAATCCTCGCGCGTTTATACTTTTCAAGTTGTGGTTCTCTGAACTTTTCATTTCGTCTTGAACTTTAATTTTTTTCCTCGTTGTCTGTTTAGAATGGATACAAAGAAGAAAAGGTCTGGTAACTTTTCATGTTACCATAACTAAATAAAAGAATGCAAATATACCCTCTTCAACGTACATAGGTACAGTATGATGGATTCACTTTTGTTTTGGAAGAAAATTTATATTCAACACTTTAAACAGATGATAAACAGATAAACACTATATAAATAAAAACAAGGAATATAAAATACAAAAACGCAATTTACTTGTTTCTAACGATATTGTGGTCACTTTTTCGGAAAAATATGTTTCACGAATGTAAATTAATTTATGGCTGTAAAACAAATAAAATAGATATGTTTTAACTAACTCTTTAAATATTACACCTACGCAACAATTGAACCTAAGTATAAAAAAAATTAAACAGTGGAATATGCACACAAAACGAGAAAAAATTACAAGTTTTAAAGAAACTTAAACTTAATCTTAAAGTCATTAATTTAATTATCTGAATCCATTACATTTTCGAAAAATTCTTTCAAATTGTCCTTCTTTCGACAAATAGCATTTGTAAGGGCTTTTACTTTTAAGGTGACGTTATAGATAGTATTTAGAAGAACAAAAAACACCACAATACAACAAAAAAGTACATACACACACAATTATATCAAAATAAAATCATAACCAAATATTTTTTAGTTTGTTTTAAGAAATTAGCAAAAGCAATAAATAAACGGAAAATCAAATAAAACAAAATGCCTAGACGAAAACGAACAATAAATAGGTATAATTGTGCATTTTTTATATTAAATAAAAAGTAAAATGTTAATTGGTTAAACAAGTGCACGGGAGTATTATTAATGTTTTTGAAATAGAATTATTTCTTTGTGTTTTGTTTTCGAAAACTTCCAATTATCAACTTTAAAATTTTCTTTGTCTGCGAGTGTAAAAAACACTCACACTCTTTCACTAATCACGAACAAACACACACACTAATTTTAGTTTTTACCACTTTTAACACAACATGCACCTTTGAATAACAAAATCGTACTGGCAAAAACTAAATAAAAAGCAAAAACAACATTTAATCAAATACAGAAATGAAAACATGAAAACAATGTTACCAACTTTACAAATAAAACTAATTTGAAAGGAAAAGAAATATGAATTTATTCAGAGAATTTTAAGAAGTTCGATTATCAAAGAGTACTTTTAATTAATAAGGGATTACTCGAAAAAAACTATTCTTTCTGTTGCTAAGTAAGAAAACACTCAAGTCACTATTTTGAAATATGCGTTATTCTTAGTAACATTTTATTAAAATCACATTATGTTGATATTCGGCATGCTGTCATGGTGTTGCATTTATATATTTTTCACTTTTATTTTTCAACCAAATTTATTTAGTGGAGGAATCGTGACATTTTCTTTTTTAAGTGGATGAAGTATTCAATTGTATTTAAGGAATTTTCCATTTGTTAAAACAAACAGCAAATTAAAAAAACCCCTGAGTTAAAATCTTAGAGAATAAGAGATTGCTAAGTGTCCTTACAGCACACAATTTACTAAAATCATTTTGCGAATCTGCGACTGCTGAGATGGTTAGATCATATCGGAGCCTTCAGTAGAGAGAAAAAGCAAATAATTAAGGTGGATACAATGGTTAAGGTGCTAAAGAAGGTTTGGAATGTAACATACTTATCAATTTGCGTTTGTTTGCGATGTATATAAATTCTGGCAAAGACAATTATAAGATTCCTAGTTAAAAGATATCAGGCTTAATGACATTTGTTCTGTAGATTTATAAAAACTCTGGGTATCATTTTAAGCGAAATTAACCAAGGCGAATTTACAAGAGGTGGCAGGGCCGCTGCAACAATAAAAAGAAAATCAGGCACTTAAGCGTATGGGAAACTTCAAACACACAAATAATTACTGCACTTTTTTTTCAACGTCTTTAATGACGTTTTAGTAAGCGTTTTTTGTTATTGATTTAAAACTTATAACAATTCTGTTTTAAAGAATATTAGCAAAGAAAAAAAAACTTTTTTGTATAAACACATAATAACGTTAAGCAAAAAATGTCAGCTGCCGCAACGATGCCACCTGGTTAATCAAGTCGCCTTCAAATTAACCACTTTTTTTAAAATACGTTTTTGTTTTTTATCGTAAGTACGCAATATGAAAGGAATATACAAAAAATTTGTTGCAATAGAAAATGGGAACGAAAATTTGATTTCATATACATATATGAAAACTCAAATATAAAGATTTCAGAAAAATTTATATTTACAAAATACGACTGGTAACTTTCTTTGAAATTATATTATAATAAATCGCTTAGTGAACCAAATTGCTTGCAGCCTACGTCACAGCTGTCAATTTCAATGAATTTTGTTTTGTTTTTGTTAAAACTTGATCGTGTGGCTTCTGGGTAAAAGAATGTATTGGCAAGATGGGTGCTAAGTCAAATAACAATCGAAAACAAACAAAGTAATGTATAATTGTTTTTATAACTATTTTTAAAATAATAGGACGCAAAGTTAGGCCAATCAAGCATGGAAATTAAATAAAAATTAAATAAAACGACCCTCGTTTAAAATAATTCTGAGTTTAGATGGCTTAAAATACTCTACATAGGTATACACATGAAGTACTAAATAATACTTTAGGGTTTAAAATACTGAAAGTTGAGTTTATTCACACTAGTACGTATGTAATACAAATAATAGAAGTTTAAAAAGTTTAATGATTTTAATCGTCACTTTATACATAAATTACTTCTTTGACTGTTCATTATCAAACAAAGAAAGAAAATCCAAGATTTCGTTAATGCAAACATTAACTGCGAAATATATAGTATTTTACATTTTATATATTTACATAAATAAGACAAACGGAAAACACATAAACGCACACATACATAAACAATGCAAAAAGAAACAAGGCAAAAAATAAAATGTGCTCAAAATAATCGTGCTACCAGTGTGCCCACTCTCAAAAGAAATGCAATGGAAAGTGACTAGAAGAAAATACTCACAGTCTTAATAAAACTGTTTTTTGTTTTGTTGTTTCCTTATTTAGTTTTATTTTTCTTGTAGAATTTTTTTTAATGTAAACTGAGTAAGTTATTAAGCTTTTGCAATCAAGGGCTCGCGCGTGTATGTTTTAAGATTTGTATCAATAATTATTTAAAACAAGCGTAAAAAAGCATCATTAATTATTTAAAACAACAAATACTGCTATAATCAAATAGAGGATATCGGTTGAAATTATTTCGATTGCTGGTATGGTAAGTGAAAAAAGGATTTGCAAAGCTATGGTTTAAAAACATATCTCTCTTGTTTATAGGCAAGAGGAGGTAGAAAGGCAAGATAAAATGTTACTTTTAAGGTTTGTTTCAATTTTAAACTGCCAAATAACATTTAAATTTATTTTTATATGTACATATGTATATTGATAATAAATAAAAAATTATTGTAGGACATCAAATAACTTTGTTGGGTGAAAAAATTAAAAAATCCAAAATAGAAATAAATATATTTTAATAGATATAAATGAACTGAAGAAAATTTTAAGCCGAGTGGATGTGAAAATAAAACAAAAGAGGCTTTTAAAGCATTTTTTTTAGCTATTTGTATAAAAATATTTTTAAACATGTTAGCCACTCGTTATACATGACACAATAATTAATCCCGTTAACACCTGATTGTTTCGTATACATTAGCTTACTTTTTTAATCTTTGATGTCATACTAGTCGGGATTCGATTATTCGTGATGATCGGGACCAGAAGCATTACGGATAATCGATTTTCACGGTTAATCGAATAAAAATTTTGAGTATACGATTTTTTTTTTACATTTATATTATTAAAAAATTAATATTGGTGAATTTAAAGTCAATTAAAAAATTCTGCCATCATGGATAATAGTTAATCGAAACAAACAATTTGAAAAAACATTGCAAATAAAAAACAGTAGACTGAAATTTGGACATCACCAGATCACCGATAATCGAGGCTCGACTATACATATGAAAAGCAAAAGTAATCAAGTTTCGTGGCAATGCTTCAAAAAACCTCGTAGTTTCATAACTCCGAAACTAACGGTTTCCGCGAAATTTTTCTCTTTACAACATTTTAGGTATAACAACCCCCTAGAGAACTTTTTTTTATTTTTGCGCGTTGCACTGAACTAGATTTAATCAAAAAATAAGAACTTGACGATGATAAACAGCTGCAGTACTTTTTATCAGTGTTATAAGCCTGGGATTTTTGAAACTCATTACTGGTAACCCTGCTCAATAACATCTACTCAATAACAGCGACTATTAACAGCAGCGTTGCCGCTTTGGTCCAATCGGACCAAACTTGGTAGTTTTTCGTTTTTAAAAAACAGTTTGGTAGTTTGGTTGGTTTGTTGAATTTTTTTTTAATTTTTGGTAGGTTTTTCTCCTCTAGCAATTTTTTAGCAATAGTAAATTTTTCACCTTAAAATTTCAGAACATAAAATAAAAAGAAATGTAACTTTGAATTAAATAAACAATAACTTTGAATAGTGTTACCACTGTTTTCAAAAAATGTTTTAGGTGCAATAAAAAACATCTCTGCTTTTTTGCATAGAGATGATTAAAGCTATTACCATCTCTGGAAATGGAAAAGACAAACTTCCATCTCAACAATTACAAGGAAAAAAACCAAGTGAATACAACAGAGTTTATATGCAAGAAATGCATTTTTAAATTTTTGGTAGGCTGTGAACGATTTTGGTAGGATTTTTGAAAATTATTGGTAGGAAGTAAATTTCTTGTGTGGCAACGCTGATTAACAGTAGAATTTGGGAGAAAATAAAAAAAAAAACATATATATCATCAAGATCAACAGCCCAATAACATACATATCTACATATGCATATATACTATACACATTTATGAAAACAAAAACTATGCATGATTAAAAGTATTTACTTTTGAATATACAATGTATATACAAAAAACAAAAAACCAGTAAAAATTACACAAAATTAAAAGCAAGAAAACAATAGATAAGATGCTAAATATGTCTCACATAAAATAACACCATCTCCTTTGTTGTCTTTTGTTTAATGCACTACACCTAAAATAATGAGTACAAATCAATAAAATTTAAAGTGTTATATACCTATAGTCTCAACTTAATGAAAAAAGCAATAACAAAAAATTAAATAGAACAATTTATTAAAAGAAATTGTCAAAAAGGAAAATCCTAACTACCTACATATATACAGACGTATAAAGACGCAATAAGCATGAAAACTTAAGTATATGAATATGAGACAAGCTGATATTTTAGATATTTAAAGAATCAAGTACTTTCCACAATGCAATTTTGTTTATATATACTTATTTGAATAGACCTTTTTTATTAATATATTTCACGTTTTTTTCTTTTAATTTTTATTCGTATAAAAGTAGTGTTAATTGCACCCACTTACATTATTATTTTTTTTCTTTTTGCACTACCTTCAGTTTTGATTTTAAATATGTTTTGTTTTTGGAATCTAAAAATGTAGTAATTTAATCAATTTTTCTTATTTTACTTTTTTAAGCACACATAATATTTTTAGTGTCTTTTATTTCCAATAATTGCGTAGTCTCCACTAAATTTTTCAGCTGACTGAGGAAATATGATAAAATTTGTTTTTACCACTGTAATACTGCCATACTGGAAAAAGTTTAAGCAACCACACAATTGGCAGCACTTAAGTAAAATAAATCTTTCACCAGATTTACACGTGCGATGATCTCATGTGATTTTTTTAATTCTAATTAAAATTTTCAGCAAGTTTTAAGGCATCCCTATACCATGATATTTTTCATAGCATCAGAATTTGTTCATTTTACTTTTAATATGATATTCGTTACACTACGTCTTGATTTGTTCGCACATGAATAAAACGTAGAGAGAATACGTAACAAATATTTGTTGCGTAGTGAAATGTGGTTATATTTTTATTTATTTATTATTGTTTTTTGTTCATTCCATACAAATACACACATATAATTTGAAAAATTTGCAGGATTTTTGGTTTAAATATCGCGAACGTACACAAGGCAAGTCTAAAAAAAATCAAAATTCAAGCCAAGCTATTTTGTCTACCCCGCTTGCGTCGCTGCACCTCTTGCCAACAAATACAATGTCTAATTAAGGTAACAAAAATCTTAACAGCAGGGTAGGTAAAATGCGTTTTTACAAAATATGATTGGCAGAAGAAAAACATGTATAGTTTTGAAAAATTTATAAATTTCCAAAAGTTAAGCCTAAAAAACGATATTCTGCTACACCTACCTAATTTTCTTTATCTTAGAAGGAATTCAGTGAAAGAGACTAAGGCAAGATCTGATAATTAATAACAACTATAGTCGTTTTCGCAAACTGTTGAATAGTATTTTTAATTTAATAACGTTGCGTTATAGTGCGTTTCCATTGACGTGATTTTGTCTACATTTTACATGCTTTTACTTGATTTTCCATACATTTTACGTGCTACAAAAACCACTTAAATCACTTGATTTGTTTGAAATCATGTCGAAAATTTATTTTTTCGAACTAATTTTGCCTTTGCAACACTGTGATGTGTCTAGGATATTCCAGTTCAACTCCGAGTTATCTATTCATATTGGATGTTTTTATCGAAAAAGTGACAAATACTTTTAAATGTTTGAAAGCAATAATGTTTTTGGTAAAAAAAAGTGTTTAAAAAATATAAGAAGAAAAATATATAAAAACAAAAATTAATTTAACAATAAAAACGATTTTTTACAAAAAATAACATAGTTTTTTTTCTTTTATGCAAAAATATGTCAGTGTAACGTCATAAATTCGAATTTACAAAACACTTCAGCTCAATGGAAACACTTCAAAGTGTTTTTCTCAAACCTAGTTGATTTCAAGGCAGTGGAAACGCAGTATTAAACTTTGAATATCAATTTTAAGCGTATAGGTTTAAAGGCATAAAATACTCATATATTTTTCCTATATACAATAATGAAATTTTGAGGTGATTGCGTATTCGAATTTTAGGAGAAAAGGAATCGCAATAATTCAACTTTGTCCTAACTCAACTTTCCTGTTGGACACAGATATGATTAAAAATACATAAACTTATAATTTCTTATTTTTTTATACCGAAACCATATATGAATGATATTGTTTTTCCAAACTTTTATTGCACTATTTTTCTTAAATAAACTGAAACAGCATTGTCGTATATTCTACTGCTTACTTCTGCTAAGTAATCAGATGATGGTGAGACGCAAATAGGGAACCATCGATTACATTTTGTTTACAACAAAATTAGCTGAAACTCGGCTATGCGTAGCTCATTTACACATTTACATTTTTCCATTTATATTGTTATATGCAAAGAAAATTTTAGTAATAAAAATAATAATTTAATTTAAATTTTATGTATTTTAGTGAAAAAGTATGCATGTATCGTTATTATCATGACAGTATTGTGAAATGTAATCGTGCTGTTATCAATAATTTAAGATTTCATTTTTGACGATACAAAAAAGGTTAAAACATAACCTTAAAATTAATAGAAATAAAAATTAATCAGCTGTAGAACTAATTTTGCCTAGTGAATAATTTGGCCATGTGTTAAGAATAATTGACACACTCAGCTGACATTTAAAAAAAGTGTTTGTTTACTTTACGTTGAAAGAGAAAATAAATACTTTGTTGTTTTTCTTTCTTATATACTTTTAGTTCTTAAGCGGCAATCCAATCAACGTCAATAAAAAGGAAATTCCGGAAGTGTAAATTTTAGGATCGTAATTTTTTTCTAATAAAACTTGAAAATAAAAAAATTTTTATTATTTATAAAACTGACCTAGTGCTTAATAAATTAGAAAAGGAAAATAAATTATGTTTATTTAAAAAAAAATAAACATTGTAAAAATAAAATTCTAAAGGTGAATAAATAAATTATTTATAATACAAATATTATTAAAATTAAATAAACGTTAAGTGATTTTCCACAATAAAATCAATTGTATTCATGGCGTTTGTTGTGGTAAAAGAATAGTTTCCGAAGTAAAGGAGTTTTGTGAAAAGCATATCCAAAGTTAATGTAAAACTTAAACATATAATTGGAATAATATACATATATATGTACATTTATTTAATTCTTATATTTCTCCTTATTTTTAAGATATTTGATCCAGTACTATGTGTATTTTTTACTCATGTGAAGAAAAACAAGAAATAAAATTTCGCATTGTTAAAGAAATAGTAAAACATGGTTAAATTTTGTTTTGAGGATAGAGACAATAAAATCGCCTGATGTTTCTTCTGTTTACACATAAGTATGTATAAACATATGTACGTACGCTTGTATAAAAATATATGTACGTACATACATATATTTATATGCTGATAAAATTGCAAAGAAAATTCAGAAACATTGGTTTTTTTTTGTACATCAGAATGAAGGTATGGCTACAACATGAGTATGAAACTGTGTATGTGTGTATGAATGGATATTTAATTTTTTTATATGCATTGTGTGTATTTATTTTATGGAAGCATCTATTCTTTATATGTTTGTATGTCATGTATGTAGGCATATTAATTTTTTATTTCGCATTTTTAATGCTAACACTCAACGGGTTGTATAATTCATTTACTACAACTATAGTTAAGTAACAAAACTAAAATGTCATTTTCGGCTATGCCGAATCTTATATACCCTTTACCATCTACGTAAATCTAGTTTAGTCAGGTACCTCAAACAGCAAATATTGGGGTGACAGAGAATTAAAAAATATATAATTTTACATAAAAATGAAATCGGCTCTTAATGGATTAAGCATTTTAAAAAATGTTTAGTATTCCCTTAAAGATCTCTTCGAAAGCATTTAAATGATACCTATTTTGATAGTAAAAAAAATAACATTTTTGAGGCCCGTAGCTCGGAAAATATGGGCGAGCGCCAATTTTTTCGTTTGATGTTCATTCTTATTTCTTAATAACATGGAAAAATTAGAGGTAGACTTGGTGTTTTGCCCGCTGCGTCTAAGGACATGAACCGATATTGCTGATTTCCAATAGCACCTCTTTCGACATTATGTCTGATAGATTGGCGTTATTAAATTTATGCCTATGCAAATTTTATTTCAACATTAAGACGGACAGACGGACATCGCTGAATCGGCTTCGCTATTCATAAGAAGTCAGAATATATATTGGGTCGGAAATGGATTTGAAGAAATTACAAACGTAGTTATACCCATTTTCCACTTTTTGTGTTGGGTATAAAAAGACATGTGGTGTAAATCATACTTCATTTCGAACAAGGATTTATATTTTATTCCTTTTATGGCTCAATAAAAATTAACATTAATATAGAAAGTTATGGAAAAATAGTTTTTTATAGTGTAAATTTAAGATTTCTTGGTAAAATTTCGTTTTTCGAGAAATTGCATTTTTTGACTGAAACATCATTTTCGAAATGTTAAAAATTTTAAAGTAGTTTGGTTTTAGGTTGAATTAGACGTTTCCATGACGTTCCCATAACCATATTTACTGTCAACGAATAGTGGAGCCATAGCCATAAGCAACTCTTATTTGTTTTGCCGTTTGTTAAGAAAGCAGCGTAATGAAAAATACAAATTAAAACCCGCCAATACAATGCAGCGAACGTGAAAAATAAGAACAAAATAAAAAATAGACTGTTAATGCCTAAATTCAATAGTCAACTGTATGGTAATGGTAAAAATCAAAATTTAATTAATATCTTTGGTTACGGCTATGGCTACGGCATGTCTAAAATAATCAAATAGTGTTTTCCATAAGGTTGGTTTGAACAGCTGTTTTTTAACTTCGCAAAATTTAAAATTTTTAGAATGTGTGATTTTTTTAGTTAGTGAATAATTTTTTTATTTTAATTTGTGTTTTAGTTTTTTGATCAAGTTTCTATTTATGGATTAAGATTGGTTTCTGTATATTTGACCATGTTTTTTTTTTTTAATTTATTTTTGTTTATTAAAAGTGAAATTTCGATTATATGGTAAAATCTCAAGTTTTAATGAAATCTGAGATGTTTTTTTTTTGTGAAGTATAATTCCTTAAAGTTGAAATTCTTCTTGTAAACTTTGATTTTATGTTTTAGATTACTCCGTATTTTTTTGATCTCGAATTTGTCTGATATTAATTTTTATACCCTTCACTACAAAAAGTGGAAAAAGGGTATAAGTTTGTCATTCTGTTTGTAATTTCTACAATATCCATTTCCGATCCCATAAAGAGAAAATTTAAATACGCCAATCGATTAGACATAAAGGTGCTATTGAAAATCAGCAAGATCCGTCCATGTACTAAGAGGCAGCGGGAAAAACACCTCGCCTACCTCTAATTTTTTTATGTCATTTGGAGCAATAAAGTAGCACAAATCGAAAAAACAAATATATGGGGCGATAGAGAATTAAAATATAATAAAAAACATTAAAACAGAGGCGGACATTTATTTTATATTGCATTTCAAACATAATTGCCGACATTAAAGTGACATTCTGTCTCATTTTCAAGATTTTGTATATAACGGTGCAAAAGATATGACCATAGGGGTAAAAAAACATTGATTTTGAGAGTACTCTTTAATTTCTCAGCAATACAGGTCCCTTGTTAGTTTCAGTTGTCTGTCTGTAACGGTTCAAAAGTTTGGTTGCGTACATCTAATTATTGGGTAACCCTTTAAGTTAGCAATACAGTTTTTTTTTGTAAATTAAAAGCGTCTTTCTTCAACTGTTGAAAAGTATAGCAATATATCTAAATTAAATGAACAATTGGGGCACCCTGTAATACTATAACGGTCATATTGGACAATCTGTCCAATTTTCAAGCGTTTGTCTTTAATGGTTGAAAATATATGTAGGTTGATATAGTTCCATTTACGTAACTATGGGGACACCCTTTAATAAGAGATCTATTTTTATATTACTTTTTGCCACTGGGAGCCATAATGAAAATCAGTCTTTTTAATTTTAAAGTGGTGCCCTCTGCGGTTTATAATACACGTAAAAACATATATATTGTAAAGGGACACCCTTTAATTTTTAAGATTGTAAATAGTTTTTAAAACGGGACCAATCTATAAGCATCACCTGTGTTCTGTGGGCACAAACATAAAAAAGCAACATTAAGACGAATTGATTCCCTCTTTTTGAAGTCGTTTAAAGAACTGCAGATTCGAGTGAATAAAAATAATTGCTTAAAAAACGTTGTTTTAAAAAATAAAATTGAACAAAAAAGGTGGATCTAACGTTTTAATAAAACTTGTTCAAAATTTGCTTGATTCAAACAATTTTTACGCGTACACCCAGTATATTTTAAAGTTTTATTTTTAAGTTTTTGTTAAAAACTGTCTTAAACCTAAATAATACTAAAATCTACAAATTATTATAAAAATTTCTCTTTTTTATTGCAGAACCTGTGAACACATTTTAAATATAATTTTGAACAATTTAACTAAAAACATAAATTTCACATAAAAAAGAAAAATAAATAATCAATAATAATACAAACAACGTCATTAATCTAATCTATTCTAATAAAAAAGCAATCAACAAGTTTAAACAAGCAACAGCTGTTGGAGGTTTTGAGAATCTAAAGAAATTCTCAGAGGAGAAAATCTTAAGACGTGTTAGCAAAAGTGAGAAACAGCAATGCCCGTATAAATAAAGTGTAAATAAATAAGAATCATCTTTTTTTCTTTTTTGCTTTTTGTAGAGTCTTTCTAAAAAACCAGCTTATTTTAGTCGCTCGCTTACAATCATCTAGTAAATACGTAAAATTTCTTTAGATGAAATCCTATTGGCGGACAAATAAAATAAAATTTTAGTTAAACTATTGGACATTAAAATTAAAAATTTTTCATTAAAAATAAAGCTGAACTACGGAGATATTTTTTTCAACGGGGTGCTTTTTATTGTTTCTTTTAGTTTATAAATTTAGTTAATTTATTTAAATACAAAAGTACATATATACATTCATACTAAGATAGATATAGCAAATGTGTCATCTAAAATTTGGTTATGTTATCATTAAATAGAGAAATGTCTATCTAAATTAATGAAAATATACAACAAAATTACTGTCTCTAAATAAGTGTCCAACAACAATGTTAATATAAAACGAGCAAAACAAAATTAAAGAGTTATAAACATAAAAAAGTAAATATAATTAAACTTTAACTATAAAACAGTAAACTTAATTATAAAAAAAGTAACTTTAATTATAAAAAAGTAAAATTAAAAAAAAAAACGTGTACGCCTGCTAAAAGAATATCCACCCGAAAGTAATAACAAATTTGCGTTGTTGGCAATAAAGAAAAGTGAATAAATAAAAAATAAAAAACATTTTAGTATTGAAATCAAAAATTATAATTTTAAGAAAAACATCTTTCTGCTTGTCTTGTTTTATATGTTGTCTTAGAAAAATTATTAAAAAAAAAATAAATAAAAAATAAATTTAAATGACTACTTCGTCTAGAAAAAGTCGACAATCACCGTCTAGAAAGACACCTCCACCAGAGACAACCACCAACGGCGTTAGCATGCCTTCATCTGTTACTGCTGTCATATCGAAAACGGATTCACAGGAATCCGACAATGTTAATTGGGATGCAGTTGGAAGCAGTTACATAAATCCATTTTTTCATCGCATTCATCTTGATAATAATGTTGATTTAGCAAAGGTAAGCAAAAAACTTCAATATCTTTTTTGCAATGTTTTTTCTTTTATTAATTTTTATTTATATTCAATAAAATGTTTCTATTTAAAAACAAATATACGAGGGCTGCTCTATATATTTCTGGCCTAATAGTGAAAATGCGAATATTTTTAATCAAAAATTATTTCAATATTTCCTTTCACCAATTGACACGAGCCTTTTTTTGAGCGACTTTCAAATTGTGCGGGATTCAACGAGAACAGACCTTTTTTACGGCCAGGTGTTCATGCAGTATCGAACGTATGCTGGTGGAAGAAATGTCCAAGGATGTCTCTATCACTCGGTATGTCGCATGTCGATCTTGCATTATGAGTTCACGCACGGCATCAATGTTCTCTGGCACAACAGCCGTTTTTGGACGACCTTCACGGAATTCGTCTTTGAGCGAGCTTCGGCCGCGATTAAATTCATTATACCAATTTTTCACGGTGCTATAGGATGGTGCTTCATCGCCATACAAAGATTTAAGTTCATCAATGCACTCTTGTCGTGATAATCCACGTCAAAAGTTGTGAAAAATGATGGCACGAAAATCTTCTCGAGTTAATTCCATTTTTTTCTATATTAATTTTTTCAAGTCACTGTAAACAACACAAATAATGGTCGTACGTCAAAATGTTTTGAGTACGATTATGCTTAAAAATGACAAGCTTTCCAATGGAAATGTCAGATTGCACTTGGTAGCACTCAGTGTTGCCAGGCCAGAAATATATATAGCAGCCCTCGTACGAGTAGATATTAAAATTATTAGAACATTTTTTAATTCAAGATCAGTTACTACAGTGTAGAGTATTTTATGCTCGACAAGCTCCGAAACAAAAAGGTCTGTTGCGTGTAAATTTGTAAATATTTCTAAATACGTTATAGCAGAGTGTAGGAAAAATCTCAACAAGCTTGTTATTTTTTTATACCCTTCACCACAATAAGTTTGTCATTCAGTGTGTAATTTCTACCATATAAATTTCCAAAACGATAAAGTACATATATTCTGACTTCTTATGCATAGCGAGGTCGATTGTGCGATGTCCGTCTGTTTGTCTGGATTTGAGTTGATTTCACAAAACATAAATAAATATGTCAATTGATCAGATATAGTGTCGAAAGAGGTACTATTGGAAATCAGCATGATCGGTCCATGTCCTTCGAGGCAGCAGGCAAAACACCACGCCTACCTCTAATTTTTATATGGCATTTGGAACTAAAATGTAACTCCAATCAAAAAAAATAAATATACGGGGCGATAGAGAATTAAAAAATAAGAAAAAAAAACAATAAGTGAAAAAATTGGCGCCCACCCATATTTTCCGAGTTACGGGGCTCTGAAATTTAAAATCTTTTTTTAAATATTAATATGGGTATCATTTTAAAGCTTTTAAAGAGATCTTTTAGGAAATACAAAACTTTTTAAAATTAAGAGCCGATGTCATTTTTATGTAAAATTATATACATAAATGAAGTACCAACATTTTTTCATCCAATATTAGGACTTCAATAAAGTAGATTCGCATAGATGGTGAAGGGTATATAAGATTTGGCATAGCCGAATAAAGCACTCTTGTTTTTTTTTTTTTTTTGTTAAATTTGCTTAACGAAAAAGTTGAAAAAATTTAATGTTGCGAAAAAAATCTGTATTTTTTATAAATTCCGATATTCAGGATTTTCCGTTTGGCGTATAGTAAACGTCGATACACGTTACAGAACCGGAAACGCATGCAGTTTTATGGAATACACACATTTTTCAAGTCTTACAAGAAGAAGCAATCCAGCGTCTCAAGTTTTCTGAAACGGTGTAAGAGGTGTCTTTCTACATCTGATCTCACTATTACGCTCTTAATTATGAACCGGTGCTGCAAACACTATTTTAGAGGTACTACACCGCTTTAGAGAGAGAAGAAGCTCATCAGTGATAGTAGCGTATTCAACCCTATTGACCTGCTTTAATACGGAAGTCAGAAAACTCCTTTTAGAAACTCAAATTCTATTGTCCGGAATCATTCTCTAGTATTGGTCCATATGAATAAATTAATATTTGCATTGCTATTTTATTCCGACAAAAATCCATTGATATTAGCTGGGGACAAAAACACGTGATTTTTATGGTTTTATTACTTTGTTCTTTTTATATTTCAAATTAAATAAAGACACACACAAATAGACAAACTAAGAAAATAATGTGTAATAATAAATCAGATAATAAGTTTTAGAAGAAAGATAATCATGAATACAAATACAACGGTTCTTTATTTTCTACTTTAAAAAAATCAATATTCTTTATGTTTCAAACAGTTTTCTTTATGTCCTTCATCCATTTTGCAAACATTTCTTGTAAATGTGTATTTTCTTTTTACATTTGAAACCTCTTTGTATTATAAAGCCAAATATAAATAAAACAAATAATAAATGTCATGCCATTTAATATTTCTACACTATGAAATTGCAACCCCATATGCATGTAAATAACGGGTTTTTTACAAGCAACCTTCTATTTCCTAAACTGGATTTTACGTGACAATTTTAAACAGTGTTGTCAACACATTCATGTTCAGAACTAAATAATTTAAGATAATTCTTTTTTATAATTTAAAACACTTTAAGAATTTTTTAAAAGTTATACCTTTATTTAGAAAATGAGAACGATATAGATAATAAATAAAAATGAACGTGACTTTAAAAAAGAAAACAGCTTTTTTTTTTTTTTTTTTTTTTAAAGAGAAGTAGCACTTCAGGCATCAATAAATACCTACTTAGTTCGCAACCGTACTACATTCTTTAGGAAAGGGATAGATGAGAGAGAAGAAAGGTGGTGAAAGGAGATAGATATAGCCATTAGAGGAGTTCGGTGCTTTTCTTAAAATCAACAGCAATATTCCTAAATAAATACGTAGTTGCAACAATTAATGCATTCACACAATACGAAAAATGTCTCTGATAACTTTAAATGATTTAAAAGATTTTTTCTGCGGTATTTTTAAAATTAAAACAAACAATTTGATTGGGATGTTGGCTGATTAAATACTTATAAATTGCTATTTGCTATGCAAACACTCATGCAATATTTTCAGAAAAAGCTTTAACAATTAAAGACAAAACTATTGCAAACAAATACTTACCAAACGTCGAACATTGTGTGTTGTGAGTGCATTGTGTTAAATGTAAATGTAGTTTAGTGAAGTAACTCCAATCAAAAATGCAAATATTGGGGTGACAGGGAATTAAAAAATAAAAAATTAAGTACAACATTCGGTTTTACATCAAAATGTCATCGGCTCTTAATGGGTTAATCATTTTTAAAATTTTTTAGTATTTCTTTAAAGATTTCTTCAAAAGCTTATAAATGATACCCTTATTGCTATATTAAAAAATTTGAAAATTTCAAAGGCCGGTAGCACGGAAAATATGGGCGAGCGCCAATTTTTTCACTTGATGTTTTTTTCTTATTTTTTTTTCTCTATCGCCTCATATATATATATATATATATATATATATATATATATATATTTTTTTTTTTTTATTGAAGTTATTTCATTGTTCCGAATGATACGGAAAATTAGAGGAAGGCGTGGTGTATTTCCTGCTGCGTCGTTCGACACTATGTCTAATCGACTGACGTATCTAAATTTTCTCTAGTGTATTAGCAAACTCGATTTTAACAATAACATGGACGGACAGACGGACATTGCTCACTTGACTTCGCTATGATTTGAAACTGGTATTGTAGAAATTAAAAACGGAGTGACAAACTTAGTTAAAATGAAACGGGGTTTGTGGATACTCTAATCACAGTCCTCTATCACTTGAATCGAAATAGCTAACAACTTTAACGAAATAAAAGGGTGTCCCAATAGACACGTTAAATTCTCATAAAATTTACTAAGTCCGTTATAAAAGCAGGAATAAAAAAGTGAGATAAAAGGTGTCTCCGCATGGAGAAATTATATGAAACATATGGACTTACATTTTAAAATGCAAACGGTAAATCTTTCAAATTTTTGACAGATAATGTATGCACTACTATGTTCGCTGCAATTACAAGTATTAAAAGAACAAAAATTAAAGAGTGCCTCAATAATGTCGTAATTTTCATGAATATAACCTTATCTTTCAAAGACGTAACAGGTGGTCAAATTAAATTAACTCTGAGTATTAATCTAAAATTAATAATCAAATTGCGTCCCCACGGTTATAAAGAGTTTTAAATTTAAAAATGGCATCAAAGAAAAAAAAATGATATTTAAGAAAGTATTGAAAAGTACTAAAAAATATTTTATATCACCACATTTGCGAGAAATCGTGTGGTCTGACACACTTACTTTACTATAGTGTTGTGTTTATCAGCTCCTTAAAGTGAGCGCTCCTTTGCTCAGGTCACTAGAACGAACTAGTTCGTTTATTTAGTTTAAGCTCACTAAGTGAGCTCAATTGTTTTTAGTTCAATTGTTCAATCAGTGAGCAGAAAACAATTGAGCGAATCCAGTTGATTTGTTTAGCTCACACAATTTTTAGTGTCCTGAGATAAATTTTTCAGAAATTAAAAACATATTCACACATACTAATGAAAAATTGTGCAACTGAAAAACAACTTAAAGATTAAATATATGTGCACTTTTATTTGACTTTATTTTTGTAAACCTTTAAAAGTAAAAAAAATAATACAATAATATATTTTCTGATTACCAAATGATGATTTTCCTTAATTTGTACCAAAATAATTTTTAAGGTTTCACTCAAGTATGTTATATTTGTTTTCATATAAATAATGATGAACTAAAAAAGGCGCTCAGTAACTGATTAAATAGCTCAGTAAACGAGCGCTCGAAAGAGTAGTTCAATTGAACTAGGTCATTCACGAACTACACAACTCTACTTTACTACAACTCCCCCACAGGGATGCCAACTTTTCTCAAGTACTTTAAATAAAAAATATGGATAGTTAAATATTATACAGTGGTATGGAACTGTTCGTTTGTAAGTCCAACATGCACTTGACCGATTTTTTATGTTTTCATTGTTTAGTTTCTCCACGGCTTTATAAAAACATGGAAAACCATATTGATTTAGTTAGCTCGTGGCATATTTTTTCATAATGATTTTGTTGTTATGATAAAAGGTATGATATAAATCACCATAAAGAAATGCATTTTTCACTATATTGCTGTTTTCACATCATAGAAAAATATTAGAACACAAAAAAAAACAGATATAAATTTCAATGTCAAAAAAAAAAACACCACAGTTTATGCGACTTTTGTATGGATTCTTCAGCTAACAATTAGTAAATGTTTTTTTTTATTTTTTTTTTTTTTTTAAAAAGAAACTAAAAATAAATGTAATTTAAAAATAAGTGTATGAGAATAAATATTTTTCTAATAATGCCTATAAATATAAAAATATATGTAAAAATATATGTAAAAGAATGGAAAAACGTCCGACGAAAAAGTAGTTGCGGTATTAAAAAAATAATTTGGCAACACTGATTACGATTTAGTTCTGTCTTGTTAATTTTTAATGGACTACACATCCTTGTGTTAAAGAATCCTAATGTAGTTGTAAATCATGGTCAATTTATTTCGCGGCAGCCTTCTCATATGCATCGTACCATAGACATCGTCTAAATCCAAAGAAATATATACATACATATATATTTTTATACCCTTCACCACAAAAAGTGGAAAAAGGGCATATATAAGTTTGTTTGTGTTTCGAAAGAGGTGCTATTGGAAATCAGCGTGATCGGTCCATGTCCTTCGAGGCAGCAGGCAACACACCGCGCATATCTCTAATTTTTTCATGTCGTTTGGAACAATAAAATAACTACAATCAAAAAAGTAAATATATGTGGCGATAGAGTAGTAAAAAATAAGAAGATAAAAAAACATCAAGTGATGTTCGCCCATATTTTTCGAGTTACGTGGCTCTGAAATTTTCAAATTTTTTGAAATATCAATATGGGTATCATTTTAAAGCTTTTAAAGAGATCTTTAAGAAAATACTAAAACTTTTTAAAATGCTTAACCCATTAAGAGCCGATAGCATTTTTATGTAAAATAATATTGCAGTACCAAATTTTTTTATTTTTTAATTCTGTCACCCCAATATTTGCTTTTTTGATTAGAGTTACTTCACTAAACTGGATTTACAAAGATGGCGAAGGGTACATAAGTTTCGGCATAGCCGAATATAGCATTCTTACTCTTTTTTCTTAAAAAGATTTGCCGAGAAAATAAAGAAGAAAAGCTTTGGGTTGTGGGTAGACTTCGTCTAACCAAATTAATATTGATTGATTATGATTATTCCTCGTTTTCTTATATGTTAATTTATTTGTTTAAATAGATGATGTTAACAATTTACACAATAAAAGATGCAAAGAACGCTGACGACGGCTGTATTGATCCAGAAAATGCTCCATTACATTCTGCTGGTGTCTAATTTTTTTTGATGCCTTTAGAAAACGTCTACAAACAGCTGTAAATAATTTTAGAAATTAAAATTATAATGAAATTAACCAAAATTAATTAATTTATTTGTTAAAAAACATCAATTTTAAATCTACAGCCGCAAAAAATTTATAAAGATAAACTATACTTAACTGCAGAAACAGAAACCATTTTTTACATTGCATTTATTTTTACAGTAAACAGTGTACTGTTAGCCACTTAACGGTCGTTATGTTTTTGGCTTCCTTTATTCGAAAGGATAAATTAAGTTAAATGACACAAATCCGAATAAATAAATAACTTATAGAAATGTTGGATTAAAGGATTATTACGGAACTATAAAAGTTTAATATCTGAAAAATGTTTAGAAAAAGCATAAATTCGAATTTCTTTACCAGAGACTTAAAATGTTTTAACATCGCTAATTCTGCAGTTAACAGAGCACTGCTAATCACTCAACAGTCGTTAAAATTTTGGCCATCATTAATTAAAACGTTTAACAAGGGAATTTTGGGCCCTGTCCACATTCAGTACGATGTGTGAAAACTGACAAAAAATTAGTTATATTTAGAGTATTTTATTATAATCAAACATAAAAAACAATAAAGTCGTATTAGTTCAAGTTAATGAGAAATGTTTTTATTTCAAGTTAAAGTAACTATTGTAAGGGTGTGGTGGTTTTAACTTTTATTTCTTAATTTCTTTGAAGAATTTTTCATTATTTTCTTGAAAATAGTTTTCATTTTCATAAACACGAACATAATTGTATAATATTTTGACCAACAGCTTTTTACATAAAATATCACGTGAAACACTTCACTTCTTTCGTCGTTTTTGTTGTTATTCTTTCGATTTTCTGAATTTGTTTTTATTAAACTAAGTTTCATAATATTTCAAAAAATATCCAAAGATGTATAACGATTTATTTAATAAAACATCAAAGTCTTGAGAAGTTAACAGTGTACTTTTTTACCCTTCTCGAAAATGTGTGTGAAGTTAAATTTAAAAATTTATAACCCTGCCACATTCTGTTACAATAACGGAGCTATGTTAATTACTTAACATAACCAATGTTAATACAAAAAAATCGAATAGGTATAAGAGTTTCCGGACGATATTTAAATTAAATTGAAGTGGATAGAAAAAAATTGGATAACACTTTTAGTAGTGTCTTTTTAAACTCCAATAGTTTTTTTTAGGAAATATTGAGCCTTTTCCAAAAACACCACAATTTAAATAAGGAAAAAAAATTATTGGAGATGAAAATTATTGGAGATGACTTCTAGTAATGTCTTTAATAAACTCCCAACAGTCAAATAAATTAAAAAAGACACTACTTGAAGTCTTCTCCAATAATTTATTTTCGCCCACTCTTTTCCATTTTCGAGAAAAGGACCAAGGTCATTTTTCAAATTACAAAAGTGGTGTTTTTGGAAAAACCTCTAATTAAAAAAAAAAAAAAAAAAAAAAAAAAAACATAATCACCCCTATCGTGAACAAAATGTGGAATTTTTGTTCCCATGAAATTTTTATTCCCCATAAAGGGAAAATTGCTATCGTGAATTTCATGAGATTGTTCCCGCTATAAATTCGTACTGATTACAAATTACAAAAAAGAAAATACAAATAGGGAAAAAAATATGCCAAATTTTTTAAAGTTATAAGAAATTTAGAAATGTTAATGATTGGTGCTATTGTGTTGTTGCAAGAGGAGGAGATACCACAACAGCGAAAAATTTAATTTCAAGAACGTGACGTGCAAGATGCCAATCAATGGACCCAACAGCGCTGTGGCAACACGGCTACCTGTCTAACCTACCCTAGACATTACTACTGACCCATTTTAATAAAATAAATTTTTATATGGGATTTTTTCTATCTCCATTTTTTCATTTAAAAATATTTCTTCATAAAATGTAAATTTTTCTCAATTTTTCATATAAAAATATTTTTAATAAAAATCTTTGTTTTGCATCTTGACGAGCATAATGTCAGTCTGCACTGCAGTAACTGATATTGAATTAAAAAAAATTTTCATATAAAAACTGGCATAGTGTATGCAGTTCCCCAGTAAAATTTAAGTGAACAAAACTAAGAGAAAAGTGAACAAATTTCGGAAAGGGAAAAATTAATTACGATAAGGGGATTTTTTTTTACGTGAAAAATTTTTCACGTGAATTATTCACGATTGCAATTTAGGGAAAAAGGAAAAAAATTCGAGTGAAAATATATTCATGATAGTGGTGAATATTAATATATTTGACTTATGGAGTTTAATAAAGACACTACTAGAAGTGTTCTCCAATAATTGTATTTTCTATCCACTTTAATTTTGTTTAAATATCGTCCGGAAACTCTTATACCTATAGATTTTTTGTATTAACAATGGTTATGTTAAGTGATTAACATAGCTCTGTTATCGTAACAGAATCTGGCTAGGGTTATAAATTTTAAAATTTAACTTCACACACATTCTCGAAATTAACTTCCGTAATACAAGAACGAGAGCTTCGGAAACCAAATTTTTAATTGTTAACGTGACAATGCAAATATCTTACAATTATTCTTCAAAATCCGATACAATAATGCACATTACCACCGCTGTTTATCTCATCTGCGAAATGTTCCAAAATTTTATTTAAAACTGTAGCAAATTTTGTTAAAAACAAAAACATAATTTCCATGAAATAAATTTATTAATATTAAATAAACTAATTTTCATCAAATATTTTTCATATTTTTCCTGTTTACTTTTAGATTTACGTACTTACAGTTTTATTGGTGCCCATACGTGTTGTTGGCTGTGTGCTGTCATTACTTTCTGCTTGGATGTTTGCCTGTATCGGTTTGTATGGCACAACAATCGAAGAAATAAATAAACGGCCAATAACTGGGTGGCGCAGGTATGTCTGCCTACACAGCGTATAAAATTTTATAATTGTTATATTTTTTATATTGATTAAATTTGTCCCCTACTTTTAGAAACATTCAATATTTAGTGGGTGGGGCGATGCGTATGTTGTATGCAGCTGGCTCTTTTCACTACATAACGTACAAAGGTGAACGAGCTAAGGCTAAGGAGGCTCCCATTTTAGTTGTGGCACCACATTCATCTTATATTGATTCAATTATTGTTGCTTCAACTTCACCACCGGCTATTGTGGCTAAAAAGGAAACCTCTGAAATTCCAATACTGGGAAGTAAGTAAATATTTTTAACCGTCTTAAAAAAAAAGAAAGAAGGAGGTTATCAATTTGACTGAATGTTGCTTTTTTTAATGTTTGTGCATGCAGAACTCAGTTATATCTGAACCGATTTTGAAATTTTTTTGTGTCTTATTTTAAAAACAGTTCATAATCTTAAAAATTAACGGGTGTCCCCCCATACATGTTTTTTTAAGTGTATTATGAACCGTGAAAAAATTTAAAAAAACTGAGTATCATTATGGCTCCTAATAGCAAAAAGTAATAAAAAAATTAATCTAAAAATTACAGGGTGTCCCCATAGGTGACGTTATTTGACCTATATGCGCCTATCTTTTAAACCATTATAGGCAAACGCTTGAAGGTTGGACGAAATACCGAGTACTATGACCGTTAAAATAAGTAAAAAATTTTAAAATAATAATAAAAAGGGTGCCCCAATAGTTTATGTAATTTGATGTATATGGCAATATTTTTGAACACTTGTAGACAGACGGTTGAAATTTATAAAGAATAAAATTTGGATATACAAATTAAAGGGTGTCCCAATAGTTGATGTAATTCTTAATGTACAAGAAGCTAAAATTTTTGGGAACGTATATTGTTAAATCCGCTATAAGAAAAGTCTAGAAATAACCGTTCACCACAAAAAGTGTAAAAAGGATATATCGAAATTTGTCATTCCGTTTGTAACTTCTGCAATATCCGTCTATCCGACTGTGTTCGGGGTGAAATCAATTTTGCCAAGACATTAGATGAGCAAGAGAAAATTTAAATACGCCAATCAATCAGACATAGTTTCAAAAATTTTGCAATATCGGCAGGGGACAAAACACCACGCTTGCCTCTTATTTTTCCATACAGTTTGGAACAAATCTAGTTTAGTAAAGTAACTTCAACTCCAATAAAAAAGAAACAATGTATGGGAAGATATAGAATTAAAATATAAGAAAAAAATACATGGTGCTTGCCCATCTTTTCCGAGTTATGGGCCTCTGATCTTTTCATGGAAAAGTACGATTGTGCACCATATTTTTTAAGATATAATTATGGGTGAATGGTATTTAAAATTCGAAATAGCCGAATATAGCACCCTTACTAGCTTTATTTACAAATGCCAAAATTGCTTCTTTTTGTTTTGTAAATGTTCGACAATTAAACCAAATTTGTTAAAAGTGAATTGCTTTTTATCCACTACGAATTCGCCTTGATTAAGAAGAAGATTGAGTGGAGAGAGTATTTCCAGCAATTTCAAAACATGCTACAGATATCGGTTTCAATGTTTCTTTCTACGCTTTTCGCCAAGGGAGGACTACGTTAATCTGGCAACTCGGTGTGTATCCCAATAACTCCGATTATTTTCTAGCCTTTTATGAAAATATCTGAAGATACTGCTTTTAATAGTCTTTATCGGAACTTCTACTGATACCGCGTTAGAGATATTAAAGGCAGCTGTTGTTCTAAATAACCCGTCTTTACGTTAATAACCAAAGCAGTCATGCGTAAGGATCCAGAAAAACTAAGGTAATAACAAGGGGCTACCCAACCTTGACACCTATTTTTGACATTAGGTAGCCAGCGTATGATATAAAGTCAGGGTTCCTTTACTTGTTACTCGCATGTGGGCTTGTTTGCTAGCGAACTTATCATCACTATGGCACACGCTAATTGGTTTGCTTTGAAATAAAGTTTGTTCCATTTTGCAAAAAAAAAAATTGAAATAAGAAGGAAAAGTTGTCTCAGCAAATCGACTTTTTTAATTTCTAAGTCACTAAAACTTGATATTTTTTTAAAACCTCTTCGCTTGGTTTTAAAAATTTTTTAATAATTAATAAAGGCTTATTGACCTACCCTCGCACTTTTAAAAACAAAGAGAACTTTATTCAATTTTTATTAAATTTTTTTTAGAAATAATTAACTATGCCCAACCCATTTATGTACAAAGGGAAGATCCCAATTCGCGACAAACCACCATACGTGAAATCGTGAATCGTGCCAAACCTGACGAAGATTGGCCACAAGTGGTTATTTTTGCCGAAGGAACATGTACGAACCGTAAAGCTCTTATTAAATTTAAGGGTGGTGCTTTCTATCCCGGTGTACCAGTACAACCAGTTTTAATTCGATATCCTAATAAATACGATACATTTACTTGGACTTGGGATGGGCCAGGAGTGTAAGTTTATTTCCATTATCAGTTTTGTTTTGAATTGGGTGTCAAATATCAAATGCCTGTTTTGTTTTAAACAATAGATTACGACTTTTGTGGCTGACTATGGCTACATTTTATAGCCGCTGTGAAATCGAATATTTGCCGGTGTATGTGCCCTCCGAAGAAGAGAAAGCAGATCCAAATTTATATGCTAACAATGTTAGAGAAGTAATGGCCAGGTACGTTATAAACAATTTGGTTCCACCTTCAGATGTTTTATCTTATTTTTTCCCTTTTAGGTCCTTGGGTGTACCTACTTCTGAATATTCATTTGAGGATGTTATTCTGATGACCAGAGCTCGTGACCTAAAAATACCCATATCAGGCGATATTGTTGAAATTGAAAAAACTCTTAATGCTTTAGGGTAAGTTTTTTCTTCTTCTTCTATTAATAACATTTGAAAACATTAAATTAATTAAAATTTTCTCATGTTGCTGTTTAGACTTTTAAATTCAGAATGTGTAGTCGATTTGACAAATAAATATAGAAGCATACCAAATAGTGATAAATTGGATGTTATATCATTTGCCGAATTCTTAAATACCAATTTGAAAAATCCCAATTTACAGCACTTATTCAGCATTTTGGATTACGTAAGTGAAATGTCGACACTTTATAATGTTTCATATAAGATTGAAATTTCTTTTTTTTTAGCGCCATAAGGGTACTGTAAGTTTAAAGAATTTCCTTTTATGTTGCCAGTTTTGCAAAAACAGTAGTTTGGAAACAATCGAATTTTTAAAACTTATTGTAAAAGTAAGTATTTTGATTCTTTGCTTTTAAAATAGTAAAAATAATTTTTAAATTTTTGCAAAGTAAATAAATAACTTGAAATAAGTTTTCATTTCTGAAAATTTTTCTTAACAATTTTTTCTTAATTTACTTTTACCATTTTAAAGGCTAAAAATAAAAACTTTTAGTAACAACTTTAAATTTTATTAATAAAAATTTTTCTCCATAGATTTACACTGAATCAGAAATAATCACACGTGAAGAATTTATTAAACTTTTAAGGCATAACGATAAGTTGACGCCCAAACAAATTGAGACGCTATTTGTAAAAATTGATCATACAAATAAGGGCCATATCACATTTGGTAAGTCATCTTACATACAGTTAGAACTTAAGCAAAACATTAAGGATCTCAAAAATAAAAAGTTCCCGTTGTTTAATTTAATTTAATATTTGCATATAAATAAATTTTCGTAGTGTTTTGTGATATTTTATTCTTCATCCTCTTTCAACTGTATAAAAGAGCCGAAAAAAAGTCAGCCGTATATACAGTGGAGAAAGAAAAATATAATTACTGTTGGTTATTGTTGTTTTTGCTCAAACTTTGATTTCTGTCTTTGCTTTATTGTTTGGACAAAAATTTTTAGTTTATTTAAAATGTTTCTCAGAAGTTTCCTGAAGAGTTAAGTAAGCGGTAGCAAAATGGCCATCGAGACGTGCTTCGACCCTCAATAATCAAAATCAGTAATTTAAATAATTAATCGGGATATAGAAAATAGCACGAAAAAAAGATATTATTATGAAATTTAATTAATATAATAAAAATACCCGTTGTTTAATTTAATTAGGGATCTCATTTTTTGAACATTCCCTTAAAAATTTGTTGAATTTTGAATGAAATACAGTTTTTAAATATTTTTTAGTGATTCAAGTTCCTGAGAAAATATATCTTTAGAGCTTTCCTTGCACTGGGCTATTGGGGATTTGTTTGCTTAAGCGCAAGACCTGTTCTTGGACTGTACTGCTTAAGTAGTTCAATTGCTTGTTTTAAGAAAATGAAACTTAGAAAATAATTACCTATTTTATGATTTAAAAATCATAAATGCAAAAAAAAAATGTTTACAATTTTCGAAGAAAAATTATTAGAGAAAATAAAATTAAAAGAAATAAAAAACCGCCGAGCTAACTCATACACAGAGGGTTCATGTACGAGACACCCTTTCATTTTCAATTTATTTATTTTTTGTTTTTATTTGTTGTTGAAAATTGAAAGTGCCTTCTTATTATCTCCCAAAATATAATGCCCCCATTGTCGTTCTCAACTCAACTCAGTTTGGTTGTCTAGGAGTCGAGCCAACCTTGACGCCGCCAAATTATTGTGGTATTGTGAAAAACTACTATTTTAAGTTGAAATTGTTATGGCGTTACCAACTTAAAAAATCCAGCTTGACAGAAAACCAGACAAATTCACATAAAAAGTTAAGAAAATATATTACAAGAAAAAAGTGTTTTAAGTTTTATATTCGAAAGGAAATAATTTCAAATGTTATATGAGTAGATTTCGTTATGAAGATGAAAACGAAGTTAATATAGATGTGCTACGTACAATGAGGAAGTTTCGCTAGAAAAAAATTCAAAATATAATTACAAGTATCGTCGGAATTATTTTTATAGATTTATTTAATTGCTCTGCAAATCCTTCCGATAGATATTTGCAATGTATCTTGACCATTTTGCTTTCCCACGAGCATTCTCTAGATTTTTTCTCTATACGCTGAACAAGTCTCTCAATGTGGGCTTTCGTTCAAAAGCTTTGTAAATATATTAGATGCTGGGAAACAGTAAAATTAAGCATAACAAATTTTTTATTCACGATCTCTCCATTTTTCTGGGCTTAATATTGAATTAAACTATAACGTACAAAAACCCAACTACTAATATGCAGTTGTGTGCGCAGTTGACAGTGGCAATACCACAAAAAACAGTGAACACAACTAAAAAGTCAATGCGAATTTATAAACGACGACCAAATTATTTTAAAGTTGTTAACCTCAATAGGGACATTATACGTCAAAAGCATTTCTTCTATGAGGACACCCTGTAATTTTTAATTTAAATTAGTAATTTCGTGGGTATATTGCGTAAGCCTGTTGCTGTTTAAGAAATAAACCCATAAAAAAGTCTCCTCCTCCGCCGTTAATAAAACTAAACAGCGCAGATCTCTGGTTTAACATCAAGCAATTTAGCCATATTCTTATCTTTATATCTTTAAACAACTCTGCTTGCTAATACATCCTCCAGACAATTATTTGTTATTTCTGTAATTTGTTTTTTTTTTCAAATTCTTGTCCACACAATAAAATTTTGTTTTTGGCATTTCCTTCATAATTTCTTTTTTTTTCTCTTTTCTTGAAATTACAAATGAATAACCAAAAAAGAATTATATATTTGAATTGATACGTCTTTTCGTGTTTTCCCACAAGAATTGCTTAAAACAAAAAGTACTCCTAATAGAAATAATAGGTGTTTTTTTAAGCCCGACAGAACTTTGAATTTTAAAAAATAGCACTAAAAGTTAAATTTAGATAAAACATTTTTTCTTGTTATTATCAGTAAACTCTGGCAAATCATTATGAATAGACTCACGCTTGATCAATGCTATCAAATCACCAAGTTTACTTGGAAAATCAGTCATCAATTCGAGCAACTTGTTGTGTTCAGCGATGAGGCTCATTTTTGGCTTAACGGTTTTGTTAATAAGCAAAATTGCCCCATATGGAGACTAATCCACAACATATCCTACAGACTCCAATGCATTCAGAAAAAGACAGCGTTTAATGTGGTTTATCATCATCGTGGTGGCATCATCGCACCATGATTTATGAATTTTTGTTTGAAAATATGAATGATATTGATCCGGACGAAATATGGTTTCAACAAGATGGCGCTACGTCCCATACGGCGACCGCAACCATCGAGTTATTGAAATCAAAATTTATCGATAAGTTGATTTCGAGAAATGGACTCTCAATTGGACTCCAAGGTGGTGCCATTTGACACCTCTCAATTATTTGCTGTGGGGCCACGTGAAGTCACTGGTTTATGCTGATAAACCAGCAACAATTGACGCTTTGGAGGCCAACATTGTTTATGTTATTTGTGACATACGGCCTGCAGTACTTGAAAAAAGTGACCCAAATTCGACGTCGTCTAGAAATCGCTTTGTCATGAGCAGCCGTGGTTGCCATATGCCCGAAATCAAGATTTAAATATTAATTCCATGTTCTGATCTTTCGTATAAAAAAATTCTTCATTAAAATTTTTTTTTGTGTTATTTTTTAAAATTAAAAATTTTATCGGGCTTAAAGAAACACCCTTTACTTTATAATGTACACATAATGCGATGAAATTTCATATAAAATTCATGTGTTAAAATCGTTAAATTTAAAACATTTATTTTCTTTTTTTCTTTCCAGAAAATTTTGAAAGATATTGTCGTGGCAAAAGCGAGTATACATTCTTGTACAAAAAACATGATTATATACGAAGAATAAGCAATAAGCATTAAAAAAAACCACAGTTAATTCAACAACTTTTAATATTTAAATTAAATCAAAATTTGTTTTTAAGCAGAAATTTAAAAAAAAAAACTTATTTTCTATTTTTATTAATGGATGGCCCTTATTTGCGAACAGGTCGTAAAAACGTAAAATTTTAAATTTATTGCTGTGAACTTTTCAAAACTTTTTTTAAAAATTGTAATTTTTTTAAATTTTTAATTTTAAGATAAATTCTTATATATAGTTTTTTTTTTTTTTAATTTTAAAACGTTCTCGTTACTGAGCGATCTGTACATAAATTGAACAGCTCATAAATTAATGCTTGCTTTTATTTTAATATAAAATTTATTATTGAAAATATTTTTAGTTTTGATTGTATTCTAAAATCACATTAAATTTAAAACTTTAAACATGATTTTGAAGTAATAAGTATAAAAAATATATATATTTTTGGAATTTATACTTCGAAGTGGTTTAATGATTGATTGGCTGGCTCAATAATAAATATTATAGCAGAATAATTGTAGTCAATTAAAAAAATATATTTTATTTAATTAATATTGGAAATTTATTTTGTCATAAAGTATGTGTTTTTTATTATAAAATTATATTTAAAAGTCATCACAATTTTTTTTAATTATATTTATTTTAATAGTTTCATAACTATAATTTTAATTTTAATAAACCTTTGTTTGTTCCTTCTATTAATTAAATATTTGAGCTTGCGATATATTTTCACCAAAAAAAAAATTAAATTTCAAGCTTAATTATTTAATTAATACGCTTTATATTTATTTATATTGCTAAAACATTTAAGGCAAATTAATAAAATAAAATAAAATAAAATGTATCTTTTTTTATTTAATAGTATTTATAGTACTTAACTTCAGTTTATTGTGTTAAAAATTTAACAAGTATTATTATTTAAGACACTTTTTCTTTCTACTAGATCAATAAATATTTATTAAAAAAATTTATATATTTATATTTATTGCATACATTCGAAAGTAATAATATAACTAATATTATTAATTTAATAATAATTGTTAACATTAAGCAAAAAAACAAAATATATACATTAAACAAGTTTAGAAAGTACAAATGAAAAGAATAATTGTTTTTTTTTTATTTAACATCATTTGCAAATTTAATCAAATATCAAGGTGGAATTTGTCAAAAAATCTTTATAAATCAGTGTTGCCGTTTGGGTTCATTTTTTTACTTTTTTTGTAACTTTTGAAGGCTTCACGTAACTTGTATAATTTTGTTATTTAAAGCCTGGTACTCTGTTCGATTTTGTGAAAATTGTTCAGCAACATTGATTATTTCATGTGAAAAATTTGACATTTAAAATGCGGTGTCTATCTTGCGATTTAGAAGAATTTAACGTTTTTTTATTTTCACGTATACTACATTGTTTTAAAAATTTAAGCAAAAGACGTATTATCAGTTGTTGCTTAAAAAAACTCCGCATGAAATAATGTCTCCTTGCTTTATTTCACAGCTTTGATAAAATGTTGCCAGAAACATTTCATTTGTTTTTCCACAGTTAAAACAGTACTACTCCTGCAACATTTTTTTATGTCTTTTTCATACAAATTTTGTATGTATGTAGTTTGACAGCATTTCGCATGAAAAACTGTACAGAGTACCAGGCTTAAGGTCAAATTTTGAACTTTTGGTACAGACAAGAAATAAAGTCATATCACTGAAAGAGTACTTGTTTCACAATATCAACCTTTCTTAACATATTAAATCGATTTTAATAACAAAGGCCACTGCAAATGCAATCAAAATTCCATACAAAAATTTAGTTTGAAATAAACAAAAAAATAACTGCTGAAGTTTTATTCTGTTCAATTGGTGAGAAATAACATAATGTTTCTGGCTACATGTTTAGAAACAGCAAAATGTTTTTAGCAACGATTCTTTCCAACTGTAAAATAATATGAGCTGCATTTCGTGCGGAAAACTAAGCATTTTGTTAAACTTGCAAAAATTGTTAGCAACTTCAGCTATTCTGCTCAAAAAATTTGACAACCGTACCTCGATTTAGAAGAAAGTTGTCATTTAATTTCCTTCAGGAAGTAACGCATTATATTACAAAAACAAAATTGTGAGTAATTTTTGTTAAACTTTTAAGCAAAGAATGCTCAAATTTGTCTTCAAGAACGGTATTTTAAAAAAAAATTAGTGTAGTAAATTTTATTGAAGCCCAATCTTTCAAAGAAAAAGGTAAAACTGATATATTAAAAAAATCCTACTTAAACTAATTATATTGAATGGCGAGAGCATACACTTTCCCCTACCGAAATATTAGTATTAAGTCCTAATTTAGATCCTCATGAGTATCATCGGTTTGAAATTTTTTTTCAAACGTTTTTATTTTTTTTTTTTCGTTTTGTTGTTCAGCAAATGAATTTGTTGCCTTGTTATTTTCCCTAAAGCCTAGTACTCTGTTATTTCGCTTAAGAAATTTGACATTTAGCTACTAGTGCCAACACAGCGTTTTAGAAAACAATTATCGTCTTTATCGCCCTCAAGAATGTTTGGAAAAGTTGAAAATTTACTGAATCCGAAGAAAAATAAATACTCATCCACCTCATCTAAACTTATGGGGCTTATCCCATACATATGTATATGTAAATGTGTTTGGTTTTTAATTGTAGTAATGATTAAACGCTTTTCTGCGTCAATGAAATTAAAATTTTTTGAAAAGAAAAAAAAATAAATCAAAACAAGCGGTCTGAAAAAATAGTTTTTAAAAAATTCCGTTCGAAAAAAGTGCTGCTTATGTTATTTCATAGTTGAAAAAAAAAAATGTTGCCAAGAACATTTTTTAGTCGGAAAACATGCTGCGAGGAACATTTCGCGACTTTTTCACAAATAAACAGAGTACTACTTCAGCAACATTATTTCTTATTTATTTCCCTGTAAGTTTTTTTATATAGACTTTTTCAACATTTCGCACGAAATGATGAACAGAGTGCTTACTATGCATAAAATATGGAACAAAACTTTTTAGTATATTTTATATAAACTACATTAAATCACTATTTATATAAGGATAATTTTAAAATGAAACTTTTTTTGAAGTAAAAGCGTAACTTTTTCCTATTTTTTTCCTGGCAACCCTGATATAAGAGGGTATGCTTATTAAAAAAAAAAAGGAACAGCACGGGTAAGTTTGGAAGAGGCAAAATGCGCGGAATAAACTTTTACAAAAAACTATTTTAAAAATATCTGTTCTAACTTCCATATTTATCAAATAAAAAGCTTGCTTAGAAGAAAGATCGCGGTAAGATTATTCTCTTTGGGTTAATGAAGCCCTCCGGGAACAGCTAGTTTAATACATATAAAAACAAAATTCGTTGCCCATTGTTTTTTAAAAACAAACGAACTACTTTACATTCATTTAGGTATCTGCAGTATAATTTTTTTTAAATTACGCCCCAAAGTATGCAAACTTTTTTGTAATTAAAATATTTTTTTTAATAAAAAGATATCTTATAATGTGTATGCTGATCGCCTGGTATGAAATTAACTACGATTTTGAGAGACACCTTGCAGCTAGTGAAAAAGAATATGTTTGTATGTTTATATTGCATTTTATTTATGTTTATAAACAAACGGGCAGAACGAATTTTCTAAAAATGTTCGCAGTATCTTCACAGTATGTCTGAAAGAAACTATTTATTATTATAGACTGCTTTTTGTTTTAAAATAGTAAAAGTTTGGTGCCATACCCGGCTTCAAAGTCAAATGGTATATAACCTATGGAGACACCCTGTGATTTTTAATTTTATACTTGTTATTGCGGACAAAGAAGTACACATTCTGTGTAATTTTCATGTGATCAGTTTTAATTCTTCAAGAGAATAGGGTCATATAAACAAAATTATGTCACCTGTCGGACACCGTTTAGTTTTTTATGCTTGTATTTGTGGACATAGTAGTATACACTTTGCTTAAATTTCAGATGTATGTCTATAACGGTTATAAAGAGAGGGTATTATACATCAAGTTACATTACTTATGGGGACACCCTTAATTTTCCAATTGTTGTTATAGAAGACTAAACAATACACGTTTTGTGTTAATTTCAACTGTTCGTCTATAACAGTTTAAAAGATAAAGCCAACATCACCTAGGGGAATACCCTTTAACTTTCCAATTACCTACTTGTTATAGTAGACGTAGCAGTACACAGTCTGTGTAATTTTCAAGTATTTGACTACAAGGGTTAAAATATAGCGCCATATATGTTTACTTTTACCTCCCATGGGGACGCCTTTAATATTTAAGTTTATTAAACCTTTCACCACAAAAAGAGGAAAAAGGGTATATCTAAGTTTGTCATTCCATTTGTAATTTATACAATATCCATTTTCGAACCCCCCTTAAGGATAAACATTCTGAGTTCTTCTGCTTAAGGAAATCGATTGAGCGATGTCCGTCTGTTGGCCTGTGTTAGTGTTGAAATCAATTTGCCAAGGCACTAGATGAGCTAAAGAAAATTTAAATACGCCAATCGATCAGACATAAATTCGAAAATGTTGCTATTGAGATCAGCAAGATCGGTCCATGTCTTTCGATGTAGCGAGCAAAACATCACGGCTGCCAATAATTTTTCCATATCTTTTTTTCAACTTTCGTTTGTATTCCTGCTGGTGGTTGTTCATTTACTAAGTTGGGACAACAATCCTAAGTAAAACTTAAAATTGTCGAAAAAAAAACCTTTTTTGAACAGAAAAACTTTCATATTCATACATATGAGCAATTCTATACTGTCTTACGCATTTAAAGTGGATATCTCTTTTGATGGTGCTAAACCGGCTAGCATGAACATAATTTTTTTACACTTTTAAACAATCACTAATTTTTGTAAAAATTCGGAATCTCAGTAAATGAATGCTTATGAATATATTCTGGCATTTTGTTAAACGCGCGCTGAGGATTTGCTTATTATACCCTCCACCACAAAAAGTGGATAAAGGGTACAATTTCAAACTTGATTTCACAAAAAAAAAAATTAATATGTCCAATCGATCAGATATAGTGTCGAAAAAGGTGATATTGGAAATTAGCATGATCGGTCCATGTCCTTCGAGGCAGCAGGCAAAACACCACGCCTACCTTTAATTTTGTATGCCATTTGGAACAATAAGGTAACTCCAATCAAAAAAATAAATATACGGGGCGATAGAGAATTAAAAAATAAGAAAAAAGACATCAAGTAAAAAAAATTGGCGCTCGCCCATATTTTCCGAGTTACGGGGTTCTGAAATTTTCAAATTTTTTAAAATATCAATATGGATATCATTTTAAAGCTTTTGAAGAGATCTTTAAGGAAATACTAAAATTTTTAAAAATGCTTAACCCATTAAGAGCCGATGTAATTTTTATGTAAAATTATGTATACGTATATACAACTTAATACAAAGCAAATTTGAATTAATGAAAATAAATTAATAAAAAAATATATGAATTTAAGTTAAATATGTCTATTTTATTTTTAAGATGTAAAAAATTACACCTTCGTAAACATGAACAACTTCGCAAACGTGGAATCGCTCAGGTTTTAATAGTTCACGTTACCGCGAGTCTACCGTATAACCAATTTGAAGTTTTAAAGATAATTGAAAAAAATTAAGACTGTCGTACGAGACAAAAGCAGACCTTCTGAGAGAAATGCCCATATATATATACACATATGGTGAAGGGTAGATATATAAAATTCGGCATAGCCGAATATAGCACTCTTGTTTTTTATCACTTTTTGTTAATAAAATGCATATTTTTCCCGAGAAATATTTGAAGTCTATTAAAAGCAGACTTGATCATGTGACACTAAATGAATCCAATTTTGGTTTCCAAATCTTGGATTGTACGAGTAAAATTAATATGCAATTTTTTTAATTTATTTTTTTTTTGTATTTTATTTCCCAATAGATATTTTGTGAGAATATTATAAAATTCTTTGCTGATAGAAAGTGAAGTTTTTAAAGTGATGATCAAACTCGACTGATGTAAATAATGTAAAATATTAATTCCAAATTTAAAATTTCGCCTTTAAGGGATGTGTGTATTTTTTCATGTTTAAGATCACAGTTTCGCACAATTTTTGCAATTATTTCTTGTCATTGCGTTGTTACTATTTATTTTATTTAATAAGCAACAACTTTTTGTGTTCAATTGTGCAAAAAAATGTTTTGTCCACAATAATTATTTTATGTACTTCTATTGTCATATCGATTTAAGTACTAAGACATAATAATGGGAAGCAAAATTTAAATACAATTTGTTTTTTAATCGTTGAACATGAAATGATTACTAGCGATTTTTGAACAATTATTTTGTAATAACAATATTATTAAATTAAATTACCTTAAATTAAATTCTTCTTATTTAAATTGACAACAAAATTGTACTAACATTGCGTGCGTTAAACAATCCGAACTTTGTAAATTTTTAATGCAACGCTTATTTATTTTAATTCAAAAATCTTCAAATGTATCGAAAAATTTTTATTGAAAATGACATTTTATCAAAAAAAAAAAAAAAAAAGGAAAAATTAACATTGATAAAATAACTAATAACAGCTTAAGCAAATAAACGCAATTGCCGAAGAATCAAGTGAGGAGCCATTTTATATAGATATGAAATGAAACAGACTTTCAAGAAGCTAAATGATTTAAAAATAAGTAATTTAAGGCTTTAATTTAATAGTTTAAATTACAATCAGAATAAGAAGTACCATTAAGTTTTTCTATTCAAAAAACTTTTTTTTTTTTTTTTGAAAATTGTAAATTTTTGGGAGGTGGGCGTGGCACTTCTTCGATTTTTTTTTAATTA
Source organism: Gymnosoma rotundatum (assembly GCA_916610165.2). Lineage (NCBI taxonomy): Eukaryota > Metazoa > Arthropoda > Insecta > Diptera > Tachinidae > Gymnosoma > Gymnosoma rotundatum. The sequence goes on along the minus strand of OU744340.1, from coordinate 126,375,782 downwards.
GAAATATGTTACAATATTACGAAATATATTCATACGCAAAATTTAGGTTGTATGAAAGGTAGGCGTGACACTTGTTAGATTTTCTCGAAATTTCTCATAAATACTTCTTTTTATGCTAAAATTAACCTCCCTACTCTAGCTGATTCTAGTTTTGGCCATAAAAAAGAACTAAATGACAAATTTTGCTAAAAATTTATCAATTGTCTTTTGATACTTTTCAGAAAACCACTTTGGTTCGTTCTAAATTCTAATTAAATAACTAGCTTTCCTATTTTCTTTGCCAAAGTTATCTTCTTGTACGCATTAAATAAAGTTATAAAAATTAAGTGAAATGGAATTTTCCTAAATAACGTAAGAAAAATATACAAAAATAGTGTTTGCAGGGGGTCAAAACCTCAGCGATTTAAATAATTTAAATTTGCAAACAAACACAAAAAGGTCGTATTATTTTAAATTCTATTATTTTAGTTTTATAATAAATAATTTTAAACAAATAATTGCAGGCAAAAATGTAACTATCCGCATAAAAATATATTCGAATAATCGCTGACAAATATTAAAAAATTTTTTTTTTTTTATTAAATTAAGCAACGGGAATTTTCTATTAATGAACCTTCAAAAAAATCTTATTTTCGTGCTACTTTTAAATTAAATTAATTTAAATAATTAATATAATAAAATTTTCTTAATAAAGTACAGAATCAATAAATATTTAATTAAATACATTAATTCAATAGTTTTAAGGTTTTTAATTTCGTTTTTATGATATTTAATCTTCGCACACCGCAAAGAGTACGTTCTTCGTAGGTTCGCATGCTCTTAAGTGAAATAGACTTCTGGATGGGATATTTTAAAACTGCAATGTTCCTGTCGTGTATTATTCAAAATATGGTGTATTGTTGTACTCGTATGAAAACAAAATAAATTCTTAAAATGCTAAAACAATGAATAAGTAGAAGCTGCTGAACATTTTTAAAAGTCGCTGCCACTAAATAATTATCTTTCTTAATTATTTATTTCTTTTATGACCGATCCGACCTTCAGTTGATTATAAGCCACAGCAGAATTCAATCGGTTTAGCCGACGCCTTCGTAAATCCTATTTGTCTTTTGTCAGTTAAAAAAAATACTTTTTTTATTCGCTTTTTTTATTCGGAGTTATAGTAAATTTTCTGTAGAAATGGCAGTTGTTCTACTTTGAAAGACGTATCTTCCAAAAATGCAATTAACGGCGGTTTATTTAATGTGTTTACAATATTCTACATTCAATCTTTAACGTGACCACTCGCAGCACATTTGCGCTTGTTTTTTTTTAAATCTGAATTTAATAATGGCAGGGGTACATAACCACAGCGCCAGGGTATCCCACTAGTTTTCAGAAATAATCCGTCTCTCTTTAGAAACTGCACATCGACCTTAACCTTCGTATTAGAAGTCGTAAATCCTTAACAGGATATTGAAGTATTAATGATTATATATATATATATATATATATATATATTTTTTTTTTTAATATTTGTTAAAGCGATGGCATTTTTATAAAAGCCAGTTGAGAAAAAACGTGGGCGTTGCGTCTTTAATTATAACCTCACTTTTTTGAAAAAGGATAATCTGCTCGCACGCACATGTTCCCCCTTCGAGATAAAGTAATAAACTGGCTCTTAGGCGATTAAAATAAGAGTCATTAATCACTACTATGTTTTTTATTATAATTTTAAATGAAATGCGAACTTTACCATTTTTCCTACCCATCCTTGAACACAATTTAATACAATTAATTTCACGAATAACGGGTAACGGGTAATAATCACCCCTATTCTGCGTTTCGATTAAGTCTCCGCATTCAGTTCCGTTGCGATCGAAAATTGGTATTCTGCAGAAAAACGGAATCGAAAGAAAAAGAAGAAGACAACAATGTTTACACAATTAATAACATCACTGTGGAATGTGGAAATGAAATAGCAAATAAGCAAGTTTGCTATCATTTTAGTAAACAAATGTCAAATTTAATACAAAAAGTTGTATGTATTCCTAATTAACAATAAATTCTTGATGAAATTTAATAAACAAATAATTAAATTAAATAAAAAATGTAAAAACAAAATAAAAATTAGTTGTTCATAAACATATTACAGTGCAAAGAATCTTGTGAAGATAAAGTTATATAATTAAAAAACTTAATAGTGTTGTTATTAAATATGAAAAGAAAAAGAGACATTTGGAATCCATTTGAAATGAATTAATTTTAAGTTTTGTCAATTGTAATTTTTATTGTGAAAGTAAAATGTTAAAATATTGTAAAATAATTTTATTTTACAGATTTAAAAAGAAATTTCGTTTAAACAAAGACGCGTTCAAATATGTTTTAGACATTTTTGCTCATGAGGTGCAGCCAAATTCTTTGACTTCTTCTTTACCGCTTGACCGAGTTGTGGCCGCTTTAGGATTCTTTGCAGAAGGTAGCTGCCAAAGCGGAGTTAGAGCAGATTTTAATTTTGAGATGTCTGCTTTAGATGCTATTAAATTTGCTAGTTTTTCATACTGTTCTGTTGTTTTTGACCTGTAATACAAAAATCAACCATTAAAAAAAATTAATTTAATTAAATAAAATAATTGAAAATAATTTTAATTGTTTTTTTAAATCGTGTCTGAACATTTAAGCTCTAAACACTTAGACGACAGCAGACTTCACAACTTCACGGCTTCAAATGCTGCTAACTTCAAATGCTGCTCTGAAGTCAGCTTCATAATTATTTTGAAGGCAGCAACAACAGCTGTGTACTTTAGCAATACAAATTTAAGGGATACCGCATACATATATTTTATAATGAATAAAATTAAAGTTATTGATAAAAAATGTAATAATATCACGAAAAACTATAAAACACATAAATTTATTTCCTAATTGTATTTTTGTAATGTTCTTTTATGTTTAATATTAAAAAAAAAGTTTTTGTTTTTATTTTTCCAATTTATATGTATAATGGCAACATTATATTTGTTAATTGCTGCCCGTCAAAATAGAAAATAGCCTAAGTTGGCAGCAGCAGCAAATGCTGTCGTGTAGTCGTGCTGCTGTGATGTCGTCAAAATAATCGTTTTCATTTAAACACATGTATTTTATTTTTGACAGTTTGCTGTCTGCTGCCTGCTGTCGTCTAAGTGTTTAGAGCTTCAATCTCATTTTCTATTTTCTATTTACTATTTTTTCAATTTTTAACTTTTTAACTAAAAAATACAAATAAAGAAAACCCCTCCGTTAACAAAAATACAACGGAGAAAAACGGAGCTCCGATCGTAATGCAGAATACATACAATCGAAAGAAACTGAGCGGAATCGAAACGCAGAATACCAAAGTTGCTAGACGGAGAAAATTTCGATTCGAATCGAAACGCAGAATAGGGGTGAATATATGTACAATAATATATGTAAATAAGGCTGCCAGCTATGTATGTGTTTACAGTCCATTTGTGCTCGACGAAACCACAAAGGAGAAGAGATCAATATTTAGAATGAAAAAAAAATTCATCCTTTTAATGTTGCCAGCCGAAACGTCCGCTCTGTAGAAAGTTATAGGCAATGATGTAACAGATGTTTCGAAGATCCCACCTTCTCCTCCTCCCTATAACGACTGGTGCAAAAGCCTTTGTACGGGAGGTTATAGTTTTTGGCGTTTAGGTCAGTTGTATAGTGTGATTCGAGGGGCTTACTTCAAAATTGCTGTTCACTTGCAATTAAACGAGGGCAACAGAATTCAACAAGGACCACTTCATCTGCCCGGCTAGATTTGAAGTAATTAAGCAGAACTCTTACTTAGAGAGAAACATCTAGATGTCGTGTAAAGGATTTTGATTTAGGCAGTTCTTTCGTTTTTTATTTTTGGGTACATTCTGATGCGTTGCAGCCCAAAATAGATTTAGGTAAGAATGAGAAATCCGATGCTTCAAATCAAGTAGACACCTAATAACGTATTTATTGAGGCTCTACTGTTGGTATGGATTCGGTTACCAACCTCATATATCTTATATCTTCGCAAGCTCACCTGAAACGGTTAACTAAAAGTTAATCTTGCTTTTACGATTCACTAATGCATTGGTGAGTAATGAAACCTACAAAAATATTTATTTGATAGAGACGTGCAGTTCCAACTCGAGTAATTGACACCACTAGTTAGCAACATATTTACCGCTCTATTATATAATCATAGTGAGTTATCATATCATCATATTTTTATTACTTATTTAAATTTTTAGATTATTCGATTGTGACATGAAACTTGATTTGTTTTAAGTGCTTGATGAGGTTGTTTGTTTGAGATTTTTTGCTCTCTTTGGTTGCTAAGAGAGCCTTTATAGTCATCGCCATCTACTCTGGGGGTTTCGTACACAGATCATCATAATTTTTGTAGTTTAGGTTACTTATCATTGTTTTAGTTTATTTTCAGTTATTTTTCTTACATTTGATTCAATTTGCATTTAAAACAACAGCAGCAACAACAACAAAAGTAAAGTAAACGTAAGCAACAAAATTTCCTATTTTATTTTTGGAAAAATAAAAACTTAAACCCGCGTGCATGAGTATAATGATTTATGTCTGTTGGCCGTTAAATTGAATGAAAAATGTTATAAACAAATTGAAATGAATACTTAACCTTGATTAAAAAATTACCCCTTTTGTTGTATTTGAAATTATAGAAATAGTTCGTGAGAGCAAATTATTAAATAAAATATTTATTTGTATGAAATTGTCAATTTGAATATAATTTATGTTGTTTTTAACAATTGTTGGAAAGTCAATCTCTAGCTAAAACAAAAATATAATGAAACAAATAAATAAAATTAAAATTTGTAAAATTAAAACTTGAAAATTTCATTGCAACAACAAACGAAAATCACACAGCGACATAATGTTACTATTAATAAAAAACATTGTTTAAGGATGGATAAGGAAAGCGTAAAGAATGAATGGTACGTTGTTGCTATAAATGGCTTAACAAATATAAATAATTTAAGAGAATTGCTCTAATAAACAAAATACGCGTACATGACGTTTATAAAATAATGCCAGCTTTTACTGGTATAAATTTGTTTATTTAAATTTAAAATACTTGTAAAAAATTAAAGAAGGAACTTTCCGGAATTTACTGGACCAAATTTATCCAACAAAAATTTTCAAGATCACAACGTGCATGTGAATGAATTTCAACAGATGTTTGTTAATTTGCGAACAGTATGATAAAGGAACCAAAAGAAAACTTTAATTAAACCAATAAAATAAATATAAATTTTTTAAATTAAAGCCTTTTAATATAATCATTTTGAAACTTGTTTCAAGTAATTTATTTATTTTTTTTTTTTTTTGGCAAAAATTGTAATTAACAACTTTGCGATCCACTTAGCGTTTTTATTTTTGGATCACTATTTGAACTATTTTTTGTAAATGAATTATTGTTTTTTTTTTAATTTTTGGCTTCTTAAGTTTGCTATTAAGTGTGGTAAATTGAAATATTGTGGTAAATTAAAATATTGTTAATTTAGAAGATATTTTTTTAATAAATAATAATAAAATATGCAGTATTATGATTGATAAAAATTCCCGGGATTAGGTATTTTTAAAATCTCCAGATTTTTTATAATAATGAATTATTGAGTTTTTTTTTTTTTGGCTCCTGAAAAGATAACTTGAGTACTTAGGAATTTCATTAGGTGTCATAAAGTCTTAATATGATAACACGTTAAAATATCACTGTTGTGAATAACTCCTCATAACTCAGTGTTCTGCTGACGAAAAAATAATAGTAAATGGGAACACGTACAAAAATTTTATATTTATATGTACATTTTAGAATGTCAAAAGTAAGTGAAAAATCAACCAAAGTTTTTTCTATTTGTTTATGACAAAATAATGAAAAAAAGTCTCATTATTTTAGGATACTTTTCTTTAAAAAGCAACAACAATGTTTTTAAAATATTTCTTGTAGTATTGTATGACAATAAGAGAATATACGACACTTCAAGTAGATTGAAAATTCGCAGAATCCAAAAGGAAACTATACTAATTTATTTCTCGTAGCTTTTGCGTTCCAATAGAAAATGATTATTTTCCGAAAACTTGCAGAAATGAGGGATTTTTTCTACTAAACTGGTTCAGCTTAATTTATTTTATTTTTTGTCTCTTAAAAAGCTCATAAATTTATAGCTCTCAAAATAAACATATTTGGGTGCCATATTGGAGTCATGGAGTGAGCCATTTTATTCAGAAATATATCCCTTGGTGGGTTCTTCTAAGAGTCTTTTTTCGAAGTGCTTATTTAAAGGTTGCCTGGGTTATAGCACCAAAACAACCCTGATAAAATGAAAAATCATAATGTTTTGAATAATTTCTAAAAATGAATTTCTGCGGTGGAATATCAAATTCTTTTTCGTATTACTTGACTTATACTTTATATATGCGTTCAAACTATCACACTTTTGCATAATACGTAGGTATTTGACAAATCTGTATACTCTGTATTATAGTGTGAAACAGGCTTTAGAATTGAATTAAAAATTAATTTTATTAAAATGGGTCAGTAGCAATGTTTCAGGTACCTTCAAGGGGTTAGTTGCGTCTTACAAAATCCAACCAAAAGTTTGATTTTATGTTTTAACTTCGATTTAACAATTTTCATAGAGCTTTTTCTTCTTTCTTTCCAATAAAATAAACAAATATATTACGGAAAATTCATGATACCAATTTTTATGGTAATATAAATTTGACTTCTTATTCACTATAGGAATGAATGTTTCCTTGCTGCCATTTCGTTTACAGAATACTAGTAAAAAAGTGTTTCATGTTTCAAAAATAATTAAATATTTCTATGGGGTCACTTTTAATTATGCAAAATGGCCCGCCCCAAATTGAATTGGTATATTTGTCCTAAATTTTCGTGTTGTCATCCTCAAAAGAAAACCTCTTTTCATTTTTTATTTACACAAATGAACAATTAATTGTAATTTTAAAAGTTATGCTTTTCAAGCATTAATGAAATTAATAAAATTTTTAAAATGTATATGAATTTATCTTTATACGTAAAAAATAATTGTTTATGATTTTTTTTATAAATTGGGGACTTCCAAGGTGAACTACAAAAAATATTATAACGTAACAATAAACTTCTTCTGTAAAGAGCTTTTGGCTTTTATAAAAATATATATTTCTTGTTTAAAGTTGACTCGCTTAAATGCCTTCGATCTACTTTTATTACCAGCAAAATATTGGCGAACAGACCAAAAGACGTCGTATGTTCGTAACAAATGACGTAATAGATGGTTTAAGTTAGGAAGATTAAACTTCACATAGATAAAACAGAGCTAAATTGAATTTTACTTTTTAAAGTTCTTTGCTTTTTGAATTTTCTATCTAATAAACCAAATACATAAATGAGTTTTAAAAACATTATTTTAGTTGAAATAAGTCAATTTAAAATTGTTTAAATTTGTAATATTTAAATAAATAAATAAAAAAAATCTGATTTCCTTATGTTATCTGTAGGACTACACGCGAATACCCTTAATATCAATTTCTATTTAAAATATCAAAAACTAACAGATAAAGCTGCTAAAAAATAACTGACAATTTTTCATTATATTGATAGTGTGAAGGTTAAAACCTGCAAGAAAAAGAAATTAACACCTACATTTCTAATACGTCACTTTCAAAACTTTATAAATACACGAGTCGTGAAACACAAACCCTTTAAAGTTATTGCTACTGCGGTTTAAAAGCAACCACAACCTGCTAAAAATTTACTAAAAATTAATAACATTTGAATAAAATTTAATTGAAAAGAAAAAACATAAATGTTGCCGTAAGTCTAAAATTTTTTTGGAGGGATTATTGTTTTTGCACAACATTGTGTGCGTTTTTTTTTTCAATTATTTATTAACACACATACGCTTCCACATGTACTCAAGTAATTGTGATGTAAATAAAAGCCAAAAATCAAAATAAACAGTGAGTAAAAAAAAGTAATTAATAAAAGAGAAGGAGAGAGGGAGAGAGAGCGAGTGAAAGACTTGACAGAATTGTACCAAAATTTGCTTGTTACTTTTAATTAACACCTGTGCTAAGTTTGAAAAGTTGATGAATGAATGACATTTTTCAATTTATTAACCTGAGTGACAACAAATTTTGACTGCAAATACGACTTTGCACTTTCTTAAATTGAATCGTTCATTCCCTTAATATTTTATTTTTTTTCTTACTCATTTATTTACATTTTTTATTGTTTAAAATGCTTAAAGTACAGTGGAACATAATGAAAAATAAAACGTAACAAATAACTTTATTCAGCTATGCCAAATCTTATAAATCCTTCACCATATATGTAAATCTAGTTTAGTGAAATAACTTCAATAAAAAAAAAACAAATATTAAAGTGACAGAGTATTAAAAAATAAGAAAAAAAATTTTAAGTACTACAAAAATATAATTTTACATAAAAATGCTATCAGCTCTTAATGGGGTAAGCATTTTTAAAAATTTTTAGTATTTCCTTAAAGATCTATTCAAAAGCTTTTAAATGATACCCATATTGATATTTTAAAAAATTAGGTGCAGAATCGTTCTTTACTATTTAAAGTTCAGAGGCCAATAACTCGGAAAATATGGGCGAGCGCCAATTTTTTCACTTAATGTTTTACTTCTTATTTTTTAATTCTCTATCGTACCATACATATTTTTATTGGTTATTCTTTATTGTTCTTAATGATATGGGAAAAATTAAAATCAGGCGTGGTGTTTTGCCTGCTGCCTCGAAGGACATGGACAGATCATGCTGATTTCCAATAGCACCTCTTTCGACACTATATATGTTCGATTGGCGTATTTAAATTTTAATTTTCTCTAGCTCATCTAGTGACTTTCCTTTAAAATTAAGACGGATGGACAGATGGACAGACGGAAATCGCTTAATCAACTTCGCTCTGCATAAGAAATCTGTATATATACACTTTATGGAGTTGGAAATGGATATTGTAGAAATTTCAAACGGAATGATAAACATAGCTATACCCTTTTTCCACCTCTGGTGAAAGATATAATAATAAAAACAAAGTGAAGAGGTCACAAATAAAAATGGATTTATTAAGACGAAAGAGAAAAACTTATAATTGATTTTATAACCTTAATCTTAAAAAAACAAAGCTAAAAACTAAGAGCTGATTATGTCAAAGGATTATGACAGGGAGGAAAAAAACTTGAAGGTCAGCTGTCAGCGAATACACAATAATTACTTTCGATGACAATCATCTGCCTTAGCAGTACACGTTGGAATATGAAAAGTAGGGCGTGACCATTGAATGTGTAAATATTTTCAAATATATATCTTCTTCCGTTTTGATGTTTTCACCACATGACATAATTTTTCTCTCTTTTCAAGTGCTACCATGAAGATAAAATCTCAAAGTAATTTTTTGCATTATAAACAGCGATTCTCTAACTTTTTTAAGCACTCGAAAGTTTTTTATTTGACTGTAAGTTATATCTTTAACAAAGCTTACGCAGCCATCTACACAATATTCTGAGACTCTGTTATGTTATGTTATGTTTTTTATTACGATTTCCTTGTTTTACTAGACAGGCACAAGCACCCTCACCACCTCATTCAACGCTGCTTCTCAATAATTAGATTTCTTTATTATTATTAGTGTCGGTTGGGGTTTGAACTCATAATCTCCTCTTTAAAAATTCAAAATTTCTATGACCAGACGTAGAGAGCAGTGCAGATAAAATAAAAGAAAAATAAAAAAATCAATGCTTCTTGTAGCATTGTATTAAATAAATTAAACTAGCACTTATTCTTTTGCCATTTCCACTGTACGTAGTAACATAATCGCTATTATTATTGTCGTTGTCAGTGTGATCATTCATTTATAAAAAAAGAAACTTTTCAAAAGCACAAAATTGCATTTGTAGAAATTATTTATTTACTTTTTTTTTTTTTTTGTTTCTAAATTTGCAATTGTTTTGTTTTGTATGTGCTTTTTGTTTTTCTATTTTATATGAATTTTATTGTGCTTGAAAATTAAACGCCAGAAGAAGGAAATTCTCGTTATAAATTCTGATTAAATTTCGTATTCCAGCTTAGTTGCGTTCCAGTAGCATTTGCGCGAATAACGGGTTAAAACAACGAAATTATTTCATAAATAAAAATTTTCAATATTAAAAAAAAAAAATAAATTCTGAACATTCCGATTTAAAAGAAAATAATATAAAAATTTCTTAAAATAACTAGTAAAAGTAAATAAATAATTTTTTTTTGCAATTTTCGGTAGCAAAAAATATTTCCTAATAATTTGATTTGATTACAATTTAGAATGTCGAATAGAATTTTGGAGGATTCACCCAATGCTCACATTAACAAAACGATTTTGCATCGTTATTTAAGTTTGCCGTTAAAAGAGAATATTGTTCAGGCCACATATGTTTGGATAGATGGCACTGGCGAAGATTTACGTTGCAAGGATCGTACCTTGGATTTTATACCTTCAAAACCAAGCGGTAAGTTGGAAGTTTTTTTTTTTTATTTATTTCTCATTTTAAATTGAAGCCCAATGAATTGAAGTGAATATTTTACTAATTAAAATAAAAAATTTGCGCATTTAAAATTAAATAGAATTGTTTACACAAAGCAAGTAAAGCCAAGTGAACAAAATAATTTTTTCTTTAAAAGTTAAATACTTTTTTTAAAACCAAATTTAATTTTTTGCAAGACAAACAATTGTGAAATTTATCTGGGTTTACATTCGATTTTATGTGAACTCTGTTTTGATTCTGCGAAACAATAATTCATGTAGCAAACAAACATTATTAAAATAAAAATTCAAATGAACTGTTTCTAGCGGACAGCCGAAGGAATAAAAAACTTTAAATTATTTTAGTGCAATTTATTAAAAAAAAAAAATCGTAATCAAGTTTTTTTACCCGAAGGCAAAAGAGAAATCTGCTCCAACCAATTTTTCAAACACAATGAATTTTAAACACTTAAGTAACCTGTAAAAGAATGTATAGATCCAAAAATGCATTACCATTCTATAGTTTCTTAAATAAAAGAACAAGTAAGAGTGCAATATTCGACTATGCCGAATTTTATATACCTTTCACCGTATATGTAAATCTAGTTTAGTGAAGTAGCTCCGATGAAAAAAGCAAATATTGGGGTGACAGAGACTTATGTGCTGTTTCTGTATTACAGGCGATCAACACGTCTGAAAAATTTGTATGAAAAGCACTCAGTTTTTTAAGCAATTTCCATATAAATTGTTTTTTAAGCAATTTCCATATAAATTGACGAGTTGATCGCCTGTAATACAGAAACAGTACATTAAAAAAAAAAAATTAAAAAACTACACGTATATTATTTTATAAAAAGATGTCGTTGGCTCTATTAAACTATTAAGTTTAAGCATTTTTAAAAAATTTTAGTATTTCCTTAAAGATCTCAAAAAATTTTTAAATTTCAGAGCCCCGTAACTCGGAAAATATGGGCGAGCGCCAATTTTTTCAATTAATGTTTTTTCTTGTTATTTTTTAATTCTATATTGTCTTATACATTTTGTTTTTTGATTAAAGTTACTTTATTGTTCCAAATTATGTGAAAAAAATGTCCGCTGCCTCAGAGGACATGGATCGATCATGCTGATTTCCAATAGCCCCTCTTTCTACACCATGTCTGATCGATTGGCGTATTTAAATTTTCTCCTCGGCAAACTTGATTTCAATACTAACACGGACGAACATCAATCAATCAACTTCGCTACGCATAAGAAGTCAGAATATATATACTTTATGGATTCGGAAATGGCTATTGTAGAAATTACAAAGGGGATGATAAACTTAGTTATACCCTTTGTGCACTTTTTGTGGTGAAAGAGAAAAAGAGAGAGTTTTGATATTATTTTTTATTGTCTAAATTGCACTGGAAAGGATTTATCATACACAAAACTGTATTTATGTTTTCTAATTCTCAATCAGTCTATAAGATTAAAATTTTTAAAGCAACAGTGAATTTAAGAGTTTTTACGAATATTTTTTCTCTCAAAAATTCAATTTAATTTTAGTTGTTGCTCTAGAAAAACTATAATATTCAGTGTTGCCAGGAAAAAGTTATGCTTTTCCTTTAAAAAAAAGTTATTTTTTTCATTAAAAATTACATTTTGAAATTTTCCTTTAACAAGTAGTAATTAATTTAATATCGTTTATATAAAATATAGTAAACAGTTTTATTTCATACTTCAGGGTAAAGAAACAAGGAAATAAATTCATTTGAACAAAAAACAAAACGAAAATAATAAAATAGAAAAACGTAAGAAACAAAAATTCAGCCCGATGATACTCTTGAGCTGTTGAATTAGGACTCAACACTAATATTGCTGGAAGGAAAAGTGCATTCTTTCATCATTCAATAAAATTAGTTAAAGTAGGTTTTGTTAATAAATTTGTTTGATGTTTTTCTTTGAAAGATTGAGCTTCGATAGAATTTACTACTTTAATTATTTTAAAAATATTAACTTCAACATTAAATTACTGACAATTTTTTCGTAATATAATCTGGCACTTTTTCAAGGAAACTAAAAGAAAATTAACTCTCTTCTAAATCAAGGTAAACCTAAAATTGCTAAAAATGTTTGCAAGTTTGAACAGAGTACGAGTACTTAGTTTTCTGCATGCAATACAGCTCATATTATTTTACAGTTGGGGAAAATTGTTGACAGAAAGATTTTAATGTTCCTAAACACAAATCAACAAACACTTCGTGATTTTTTAATAATAGAACAGAGTACAACTTCAGCAACGTTATTTTTTGTTTATTTTGAACTAATTATTTATGTGGAATTTTGATAGCAATTCCTAGTAACTTTTGTTATTAAAATCGAATTGATATGTTTAGAGAGGTTTTTATCCTAAATAATGAAATAATTATTTTTTCACCGATATTAATTTATTTCGTGTCTGTACCAAAAGTTACGAAAATTTTGCTAAATATAACAAAATTATACATGTTACGTGGAATATTCAAAAGTTACAACGTAAAAAATGTAACCAAACGGTAACACTGATAATATTGTAAAAAAATATTTGCAATTTTAAGCGTTTTAGTCAAAAGTGGTGATAAAATCGTTGCCTGTTATACGAATATTTGCGAATCGGATTATATTTTGGAAATAATTTGATTAAAATTTGCGCGAGTTTTATTTTAAGAAAATAAATTATCCCATCTTTTTTGTCTTTTTATTTGAGTTAACGGAAGTAAAAATATGTGTCCTTTTAAATATTGTTTCGGATTTTTACACTTAATTAAATTGTGTTTTCAAGACTCTTTTAGTTTAGAGTAGGGGTGCCAGACGTACTGTTTTTAGCAGTACATGTACTGTTTTTTTTCAATTGTACTGTTTTATGCAGAACACCCAAAACAGTACACAAATGTACTGTTTTTTAGACTTCGTACTTTTTTTGTTTTACTAATTATGTATTTTTATTAAATAATGCAAAACATATACATATTTACTTTAATATTTGATAACATATTTTTTCAATACCCCATTCTAATGCAGCCACTGAAAGAATTTTCATTCTAATGTTTTTATTTTGGAGAAAAGAGAGGAATAGGCAATTAATTGAAAATTTAGAAAGTGAGTTAATTATAAAAACAAAGTACGAATATAACTGCAACGAATTTTGCAATTTTTTGAAAACTGAAAACGGGAGAAATGAAATTCTAAAACACATACAAAAAAGTAATAAATATCTTTAAAAAGTAATTCAGAAATTTATTTTGTGCTTTAAAAAGAAGACATGAATTTTTTTTTAAAGAAGCCCCAAATTTTTGTAGTAATTAAATAAGTCTAATTTGTGGTTTATTTCTAACACACCTTTCGTGATAAATGGAATATTTGTATGAATAATTGACATGAATTTCAAAATATGTAAAAGCATTGCCTTATACAATCTTAACAATTTAATTTCACACACAATACAACTCAGACCAAAAAACGAAATATTATAAACCAAAAGGCCTCTTATTATTTATAAAAATATTTTACATTTGATACAGCAGAAATGAACATTTAAAATGAATTTACATTTGTGCAAAATTATCTTTTTTTTATTGGCTAAGATCGCATATATTCTAAGTGTTTTTTAAGTTATTATTTTTTGCTTAGTGAGTTAATAGTTCAAAACATGAAAAGACTAGAATAAATAGTTATTTTTTTGTTAAAAAAAAGTGTACTGTTTTTTTCTTAATTGTACTGTTTTTTTGTCCCAGGTGTACTGTTTTTCCAAATTGCAAATCTGGCTACCCTATTTTAGAGATCGCTGCATTTTATTCTTTTTGGATCATTTTATGGAATTTTCTTGGTTGTTTTTAACTTCACGTGATGAGTTGCATATTTTTTTAAAGAGAAGAAGCCCTAAGACAGCAATAGCTATTTAGTTATTTTTGAAAGGAATACATGAGAGATAAGACAAGTGATGAAAGGAGAAAGATTTTGTTAGTTATTTTACTTTGCTGGCGAATATGCTGTAATGTAACTGCAGAATATGTATTTATACCATTAAACAGAAAAAAATGTTATTTTTTAATTGCCGCAGCAGTTGAACCCTGGCCAACCAGATTTGCAGTCAACGTGGCTTGGTGTCTTTCAGGTGGCATATTCAAATGAATTCGTGACTTGAAAAAGCCTCACAAACTTACCGTCCAATGAATATTACAAAAACGTATTTCAAACGGTCACGAAATGTCAATCTAAGGGTGTTTGGACGTACAGCCACCCTATCCCTGCTTCACACAAGTAATACTCTGGACAGAATGCCTGTAATATCTTTGTGGTCGATGACAGCATAAAACAACTCTGCTTTCGAATAGCTTATGTACACTAATTCTAATTCTATTTCCGTTCTTGAGCCACATACAAATAAGTTTCCAAATATTTTTGTTCAGGCATAAGGAAATACCAAATTTAAAACAATATTTTTCTTTACCCAAAGAGACCACAGAGTAAATTATTTCATCAGGATTATCTTTTGTATACCTTTATATTAATAAGGCTGCATGAATATAAATTTGCTCAAAATAAAGATTACTTTTATACTTTTATCTCTGAAATTGATTCATCGACTTTAATAGTTGTTTGTGCTGTGTAGGGTTGAGTCACAGGTTGGGAAAAAAAATTATAAGAAATAACTTAATATAGATCAACTGGTGAGAGTCCAACTTGTATTTAGTTGTTTTTATTCTTAGGTATTCAGCTAAAAATTTTTAAAGTAGAAAAATTTTAAAATAATTAAAAAAAATTTAAAACCTTTGAAACTATTTGAAAACTGTATGGAACGCTGTTTTAAAGTAATTTATTGGATAGATTTCTTTTAAGTTGTTCTTTTAAAGTAATTTAATGAACGATTTCTTTTTAAGTTATTCGCCTTTATTTAAGGCCAATTTTGTTTAATTAATTCTATAATTTTAAATTTTTTATAAAAAGTATCTTTTGATGAATTCCTTTTTTTCGCAAACTAGTTTTATTGATAAAATTGTAATTGAATTATTTTTAATTTTTTTTTTTTTTGACATCAACATAATTCTGTAATTTGAATTAACTTAAGTAAATTATTTCCTTTCACTTTAATCTTCAATTTACCTCAACTTTAACTGCCTGATATAAATTGCACGTGATTAAATTTAATTACAAAGTTTAACGATGTTAGTGCCCCTTGTTGTGTTATAATCTAAAGTTAAATCTTATTTTTTTTTGTCATTAACCAAAATTTATTACACCCGTATTCATTATATATAATTTTTTTAAATCTTTGTATTTTTACAATATATTTAAATATAATTTGAAATAAATCTTTCTTACAAAATAACATTTAAAATTTAAAATATTTTTCATAAATCAAACTTTAAATTTCTGTAAACAAACGTGTTGCCAATTAATTTAAAAATTTAATTGCATTTTTTAAGTCATCAATTACTTTTTAAAGCTTTTGACTTCTCCTCTAAAATAAATTGTTTAATTTTTCGATAAATATTTAATACAAGTGCTTGTAATCGTTATCTGTGTCATAACGGTCGTATAAGTGTTGATAACTTAAATCACTCATACGTAGTGTGGACCTTTTTTTCTTATCAGTATCATTAAATGAATAAGGCTTTTCCTTTTGTTTGATTTTTTAAATAAATGTCACAACAATTGGGAATCTACTCTCATTACAAAAAACATACAGTAGCCCAATAAAGTCTTCATACAATGCAAAAATTATAATTTCTTCAACTTAAATTCCATTCATGAATATTTTGATAAAAAAGGCTAAAATTAAAAACACCATTTACGAATTTCGTGAAAGAAAAAAGAAGAAAATGTCACAAGAAATTATGCATACAGCCAACTTCAGACTCTGTGTTTGGTGTTTGTTTGGAAATAATATTAGGTATCCATTTGTTCAAGAGCCTCAGCGGAAGTCTTTAAATTGGCTTCCAAAAGATTAAGGCATAGATAATGATAAACCAAACTTTTTACTCGAGTAGCTGACATACATCCATACTAATTTTTCGTTGCGTTCGCTGTATTGGGTTTCTCTAAACTCGCTGTTTAGCATCAGATTCAAAAAAGGTTAACTCAGAAAATAAAATTTTTTTTCAAAGACTCACTTCTCGCGCTCACACGAACCTTGGCTATGATTTCCAATAATTATTTATTTCGTTAACATATCGCATTTGTTTAGCTGTCTTCCTAATCTTAGGTGAGCATTTGGCTGGTTACTTCAAAAATCTTTTCATGTTTTGCTTAACGGGATGCCAATGGGTTTCGAATTTAAAAAACTCCACGATTCGAAATTTTAAAAATACCGGTTCAAAAGTGATCTTTTCGATGGAAGTGCCTATATGGCATATTTGCATACAATCTTACCCACAAAGAAGGGAAGAATAACAAAAAAAAAATTGTGAGAATCACGGTTGCGAACTTTTTAAGCCACTTTATGTTTAATTTTTGTTATAAATTTTGTTTGTTTATATTTTAAAAGCAAAGATTACTGCATTTTATTACGACAAAATTTAATTTCCTTTTAATAAAAAATTACACACACGGAAATATTTAACAACGCTCTACAACATGGATTTAAACAAATTTAAAAACATAAATAATAAATTATATTTTGTCTGTCAACCAAAAAATATAATAGGAAGGGTACAACAAATGGGGGATCTCTTTTTGATTGAGATGTGCTAAAAGTAAATTATTATGCAAAAAATGTGATCAACACAAAAAGAAAAATTACAACTCATCGCTACAAGCCAAATGCAATTAAATTCTGTAAAATTAGTAAAAATAAAAAGACTAAACAAATAAAAATATAAACAATTTTATCGCACAATTTCCCCAATGTGGGGGGGGGGGGGGTCGCACGGGGACAAAAGAAAGAAATTAAACAAAAACTAAATGACAGTATGATTTGCACTTGAAAATCTTAATTGTTTGCGGCAGCAAAACCAAAACAATAAAAATGGTGCGATTGAAAAGTTTTAAAAATAAAAAAGTGTAACAATTATTTACGATTTAGCATTTGTAATTGCTGCTTATTAATTTGCTACACATTTTAATTTATTACGATCATATAATTTTTAATTGTTTTATGCCTAAAAGTAAAATGTACAGGGATCTTTAGTCAGAATTGTCGTCATCATTTGATTGTATTTGAATTATGCTTATAATTGTCGTTGAGCAATTTTATAAATAAATTTGCATGTTATTACATAAATTTAAAAAAGAACAGTGTGTTTCCAAGTTGTTGGTTATTTGTTTGGGAAATTTCAATTTTAAACTTTCTACTAGGTATCAAGGCGAATTCATTTAAGGTGGCAGCGCCGCTACAACAATACAACAATAAAAAGAAAAAAAGGCACTTTAGTGTATGGTACACTTCAAACACGAAAAATTACTGCACTCTTTTCTTATTCTATTTTAAATAATATTAAAAAAAACTTTTGTAATATAAAATTATACACTTTTGACAGCTGCTCTACACATAACAAAATGAACAAAAAGCAGCTGATTGCCTCAACGATGCCACCTGGTAAAATTAATTCGCCTTGGTAAGCTACGAGTACGTAAAATGAATTCCAAACAAGTAATTTAAATTACTTAATATTCCTTTGTGGTTATTTCACTTTTTTTCTTAACAGATGCTTTTTATATATTATATATATTAAGCAGTTTTAAGCAGCTGTGAATCACATTCAGCGTGTCCAAGGCGAATTCATTTTTCTTGCTATACTGAGTGTTTCAAAAAATCTGACTAGAATATAAAGAAGAAAAAAACTTAGCAAATAAATTATAGTTCATCTCGCGAAATAAATTTAAAACTTTTCGGATCAATTCTTTCTTTAAAACGTTAAAAATTTTCACAAAATTTTACAAACTTTGAACTTTGACACATGTAATAATTTCGCCTTTGGCTAACTTTTTTACAGAAGGCTTCAACATTACTTAAAAATATAGCATAATTGAAAACTCTGCCCTTAAGTATACTCTTTTGGACTTTAAGTTAGCAACCGGTCATAAATCGGTGCGAATATTGGCTAAATGTAGTCGGGGTTCGACAATATCAATTCATTCAGTACTAGTGAATAGAGATGGGCATCACTCAATTTATTAATGTGAATCACGTGGATTACGCGTGATCGTTATTCATTTTATATTTCACTTACGTGGTCGCGCAAGCACGTGAGCATAAAATAAATCGTCGTGAGCAGCGTTGCCGTTCGTGAACTACAGTAGCAGTTTGACCCTTTTGTCAGGCTATGACCTTCTGTGAGACTTTTTTAAACTTAAATAATTTTGAAACTTTTTATAGGTTTACCCACAAAAATAAGTTTTGAATTGCAAAGTTCCACATTCTTTTTTTTTATCGTCGAAAACATCGATCTAGGAGACTGGCATAGGTGTCATTATGTAAAAAGCAATCAAAATTGTATTTTATTTTGAAACTTCTATGGTGAAATAAACAGGTGGTCTCGATGGGGAATTCATTAATTTCGCTGTAAACGCTAAATGTCAAACTCCATATATAAAAAGTATGTATAATTTTTTTATATGGTGTTTGACATATACGGCGAAAACTAATAAATTCGCCATTGCTGCCACCTGGTATTATTTCGCCATGGAAACTTCCTTAAACTTTTTTTGGCAATATTAACATGAAGAAATACTAAAGACAGCTTTTAACAATAATTCTTTAGAAATAAAGTATAAAATCTCCTGCAAAAAGTGATTAAAAAAAAATTTAAGCAATTAATTTTTGAATTTGGTAGTGTATTTTTTTTAATTATTCACCAACAAAAAGCAAAGCTGAAAATTAAATACAAAACAAAACAATTGGTATGTGTTCACAGCCAGCGAAAGCCGAGTCAGAGAATTGCAACAAAGCTACTTAAACTGTCAAGGAATGTTATATTTTGCAGTATTATTCTAGAGAATGAGAACTCAAGCATAAATAGCTTAAGCAAGACGAACAGACGAAGACCTCTTTTTATTGCAACTTTGTTTACATGAAACGACCTTTTGTACCACTTTTGCGAATTCCAGCGGTAACACTGATCGCGAGTAAGCTTCTATGCGTTTGCGTTGAATTTTAAGTATTACAAAAATAAAGAAACGAAACGTTTGCTTATATTAAGTTTTGTTTTTAATAATTAGTAGTATTGGATTGTTTTTGCAAAAAGAACAAATTGGAAATGTTTTGAGAAAAACGTTTCGCAAACATTTGATCGTTAAATCAATCATTAGCGCTCTAAAAGAAACACCCATATCTTAACAAACTACACAATGTAATTTTAAAATTATATTGGTTTATCAAAGCAAATGTATAAGCGAAAAGCTCATTGTTTCGTTAGCGCTTTTTGTCATTCAAAAAGTAACTGTTATGGTTTTGCTCTTGTACAAAACAATTAAAAAAAATTTGAAAAGTTCATGTGTTGGCATGAAACATTTCGTTTTTTCATACACGGTATCAGCAGGTATTTTTTTAAGCCGGCTCAAAAAGACAATTTTCAACGGCGGTGGCTCGTCTTAGACGGCTATTAACCGCAATTATTTGTCTACAGAATATAAATTTTATTTAAATAGTCTAAGATATTATTTTAAGACACTTTAATGATTTATTACTTTTTTTTTTGGCATGACGCCATTATAATTAGCATCGTAATGATTGCTTTTACTTACAAAAAAAAAATCAAAAACAATATTACATGCCTGATTTATTTACGGAAAATTTATTTGAACAAATGTGATTTATTTTACTTGTTCTTTACTGTAAACATTTCAAATTTACATACTATTTAAAAGAATAATAAATTACTGCCCATATTTTTTATATATGTATATATTTCATTCAATATTTTTAAAGTTATTACTCATTAAGTACTTAAAAAGATTTAAGTATTGGATAAGAAAACAAACTAGATATTAAAAAAGATTATTGAAAATATTCGACATAATTTTTTTATAACCAAAGATAAATAAGTCATTGTTGCATTGTGAGAAAATTCGCCAAAAGGTGTAAAAATTTTATAAATTTATTTATTAACTGTCTATTCAGTGAATACTATAATTATATTTAGCAGACAATTTAAACGTTTTTATTGTATTAACTAACCCGCAAAATTTATCAAATTAAGCGTTTTCACAACCATCTGTATATTTTAATAATAAAATTTTTGTTTATTTATAACGTAGTTCAAACTAAGCATACACACATGTATGTATGTATATAAATGTACGTACAGTGGCTCACAGCTTATTTTATGCACTGCATATTTTAATTTTTTAAGTCCTGTAACAATAAAACTAGTAAGAATTAAAAAAAGAAATTGGTATCATTTAATAGATAAAAGGGCTTAATTTAACAAGAAGACTTCAATTTTTAAAAAATTAAGATTTAATTATCCTAAAAGTAAAACAAATAAAAAATACAGCTTTTTTCATATCACAGCTTATTTTATGCGGTAACCTTAAGTATTGAAAACTTTCAAGTTGTGTTTGCTAATTTATATTTTTAATACTTTGTCTGATACACTTTATTGTCTATAACAGGCTTAAGACGGTTTGGTATAGATGCAACTAGTTTTCGCGATGAATTGGGCGAAATATTCTATCACTCCAATTCTTTTAGGCTATTTTTGCATTAAAACTCGTGTTGCCTCATGTTTCTTCCAAAATGGACCATAGATTTTTAATGACATTGAGGCTTGGTGACTGAGGTGGCGTAATCATCAAGTAAGGGTAGTTATAAATTGACCAAAACTTTACAATTCCCGATTTATGTTTCGGATCGTTATCCTGATAAAACCGAAAATTTGATCTTATACCCAGATTCTTTGCATTTTGCAACAAATTGTCCTTTAAAATTTGAAGATACTTATTTTGTCAATGGTTGTTTCAATAAACTCTAAACTCTCAGTACCAACAGTCGACATACAGGCCCAAATCATGACGCTGCCACCACCATGCTTACCTGTTGCCTTTAAATATTCTTTATTAAGCTCGGTGTTAGGTTTTTTCCATACGTAGGACTTATCATCGGAGCGGAATTTATTAAATTTGGATTTATCGGTTAAGATAACTGCATTCCAAATCGATGCGTCTTTGGAATCGTGTTCTACAGTGAAGTTGAGACTGCATATTTTGATTTTTGCGCTAATGGAAGGCTTCTTACGTGCAACTCGACCATTAAAATCATGGTGAGGAAGAACACACTGAAAAGTTTCAACGCAGCAATGTTTATTGAATATCGAAAGTCAGTTTGGGAGCTGAGAGCCCTGTATTTGCTTAAAATTTTTTTGACAATATAACGCTCATCATGTTTATTAAAAATTTTATTTGGTGCTTATCTACATTTGTTAATTAAACGGTTTTCACGAACGAAGCACTCGATAATTTGTTGCGACGTCTAAGTTTTTTTATTCATCATTTCAACTATTTTCCGCTGCGAGTGACCGTTTATAAAATGATTTACTACCAATTCTTTCTGTACTAATGTTGTGCGTGGACCCATTTTAAATTTCCCGAAATTAACCAAATTATTGACAAAATAAGACCATTAATTAAGTCCCAATCATATCGAAAAGTACAATAGGGTGGAATTAAAAATAAATTTCCGCTAGACAACGCATTCTGAAAGTATCGTTACCAAAAGAAGTATATGCATAAAATAAGCTGTGAGATGAAAAAAGCTGTATATTTTACTTTTCTTGTTTTTTAATTATGTTAATATTAATTTTCTAAATAAATAAAGTTTTCTTGTTAAACTAGACCCTTTTCTCTATTTATTGATACCAATTTCTTTTTTTAATTCCTACTGGTATTATTGTTATAGGAGTTAAAGGATAAAATTATGCAGTGCATAAAATAAGCTGTGAGCCACTGTATGTATGTCGTGCGATTAACAATTAATGAAATATAATAAAATAATATTGTATATCAAACTAGCCGACAACGGCGGCATGCCGCTGCATGTTATTTTGAATAAAATAAATAATTTAAACGTCACTAAAATTAAAAAATTATCATTTTTTTTCATACTCGTAGTTACATTTGCCAACATAATTTCGCATACACAGCGTGTTTTTTTTATTGTAAAATGAAATATTTTTTTTATAAAACAGTTGGAAATTTCGGTATAGCTCTGCCTGAATTTTTGAAATTATTTATAGTTTTTTATTAATAAATGGAAAAGAAGTTTTGCAAAAAAATAGACTTTATAACAGGCAGCCGGGAAGAACACCATTGAATACAAAATAAAGTTTGAATGGAAAAGCAATATATACATAACTATGATAACGTGAGTTATATGTACATACTCTATGAAAGTTTCAGTATCTGTCTACAATAACTTTTTTAGATATGGCCATATACGTCAAACTAACGTCTTTTATGGAGACACCCTTTAATTTTTTATTTAGTGGATATGGTAACACATGTTTAGTATAAAATTAAAATTTTGGTCTATAACGGTTCAACAGATAAAGCCATATACGTTTACTCAAACCACCTATAGGCACACCCTTTATTTTCTGAAAGTAGTTTTTTTTTATAAAATTTTGTTATTTAAATTCCTATCCTTCACCGTTAAAATATACGTTACATGGAGACACCTTATATTTTTTTTAAATATGACCTAACCCATTTAGATATGACGAAGTTCTTAATAGGCAAGTATATAAAAAAACCGACGCTTAAAATTTTATATACAAACATCTCTCTTAAATCACGTGACCAAATATTCTACAAAGAGAAACAAAAAAAGTGTTCAGGGGGTATACCAATGCAGCCCTTTATCGTTCTTCGTTTCTCACTAATCATTAATTATCGACAGGCCGTTTTCTACTCCCCTAATTCTCATTAAACCAGCATCAGTCCTCCAGAGTTTCGCTTTTTATTTTGGGCATCTTTGTGGTCTTCAGCCGACCAAAGCTAAATATTTCAAATAATCATCCATTTACCCAGCCAAGTTTACTTACTCCGTTCGTGTCTAAGATCGTCTTTTAATTTCCCTCAAGTACCATTCCCATACATCGATTTTAGATTAATACCATTCAACTCAAAAAGGACCATAGCTGCTATCATTCCATATCAACTCCGAGTTAAAATTGTCCCAAAGCTCCTTCGTTTCGATATTCGACTGATTTTTGATGATCTTGATAATTGTATTGCATTGTAACTGGGTTCGCTTAATATGCTGCATTCAAAGAATTCAATATAAAATTCTACCAACGATCACTGCAGCCACCTGGTGTGAAAAAATTGAAACATGCAATAAATCATTTACAAAAGCTAAATTGGGTTACAAGGACTTTGCCGATAGAATGCCACCTCAGCTTAAGGACTAGACGGGTCCAAAGTGGATTATTTATCAGGTGCTTATCTCAAGCTGCTTCACTTGCATCCTCCTTCTTATCATTAAGCCGACGACATTTTTTAGTTTGCAACCAAAGATGTCGCCTAATGAGGCATTTTTCGTTTAGCCATCAGAGCTTGACGCTTCCTTATACCGGACAGTGAAACTAAAAAATCTTAAAATTTTTCTGTTAGGTATTCTTCGCTATTCTGTATTAGTGACTAATCGGAGGATTAACCGAATTAAATGCTACTTTTTCGATAAAAACATTTAATACGAATTGATAGCACGAAGTTGAATCCCAATACCCCAGACACAGCAGAGTGTTTTAAAGACATACCCAAAACACATGGACATGTTTTAAACTAAATCAAATGATTAAATGGTTTTGGTAGCATAAAAAGTGCATGGAAAACATGTCAGAGGAAACCTTCTATTTAATGTCTTGTTTTATGTTATTGCTAATAAGAAATACTTTTACATAATTAAAAAAAAAACCCTGTTCTATTACTAGTTTGTTTTTAATAAGTATGAAATTACAAACTACATGTTGCATTACAACATGAATATTTTAATAAATTAACACATTTATTAATTATAATTACATACATTACTTATGTATATTTAAACAAAGCTGAAAAATTTAAACAAATTTATTCCAGCTGTAATAATTGTAATAACAAAAAAAAAAAACATAAAAATTTCTGTCATTATATGCACAAAACTATTAATATTTAATGAAAATACAGTTGTTTAAATATATGATTTCTTTTAACGTGATAATTTTAAAAATTTCACATAATAATTTTTACGAATTTTTAAAAAATAAATTAAAGAAATTTTAGTTAACAAAGACTTGAACAAAAACGACAAACTGTTTGGCTTACTCACATTATGTAAGTTTATTAATTTCTTAAATTTTTTGCTTTAGTTTATGAGATATTTAATTACTAGGAAAGTTTTATTTTCCCCAACCTTATGCTTGGAACACAACTGGGAAGAACGACGAATTTTTGGCCGCTAATATTCGTCGTCAAAAATAAAGGACATTTGTTTATATGAAGATAAACAGAATTATGACGTCGTACGAAATTTGTCACACGCGGAAAACTTTGCAATAGAATTATTTCTATTTTGTACGCCGGCGAACGACGAACAAATCAGTGCAATGTGACCAGGTTTGACTTTAGTTTCGAAGTATTAAATAAAAATAAAGTTATTTTAATAAAAATAAGTGTACAGATTATTAGTTAAAAAAAATAATTTTAAATGTAATTTTTTATGGTCACCTTAGCAGCTTACAACAAGTAAACGGCTTCAAAAATTATAACAGCTGTGTTTTTCGTCGTTCATCCCAGTTGTGTTGTAGTATTGTGAGTAACAGAAAAATTTTAAATTTTAATAAAACAACAACAAAAAATTTATAACATTAAAAGAAGTTCAATGAAGTAATTAAATAAAACAAAACATTTGCAATTTGCAGTAAATTTGATATAAATCAATTGAAATAACACAATGCACAGTGGTATTAACAGGGTAGGAAATTTTTTTGTTGGAAATTGTTGGAAAGTGTCGAAAGAGCATGATCAGCCCATGTCCTTCGAGGTAGCAGGCAAAACACCACGCCTACTTCTAATCTTTTCATGTCATTTAAACATTAAAATAACTCCAATAAAAAAATAATATATATGTGTATGGGGCGATAGAGAACTAAAAATAAGAAAATATTTTCCGAGTTACGGAAAAATTTTTAATTTTTTCAAAATATCAATATGGGTATTATTGCTTGTGTCAGCACACAAATGTGAAATTCAATGAACTAAAATATAGGCAAAATAAATGCAGAGAGAGGTTCAACAAACTTAAAATGAAAACAATAAAAAATATGTGTTAATATTTTAAAGGTTTAACAAACTTACAATAATTAAAAAATAATAAAAGTTTGTATTAACAGTTGTTTTTTGTTTGTTTTATTTTATATTTATCTGCACTTCTTGGGTAGACACACATTCTTTTCGCTTTTCACACAACGTTTTATTCGCACATTGAATGTTTTATTAACAAATTAATTATTCAAAAATATTAATGGCGCGTCAGCAAAATGTAAACAAATTTTTGACGTTGTTTCGGAAAAATGTGTAAGGCGAATTCGATGACCTGCGCTATTAGTGTTACCAAGTATTCAATTTTAATTGATGACTGCGCTATTTGCCGTCAGTATTTTTGTCGAATCAAAAACTCATAATTCCATATAAACAGCTGTTCAAACCAACCTAATGGGAAAAACTGATTTGATTATTGGTGACATGGCATTTTGCCATAGCCATAACCGTAATCATAGATATCAAAAAATTTTGTTTTTTCCTATAGCTATATACAGTTGACTATTGAATTTAGGTATTAACTGTTTGCTTTTATACCCTTCACCACAAAAAGTAGAAAAAGGGTATATCTAAGTTTGTCATTCCGTGTGTAATTTCTACAATATCCTTTCCGACCCCATAAAGTGCACAATATATTTTATCATCTTATGCATCGCGAAGTCGATTGAGCGATGTCCGTCTGTCCGTGTTAGTGTTTGCCGGGGCAAACCTGTATTCACAAAAAGAATAAATATGTCAATCGATCAGATATAGTGTCGAAATATTGATAAAGATGAAAAAGTTAAGAAAAAAAACATCAAAAAATTGACGCTTGCCCATATTTTCCGAGTAACGGACCTCTGAAGTTTCCAAATTTTTAAAAACATCAATATGAGTATCACTTAAAAGCTTTTGAAGAGATCTTTAAGGAAATACTAAAATTAAAAAAAAATGCTTAACCCATTAAGAGCCATGGCATTTTTAATTTTTTTTTATTTTATTTTTTAATTCTTTGTCACCTCAAAATTTGCTTTTTTGATTGAAGATTCGGCATAGCCGAATATAGCACTCTAACTTGTTTTTTTTTTTTGTTCTTATTTTTCACGTTTATTGCAATGTATAGGTGAGTTTTTAATAAGAATTGCTTATGGATATGGTAACACTATTCGCTGGCAGTTAATATGATTACGTTTATGACCAAGGCGAATCAATTACCAGATGGCAGCGTAGGCGAATTCATTAATTTTTGCCGTAAACACTACTGTCAAACTTCATATATAAAAAATCTGTGTACATTTTTTGTATATGAAGTTTGACAGTACTTTTTACCAGTAAAAAATAATGAATTCGCCTTGGTTATGACAATGTTTACGGCTATGATATTAAGGTATAGCACATCTAATTAAACCTTAAATAGTAATAGTTTTACGGAAGTAACAAATTAAAGCCATTATGTTTTTAGTCTCACCCGTTCCAAGGTGCAGTTCTACCCGTCCTAATTCATTTGAATAACTTTAGAACACAATGTTATAAATATATAACTAGATCATTGAAGAATTAAAAGATTTTCATTATTTTCTGATGATACCTGTTAACTTAGACAAGTGCGTTCACTTGATGACCCACCCATTCCCCGTTTTAAACATAGATGATTATAATGATAAGAATGATATTAAATCAAATATTATTCCTTCAATAGCAAACGTTAAAATAATATATAAATAAATAGTATTAAATGTGGATATTTAAGCAGTTAGAAAAATAGAAGTGATTTTGAAAACAAAATGGGTTAGAATTTCCCATCCGTCCCAAAGTCAAAACCTTAATTTATTTCGTTTTTTTCTGTTGAACAAAATAACACATCAATTCGTATTTTTCTTTTTGTCATATTAAACTATTATTTAAAAACAAAAAATTTTAATTTGTAATTTTCTAATATTTATCAAGTTGAAATTGATCTGCTACACACGTTTCCCTATGAAAAATAGTAATTTCCATATCATATGATCATATTTAATTTTAA
The DNA here is from genome assembly GCA_916610165.2 of Gymnosoma rotundatum. Classification (NCBI taxonomy): domain Eukaryota; kingdom Metazoa; phylum Arthropoda; class Insecta; order Diptera; family Tachinidae; genus Gymnosoma; species Gymnosoma rotundatum. The sequence goes on along the minus strand of OU744340.1, from coordinate 126,347,966 downwards.
TTTTTTATCTCGTTGTTGTTATTATTTAATAGTAATAAAATGAAAATAATTTGAAATAATCTAAAGCGTTTTTAAATGCATAATTTTCTCCAAATTGGTTGATATATGCAATAATAATTGTTATTTAATATTTTGTTTTCAATAAAAAATAATATACAAATTTATTTGTGGTTATATCGAATATAAAGTTAAGTATGTAGTAAGAATTTCTTAACTAGATATCGATTAATAATTGAAAACCGCAAAAGCAAATTGACAGTAGCTTGTTTACTGGCATTAAAAAAGGTGAAGGTAGTCAGTCATCACCTTCCAGGATCAAAAATATTTATCATTCACATTTTTATTTCCAAGCACAAAGATATTTTCATTTCTGCTTTCTTATTTCGTCTTTAATTATTAGCCTTTGGAATTTTTTTTAGTCCGACTTCAATTTCTAGATATGACTTTCCTTATATAGGATCCTTCCCACACAATGTATGTAATAATAATTTTAATTATTTGTTTTTTATAATTCATTTGTTTATTTTATTTCAAATAATATATAATTATGAAACAAAATGGTTCTAATGTTTTAGTTTAACTTCACTACCGAATACAAACGGACAACAGCTAAACGACTGATCAACTCAGAACACAACCAACAACTAACTGACTTCTTACTCCTGACCGACTAACTGGTATATAAACTAACATTTTGGTAACTTAACATCTTTACACCTAATGCTTTCTTTACATGTATTATTATGAGCTAGTTTTTTATATCAATTTAAAAATATTGGCAAACTTTAACGAATTCGAGTGATGTTTATTTACACTATACCCCTCTTAAATTTTATTATGAAATAATAATTACTAAAATTATTTAAATATATAACCGATTTTTTAGTTCCACATGGACTTATACCACTTTCAAAATTAACATTTTAGCAAAAATAAAATCAGGCATGTTCTGAATTCCACACGAAATTTTCACTTTCTATTTTTCAAGGCATTGTTTGTGTAAATAATTATTTTATAGCAACAATGCTTTGAAAAATTTGAAGTAAAAATTTCGTGTGGGGTTTAGAACATGCTTAAATATATATTTTTTTCGGCATCCCTTTTATTGCATTATAATAATTTTGGGCAGTGTATTATTGATCATTTTTTTAATGATGTTTCCAGAACTGCGAAATATTTTTTGTTTGGAAAAAATTAATGAAAGTTATTTTAATTTAACTTATTAGGAATGGAGTTATTTCACTTTCAAAAGAAATATTTGTGCGATAGTTTTGTACACCAAAACTGTTTTTGTTTATTTTATATCAAGATAGAACTCTATTGAAATTTTGATAGTAACTTTGGAGAGAAAGAGTATATAGCTTATTAAAATGACTGTTATCTTAGTTTTTTGCAAAAGTGGACTTATAGCACTTCAAAAAAACCAGCTTATTTAATGTAAATAAATAAATTTTTGCACTCTGTAGGTCAGGTTAGGTTAGGTTGGTTCAGGCAGGCAGGGTCCAATGATTGGTCTCTTTGTGTTGCTTGCTGTTAGAAGGGAGAGAAGAAAAAACAGAGAGAGAAGATTAAGGTAGGATTAGAGAAAGAAAGAAAAAGAAAAATGGGGATGAAGAAATGAGAAAGACAGACAGTGAACGACAGAAAATACCGCGGGTCTGAGAATATGGAGAAGGTCAAAGAAAAATGCAGAGAAAAATTCGCTAAGTGAGATAAGTCGACCAAAGCTTGCGCTCATCCCCTGAATGATTACAGTGTCCGGTTGTGGGCCTGTAAACAACCCACTGTACCTTAAGAAGGAACTACTCCTACCTGGACCCATTGACAATATATCAGGTAGGCCCTCAAGTACCGCTGACCGAGATATCTCAGCGGTATTCACCCCTGCGGAGGGCATTGACAAACCAACCGTCTTCTCTTCCTCCTCGTCCTGACAACTTCTGCCGAAGTCGTTGAAAGGGATACCCATTCTCCTAGCATGGGTCCCGAACAGACAGTGCCCAGTGACCGTAGCCGCCAAGTCGCGCAATCGAACCGTCGGTAGCTGCAATAGTGCAGCTGCCCTGCCCCGATCCAAATAGGGCCAGATTGTTCTAGCGGTCGAACTAGTTAGACCATCTGGTCTGGGCCAGTTCGTAGATAGCAGCATCGATGCGCTGTCTGCAAGCGGTATGCGACAGAAGATGTCAATGGCACCCTCGTCAAGCATCGTTCCCCTCTTCGACAGTTCATCGGCAACGAGGTTACCCAAAACGGTTCCACTTTAGGGTGATTGTCGAAACCTTTTGCACTCTGTAGACTTGGCATTATTTATACGTACAATCTCTTTTTAAAAAATCTTGAGTTTTAACCAGCACAGTAAACCTTACCAAAATACTCCGTGGCTTCAGCAACACTCAAAATCACTGATCTACTGTCTGCTATTTAGGCGCAGTACAGACCAACTTAAATCAGCTCGCTAAGCGCAATGTTGTCTAGCCTCAAGCTTTAACGCTGAAATATCATACAAAAATATGGCAGTTGACTTATCTAGTTTTATAAAACCCACTAAATTAAACTAAAAAACAGTGGTAAGATTGACCTGAGAAAATTTTAATTTTCAATGGCAAAAGCTTATGTAAATAAAAACAAACCAACAGCCAGTTTCAGTGCACAAGGCGTTATCAAAATCGGATTTTAAAATTACTTAATATTGAAGCCGCGCTATCTGCTTAATACATTTAGTATGAGAATGGCCATTTTTGACAGATAGAGGACGATCAGCACCTAGACTTAGCTTTGACTATTAACTACCTCAGTCACAGTTGTGTAAATTGCTATTTTTTGCCTACTCAAGGAGAGCCATTGAGATTTCAACTTACAGCAACTATTTTTTTTTTATTTTCATACCACACACTGCACAGTGGGGCAGAATCGAAATATTTTTGGAAACTAAATTTTATATGCTGATGTTTCCAAACCTTTTAGGAGTGGAGCACTAAGGTCCCAAAGTTGGTATATTGTAAACATTTGGGGTGCTTGTCATTTTTTGTTGTCCATTATGTTTGCAGAATATTTCATAGGTTCATAGCCTTTGAGGTGTTTTTTTTTCTAACTAAATATAAAGTATAATTTGAAATTTTTTAATCCCTTCTCTAATTTTTTTTTAAATTCCCCGTGAATTTTACTACAATTAACTTTTTAGCAAAATTTTTGTGATTTAAGAAAATGAGCGATTTTCAATTTGATATTGATGAAAATTCCAAATGTTTACATATTTTTGATCTCAAAAAGCGCTATCACTTCATCGGCCAAAAAAATAACTCACGAAATTTTTTTAAAAAGCTCTCACGGGTTTAGTAATTTAGTAAATTACACTTGTAATATTTTTGATGTATGACTTGGTAATTACGCTTTTTTAAACCTTCAATTTTATATTTTTATAATTTTATATCAACCCAATTAAAAACAAAAATTCCGTGCGAGTTTTTTCACTTTTCCTTTTTCTCCCATTATAAATAAGTGAAAAAATTCGGGAAAAAAAGTAGATATTATGAATTATAAAAGAAAAATAATACGTAAATAAACAAAATAACTCGCTTCAAATTACGATGATGCCACTTTTTTATTATTTTGTTCCCACGGAATTTATAATTGGGGGAAAAATTTTTCGTGAGAATATTCATGATTGGGCTGAATGTAGTTGACGATTCACCATTCTAATATTTCCCCTGATATTGGTTTATCCCCAAATTCTCCCCTAAATGGCAAAACTCCAATATATTTGAGAATATCTGAAAGTCCGACAGCACTATCTTAAAAATTCCAATTTTAGGAACTTTTACTCCTAACTTGGGAGTTCCGGGATTAGGTTAATGTAAACTTTCTTCACTTATTTATCGAATGTGGTTGACTGGTCACCAAGTGCAGATGCGGAAAACTAAATATATAAAATAAACGCAATGAACGCATTCCCTAATATTTGTCACGTTGATTTGTTTTTATTACAAAAAAAAAAATACGTCTTGGAATAAATGAGCCAATCTAGAAACTAGTTACAGTAGAATGGCAGCTTTCCAAAAATCCCAGAAAAACCCCCAAATATAATTTTAAGCCTTAAAATTTTACTCTTGACATATGTTTACGAGTAGTACCAAAATCTTCCGTAAATGAACAAGTTTCTGTAATATAGGGAAAAATCCCCTAATCTGGCAACGTTGACCTGGAGAAAAAAACTCGTGATTTATTGGGCAAAAGTCCAAAAATTTCCAATTTCGGGAATTTTCATTTACGATTTCGGAATTTCAGGATTAGGTTTTTCTGAACTTGATTTTTATACCTGGACTCAATTTTTTTTGCTTTAATTTCTCTTTTGCAGATCTTCCTATTTGGAATTATGATGGCAGTTCATGTTATCAAGCTAAAGGATCAAACTCCGATACCTATTTACATCCGGTAGCCATTTATCGTGATCCTTTTCGTCGTGGCAATAACATTTTAGTAATGTGTGACACCTACAAATTTGATGGCACCCCCACCGATACGAATCATCGTAAAGCCTGTTTGGAAGTTGTCAACAAATGTTTGGATGAAGAGCCCTGGTTTGGTATTGAGCAAGAGTATACATTCCTTGATTTCGATGGTCATCCATTGGGTTGGCCAAAAAATGGTTTCCCAGGACCACAAGGACCCTACTATTGTGGTGTGGGTGCTAATAAGGTGACTTAAAGAACATTCTTTTTTCTTTAAAATTTTGTTAATAAAATAAAAATAAATTCAAGGTTTATGCCCGTGATGTAGTTGATGCCCATTACAGAGCCTGTTTGTATGCTGGCATTAAAATCTCAGGCACTAATGCTGAGGTTATGCCAGCCCAATGGGAATACCAGGTGGGTCCCTGTGTAGGCATTTCGGTGGGTGATGATTTATGGATGTCTAGATTTTTGTTACATCGCATCGCTGAAGAATTTGGCGTAAGTTTTAAAAAAAAAAAAAGATTAAGAAAAAAAGATTAAGAAAAACAGAACAGAGAACTAAAAAAAATATATTGCAGATTGTAGCTACTTTAGATCCTAAACCTATGCCTGGCGATTGGAATGGTGCGGGTGCCCATACCAACATCTCTACCAAGACCATGCGGGAAGATGGTGGCATTAAGGAAATAGAAAAAGCTGTAGCCAAAATGTCTAAGCATCATGATCGCCACATTCGTGCCTATGATCCCAAGCAGGGTCAAGACAATGCTCGTCGTTTAACTGGCCATCACGAGACAAGTTCTATTAATGATTTTAGTGCCGGGGTTGCCAATCGTGGCTGTTCCATTCGTATACCTCGCGGTGTCAACGATGAGGGCAAGGGCTATTTTGAAGATCGTCGTCCTAGCTCCAACTGTGATCCCTATTCAGTTGTTGAGGCCATTTTGCGAACAATTTGTTTAGACGAATAAAGAACAGTAACACGACCGGAAAGATAATTTCAAATTATTGAATCTTGAACGTTATTATGATTATAAATGATTTTATGTTAATCCACTAATAATTTTTATTATTTTGATAGAATTTTATTTATTTTTTGTTTGTTTTTAAACTCAATCTCAGTTACAGTTATTCTTGTTTTATTTAATTACTTTGAGTTTTAAGTTTTAATTTATTTTTAACAATAAAAGACATTTTCTGTAATGATATTATTTACTCATAGTTCAGTTACTATATCTCTAAAAATATATAAAAACAATAAAAAAAACAATTTAGAAACATACACAAAAAATCAGCCTTTAACTGCAGATCAAGCTTTGTATACAGAAAATATATGGTCCGAGACTATATATTTACAATACTAAACAATTGTTTAATTAACAACCTATTGTAAATTGTATGCTGTATGGTATACAACTAAAGTAGCTGTAAACAATCACAAAATTTTAGTTTCTGCTATTAAACTTTTAAAAACAACAAAATTAAAAAAAAAAATAACAAGAGCGCATTATTCGGTTATGCCGAAACTAATATATCCTTCACCATCTATATAAATCTAGTTAAAGAAGTAACTCTAATCAAAAAAGCAAATATTGGGGTGACAAAGAATTAAAAAATAAAAAAATTAAAACTACATGTAAATAATTTTACATAAAAAGAAATTGGCTCTTAATGGGTTAGGCATTTTTAAAATATTGTTACGTTTTTCCCTTTTTAGACAAACGTACGGATTATTTTGATTGCAAATATCACTGTGGCTAAATTCTGTATTCTTACTCTATTGCTTTCTCTGGCTATACTTCTTGATCCTACCGGTCTTGTGAACCCTTGGTCTCGTATTTACTAAACATGCGTTATTACTACAAACGCAGCCATCCACGCTACACTACTGTTACTCTGGCAAGACATGTACAACTCGATGCCTTGTTTAGTAACCTTAACCATCCACAGACATCTCTACTATTCCTTTTATCCAAGTCAGTCATCTTCGTTTAATCCAATAGCGACAGCACACGTCTGCCGTACACTGTTGTTATGCTGTTACACTTCCCTGCGTTAACCGCTACCGTTCTTACTTTTTTTTATAAAGGGCTTCTGGACAATTATCTGTTACTCTTTTATTAAACTGGACGTCTTCACTAAATTATCTGCCATGGCTTTATACAATAATTGTCTTTTGCCTCTCGGGAGGTTTGTACTGCTGCTTCTCAATTCTTATCTGCTTTATAACAATTATTATTTCGCGTTGTACACATTTCCGAAGGCGGGATCGAACCCACGATCTTCTGTTTTACAGCACGCACCTCTACCAACGCAACCATTGAGGTTGCTCAGCTTTCGTTAGCTAATTGTGGTATTATTCTATACACACCATTAGTGGAAGTAACCTTATTCACCACTCTCATACTGTTAACAACAACAGGAGTTGCCAGATCTTACTTTCGTAACAATATTTTAGTATTTCGTTAATGATCTCTTCAAAAGCTTTCAAATGATATCCATATTGATATTTTAAAAAAATTTGATAATTTCCTAGCCCCGTAACTCGGAAAATATAAGCGAAAGCTGATTTTTACTTGATGTTTTTTTCCTTATTTTTTAATACTCTATCGCCCCGTATATTTATTTTTTTGATTGGAGTTACTTTATTGTTCCAAATGACATGAAAGAATTAGAGATAGGCGTGGTGTTTTGTCTGCACCTCTTTCGACACTACATCTGATCGATTGACATATTTTTTTTTTTTTTTTTGTAAAATCAAGTTTGCCTCGGTAAACTAACACGGACAGACAGACGGATATCGCTCAATCGACTTCGCTATGCATAAGAATTCAGAATAAATATACTTTGTAAGTTCGGAAATGGATATTATCGAAATTACACACGGAATGACAAACTTAGTTATACCCTTTTTCTACTTTTGGTGGTAAAGGGTATAATGAAAAATAAGTTTGAAGTAAATATCACCAAAGAGATGGAAAAATATTTTTTGCCTCTACAACTTCATTTTCCTACTACGGCATTCAGTAAACGTACGAAAAAAAATTGCAAGTGTTGAAGCAAGTATTCTTAATAAAAACCACCAACAACTTTAGTACAACTAACGTAGAATCCGATGACTTATAAGAGGTTGTGAACTGAACAAATATAACACAATATTGCGGGTATGGAATATGGAAAATTTAAAACTACTTTAGATTTAAAAGTTTTAAACTAAGCAATACCACACATGGAGCCATATTGTATTCTCTCTAATTGTAATTGGCTGCGCTGAGCAAATTATAGTTATTTTAAACAATGCTTTAGTCAAGATAAACAAGTTTTTGTTCACATTTTATCATTAAATCGTTCTTTCGTACAAAAATTTTAATATGGTTAGTTTGAAGTAAACAGTTTTTACAAAAATTTAAACTACAGTGGTTTGAAAACTATTTTTTTATACAAATCGGTATCTGATAAACCACTCACATATCTTAATGAAATTTTACAGAGGCAAAACAGAGGTGTTTCTTAGTAAATGTACGAATGGTCGGCCTCCCAGGGTGAAGAGGGGCTTCTGGGTAGGCTACCAAAGTTGGGTACCTCGGGCACATAATTTTTTGAAAACGTCGTACGAAGATTATTTTAAACTCAAATGTTAAGTTTTTTTTTTTTTTAATTTAATGAGACCTTGAAAATATCTATAAAAAATGTGCTTACATGTTTAGTTTGGAAGAAAATTGGCTTTCAATTTTTTTTTTTTTTTTTTGTAACTTAGTATTTTTGGCGTAGTGCGCTTTTTAATTATCGGATTATTACTTTAAGACATTTACTACATTTTTAACAAAATTTACAAGGAACAAGTTGAAAGTTTTGTTCTGATAGCGCTTTTCGTTAAAAAGTTACAAACCTCTGAATTGAGAAAATGTAAAAGTACCGTTTTTTTTAAGGATTTTCCGCAAAAAGGTGGAATTAGTTTTTTGCTTATGTAATTTAAATTTACTTCGGTACTAGCAAATTTTTTTTAAACCATTTTAAAGACAACCTATAGCAAATGAGAATAAAAGAAAAATCTGTCTTTGCTTTTTAGGTAGTGTGTAAACCTCGTGCTAACCAATTAAATTAATTATTCATAACTGCGGTTTTTTGGTTTTAGCAGTTAAAAAAATGTATTTAAATGAACAAACCAATAGTTTACAATATACGATACAACTTACAACGATAGTTTAATCGAGGAGTTAGATATTATATTTTTATATTTCCTGCTAAGAGTTATTTCTCGTAAGATGTGAAAAGCTATTAAATATTTCTAGCTTAAGAATATCGGGAACAAAGGAAATGGTGAACAATTTTATGCTTAGTTTTTTGTAAATAAAATATTCAAATATTTTTTAGCTTGTTCCTGTTTCTGGCACGGATTCCAAAATGCAAATCAATTTCTAGAACTCTTTAACTTAAATCCTTTTTCAAATTATTCAACAACATAAAAAACAGGTTTTTTTATTTCAATATTTTTGAAAAAATTACTTTTTTATTTCATAATAATATTCAAGTCCTGTTTTGGAATGTGTTTGTTCAACTAGAGCTAAAATATCTACTAAAAACTATTTTTTTTTGTTGTAATAAGTTTCTATGATTATTTTTCATAATTTTGTTTTATTAAAACACTATAAAATATTTTTTTGGTGATTTTTTAAGATTTATGAGTTTTGTAATTTTATTTAAGTTTTGTATTTTTTTAATAAAAACTGGTTGTAGTTTTATTTTTTTAAATTTTTTTCAGTATTAAATCAAGTTAAAGGAAATATTGGCACAAATGCCAAATTCTTTTTGTCGTTTTGTATTTTTAGTTTTTTTTTTTTTTGCGTGAATATTGTTAATTAATTTTTAATAATTAAATTTATTTTATTTTAATTTTTACTTGTTATTATTTTCATGAGATATGTTTTTACTAAAAACTTTACTAAAAGTATTTTTTAATTGTAGTTTTAGATTTATGATTTGTTTTAAATATTTGTAAGATTGGTATAAACGGTATGTATAACAAAAAAAAAAAATAAGTAAATAAAACAAGTGATATATAAGAAATAAAAAGAATTAATGTATTGCGCACCTATGTGTCAAGGTCACTTACTCGAAAAGTACTTAAATGCTGTTTATATTCGCTTTTTTATTTTTTTTTAACCACTTATTCTTAATGTTTCAAAATTAAAAGGTCAGTGCAGAGTGGTACAGGAACAATTTATCTTGGTTATGATTAGCTGCTGAGTTTTCAACAGGGACCCTACAAAAGTAGAGCGATAGGGGCAGCAAACGACGCCATATTTCTTGCCGCTCTTTTAACATTTCTATTCAGTAAGGTTTGCCATTAAATGATGGAAAGATATACGAGCCAACAACGAGTCGAAATTATAAAAATTTACTACCGGAAATTTACAAATTTTCATCAAAAAATCATCTTCGCCGATGAGGTTCATTTCTGGCTGAATGGCTTCGTCAAAAAACAAAATATGCGTTATTAGTCAGTCAGCAACCCACACGTACTCCATGAGTCATCATTGCATTTCGAAAGAACTACGGTTTGGTGTGGTTTATGGGCCGGAGGCGTCATTGGGCCGTACTTCTTCCGTGATGATCAAGACTGGCACGTTACTGTGAATGGGAATCGCTACCGTTCAATGAAAACCGAACATTTTTAGCCCTAATTGGATATGGACTTGGAGGGCATGTGGTTTCAACAGGACGGCGCCACAAGCCACACAGCGAATGTCACAATCAATTAATTGGAAACTCAGTTTGGAGAACGTGTTATCTCACGAAATGGTCCAGTTGATTGGCCGCCTCGGCCATGAGATTTGACGCCGGTTACGTGCGAATATCGAACGTGAAATTGCAGCAGTATCGGCCGATTATTGCTTAAAAATCGTCGAAAACTAGGTTCAGCGTCTGGTCTTCGTTAAGCGTGCCCATGGTGGTCATGCATAAGAAATCGAATTGCATACATAATGGCACCGAACGTACTTTCACAGGAATAAAGAATTTCATTGATATCCAAAACCGTTTTTTTTTTCTTTTTGTAATTAATTCAACTTGGAATCAAAATGGACAAAAGTGTAAAAAATTCCAATTTTGGGATTTTCGATAAATTATTTGGGAGTCCTTTAGTTATCTTAAAAATATTTCATGAACTTGCGATCAAATGGACAAAAATATAAAAATACCATTATTGGGATTTTCGACACTTTATTGGGGAATTTCGGGATTTTATTAGTCTGCCACTTGATGTCAACAGAATACGCTTTTTTTTAATACTTGCATTAAATCCAACAACAAACAAAATTTTAGACTTTTTCCACGTAGTTGTGAGAAAGAATTAATTCTTTTGACATCGTGGAGAAAGCAGTTAATATGAAATAATTATTTAACTTAATAGTTTCTTGAAATTTTATTAAAATAGAAACAAATTTTAAAAGTGCCAATAATTTCTTAATTGTTCGTTTTACCTTTTGCAGTTTTTTGAAGGAAGTACAACTTTGCTTTTACCCTAAAAGATGTCATGCATGCAGGCATTGCTGCCTATGGTTTTCGCATGTGAATATAATCGATTTAACCTGAGCTGAGAAGCGTAAAGGTATTGAAATTGGATACAAAAAATTAGAAGAGGCCTGGTTCTGTTCGTGTAAAATTTTTTTGGCGTCTGATTCGTAAAAATAATGGTTCATTTTTAAATCCCTATAAAAATCGAAAGAAATTAAGAATCGCATTTAAAAAATTTTTTGTCATATTTGTAAGAAAAAATTAAATTAAAAATTATATGCCCCTATTTTTGCCGTTTAAAAAGAAACAAAGAAATTGTGATTTTTAATTAAAATTTTTTCTAAGCGCCAATTTTATTAAAACGTGTTTTTTTTTTGTAATCTAATAATTGAATTTGTGTTTTTTTAATACAATACAAATATTTAAAAAGTTTTTTTGTCATATTTTATAATCTTTAATATCAATAATAATTTATATATTTTCTATGTTTATTTTGCAAATAATTTGGCAACACTGTTTTGAAATTCTTTAAGATTTTTTGTTTCATTTCTGATATTTTATTTATTATTTGTTTTTGCTTTTTTGGGACTAAATATAAGTTTTTTTTTTAATCTTAAAAATACTATATTAATTTATATTTTGTTTTATGTTGTAAAATAAATAAAAGTCAAACGAAAACTTCAAAAAAGAAGTTAGAAAATATTGCCACAAAATCGATCGTTATTTAAGGAATATTTTTTAAATATTTAAAATAAAGCTTTATCTTACTTGTCGATTAAATTTCTATTCTATTTACTTTAATGAAATATTTTGTTTAGATTTTGTATTATTCTTATTGCTTTTTATTATTGAACGGAATTTAAGTTGGAATAATTTATGGGTCAATTGCTAAAAAAATCTCGTTATTATTTCTATAGAAAACATTGTTCATCAAAACCCAATTAAGGCGAAAAGATCTTAAAATGTTAGTCGATACCGAAGTAAATCATAAGTATTTAAATAGTGGCGGTCGATGTTGATAGTTTATGGACACCATGTTGTTGAATTGTTCTCACAAAACGAGGCAGTTTTTTAAATGAATGTCTATTCTAACCAACAGATCATTAAGTTTCTGCTTAGTGGTAATAATGTCATTATTAAACACCGTAGATAAGATTTTGCCACTCAGCAAGCAGCACAATTAATATTTTACTTTAACTGTTCGAGCGTTTTTCTCGAGTAGAAGATGCATAAAATGTCGAGCAAGATCGAGAAACCTTTTATCCCTAAAATTTTTTTCTGTGAGGACTTTTTCAAGTCGAAGGTCCATGGCAATAAGTTTCAATCAGCAAAAGACCTACAGTACCCGGTACAATCATTTAAATGCAGCTGAGCGCATACAAAATTAAAAAGCGACCATTTTGTATCCACGGTATTGTGTAAACCAGTCTCGGGGTATCTGAACGTAAGTAAACAAGAGTCATTTAAATTAGTAAAAGTTTAGTTAGACGCCAAAAAAAAAAAAAAAAAAAACAGAAACTAATATTTATCTGCGTCCTAACTCTGTTACGAAAAGGTGCCATAGTAAAACCCCAACTCGCGGATACATAATTATTATAATGTTTAACTCGGATTGGTCACTTGAAAGAGAAGCTGATGCAGATGAAATTAAATACTGTAAAAATAAACTGGCGTGTTCGCAGAAACTTAAAAAAAATACTGTTATCTTCTTCTTTTTATGTATTTGGATTCTAATACATTTATGATGCTACGGAATTCAGTTATAGAACACTGTCTCTCTTTCAAACTTAGAAAAAAATCGTAGGTGACGAAATAAAATTTTGCAAATGGTCCCTGACACTACCTGGTTCATAAAAAATTCGAACCACTGCAATGGTCGGTCTTAATAATTCAAGTTGCCCTAAAAATACTACGAAAAATTTACATTAAAAAAATTATTTTTAAAACTTTCTGTTTTGTTATTATACTAAATCAATAAATAAAAACTAAAATTTATAATAAAAATGTATTTAGTAAAACTTTATTCCAAAAGTACAATTTATTAAGCCAATTGGTGCAATTTAAAAATTTCGTTTACCAGCCCTGGAGCAGTTTTTTTTGTTTTGCGTTTCAAAAATTCTAAAATATTTAATTTTTGTCTGGAATTTTTTTATTTAAGTTAAATAAAGTTTGTTTTGGTATTGAAAAATAAAAACTTTAATAACTTTATTAATTTCATTCCTTTAACGGTATTATTTTCTAACTTTTTTTCTTACAAAAAATTCATTTCTTTTACACAAAATATTAAATATTAAGAAATATTTATTAAATTAAATTCACTACTATATTTACTATTAATACAAATAAATCTTACATCATATTTATTTTTTTAATATCAAAAACTTTCAAGAATTATTATTTTTAATCTTTTCTCAATATCAAGAGTTATTTTTTATATCAGTTTTCTACATAAATGTGTTACGTAAATATTTAAAAACTACATTTATATATTAATTCTTTTATTTTTATACTAAGCTTCATATTTGAAAATATAAAAATTAGTGAACATTACAAAGAAAACTTGCAAGTTAAGATTAAAATAAATAAAATATTGAAAACAAAAATATTTGTTGCCATTTTAATAATAAATTTATTTTTATAAAAAATTTATGCTACAATCTTATGATATTAATTCGTTTTAATTAAAACTAAACTAAATTAATAAATTAATAAACAAAATAAAGTATAAAGAAAATTAATTACTGAAATAAAAATTACTAAAGAAAAAGGAAGATATTTTTACAAAGAAAACTGTAAGGTCAACCATGAGCAAACCAAATTAGTGAGATTGTGACAACAAAGAGATATAAACTTCTCTATAAAGTGAAGATACTAGTGAAAATAAAGACAAATTTTAAGAATTTTAAAATTAACGAAATATTGTAAAATGACCTTTTAAGTAACAAATAAAATGTAAAAAATCATTATTATTTGTTATTCTTTTGTCGTAGCTTATGAATTTTAGCTTAAATTTCTTTCATTCTCATTGAGTTAAAGAAAATAACAATATTAAGCACAACTTATATATTGGAAAAAGACAGCTGAATTAAGCGATCCACGTTATAACAATGCGATCTCTCTTTCCTACGAATTTACCTGACGTAAATCGTTGTAATCGTTTAAAGAAGAATTAAAAATGAATATTATTTTAATAGTTTGTTTAGTATGTACTGTAAAAACTAAAGTTTACTCCAATGGTAAGAAAATTAAAACAAATGAGAAAATTGTTTACCGATGCAGTTTTTTGCCGACCGCTGCACATACCTCAGTTAAAATATATTGAAAACGGTTTAGTCGCTTTAGTAAAATAATTAAAGTGTTACAACATTTTTTGGTTAAGCTGAAGATTGTTAAAAAATAATGATTAAAAATACAAGAAGAAAACCAACTTTTTAGAAATACGTTCACATTTAAATAACTTTTACATGTCTCTCCATACAACTAAAAAAATATATATTTGAAACAATTATAATTTTTTTAAAAAATTATTTTTTATTAATTGAAACTATAAAGTTTACTAGAACTGTTAAGAAAAAAATCAAAAGTGAATATTAGTCACCTAAGCAGTGTTGTGCCGACCACTACACGTACTTAAATTAAAATACAATAAAAACAGATTGTCTTTTTAAGTGAAATCATTAAAGTATTAAAGCACTTGGTTTTGTTGGTTTGATTTAGTTCAAGATTGTTAAAATATTATAATTTAAAATACAAGAAGAACAACAAACTTTTTAAAAATACGTTCACATTTAAATTATTTTCACATTTCTCTCAACACTACTCAGCAAATATTTATTTAAAACAATTATTAAGATTTAGTAATTGAAACTGTAAGGTTTTATACAACTGAAAAGAAAATCAAACGAGAAAATTTGTCACCGTTGCAGTTTTGTGCCGATCACTGCACGTACTTTAATTTCTTTAGTATTGTATACCACACTTTTTGGTTTAGCTAAAGATTGTTAAAATATTATTTTAAAAAGAAAAAAAAAATTTTTTAAAAATGCTTTCACATTTAAATAATATTGAAATGTCTTTTAACACTACTCAGTAAATATTTATTTAAAATAAATTTATTTGCTTTATTTTAAATCAATTATCATTAAAAAAAAATATTGCAAAGGATTTAAAAAAATTGATTACATAATTTAAAAGCATTTTTAAAGGACAGTGTGAACAGGCAGGTTTAAATAATTTTTAATACTTTTTTCAATACCCAGATCATGAATAACAAAAAAAAAAATATTTTAACAAAATGAAATCAAACAATTTTTAAAACTAAAATTTACAATACTTTAATATTAACGAGACAAGGTTTTTTTTAACATTAAATTCAAATTTTCAATTACCCAGTAAAAAGTTAAGAACTTTTTTGGCAAATCCTGTTCTAAAACGCCTATAATGATAACTACTTTGAATACTTCAATCAGTTCTAGGGAGCTTTTAATTTACTTATAGAACGATGCTAGAATTCGAAACTAAAAAGTTTTCAAAGTTTTCGTTTCAAAATAGCATCATCGACACTATTATACAAAAATAGAATAGAAAAATTATTTTTAGAATTAATTAAAAAAATTATAAAATCGTACCGACCTGTCATAGACTTTAAATTCACACCATCATACAATTTGAGCACACATGCAATTTTTGATACATCGTACGACTGAGTACAATAGTGAATACTGGCCTTTAGACCAAGTTCCCAAATTCCCTGATCATGCAACAAAAATCCGACTTTAAATTCTACATTTTCCCTACGTGCATGAAATATTTTTGAGAAAACTGATGAAATATAAAGCTTTTAAAAACTGATTTTTAAATCCTAGTATAGGGATTTTAGAACATAAGGGTTTATATCATAATTGCAAAAAAATTTATCGATTTCGAGAAGAACCAGGGAAAAATATGGCTTTTTTGAGGGACAGAGTTTTGCAAAACCTAAATCGCATTTAAAGTTTTACAGTTTTAAGTGGAATGTAATTGGAAAATAATTATGGAAAATTTTTGAAATTTTAAAAACATTTTCAAAAATCGAATAAAGTTTTGAAAACTAAAAAATTATCAATGTATAAATGCAAATAACTCGCATTTTTAAACTGTAAAAATTGAATTTTTTCTTTCTTAAGGAATTTTACTTTTTTTTAGAGCGCTATAATACAAATGAGTGATGAAACCGAGCTTGGCATTGAAAAATCGCCACAATTCTAGCAAAAAACTAAGAAGCTGCTCGTCTATATAATACAATTTCGATAGAAAAGCACATCTTCGGAATGATTACGTACAGACCATACATGGGAGTAATTAATGAGATGGATAAATTAATTGACGATTTTATTAGCATTGAATGATAAATAATGCTAATGTTTTCTTTAGAATTATCATTATTTTCACTAATGGTAATGCTTTTTAATGAAAAGGTTTCATTGACAATTAGTTAAAAAACAAAAATTTTTACCAGTGACTAATGATTAAATGGTTTCAAATCATTATCATTAATGAATGTATTCCTTGTCTTTGTACACTTAATACACATCTTAAAGAGCTTAGTATAGCATTATTTAAAAATGGCATTTTGGTCGCAAAATATAAGTATTTTTAACTTTCTTAGGAAATGTGAGACACTATGGGAAAATGTTTGTGTTTTCGTGTAAGTAATAAGTTCTGCTAGCTGGAGTGTTAGGTGACTAAGACATCAAGTTTTACACCTATTTCACTTAAAGCTGATAAATTTTAACAATTTTCAAATATTGATCTATTTACAAATGTGTTTAAATTTATTTATTTAATTTTTTTTTTAGTTTCCGTGACTAAAAATTTGTGTTTCATTAAAATAATTATTTAGGATTCAATTAAATTAATTAGCAATTAAACGATTTCATTAAAACTCAATAAAATCAGTAGCACTAAGTGGTAGTTAAATTTCTTTCATTGTCATTACTTCAAACAATAACAATAAAATTTCAATGGTAATGAAAGAATCCCAAGTATGGTACAGACTAATTAAGCGTCAAATCCGTTCTATGTATTTTTAAGCTGTCAAAAAATTTATTGGTTTGCGTTTCGCCTCAAAAGTTTTATTTCCAAATCATCGCTGTAAGAAATCAAAGGCATTTGCCAAAGCAAAAAGTGCAAATTGGTGTTTTGTAAAAGAAAATGTGATTTCGAAGTTCGAAGCCACAACATGGCTTAAAGTAAAAAATTATAACTCCGTCAACTCTATAAATATCTTCCCCATTTAGCACAGCATGCAAATTTAGATCTAACAGTCCCGAGCAATGATTAAGCGCATTTCATCAATATTGAAAGCATTAAAAATTGGAAGAAATGCTTCAGTTTATAACAGTATCTTTGGATAGGATTTCAGCGTTGTTATAAAAACTTAGGATTGTTTAAGTTTTTATTACTTCGCAGAGTTGTAAATAAATCACTCATTTTTGAATTAATTCGCGAATCATTTGTGCACTGAATCGGTAAATTTTTGAATTAATTCTTTTTGCCAAAAAAAGGAATTAAATGAAGTTTGAATAAATTCATTTGAATTAAGCAAACATGAATTGCAATTCATTTGCAATTTAAATGAATTGGGCAAAATGAATTGGTAAAATGAATTGCAATTCATTTCCAATTCATTCGAACTGAGTTGTCTTTGAAATAATTCAAATGAGTTAGAAAAAATGAATTGGAAATGAACTGCAATTCATTTTACCAATTCATTTTGCCCAATTCATTTGAATTGCAATTCATGTTTGTTAAATTCAAATGAATTGATTCAAATTTCATTCAATTCTTTTTTTGGGTGAAAAGAATTCATTCAAAATTTAGCTAATTCGTAATAAATTGAAATAAAAAAAACGATTCATTCATTTACAACTCTTCTACTTCGGAAATTTGGAAGTTAATTATCTCCTAAAAACTTTTTGATTGCTGATGAAAATTCTTGTAACCCGCTTATAATCCATTTATTATTTCTTATCGATAATTATTATTTTTTCATGATTTACTGCTGTCAAACATCCTGTTGCTGGCTTCATAAAAGTTCCAAAGCAAATTTGGTTCTGGGTCTGTCAGCTATTTTTTTTTTAAATCGGGCGTTCTAAAACAGGTTTTACTGGATATTGGTTTTTCTTTTTTTTTCTATTTTTTTTTTCTTTTGAAACAAAAAATTTACTTAAAAATAAACTTTTAATATAAATATTACAATAATTATTTTTTGTCTCTTAAAAGTAATTAAAAAAAATTGCATTTTAATTTTAGTTTTAATTATCATCGTAAATCATTCATTTATTGTAAATTAAGTTTAAGTCCTTTTTTAATATTTTTCGTTTTCTTGTTTTTTTTTTTTTTTTTTGTGAAATTTTTGTGTTTTGTTTAATAATTTTACTTTAAGTTTTATTTGTTGTTTATTTTAAAAATTAATTATTAAATATTATGACGATAGTTCGGTACTTTCTCTACGCATGCTCATTATATCATTAAAATCACTTTCGGCTGATTCAATCGATTGTATCGAGGAGCTTCGCAATTTCGAAACTGCTAAAAATTTGCCTCGACTTTTTAATGCGGTCAGCTGTTTAATTAAACACGTTAATTTTTGGAAATAAAAATAAATAATATAAATTTTATATTTAGTAAAATAGAATAGATTTTTTTCTTAAAGTTTTAAAAGCTACTCATGCTAAAGGTTATATTTTATTTTTATTTTATAAAATTTTATTTAAAAAAATGTATTGAAATGCAAGCTGGATAAATTTAAAGAAATGGAATGTCTTTGAAAATAGTGTTTATAATGAAAGTGCATTGTTTTTTTTTTAATTTTGTTAAATAAAATGGTGCTAATGTCGTTAAGTGTTAATAATTTAAAAATACCAATACACTGATACAAATTTACAATTACAGTTGCTATTTACAGTTCCAATACACAAATATGCAATTTTGTACAATTTAAAAACAAAAACAATTTAACATAAAATATTAAAAAAATACGGAATTGAAATACAATTATTAACAAAATATTCAGTCATATTTTTTGCGTTTATTTCAGATTGTCCTCAAATTTGAAAAAGATTCAAAATTATTTTTAATTTTGCAACAACGAAAAAAATCTGGCAACGCTTTAAAGTTAAAGCTGATAATTATGATATGATATGATATGTGTTCTATAGTTATTGTTCTCTATACAAAATTATTATTATATATTTTTTTATTAACCAGATCTTTATTTATATATTATATTTTTTTATTGATTAATTTAAGCTATTAGTAGTTTTTAATAATCGTTGTACCTTTTATAAGTTCACTGATTATTTGTTATTTTTTAAATAAAACATAAATTACATATATTAGCGATCTATATGCCCTTCACCACAAAAAGTGAAAATGGGTACAACTAAGTTTGTCATTCCGCTTGTAATTTCTACAATATACATTTTCGACCCCATAAAGTTCGGAGTTCTTATGCACAGCGAAGTCGATTAAGCGATGTCCGTTTGTGTTAGTGTTGAAATCAAGTTTTCCAAGGCACTAGATCAGCTAGAGAAGAACTAAATACGTCAATAGATCAGATATAGTGTTAAAAGAGGTGCTATTAGAAATCGGCATGATCGGTCCATGTCATTCGAGGCAGCAGGTACAACACCACGCCTAACTCTAATTTTTCTATATCATTTGGAACAATAAAGTAACTCCAATCAAAAATATAAATATATGGGGCGATAGAGAATTAAAAAATAAGAAAAAACATCAAATAAAAAAATTTGCGATCCTCCATATTTTCCGAGTTATGGGCCTCTAAACTTTTAATTCTGCGCCATATTTTTTAAAATATTGTTACGTTTCTCCCTTTTTGAAAGCAAACGTACGGATTCTTTTGATTGCGAATACCACTGTGGCTCATTATAAATTCTGTATTCTAGCTTTATGGCTTTCTCTGGCTATACTGCTTGATCGTACCGATTAATCCCATGGTCTCATATTTACTAAACATGCGTTATTATTACAATCGCAGCCATACACGCTACACTATTGTGTTACTCCGGCGAGATATGAACTACTCGATGCCTTGTTTAGTAACCTTTACCATCCACAGACATCTCCACTATTCTTTTTATTCAAGACAGTCATAATCTTTAATCCAATAGCCACAACACTCGTCTACCATACGCTGTTGTTATGCTGTTACACTTCCCTGCGCTAAAAGCTAGCGTTCTTAATTTTTGTTTTAAGGGGTTCTTGACAATTATCTGTTACTCTTCTATTAAATTGGACGTCTCCACTAAATTATCTGCCATGGCTTCACACAATAATTGTCTTTTGCCTCATGGGAGGTTTGTAGTGCTGCTTTTTAATTTTTAATTGCATTACGACAATTATTATTTTCCGTTGTATGCATGTCCAAAGCCGGGATCGAACTCAGGATCTTCTGTTTTACAGCACGCACCTCTTCCAATGCAGCCATTAAGGCCGCTCACCTTTTCTTGGCTAATTGTGGTATTATTCTATACACACCATTAGTTGAATTAACTTATTCACCACGCACATACGGATAACAACAACAGGGGTTGCCAGATCTTATTTTCGTAACAATATCAATATGGGTATCAGTTCAAAGCCTTTGAAGAGATCTTTAAGGAAATATTAAAATTTTTTAAAAATGCTCAACCCTTTTTTTAATGCTAAACGCATTGGATGGTCAGTTTGCTTCAACTCCTGAACCAATTGGACTTTGTATGGCGTCATATCAAGGTCTTTATGCAAATTGTTGAAAAATACTATGAAATTTTTTAATGTAAAAAAATATTTAAATATTATGGACTAAAACTATCAAGAAATCAATTTGGCGATTTTGTCGAGCTTTTACATAGATTTAGGTGAATGTCGTCAAAAAGAATCTGATAACTCTGATGTCTACATCATTACGCTCTTTAAGAGGGAAGAGATTTTAAGCACTCGATATTATTATAAAAAACAATTGATTTTATTTAAGTTTGAAACTAAGTTTTCATTTTTAAAACTTATATAAATATTAATAAAATTAAAGGATACATATGTATGTACATATATTGTATGCATTATACATTTCCTACTTAATAAATATGTAGATTATATAATTTCTAAATACAATTAAAGGTAAGTTTAACAAATAGAAAATAAAAACTAAAGGATATCTATCATTATACTTGGAGTCCTCATTCTAATTCTAATATATAACAACAATATAACGAATATAACAAAAATCAAAAATTTCTTTACGTTTATAAAATGCAAATTAATATCCTTATTTTGTACGAAATTTGTTTCCTGGCGTTTTCAAAATTAGATTTTGAACAAAAAAAATTTCGATTTTGTGTTTACAAACGAATTTTTTAAAAGAATGAGGATATAAATAATAAAATGGATAACGAGAGAAAAATATTTTAACAACTTCTCAAATTTTATTGACGTTTTGTTTTTTTTTTTAAATTTACAAATTATTTAACAACAATCATGCAAAATAAAAAAAGTAATTATCAATTTTAAAATATCAACTTTAAAGGATATGAATTAAATACAATAAATTCGAGATTCAACATGAAAAACGCATTCAAAATTATAAAAATTAATATATAAAATGATTGTTGTTTTTCAAATGTTTTTTTTTTATAAAAAAGAAAAAATTAATGACCTGCAAATGTTTAACATTGGTTTTTGGTTTGTTTTTTAAACGTTTAACTTATCCACTTCCAAGGTTCAGTATCGGGACTTGTTATAGGCGTAGTGGTATACTATAATAATAATAATTAAGAATAGCAATATAGAATACTTAAAAAACATTTCGGGTGGTAACGAATATAATATATTAAAAACAATTTCCTTTTTTTTTATACAACAAATAATTCAAAAAAAGAAACTAATCAAATAAAAAAAAATTTGGTTTAAAATAAAAGAACAATAAATTAAAATAAAATTAAATAAAAGTGTACAAATTTGTGGTGAATTCGGTGAAAAGGTGAATTGAGCTGATTACAAAAGTTGAATTGAATATTAAGTGAAAATATGGTGACTAACATGTAGATGATAATAAAGCGAAACATGTTTGTGACATGACTGGTTTATCAGTTAATATTAAAACAATTAAAAAAGAAACAATAAAAGGAATTTGTTAATGCATTATGGTAAAACCAAAACTATGTATCAACAACCAAAACCAATACTTATTTAATGTAAGTTTGGGGTAAAGGAAGTAAATTTTATGTACATGAGAAAAATAAAAAAATGAACTTAAATAAAAAATATAATTGCTTTAAAGGAAGGTGGGGAAAACATAATATCAATCACAAGAACACAATATAATAAATTTGAACTGACCTCGGCTTTCAAGTCGGCGATTCTGTCCTGCAGATCACGCACTTTATCGGAGTCATCTAAATTAGAACGCAGTTCACCTTCAGCTAACATTTCAGAATTCTGAAAAAAAAAAGTATTTAAAAAAATATTTCAGATGTGCTTAAATAACAGTACAAGCAATTATATAAGAAAATGGTTTCTCAAAAAGAACAAATTTCGAAAGACTACTATCCAACTTTTTTCCCAGTTCGTAACTCGCAACTTGCTGACATCAAACGCTTCTCGTTCTAAAGCTAAAAGCCTTTAAAAATTAACGATATCTTAAGGCGATTACTGGTAAGTCTGTACCTGTATTTATGTCCTTCCTGAAACTCGCTATCACAAAGGTTTTTGGGATTTTTTTTCCCTACAAGCTACATTATCCTCTGGCAATTTGTTGTCTTTTACTTCTACTCTCTTTGAAGCCTTCGGGCCTAAGTGACGTGCTTGTCAGCTGCCTGTTTATGGCACGTCTAAACCTACATTTAGGATTATTTGGCGACCAGGTTTAAAAATTAGTTTGAAATGCCCGACGAGCTTTATGATTCCATGGCTCAGTAAACTAATTCAAGAAAAAATTGCTACGAGAAAAATAACTTAAGTGTCACGGCATTTTATCATCTTCGCTATCAGGGAGCTTCCCTACCCATTTAAATTTCTTCGCTGAAAGGTGATAAGACATGAAATGAAGAAGTAACACTCAGGCAGTGTAGACAAGAAAAACACACGATTTTCTTCAAAACGCTTTATGTTTATTGAAGTATTGTAGCGCTTCTGGTGTTGAGTAGCCGCACTATATGTTTGAAGTAAGTTCATTTATTATTTTACTTCGCCGTGGACATAACAGCAAAATTTATTACGTTAATTAGCACCTGCTGGGATACGAACCCACGCCATCAAACCAGGGGTGGAATCGTTATATCCGTGAACGTATCATAAAAATACCTTTTTTGGATTATGACATACGTTAACTGATCATAATTCACAATATTCGAGATTATAAAATGCGTTTTCGTATGACTGAACGTACGATTTTTACGAAATGTCATCCGTTAACAAAATTTTCTTCGATTAAATTGAAAAATTTAAGTTACTGCCATCATGGGTGCCAATGACACAGTGCACCGTCAGCACCGCCACCAGTATGCCCAGCTGCCCCCGAGGAAACCTCAGTAGATTTGCGGTTCTCCTATTATCGTACTGAGGCCACAATGTCCTCGAGACCCTGCAGGAAACCTCCTCAGACCATCTAGACTGTGCAGCTCTGAGGAGTTCCTGCTGAAGTAAAGCTCTACACCAGCTTAATGGGACTCCTACCAGTGGATCTGTCTCCCGGTCTCCCAACCGGGTTCCCGATCTGGCGACTTCGTCCGCAATTATATTCCCGGGTACGCCCGAGTGAGCCGGTACCCAGAGATAAATGAATAAATAAATAAATAAATATTCGAAAAATCAGACTGGAGAAAGGAGGCCCCTGTGAAGAAAAACTGCTAATGCCCATTGAAAAACTATTAATTGAAGCAGCCGCCCTTGAATCAAGTGTTACAGGCAATAACTCAGTTTTGACTTTTAGAAACAACGAAAGTTGAAATACTGACCAGTCTTAATACGCTAACTCTAGCTCTAGAATTTTATAATTAGAAAATATTGTGCATCAAAAAAAAAATTTCAGTCGTATGTCATGATGCCATTTACTTTATACGATTAACCTATCACGTAATTTTTTTTTTCATACGATCATGGATGTAAGGATTACACTCAAGTAAAAGAAACTCCAAAAAAGTCAGCTCACAAATAATGTATTTCCCTCATAGTTTTTCGCTAATTTTCTATTTGCTTTTAAGTGAAATATTTATGTTTTTCCTCAATTTGTTTTTTATAACTCACCTTTGTTTCTAATCTTGAAATTTCCTGTTTAAGTTCGGCTACTGTTTGAGACTGTTCAGTGAATTTAATTTTAACATTCATCAGTTCATCTTTCATGCGAGATTCTAAATCGGAATATCTGCATTGAATAAAAAACAAACAAAAATTAAATTCTTCTTCGTACATTTTTTCAATATCAATCGTTACAAAATACCTGTGTTGTTGTTCCCTGGCCTTATTTGACAATTCCTTTTCACGCGTCAATGCCATGTCTAATTCTTCCTTTATCTTTTTATTCTCTTCATCCTGACGTCTCAACTGATTAGTGGACACCTGCACTTGTGTCTCCAATTCCATGACCTTCAAACGCAATTCTTTTAATTCAGTTAACGTTTCCATTTCTCGTATGCGTGTTGTCATCAGTTCCTCTTCTAGTTTTTGAGTGTGTTCATTTGATTTCGAAGAATCAAATAGATTTGTTAGGAGTTTTTTGGGAGTGGAATCGACTGGATGGGCATTATGATCATTGCGTTGCTCTTGCAATTGTCTTTGCCATTGAGTACTCAACTCTTGTACACGTTGTTTGAGATCTTTTAATGATAAACTGGCCTCAGCTTCTCTTAGTTTACTGGCTATAAGTTCGTCCTGTAAATGGGCAACTGAATTATCTGGTGTTGTTTCACGTAAAGTCTTTTTATCTTCTTCTAGTTCTTCAATTTTGGTTTTAAGATTTCGTATTTGATCTTCACTTTCAGCTAAACTTTGTCGCACTTTAACTAACTCTTCCAAAAGACATGAGACCATTTCATCGCGCTGCTTAAGTGCCTCCTCTTTCATGCACAATTCATCAAGTGATGACTGACGTGAATTGTTCTAAATAGATTTATGAAACGGTAAACAAAAAACAAAGAAAGTTTTATTAAAGGCCGTGCGCATTAAGTTTTAAGTACAAATAGACGGTCATGCTTCAAATAAATATTGTGTCTATGTACAGTGTCTCTAAATAAAAGCTTAAAATACTACAAAGAGTTTTAAGCTTAAAAATTCAAGGAGGACTAACAGACATCTTTAATATTACTTTTTATAAGTAGTTTAAGTCTGGACTGTGTTAGAGTTACAACAAAATAAAACTGTATTTAAAAAAGTATAAAAAGTTAATGAAAAATAATTATAATAAAATTATAGTTTTTCAGTTAATTGGCACAAACGAAGAATGTTAAAGAAGGTTATAGCGAACCAAAGAAGTCAGTTTATTCTGCTGGTATCTAACCTTAACTGACAATCACAATTGTTTACAAACTTAAGCCTAACTGAAAAATAATAATTCATTTGTAAAAATATTTTGAATAAAATACAATCAATACATTTATATATAAAATACAATCAAACAATAATTACAATTTAAATGTACTTCGAACTTGTTTTTACATCTTTCACCACAAAAGGTGGAAAAGGGGTATACATATATAAGTTTGTCATTCCATGTGTAATTTTTACAATATCTATTTCCTCTATATTCTGATTTCTTATGAATAGCGAAGTCGATTGAGCGATGTCCGTCCGTGCTAGTGTTCAAGTTTACCGAGGCAAACTTGATTTCACAAAAAAAAAATATGTCAATCGATTAGATATAGTATCGAAAGAGGTACTATTGGAAATCGGCATGATCGGTCCATGTCCTTCGGGGCTGCAGGCAAAACACCACGCCTACCTTTAATTTTTTTAAGTCATTTGGAACAATAAAGTAACTCCAATCAAAAAAACAAATACATGGGGCGACAGAGAATTAAAAAATAAAAAATAATAAGTGAAAAAATTGGCGCTCACCCATATTTTCCGAGTTAAGGGGCTCTGAAATTTTCAAATTTTTAAAAACATCAGTATGGGTATCATTTCAAAGCTTTTGAAGAGATCTTTAAGTAAATACTGGAAATTTTTTTTAAATCTTAACCCATTAAGAGCCGATGGCATTTTAATGTAAAATTATTATTTATTTTATTTTTTAATTCTCTGTCACCCCAATATTTGCGTTTATGATTGGAGATACTTCACTAAACTAGAATTACATAGATGGTAAAGGGTATATAAGATTCGGCATAGGCAAATATTGCATTTGTATTTTAATTAATTTTTCGAGCATCACTAAAAAGAATAGGGGACATACTTCATGATGTGGCCATTAATCAGTCGACCTTGATCACGACAGTATTCTGGGCACAGCACTACAATTGAGTATTTTCGAGAAATTGTCGGTGTCCCATGGGGAGGAAACATAAAGAAGGACAGACGTATCCCTAAAATAAATAACCCAAACAGTTTTTGAAAACATCAATCATAACCTTTCAGGCAAAAAGTGGGAACCCGTAATAAAGTTTTCGAAATTCTTGTTAGCACCTCCTACAGCATGATAAAATGGGAGATAGTGACTAAAATTACTAGAAACCAAAAATTCTCTGTGTACGCATGAAGAAGAGTAGGAATCAATAAAACATCTTGTACCTCTCTGTCCTGAGTAAGAATGGTTTATTTACCGATATATCAATATTATAATTAAGTAGTCTAAATTTCTTAATTTTTGGTTGTTAAAACTGCTCTGCTGATGTGCGAGGATATTTCCAGGGAAAAAAACTTCTGGCTTAAACAGCTGTTGCTGAGTTATAAATCTACGGCCGAGTGAAACTCGGGTCGCTCCGAAGCAAAGATCACATTGTTTTAATTAGAAGCAGTGTTTAGTTTTCATTCTCACTTCCTACAACCGATGAGTTCAACACAACTTTTACAAAGAATTTGTATAACACTCTGTCACTGCATTTTTATTCTAACTTATTTTAACTTCCCTTAAGTTCTTCTTAATATTACTGCATTCTTTTCCCAAATTTCATTCTCTTCGTTTAAACTTTAAATTTATTTTACTAGAAAACATGGTTTAAGTCCAATAAATCAGCTCCGGTTAAACAAACAACCAACAGAGATTGTCTATAGTTTATGTATAGACCTCTAGTTATTATTCAATCTTCATGATCAAATCGCAATTTAAGTTTAAATTGAATTTGAAAGGAGGATTCTGAGAATCTGTCTTTGTCTACGAAGGTATCGATAGCAGTTCTTAAAGAAATTTCTTCTTGATTAATAACAAAAAAGTGATGACTTGAGAAATTAATCTTTTTATAACATTACAATTAAATAAACACATACATCTACTAAATATCAATTATATATAATATATTATACAACATGCAAAATTAAATAATTTTAGAATACAAACAAATTACAAAAATTAAAAAAGTTTTTTTTGAAGACATTAAACGAAAACTACTTACGCTTTCGAGGGGTACATTCTGCGCTCATTATTTTGTTTAAAATATAAAAAATTGTTTGGTATTTGTGTTGTTGTTTGTTGAGGTAATTGAAGGGTATGAAGTGTTGTATGTCGTATGTTGATTTTTTTTTTTTTTTTTTTTTTGTGAAATGTAAATTGTTTTTACCACAACCATTTAAAACAGTTTTAATGATTAAATTTAAAAATATATTAAAAACACACATTTAAAAGAAAGGAAAGAAAACAGAAAACAAACATTATAAGTTTAAATTTTTAGCCATTTTTCCAGAGAATATTAAATTTAACAAAAATAAAAATATTTTTAGAAGTTGAGTGGGTGATTAGATACAGCATGATGAAGTGTGAGCACAAAAAAAAATAAAAATAAATAAAACAAGTTGATGTTTGAAATGGGATCTTTAAGTCAAATTTTACAAACTTAATAATTCGAAGCGTAAAGAAGGCACTTACATTTTCTTGAAGACGCAAACTTAAGCCACGCACTTCTTCATTGGCGTTTTCTAGTTGATGGGAAATTTCTAAATAAGAACGACGCAGCTGCATGAGTTCAGTTTGTATAGCAAAACTAAATAAAACAAATAAAATTTTATAAATTTCAAATAAAAATACTAAAATGATGCCATTTACCTAGTTTCTTCTTCTTCTGCCCGTGACACCTGACCCCTTACCAAACGATCAGCCAGTTCAGCAGACTCAGCTTCCAAGAGCTCATTGCGCTGCTTAAGCAAACGATTTTCTCTTCTCAGACGTCTCAGTTCTACCATTTCTTCTTGTTCCTTTTTCTTAACATCCTGATATTCCTTTTCCATTTTTTTCATTCTTTTTGTATTGATTTTTATGGAATATGCCAACTGGAAGAATGCCTCCGCATCCGCTTCAACTTTTTTGGGTAATTCTTTTTGGAAAAATTTCAACATGGCCTCCATATCCAAAGAAAGCAAAATATCTTTACCCAAAAGCAACAAAGCCAATGCTACTTTGAATATAAATTCCATGCCTTCGCTAAGGAAAACATCCATAATGCGTGATGAGATGTTTAAATTTAAGGAAGTTGTATAAAGAGTAAGGAACCAACTGGAAGCATACATGGTAGTTTGGAAACCCTTAAATGATTGTTAAAGAAAAAATGGCATTAAAGGGAGATTTTATTTAAAAGAAAACTCCTTTTGCACAACATAATAATAATTTTTTTTGTTGGAAAAGTAAAATCGAAAACAACACCAGACAAAAATTTGGGTAAATGCACTGCTGAAATATGGAAAATTCATCTGGATATGCCTGCCCCACAGTAGTGAAACAACTAAAGGAATTATTTACCTTCTGCTCTAAGATTTTGTAGCGATTTTATAATTTTTTAAAAGTGAGTCAAATTATTTTTTTCAATTACCTGTTGTTGGAAGTGTATGTGCATTTCAGGTATATGTTCCTGCACCAAATTCTCCAATTGATACATGCACAAACCTAGCTCCGACATGGAAGGCTTAAACATATCACGCATACGATGTTGTTGCATTATTTGTACAAGAACGGCAAAGGCTTCTTCTTCGGGCATTTGCATGAGTAAAAGACCAACAATAAAACCTGAACCCTGACAATAGCCAACCTCACGATCATGCAAGGAATAAGCTTTAATGACATTAAAAAGAGCCTCTTGGCCGGGACCATCTTTCTCTTTAAAGAAATCCACTTCGGGATAAGTACGAGCAATATCACGCCTAATGACTTTTTCACAGGCTGAGGTGGCCTTTATATATTCCGCATATTGTTTTTTGTCGGCATCACTGGCACCACACAACTGTTGCCAAACAATGGCTCTAAGATATTGCAAATAAAAGAAATAATTAAATTTAAATCATTAGTCTTTTTATTAATTTTAACTTAAATTTTACCTGAAATGGTGTGGTATACCACGACGTACTAGTTCTCTAACACAGGGATTTTTACGTTTCAAAGCGCCCTCCCAATCACTTAGTACAGTAGCCCAGGTAGTCCAAACGTCTTCTTCGGCTACAGAATTTCCATCTGCAAATGTTAAAAAATGTTTCAAAAACTTTCAAGTTGAAAATATATTTTTGAATACTCACTTGATGTTATACTTATTTGACTAGTATCGGAATTTTTACGACTGTGTGTGGAATGCAATGAATTTAGAGATTTTGCATCGCTTTCAATCAGCTTATTGGCTGCCTCTAGTTTTGCTAGTAAATCCATTTCGGAGGTGGGTAAGTTTTCATCAGCTGTAACACACTTAACTTCCATCTTCTTATTACTACCAATAATTTCCTGTGTGTTATTTGCTGTTGTATCACTGGCAGTTGCGAGTGTCATTGAAAGTGTTTATTTAAGGATTTAATTTGTTTAGATTTTTTATTGATGAATTTGGCTCTTTTGAAACTTTATTTTGTTCAATGTAAATTGTTTGCGTTTCTTTTGTTTGTTAGCAAGAAAATATTAATAAATTTTCTTTATGGAAAATTTAATAAATACTAAACATGATCCTTTTTATTCCGTTGTTTCTGTTATTACCAAAAAAATGTTTTGTGGTGTGTAGGAATCAGACAACTGA
Organism: Gymnosoma rotundatum; assembly: GCA_916610165.2. Classification (NCBI taxonomy): domain Eukaryota; kingdom Metazoa; phylum Arthropoda; class Insecta; order Diptera; family Tachinidae; genus Gymnosoma; species Gymnosoma rotundatum. Next base: position 126,317,824 of record OU744340.1, on the reverse strand, counting down.
AAAGAAAATTTTAAAGTTTATAATAAATATTTAAAGTAAATTTCAGTTCATATAAATTTTTAACATCATCTTAAAAGCCTGACATCCAAGTAAAACATATAGAACTTTTTGACAAACATTAAAAAAATTCATACAATTTCCACAGTTTCAATTTTTATTAAAAACAAGTAAAAGTGCTATTTTCGGCTATGCCGAATCTTATACACCCTTCACTATCTATGTAAATCTAGTTTGATGAAGTAACTCCAATCCAAAAACAAATATTGAGGTGACAAAGAAATGCGATCGGCTCTTAATGGGTTAAGCAATTTTAAAAAAATTTATTATTTCCTTACAGATCTTTTTAAAAGCTTTAAAATGATACCCACATTGATATCTCAAAAAATTTGAAAATTTCAGGGCTCCGTAACTCGGAACACATGGGTGAGCGCCAATTTTTTCACTTGATGTTTTTTCTTATTTTTTATTTCTCTATCGCCCATATATTTATTTTTTGATTGGAATTACTTTATTGTTCCAAATGACATGAAAAAATTAGAGGTTGGCGTGGTGTTTTGCCTACTGCTGCCTCGAAGGACATGGACCGATCATGCTAATTTCCAATAGCACCTCTTTCGACACTACATCTGACTCGACCTTAACTATCTGAATCAACTTTGCTATGCATAACAAGTCAGAATATATATACACTTTATTGTGTCGGAAATGGATATTGTAGAAATTACACACGTGCATATCACCCTTTTTCCACTTTTTTGTGGTTAAGCATATAATAACATAATATTAATAGTGCAAATTTCCTGATGATCCCAGAGAATAAACGTCGCAATACGGCCATTTTGATATCTTTTAAAGAAAAATTTAGATACATAAGTTTAAAACAACATTAATCAAATGAGAATTATAATAATAAGTCTACAAAATCTAAAAGATTTTCTAAATCAAAAAACACGAACGATTGCATAAGCAGCTTTATTGTGTAAATCGTTTAAGCTAAATCTCCATCGCTAAAACTCTAAAAAATGTATTTAGCGATTTTACGCTACAAATGCTATTCTATACGAGAATTACAAAATAAGACTGCAGGGCTGCCCTTGGATGCAATCACAATGTAGTGGAAAAAAAAACAAATGTAAAAAAGCCTAATTAAAATAAAAAATTAAATATAATTCTCGTTTAGTTAATGTCGAAAAAGGTATTATTTTATGTTTGATAAATTCATATTAAAAGAAATTTTGAAAAAGCCAATTTTACTTGTTAAAATGGTTTATTTCAAAAAATCACTTTACGTACTTTTAGAAAAAATTTTCTGAAAGGTACTTTTTAGAGCTGTAAATGAATCATTCTTTTCTGATTTTATTTTGCTACGAAATAGCTAAATTTTGAATTAATTCTTTTCACAACAAAAAGATTTAAATGAAATTTTAATCAATTCAATGATTTGGGCGGAAATGAATTTCAATTCGTTTCCATTTTAAATGAATTTGAAGAATGAATTGCACTTCGTTTTGAATGAATTTGTTAAAGAGAATTACAAGTCATTTCCAATTCATTTGAAATGAGTTAATTTTGAATTAAATAAAAAATCAATCAAATTCAAGAGCAGATCTAGAGGGACTAGAAAATTAAAATTTCTCCTGCCAAACTGAAAAAATTCAATGATCAAAGATCAGAGAACACAATATGGTTACTACATATTTACTTATAAAACCAATTTAAAATTTAATTCAATGCAATTCAAATGAGTAAGTAATAAATTGCTAATAAGGGTTTATAATTTGAATTAATTCAAAATCAATGCAATTTAAATGAATTGCGATTCACTTTAACAAATTCATTTGAATCAGAAGCGAATTGGAATTCATTCTAAAAATTCATTTCAATTGGAAACGAAATGCTATTCATTTTTACCATATTCATTACCATTTTTTTTTTTTTTGAAAGGAATTAATGCAAAATTTGCTAATTCAGAGCATAATTGATTCGCCTATTAATTTAAAAATTAATGATTCATTTGCAGCTCTGGTACTTTAATTAAAATTGAAAAAAAAGTTTATTTTTTGAATTGCTTTTATAAAGGCATTTTTTATAAAAAATTTTTAAGTATTTTGAAAACTGCTACATCAATTAAAACAAAAATTAACCCATTTAAATATCCTAAAAATTTTTACGACTCTTTACGAACGAAATGAGCCAGATATTTAACCGGCTCCTTTCGTTCAAATTGAACGAATTGAACGAACGAATCAGTCTTTGATAATTGACCGAAAAAGACCGGTCACTAAAACGAACGACCGGGCACATGTCTACTGTATTGCAATAGTGTATGTGGTATGATTATTCCTATTGGGCTAGCGAAGCGTACTGGAAATAGCTTGTTTATTATAAATAACAGATTAGTCACAACTGTCTATTTCGCAAAGAGTATTTCTGCTAAAAAAGTATTAAATATAAATTTACATACTGGTTTGAAAAAGGGAAAACATTACAATATTATAATTTTTTAATTCTTTCTAATTAATATGTTAAACTCTTAACAAGTTTAAAAGCAGTAAAAATCCCCTCATAACTTTGCAATTTTCACAATTTTATTTTAGCTCAATTTCACAGAATTTTCAAAAACAATACTTTAAAAGCTAAACTAAATTTTTTTAAAAGCTTTTAAAAATTAACTTATTTAATATCAAACACAAACAAATAAATCATTTTATAATGTCAAATAAATTTAACTTTTAATGATTCATTTTCTCCATCTCCATTAACTTTCCCATATTTACTCAATCAAAGTACACGCAGCCACTCAAATTTCAGACATTCATATCGTGTTTTATTAAATGTTTATTTATCAAAATTTAAAGAAAAGAAAACAAATTTATAAAATTTGCGCTCAACTAAATTAAAAATATTAAATTATTTAAGCTTTAGTTGGAAAAGCAATTAAACAATTATTGTTTGTAGCGTGTGTTTGAAGGAAGAAAAAATATTCCCATTCGATTTCTTATTTATTTATATTTAACTGATGATTAGATTTGAATAACCAAAGATGTAAATGATACATTAGGGGAATAACCGTGATCAAAATACGATTTAAAAATAAATCCTCCAAGTGTGAGCTTGATTTACACATGCAGGGTCTGGAACACCCTTTAATATTTAATTTTATTAACTTGTTACAGGGGACATAGTAAAACATACTTTGGGTAAAATTAAAAGAAGACCTTGTGAAAATAACGTTACTATTGGGACACCTTTTCATTTTTGTACTTGCTTTTATAGTTAACTGCCACATACTGTGCATAAATTTATAGCCTTTAGTCTACTGCGGTTCAAAAAGTAAGGCCACATACATATTGTTACGTTTTTCTCTTTTAGAACAAACGTACGGATTCTTTTGATTGCAAATACCACTGTGGCTCATTATAAATTCTGCATTCATACTTTATGGCTTTCTCTGGTTATAATTCTTGATCCTACCGGTCTTGTGAACCCTTGGTCTCGTATTTACTAAACATGCGTTATTACTATAAACGCAGCCATCCACGCTACACTACTGTGTTACTCCGGCGAGACATGAACTACTCGATGCCTTGTTTAGTAACCTTAACCATGCACAGACATCTCCACTATTTCTTTAACCCAAGCCAGTCATCTCCTTTAATCCAGTAGCCACAATGCACGTCTGCCATACGCTGTTTTATGCTGTTATACTTCCCTACGCTAACCGCTACCGTGATTATTTTTTATTATAAGGGCTTCTTGACAATTATCTGTTAATCTTCTATTAAATTGGACGTCTTCACTAAATTATCTTTCTAATTAATATGTTAAACTCTTAACAAGTTTAAAAGCAGTAAAAATCCCCTCATAACTTTGCAATTTTCACAATTTTATTTTAGCTCAATTTCACAGAATTTTTAAAAACAATACTTTAAAAGCTAAACTAAATTTTTTTAAAAGCTTTTAAAAATTAACTTATTTAATATCAAACACAAACAAATAAATCATTTTATAATGTCAAATAAATTTAACTTTTAATGATTCATTTTCTCCATCTCCATTAACTTTCCCATATTTACTCAATCAAAGTACACGCAGCCACTCAAATTTCAGACATTCATATCGTGTTTTATTAAATGTTTATTTATCAAAATTTAAAGAAAAGAAAACAAATTTATAAAATTTGCGCTCAACTAAATTAAAAATATTAAATTATTTAAGCTTTAGTTGGAAAAGCAATTAAACAATTATTGTTTGTAGCGTGTGTTTGAAGGAAGAAAAAATATTCCCATTCGATTTCTTATTTATTTATATTTAACTGATGATTAGATTTGAATAACCAAAGATGTAAATGATACATTAGGGGAATAACCGTGATCAAAATACGATTTAAAAATAAATCCTCCAAGTGTGAGCTTGATTTACACATGCAGGGTCTGGAACACCCTTTAATATTTAATTTTATTAACTTGTTACAGGGGACATAGTAAAACATACTTTGGGTAAAATTAAAAGAAGACCTTGTGAAAATAACGTTACTATTGGGACACCTTTTCATTTTTGTACTTGCTTTTATAGTTAACTGCCACATACTGTGCATAAATTTATAGCCTTTAGTCTACTGCGGTTCAAAAAGTAAGGCCACATACATATTGTTACGTTTTTCTCTTTTAGAACAAACGTACGGATTCTTTTGATTGCAAATACCACTGTGGCTCATTATAAATTCTGCATTCATACTTTATGGCTTTCTCTGGTTATAATTCTTGATCCTACCGGTCTTGTGAACCCTTGGTCTCGTATTTACTAAACATGCGTTATTACTATAAACGCAGCCATCCACGCTACACTACTGTGTTACTCCGGCGAGACATGAACTACTCGATGCCTTGTTTAGTAACCTTAACCATGCACAGACATCTCCACTATTTCTTTAACCCAAGCCAGTCATCTCCTTTAATCCAGTAGCCACAATGCACGTCTGCCATACGCTGTTTTATGCTGTTATACTTCCCTACGCTAACCGCTACCGTGATTATTTTTTATTATAAGGGCTTCTTGACAATTATCTGTTAATCTTCTATTAAATTGGACGTCTTCACTAAATTATCTGCCATGGCTTTACACAATAATTGTCTTTTGCCTCTCGGGAGGTTTGTACTGCAGCTTCTCAATTTTTAATTGCTTTATAGCAATTATTATTTTTCGTTGTACGGATGTCCGAAGGCAGTATCGAACCCCGGACCTCCTGTTTTGCAGTGCGCACCTCTACCAACGCAGCCATTGAGCCTGCTCAGCTTTTGTTAGCTAATTGTGGTTTTTATTCTATTCACACACCATTAGTTGAATTAACTTATTCACCACGCTCATACGGATACCAACAACAGAGGTTGCCAGATCATATATTCGTAACAATATATAAAAAACACATCCTAATAGCAAACATAGCATTGCATCCTCTGTAAGAATTTCAAGCGACTGCCTAAACCGGTTTAAATATTCGTGAAATTCACGAGACACCATTTTATTTTAAAATTTATTGTTTACATAATATTTTTATGGCAGACATATTTGTACATAGTCTGTGTGAATACTACGCTTGAAAAAGTAAAGGCATATAACCGATAATCACGTCAATATTGGGACACCGTTTAATTTAAAGCTTTATTTTTTCTACTTGTTGCTACAGTGCAAGTTTGAAATGTCTGCATCACTTCGTAACACCTTTTAATTTTTGATATTTGTTGTTAAAGCGAATATGGTTATCCATCTTCGGTGAAAATTTCACGAGTCTAAAATTTCCACAGCTGTGACAGACGAACGAACGGAGAGACGAAGAGACGTTACGTTATGTTCTTACACTTTATATTAAAAATGTTTCACTAAAGAAGAATTCTTAACATTGAACTAAAGCACACAAACACCTTCAGGAATGCTACACCCAGATTGAAAATTAAATATGGCAACGCTAGTTCTATTGACATCTCTTATTCCGTTAGTGACAAATAGCTGTTGTTATTTTAATTTCTGGGTTAGAAATTTTTGCTTAAATTATTTACTAAATTTTTTCATGTTTTAAATCGAACAGTTATACTGAAGCTTTCGACCACTAGAAACCATATTCTTCCTGCTTTATCAAGCAGGTTTGAGTTATTAAAGAAACAGGTTGTCAATTTATGAATTAAACGTCATAAGAGCAAACTATATAAACCAAGAGCAATTTCTTTTATATTTAACAGCAGTTTAAAAGAAGAAGCAACAACAAAATTAAATCAATAATTAACTTGACAGTTTCATTATTGAAACCTTTGACATTTTAACCCTAAAACTAGTTTTTATTCTCTTATTAAAACATTGCGTGTTTTATTTCAAAATGCCATCATTATTTTTTATTTAAAAATAATATCTACTTTTGTTTTCGTTAGGGTGAGAAAAAATCTAACTTTAGTAGTAAATGATGAATAGAAAGTAGTAGTAAATGATGAATAGAAAGTATTTCTGTGTCCATAATTATAGTTTATAACTTTTAGGATTTGTTACAGGGTGAAACAAGGATTTTATGGTTTCAGTTTCACACTAAATTTAGTTAAAAAAAAAACTTAAAGAAATATTTATTTTATGTTACTGCCAAGGCGAATTAAATACTAGGTGGCCGCAAGGCTACAAAGGCAACTACCTGATGTTATTTTGTTGTTCTAGAGCACCACTTTGATATCAAAAATAGCTGATTAAACAAGAGGAAGCCGAGTTTAATGAATACTTTTATCATCATTTGCTGTTTTGAATGAAGTTGTAACAGTTATTTTCTTTTTCCTACATGTGCAGCAAAACCTCACATAGTTAATTTTTATTTTAAATTTTAAAGACCACCTGTAAATTAATTCGCCTTGGTTATCGTTTAAATTAAACATTTAACATTTTTAAAATTAAATTCGATATCGATTTATGAATGAATCGGCTGCACACAAAAAATAGCTTAAAGCCATTTGGTGGTAAAATACCCCCGTTACCTGATGGATTTTGATATTTTTTTTTGTCGAAACTGCTCGAGGCAACGCATTACTGTCAGGGTGTATTATGCAAGGGTGATCCTTGCTGGATTGCAAGGCGAATTAATACTAGATTGTGGCGATGGCGAATTCATTAATTTTCGCCAAAACCCTAAATATCAAACTTCATATAAAAAAATATATATAAAATGTCAAACTCCATACATACATATATAAAAAATATGTTACATTTTTTTATATGGTGTTTGACATTTAGCGTTTCGGCGAAAATTAATGAATTCGCCATCGCGATCACCTAGAATTAATTTGCCTTGCTGAAATAAGTATACGAAAATAAGTAGGCTGAAATACAAAAGAATTAAAATTAAAGTAAAAAAATTATGTTTGATTAAATTTGTGAAATAAATTTTTAAATAAATTTAGAACACATTTTAACATGTTATCTATCGCTTATTTTTTTAAACTGAAAATTTTAATAAATTTTGACGTTTTTGCTATAATTTCGCCGTGAGTTGAGGAATATTTATAAAGTGCATTCAAGGCAAATTGAGGGAAAAATAGGTAAATAAAAAAAGGCTAAATAAGGGCTTGTTCTGAAATGCATCACTGCGCTGCATCTGATGCGCAGTACGTTCGAAAATGCATCAGTTGGCATCACTGCAAATGTCATGTGTTCTAAAATGAAATATTGATGCGCAAAAAGACGTCAAACAGCTATCACAAAAATGGCTGATGCATTCGATCTTTATTAATTTTATTTTGCTAAATTGCGTTTGTTTATACAATTTTAGAAACAAATTTGATGCTTCTTTACTATATTAACATAATTCAGAATTTTTGGGATTCGTCTGTTGTTGGCACATAGATCTTTTAGCAGTGCACTCATTTTTTAAATTTTTAATTTTTTTTTGTCGATTGCACTCCTTTATTTCATTTTTGCTTTCATCTAAGTTAAGAAATAAATTTATTATCTTCTCCATTAGCATTTAAAAATTTAAAACAAATGAGAGTTTATTTTTGTTTGCGCATCAAGTATTAGCATCAGCTGTTTTGCATCGGCATCACAAACTAATCACATCTGCGCATCAGATGCAGTGCAGTGATGCATTTCCGAATGTTTCTCGTATTCTTTGTTACAAAATTAGATGGTTAAGGTAAATACGCGAAGAATACTGATGATGGATGTATAGATCCAGAAAATGCTGTGTCTGTTAGTGTCTAATTTTTCGTGTTTTCTTTGGAAAACGACCACAAACATTTTTTTCTTTTTAACTATTTTATTTATTTATTCAATATACAGTGGCTCACAGTCAAAGTGAGCCAGCATGTTTTACTAATGTTTTTGAAATAATTTTGAAAATACCATCTTCTTACCATTTATTTCTTATTAAATTTTTTAATCCATATGTGCAGCTCTATTTAATTGCATAAAAAAAGATATGAGTTTTTGGCAAAGGGTATGCGGTTATAAATTAGTGCGAATATCTAATAAAAATGCTTGGATAGGCTCTATTTACAGACGAAAGTAAATTTAACTTATTTGGCTCCTACGGAAAGCAGATGGTATGGCGACAGAAAAACTCAGAGCTTCAACAGAAAAACCTTATCCCAAGTATGAGGCATGGAGCTGCATGGCAGGAATTGGCACCAGAAATTTGCAACACATTTCGGGAATCATGAATAAATTTGTGTATGTAAACATTTTAAAGCAAAATGTCAAGCCGAAGCAATTCCTGCCGAATACACCCAAAACTTACTGGAATCGATTCCAAATGATATAGCCATTATAAGAGAAACATTTGTAAGTGATTTTTCATTTTTAATAAATATACATTAAAATAAAAGCGAACTTAAGCCGAATTAACTTATTTGCGAAAAATTATATTTATGGAAAAAAAAGTAGTTTCACAATTTTTCACACAACACACGTTTTGTTTAGCAAAATTTAAATAAATCCTCAAAGTGTAAGTTTGACTCACACACACAAAGGGTTTCCATACCATGTATTTACTTTTTTAATTTATATTTTTAATTTTATCTTTATCTTTCTTATTACATGAATTTCGAATTTTCCTCAATAGCTATTTAAAAGATAAAAGCGTATATTTAAAAATAACATGTTTATGGGGACACCCTATAACTTTTTTAATACTATTTGTCGGCTATAATGATAAAACTTTAGTAAAAAATAAATAAGAAATAGAAGAATCGAAATTCTAGAAAAACTAAACCACTCAGCATGTTATGCAGTAGCACTCCTGCTATTATCGCGTTTAACGCTGTATAATCCATTATAATTTATAGTTTAGTTTAAAACATAATAATAGAAATCGTAACACCAGTTCGAAATGCATTTATTTATTTGTTTATTCATGGCAGTTTGTTTTGGTTTTTGTTGTAGCCCGCCTTCTATATGAAATAAAAATGTGGCATTTATTGATTTGTTTAGAATGATATGTATAAATGTATTAATTAAGATTGAAAAGATTTTATTTCAAGCTACAAAAATATATATACGTATTACGTTATCAAGCTGAAGCTTTACGTCTAAGATGACAGATGTTTGATTTCCGTACACTTTACATTCGGTAAATACAATCGAAGTAGTGTTTGGACTATGTAAAAATTAATTTAATAAATGCAATAATACTAATACAAAAAATAGTAATCAGCATCTAAAAAAAATTAATATTTTCTTTTTTAATTCTTTTGTGGCGTGTATACAGGTATATATAATATATTATATAAATTATGTATATAATAATAAATTAGCCAAATGCATGTTGAACTCACACCGAAGAGTTCCATATTATAATTAGGATACTTCTTAAACTTGGTTTAGCGGACACAGTTGATACACACGGTACGATAAATTCCAAATGAAGCCCTGTAAAATTACATAACTTTTAGAACACCTTACAATTTTAATTTTTTACACTTGTTTTTTATAGCGAATTACGGTTAAAAAAAATAAAGCCATGTATAAGTAAAAATCGTATCACTATTATTTGAACTTCTCCTTATAGTATGGAGATACTCTTTAATTTTTAAAACTTTTGTTCACATTTATTTTTATAGCGGACATATTTGTACATACTCCGCAAAAATTCTAAATGTCTGTATACTACGAATAAAAATTAAAATTACGTTACTATAGGAACACCCTTTATATTATAGTCTTATTTTAAATTTTTTGTACTTGCTTTTATAGCGAACAAAAAATACCGCCTTACGGATCAAAAAGAAGGCTACATACGTGAAAGTGACGTCACTATTGGGACACCATAAAAAGTGGAAAAAGGGTATAAATAAGTTTATCATTCCGTTTGTAATTTCTACAAAATCCATTTTAGACCCCATAAAGTATATACATATATTTTGACTTCTTATGCATAGCGGAGTCTATTAAGCGATGCCCGCCTGTCCGTCCGAGTCAGTGTTGAAATCAAGTTTGCCGTGGCACTAGATCAGCTAAAGGTGCTATTGGAAATCAGCAAGATCGGTCCATGCCCTTAGACGTAGCAAGCAGAACACCACGCCTACCTCTAGTTTTTCCATATTATTTGGAACAATGCAGTAACTCCAATCAAAAAAAAAAAAACAAATATATGGGGCGATAGGGAATTAAAAATTAAGAAAAAAAAACATCAAGTGAAAAAATTGGCGCTTTTTTGATTGAAGTTACTTTACTCAACTAGATTTACATAGACGGCATAATTGTTTGTTTTTTTGACTTCGATTTTCTTTTTTTTTTAATTTTTGAGATTTCAGATTTAAAAACAGAATCTAAGTTTGGAGCTACTTGCAGAAACAGAAATTCTACCTTTGGAAAGAAATTTCACAAAGGGTTCTTTTCAGGAGAAAAAAATAAATAAAAATATGTTCCATCACTATTTTGAAAACAATGTCTAGTGTAAACCTTCATTTGTACTAAAGTGTCAGCTACTGCATTTATTTTATCTTAACATTCAGTAAAAAAATATTCTATCCGGATTACAGAGAAACAGTTTTTATGTCGTGATGAAAAATTGTTAATTTAGTTTAAAAAAAAAATTTATTAAGTTTTTTTTGTGCCCTTTGATGACAACGTTATTTTAATTACTCTGTGTTATTTTATAATTCAATAGAGCTTTGTGTGTAAAGAAATGAGTAAATAAGTTATAAATTTCCGTTTTTACCACTTAATCAAAAATTAATCGATTTTAAATTTTGACAAATGTAACGGTATACAAAAGTTCACACAATGCACGCACATGCATATGTATGAAGATTCCATGACACAAATGATTTCAATCAACATACGCAAACATCAATGACTATAAAAAAACAGGTTTTGGCATTCAAATGTAACAAAAGAATTAACAAATTATAAATAAATCTTGAACAAAGACGTTTTATTCAATTTTGAAAAGAAATGTAAAGTTTTATTTTAAGGAAATTTTAATTAAAGGGAAGTGCAATATTTCTTTGTAATACCATGTAATCAATCAAGCATACGGTAAATTTATATTTTAAAGAGTACAAGTGTACACATACATATATGTATGTATGTATGGATGTATGTTTGTGTATGCAAACGGTAACAACTAATGCAAACAGCAACCAGCAAAAAATAATCTCAAAAAAAATAACTGCAAAATCAACTTGAATTTTAATGACTTGTTTAAAAGACGAGGTTATTAAATTCATTTTACAACAACAATAATTTATATTTTGGCAAGAAACTCACAGGCTTTCAAAAATTAAAAAATAAACGAGAGACCTTAAATTAAGAACAACACAAACGCCGCACTCTTTCATAGTTCTGTACAAACGAATAAACAAATGATGAGTCAAAATAATTTAGTTCGTGAAATAACTATTATTAGCAAATAATTAAAGTTGAAAACAAGTATTATTAAAATTACAATGTATGTTTTTTGAGCTACCAAAAACAAAATTAAGTTTTAAAGGGAGAGCAAGAGAGAAACAACAAGATTTCGTTACACCAGTGTTACCAAGAAACCAAAATAGAATAACGTTACATTTCTCATAAAAAAATCAAACATTTAATGCTGGGGGCTTATTCTGAATTGCGATGCGAAAATCAATGCGATGCGCAAATGAAATGCGATGCGAAAGAAAATTGGTATTCTGTTAGACTTTCGCAATTGCATTCGCAATTTATTTCAAATCAAATCGCAATTTAATCAAATAAACATCAGTATCAACAAACGTCAAATTAAAAATAAATAAATTTTTTGTGCTTCGCTGTGAAAATTGTTTCTAAAATTTATTTAATAGGTCCAAACCTATTAAAATTTAAGTCAAATATTTTTGAACTTCTCTAATAGGTGGTCCATTAATATTTAATTCTTCAGTTAACGTTTGCCACAAAGTATTTGCAGACTAACGTGCATTTGGTGTTTTTAAATGGCCTCTTGCCAAATGGCTGTGCTTATTCATAAATTCTATTTTTATTTAAAGTTGACGCGGTTTGTTGGTTTTATTGTTTACTTCCCTGAATTAAATAATAAATATATGATGAATACATAAATAAAATATTGTTTTTTACTTACATGTTTGTACTTTGCGAATGCTACTTTGTTGTCGAATAAATTTTGCGAATTTGACATGTGTTTTCGCAATTTAGAATACCGATTTACCACCTTTTCGCATTTGAAATATGATTAAAATAGAACTTTGCGTATATCGCAATACAGAATAGCAATTGTTCGCATTTATGTATTTTCGCATCGCATTGACTTTCGCATCGCAATTGAGAATAAGCCTCCTGTATTAATTTAAATAACACGCTTTAATTCATATTTAAAAGAAATAATAATAAAATAGGAGAAGACAAGAACAAATATGATTTTAGATAAGACCTAAATAATTTTAAGAATTCGAACGCAAAGGTTAAAAATTAACGCTGTCGTTTTTGCTACAATGTCTGCCCGCCTTTTAAACCGCTATAGCACAGACTTGAAATTTACACAAAATGTGTTCAGTGGTCTATACAAATAAAACATTAAAATCTTAGCTCTCTTTAAAACATAATATCACTTGCTAAGCTCCCATTCTGTTAAAAGTTAGAAGCTGGTGAATAGAACTTTTGTTACACAAACATGCCTTTTGCTGAAAGCTAATCGTATGGAACTTTTTTGAAAGATTTTATAGCGCTGTTAGTTTATTAAATTTTTTAAGTTTTTTATAGAAAAATAAAACAAAAGTAGTTTATTAGGAATTATCAAAGCAATATTAGTAAACGCAGAACGATATTTCAATTAAAAGATCGTGTAGTAAAGAATAAGATGCTTTTAGACGACATGTTTTATACATATCGCTCATTTACTAACTGAACGTCATAACTCGAATAAAATCATTCTGAGATAATCGCAGTTTAAGTTTTTGACTCGATCTTATTACAGTAAAAGCTCCCGTGGGCGGACACCGACCGTCAGAGCAGATTTGTCCGTTGTGGAGAGGTGTTCGTCTACGAGATAGTTGATTAGAAATGGTCGGCATTCACTGCTATTAAATATTCTATTATGTATTGATATGTAAGTGAAACAAATTTGAATGCATACTCGGAAATCGAATGAACTGAAGAAATTGTCCGCTTAGTAGAGGTGTCCGCAAGTAGAGTTTTCACTGTATCTAGAAAAACATCAGACTGCTTAAGTTCCCACTACAACTAGTAAAATAATTCATAAATTAAAAATTTATTCTGATCTTTACGTTACTCCATAACTAAATATGTCGTTCTTATTGACAAAGTTTCCAGACATGAAAGTAGGCTATCTTTATATTAAAAACAGCCGAACTCAAATGATTTGTAAGATCAAAAAAGAGTAGTCAGGTGACAAAGTTTACACAACCAATGTTTCAATTTGTTCACACGGCATGTATGTATTTTACAGTGTGAAATTTGACAAGTTATATCTTAATATAATATTAATAATACCATATAGATACAGGATTCCTAAAGCATTGAAAAAATTCAAATACAAAGCGCTAAGCTTAAATAAATTAAATAAAATCAAAATTATATATTCTTTCGCAAGTTTTCCAATTGCATCAGATATTTTATCTGGTTATAAAATAAAAAATGCTGACCAAGGCTGTAGTGACACAGAAAGTGCATTTCATTTTGCTGATATCCCATTTAAACGATACTCTATACGCTTAATCATATAAATTTAGGAACTTAAGCGTAACTAAAGAATAATAATTTACACTATTAGTGAAAATTTTGTTAAATTTCTTCGAAATAATAAATTTCTAACAGCAAACAACTGCCTGATAGTCACACAAAATATACGACAGTGTAATCTATTGTGCCGTTTATCAGGAAATATATATATTTAGAAAACATTAAGCACGACTAACATTAAAAATACATATTTTTATCATTTTTCACTTAGACTTTTACTTTAAAGTTTAAACACTTGTTTTTATTATTGTTATAAGTCTTCTTACAATCAAGAAAAAACGCTAAAAATGTATTTTAAAAAATCACATAGTCAGCACTGAAAGAGACTGAGAGATCTTTTGAGAGTATAAACAAATTAAAGTTAATAAAGGTAAAAACACAACAAAAAACCTAACGTTCTCGTTTTTTAGTTTGAACTCAGTTTATTTAAAGCTGTCCAGTGTAGAGGTAGTGAAGATACAAAGTTACGCTTTCGATAAGAAAGAACACCTGTTTATTGCAAAAAAAAAAGGAATATAAACAAAAACTCTAGAAAACTATTGGTTACACAACTGTAGAGCCAGCTCTTGTAGATCGTATATATCAATGGCAAAATGACGAAAAATTGCCAAACAGTACGAATTATTGGAAGTTTTATGATTGCGACGCCAATCAACAATATAGATAAAAGTTAAAAACAAACTACAATAAATACCAACTTAATTTTTAATTCAGTGCGACTTAGACCTTTTGAAATCGTAGATGTTCTAAAAAAAAGAAAAGCAAAATCAACAAGGTAAGATATTGTTGAAGTAATAAAAACTTTAAAATAAAATATCATTTGCAAAATTACGATTTTGTTTCTTTAACTTAAAGAAGAAAAAATAACAAAAATGATATCAATATTGTTAATAACCTTTTATTTTTAATTGTCTTTAATTTATTTTTAAGTAAATTTAAAACGATTAAAAAAAGTGACTTCGTTTCATAAAAAAAATCCAGTTTACTCGTTTAAGGAAAAAGACAAAAATGAAGAAACTACACCAGGCATGGAAAGTTGATATTAATAATGCCGAATGTTAAATTTCTTATATTTTACTAATAGCTAAAGGAATGATTTTATCTAATCATACATACAAGATCTAAAAGATAAATGCTAACTGAATATGGATCTAAAGTTCGTCAGTAGAACTTTAAAGTGTATACCTAATACTAGTATTATTAACCAAAAAATATCACAATGAATTTGTTCGCCGTTATGCATATCTTCAACACATAATCTTTGATAAAACACGTGCGCGACTAAAATTAACAAAAAATGTAAAGAATCGAGTTTTCCCAAGTCATTAATTCTAGCCCAATATTTGACACACTGTGGAATCGTTTGATAAGATTATGTACGTGTTTTTTTAGCTTAATTTACTAATGTTTACACATAAATTCTGAAAGCCAAAATTCATTTCCAATTTTTCACTAACACCCTTATATTTTTTACTTTCCAAATAATTAGATTTCATTGATATTTTCACGAATGCAATTTTTTGAGGTTATCCGAAAGCAATCTGGCAAAAAGGTGAACGCTATTACTCACTAAAAATTTGCAGGATTGTGTGTTAAAAACATTATCTTGTAAAAATCGTGGTACAGGCTGTTAACTTTTTTTATATATAAAAAGATTAATAATATTTTTTCTTCAAATAAAGAAGAAACCACAATTGGTCACAAACAGACCTATCCTTAAATCCGATTCGCTATTGCAGAACCTCTTAACAATTATTCATAGATATTCAGCCCAATCAAACTTATGGAATTTCATCCTTACCAAATAACTTTTTCTCCAGAAAAGATTCCTCTAATTGTGAATTCCATGGGAACATAATAATAAAAAAGTGGCATCTTCGTAATTTAAACGGAGCTATTCTGTTTGTTTACTAATTATTTTTCTTGTATAATTCATAATACCTACTTTTTGCCGGAATTTTTCATTTTCTGCAGTCAATAAAAAAGCCCAAAGAATTTATAATGGGATAAAATGGAAACTCAAACAGAATTCTTATTTATAGTTGGGCTGATTGAAAGCAAAGTTATTTTCGTAAACTTTTGTGTGAATATTAATAGCTTAATAATAAGTATCTTACCGCTTTATAAAACTATTTTGTATAAAGTAAAAATTATCTTTTGAATTTGATAGATTATTATTCGAATATATGCAAAATAAATAAAAAGTGATAGGAATCATCAAAATCTTTAAACAAATTGCTAGCGTTGTTTCTCGTATTAGATCGGCTCATTAACTTTAGTATTAATATTGCTGGAGTTTCACTTTTCCAACTTTCTTAATCCAGTGTTTCTTTCTTATTCGGATTATTTTAAAACCTTTATAACGGTACTTTCTTCGAACGCCGAAAAAGAAAATTGTGATGAATTTTCCATTCCTGATCTTTCTTTCTTATTTGATCTAATCTTCTATTCGGGTTATTTTAAAACCTTTATAACGGTACTTTCTTCGAATGCCAAAAAAAGAAAATAGTGATGAATTCTCCATCCCTGAACTAAACAGAGATTGAGAGAATTTAAGAGAACACAAATTAAAATCACTTTATTTTTTCATAAATACAATGAAAGCGAGAGGCCGTTAAATGCCTTCAAGTAGTTTTACCTTCAATCTTTTTCTTAAATATGATTTAAATTTTGAATTGCCATTTATGAAATATGAATACAGGAGAATTTAACGCAAAATGGCAGTAGTGCTAAAAATTTAATCTACAAGTGAAATCATTGTTTTTTGTTTCCTTTAGAGCAAGGATTGGTTGGTTATTAGATTTTTATTATTAATAAGGAGTTCTAGTGACTTTATACATATTTATAATTTAGTGATAATAATACAATCTCCATCACAACAGAGTTCCACTGTTTAAATTATAGTGCAATAAGGAATTTAAATACTTTAATAGAAAGCTTTATTGAAAAACAATCCATTTTACCAGTTGTGCTTAAAATAAATATATAAAAAAAAATTACTACTGATATAGTATTTACTATTAAAGAGAACTTAAATAAATTATATCACATTCTGAGAGTCTGATAAGATTTATTTATTTATTTATTATTTTTTTTTTAATTCAGTAAGAAATAAGCGTTTGCCAAATAAACAAGACCTTAAGCGCTAAAACAATCAATTTGGTAAGCAAAATTAAGTATTAAAAATTTATAGATTACTAATTTAATATAAGAAATTTATAACCTTAAAAACACACATTAAAGCAATATTCACAATAATAATATAAACTTTATTTTCTGTTTCAGATTCAGAACGATGACTGCAATTGATACATGGGAAAATAACAATGTCAACTCGAATATAACAAATAATTTTAACAATAACACTCAGTCAGTGACAACAACAACAACAACAACAACGGCAGCATTAGATAAAGCTATTGAATTATCAGAAAATTTTTATATAAACAACAGCGTAAAAAGGAAACACAATTTGAAAATACAAGTACAACTAAATGGCAGCGGTATTTCTTTAAGACGTGAGACCGAGGAGCAGGATCAAATAACGGAACAACTAATACGACTTGAAGATATAGTGGGCAGTTATTGTGGTAGAAAATTAAAGAGACATACCAACGGAGGATTAAGTTCGTGTAAACGTCTAAGCGAAGACGAAGAACAGCATCACACTGAAAATTCACCGGAGGAAGGGCACAAACATTTATCGGCCTTTTTGTATGTATATGCTTACGTAAGAAAAGAGAAACCATTAAATCGCTTAAGAACTGTTCGAATATTACGTTTTCGTTCATATCCGAAATACGAGGAGAATCTAAAAACTGCCGAATGCTGGCGTAATGCCATTAAGTTTAATAAGGGTTTAAAAGAAAACACTACAACAACGATGGAAACAAAACCCATGTTGATATTACTAAATCCAAAATCAGGCAAAGGTAAAGGCCGGGTAATGTTTCAAAAGCAAATGTCTCCCATTTTGAAGGAAGCTGAGATACAATATGAACTGGTGGTTACCACACATGCCAATTTTGCTCGAGAATTCGTTAGGCAACGCAAAGATTTGGCACAAAAATATTCAGGGATTATGGTCGCCTCAGGAGATGGTTTATTATTTGAGGTTATAAACGGCATAATGGAGAGACCAGACTGGCGAGTATTGACACGCACACTGCCAGTAGGCATTGTACCTTGTGGTTCCGGTAACGGTTTAGCTAAAAGTATTGCCCATCTGTACAATGAACCCTTTGAACCTAAGCCCATTATAAACGCCACTTTGACCTGTGTGTCGGGGCAAAGTACTCCTATGGATGTGGTAAGAGTGGAACTTAAAGCCAAAGGTAATCAAACGGAAATGTATTCCTTCCTATCCGTAGGTTGGGGCCTTATAGCCGATATTGATATTGAAAGTGAAAAATTAAGATCGATAGGAGCGCCCAGATTTACCCTATGGTCTATACATCGTTTAATGCGTTTACGCACCTATAAGGGTAAGGTGACCTATTTACCTTGGCGTGAGCGGCCAAATTCCAAAGCTGCAGTAAATGGGAAACTAGAAAACCCTGCTACAGAGAGACATTCTGTTTTAAGACGTTTTCATGATGCACAAGACGATGAAGCTGAAGAATTTTGCGATGCTATAGGAGACGACAATGATGATATTCAAGATGAATTTGCCGATATTATTAGCAACAAAACAAATATAGACAGCTGGCATTCTGCAATGTCGCGTCGCACAGCCTATTATTCTTTAGCTGGCCAAAGTATACGATCTAATCGTAGTAATACAAACAGTGCTATTAGTAAAATTCAACAAGCCAATGCTGAGTTCAGCGCTCGAGCTCCGCAATCAACTTTACCATCTCTAGATGAGACACTGCCTGAAGAATGGCAATCGGTAGAAGGTGAATTTATTTTAGTACAAGCAGCCTATACTACACATTTGGCCGCTGATTGCCTGTTTGCTCCCGATTCGAAATTAAATGACGGAATTATTTATTTAGTCATTATAAAGGCAGGTATTGCCAGATCCCAGCTATTGCAATTTTTATTAAATTTGAGTTCCGGAACACATTTATCCGAAGCACCCACAACCCACATTCAAGTTATTCCTGTTACAGCATTTCGTATAGAACCTCACGACGACGATGGTATCATAACGGTAGATGGCGAGAGGGTAGTTTATGGAGATATACAAGCGGAAATATTTCCCGGTTTAATTAGAGTGATGGTGCCAAATGTGCCTAAGAAATGAGACGGCAGGTTATAGCTCTCTATAGTTTTCGGTTATTCAATTTATATTCATTTTGTATATCACTAGGTTTTTTTTTATTAAATGCTGCTTTACGTTTATTGCCCAAAAAATGGTTACTCGAAGTCAAAAAAAATCAGCTTAAAAGAATTAAATAATGAATTTACAATTAAAAGTTAATGTTAATCTTGAATTTACTATTAGTAAGCGTTTTCTATTTAAGGTATTTTTCTTATATAGATATATATTTTCTTATTGAATTTTGAAAAAGAATGATTAAATTTAAATATTTTTTATGGCATAATAAAAATTAAAAAAAAAAATATGAAAGTTTATGCTTTTAAGATCATTTGCTGTTTGGCTGGGAAAGAAATGAAACATATTTCTAAAGGGTAAATTTTTAATAAGGTAAGGATCGTAGCCAACCTACCAGAGTAGGAAAATCCGGTAAAAACAAAACGAAGAAAATACAAATTTTGTGTTTACCTAAAGCACGATACACTCTTAACAGATATTGGAAGAACATTTGAAAAAGAAAGCTCTCTCTTTTGAGCTTGATAGGATTTTTGCAAAGAAGTCAACGTACATTACTTACTCTTACTGATTTTTTATTCTTCAAAACTTCAACACAAAAAATCTATTGCTCTTTTTAATAAACAGGATTCTAAATAATCACATGAGTACGTTTGTCCTTGACTACTACCGAACACGACAACAATTATTCCGGCAGTTTCTTCTAACCCAAAAGATATAGGTGCAATGAAGGATATATACAATTGAGCGAAATCAAGCTCCACACTGAACTCTAGTACATGCGATATGCGTCAGCTAAACCTAAATAATCGTAAATATAATATGTTTGAAATTGCCCCAGCATTTCTAAATGCTGTCGTATTTAAATTGAGACCTAGCGCTCAAAAAGTTACCCTATATTAAATTAATAAATATTTTTTATATGTGACGGGTCAATTTTACTCTTTTTTTGTTATGTTAAAGACTACGATTTGGCTTCTGCTCTTTAGATAAGATTAAACATGTACATTCCTAATCGAATTGTTGATTTTAATTAATTTTCTTAACTAAAGTAAATAAAGGTATTGAATTCCAACAGTTCTGTTCTAATTTTAATTGAGCTCCTTAAAATATGCAATAAAAAAATAAATATTCATTAAACATTTGTTGCTGTGTTTTAAATCTAGAGTAACGGTCTAACATTTAAAAGCACAATATCGACAATTAGCGTTTAGTTAATTATTGTAATTTAACAAATGTTGTTGTATTAAAGTGAAAACAATGAAATTTTGAGAAATTCTTTATAATATACTATTTTATTCACATACAATTATATATATTAAAACATTCTACAATGGTGTATAAAAACATGTAATTATCTAAAATTTATTGCTACAATAGTGATTTGCAACAATGAAATGAAATTAGTCAAGATGTACAACATGCCATTTTTTCAAATGGCTTTAATGTTTTACTGAATTTCATCGCGTCCCTATACGATGAAATTTCTCTTGTCACCGGATTTTGTACATTACGTTTTCAATTTGGTAGTTGTTTGTATTATTTTAAATAGTACACAGCAAAGAACGTCCCCTCAAATTTCAAACCACGCCATTATGCTTACACCGCTTGCTTCACTACACCTCTTGCCTACAAACAAAAATGTCATAAAAGTAATTTCATGAAAAAATTCGTATTGTAAAATGCCTCTTAGAAAAAAAAACAGTGTTGCCTCATATAACAATCAGAAAACTTTTTGTACTGGTGGTACAAAATGTTTTTTGATTATTGAATATAGATGACTACTACATGGCTTGTTTGCTTCGCCCCAGCAAACGAGTAGAGTCAGGACTTTGACAGGACTACTCTACTCGGCAGAATCGAACACGTAGATGCTACGTCCCAGTCATTCAGTAAAACATTAAATATCTCAGAAAAACTAATCGATATATGTTTGTTCAAGAATCGGTACAGCGTGATGCTTAAGCCATCGCAGAGACGATTAATAGCATGTCCACAGTTGACATTATGAATGCTGTATGGAAGCTGATTCCACTTACATTTAGTTCCATTAGACAGTTACACGAAAATTTCTCCATCTTGCGATTCCCCGTGTAAATAATTTACGTTATCTTTCGTCGTTATCTTTTGAAGGAAGTATTTGAAGATTCCGCCTGTTTTGCCCATTCTTACCGCACTGTTTACTTTACTTAGGATCCCAGATTAAGGTAAAGTCATAAAGACGGCCCAACTGACTAATAAAGATGACAGAAATGCTGCCCTGCTGTCTTCGAAAATGCCAATACTTCCGCGAGTATTTTGCTCCTTTGTAACTCCCTGATTGGCAGCATCTCCGCTGGTTAGGGAGTCAGGGAGTCAACTTGAAATTCTGATCTCCAAGACCTTCAAAAAAGAAAGTTAAGATTTCTATCAAAAATAGTTTTTATTTCCTTGAATATTGGTTATTTAAGCTACAAAGATTGTAATTTTGATGTCAAAGTCAACAATTTTTAGTGAATAATTTAAAGTTGAAAAATTAGACTCTTAACATTTTGAAGATCTGAGAGGAAGAGAAAGAAAATATGCAGAATCCACCAAGTATTTTTCTTTAGTTGAAAGCATTATCGTTCATTCAATTGAAAGGACATTGTGACAGAACTAACACCAAGACATCAATGGATGATTTTCCCTTTCGAACAATTTATCGCGAAAAGCAGATCAGCATAATTAAAGTTGTGTCAGAAATGGACACCAAACGCCAAAGCAATACAATCTTACGCGAACAAAATCGAATAAAACTATTTTGAGATTTCAGAATGGCTAAGCGACAGCAATAAATGACATTGTAATTAAGAATTTAAATAAAACAAAACCATTTTTCTACCAAAAATAAATAGCAACAGCTTTTTAAAATAATATTAAAAATTTAGATTTGTTTTAATTTTGGACATGATTTCATTATTCATATAGAAATGCTTGGAAACAGCATTATGTTGGACAAATTTTTTGCATTAAAAAAAAACAGATATCAAACACATGTTTCTAACTAAATAAACAAAAAAAAAACAAATAAAAATGTTCCAAAAGCATCTTGATGTGGTCGGTGAAATATTGTAAACAAAAATGAACAAATTCAAAATTAAAATGTAAAAGAAAATTATCATTTTCAGAATAATAAGATTTTGAAATAATTTCGTTGATATTTGCTAAACAAAATGGTGTCAAATAGAAGGTACTCGTACTTAGAAGGATTATTGTAGAGGAATCTTTATTTTTCATAACTTTGCAATTGCACTTTATTTTCTGAGCAGTGTTGCATGCAGGGCCTAAGTTGTTAAGCAGGCGCGTTATGATCGTTTTGTTTATAATTTTACTTTGACAACGATTTAATTCTAGAGAAAATAATACCGCCCAAAGTTTAACATTAAATGCACTTCTTTCTTTATTATTGCATTTTACACCTATTAAGCTTTTAAGTATTAAAAACTAACTCTTTTTTAAAACTAATAATTTGCTTTTGTTGTTTTGTATTTATTCAAATATTTAGCCAACCGTAATAAAAAGTATATATAATAATTTTTTATTTAATTTATGTGAATATTTGTATGTGCCTCAACTGTGAACATTTGAAGCAACAAAATTGATAATGAAGACAACAATGTTGATTGGAGTCCCTTACACGACACCCTAATATTAATGTGCAAATTTTAGACTCTTTAATTTATTTATAATAATAAAGCTGCTGATGCGAGCGATCTCCTTGCTACATGTTCAAAACTATTTAAAAGGGTGACTAGAGAACGATAGAAAAAGAAATTCAAATAATAAATTATAAATAAAATATAACTAAATCATTAACATTTATCAAAAATTTAGATTTAGCTTTGTTCAGCTTTGGAATTATAAGACGAAGAAATATTAATAAACAATCAATATTAATTTATTTAGACGAAGTCCATACACAACCCAAAGCTCTTTTGTTGTTCTCTCACATAAAAACGTTTAATAAACAAATGAGCTAAGTGCCTTTTAGATGTTGTTGCCGAACGGAAAAAATAAAAAACTAGACCAAGACTGCCAGATCTTTTCATATTAGAAGAATTTAAACGTTTTTACTCGCCTATGATGTGCGTAGCACTAAAGTAACATACACTTTAGTAAAACAGTGTTGCCAACAAAATTACGCAGAGCAGAGTAAATAAAAGCTCCGTCCCGTACTTTTTGGGTAAAGTTCGGCAAAAATAAATTATTCTCAATTGAAGGCACAAACAGCCTAAAGTATGGGAACACAAAAAACCTAACTTATATCCAAAAACAATAGTCAAACAAAATATACATGCAGTTGTTCATAATTAACATAAAAACACAAATATTTTGTATGTTTTTAAATTTATTTTTTGGGATAAAACTTGTGAATAACACTTTTTGTAGACATTTGCGTGCATGAAATATAGAATTTTTTGTATTTGCTACTGTTTACTTTTTAACCAGCTGACTTTTTTTTTTAGCTTATACAATCTATCCAAAGAAAAAGTCTAGGCTGTTTTGTGCAGAAGGAAGAAAAATTGTATTTTCTCAAAAACTCTCGCTTCTATCCAAAATTGTAGCACGGGAACAGTTTACGGTAATATTGGGAACCTGCGGAATCCCAAAGATGAGTACAGGAACGCACCTAAATTGACACCACATAAAATAATTGTTGGCATGTTTAATTTTGTAATTAAAAAACCAACGTGTAAATAATACAGTATAATTACTTTATGTAGAGAGTGAACATTTAATATATAAAAAAATATATTTTATACCCACCAAAAAATAACGACTACTAGTCAGAAATAATATATATATTCTGCGAGTATTTACTTAAAATTCATTAAATAATAATGGGTGTTTGTTCGTGACCGGTACTCAGGAGACAGACTTTTTCTGGCTTTAACAATTTCAATGTTTGAAATCAATGCACAAAATGTATTTGCACAGTAAATGTTACTTTTTAGTAAATAATCGACATCACATTTTAGTGCACATGTAAACATTTTAGTGTTAAATTGTGAGATTCGTACCTAAAAACACGCACACAATAACTTCATGCACACATACACAAATGAACCAGCAAATACCAGCCAACAAAGCACGACAGCAAAAGCTTTTTTCCAGTCTGATTCATTCATAATATTTTTTAACAAAATAAATAAAAGAAGCTTATGTGGCCAAATAATAAATCTGAATGTATTTAAATGTTTGATTGTATAGTAATGCACAGTGGGTTAATAATTAAAAACCATATTTTAAATCTTTTATAAATTATACAGAGTTTCTAATTAGTTGCTTAGTTAATAGCAAGAAATTTTAACTAAGGATTGTGCAGACAGGAACGGGAAAATTTTAAACTTTTTCTAACTTTCTTTTAAAGCTACATTCAGGACATTATGGTTAAACCGAATATTAATTTATTGTCTCAGCTTTAATGAAATTTTTTTAAGTGGTTGACCAAGGTTTGATGACTCGATCCAATATGAGCGAACTTATTCCTGCACTAGCATGTCTAGTGTCGGCCTCGAGCTAATCCAACATGTTAAACTTTTTAACGTAAACTAAGGAAATCCCGTGATGTCAGGTTATGTGATCGTGCCTTCTTCACAATTTCAAACGTTGCAATGCTTATGTAGCATGTTTTCTCGATTTGTTGGAACCACAGTTTAGATTAATCGATGCTCTCAAATACAGAAAATATTTAAAATGATATTGGCTTGTCGGTATGGAATCAAAATTTCTGAGTCTTCTCTGATACCAACCACTAAAGTTGTTACGTTTTCAAAAAATTGCTCTCAAGCCGAAACCTATCCAATGTGCGATGAATAACTTACGATCTGAAGCCATGATAACAACTAGCCTTGAAATTTAAAAATTTGCTGACATTTTCAAAGATTTTCGACAAATGAATATTTTGATAATTTGATGTTATTGGTCACCCTATATAAAATTTAAGTGAGCTTCTGCTGTATAAATACCGAAAATTTTAAAAAAGGGAGGCAGTTTCTCAACGATTTTAATGAGATTGGTTCGTTTTGTCTGGAGCATATTGAGTAACATGCTCGCAGTAATGGAACGGGATAATTTTTTTTTTAATTAATAATAATAATTATGAAGGCTCTTTCTTAAACTGGAATATAATTTTATATCTCGAAAACTAGAACCAACTTAAACAATTTGATTGCAAATAAAAAATAAGATTCACAAATACCATAAGAAAGAAGTTTCAATTGCTTCATCCTTCAATTTGTAAAGTTTGGAATCGTAACAAAATGAAAAAAAAAAATTTTACATTAAACAACCCCATAGTGCAGCGATGATGACAATGCCAGCTCTATAAAATTTATGCAAATTTACTTATGACAAAATAATTTCAAAGTGTTCTTTTATATTTAAGTCAAGCACTCTTTTAATCTTCGCTGCTCTCAGTAATTTTTTATTTTCTAAATTTTTGTTAACATTAAGTGGTTATTAAATTAAAAAAAAAAATACATTACATATTTTGGCATTTATGTTTATCTTATTTTTGCACTTATGTTAGAGTGTAAAATCAGTGAGTGCAATTTTTTCCATTTCAGAATTTGGATCAAAAATAAAAAACACGCACACACTTGCTCATTTTTAGGTTTTTTGGTTCCCCCAAGTTGTAAATATTAATATTAAAGCAAAGCGAGTGTTTAAACATCCGACATATTTTTCAAACATTTACAGAATTTTAATGCAATTTTTAAAAATGTTCTACAATCACTAGCTTGACACATTTCTAAAATAAAAAAACTTTTTTACCCAAAATTCTCATAAGATATTTAAAATGGTAGATGGGCAAAATTATCGTACAAAATAATTAATTTTATAGAATCAGAACTTTAACAACAATAAAATATTTTTGTTTTTTCTTTCGCAAGGATCCGTGGAAACAAATCAATTTCTATAAACGGACCCTCTGGTAGCTGGTAATACTGCAGTACTCGAAAAAATTAATTTGACTCGGTCTCACCATCGAGAAAAAATCAGACTGCTTAAGTTCTCACTACATTTAGTAAAATTATTCACAAATAAAAAATCCATTTAAGAAAACTTTTATCAATTATATATTAAAGGGGTGGTCTTGGACAATATATATGGGATGTTTGAATTATGACGTTATGGCTAAAAACTGTGTCCGCTACTGTGTCATAAACCAAAATGTATTGTTATTTATAAAAAGAAAAACGGAGTTTAACAAAGTTTTTCATCGACACATAACAATGCATTATATGCAAAAAGTCGATACATTTTAAAAAGATCACTTTTTTATAT
The DNA here is from genome assembly GCA_916610165.2 of Gymnosoma rotundatum. Lineage (NCBI taxonomy): Eukaryota > Metazoa > Arthropoda > Insecta > Diptera > Tachinidae > Gymnosoma > Gymnosoma rotundatum. The sequence goes on along the minus strand of OU744340.1, from coordinate 126,291,033 downwards.
ATACAGTCACAAAACGAAATGTGACGATGTTTTAGAAAGCGATATAAACTTCACGAAAAATATGTCGTTCCTATTGACAAAGTTTCCCAACATGAAACGAAATAACGACTTATTCTCTTAAAACGTAGATAGTACAAGAGATATAAGGATGAAACGTAAGCACAATATAAAGCATGAAATGGCGAACAATTCAGTATGACAAACTTTAAAATTTTAAAGTTTGAGTTATGACGTTCTACAAGTAAATGAGCGATATGCTATTCCCCCAACAGGTAGATCTTTTCTATCTTGCCGAAAATATGACGTGAGGGCAATCAGTTTTTAATTTATACGTTGTATTGATGAGCCCACGAATCTGACTCGTGAAGACCATCTTTGCCTATGTCAAGTTGACATCATATTTATGTACGAGGGCTGATCTATATATTTCTGGCCTAATAGTGAAAATGCGAATATTTATAATCAAAAATGATTTTATTGTTTTTCAAAGTATTCTCCAGCATGAAGCACTTTTTCCGGAACAGTCGCCACATGACCAGTTTTGCCGAAGAAACAGGCGACCATTTGCTTCGAAGTGCTTCTTCCACGAACAACTTTCGTTGGATTTTGCTCGTCTTTGAAGACCCACACGGTCGATTGTTGTTTCGTTTCGGGCTTATACGCATAGATCCATGATTCGTCACCTGTGGCGATCTTATAAACGTCTTTTGAAGCACCGAATTCGTATTTTTGCAACATTTCTTTGCACCAATCGACACGAGCCTTTTTTTGAGCGACTTTCAAATTGTGCGGGATCCAACGAGAACAAACATTTTTTACGGCCAGGTGTTCATGCAGTATCGAATGTATGCTGATCGAAGAAATGTCGAAGGATGTCTCACGCACGGCATCAATGTTCTCTGGCACAACAGCCGTTTTTGGACGACCTTCACGAAATTCGTCTTTGAGGGAGCTTCGGCCACGATTAAATTCATTATACCAATTTTTCAGAGTGCTATAGGATGGTGCTTCATCGCCATACAAAGATTTAAGTTCATCAATGCACTCTTGTCGTGATAATCCACGTCGAAAATTGTGAAAAATGATGGCACGAAAATGTTCATGAGTTAGTTCCATTTTTTTTCTATATTAATTTTTTCAAGTCACTGTAAACAACACAAATAATGGTCGTACGTCAAAACGTTTTGAGTACGATTATGCTTAAAAATGACAAACTTTCCAATGGAAATGTCAGATTGCACTTGGCAGCACTCAGTGTTGCCAGGCCAGAAATATATATAGCAGCCCTCGTATAGATCCACTAATAGGGCTATACGAACCAGCAACTGACCTCTAGACCTTTTTCGGCTTTTGGAACGAATAAAACATAAACATCCTTTCATATTGGAAAAATTTGTACCATAAGAAAATCAGGTTTCGCTACTTAATCTTGTCAGACTCAAAAATATACCGCTTCTGCGGTTGATGCTGCAATTTATTTATACCCAAAGCCACTACTCACTCTCTCATGATCCATAATGTGTTAGAAAAGTGCAACTTTAGCATTTTGGTTCTATAAAAGGGATTTTTGTAAGTGGCTTCAATTCACTTTAGGAGACCAATAACAATTCAGAAACCTTCTTGGATTTCTTAATCTCTCCTCTTATAAATGTCAAAATTATCATCAGTACATTTCGCCTTTCTTACACATCTAATCTAGCTGTCAGTTAGATCAGCGGCTCATTTCTGTTACTTAAGTGAGAAATTTCTCAATTTTCATGTGAGAGATTAAGCGAGAAATTTCTCAATTTTCATGTGAGAAATTTCTCACATAAGTTACAAAACCGAGGTTAAGGGCAACTTACTTTTAACTCTCCTGTACTTTCACAAAACAAAAGAAATCATTTTCCTATTGAGCTGATCATAAAGATTTAATATTTTAAACATTAATGTGTAAATATATATTTTCTTTCTTCTTGTTTTTAAAGAAGAAACTTATTTGTCTTTTTCTGTTTTTATTCTCCTCCAAAATTTAACCAAAATTTTTAGTCATAATGAAAACAAAAATAACAATTTTTTTAAATTAAGATGTTGGTCATAATGTTAGAGAATGCAACTGCGATTAGTCAGAAACCTGTTGGGTTTTTATTTATTTTATTTTTTTTTTGCGGTTACAAATGCAAAGAAAAACAAACGAAAGATACTATAATTTCAAATATACCACCAGTAAATACAAATTAACGTAGACCACGGATATTTATGTATTTTCAATTGTACGTTTTTGAGTAGATGAACGAACACATGAACGCCTTAAATAAATTTGTTTGAAGTAAAATCCAAGTTTAGATGGTTGGTTGGTTCGTTAACTGCATTTTCCGTTTTTATTTTCGTATGTTTCTTTTCTCTCTATTTTACTTGATGTCAGGGTTTTGTGGTTTAAAGAAATTTCCAAGTCTCTTGTAAAAAAAAAACATTACAAAAATAACTAGAAACTCATAAATCACATAAATATCGTATAACGAATACATGGAGCATTTGAGGTATTCAAAAATAAAACCAGTACAATCAATAAGAAAAGAGTATTAATAATAGATATTGTTACGATTTATTAACTCCTCAGGTAACTGTGCGAGACTCGAACTTATTTAGTAAAAACTCGCTTTCAACGAGCACAGCGATTCAGACCTCAGCTTCAGCTAAATTGGAGGAGTTCACGATTTCCTCACTTTTCCAAGGAGGACGTTCAACCAATTTAGTAACAACTGCCATACTCTGTTAGTTTTCTTCTTTCTAATGAAGGCTTCGTAGGGTTTAGACAACTATACAGGCACCTACACTCCATCTCCTTTGCTGTTCTAAGACACAAGTGCCTTCACGAACTGGCAAAATAATTATTTTTCCTTTTGCTAACTCAAACTCCTGTATGTTTGAACAGCTGTTTTCCATTAATTTGCGGTTTAAACAACTCATCCAGCATGACTATTTAATAATATTTACTTTTCTTCCTAACAATGGCGCTGTTGGGATTTGAACTCATGAAAATAAAAACTTATTCAGCTCTGTTTATCAAAGAAACAATTAAATATTTTTAAAAGATGACTTCTAAAATAACTCGTTCACGGCGGCTTGCTTCTCAACAAAAATTTGTTTTTCTTATATTCAAGGCCCTGTTGGGATTTGAACTCATGACTCATGAACTTCTGTTTACCCAACAAGCGAGCACCTATTCCAACACAGCCGTCCAAATGGCTTAACGTGTTTTAGCCAGATTTTTTTTTTCTGTCTTACCATACACACACCACACTTGTTAGTGGTGAAAAGTAACAGCTTATTTAGCTCTGTTTATCAAAAACATAAATTATCATTTTTAACTCTGTTAATATATTTTTAATAGGACTTCTAAAACTGCTTAACCTGTGGAAGCCAACTTTCCTTTTTTCTGTCTTTCCACACACACGCACCACACTTGTTAGTGGTGGTAAGTTGTTACCTATTCAATTCGGTTTATTGAAAGAATAAATTAAGATTTTTTACTCTGTTAATATATTTTTAATGGGACTTCTAAACCAACTTATTCACCGCGTCTGGCTACTCAACAAAAATTCTTTTTCCTTGTTTTTGTTGGGATTTGAACTCATGACCAACACGGCCACTGGGTCTGCTTAACGTGTGTGAGCGAGCTTTTTTTTTTCTGCCCCACCACACACCAGCTTGTTTATCAAAGACATAATACAATATTTTATAAATTTTCTAAAATTGCTAAAAAAAAAAGCTCATTTAAAAAATATTAAAATAAAGTGACATTTCATGAACAAAATAGATAAAACCCATATGATATAAATGAAAATAAATACAAAACAAATATGTAGCACAACTTGTCCCATAATAAACAAAGAAAAAAACTTGGCCATTAAATTTAAATTGTTTGTTTGTAGTACGGTATCATGTTTCTTGTTTTTGTTATTTTGGTTTTGTTTCTCTATTTGTTGGTTTTTATTCTATATCTTCGTTACATTCATTTTCTTTGTAAAGATTTCATTATTTTTGTATTTTTCATAAGAGGGAGCTGAAATTGGGAGTTTTTAAAATTTGCTTTTGGGCCATTAGAATTATTACCTGTTCATTTCTGAATGGGGTTGTGGTGGATTACACCATGTTAAGGGTATTCAGTTACAAAAAAAAAAAAAACAAAAACTACAGCAACATTAACTTGACAACTTAATATTGTTGTAGCAGTTATGTGTGTGTGCGTGCGTGTGTGTGAGTAGATGATGATGTACAAGTTTCTGTCTGTTCTGTAAGTTTGTAATCTCTAGAGTTTCATTTAATTTTTTTTTGTTGTACTAAAGTCAATTCATGGTGTTTCCTTGGAAAGGTAAGGGCAATGGATAGTTGACGCAACCATAATCATTCATTCAAATTGTATTATGATGTCAGTGGCCGTGGAGATGACAAAGTCTGATTAACAGACAGCATCTGTCATTTTAAAATTTAAATAGAAAAAGAAAAAATAAAATAATTTTAATCTTACGGAGTGAGTAAAAAGTGAGAAGAGAGGAGAACTTTTTCAATGAGATTAAAAATAAAACTATAACCACAATCGACATAGAGTTAATAACTAGTTTTTTTGCAGTGCAAAATACCATCATATCGCTAATGCCTGGGTCACACAAGTTTCCTTTCAAAAAGTCTGATTTTTGTGGGAGTAAACAAAAATTCAAAAAATGAGTCTGCACCAAAATCAGAGATGCTACAAGAAAACTTGCCCTTTGTTAAGCAGGTATAACTGCAATGCCCCAAAGATAGATATTATTTTAATTTTCTCAAGCTTTCTGGGAATTCTGTCATTTTGTAGATATTTTTATTAAGAAGCGTTGCCATATGTTTAAAGTAAAATTGTTTAATGTTTATAAAAATAAGTTTTGTTTAGGGAGCTATAATAATGTTTACTTATGTTATTAATTCGCAGTGAATGAAATGGGAAATTGTGTCACCTGCTTGAGACGAGTGGGGCACAGTCGATGCTACATTTTTGAAGCTTTAAAGGCCAAACGATATCCTCTAGCACGTTTAAGTGAAATATTCGTAATTATTCTTTAAGTTTTTAAGTGTAATTTACTAAGTTTTCTAATTGACTTTAGAGCAATACGTTTACATTTTATTTTAAATGAGCATTTTTATTTTAGTTTTATTATTTTTTTTTTTCATTTTATTTGCTTTTTTAAGTTTTTGTACTTTTCATTGGCGTAAAACTTGTTTTTATATTGTAATTCCGCGTCACCCATTTTTAATGTGGTTTGTCGACTGCGGCTCTTATTGGAGACGTTAAGTGACCGAAATTTAAAGATTAAAAAACTCCCTTCATATAAACAAAGTAGATATGTATTTTTTCATTTATAATAAATTGATTTGATTAATGTTCTTAATAAATCAAAACAAAGTTGATATTGTAAAAACCGGTTTTTTATTTTCAAAACATTCTTTATATTTTTAAGAAGAGGTGTATTTTACTAAAAGCAATATAATTTATGCAAATAAGTAAATTTGAAATGCTACTTTTGTATTTTGATACTTTTGTGAATAGTACTTTTTAAAATGATACTTTTTAAAATGCTACTTTCTAAATAAGTACTAAAGTAAAAAAACAACTTTTAAATTAGTTAGCCTAAAAAAATTCATTTGAAGATGTTACCTTTTAGTGAGAGAAATTAAAAAAAAGCACTCTTAACAAAATAACTGTTCGAGCCTGTTTATTTCCTGGACCACAGAAAGTGGAAAAAGGGTATAACTAAGTTCGTCATTCCGTTTGCAATTTCTACAATGTCCATCTCCGACAATTTCCATTTCGCATAGCGAAGTCGATTGAGCAATGTCCCTATGTCTGTCGGTGTTAGTGCTGAAATGAAGTTTGCCTTTGCAAACAAATTTAAATACGCCAATCGATCAGACATAGTGTCGAAACAGGTGCTATTGGAAATCAGCAAGATTGATCCATTTCCTTAGACGCAGAGGGCGAAACACCACGCCTACCTCTAATTTTTCAATATTATTTGGAACAATGAATTAACTCCAATCAAAAAAACAAATGTATGGGGCGATAGAGATTTAAAAAATAAAAAAAAAAACATCAAGAGAAACAAGAGTTACGAGACTGTGTAATTTTAAATTTTTAATAATATCAATATGGGTATCATTTTAAAACTTTTGAAGAGATCTTTCAGGAAATACTAAAATTTTTGGAAAATGCTTAACCCATTAAGAGCCGACTTCATTTTTATGAAAAATTATATATATGCAGTAGCAAATTTTTTTTTATTTTTTAACTCTCTGTCAGCCCTATATTTGCTTTTTTTTGATTGGAATTACTTCATTAAGCTAGATTTACATAGATAGTGAAGAGTATATAAGAATCGGCATAGCCGAATATAGCCCTCTTATTTGTTTTAACTTTCGTTTGTATTCAGAAAGGTGGTTATGGGTTATTCCAAAATGTTAGAAAACTACAATTTTCGAAAAAGAAAAACTTTTTTAACAGAAAAACGTTGAAAAGAATTTGTTATGCCGTTTTATTTTAACTATTCAATGGGAATTTGCAGAATGGTACATGTGGTTTTACATATACAGAGTGAAGGGTATAAAAGATTCTGCATAGCCGTATATAACACTCTTGTTATATTTAATTTTTAATGGCCACCTTTCATGCGATTGTTTTATTTTTACTTAAAAAAAAAATTCTTGTTTTACGAGATTTGTAGAGGTGTTTTAATGTATAAAGGAAGTCTTATGCAAACTTTAAGCTCAAATATTAAGCTCAAACATGAGGCCACCCAATTTTTAATTGATAAAAGTAAAGCAGAGAATTAAAGAAATTTTTTTAGGGAATAATATTTCGTTTGTTGTCTATTCGGTTGCTTTTTGCTATGCAAAATTTAGCTAAAAAGCTGCTGGGTAGCAAAAAAAAACTTATATGTATAATTTTATCTGCATCAAGCAATCACATTAGAAAAGAATAACTTGAAGTTCTTTTCATTACACACAAAACAGAAATAAAGAATTTTTCATTTAATTGCGGTTAATTGCTTTAATTGTACTTATTTAGTTCGAAAATTATGTATATTAAGATGGTGACTAAACATTATGATGATGGAAGGAATAATATTTTAAAATGCAGCAATAAACTCATACAACACAACACAACACAACACAAAACAAAATTTTAATATACGACTAAACAGAAAAAAAATAATTTTCATAAATAAAAAAGGAATATCTATCAATTCTGCTGAAAATTGTTAAGTAACTTTAATTTTAAGCACCTTTTTAATAGAAATTATGAGTAGATTTAAATTAAAACTTTACAAAAATTTTTCAATTAGTATAAACGTAACAAATAGCACTAGCACACGCACACCCACACATAACATACATATTTATCAAAAAACACATTATAGATTCCAAAACACAAACCCTAAAATAGTGACTCAGTCAGAAATTCTGACTTCTTCCCATCCATCCATCAATTTTTTTTTTTTTTTTTTTTTTGAGCTATAAAAGATAGTATTTTCTGCTAATGGCATTTCACTAAAAATGACAAGTTCTAACTCAGTTGCTTAGTGGCTGTTTAATAAATTTAAGTTTACAAAGAAAACGTCCCTGAAATACACAAAAGGGGCACCTTAACAACAACACAGAGATAAAGAGTGACATTAAAAAAATATTACATTGCAACGTATTCGTTTCACAGCTATTAAATATTAAACTTAATCATTATAAAAATATTTTTATAAAAACCATTTAAAAGAAAGTGTTCCCTAACTCACGACGGAATCTGGCAACGCTGAAAACTAATTTGACAAAGTTAATGAAAATGTATAGTTTCACAAAAAGAACACACTTAAAACTTTGCACAATATTTCAAAGCTAATGAAAGTTTCAGTGCTTTTTTATACCCTTCACCACAAAAAATGGAAAAAGGGTATAATTAAGTTTGTCATTCCGTGTGTTATTTCTACAATATCCATTTCCGACCCCATAAACTATATATATATATATATATATATATATATTTATGCATAGCAAAGTCGATTGAGCGATGTCCGTCTGTCAGTCGATCATATATAGTGTCGAAAGAGGCGCTATTGGAAATCAGCACGATCGGTCCATGTCTTTCGAGGCAGCAGGCAAAACACAACGATACTTCTATTTTTTTTAATGCCACTTGGAACAATAAAGAAAGAATTATCTTCGTAAGCATCATTAATTTTGCACAATACTCTGTCCCATCCCTTTAAAAAGGTTGAAATGGGGAAATCTGTGCCCAAACTTTCTGTATCAAACAGCAAATGATTAACATTTTTAAATTGAGAATAAAATGTATTCGATTAATTAACCGAATAATTGACCACTCAAATATATACTACAGGCACTAGAAGCTCTAAATTAAAAATAAAATTGTTTCCATTAAATTAACCAATCATCAGAACTCGAACGTGACTAAACTAAATCCACGGACCCGACAAGTCTCTTCCCAATTTTTTTCTAAGTATATATCAAACAACTCTGTACTCGAATGATTAATAGTTTTCAATTAAGAATAAAATTTAATTAGATTAATTTAATAAATAATGTAGCACTCATATGTAAACCACGAGACCTAATAGCCTCAGATATAATAAGTCCTAGCCCGAAACCTGTTAAAGTTTATGTATATCAAATGAAAAATGTTTGTAATTTTTGGATTCAGGTTAAAAATTATTCGAATAATTTATCGAATCGTTGAGTATTCGAATGTGTACCGAGGACATTAAAATCAACAGAAGTGACGAAAATTACCTTCCCAGTTCTTGTTAAATTATATATGAAAAAACAACTTTATTTTTGAATAGAAATAATAAAAAGGTATTCGATTAATTTAATGAATAATCGAGTACTCATATGTAAACCACGAGAACTTATAACCTCAGATACAACAAGTCCTAACCCGATTCTCGTTAAACTTTATATTAAACAACAAATAATTAATATAGTAAAAATTTAAATTACGAGTAAAATAGTAATCGATTAATTTATTGAATCGTCGAGTATTCTTATATGTACGGGAATTAATAGCTCTACAGCTAGGTTTTATTAAAGTATACATATACTGGGTTTTTCGATTAATTTAAATAATAATCGAGCAATCTAATGTTTTTTAATTAACTTCTTTTTGATTAATCGATTAAATGAAATATATAAGAGAAATGATCTTGAGAGAAAGAAAACGTTCGCGGTAGTCGCTTAAAGATTAAGAAAAAATATTAAGAAAAAAATTTCCTAAAAACTAATTGCGCTTCCTTTCTTCATCGGGCGAAGAAATACTTGTAATTTAAGACTTTCTGACTTCATGTTGAAGCTAATAATGAAAAAGTATATATTTTTGCTGTCTTTTTTGTTGCTATTATACGTAATTACTTTTCCACACCAGTAACAGACATCAGTTGATAAGCGAAAGTTAAGAAGCAAAATCAGCAACTGTCTTCATGATTGCAGATGTATTTTCTAAGCAAAAACACACCCTAAAGGACATTTTACACATGAACACTATGATAAATTTTCTTTATTATTCGTTTCTTTTTGCCATTATAAAATAAGTATTTTAATTTCTTACCTGCCTTAATATTTAATAATAAAAACTAATTTAAAGCAAATTGCTTCAAAATAAAAAAGATTTCAAAATATGGAAATTCAAACAATTTTAAATGATAAAATAATTTAAAAACATTTATCATTTAAAATTGTTTAAATTTCCTTATTAAAAAATAATTTAAAAACATTTTTTTTATTCTTAAACTTTTGTGTAGCAACTCTTTGATATCTACAAAACAAAAACATGAAAAAAATTCTGAAATCTCGATTTTTCAATTGGAATAAAATAACGATTATTTTACATACAATTATTTTACTTTTTGCTTCAAAGACAATTTTAGAGTTACTCGACCGCCTGCAGGAGAGAGCGAAAAAGCTAATCAGTGACAGTAGGATATCTAGCTCTATTGATTCACTGGAACATCGACGCAATGTGGTAATGTGCTCTTATGAAATCAGAGAGCTTGTTCCTGAGAATCGTGATTTTGTACGCGCAACGCGCTCTGCATCAATAACACATCGCTTTGTGGTCGATTGTACAGTGAATCGCACTACGCATTACAGGAAAAGTTCGTTTTTTAGCCGAACAGTTCGTTTGTGGAATAAACTCCCTGCGGAGGTCTTTCCTGTCACTTTCAGTGTGCAAAGATTCAAATCAAACGTCCAGGAGCACTGCTCCCTATGTCCTCCATCCCCCTTCCCATAACTTAATTTCCTAGTTCTGACACACTGCGTTGCATAAGTAGGGGTCATCTTCAGAGTGCTGGTCGTAATAAAAAAATTTTTTTTTTAATTAATTTAATTAAAGGAGCTACACAGAAAAAAAAGTTCATTCTAAGTTTGTGCTTATTTGTTTTTTTTACCGAAATCATTTTTAAAAACGTAAGTAAGATATACACTGGCAAGCGAAAGCGGAATTAAGTAACCAGTGCCTCGTTGCTGTAATTTAAGTGACAGAATTTTTCACATAAAAATATTATAGTCAACTTGTCCTACACAGGATGAACTATAGTTTATCCCGAAGAATTTAATTATTATGTATATACTAAAAAATTCATGATTAGTTAAAGCTAAACCTCTATAAGCCCAGAAAGAAACGAGGCACAGGCTTAATAAAAAATAAAATTCAAAGTTATGCTCATGATGATTTAATTCTTGAATTAAGTGCTTGAACTTATTTAATTTTAAGATCTGTGCTTTTGACGCCGCGCAACTTAAACTTAAGTGCGGTTTACGGTTACCTTTTTTCGAATAAAAATTATAGCGCACACGAATTTTATCTTAAATATAATTATTCAGCGTATTTTTTTTTTTTTTTTTTTTGATTTTATAAAAAAGAAAACATTGAAGTAATAGTTAGTTATTTCGCCCCATGAAAAGAACCCTTGAAATAATGTGTGTGAAAATAAAAATATATGCGTTTTTGGAAGAACAAAAATATAGCATGAGATAAAAAAGGGTTTCCTTGCATTCTGCAGTGAATCTTAGACTTTTTAACAACCACGATAATTGTGGTCAAACTTTTCAATGTTAGGGTATAGAACCGAGCGGAAAATGAATATTCAAATAAGATTTCAGACAAATTTTGAAAATAACTGAAAATGTTCAGTATCATTTCAATGAACTGCATCTGCATGAGATGTATTGTATTTATTTTCCAAAACGTAGAATCCTGAGATGACAGTTTTAGTTTAAAAAAATCCTAGATTAAAAGTAAACGTAATGTATGGGTAAAATTTTATCGCATGCTTTATAATTTTCAAAAACCTAATTTAACTCGATGAAAAAAATTTCTACATAAATTGTTATTAAAAATATATTGAAAATTGTTTCGGAAGACGCGAAAATTAATTTTAAGCCAACTAAAAAACCTCCAAGACTAAGTAAGACGCTGGTCGTGGCACACTGCAGCACAATAATTTAAGACTCCAAATTTAAACGTGGCGGTATATTTCCAAATGACACACCAACTTTATGACACGATTTTTTTTTTTACAAAAGAACCCTTTTGCAAAACAATGTTTAAGCAAATTTTTCAAAAGATCTTTTAATAAAAGTACTTTGGAAAAAAAAGTACAGAGGATCTAAAAAATGTGTTTTTTTATTTACGATTTAAATGGTATTTTCTACGAGGAAACGTTTAAAAACGACACATTAATTACTGGACTAAGTGTTATTGTATTATTAATGATACTTCCTATAAAAAAGTACTTTTGAAAAAGTACTTCTTTAAGCTCTTTGATAACAGGTTTCATTCAATGGCACTCTTAGCATTGTGGGCAGAAATAATATTAAAACCAATGTTTTTTACTTGAAAATTAAAACTAATTTCCATTTAGGACAAGTTTTATCAACCTACAAAATATCTTGCAACATTTAAAAATATCTTGCAACATATTTTAATTGTTTAAAAAAAAAATTAAATGAAAACTACAAATAGAAATTAAACACTTGTAAAATCAAACATAAATTAAATTAACAGCCAAATATTAATGAATAGATTAGGTTTACAAAAACAATTTCTGTTAATTGTACTTGAGGATTTTGACGTATATGTTTGGAAATACAATTAAATTGGGGGCGTTTGCGATTAGAACCTGAACAATTAAAAAAAGTAGAAACAACAGTAAAATATAAAACAAACAAAATAACAAAACAACTTCAAAAGCAATCAAATGGAAAAACACACACAAGAGAAAATATACAATATTTTTACAAGTGTCAGACTTGGAAAACTAAAATTTTTAAATGGTACTTTTCGATAACAAAAGTACTTGCAAAAAATGCAAATACATTAGAGATAGAAGCGGCTTTAAATAGGGAACAGGAAGTGCTTGAAAATATTAAATTTTTCGCCATATGAAAAAAATTTTTTACCAGTGTAAATATTAAATATTTCTAAATATGTTCAAGCCCTCAACGCACAACAAATTAAATTTTTTTTTCAAATCACAAGTAAAAATATTTTCGCACAAAAGTATCAAACAAAAGAAGTCCGCTCACTTCCGCAAAATTGATAGATTACATCATTGAAGCAAAATGACGACAACAGTTATACTGGTTTTTTTTCTCTTAAAAAAAAAGTAACTGAAAAAAGGACGGTAGCGCTAAATTGTCCATCTCTGACATGAGTGCCGCATCAGAGAAAATTTTAATGTTTTCAATTCCTTTTAATTGCAAAACCTAATTAATGTAATTTAATACAAATGATAATGAATGAATTTTTTGGATATTTAAAATTTGTAAATTTATTAACAAGCAAAAAGTGTTTTTCATACCTGAACATAACACAATGGAGCAGATGAGGCAATTAATTGTAATTAATAAGAAAACATCAAAAAAGCCGCCCAGAATATTATAATACATTAAAAAGACATTTAATCAAAAAAGGATAAAAACAAAAGTGTGTGAAGATAGCTTTGTTTTAGACAACCCTGTTATAGTTTACATACATCTCACTCAAAAAATGTTAACTTAACAGAATTGAATTATTTTAACATTTGCGTTTGAAAAATAAAAATATTATATGCAAAAAAAGGATATATATGTATGTTAAAAAATTAAGTTTATTTATTTATAGCAAAATATACAAAGTCAAAATATAACAACTTCTAAAATGAGGTCGAAAAATTTATTTTCTTCTTTTTATACAGGCATTAACCAAATGCCAAAAAAATGGGTCAAAATTGAAAAGGTACGGCTTAGCAGACTACTGGGGGAGAAAGCCTCGACATTATAGATTTCAGAACTGTAAAGGTTATATTCAGAATTTGTATAGGTCCATATGGTCCATATGTACACCAATGTTCACGTGTTAAATAATAAAAATATTAAAAAACTGTTTACTCAAAATTATTATTCGATTAACCATGAAAATTGATTATTCGTGATGCTTCTGGTCTCGACCATTACGAATAATTGAGGCCCGACTGTAATATATTATGGTTATAAAAATCATATAATTTTGCGCTATTAAAATAAATTTGTGATTAAAGTTTAAGCAAAATATATTTAGTTCAAATAAATTTTGTAGAAAAGTAGCCAAAACTGTTATTTACGGCAATTAAAATTTGTTCACCACAACCATATATTATTACAGAGAACATAATTTGATTTTACTGACCTAACTACAACTATGCTTTTTATCTGCTTGCAGAAACGGTTACCAAAATTTCTTTGTAGTTCCATCCCTGACCCATTAGTTGACTAACAGTGACCATATACTGAATACAAATATAAATCTATACAAATAAAGAAACTGTAACGGGGTCATTTCTGTACATGAAATATTTTTGGAAAATTTTGATGTTGGTAAAAATAAAAATTGATATGAAATACAAAACACGTGTTTTAAGAATTTTTGTCTGCCTGTCTGTCCGTTACTCTGTGTTCGCGTCATGTAAAAACTGCTGTATTCATTTGAACAAAATTTTGTGAGAAGGTCCTTTAGAACCATGATTCCAATATAGAATATTTTTTTTAATAAGTCATTTCGTAAAGAAAATAGAGATACAAGTGTGAAAGCAACCAATTTAACCGGTATAGTGGTACTAAAACAGTTGTCTGCAAAATTCATTTTTTTAAATTAGATTTTTAAAACTGTCTTACTCTTGAATAAATATTTAAAAACACAATTTTTTAAATTTTAATTTTAATTAGAAATGCACGCAGACGAAGTGGTTGGCACTGATAGTAGTGAATACAAAAGTGGAAAAAGTATAACTTTTATTCAAATACAAAATAAATAAAAATTCTTAAAAAAAATAATAATAAAAAAAGACTCCTCATAATTTTACTGTTTAAAAAAAAGTTTCATATAACACAAACTTAAACTGTCATCAAATAATTAAAATATCACAAAATTTTTAACAATTTTCAAAATTTTTGATTTTTAAATAAAAGCCGGACCAACAATAAATTTAAGGACAGTGAAACTCTTTTTAAAACACCCGCGAGTGACTTACATTTGTTTGCTTTATTTTGTGTATTTAATTACATGGCACAGAATGTCAAAACTTTGGTAAGATACTTAAGATATAATTATATAATAGATAAATTAATTCAAAACTGTTTTAAAACTTAAAATAAAAAACTTTACAAAACCTGTAGTACTGAAAAGCAAATAGTCATGGTTAATTACACAACTAATGCAAAAGTATCCACATATTTTGCGAGCCATCGTTAGCTTAATGACGCTAGTTAAAAAACAAAACGATAGAAATTTGATTTTGGGTGTCTGAAGTCGGTCAGTGCAGACAAAAATTCTAAACGTGGTATACAACGTTCAGAAGAGTAGCATTAAAATAAATGTACACAAATATTGAAAAGGTATGGTTCGTGATTTTCATAATTAATAAATTATAAATCTATGCAGGCAGCAGCAAAAGCACACACTCACGCAATATTTCTTTCTTGTTTAAAATTGAATACAGTAGAAATTATAATTGCTGCTTAAGCCATTATCAATTGCTCATTAAATGATTAATAAAAATACAACAAAGTTAAGTATAACAAGGAAAAAAAACCGAATGATACTTTAAGTATAACCCAAAAATAAAACAACAACAGGAACACCCAAATTAAGTATTCGATACTAACACTACACTGCGTTGCACTATTTTAAATGCGAGTAATATTTTTCGAAAATTATTTATATTTTTTAAGCATTTCTATAACAACAAAGCTAAAAATATTATACATTTTAAAAATTGTTTCCCGTTAAAAATGTTTAAAGCAGTGCATGTGTTAAATATGAAATATGTTGACACATTACACCACTATCAAAGTGTGGTATGAATGTGTGGAAAAGCAAAATAAAAATAGAATAGTTAACACATGTTAAACTGCTCAGACGAGTTCATTGCTACAGGTGTCTGCTTGCTTAACTAACAGAGAATTAGGAGCCTTGAGTTCAAATCCCAACAAAGCCCTGAGTTTAAAGAAAAGTAATTGTTCTTAAGAAGACGTGCTTAATGAGTTATTCTAAAGCGAATAAATTAAATTAGCAGTTTACACTTAAAAGGAAAGGTTGGGCACCAGCGCACAGTGGGGAATTTTACAAAAAATTATATACATTTGTACTAATATAACATTTTATAGAAAATTTTGTATTCTTTCCAAAGTTTTTCAACACTTTTTAATAATTTTAAAATTTGCAGAAGATTTGGAAAAGCGGTAAGGAGATTGTTGTGGAAATTAAAATTTTTCTTTTAATATTTTCAATAAAATAAAAATTTTTATTATCAATCTTGTGTAATGAAATGTTGCAGTTTTATAGTAATATTTTTATTTGAAAAATCAAAACAAAATTATTAAGTTTATCTTGTGTAAATCATAGGATTCTAAGAAAAATTAAAAAAAAATTCCAAAAACTAGATTGTTGCTACTTCTTGATGTTGAGAGATTTCAATTGCATGGTAAGAAAGGACAGGCAATCAAATCGGGATTAAATCTTTTGATTCCATTTAATCCATTTGGAAATCAGATTTAACACTTGTTTTTCCTCCCAAAAAAACGGAATATTTCAGAAGCCTATTTAACTTTCGGATATACATTTTTTAATAACTAACAAATAACAAAGAAAAGTTTTTCGCCAAAAATAATCCAAAACATTGACTTTTTTCAAATTTTAAAATGAATAAAGTAAATTTTGAAAAGTTTTGTTTTTATAAAATTTTTTCAATACTAAAAAAGTAAAATGAAATAAAATTGCATACAATCGGAAGTGTCTTGGTTCCGCTAAAAGCAAAAACCTAGACGAATGCAGGTCAACAAGTTTTTAGTTTCAAAAGTCCTATAAAATATAATCCATATCTTTCGCAATTATTTTTAAGAGCTTGACTAGAGCTACCGCTACATACGTCAGAGCCAAAAACAAACTTTAGTAACGGTTTTAATTTTCATACACACCTCTACTATAGCACTGAAAGGTTTTAATACAATCGGTCTGGCCGTTTTAAAACTATGGATTTTCTTTTTTCACCAAAACCCCCACTGTGCGGCATATAAGGACTAAAAACACTTTGTTGTTATTCTTTTAAAATAAAAGTAAAAAAAACATATAAATTATGTTTTGTTAAATTAACTAACTTTGTGTATTTATAATTTATAATATAACAAATGGTCAATAAGTCTGGCAACTTTCTATTAAATGAAATACACATAAAAGAAGCTAACAAAAAAAAAGAGAGAAATATATTTACAGTTAAAATTAAAACAAATAGAGAAACAATTATTTGGTAACAAAATATAACAGGTTCTGAATCGTTTCTTTGTTAAACTTTCTTTAATACAAAAAATAAAAAAAACTGGATTATTTGCAACCACTAGCCATTGAACATGAGTAATCAATCCAAAGCAAATAAATACCTGAAGCTAAAAAAAACTGTAGTTGATTTTATTTAATTTATGATTGATATTTTTGGTATTTTTCTGTAGATTTCTTTTTTTTGATTAAACAATTAGAACAAGAAATTTCCAATGGCTAAATATATATGTGCATTCTTACATTTATAAAAATTGTTCTATGTCAAGAAAACTATTTTTAAATGAAGATTGATCATTAACTTATTTTTTAGATTATTTTTTATTGTATCTTAAAACAATTTTAAATTAAACAAGAGCGCTATATTCGGATATGCCGAATCTTAAAAATAAAAATGTCATCGTCTCTTAATTTTTAAAAAATCTTAAAATTTTCTTAAATATCTCTTTAAATGATACCCATATTGTGCCCAATCGTATTTTTCTATGAAAAGTTCAGAAGCCCATAACTCGGAAAATATGGGCGAGTGCCCATATATTTGTTTTTTTAGAGTTTCTCCATTGTTGGAAAAATTAGAGGCAGGCGTGGTGGTTTGCCCGCTGCCTCAAAGGACATGTACCGATCTTGCTGATTTTCAAGACCAACTATTTTAAACCCATGTCTGATCGATTGGCGTATTTAAATTTTCTCTAGCTGATCTGGTGCCTTAGCAAACTTGATTTCAAAACTAGCACGGAGGGACAGACGGACAGATGGACATCGTTTAATCGACTTCGCTATACATAAGAACACAGAATTTACATACTTAATGGCGTCGAAAATAGATATTCTAGAAATTACAAACGGAATGACAAATTTAGTTATACCTCTTTTCCACATTTTGTGCTGTAGGGTATTAAAAGTGTCTATGTGTTGTAATCTGTAAGTTAAATACGTTTTTTAAAAATATATAGCATGCGATAAAATTTTCCTCATACATTTAGTACAAATTGCAGTCTAACAGATACAATCTCCGATCTCCGCGACAAAGCTACTAAATCCTATTGGGGAACCGTGGTAACATATCGTGCAATTAAACTTTAAACAGATTTTATTCAAATTGAGATTTAGAAATTTCTTATAAGTCGCGGGAAAATTACATTTCGCATATATGATTAAAAATTTCAAAATAATCGTTAACCAACGGTTTGATTCTCGGAAATCGAAAAAAATGCATCGCATGATATAAATAGGTGGACGGAATTTACAAAATACCTGTAGAAAATAATTTTATTTAAATGATTTGTTATTTACTGAAACATTTAAATTTAAACAAAAATATTAATCACACGAATAATAAACAGTACCATCCCTTTTTTAAAATTTCACCTAAAACAGTTAAAAATTTAAAAATAATTTCAACAAGTTTAATTCAAACTTCAAAAAAAATTGTAAAAAGTAATTTAAATTCCACAAATAGCGCGTTTTGCTAAAGTAACACATCTAATGCAAAAAATATTTTAAAGCATAATTACAAATGAAGGGAAAGTTCAAGTAATAAAATAAAAAAAAAGACATCATAAGTGCTGAAGCTTTAAAGAGGGACCTTAATCTAGAATTACATTTAAATAACAACAAATCGATGTTGTTTTTTTTTAGTTATTTATTGCATGCATAATTTGTTTTTTTACAATTATTTTTTTACAATTTACATTAATAATGAACTGATACATTTTATAAATGAAAAAAATATATATTTATATTGTACTTTACGTTGTAAGATTTTTTTCCAAATATCAAAGTTAAGAGAAAAAAAGTACAAAAGAAACAAGATAAATGTGGTTTAAAGCCATAAATATTATGCAGAAATGTAAATGATGGAAAAAAATTAATGAAAATTATAGTGTTGAATTTCTTTCTATCGTTGATGTCTTCATACAGCATTCGTTACAAATAGAAAATTATGTTGTAACGGTTGTAGTATTTTTATTTCATTTTTTTTATTGAAATTGAGAAAACAGTTATCACACGATTGCGACAGTAGGTTACGAATCAAATGATTACTTTATTTAATACTGGCCACATCGGCTGTGCTTTGCAATCTCCGGTGCCATAAAATAAATTATAACAATTTCATATTTACATAAGTCCCGTATCGTACGTTCTTAATAGTTCTCTACTATCCCCGATTCCACCAGTTTTTTTTTTTTTTTTTTTTTTTTTTTTTGTTTTACCCAGTAGTAAACTCATTTTTAAAATAACCCACATCAAATTTGAAGTTATTTCATACTACAAATTTTAATTAATAATTTTCTTATAATGCGGTACACTTCTGCAGTCTCCTCCAGTCAGTTTGTTTAAGTAAACCTCAAAGAAACTAATGACTCAGTATGGATATACCACATAAGCACTTTATTCTCAGAGTAACTATATCGGTATTGTAATTCTCCCGGGTTATAATAATTATTGATTACAGTAAAACCTAATGGTGGCAACGTAATGGTTTGGGGTGCCATTGCTGCATCTGGAGTTGGTCGGTTCGTGTTTACTGATGGTATTATGGACCGATACTATTATAAACAGCTTTTAGAATGCAATTTGCAGCCACCAGTTGATATGTTGGGTCTTGGCCAGGGTTGGATCTTCCAACAAGACAATGATCCCAAACATACAGTGAACGTTGTGAGAGATTGGCTGATTTATCATGCACCAAGGCAGTTGAAATCGCTTCCACAATTACCGGACCTAAACCGTTTGGTATATTTAAAGGGGGGTTCTTCCTTCTCAGAGTCATTGGGATACGAAAACATCCTAAATTTGATTTGGCATTCGTATCTTCGACAACCGGCACTACTGCAGTGCCCATTTTTTTAGGAGAACAGCTTCTAAAGCATTAATGGCGAAGATTTCCCCAAACAATAGAGACACAAAAAAAAGTTATCTTATTAAACAGTGTTCTTGCTGTGAATTATTTCACCTTTAGCTACTCTATCTAAGTTGACTTTATTGCGGACATAAAACGCTTTACAAAAATGAGAGAGTGAGTGACTTAACGACCTCCGAAAAATAATTCTTAGTTCATTGTCTTCCCTAAATTATTTAATTTTTTAAATTTTTTTATATAAGCAAAATGTCCAAAAACCATCTACAAACTTAAGAGCCACTTACAAGCTATTTCTAATAATCCCTGCATTAGTCTTAACGTTTGTGAAGAACGTTGGTAAAAAAAAACAAGCATAATTTTTGAGACATGCAAACATAAAATTTGTAACATTATTTTTAACGTTGTTTCACTGTATGTAAATTAAATAAAAAAAAATAAATGCTGTTGCCAAACAAACACAAGTGTTTTGAATATGAAATTTCATTAAAATAAATAAAAAGTTGTTATAACTAAAAAAAAAAAGAAACGTGTTTTTTGGGTTCTTTGAATAACAAATAAAATACGAGAAAAATTATTTGCCCTTATTTCACTTTATTTACTCAGCATCGAAAATTTTATTTAAAAAAAACAAAATACAATTTACTTTTACGCACAGGCAAACTTTCTGTCTGTCTCTGCTTAATACTGTCATACAGCATACAGCATGCAACTGCAATTTTTTTTTTTTTTGCGAGTAAAAACGTCTATAATCTTCTGACATGGAAATGTCTGGCAGCTTGTTATAGTTGTATAATTGTATTAATATACGTTTGGGTGTGAGCCAATCAAAAGAATGCTTCACCAATAACTAAAATAAAACTTTTGTGTTGTTTGCTAAATGTGTTTTTATGTATGTGTGTGAAAAGCATAGCATTTTTGTGCTATTGTAAAAAGTTAAAAAAGTATTTTTTTATAATTTGAGTAAAGATATTAATTAAAACTGCTTTCCTACCAGTATTTGAGTTTTCAAAGTTAAACTAACAACATAATCGTATAAATTTCTTGTTACTAGATGATTCAAAAAACCTGGTTTGTAAGTTATGACGTTGTTATAGCAAATGGTAGCGATATAAACTATTATTGAATTATTTATTTGTCCTACTAAAAATACAAATAAAAACAAGCAACAAAAAGAAATAAAAACAAATATTTATAATTCTCTTCAACTAGTCAACTTTACAGGTTAATTTTAGTTTTTAATTTTTTTATTTTTTTAATGCTGGAAAAGAAACATTGTTTATCATTTCTGTTCTCAGTTTGACTACTCATGTTTTGTTTTTTTTTTTAGTTTCAAATTAAATTTTCTCATTAGGGGTCTTCTGTAATTATGTTTGTGTGAGTGGATACATTTGCATTTGAATGAATGAATGAATAAATGGGATACTTATACATTTGCGGAGAGACGTATTACTACCGCTGCAGCGCGCTGTAATTTCTTCAATTTTTGTTTTGTTTTTTATTTCGCAAATTTGTTTTCGTTTCTTTTTTTTCAATTAATGGTCTATCATGTTAAGCAGGAAATACTGTTGCATATTATATTGCATTATTTATGTATTTATTGTTATAGTTATAGTTATCTAACTTCAGCAGTGATAAATAATATCATAAATTAAAAAAGGGAATAGGAGAAGAAAAACTAACTAAAGAAAATAAGAAAAATAAAGAAATATAATTGAAAAAAAATACCATGAATGTGTAACAAATTGCGATTACAAAACACAGTGTTGCCAGTGTTGTTTTTTTTTTTTATTTTTTTTTTTTATTAAAACTTAAGTTTTACAAATTTACTTTGTTAATAAAAATTTAAATGCACATTACCGTAAAAAGTTTGCAGGTCTATTCTCTATCTCAACTCAAGTCTCACGTTTGGCGAAGTTTTTTTTAATGCAATAGTTAAATTGGTCTGTACCTTGTGCCGCGTGGCCCCTGCGGTCTACCGGTTCCCGTGGTTCCACGGTTTGCCACTCACCCCACATCGAAAGTGATTAACTTCCAGTTTCAGCACCCTATAAAGCGAAGCAATAGGGGCTCAAAGACAAAGAATTCACCAAAGGGTTACCATTAATATTTTATAATGCAACGTGTTACCGTATTCCCTTGTAGATTTAAAAATATTAACAACTTTTTTTGTCTGCTTGCAACTAAAAATGCAACACTGGGTTTTATTACAATGTTCTATTGTGTCTTATTTATAAATCAACTTCCTTTTTTGGTTTTTTGTTTCCTACAATTGTAGAAAACATCATCGGTCTGTCATGTTTGTGGGATAAACTTGTTTATCCGGTCATGAGAGTCAGTTTTCTTATGCCAGCATCATAACCTAACCTATATCAAGGCATATTGATACAGTTGACTGCATTAGCTTTTGCGTGTATTTTGTTTTTGTAAAATCTTGTCGAGCTGTCAAAAACGTCTGGCAGTATGTGTGTATGCATGTGTGAAAAATAAGCAAGCAATTGAACACATACATACAATGCACATGCAAACACAATAAACAATATACACATACAATAAGAAAAAGAAAAATAATTTTGACAACTCGCAAAGGAAAACAGCAAACACATGTTGACTGCATCGAGCCTATGCAGTCACCTGTTCAATTTGCCTTGACCTATATCGATGTATTAAATACGTAACTGTTCGTAATTTAAAGTATGATTTCTTTAAATATAATATTTAAAGCAGCTATTTCATTACATTGCTCCCATTCGCTTATTATATAGAATGTATTGGAATCAAACCAAAAAGTGGTAGTGAAAAAGAAGAACCTAGACGTTTTAACTCGCCTATAAAAACAAATCGCAGTTATAGGTGGGAGTGCAGTGTTAAGCAAAACATAGAACAACAGAGCTGCGTATACATTGCCCAATAGTTGTTTAACAGTTCTGTCAATAAAATTATACAAAACTAACATCAAAGAATGTACTTGTAAGCATGTTTTATTTTGCAACTTAAAATAATTAATTTCAATTTAAGCATAACACTTTCTTCTACACATAATAATTGATTCTCCGTCATGTAATTTTTCTTAATTTTTAAATCACCGATATTAATAATTGAGTGTGAAAGCACGTCTCAATGACCATTGTGCTACCGCTTACTTACTGCCATCCCTAAATTAGCACGTAAAGCGGTAGCACGGCGTCAACGTTTAGCAATTGAAAAATTCAGTTTTGACAGTGCTTTAGGAAGTGAAGTTGGCTGCTTGTTGGTTTGTTTAGTTTTGTTCTGATTGAAAAGTAATGACAATTTAGTTATTTTCAAGGCAATCTAGCGGTTTAACATTACTGTTAAAGACACAAAGTTGACGCTCTTATTTAGGGATGACGTTCCAGCGCAATAGCTACGAATCACTTTGCTTTGCATCTTAAGGCCCAACTATAATGTGCATAAGCTAGCTTTAGCTTATGTCAAAAATTCAACGAAAAGCCTATCAAATGCTTAGGTAACTTATTTTCTGTTTTGTGTTTGTGGCCAACCGTACTAAAAAATGCAACGATGTTAATCGTTTATATGGTATACATATGTGTGTATAAATACAAATTTAATTAAAAATATATTATAATTGTAAAAAATTAGCCATAAAGAAAAATGTTATTTTTTCTAACATTTTTTATTAAATTAAAAACTAAAAAATTTAACAATTTAGGTCTTAATTAGAATATTTCTTTATTAATGTATAAACCAAAGCACAATCAGCTGTTTCCGTACGGAAAGTGCGATCAGTTTCGTACCTTGCATAAAGAAATGAAATTTAACGAAACTTGACGAAAAGTTATCTTATTCACATTATAGCTTACCACATATAATTTAATGTATTTGCACAGTTGTATAAGTTGGCATAAGCTAGTATATGCACATTATTGTTGGGCCTTTACGCACTTATCTAAGTTTAAGCAAAAAAAAAAAAAAAAGATTTTTGTCTTTATCCAAACAATATCGGTGTGATTAAATAATTTAATAGGGATAAAAAAAATAGCACGATATTTATTAAAAACTAATTACTTCTATTAACTATTTCCGTGGTTTAATTTTAATAAATGTAATTTTTGTTTTCGTCGCTCCATTAGTCCACACAATCTTAAGATCCATTCACAAGAAAATCTGACAAAAATTAAAAGACTTTTTTTTTGTATAATGAAAAACAATGTTTCTTTATAATGAGTCATAACGTCCAAGGATAATATAAGAATATTCAATGTATTGTAGAAATCTTGGCAAGTCTTTGCGAGTGGCCGAAGACCGACTATCCAGGAAATCTTTGGTAAGCGAAGCCGTTTTTGTTTGAAGTGTGGACATTTTGACATTTCCTAAGTGGCACTATAATCTTATTAAAAACGACACAATGTTAAAAAAACATCATAATGTCCATGGACATTATCTCACTTTTGATGCTGCTTTTTTAAGGGTGCTTCCTTTTATGTAAGTTCCTTAAGCAAAAAAAGGCGTGCAACGAAAATACAACTCTAGTCGTACAGAATTCATTATTTTTTAAAGAGATTAGCAAACCGACAAAATACGCACTATCCTACTTTTTGAAAACACATACCATTTTTAACAGATCTTTATTATTGTTTATCTCGAGATAAAGGATAAAAAATAATTGCTCTCTATAGGGAGTAGCTACCCGCCCCAGGTCTTTTAACACCAAACTACCACTTGAAAAATAACGCTGTTCTTAGAATTGCCTGCATTGTCACTATTTTAGTTCCATAAATATGACATTCTGTTGGGGTGAGAAAACACTAGAAAAAAACTGAAAATTCAAGCAACTTGAAGGCAATTTTATTCCGCATCTTCTATTGTTTTATTTCTCGGAGCTGGATAAAGCATTTTCGAACTATGGTGGAATATACTTATGTGATCGCTTACTTAAGAGCGTCATATTTTCTGCCCCCCTTAAAAAAATTTTACATAATAGAAAAAAAACAAAATATTTTTCAAACATAGAATTCCTGTCCACCAGCAACGTTTTTTTTTCAAAACTCCATTATTTTTTTTTAAATGACTAAAGGGAAACTAATTAAAAACTATATAAAATTATTATAACTCAAAAAACTGAGTGCTTTTCATACAAATTTTTTAGACGTGTTGATCGCCCGTAATATGGAAACAGCACATAAATTAACATTTCAAGTGAGGTATTTCACTTAAGAAAAATTATTTTAACTTAAATATATAGTGTGATGCAAAGTATTTAAATATTAAACTTTTAGTTAAATCAACTTACATATTTTCATTTGCAAGTCTTACAAAAATGTTTGTGTCATGTCAACTACTAACGCAAATTGGAGATAAATCTCATAAACTTTAATATGATTTCTTTTGATTTATCTCAGTCAAAATCATAATAACGCTACGTTTACATTAGACAATGCTATCATGACAATAAAATAATACACATTAGTTGTCAAAAATGCAGACAATTGCTTCTGTAGTATAGGCGTCCAGACAATAATTATGACAATTCATTATGAGCACGTTCTCGGAAAATTTAAAATAGCTTTAGAGTTTCTTCCTGCTATTTTTTCCATTTCTATTGTTATATGCAAAGAAAATTTTAGTAATTACAATAATAATTTAATTAAAATTTCATTTAGTTAAAGCAATTATAAAAAAATTTGTCGGCATACGTCAAATCACTGTCTTGTTTACTGTCTTCAAAATATTCAAGACAGTAATTCAGACAATTTAAATGTGTACATGTATTAGTGAAAAACTGTGCATGTATTGTTATTGTCATGACAGCATTGTCTAATGTAAACTGGGGGTAAAGGATGGCCAGATAGTAACAACCAGCTGTTAAAATTTTTTCCGCTTCATCATCAAAGTCCTGACACAGTTATAAATATGTTATGCTTATGTTTGTGTGAAGTCGTCAGCTAGTTAACCGACTTTCTGTGCCCAAAGCGGATTTATGCACGCTGCTTTGGGCCCATGAGCTGCTCAAATACAGCTCAGATATTCATTCAAGGGTTCCTCGCGACTGGACGCAGTTCCTTGCAAAAACAAAAAAAAACAGCAACGGCCATATACTCTAAAAATCAATCTGCACCAATTGGAAAACTCTCTACTACAATTTATTTACCCCTTAAAACGAACAAAATGATAACGTTTGCACACATTTGCATTTTCTGTTTTTTTTTTTTTTTTTATTTTAAACAAATGAAATTATATAAAATAAAAAAAACAAAAAATAATAAACACAACTCAAATCTAACGAAAAGGACAAGTGTTTCTATATTTGACAAGAATTTTTAATAAACAAAAAGCCACAACAATAGAAAGAAAACAAAACTAATAACAACATATTTGTTTAAGAGGGGAAAAAGAAAGTTATTTTTTTTTTTAATTTAAATAAAACAAATGGCTTGTCGTACATTAAAAAAGTTTTTTTTTGTTTTTGATTACCAAGAACGAAAAGCCTAAGAGATTTCAATAAAATTTATATGCATACAATATTAATCAAATTTTATAATTTAAATATCCAAATCATGCAAAACGAAGGTGTGTTAAGCAATTTGACAAATATTTATTAAGACACCTTGCGATATCTTATATATTTTTATTTTTATTTTAGCCCTTCATGTTAAAAGCTTGAAAATTCCGTTTGTTGTATTTGTAATAAATTTAAATGTTTGAGTTTAATAAAATTTAAAAATATTGGTTGATAAAATTGGTAACCCGCTTTGCATATCTGTAACAAGAAGAGCTAGGTATTCTTGTTGTCCACTAACAAAGTGTATTGCATTGTAGGATAAGCGCGTTAGTTACGTTGGTTGAGATGCCTACAATAGAAGATCATGAGTTCAACTCCCATCAATGACACGACAGTAGAAATTAGTTGCTTTTTAGTAGCCTCAATAAAAATTTGTTTAAAAAAACAAATCTTGAAAGGAGACAGATTCAGGAATCCCGAACAAGCTCAAGACTCCAAGAGTTTTCGGAATTGGGATTTTAAAATTTCCGATAGGAATCCTAATTACAAGAAAAGCTTCTGTTTATGTTTGTATTTAAATTATTACTTCACCGCTAAGTGTTTTCCTTTTCGTAAGAATAAAAAGAAAAATTAGCCAACACATGTTGTTCATACGCGGAGGTTGCGGCGTGTTGTTGTTCTAACAGCTCTGCTGCTTTCGTGAATTTTTCCCTGAAAGATATAAAAATTTAATCAAGTGTATCTGTGTCACCAGATGGTACTTGGAGCTGGAGAATTTATGCAACTGGTCGTGAGGACTTTGGAGGCAGGCTAGGCAATGGTTTAAAGTGCCAGGAACTATTTGTTCACGGTAGCAATTGAGTATACTGTACCAACCAGATGCTGAAACTGATCTCGTTTTCCTGTGTAAAAGCCTCTCATTTTATGAAATCGCGGGGGGATGTTCATTCAGGACTCTATTGCATCTATATACATTTATAGCTCCTAAGACCCCCTGCTGATTCAATAGTTTTTGGGTTTCCGCAATGGCTATCCGGTTTACCGTAGATGGAATGATATCCGTGATGTCATTGCGATAGCGCCTGAAGTCCTGACGAATATGTCGAGGAGGGGGATCCCAAGTTATCACCTCGTGGTTAGGGTGACTGGACCGGTGACAACCCACTAGAAATTGCTTAGTCAGTAATTCATTGTGGGGTCTGACCTGAAGCATCCTAGTCTTCTCATGGAGATGATCTATACGTGTAATTTTAACACGTTCGGCAGCAATTCTAAGTGTATTATTTTTTGCAGTTTGTTAAACTCGGCATTTAGTATAGGTAAGGAAGGAGGTCCATATAGGGGCAGAATAATTGAAGAGAGAGCGACCAATTGCTTTGTACGTTGTTACAATAGTCTCCTTAGTCATTCTCCAAGAGGTGCCAGCTTTTAGGATTTTGTTCCGAATTTTCACTTTGTGGTCGATATAGGTGGAGTGAGATGAGGTTTCTGTTCAATTTCAATCTTACTTTTTTAGTACTTGAAGTGAACCGATACCAAGGATTTTTAAAGTGATAGCTGAGGTCTACGTTCTTGCAAAAATTCTGAAATGGGAGCCAAGTATGGTGACATTCTGGCAATGTTAACACTATCATCTTTCCAATCATACTCATATTGTCCCATTCCGCCATCAACTACTCGGTATATGCCATATTATACATAAAAACTTTGGAGGGCCGTAACTCCGAAACTAAGGGTTGCCGCCAAATTTTTCACTTTACATTTTTTGTTTTCTAATTTATTAAGCACTAGGTCAGTTTTATAAATAATAAAATTTTTATTTATATTTTCAATATTTCGCCACACCTTTGGGTGGTATCATCAGGAAACAGGAAACAAAAAATTAATTTTTTTTTTGTATTTGTTATTTAAAAAAAAAGAAAATTTAATTTTTTGTTTCCTGTTTCCTGATGATGCCACCCAAAGGTGTGGCGAAATATTGAAAATATAAATAAAAATGTTTATTATTTATAAAACTGACCTAGTGCTTAATAAATTAGAAAAGAAAAACTATTTAAAAAGGCCAAAAAAACATTTATATATAATTTACATTTTTTGCTTAAAACTGCATTAGAAAGCTTTTTTTATTTTGGAGCGGTGCCCGTAAACTAGATTTAAGCCCACTGCAAAAGATGGAAACTGCTCTGGCGATAATTAGCCCCAAGCTGTTGCGCTAGTAGGGGTATGTGCTTGTTGAATGAAACTGGTATCACGGAAAAACAACCGTTCGCAACTATCAAAGTTTTAAGTAAGAAATTTAAAATAAATTTCAATAATATAAAAGCAGGATGACGATATCTGGTGAACACTGGTGAATTTCAACAAACAATTTATTAACTAAATACAGTAAATTTGTTAATGTGTGTTTGCATTTGCATTATTCTTATATCCATTAAAAATATGAAAACACATTTTTAAAAACAAATAAATCGCAGGGGAAAAAATCAGCTGTCTTCAACTATTTTACTAACCCTGCTTTAAATGCTGCACCTCTTTTCTCTTGTTTTCTCTCCAGCATATGAACTACAGCATCACAAAAAGGCAATGAGAAAAACACAACAAAACATAAACTAAGGATGATTAACCATCAATTGTTCGTTAGGTCAACAAAAGCTTAAATTATTACAGAAAATATATTTTAACTGTCGCTTTTTTATTTTTCGTCAAAAAACTGACAGTTTTTTTAAAACAATAAAAAGTTACAACTTACAATTTGCAATTAAAAGATTGTTACTGCCGAATTTTATTGTTGTTGTTGCTGCTTTTTTCCATTTATCATGTCTAAATAGAGATTTAAGTAAGCAGGGCTGTTAAGTAGCTTATATTTGTATGTTTGTTGATATTGCTAGTATAATGAGGTGTGTATGAGACGCAAGTAAAACCAAATTTTTTGAGCCTTATTTTTGTGTATTATTTGGTAATCATGTTCAAACAATTAAAACATTATTGTTTAATATTATATTACATTAGACACTTTAATTTTTTTAACTTCTTCACCAACTTGTCATATTTTAGCTAATGTAGACACAAACTACTTCTCTGGCTTTTTATTTTTTTGTATTCGTGTAAGCACTTTTTTAAATTTTAGTTCTTATGTTGTTTATTTAATTATTAGTAATGGGAAAAGTTATTCGCTATAAAATATTTTTTATCATTATTAACTTTTCCAATTGGCAAATTTTTCTGCTTTGATTTTTTCTTAATCCCTTATTCATTTGTTGTAATACACTCACGAAAACCATCAACTTCGTTTGACTTCTTTTTTCCAACTGATTTTGTGTACGTTGGTTTACTGTCAGTCAGTGTTGTCTACACCAATATTTCAAAAAGCACTTTTTACTAAAAAAAAATCAGCAAATTTTTTTTACCATAAATAAGAATATAGTGAAACGTTCTTCCTTTTTAAAAACAATTAATTGATTAAAAATTTAAAATGTTAAAACAATTTTATGATCAATGTTATAAAATTACTCATACAATACAAGTAAAAATTGTAAACTGAAATATAAAGAAAGACACCAGCAGAATAAATTGCAATTGCTGGACCACTATATTTAAAATTATGATCTCATATTTTATTTTTTAAACAATTATTTCTTTACAAAGTCATTATTTATTATGACAACTGGTTCACCTAATATATTTATACACAATATTAACAATCATACTACATTTTATACCATAACCGTTAACATTTTGTGTTATTGAGCGGCAATTACAGCAGTTTTTATTTATAAAATTTTATTGAGTTTATTACTTTATCTCGAAGGGGGAATATCTGTGTGCAAGCAGATTTTCCTTTTTCAAAAAAGTGAGGTTATAATTAAAGACCCAACGCGCACGTTTTTTTTTCTCAACTGGCTTTTATAAAATTGCCATTGTTTTGACGGATATTAAAAAAATATATATGTATATAATCATTAATATTTCAATATCATGTTCAGGATTTACTACTTCCTGTACGAAGATATAGGTCGAGAGACTTTTTTTATCTGAAGACTTGTGTTATTTCCTGGCGCTGTGCTTATGTACCCCTGCCATTATTAAATTAAGATTTAAAAAAAATGAAATTTTATTCAATATTTATATATTTACATACAAAAATCTGTTGAAGTTTGCTTGAATTTACTGAATCGTATTTATTAGAAGGATATATTATTTGTATATATTATTTGTAAAGAAAAATAATTTTGTTTGTCGAAGTAACCTAATCCTCGTACGTAACCATTTTTGGACTTAAATGTAAATATGCCAAGTTCATGAAAATTGTAAATAATACAAAGTTAAAATTATTTTTATAATAAGCCTCATATCGTATCGAACTTAAGCCTAACTGAAGAGTAATAGCTCATTACTCGAAATAAATCAAGCAGAAAAAATAGGTAAAAATATTAAAATACAACACCACATATTTTTGTTATAAATATTTAATAAGATTTTTTTTAAATTATAACTATGGTCAATAAATTTTACACAGAAGCATTTTTTAGCAATTATCTTCTTAAGTCGGCAGCACTGAATTCACGGTGATGAAAACTGCACTTATTTTTTAGTTATATTCACAACAAATTGTTAACACGTTAGGGTTATTGTGTATTCACAATAAATTATTCCCTAAATATTTCCCTATACACCGGTAATTTGTGCATGCGTGCGGTATATGTATCACAAGAAAATAAATTTTCTTGCAAATTTCCATTGTAAATATTAATAACAAATCATAAATATTCGATAAAAGCACAATGTCTGATAACGAAAAAAATATACCAGAAGGATGGGAAGTTCGCACAAGTCGCTCAACGGGTAAGTAGTTTAACCAACAAAAGGCTTTACAAAGAATAAATAGCCATCCCTATTGATGCTTTTAATATTAAACCATAATTTTATTGATTTTACGTGATATTTTATCAATTTCAGGTCTTACCTATTATTTAAACATATATACTAAGGAATCCCAATGGGATTTGCCTACAGAACCGGCAAAAAAAGAAATAACTTTTATAGGTCCAAGTGAGGTAAGAGCATCCCATTTGCTAGTTAAACACAAGGGAAGTCGACGACCATCTTCATGGCGTGAGGAGAATATAACACGTACCAAAGATGAAGCTCGACAAATATTGGAGGACTATCGAAAACAGATTGAGAGCGGCGACGCAACTCTCGAAGAGCTGGCTCAAAAATACAGTGATTGCAGTTCTGCTAAGCGAGGTGGAGATTTGGGAATGTTCGGCCGCGGTCAAATGCAAAAGCCTTTTGAAGAGGCTGCTTTTAATTTAAACGTTGGCCAATTATCTAAAATAGTAGATACTGAATCAGGATTGCATATTATATTACGCACAGCATAAACTATTTTCTAGTCCACTTGCACCATCTCTAATTTAAAAACTAAAAGCAAAATACCTATGCATTTTAAAAATAAATAATCATAAAGAAAACCTAATGTTGGAAAAAACTATTAATCTTATTTCTAGCTGATCACAACATTTAAATTAAAACTTGAAAAATTGTTTAATTTTATTCAATTTTTATTTTATTAAATAAAATACCTATTAACTTTAAACTAGAACATTTTTTTGTGCAACAATTGAGCTCCATTAAACTTTTGCTTTTTCAAAAGATCTGCATGAGGTTGCAGGAGTGTTTTGACTTGTTCTTTGACATCTATATTATTCTCTACTATATTAAGTAAGACATAGCAGGCACGATTGATACTCAGCCATAGTATAAGTGCTTCTTCGGTGAGTTCTTGTATCAAAAATTTACCAAAAGTGTCGCAACTGCTGTCTTGAGACAATCTTTCTTTGTCGTTCTTAATGATTTTCTTTAAAACAATGTGAAATCCGGCCTCTTCAATACCTAAGACGGTGACTTTGGACACCTAAAAAAATAAATGATTTATAATCTAAAGATATGATTTTTGTTATACAAATCAAAATTGTAAAATACCTCTTCCTCTGTTTCGGAGTCATCATCCTGCTCTTCTTCGTTTTCTTCAACTTCCCCACTACTAATAATATTTTTATTAGCAATCTTACGTTGTTTAATTTGTAACTTTGTGGCTTCCGTTATAATTTTCTCAACATCTTGCGGCTTTTTAGTTTTTTTGTCTTTGGATTCCTCGATAACGCTAATAGACCAATCAGGTTTTGAGACAATTTTCGCAAGAGGCGCAGCAGCAATAACAAAATTTGTTGAAGTTACTTTAAAAATACAAAAACATTTAAAAATATGATTTCAAAAATAGGTATAATCACAAAAGTTTACAGTTTTTTAATATTTCAGCTGTGACCAGACCAATATGTTTGTCAGACAGCCAAAATTCTGGATTTTCTGATATTGACTTGGCTATAAGTCCTTCGACTTGTTCGAAAATTTCCTTCCTTCTCACATCTTTATCTTTTTTTCCATACTGAAGGCCCTCTTCTATTGTAGCAATAAATCTTGGATGGAAACAGTTGGTATCACCAGGTGAAACTAGCCATTCAACTACACGACGGCCCCATTGGTTTGCCATTATAGTTTGTAGTTCTGGGTGAATGGTGTCGTATATTGCCTTTTTGGTTGCTTTTGTATCATCTAAAGCATTCAGGACAGCGATTACAAAAATGTAACCATGTTCATGGGTGCAAATTTTCACCAAGTGTTCTTTGATATTTTTTATTATGGCCTGGAATAATTTTAAATAGTTTTGAAACCCTTTTGGCCTTAATGCAATAACACAATTCACTTACTCTCCTATTTTTAGGTGTAGATTTATGAAAACATATTATAGCTGCTTGGCAGCCATCCTTAGTAGTCAACATTAAAGGAATTATCGAAGCAAACATTGTTACAGTTTCCTCGACTTTATCCTCTTCCATTTCCTTAACGTATTCCAACATTATGGCGTGGACCAAGGAATTGTCAACCAGCTTCTTATTGGCAACATGTTCCAAATTTGCTTTAACAGAGCTCAACATAGACGCCTTCATACTACTCGTTTCCTTATAACAATCGGCCAAACTGTTGACACTGTCATCCTTGGATTTCTTATACAAATCACCATAAAACTCCTGACGCATATATGCTTTTTGTTTCGGATTTGCTACTGTAAGATAAACATGGTCAAGAATTTTGCTGGATATGTTGTGGCATACTAATTTGACAATATTTCCAAAGAATGAATCCACCAGTTTAGATTTTGTAACGGGCGAGCCATATTTTAACATACGCAAAACACAAAAGTGTGCATACTTCGAAATAGACATTTCGACAACGTAAGGCATTAAGAGTTCAGAGAGCTGTTCTCTCAACGAAGGTGAAGCAAACTTAAGCATGCACTGTATTATTCTTGCAGTGTCATGAGCCATAACAATCTTTTGGATGGTGTCACCATTTTTGAACAAGTTGTACAATTTTTCTACCAATTCAGCTTTATTTTCGGTCTTCCGACATTTTAACTTTTCATAAATTTGCTTAGCTTCTATTGATATTTCATAAGTATTTTTTGACTGCTTACGTTTTAGTTTTAAATCTTTTTTGTCTTGTTTATATTTGCGCCAATCAGTTTTTTCTGGCTCCCCCAGATTCAAACTGTCGGTAGCTTTTTTATCAACATATATGGGTTTGCCTGCAAATTTGTTTCCTGGCCTGTTTACAAATCTAGTATCGTTTTTGCCCTTGTATTTATCTTTTCTGTAAAATTTGCCATCGTTTTTAACTGCCATTGGTTTTTTGGACTTGCCAAATTTGTGTGTTTTTTTGTCTTTATCAACATTATTGTTCACAGATTTACGAGCCTTCTTTTTTAGTGGCTCTTCAGCATTGCTGTTTTTATCACCGACACGTTTCTTTGTGTTTATCATTATGGCTAAAAATTAAAGAATTTTAAAAACCAACACCTTTCTTTAGCACGTGTGTTTCGATAAATGCAATTTTATTTTTACATTTAATGTCAAAGAATACAGAGTCGTTATATGCAGTCAAAAATATTGTCAAGGCGAATTCATTTATTGATTCGCCTTGAACAGTGTGGTACATGACGAAATAAATAAGACAAATCTAAAACCAAGGAGAATCAATTACCAGGTGGCAGCGTTAGAGAATTTATTATTTTTTGCTGGTAGAAACGAATGTCAAACTTCATATATAAAAAATAGTCCACATATTTTTTATGTATGGAGTTTGACAGTAGTGTTCACGGCGAAAATTAATGAATTCGCCTACGCTGCCACCTGGTAATTGATTCGTCTTGTCTAAAACATATTGAACCTTGGCAAATCCATTAACCCAAGACGAATCAATTACCAGGTGGTAGCGATGAGTAATTCGTTTATTTTCGCTGTTAACCTGACTGTCAAACTCCATATATAAAAAATCTGTAACAAGGTAAAATCTCACGTATGAAAGAAAACAAGTTATTTGTAAATGCTAATAAGTCTAAAGCAGTGTTATTTGGGTCACCTCAAAAAGAAATGAATTTAAATATTGATGGTAGTGCAATTCAATGTGTTGGAAAGTGCTTTGATGACAAGCTTCATTTTGAAAAACACATAAATTCTGTTATATCCAGGGTGAATTTTGCCTTACGAAAAATTAATAACATAACTCCAAAGCAATTCAATTACCAGGTGGCAGCGTAGGCGAATTCAACCATTTTTGCTGCAAAAAATTACTGTCAAACTTCATATATAAACAATATACACAGATTTTTTATATATGGAGTTGACAGTAGTGTTCACGGTGAAAATTAATGAATTTGCCTACGCTGCCACCTGATAATTACTTCGCTTTGCATAAATCTATTATTGCCTATGTAAAAAGAATGGTTGTATGTTGAATGCCTATATTTTTGATAGCCATAGAAATATATATATATATATATATATATATATATATAACTTTATGTTATAACTTGAGGATACTCGATACATTAAATAGAATTATGTTTGTATATTTTTGGGGTGTTCCTTTTTGAACTATATAAAGTTTAGTCTTCGACTGTGTTTCTGGAAAAATACTGCATATTATTTTCAATTTTGGAACCATCATTTCATGTGCGAGCAGCTAGAATAATTAACATTCTGCCTAATTGTCTTCGATTTTGCGCACTACAATTTGCAATTGATATTCGATTTTGTTCTTTTTCTGCTTTTCTACTTGTTTATTTAATTCTTATGTTATTAAATTGCTTATCATTTAGTCTTATTACAATATTGTCTTGGTTAAGTAATCAATCTGTTAACTATTTGTGGCCCATGTGGCTGTTATTTTGTAAAATAATATTGAATAAATAAAAAAAATAAATAAAAGAATTTACGTGAACGTGTTATCAAACAGGGAGAAAAAAAAAAATAATAATCAAAAAAGACAAAAAAATTAATAAAAAGTATTTAATAAAAATTAAAAGTAGACTTATACAGAGAAAAAACAAAAAAACAGTTCTACAGAGATGCGTAAAACTCGTGGAAATAAATAATTAAATAAATTAATGAAATTTTCGGCTTTTGGTTCTTTTTAATTAATTTTCTAAACATTTTTAGAAAGAAAAATTATTTACAAATGTATGCGGACGTTTTCCAAAGAAAACAAGAAAAATTAGACGCTAGCAGAATGAAATGCAGCATTTTCTGGACCGCCACATCCTTCATCAGCATTCTTTGCATCTATCTACCTTATGTTATGTACATCGTAAACATCATCTATTTAACCAACTAAGCTTAATGTTAATTTGGTGAGACGAAGTTCACACACAACTTAAAGCTTTTCTTTGTCATTCTCTTTGTAACTCGTCTTGTACATTTGTTGTTGCTTTTTTGTACTAGCAATTTGATAGTCACAAATGCAACTTTTTTATTTTTAATTATTCATACTTGTTTGCTCACAACATTATAAGACACTGTTTCAGTATCATATTGACTTTTATGAGTTAAGTATGAATGTAAATACGCGGTGCCTAGCGTTTGTTTTAATTTTTAATTTTCACCCTGACCAGGATTCGAACCATCGATTTTACAAATTAATGAAATTTTCGGCTTTTGGTTCTTTTTAATTAATTTTCTAAACATTTTTAGAAAGAAAAATTATTTACAAATGTATGCGGACGTTTTCCAAAGAAAACAAGAAAAATTAGACGCTAGCAGAATGAAATGCAGCATTTTCTGGACCGCCACATCCTTCATCAGCATTCTTTGCATCTATCTACCTTATGTTATGTACATCGTAAACATCATCTATTTAACCAACTAAGCTTAATGTTAATTTGGTGAGACGAAGTTTACACACAACTTAAAGCTTTTCTTTGTCATTCTCTTTGTAACTCGTCTTGGAAATAAATAATTTTATAAATGTTTCTTAAGAAAACGTATTCCATTTTAATAAATGTTTTTTTTTTGTTTTATTTTATATTAATCTGCACTTCTTGGGCACACACACTCTTTTCACTTTTTCGATTTTAAAATAGATTTTTTTTGTTCTTTTAAATGGCGCGTCCGTCAAAAACCCATGAACAAATTTTTACGTTGATTTGAAAAATTGTGTAAAGCGAATTCTATATCCTACCCTATTACTTTTACCAAAGCCAAAATAATTTAGTATTTAGTTCGCCTTGGTTTTACCAAGTATTCAATTATCCGTGTTTATAATAAAAAACCGCTTCTGTGTTATTCTTGTACTTAATGAAGCAACACTTAACTGATTACAACACTACCAAAATAAATGAGAAAAATCACAGAAATAATCCACCATTTTTTCCAACACATCGGCGTCTAAAATTTTTTTAATTTCTAAAAAATATTGATGAGAAAGTGAAAATAAAATAAATAAAATTGTTTGCAATACAGATTAATTAAAATACTTATTTGTATTGAAATTAATTTTTATAAGTATTTTCCATAAACATCTATTCTGTATATAATTAAAAAAATCCCTCGCAAAAAATACAGTGATTGTGTGTATTTTTTAGTGGTGTGAAATAAGGAAAATGGTGGGTAAAATACATAAAAAGAAAATATCCGAATATACGGAAGCTGCTGAAAATGATGATAAACAGAGTGAACGTGCCGAAGAAAATGAAGATGAAATGATTTTGGATCACGTTGATCCAGTACCTAGCGGCAGCGAGTCGGAAAATGGCGATGCCGCAAACAACGATAATAATAAAAGTTTAGATTCTATAAACGCAAATGATGATGCCGGCATCGATGACGTAGTAAGAACCGGCCTCAATGACGATGATACGGATTTTCACCTTTCTGCTGGCGAAGAAGGTGGTGACGACGGAAAAGTTAAAAAGACTAAAAAACGCAAATCATCAGGTTCCAAAAAATCGGGCGAAAATGAAAGTGATGAAGAGGCTGTAAATGGCTCTCCAAAGAAGAAGGTTCGCAAAGCTATTAAACCCAAAGTCAAAGGCGGGTCAAAAAGCAAAGCTAAAGCTAAGAAAGGGTCATACAATGATGATGGGAATGAAGAAGAAGATGCCGAAGACGAAGAGGAATATGAAGTCCAAGATATTGTGGGTCACAAAACTGAGCGTGGTGTATCATACTTTTTGATAAGGTGGAAGGGCTATACAAAGGCCGACGATACTTGGGAACCCGAGGACACACTAAGTTGTCCGGATATAATTGAAAGATATAAGAAAAAGGTAAGTAAATATAAATTTTGTTATGTATGACTGCTGTGGAAGGGTGCTTTGTTGAAAGAAAATTGTGTTTAAATGGAAAGTGTGGTTAAATTGAATGTTGACGAACCTCGAAAAAGAGTACAGTTGCTACTCTGATTGCCAACTTTTCATCTTAGTATTAGGGTAGCCAAGTCGAATTTATTTTATATTTTGGCGGGGGAAGATTTTGTTCAACCAATTGGAAAACATAAATACACACTAAATAGAAAAGGAAGTATAAAGTAAATGCTAGAAAAAATAATAAAAACAAAAGCATAAATTGTAATCAATCAAATTTAGAAAACATGTAGTTTGTAAAGCTCGACGTATGTTTATTATTAAAAAAGATTTAAATAATGACTAAAATAGTGAAAAGGGTAAACTAATTTTTAAAATGTTGTTATTAAACGTAAGAATGTATTATTGTATTTATGAAGTGATAAGTCGAGAACCCATGT
This sequence comes from Gymnosoma rotundatum, assembly GCA_916610165.2. Taxonomy (NCBI): domain Eukaryota; kingdom Metazoa; phylum Arthropoda; class Insecta; order Diptera; family Tachinidae; genus Gymnosoma; species Gymnosoma rotundatum. Next base: position 126,252,684 of record OU744340.1, on the reverse strand, counting down.
CTGCTGCAAATGAAAGTGTAAAAAATATTTAATTATTTTAATACATGCGTGTTTGTATTGTATATGTATAAAGGATTGTTACAATATATATCTTTAAAATTCTTGGTACATGCCTACATACTATTTAGATACGTATGTACCTCGCATAATTTTGAAAGTTTTTTTAATTTATTTTAAGCAAATCATACAGCATTTGTGTGAATAGAAAAAATGTAAGAATATTTTTTTTTGTAGGTGGTTGCCTTGGATAGAAACGGGTTGCTGCTCTTTTATTTGTTATGTTTTACATATGTACATATCTGTAAACAATGTTACCGCCATATATGTATGTGCTTCGTCTACCTTTAAGCCAATAAACCCTACGCAGCGGTGTACGGCGTACTTCTATACCTATAATGAAACTGTAACATGAAATATTTTTTTTAATTTAAATGCTGGTGTACATAGCAATCTATATGAAATACAAAACACATATTTTTGGAATTTTTATCTGACTGTCTGTCTGTGTTCACTTCACGTAAAAACTGCTGGATAAATTTAAATAAAATTTGTTAAGGTCCCTAGAACCTTGATTCCAGTATAGAATACTTTTTTTTTTTTCGTAAAAATAAGTCATTTCGTAGAGAAAATAATAATAAAAATATGAAAACAATCGGTGTAATGGTACAAAATCAATTGTCAGCACAATACATTTTTTTTTATGAAAAATTTCAACACTTTTGTTTAAATGAAAAATTTAAACTCTGTAATAAATAGTTAAAAATACAATTTTTTAAATTGGAATTTTAACAAAATTAAAAATGGCAAGTAGATGAAGTCGGTGCTGCCATTATAATATAAAATTAATTAAAATTAGTTTCAGTTTTAATGTGATTAGGCATAGAGTTGTATAGTTGAAGACCTCTCTAAAACAGTGATCGTTGCATAGCAATTGTGTATCTAAAACCTTTCGATCCTAAAATATTCAGTATTTCTAAAATTAAACTGATAAACATCTTTTACGTAGAATATTTGCGCCTCTTATCTTGGTTTTCTGTATAAAGTTTATAATATAGTATTTAAGTGAAGCCTTTGTTTTATGTTAAGCCATTTAAGGCTTTGTGGCATGAAATTCATTCATATGTATCTGTTAAATTTCAGTATTATTCGCATTGCTTTGTTTTGAAACGTTGAAAACTATAAGTAAATATATTCAAAGTATATATATGAAAAACTTTAAACTCATTTATCTGAATAACTAAATCACCCCTATCGCGAATTATTTTCCACGTGAAATTTTTTCACATTTCACTGAAAATCAAATTCCCCTTATCATGAATGTTTTCTTTTTGCGTGAAATGTGGAATTTTTTCACTCTTTAGTTCACTTTGATTTTAATAGTGGAATTCATATATAAGTAAGTATTTTTCATCTAATAAGAAGTTTTAGGTATGTAAAAAGTAATTTTAGGGTAAATTTGGTAAATAAAAATTAAAGTGACATTCTTCTTAACAAGATTTAAGGTAACAGGTCAATTGCCTCGATATATGCCATATTATACATTCAAGCTTTGGAGATCCGTAACGACGAATCTAAGGTCAGTCCAAAATCTTTCACTTCACAGTTTTTGCTTAAACTTGCATTTTATACTTTTTTTTTCATTTTTGCAAATGAAAGGATAACAATATTCAAATTGTGGAAAAAATTATTCACGTGAAATTCCCGATACCAATTTTCAGTTCGGGTGGAATAAAAATTTCACGTGAACAAAATTTTCACATTTTATTCACGATAGGGGTGATTAATTTCCCCATTTTTCCCTTGCTTCCTAAAATTTCATTAAATTTTCTCCTTACCAGGCTCGGCTCTCTTGCTCTTTCTACTTTATTTTTGTTTTGCTGACGTTTTCTTGTGAAAAAGGTCAAGTGGTTCTGAAATAATAATAGACGAATTGTCAAAATGAATGCAATGCACAGAACCGTCCGTCTAGTGGAGAGGTTTTTGACACAAATTTGATGGGCTACTTCTTCAAGAAAGTGTGTAACACTCGTAATTTGCAAAAGTGTAGCTGTTGTTTTGTTTTTAACTACTTAATAACTAGTAAAAATTTTTCTTATCCTCTTGAGTTAATTAAGTTTATGAAAACATATTGAAAGTATTGTAGCGAGTACAATATTTACATATCGCTTATTTACTTCATCAACGTCATAACTCAAAAAAATTCATTTCGAGATAATCGCAGTTTAAGTTTTTGACTTGTTCTCACCATCGATAAAAATATCATACTGCTTAAGTTCCCACTACAATTAGTAAAATGATTCATAATTAAACAAAAAAAAAAAAACAATTAAGAAAACTTTCATCAATTATATATTATTTTATTTTTTTATTTCATTCTGTAATATATAAAAGGGGAGGTCTTAGACAAACTACGTGGGATGTTTGAATTATGACATTATTGCTGTAGAAATATATCCGATATTGTGTCGTAAACTAAAATATGTCGTTATTTGTGAAAAGAAAAACCGAGTTTCACTTAATATTTTTGTCAATAATATATTATATGCGAAAAGTGATACATTTAAAAATATCTTTTTACAATGTTTCAGAAAGCGATATGTTCTTTACGTTATGATCAACACAACTCAAAATGTGTTGTTCTTATTGACAAACAAAGACTTCAAACATGAAATGAAATAACGATTTATTATGCTAAAACGTGGAAAGTAGAAATTTTGAGTTATGACGGTATTGAAGTAAATGAGCGATATAAAGAAATTGCCACCAACATTAGTGCAACTCTTGTCTTATAGTGCATTTACATTATATCCAAATCTAGTACTAATAAGATTTCGAGCAAAATCTAGTTGATTTTAAATAGATTTCCCATACAAAACAATATCTACTTCGCCACTAGATTTTGACGAAATCTAATCAAAATCTAGTAGTACTTACCAATGCAACTATGGTTATTTTCATATTCTACCAAAAAATACAACGCTGTACAAAAACAAATTACGGTTTTATTAAAACAATAAAATGAAATTTATTTTAAGTGTTAATAAAATTAAAATATAAACAAAAGGAAAAAATGAATGATGTAATAATAATAAATGTAATTAAAAAATTTTTTCAATATCAATCTTTTTGATTTTTTATTAATATGAAATCCTGCTAGGGTCAAAAAATACAGTGTAAACGAACTAGATTTTGAAAGAGATTTCAAATAAAATTTAGTAGATTTCGGTGTAATGTAAATGCACTATTAGCACACTTACAACAATAGTATATCAAATATTGAATTTCTTTTCATTTTATTTGTAACAGAATTAATTTAAAATAAATAAATTTCGTCATTTTAGCTTCTATTAGCTTTTCTTAGTGATGCATTACAGCAAAAATAACTCAGGTGTTTTATGATTAAAAACTATAAAATAAAATGGAAAAATTATTAAAAAAGAAAAATCTGACTTTAAAATTAATTGCAGTTGCCAACTTTCTAAGAAAATATATTCGAAAAATCAAAAATCGGAAATATATATTCTTACAATATAAACAAGTCCCATTCAATAGAAAAAAAGTCTAATAAATATGTACGTACATAGATATGCTTTTATTACAGAGTTACCTGAAAAGTTGTAGATATTAAGACTTAACCAAAATTTATGGAATGAGAATTATAATCAAGTGATAAAAAAATATATTAAAATATTAAAAATGATAATTATTCCAATTAATTAATTTTATAATAAATACAACTTTGTTTTGCTTCAAAATAATAAAATTTAGATTTATTATTTTAAAATAATTTTTACTTTTTACAATGTCTAATTATTGTTTATTTAAAAAATTTAAAAATTTGCAGCAAAAACAAGCACCGAAAAAAGGTACTACACCAGCCAAAAAGAAAGGTGGTAAATCTGCCGACGGCCGTGGTAGAAAAAAAAATGTTGAAGACGAAGACCAAGAATGGGAAGTAGAAAAAATAATTGATTACGCCCAAGAAAAGAAAGGTCGCGTATTTCGCATACGTTGGAAGGGCTTCGGGCCAAAAAATGACACCTGGGAACCTGAAGAAAATTTAAATTGCAGCGACATAATACAGAAATTCTTGGCAAAAATGAAAACACAAGAAAATATTTCATTTAAAGAATTACGCGAAGAGCCAAAGAAAACCAAACGATTGGTTAACGAAACGGCACCGCGTACCAATATTAATAATCCGATTGGTCGCAAGTCCAAGAGATCGGTTACTAAGAAAAGGTAAGGTAAATATTACTATTCAGCCTCTATCAACAAAAAGGCAACGGTTTTTGGTTAATAATATCCTTTTGTCACTTGCAGAGTTTTCTATGGCGATATGGATGAGTAAAATGGATTAATTGTGTATCTTAAAAAACCCCCAGCTAAATTGGAGACGTTTTTTTTTCATTGAAAAAAGCATATTTATATAAATACCAATCAAAACATCCTTGTCCTTCTATTTTATGTCCCTCTAAATATCCTCCCCCACTTTTTATCTTTATTTTATGTTTTAATTTAAGTTGCGTTAATTGTTTTCATTCCTCTTGATTATGTGCAGAATTTCTGAAATATTAAAAATAATTAATATTTTGGAATTCGGCAGTATAATTGTTTGAGTTTTTTTTTTTTTAAGAGTAAGGAATGTTATCACCATTGATTAAATTCAATGTTTGATTTTAACCTGAACAAATAAATCTTATTAATATCTTATTTGAAACATGATTGCCAAAGAGCAATATTTTCCTTTTAAGAATCTTTTATATATATTTTTTAATTCCTTTTATATCACTTATAAAAATTATTCCACAAAAAAAAAATTAACAAAAGAAAAATAAGTAACCTAAACTTATCAAGCAAACAAACCAACACAAATTTGAAACAAAAACAAACGTTTAAATATTTAAAAGATTTCATTAAATTTTGCAAAACAATTAGGACTATAAGAAGTTTCTTAAAACTAAAAAAAAAACTTTTAAATTAAATATACAAAAGGAACAAAAAAAAAAAAAAACTCCATAAATTAAAAAAATTTATATAAAAAATAATCTTCAAAGAAACATAAAAAATATTTAAATGAAAACCTAAAAAATACATAAACAATTATTTTTTAGCAATAAACTAGTTTTAACGTGTAAACATAAAGAAGTTTTACTCTGAATAAATCATGGAAAGAAATTCTAATTTTCTTTAAATTTCCATTTTTTTCTAACGACATGATTTAGTTTGTTTTTTTAATTTATTTTTTTCAAACAAAACTGCTTTTTTATTCTCATGTTATGTACCGGATAGTCCAACTACAAATATTTGAACTGAAGTAAACTTATTTCTTATTTCTTTTGGCTTTAATATAAATAACATTTGTTCCCAATATTTATTGGAACACGATTTTATCGCGTGACTGTTACTCGCTTCACAGTACATATCTAAATGATTTTTATTAATTGAAACCAAAGACCATTTTTAAAAGTACGACGGCATTTGAAAGATGATTTATTTTCGTGATTTAAAAATTTTTCTTATTTGAAGCCGAACAGGGTTGAGAAGTAAGGGGGTTAAAGAAAAAGAGACAGACAGGACTTGCGTTTTGTATTATTATTATTTTTTTAATTTCTTTTGAACACATTTGTTTTCGTGCGGTTTTGGTTTCTTTACATTTTTTATGTTTAAATAAGTTAAAATTATACAACTTTTTTGTATCAACATTTAAAAAAGTTAAAAAGTGCTAATAAAAACAAGCAATGAATGAAAATCTAGGAGTACTTCCTATTGCATGTCGTGAATTATTCATTAAGGAGAAAACACCGTATAAGTGCACATGTTTTTTTATATAATATTAAAAAAGTAATTAAAAAGCACGTCTTGAAGTTCAACCTGCAAGTTCCCCCAATATTTTTAAATCTTTCTGAAAAAATATTTGTTCGAATCAAAACCGAATGAATGAACCAGTCATATAATTTTTAAAATTAAACAGCTATCCGAGGTGTTCGTAATGTTGCCCAACCTCTCACGTACACAGAAGGTAATTTTTGAATAAATGAAAAAAATATTGTCGGGTTTTTCATACAATACGAAAAATTGCTTACATGCGTCTTATAAATTACGTTTTTAAAAGTTTTAACGTTTAATATCTTTTAATTAATAAACTAACAGGCAAAAAAAGCATTGAACAATGAAAAAAAAACTATAAAGACTTTAACTAAATAAATTAATTAATAAAAAAAACCGTTTAAAAATGTTAATAAAATTATTATTTAAATTTTGTTTTCGCCTGAAAAAAATATTTTTTTAAATAAATTTTCATTATTATTAAAACATTTTTTTCTTCTTCAAACAAATTTATTAACAGTTTTCTTTATTGCAGTGAAAGTGATTTTGTATTTCCCGAGGATTCCGGTTTTGATACACAAGATGATTCTGCTACAATACGTTCGCGCCAATCGATTGGTCCAAAAAATTTAGCCGCTGCAGCTGTTGATGAATCATTTTTAAAAATGATGTTAAATCTAATGAAAGATGTGCCATGTAGTGTTAAAAATAAATTTCAAGCCGATATGTTTGCCGCCATTTATCGGATTCGCGGGCAATACTTACAAGAATAAACTTAGCATTATAGCTCGGATGTCATTGTTTTTTAAGTCGCTTGCTCGTCAAGGTTTTTATTTTAAATGTGCTCTTTATTTAGCAGTAATTTATTAACCCTCTAGTTCTAAACTTATATTTTTTGTTTTCTAAAAGAGGCAGTTTAAATTAAATTTGCCTTGTTGTAAAAATATCTGATTTATAACTTAGCAACATTTAAAAGACATCCAAAGAAATGTTTTTTTAAGTTTTGTTTTCAAAATACCTTAAATACGTAGAATAGTACTTTAAACTAATTAATATTTTTATGTCGAAAATCATGTACGCCGCACTTTTCTGCAAAATTTCAATACTTTCAGATAGTTAATCTAGTTTATGATTGGTAAATGAATCAATATTTTTTAGTTTCAAATCTCTCGTACAAATGTCAAAACAGTCCAACAGTAAAATAAAATTGTTCGAGGGTCAACATATTTATTTCTCACGCCTGGTGGTTAAATATAAGGTCTGTTCAAAAACACATCATTACTGTGTATCCTGCGAAATTAACCAATGTTTTCAAAAAAGAACTGCTAGTGTTCACCCGAAATCAAATTATTTTTTGCATTCAATTTGTGAGTGTATTTGCTTATACAGATCTGTAAAGTTTAGATTTAGATTTTTGAGATTTATTTTACAAGATCAAATTTAAACGTTTAAAGCAGTCAAAATGAAAAAACACGACTTTCAAAATATATTCAAAGTTTTTCGGTTTTAATTGGTTTTGATTTTGTAATAGAATTTATTCACATACATATCGCACTTGATCAACAAGAGGGTATTAACTCAAAATTTTTAAATTTTCAGTAGAGTAAAAAAACTGTTTGTAGCTACATTTTAACAGAATTTAAAAATTCAAATACACCATAAGAAGCAAATTCCATTTGAAAATATATATACATTGTTTTTGTTTTAAATTTTACCAATCATTGCAAAAAACTAAAGTTTTTGAGTTAACACCATTTTTTTGAAATTTATCGATATTTTTTTTTTTTGGTATTATTTTGAATTATGACGCTTTAGTTGAAATTTTTATAAAATTTAAAAATATTTTTTTTCAACAAAAAGGCAGTAACTCGAAATACAACCAAATATAAATAAAACAGTTTGATTATTTTTAACATAAATAAAGGCTCAAATCAAAATAATACATTTTTTATGAAAATATACGACTCATACCTATTTCAACTTTTGTATTAACTCAAAATAATACCTTTTTGTTGAAATAAAGGTAATCACTACATTATCATGAATATGGTCTCAAAAGTAGTTTACGAGATGAAAGAGTAAACGGAATACGTTGAAATTTTACAGTAGATAGATATTGATGTTGTTAGCTGATTTCTTGAAAAAAAGTGATATTTCAAAAATTTTGAGTTAATACCCTATTGTTGATCAAGTGCGATATGTATTTGATATGATTCCTTGAAAAGAAAACATTGTACTTTTTTATCGAATTGAAAATTATTTTTGTTCTAAAAATGTAATTTTCTCTTCTCTTATGCGTCCTATTTAAGAGGGTTAAATAACTAATAATAATAAATATTATATAACAATAAAACAAATAAATATATCAATCAATCTGTGCAATGAGAACAGTACATTGTTTAAGACCCTTTTGTAATCATGAAAAAATGAAGAAAAAAAAACAAAATTTAAATCAAATACCAGAAATATAACAATTTTATGAAAAAAGTGAAAAGCCTTTTATTTCCTAAATTAAATGAAAACTCACAAAAGTCGCCCTCTGCTGAATGAAGTGGTTCTTTGAGAGACCGGATTGGAAAATTCATCAAGTTATCGCGTTGATCCTACCAGAGGTCTTGTTGCTAAGCACGAATAAAAACACTGTTGAAAAACTAAAGGGTTTATACAAAAGATTATTTAACATTTTTTCCGTTTGGCTTTCGTTTATATACCAGCAGAATAAAAAAATATAATTCATAAAAATGGTTCAGACAAAATACAATCTATGCATATTCTGAAATCCACACGAAATTTTCACTTTCGTATTTTTCAAGACATTCAGGTATGTGATGGAAATCGATTTCGAAATCGAAACGATTTAAAACTGAAAATGGTTGTAATATGCTTATTATTTTCGTTTTTTTAATACCTTCAATATACTTTTCAATAACTTTCCATTTAATTTCTACAATTACTTTGGGGTCATTTCTTTATTATTGTTTAAAATATATCTCAAAACGAATCGTTTTCAAATCGATCGATTTCCATCACATACCTGATTGTTTTTGTAAAAAAATAATTTTATAGCAACAATGCTTTGAAAAATTTAAATTGAAAATTTCCCGTGGAATTCATTCGATAACGATCGAAATTTACATTTAAATTCTACTGAAATTTCGATCAATATCGAATACCGCAATTTGCGCCCTGATTATAAAACTGTAACGAAGTTATTTTTGTACATGAAATGTTTTTTGAAAATTTTGTTGTAGATAGTAATCGATATAGATATCGATCGATATCAATCAAAATTTAAATTCTATTGAAATTTAGATCGATATGAAATGTTCTAATTTGCCCCCTGCACTTTTTATTTTTGTAAATATTTAAATTTTAAGAAAATTAGAAATGACACACAAACGAAGTCGTGGGCACTGCTAATAACAAATAAAACACAATACTGTACGAGATGAATTCGAAGCAGAGTGATAGTAATTTTAGTTTCTAAAAAACTATATAAAACACTTTTTAAACCTCATAACTTTAATGTTTCTGCAGAAACCTGGCAACTCTATTTCGAATATAAGGAGTTCACTATATTTTTTAAGACACAATTTTGAACAATTTAATAATGAATATGATTAAAAATCCTCAAAATTTCTCTTTAGTCAAAGCACAACACGAAAAACATTTAACATTTTTAAATATATTTAAAAGTTAAGAAATATCGCACTACTAAAGTATTTAAAGGCCAGGTTGAATGCCAAAACCAGGACCTTTAGGTTCCTCTGTCAAAGAAGTGGGTTCACCCTTAGGTTCACTAGCAAAACGACCATTGCGAGGTCCTGGAGGAGAAATACGATCAGCTTTGCAATCAGACAAAATATCTTCCATATCCTTAGCAGTTAAATCTTCCTAAAAAACATAAACAACACACAATTTAAAAAGAATATAATAAAATTTAAAAGTGTTAGCTCACATAATAGTCATCATTAATTGCTACCATAGGAGCATTAACACAAGCACCTAAACACTCCACTTCAGATATGGTAAATTTCATATCCTTGGACGTTTCGCCAACTTTAAGGTTTAAGGATTTCTAAAAGTTTAAACATTTGTCTTCATCAACATTCTTTAGTATTTAAATGCTAAAATTGTTACCATGCATGTCTGTAAGATTTCATCAGAACCTCTTAACCAACAGGGTGTAGTGGTACACACTTGAATGTGATATTTGCCGGTAGGTTTACGCATAAACATGGTATAGAATGTGGCTACTTCATACACACGCATATGGGGCAAATCCAAAATTTCAGATACCTTGTGCATGGCTGAAATGGGCAACCAACCATGTTGACGCTGAGCCAAATCTAATAAGGGGATCATGGCACCACGTTTGTGCCCTTCGGGATAGATACTCAAAATGGCTTCAACGCGCTGAAATAAAAAAAAAATAGAAACAGAATTAAATTACTACTTTTATAAAAAAAGATTATTATTTTTTTTAAATAACGATTTTGTAAACATGGTTAAATTAGCAGTGGAAAGTTGCGGAGCAGCAAAGACGCATTCTATCGGCTTTCAAAGAAAATATGATGAAGCTATAATGCTAAGTTTATTCCTTAAATGCTCGTTTTTGTAAGGGTTCTCAAACCATGTTAAGCACATATTTAAATCGACACTAATTACGCTGTTTACCATTTTGTTTCAGATACTGTCTAGCTCATGCTCTTGTAACGTCTCTTCAAACTTAAATAGCAAGAGGTGTAAATAGAGTTAGGTCAGAGATATTTTTTTAAATAGCAAATGGCGCAAATGGCTTTCACGGAAAAATGGCTTTCAATAGAAAATTACCACGACCACTTTGTATAAATGTGGCAAAATTTGGTAAATCGGTAGCGATTGTTGGCATGAATCTTTATCTTTAAAAAACAGTAAAAAAGAAAAGAGAAACGATTTGGGGGAGCAAAATCGGCAAGAGTACAAGATCAGAGATTTTATCATGCAGCAATTGAAATTTTTCACTTTATAAACTAATAAGCCTTTCTGTGTAGCATGTGGAAACGAATTGTAACGCCATCAATATCTTTCAAATTTATAAACTGAAAATTCTATCGGTTCTATCAAACCCACGAAAATCTTATGGAAGTATACTATTTCAAATTCCTGCTACGGACGAATGATCCGCTCCTGTTAGAGTAAGGTCAACTAGACATATAAGTATCTTTGAGAAATATAAAACAGCCACTATTCGTTATTTTTTTAAGACTGTTATAACACTTTGTATACAGTCGAAGACGCAACGATATTGCAGAAGGCTTTTTTACATTGAAATTAAAAAATAAAAAAACTTAATGCATAAACGCCTTAAAACAGATGATGCTTTTTTTCTATCAAGTTGAATAGTCACGTCTTTTAAAAAGTCTCCTCTGCAATTGCTACTAAAGTTACTTGCGGGATATCCAACAACAATCAGCAAGTAGTTAAATATCATTTGCAAGCATAATACATTTACAGAAATGTATTCCACGACATACGTCATTTACCTTAAAAATCTTTTATATTGATTAATTTGAAAAGTTTGATGAAAATGACTAGAAATTCCGATTGGCTATAGAACAATGCTGACAGATAACATCATTTCAAGTTATTACATTCCACAAATTATAAAACCTAGCTGCCGGTTTGTCTATATGCAAGCGAAAAATTTCTTTTTTATAAATTTACCAATTAGGCAAATTCCACTAGCAAAGTTTTCAAAAAGATTCTAGATTCGATAAATCAATACTTGTCATTTACACTTAAAAATGTGAGTAAGGTCCAATTTTAAATCACCTAATTAACAAAATTCTGTGTTTAGTTTAAATCGTGTTAACACATTTTGATATTGCTCCATTACTTACCTTCTTATTTTCTGGTGTAAAATCGAATGGTATGTCTGGATTGTCTTCAGGAGTATCACGGTGCACAAACAAATTATCACTTCGATTCACGGCTGAACTGGCAATGGTACGCAAACTGCCGCGCTTAAATAAAAGTAATAAAACTTAATCTAAAACTTTTAGTTTAAATTTAATTTTTTGTTAAAAAATTACATAACCTTTCCACTTGTCGTTACATTCTATTTTATATCTTTTTCACATAATTTGTACTTACCACATGTTGCAAGGTTTTTGTTGCACAATTGGCAAGCATTATTCTTTTATTATTTTACTAAATTGCAGTTTTTCTTCTCAGAAGGTAAAAAGAATTTCCGTGTTACGGTCTCAAAAAAACTCCAGAAAATTTTTACTCAATTGCCAAAATTGTGAACAGCTGTTGTTTGTTTATTTATTTGTGACAGCATATGCAGCAGGGTTGTGTTTGTATATTCTAATGGGATAATGGGATTTTTTAAAACCGTGGTACCAAGGCGAATCAATTACCAGGTGGCAGCGTAGGCGAATTCATTAATTTTCGCCGAGAACACTACTGTCAAACTCCATACATAAAAAATCTGTTTACTATTTTTTATATATGAAGTTTGACATTCGTTTCTACCAGCAAAAAATAATAAATTCTCTAAAGCTGCCACCTGGTAATTGATTCGCCTTGCGTGGTACATAACAAAGATAACTGTGGTACATAAGTTATTCATAAAAAAATGAATAAAAGTTGCCAGTTGATAAAAAGAAGTTACTGTAAAATGATATTAAATAGAGTTTTGACCAAGGCACATTAATATGTTAATATTATATAATAAATTAATGTGCCTTGGTTTTGACATAATTATGTGTCTCATCTATGGTCACTGATGAGCCTTGGATTTGACCGGGATATTTTTAATGAGGAGAATTCATTGTTTCTTTCTGGATTTAGTGTACAAAAACAGCTGACTAAAAACACATATTAAAAAATTTTTTTTTTAAATTTTCACAAATTTTAACTTTTTTTCGTTTTCAGACCAAAAAAAAAAAAATCAAAAAGAACTAAAACGCTGGCCTTATAGTTAGACCTGTAATAATTTCGCCTTGAATCCGACATTGAAACACAGGGTTGATTTTGTAAAAAAAAGATGACAAATTTTATGGTATTTATTATCCACGAACATTTTTCATAAAAATGCAATTTATTTGTTCGTGGGAAAAGCAGGTATCTATACCTACATCGCCGGTTACTTAAGCCAACTCATTAGGAATAATTCGTTAGTTCATTTATTTTTTCCAAAAATTCATTACAAAACAACTTATTAGCAAACCTTTATCCAAATTTTAAGAGAAGGGATTAACATTTTCCTTTCAGTATAAAAAAATTTAAAAACAACATAAGAATTATTTTAAAAGCCAATAGGAAAATGTTAAGGCTTGAAGAGAAATTACCGAAAAAGTCCTCATGTACTTGCAATTCTCTTTTGTTTTGTCATTCATAGTTTAAACAAAAACAAAATTTAAGCCATCAAAGCCGAAATTGCAGATATAAAATTTTAATGTGCGGACACGAATGCAATTTCAAAAGAGAATTTAAGAAAATTGTCTGGACGAGGTCAAACAAACCACGTTTTAACTTTTTCTTACATTCCCTTCTAAAATAGATTGATTACATGCCGACTCTTGGATGCAGACTTAACTTTTCCAACCAACAAATAAATTGCATTTTTATTTAAAAATATTATGGGATATTGGCATAATATAATAAATAATAATATAAATGTTCCCAAAATAATTTTAAAAATTTAATTGGATTTATAAACTGATTTTTGAAACTGTTTATTGCCTAGGATATTATTTTTTCTGACAATATGTAACAATAATAATATATTATTAAAATTTTTAAAAATAGTATAAAAATTAGACTTGTATAACTTTTATTTAACAAATGGCTCAATATATATATATTATTTTTAATATCACTATATGTCGCCGATAATTAAATTTTGACGTGATATTTAGAGTTTTTGACTTAACTTTTTAAAATTTTTTTTTTTAAATTTTTAGTTATTTTCAGTTATTTTTTTGTTTGTTTTTTAGTGGGAAAATGTTGAATTTTTTCAGTTTAACTTGGATTTAAAGGTTAAATTGATATATGTATGTATATATGGTTTTTATTAAAAATTGTATGTTCATTATTTTCAATAAATTCCTTTCTAAAGTTGTATTTACGAAGCGTAGATTTTAATAATTTTAAATCTTACTATAACTCTTGTAACTCAGTCACAGACATATTTTTAGGTTTTAAATTTTTATTTAATTTTTTTCCCTTAAAACTCAAACGATTTTTAAACTAAAAAAATTTTATTAAGGTTTTAAGTTTGCATTAAAGTTTTCATGTAAAAATATTATTTTAGTGAACACAGTCAACTTGTGTTAACTAAATTTCCTATTTATTCTGTTCATACACCCGAAACTTGGTAATGGTGGAGGCAATACCTTAATAAGCTCTGTTCTTTTTTTAACTAAGACACAATCTAACATTTTTAATGGGCTGCCATATCTTATTTTTGTAAAAATATAAACAGATATGTACATGCAAGTAGATATTTTATATAGCACAAATTGTTAACTAATTTAAATATATATACTTCCAGGAGTTTGAAAAAGTTGCAATTTTAAAGTTAGTATCTTCGGCCAATTTTGTAAAAATGACGATTAATCAGTGCGCTTATTTATATATGTACAGTATGCAAAATTCATATTAGTACACCATTAGTAAATTCATGATCTTCTTAATATCCTTCAAAGTTTTAGCAGTAAATAAATTTGAATAACTTTTTTAATTGTATAATCCCAAGGTTATCATCATCATCTTGGGATAAAATAAGTTTAACATAATATCAAGAAGAAAAAAATTGAGATGAGATTTTTGCGTTAGCAAAATCCATATTTGTGCACTGTGGCATCACGTTTTCTTCTTGAGTTATGCAGATCTTTACAGTTACATTTGATTTTTATTTTGCATAGAACAGCAAAAGAAGTTATTCAGAGATATTTTAAATGTGTAGTTTTTTTTTAAATAAAAGTGCAATGGCTCGAAAACCTTCTGAACTTTCTTTGGATTAAAAATAAATTGATTGTAGACTTGCATAAAGATGTCTAAAATACATAAGTACGAGGGCTGCTATATATATTTCTGGCCTGGCAACACTGAGTGCTGCCAAGTGCAATCTGACATTTCCATTGGAAAGTTTGTCATTTTTAAGCATAACCGTACTCAAAAAAATTAATATAGAAAAAAATGGATTTAACTCGTGAACATTTTCGTGCCATCATTTTTCACAATTTTCGACGTGGATTATCACGACAAAAGTGCATTGATGAACTTAAAACTTTGTATGGCGATGAAGCACCATCCTATAGCACTGTGAAAAAATGAGCTCGCTCAAAGACGAATTCCGTGAAGGTCGTCCAAAAACGGCTGTCGATTGAAATGTTGCAAAAATATGATTGCGGTGCTTCAAAAGACGTTTATACTATCGTCACAGGTGACGAATCATGGATCTATGCGTATGAGCCCGAAACGAAACAACAATCGACCGTGTGGGCCTTCAAAGACGAGCAAAATCCAACGAAAGTTGTTCGTGGAAGAAGCACTTCGAAGCAAATGGTCGCCTGTTTCTTCGGCAAAACTGGTCATGTGGCGACTGTTCCGCTTGAGCAACGTAGGACGGTCACTTCTGAGTGGTACACTACAATTTGTTTGCCTGAAATTCGAAAAACCAAGAAGAGAAGACGAATCATTGTTCACCATGACAATGCGAGCTCTCACACATCGGCTCAAACCAGAGCGTTTTTGACCGGCCAAAACGTCGAATTAATGGGTCATCCGCCGTACAGCCCTGACTTGGCACCTAATGGCTTCTTGTTGTTTCCGCACATCAAGAAAAAAATGCGTGGTCAACGATTTTCGTCGCCAGAAGAAGCTGTTGAAGTGTTCAAAAACCATGTTTTAGAGGTGTCTCAATCTGAGTGGAAAAAGTGCTTCGACAACTGGCTTGAGCGCATGCACAAGTGTATAAATCATGCTGGAGAATACTTTGAAAAACAATAAAACCATTTTTAATTATAAATATTCGCATTTTCACTATTAGGCCAGAAATATATAGAGCAGCCCTCGTACATATCTTAAAACGCCACTACAGTCCTGATATCAACCTAACTGAAAACCCCTGGTCTGAAGTATTATGAAATAAAATAGATTCAGGATCTAAGAAAGGCTTTAAGTTAGAATGGAAAAAATTCACAAACTTTAACAAAAAAGCTTGTTAAGAAGTCAATGCCATCACATCTTAAAGCTATAATTAAAAGTAAAGGTTGCCCACCCAAATATTTAAGTTAGTTTTAAGATGTACGAATATTAATTTTGTTTCTAAAAATAGTGAACTCAGTTATTTTCCT
Organism: Gymnosoma rotundatum; assembly: GCA_916610165.2. Lineage (NCBI taxonomy): Eukaryota > Metazoa > Arthropoda > Insecta > Diptera > Tachinidae > Gymnosoma > Gymnosoma rotundatum. The sequence continues at coordinate 126,236,506 of OU744340.1, read as the reverse complement.
AAAAAATTTTTAAATAAAATTTGTGTTTTTTTTTTGTTTCCATAAATAAAACATTTAATTGAAAATTATGCAATAAAAAGTTTTTTTTATTACCTATATGGTAGCACCTTTTGCAAAAATTTATAGTGTACGAATATAAAATTTGCATACTGTATATATCGTTGGCCTCATGTAAAAAAACCATAAGTAAAAACATAATTAGAAACTGTATTTATCACAATGTAATATTTAAAATACAAATGCTTGCGGAAGAGATGTTTTTGATACTTTGTACTGAATTATTATAATTTTGTAATCAGGTGTATCTGTGTGAAATATATTGGCATCAGGAAAAAACTCAATTTTGAAAAAAAATCAACTTATGGTTTTTCTACATGACAGCAGGGATTTGTATGTATCAATAGCAAACCCTGTAAAAAATCAGTTATTTCTTTCTATTTTTTTTTTACAAAAAGAACAGTTCTTTGTGATATAAACTAAAATTTAACAAAGACTGCAGCAAGGTACATATGTACTTGTCTTCGAAAAACAAAAGATAGTAATTTTTCTTATTATTAAGAAACTGTATACAGTTGGCACGTGTAATAAATGCAAATTGTATAAACAAAGACGAAAAAAGATAAAGGTCTACAAACCGATGCATTTATGTGTAGATGTATTTATTTAGAAATGTTCAAGGTTTAAAATAGAGTTTTTTTTAATTGTGACTTGTAATCATCTAAATGTGAAGCTTATAAATAACTAGCTATTTCTGGTACGCTTCGCTCCCAATACAGCCAGCTTTTTGATTGAGTATTAAACATAATACCCTGTTCAGACATACGCTTTAATTGCGCAATTAAGGAATTTACTCAATTAAGGTCTTAATTGAGCTCAATTTACCATTTACGAAGTCAATTAATAAATTGAGCAATTAGTACTTAATTGCATCACCAATTGAATAAGATGCGAAACGCAACCCTTGCCAACAAGTATGTTTACTCTGGCAATTATGTTCAGTGAGAAGCAAAAATTCATAAAATTGACAAGCCGCAACTAAAAAATGTAAACAAACAAATAAAAAGAAGATGGCGTGTCATGCGAAAATAGCTTTTGACACTCCCAACTTCAAAGCAACAAGAAAAAGCTATGTTGTTTTTGAAATAAAAAGAGAAATCAGCTGGGCGGACAACACTACCTAGTAAAATAAATGTGCCTTGTGCTAATTAAATAAGCTTAATTGAGCATGTGTGAACACCAAATTTAATTGCGCAATTAAAACTAAATTGACTCAATTAAGAATGTATGAACAGGGTATAATAAGACATTCAACACTCTGCCTAATACAGTATTCTAGGAGGTCCACGCTTACTTTTTCACTACCGTTACTTCTTAGCTAGGCTATTCAGAGCTGTATATTATACAGTTCCTAGATACACGATGATAATTTTTCACTTTGTATAGGAGTTACCACGCCCACTATAATGAACAACAATATGAGAGTTACTTACAAGAAATTTCAGTACTGGCCCTATGTCAGTTCTCCAGGTACAAAATAATTTTGCACCTTGTATGGGAGGCACCACGCCCACGTGGAATGTCACAAAATAATAAGTACCCTATTTTACCAATCGAATATATGATAACAAGCTGTGAAATTTCCAGAAAATCGGCACGCTAGTGTAGACAGCCATTTCTTTTCTACAAGCAAACACATTGGCCCAATTCACAATCTTGTGCAAATGGTCTTGCATAATAGCATTTGCAAAATTGTGTAGTATATTTTTAGCCTACACCAACAAAACATACAGTAATGAGTAAAATATGCTACACAATTTTGCAAATGCTGCTTTATGTGTTTACATACAATACATCATACCTTCAAACCTTCATATCTCAGTAAATATAAGGAATTTTAAGAAAATACGCTTGTTTTTTTAAATTGTAGTATTTCCTTAAAGATCTCTTCAAAAGCTTTAATATTGATATATTAAAAAATTTGAAAATTTCAGAGCCCCGAAACTCGAAAAATATAGGCGTGCGCCAATTTTTCACTTTTATTCTCATCTTTTTTTTCTGTATCACCCCATATTTTTATTTTTTTGATTGGAGTTACCTTATTGTTCCAAATGACATAAAAAGCTAGAGGTAGGCGTGGTCTTTTGCCTGTTGCCTCGATGGACATGGACCGATTATACTGATTTCCAAAAGAACCCCTTTCGACACTATATCTTATCGATTGACAAACTTGATTTCAGCACTAACACAGACGGTCAGACAGACATCGCGTAATCGACTTCGCTATGCATAAGAAGTCAGAATATACTTTATAGGGTCGGAAATGGATATTGTAGAAATTACACACGGAATGACAAACTTAGATATACCCTTTTTCCACTTTCTGTGGTTAAGGGTGTAAAAAAACCCATTTCAATTTAAGATCGAAACAAATACAGTGGTAACGCTGTATTATTTTCTCCCGCTCATTTCTTGGTGGGTATTTTTTTAATGTAAAGAATGGACAACATTAAAAATAAGACGTCAAAAATTCACTTCGAAATCAATTTTATATACTTGTTAATAAATATGTAATTTATATTTTTTTTGCCCCTTTATTACTTGACGTTTAATACTGCATCTTAAACAGTCCTATGTCGTGGAAGTGTATCATGATTTACAAAGTACCTACCATAACACACCTGCTAAAGGAGGTTAAAGATTTCCCAATGTAAGGATAAGTAAATAAGTTCATTAACACTATGGTCTTTTCTTTAGTTCACTTTAATTATTTAAAAATATTTAAGTTTTTATCAAAACTTTTAATTTGTCTATTGCAACTAGATTCTTTTTTAAAATTCGCATTTATTTATTGATTTATTTCCGCCCATGTTAAAAATAAAGCCATATTTTTACATTTTAAAAAAATTAGAAAAAATTTGTATCATTTAAATTAACGTTAATTCTCTTTGCATCAGCTTAAAATCTGGCAACTCTTTGAGCACTACTTAACGTATACATGTACCGTTTGTTAATTCAATATGACTTTAATAGATTTCTTGTTGTAATTATTTGCTTAATCAAACAGTAAATTTGTGTGTGCCTTACTTTCAGCTGATAGTACGTGCCTATAAAGGTGACCGTTAAAAGAAATTGAATTCAACATCAAAGAAGCAAGCAACGAACATGTTGCGTTCCAACAAGTTTGAGAGTCAGTATGCACAGGTAACTGACTTAACATTATTTCAAGGTAATTGTCATCAAACAAAGAAATTAAACCAAACTAACGACTGACGACTGGTTTCTTGATTAAACAAAACGTTGCAAGTCATATACATACATACGCACGTACATACTTTCTTTATTAAGCCAGAGTTTTCCTTGTGCTTTAGATGGAATTTCTTTTATTGTAAGCTCGCTGTTACTGTTTCTGGCTTTAACAATGTCTTTGACTATCAATATCTGGGTTTGATCGCTACAATTCAATTTAGTTTTAGTTCTCAACGTGAAGCGTTTAAACGTTCGCGCGCTTAAGTTTCAAATAAACAGATCTTGATCATAAGTTCGCATTACTTTGACACAACAAACAGAAAGAAAACAAGTGAAATTCTTTTTAACGGTATTTTGTGTGTTTAAAACCTTGTATTACGAGTGTTGTTTAGGTAAAGAAAAAATGCAAATTAAAAATATGACTTACATAATTAAAAAGACAAAATAATGTCCGTTTAATAGTGAATGACTTTCTTTCAGACACAAAAAAAAATTGAATATTAACATTTACTGCTTGTGTCCAATCGAAAAACAAGTTCCGGTTCATTTTGTTTATATGAATTATGGTTAAACTAGTTGCTGTCGTTATTATTTTAAACATTACATAAATTAAATTAAAGTAATCTGTGATATTGAGGAAGTATTAAAAAAATGGAAATATTAAAAATTCTCATTTAGTTTGCTAAGGGAAAAGTTCATTAGTAATTCATCAAATTCTAACTTAATAAAGGGTACTCTTTTGAATTTCCAGAACTTTGAATTGAACACAGAAAAATGTGTTTAAAATCCATTAAATGGTTTCATTACAAAGACAGTTTTATGACATAAACCCTTTAAGGTAAATCAGGCTGTATTTCGGCTGTATTAATGCGTCAAACTGTAAGCTTTCCATATTCTCAATTCTTGCCGGTTAATAGTCAATGGCAAATGTATGTTTGCATGTCATACGAAAAAGGATGCCATTAACTAACTATAATTTAATCTTGTCTTTCTATCGTTTAAGGTTGCATGTCACATTCCGAACAGTGTGAACATACATCAGTTACTCGATCACAAAGTGATCCAAATAGTCACTTTTTCTAAATATGATGGTAATTTGGTAATGATTTGTAATTTAAAATTACTCCAAATGCTTTAAACATTTACTGCATCATAGGCAAAATGTTATTTCTTGAATCCTGGATTAGTTCTCGCTTTCAAAGAGTTTTCGTTTTAAAGTATTTTCGTTCTAAGGTATTTTAGAAACAGCAGGTTGTCAAATCTAAGGGAAGATAAAATTAAGGAGGGTTGGATGAAGGTGGAGGGTGTATAGTTTTACTTCACTACAAGATTGATCACTCTTATTCTAGTTGTCGGCGTCGTCGTCGTTTAAGTATCAATATCACTTCGTATCAATGTCGGCGTTAATTAAATAAAAAAATTTTCATTCTATAACATTGCTGTGACGACGTCGACAGTTTATCGGTTTTTATGAAATAAAACTGCACATCCCCAAGTTTTTTGTTAGATTTTATTTGTGTTTGATACTTTTATGGTAAAATGTTTTCTATAAGTGAAGAAAATTTTTATTTAATTGATGATGAAAACTTTAAAAAACAAAAACTTGTGTTAAAAAGAAAGGAAACTTCTTAGGCAGAATTGCAATGTTTTTAATTTGCCGTATCGCAAGTATGTACATATGTTTTGCCTGCTCCTGGCTGTGCTTTCAACGGCAAGTTCGACTTCAGCAAGTTTCATGTCATTAGAATCGTTTCCCATGCAAACCATTTGAACTTCTTGAACTGCTCCTTCAGGGGTCAAATGCTTTTGGAAGTTAAGAAGGCTTGCCGCAGCTTCTTCCAACGGGCTGAGTGAAAATTTTTTAAGCATTCCGCCGCCAGTGGCTTTACATTCCGTTTTATTAGCAACCATCTTTTTTCACTTTTAATTTTTAATTTTGTCATACGTTAAAAATAATTTTTACAAACTTCATTCATCTGCTAATCTTTTAGGCGGACCAAAAGAATTTAGAATTTTTTCAACTTCTTCCCCTTTTTCCTTAAAATTGCATGAAGCAGTGCCTCTGCGAAAATTTTTCAACTTTTCAAATTGATTTGCATTTGTAACCTTCACTTTTTTACATTTTCAATGTTGTATTTGATTTAAATCACTTCCAGTCGTTATGCAAAAAGGCGTCGACAAAAAACAGAGTCACGTCAATACAATATCGTCGTCACATTTGTTATAGAATACAAAAAAATCTTTTAGCAGTAATCGATAAGTGTAACGACAAGTAGAATAATCGAATGCATCGGAATATACCGCGACGGCGTCGACAACTAGAATAAGGGTGAATATCCTTTCAAATTAATATTTTTCTGATGCTTAATGCTAAGTACATTAATTTGGCGTACGGCAGTACGACTAAACCATAAATTATTTTATATTAGTTGCAAAGTAGCTCTGGTTGAGAAGCAATTCACCCGTCATCATCTTTTTTTTAGGACTGTCAAGCTTGTGTAAGTTTGTCTTAAGTCCAGTTTTGTGTTGAACTCTCTTGGTGGAGTTTCGTTAAGGCTTTTTCTTTGAGTGACTAGTGTGATGCCAAGAAAAATAAAAATAACGCTGTTGGCGAACATTGAATTCTAGAAGCGATTTCCACGAGCAAAGGTAAACTTTAAGCCGGCTCAAGCATTTTCTCCTCTACGGTGTTTTTTAAAATGGGTAAAAAAAAATTATGCTGCTTAAAATGCCACTCTGCACTGAAACGTATATCTTTTATTTTTAAATTTAAATTAAAAAAATTTTTTTTTTATATTATCGAATCGGAGTGACTTGTTAAAAAAATCTGTTACACACTTCATATTATTGAATACTAATGTTCTAAATAAACATACATTTTGGCAGTTCTACAAATAAAATATCATAGTGTGTTATCGCCTGGATCCGGTAGAAATTTATTACAATTAGAAATTTTCAAGCGTTATTTCACTTAGTAGTCATTTCATTTTTACTACACCCTACAACAAATTTTGAAAACAAGACACTAATCTCAAGATAAGTTTTTGTGATTTTGGTGCAGTCAATAACTAGTCGTCTATTTGCTTTGAACATCTTCAACATTTTTAACATATGTAACATTTTTTAATAATTACGTTATACTTTTACAAAATATTATAAACAGCTCTACTTTAAAACATTTAAACTTATAATCGTAGTATCTTTAAAACTTGTTTATTTTAAACAATCGCTGTATTTATTTATATAATATTTATAAAAAAATTTCAAATATTTACATGGTATTCAACATAAAAGTCAACGTAAGAAACACTTTCTTTTTTAACTTTAACGATTAAATATTAACGAATGCTAATTTTTATGAAATGGTTCATTATTAAACAAGAATGAAGAAATAGTTAAAAACAAAACAAAAAATAAATGTGTAAATGACATAAACAGCAGTCAATATATTGTCTACAGATTTAAATAATTTTAATACAAAAAATTATTATTTCATAATAATGTCGCAGGCAACGTGAAATTATAAAATTAAACATTAATTTAGCAAAAAGTTATGGGCTTAAGATACAAATGATATTATTTTTTTTTGTAAGTGGGGTTTAGAAAACTCATATACGATACATAATAAAAGCTTAGCATGAAATTGGCATGGATGACGGAATTGCACATGGTCTCAGCGTATTTTTTCGTATGATTTTTGGCTCCAAATTGCGTGGAGAGACCTGCTGAGACCCGTGCTAAGTTCCGTTAGTCAAGACAATCTCAGGCTAAGTTTTTACTATGCATACGGCTGTGAGTCATTTATCTATTACTCATAAGGAGTTCTCATTTTGTAGAGCATAATGTTTTGAAGACTTTTCTATGTCATTTATTGGAAAGCATTTCTTATTTTTTAGTCTGAGGGCCACTGCTATTTATTTTATCATTTTGAATGAAGATCAAAGAAAGAATATATATTTGTGCATTGAACTGTATTTATTGTAGAATATTATTAATGCAACATGTTGCTCTTAATATTGATGCAATATGTTTATAATGCAAACGGTACCCGGACTGGCAAACACTAGGTATAATTCTCGATTTCTTTTTCGAACTACAGTGTTCATTTATCATTTTCGTGTGTCTGTATTTATATTAAAACATTTTTTTTGAAAACGGCAGCTAACTTACCGACCATCTGAGATTTGCAGATATAACAACTTGTTGCTAGCAACATTTCAATTCAAATAGGGAAAATAGTAATGTGCTTTCAAGAAAGAAAGTTTTTCTTTTTATTGCAGATGAAAAGATAGGACAATGTACATCAAATCAGAGGACACCCTTTGACTATTACACTTCTTATTATGTTATGTTAAAGATAGGGAAATATATCGAAACAAAACGTATTTTTGAAGACACTCAGAAATGTTTAATTTTATTATTTAAACATGTCCTTAAAGCGGACATATTCTGTAAAAATTTAAAATGTCTCCCTATAAAGGTTGAAAAAGTAAGGTCATGTACTGCGAGAAAAAAATCGTATCTATTGGGACACACTTTAGTTTTTAATTATATATTTTAAACTTGACGTTATAGCGGATATGGTGATTCTGTGTAAATTTTAAGTGTCTGTGTATCTGGGTGTAATGTCTTAATATCGACGTCCATTTAATTTTTAACTTAATTTTATAATTTGTTAATGCAGCGGATATAAAAACACAATTTTTGTAAAAATTTTAGGTGTTCAGCTATTGCGATTCCAAATAAAGAGGTCTGTGAAAAGCCGGCAGACCTTGTAGTGTTATTGGGTTACGTTTTTACTCTAAAACAGCTTATAATTTATTTTACATATGCTCGATAATCTGGTTGTGTTTCTAAATAAAAGATAATTTTTTAAAGTTATCCTTTGTTCATTTTGTTAAAAATTGCGAAGTGTTTTAGGCAACATATTTGCTCAACTGCAAAATGCTTCCAGCAACATTTTTTTTAACTGCAAAATAAAATGAGCTGTTTTCAACAGCAAAAAATTTCGCATTCTTAAGGATAATAAAAACAACAATTTTCTATTAAAGGGCATCACTATCTACAGCATGGTGTTCTGTACGTAATTTCCTGAGAAATACTGTAAAAAGTCAAATATATTCTGCAAAGTTGTGCTCTGTTTACTTTGTGAAATGGTACGTAATGTTTGTTGCAACATGTTGCTGGCAACATATTTTTCAATCTGAGAAATAATATGAGTTGCAATTATTTCGCGTGAAATTGTTACCAACAGCAAACAATTTTCTTTTAAATTTTATTATTGACAGCGGTGTCCTCGAACATTTTAAGTGAATTAGGTAAAATTACTAAATCTTTTTAGAGCACTTGTCTTAAGTTTACAGAAACATGTCGAAGTGGGGTTGAAAAATGTTGATAAACAAAATATTTCTTAGTAATGTTTTCATTTGCACACTCTTATTAAAATTCAAACTAAAATTATATTGCTATCTGAATAACTATGGCAAAAACAAAGAAAAAAAAAATAACAAATTCTATTAAATTATTATTGATTGTTTTTAGAAAGAATTTCGTGTTTCTTGATTAATATTAAGTTGTTTTGTAGCCTTAAGTGTATTTTCTACAGAATTCATATATTTGTATCTTTTTTTCTCCAAAATCCAAATTATTCCGCCTTTCCGCTTTAGTTGATTTACACATTAGATTATTTGGTTATTGTTTTATAAAGTAACTCCAATGAATTTAGTTTGAATAGAAAACGCCACGGATAGGAGACTTAATGCAAAATAGATAAGATAATCAAATTGCAAAATGATTTTTATTCATTAGGAAATGAAGTTTTGTTTTTGTTAAAAAAAAAAAATACAAATTCTTGATAAAACAAAAATATTTTTTTATGATTTTGGAAGCAATAACAAAAATTTAAGATTAAAAATAGATTGGATATTAGTGGTGGCAAAAAATATTTATGCACAAACTCTAGTGTTTTTCGCTATAATTCGATAAAAGCAATTTATAGTAAAGAATGTAGTTTACCATAAGCTGAGTATATAAACCTCGTTTAAAATGGGCGAAACTTGTTGCGCAACATTAATTAGCTGGTGTTGCCAGTATCAAGATTAAGGAGAAAATTTTTATTTTTGTTATCTTTCAAGTATGGTATTAAATTAGTACAAAAACGAAGTTTGTATTAAAGGTTCCAAAGTTGTATTCTGTTTATTTGGTGAAAAGTCAAGAAATTTGTCTGGCTTATGTTCATTAATGCCTAAAACTAAACTAAACAAGGTCTAGTTTTTTGTGATGAATGCTGTCAAACTAAAAACACAAAAAGTTTGTATGAAAAAGTTATGAAAAAATGTTATAGAAGTTGTGCTGTGTTTTTACTGAAGAAAACCATATAAAATGTTTCTTGCAACATTTTATCAAATCTGTTCGAAGCAAATAGGAATTTTTTCAACCAACAGCTGATCAGTGTAGTATACGTAAAACAATAAAACAAAAATTCATCAAGTCGCAAAATAGACAACACATTTTAAATGTCAAATTTTCCACATGAAATCATTAAGGTTCTTATTTTTGAACAGAAATAAGTCAAATGTTGTAAAAATAGTACTCTGGTTTTTTGGTGGTAAACATACACAATTTGTCTGGAAACTTTCTATTAAGGCAGTTAAAATGGCTTTTAAATAACATTGAGAGATATTTCTCGCTTATATTTCAAAAACAAGGATCTGCCCATTCTTTATATTTTGAAAATAGATAAAATTAAAGCGTAGTTTTTTCTTCCTAATCGCCAGATGTATACCATATTTAAGATGTCATGTTTCCCATGTTGTATAATCAATGTTTCTCAACATTTTACATAAATTTGAAAAGAGTATCGTGCTTCAGTTATCGTGCTTTTATTTCCAGAAATTTCAATTCAGTAAATTGTTTTACAAACATAAAATTCGTATCCTCTTAAATTTTTTATACACCAGAGATTTCCTAATTTGGATCAATTGAGTGACATCCTGTCCTAGAGCCCTTAAGACACAGTTTTGCAAACAGTATAGAAATTTAAATGTTATTTGCATACATTGGATCGCAATGTATTTTGTATTTTGTTTTAGGCAAATTGAGGATTTTTAAAGAAATTAATAAATTAAATTTTACTTTCTTTAATTAATTATTTTTCTAAGCAAAACGAGCAATTTTGTTTTAGAAAATATATTTAAACTAATTTGAAGGCACTTTAATTCAAAGTCAAATAATTTAACTTCGTCTTCATTTTACTTTTTTACATTTAATTTTTATTTAAAAAATGTATTAAAACTATTGGCTTTATTAGGCAATCAATAAATATTTCAAACTTCTTTTTGTGTTTAGGTCATTGGGGGACACACAAATTTCACTTTTATCACACTTCCGCAAAAATATTTATTTTTTATTATAACAGCCAGCAGCACCTTAAATGGAAATATAAGGTTTTGAATAAATTTCTCCTCTATAGTTTATTTTATAGTTGTTGTTGTTGTTGTTGTTGTTGTAAATAAACAAAACACACTTAAAGTAAAAACGTTTTTTTTTTAATTCAATCCAAAATTTTTAACAAATTATTAAATGAATATTTACACGCATATTTTGCTACAAAAGACATCAAGACGCTTCGCGACGTACAGTTATTTGGACATGGTTGAAAATACAAAATGAGAGTGAAATTATTAAACCAAATTTTTTTAATTTATTCTTTTGTGTACTTTAAGAAATTTTTTTTTAAAGAAAAGAAAAACTTTTTTTGCTTTGATTTAAAAATAGTTTTCGGCCAAAAAAAAAAATATTTTTATATTTTAGATAACAAGTTTGGGTGTATGTGTGTGTTATCTAATTGGATGTGAGAAGAGTGACTTAAACAATGCATGTTCCTCAAATTTAAACAAGAAGATGGTCAAACAAACTTGTAGAATCACTGTGGTTGTTGTAGCTGTTGTGATGTTTCAACTCGTAACAATTGACAACATTAAACTTGTTGAAAAGTTTTTAAAAGAATTTCTGTGTTTGATGGTGAAATTTTATTGTCGACACAAAATATACCAAAACATATTGTTAGAAAGTGTATGACCAAATACATTATACAACAACAAATACATATTAAAAAAAAACATATAAATTTAATTGTATTTTTTTAAAGAAATAATGTGATAAAGTGCAGAATAAGAGTGTTAACACCAAAATGGAATAGAGAACACTTTTGTAGCAAGTTTTTAGACTATAAAAGATTTTATTTTATTAATAAATTGGTATTGAAAGAAATCACAAAAGAAATGTTGTTTTAAAATTTATTGCTTTCAATATTATAGCAAATAAATTGGGTTGAATTTTTTGTTGTTGTTGGTAGAAATAAAAATAACATGAAAATAATTACAGAGTTTTATATATATTGTTTGCGTTTAACAACCTGTAATGATTACATGTTGCGATCAGCATGTTGACATATAAATCGACATTATGGCAATAAAAAAATTAGACTTATAATTTTTATAATTAAAGCTTTTTATGCGCAATGCTGTTTAAAGCTCATATAAAAAAAGAATAAATTATAATGTTGAATAAGTTGTAGTGCGGTAAGTCATAATTTGTTCTGGCAGCATGTACCTTAGTTTAAATATTTTTGGCAACATGTTTATTTGTAAAAATGTTTCTGGCAACATGTTTCTGGCCACATGTTTCTTAGTTAAAATGTTTCTTAGTAAAATGTTTCTTAGTAAAAATGTTTCTTATAACATGTTCCATAGTAAAATGTTTTTGGCAGCATGTTTTTTTGACTAGAAAATGTTTCAGGCAACACTTTATCTAACTAAGAAATAATATGAGCTTGCGTGGAATTTTACTCATTTAACAAAAAAAGTTGCATACTCAAAAATAAAAAAAAAACACTTTTCTTCAAATTTTGCAAGATCGTCTAGTTTTAACTCTGGTATTCTGTTAAGTTATCACACGGTCATAGCAGTTTTCGTATATATTAAAAATGAAAATGTTTCCAGAAAACTCTCTTTTGGTAAGAAAACACATAAAATGTGTCTTGCAACATTTTAACAAATATGTGAAATAATGTAAATAGGTTTTTTTTATTTTATTTTACTTTATTTGCAAACGGTATCTGATCACATGTTCATTGTTAACGTTTGTTAATTTAAAAACAACAAAAACGTAAAATTCTTCCTTATCCCGGAAGAAACACTTCATTTAAAATTTTCAAATTAACAAGTAGAATCAATGTTGCTTAACATTTTCCACAAATTCGAACATTGGACCTTTAGCATCATAAATAAAAATGTTGCTAATTGAATCTAAGCCTGTTGGTTACAGTAGTAAAAGTGTTGCGATACCCATTTTGAAACATTAAGAGATATTTTAAATTAAGGAAAATGTCTTTTAGTCTCTATACTTGGCATAGATGGTGCAGTCTCAAATATATTTTTTACGACTTGTAAGTCAAGTTGAGTAATTGTCTAAAGTTGTCTACTAACTTTTCTATTTTTGTTTAAAAAATAAATTGACTGTCGTTTTTATTGACCTTAAATGTGGAATATTGGTGGATGCTGGCTGCAATTTTGTGTGAAATAAGAGACGCGCATAGTATTTTTAAATTGGAAAAAATGTTGCCGGAAACACGATGCAGCTTAAGAACATGTTGCAGAAACATTTCGTTACTTTTTACAACTTCATTTCATACTTTTTTCGCACTATTTTTTACATAGACTTTTGTTAGCATTTCAAACGAAATGGTGAACAGAGCACCATCTTTTATAAATAAATAAAATCAACTGAATAAAGATGTTTTTAACAAAAAACATTTTAAATTTCTTTTATGTTTTGATTTCAAGTTGCCGCAAAACGTGCATCAACATTATCTACGATAAATATTATTTAGATATTTTTTCCATTTTCGATTTTTAGTCTTCCCTAATAATATTTTATTTTAAATTTCTAATTATTTTCAGTTTAAATTTGCTGAGTCTTCTTGAAAATTCCACCTTAAAAATGCGTTACACTGTGTTAGTGCTGTGTTTAGCTTTGACCTGTCTGTCGATCACTCAAGCTGCGATCTTTCGTCGTGGAGATAAAATTTCTGAACACTTTAAGCAGTTGAATTTAGCGCCAGAAGAAATCGATCCCGATGTCGCTCCTTTAGGTCCGAATCAATTTGAAAGTGTTTATGAAACAACAGATGAAAATTATAATGTCAACAATGAAAATGAAAATGAAATACTCGATGAAGGTGACAATGAAATTGTTGATGAAACTGTCAACGAAATTTCACAATCTGTGGTTCCAGCAGTTGTTACTACTTTTGCTCCTGTTACAGTGGCTGCTCCAGTTGAGAACACTACCCCGGTAAAGACTGAAACAGAACCTACTGGTTTGGCTAAATATTGTAAATGTAAAGAAAATCACTGTGACTGTTGTCGCGAGTTCAATTTTTCTTTTATTCCCGTCAAGGGACCCGGTTGTGCTAGAATGTCTTATTTGGGCAATCAAAAAATGTCCATTAGTTTGAAATATGGTGACTTGACTTTGGCTTCAAGGACCGTGTCAAGCAAAAGAGCTCGTCCCATATGTGTAGGTTTACCCGGTGGTTATTCACAATTCTGTGGTCGCATTTATGGTTTGTCCAAGGCTAAAGAAGATTTCAAGGCCTGTTTAGGCTTTGAACTGAGAGCTGATGATGAAGTTGAGGCTGCCTTAAGAGTATCATGTTTCAAATTTGGCTCTGAAGGTTTGAAAGTAGCAGATGCTGAACCTTTTCCAGTAGTGATCAACAAGGAAGAAGATGATGATGATGATGATATCTTCGGTTTTGGTGGTAAGTTGGCATTTTAAGGAATAAAGCTTTGCTTTGATTTTAATTTTTACAAATACGATTTTTTTGTTTTTTATGGTTTAAGGTGGCGCTGATGACGAAGAAGATGAAGACGATTACGAGGAAGATGATGAAGGTGATGATGATGCTGAAACTGATACCGATTATGGAGATGATGAAGCCGAAGACGATACACCCGCTGACGCCGACTATGGTGGTTTCAGTTTAGCTGGCTTTCTCGATGAATTAGACGATGATGATGATGAAGGCTCTAAGCCTAGTTCTACCCCAGCCGTAAGCTCCTCTAATACTATCACTCGTACTGCTGTGGATGCCGTGCAAAGTAAAGATGACAAAGGCACAGCTCTGGCTACGGCTCAAGCTGTAGAAATAACAGAAACAATAGTCTCTGCTGCTTCAACGGTTACAGCTGTTAATGCCGTTACAGATCAAGTTACTCCTGCTACTGATATCAAGCCCGATGCAACAGCAAAAACGAAAAAGTCGAAAAGTTCCAATAAGAATAAGAAAAAGAAAGCTGTTGACAATGAGGGAGACTTTGCCTATGATTTTTTAAATGGACTGCTTGATCTCTTCAACTGAGTTTGCAATGCGAAATTTGCTAAATTTATTCCGTAAAAGTGTAAATACTCGACATTAAAGTGAGAAAGAGAAAAAGTAAATACAATTTTTTTAACGAACCAAGTTTTAGTTTTAAGTTAAAAAAAATATATTAAAATTATTTATTTAAAGTAGAGATGAAAATATTAATTTATTTCATTAATAATTAAAAAATTTAAATTTTATTCAATAAAAAAAAAGATTTTTTCGAGTGGTGAAAATCACTGATGATGAATTTTTTTAAAACCAATTGATGTTATACAAAATTTCTTTTCTCCCTGAAACCATCAATTATGACCAACAACTTTAAATTTGTAATTATTTGACAGAAAGCTTTGCAGTCTATTCATTATTTTGTGCGAAATACTGTCGAAAGACTGTTTAAAAAAATTAGAGCGAAATCTTAATAAAATAAAGTTCCCGAAGTTTTACCTGTTGATTTTAAGAAATGGAGCTATCAATTGGTCTTTAAGGTCGTGCAATTGGACATCTGTGGTTATTGCTGGCAAATCAGCAACAATTGACGTCTTAGTGGACAACATTGCTCATGTTATTCGTGACATAAGGCCTGCAATGCTCGAAAGCCTGACTCAAACTGCGTGTTCTAAATGCGTTTTCTTAAGAACCTAGCTTAGGTTTATAAACTTGCGCTGACAAAAAAAGTATGGAAAACTTCAGAGGTGGGGTTTTCTTCTTAGAGCAACTTTTTACTCCCTAGTCTGATTTTTTTTGTTTTCAAGCTTTGACAGCATATGACCATAAGACATATTTCTGCCTAGTTTCATTGGTTTAGGTCATTTTATTAACTTTTCAGAGCCAACATAATAAAAAAACAAGAGTAATGTTCGGCTAGATGGCCAAAATACGGTTGGTTACGAAAATGTATGTTTTAAATGAAAAATTTAAATTGCTTTATTTGACTGCACTAAAGCAAGAGTCCCTTCACGGGCACTAGTAGTCTGGCTGAGCTAACCTAGGCAAAGACAAAGTGTGCTCGGGGTATAGGGGGAATCAGTCCCCCGGTATGCAGGTACCAAATCTGGATATACAGTGGGGTATTGTCGAGGAATGCACCAGTATCCTTAAATAAACTGCCACCACGGTAACCGGTAGCCCATACAGAGAGCCGCCGCTCTCTGTAGCTGGGTGTTGGTGAGGTCCCTTCAGGGTACATGTGGTGGCTGTTGGTTGAAAGTTTATGTCTGCAGGGGGGTTACTCTCTATTGCGATGCGAAAGCAAGTTCGATGCGATAAGTAGATGCGATAAGAGAACAATTTGATTTTCTGTAAGGTTTACGCAAACGCTTTCGCAAAATAATTTAAAAAAGAAGCAACTCTGGCATAACAAAATAAACAATAGAGAAGAATGACAAAATGAAATGTCAAAATTTGTAAACAAAAACATTTATTTTATTAAATAATACACAAAGCTTCACGTCCAATGCAAAATATTAATTACAAACATTTAATGTAAATATAATTTTGTGAGTTTTTTTTTATTATTAAAAAATAAAGAATAGTTATGGATTCAGTGGTATTATGGATGGAGACGGAAAATGAACATAACTTTTAAAATGTAATTTCCATTTTGCGAATATAGCAAAACTTCTTCTGCAGGCTTTTTGTTTGCTATAACATGTTGGGTAGCATTTATACTTGCGCCAAAGCATTCCGTTGTTGGTTTTTTTTTCAAATGCAGAAGTTTGATTATCTACTCCCTCATGGTGCAATGCAATATTGTGAATCCAACCACCCTTACTAGAAATGCTTACCTTATTCTTTCGCATAAATAAATATTTATGTTGCGTAAGTTTCATATTTATCAAAATACATTACTTGTTTCCTACCTTCTTCATCTCTTATCGAAAGTCCATTATAATTAAGGCCGTCCATCAGTTTTTTGACGCGTTGTTTGGCATTCTCACACTGCAATTGTCTCTTGGCCAAACCGCTGTGCTGCATCATAAAATCAAATTTCGAACTGCCGTTGCCGACTCTGTAACGTTTTTGGCATTTCCCTAAAAGAAATTAAAATTTAGATATAGAGTTTGGAATCATTTTGTACCATGTCGGGAAAGGAGATTTGCAAACTCAGTGATAAAGTTTAAAAAAATAGTGCGGGAAAGTCTCTAAAAGTGAGTTTGAAATGCACTTTGAGTCAACCTAAAGACAAACCCTTTAATATTTTTGTTTACAATATTTAAATATTCTTTTTATCTTTGCTGGGGGGTAGCTTTAAGAGTTAGTAATTAGTTTGAATTTATATTGCCAAGCATATATCTATGGCAGATTTGGCCTTGAAGGCTTATTGTCATTTCATAATAAATAAATAAAATAAAAATAAAATTTTATTTATGCTTACTTACATGATTCGTTACCTTTGCGTTTGATAATTTGTTAGCGCAAGATATTTGCGTATAACGAACGATTTTGACATAAGCTTTCGTATTACTGAGTGCAGTGATACCATATTTGCGAAAGAGAATACGAAAACGCAATAGAGGGTACCAATTGTTTGATTACGTGTCTTTTTTCCTTCGCATCGCTATAGAGAGTAACCCCCCAGGTCATGTGCGAAACAGATGTAAGTGTGCTGTTGTACAACGACAGACTGGGTTGGATAGTCTCCAACCCTCAAGCAAGCGGAAGTTTATGGTCCTGTAAGTCATGTTCTTGAAATTGCAACTCTGTTGGCTATGTCCGATAGAAGGCGCTAGTCGACGCTTAATATATCATTCAGTGGTAAAACCATCGTCTGGTTAGGGCCTCTGGCCAGGTACTGACGTAAATCTTGATCACATCTTGTACTAAAGCAAGAGTATAAATTACTTGTAATAAAATACGCTCTAAAAAAGTTACAATAACAGATAAATTTCGCTTCCAGTTTCTATGCTATCAAAAATTTAAAATACACAGTTAAGTTCGTTTTTAGTTGTTGTTGGGGAAGTTTTTTGAATGGTCGCTAAACACACTTACATTTTTAAAACCAAAAACTGGAACAAGCCTACCAGACATTTCCATATTAGAAGATTTAGACGCTTTTACTCGCCTAAAAACAGAAGTGGCAGTAGCGAGTGAAATGTCAGTATCAGCCATGAATCAAGAAAACAAGATTGCGCATTCAGCCGTTCAAAAAATATTTCTACTGCGCATCTACGTCACAATAGACCTATAACGTGTGTTTGTTGTAAAAATATAAGAGAGTTTTGGCTCTCTTACTTTAACTTTCCATACAAATAGTCTATTTCTACGTCACACAAAAGAGACAACAAACTAACGGACCTGCGCAATGCGCAATCTTGTTTTCTTGATTCATGAGTATCAGCGGAGAAAATAAAGTGATTACAAATCAAATAATTTTTTTTTTATTAAACAACGAAAACATTTAATTAAATCATTTCAGCTCACAAAATTTAACACAGTAAAAAATATTTTCGATTAGATTTTAAAAATCATCATGCTATTTTTTATCCCGATTAAATTATTAAAACAATATTAATATTTTTTTAAATTCAATTGAAAATCATATTTGCTCCATTATATTTTGTAAGCCAAAAGACCTCACTGAGTAAATATAAAATAGCAATATCTATACTTCCGTGGATTTGTTTGCCGACGATACGTTTATTTATAATTGCTCACCTCCATTACAACAACTACTTAAAGAAAAGAAATTTCCATAGTCAAAAGGCAGACAAAAGTTTTATCGGGAATGTTGCTGGAAACGTTGACCCTTACCAGTTATGTGACCCAAGCATTAAAGAGTTAATGGGTTAAAATATGGCAAAAAACTGTTCCTTATTGTATTTTACACAAATTAACTCAAGATGTCAAGTACTTTAAATGCAACAGTCACCTAGTTTTCAATCCGAATCCACTTTAAAAACGTTACAAAGCGGGCAATTTTAAGTGCCCAGAAATAAGACTCAGACGTAGATATTTTCTTCTTTGCTCCTTTCTGCTAGAATTCATAACCAGATCCTTTATTTTCCTGTGCTGTTCAGTTTAATACATCGTTCCAATGTTCTTAAAATCTTATAAATCAACCCTCGTACTTCATTACAAGACAAAAATTTTTGTTATTAATTTTCGTTTAATTTCTGCATCAATAGAAATTTTTTCAAGCTTTCAGTTGACTTTATTCTTTTCTTTTAATTTATTCAAACTTACGACACTTGTTTAATTTACATGTAAATGATGTGTAAAAAAGTGCAAAATAGAACTTCCAACATCCAAATGATTTTAGTAGAATAATAATTTTAAACAAAAGGAACAAATATTAAAAAAAAAACAAAAACCCATAAAACAAAAGAGAAAAATTATTAATATTAATGTTCCAGCTGCTTTAAATGTTGGTTTTAGCTTAACTTATGCAAACACATACAATCATTGTGGGGGAGGAGTGAGTAAAAGTTTGTTAATGGACTGTGTAAATGTAAGCGTAAGTTTGTAGGTGGTATTTGACAGTGCACACGAATTAACATGTTAAAACGAAAGATAATAAAAACATGCGGATGATAAAAAAAAAAAAAATAATAATAATAAAAAAAGAACAGGAACGACATGCAACTAAGCAAACAAAATGTATAATAAATTGTTAAATTTTCCTTTTTGAATGGAAATTTTATATAAAATGAACATGCAAAAATAAGTTTAATTTAAGGACTTTACATTTTTATTTCTAAAGCGTGTTTTGTAAATTATGCAATATTTTAATTAAAATTGAAAATTTTATTTTATTTCTTTAATTTATAATTTTTTATTTAAATATGAAATATAAAAGACTAGAGCTGCAAAATTATCGTTAGTGGGCACATTCAATATTTTCGATAGTTTGCTAGAAACTATCGATACTATCGAAACTATAGTATCGATAGTTTGCAATTGAATGGAAACCTTAAAACAAGAAGAAGCTAAAGAAAAGAAAACTCGGCTCGTATTTATTATTAATTTTTATTGTTGCTTTCGACGAACTAATTTCTTATTCTGCATTTATAAATTATTTCTTTACAAATGGTGCACAGTGGGGAATTTCGCAACATAATTTGAAACCTGAAACGTCGTTAAAGCAGGAGGTAGGCTTTATAAACCGTATTTCAGTAGCCTTGTAATTTTAGCACGATTAAAGCTACGTGACAGTCTCGGTTAAAAAAAAATGAGACTTACAAATTTCTTTAAACTGCTTTAAGTTATGTTAGAAAATATAAAGTGTTAAGATCCTCATATTTGCTACTTGAGCGCAAAAGTTTTAATTTTTTTTTGTAAAAACTTAACACCACATCAGTGAAACAAGACCACATCGGTGGCGGCGCCTTTTATCAAAAGAAAACGTCGGCGGATAAATTTTCGGCTTTAATTTTTTTGTTTTTGCTTAAATAAAAATAAAAAAATAATAAAAAATTTACATAAAGTTAGATATATTTTTATTAAAACTTCATTTAAATTCAAATAATTAACAAAAAATGTAAGAACGTAATGTTAACATTAAAAGGTGTCTTTAAATTTTTTTATTTGTACAACATTTTTAAGATTTTCTTTTTTTGTGCGGAGTTTGCATGAATGTTTGTACATTAATATACTTATACAAAAAAAATTATTTTAATTTTTATTTATTTATGAATTAAAACTAAAATTTTCTTCGCTGATAAAGTATAATATTTTTGGCGGTTGAATTTATACAAGCCGCAAAAAACGGCGTCTATTTCTGAGCCGAAACAAGCCGATCAAAATGGTGGCGGCAACAGTATTGAAAACACAGACGGCGGTGCTTCGCCGTCGGCTGTGAGCCCATCGGCTTGTTTCATTGTCCCACAGTTCCCACTTTCTACCAGGGTTTTATGTTAAATTTAAATAACACTTCTTGTATTCTTTTAAGATTTAAGTTTCAAAATATTTTAAGACATAAAAAATAATTCTTTGCTGATTTACATTTTTTATATTTTATTGTAACTTTTTTGTTTGTAAAGAAATATTTTTGTCCTATCAGCCATATAAGTTAAAACTAAAATTATAATCTATATTTCATACACCTTCAGCAACAGTATTGAAATTCCTTAAATATATGTATTTATGTATGTATATGTATGTATATACGTATAAATACATTATATTTGATGATATTTTACCTAAAAACTAACTAGCAGTTGTTTAATAACTGACTACAATTCATTTCAACACTAATTGCATTGATAAACAAAACAATAATAATTAAAGAGGAAAAGACCTTGAAAAACACTACCCCCAAATCATCAATTTCAAATAACTACCGAAATAAAGTTTTATTACAAATAGCTGTGTGCATGCAAACGAAAGTCTAAATGTTTCTCTATGAACACGTTACACTAAAATAGATACTCCAATAATAATTTAACTACCAGTATAATAAAAACACAATACACACATACACACACACGCACACATTCATAAGCAGTTCCAAACTGATTTCACTTTAGAAAACAGAATTTTTTATATTTATAAATACAGGCACGTAAAACTTTGGCTGCTAAAAAAGTCTAATAAATGCACTGTGGGGCATTAAGGTGAAAAAGTGAAAAAAAAATAACAATAATTTGGGTAACTAAAAACGACAGTTTGTTAATGTAATGTAATGTACCTACTTGATACTAGAGTCGCTGTAACAATATTCTAATATTATTGATATTATTGCTGTATCGGCTTTGGAAAATTTTATTATATTTTTATTATATTAATAAAGCGAAAAGTAGACTTATCTCCTCTAAAGATCAGGAGGTAGGGTAACTTAGAAGATCACAAATTTTATTGGTCCCTTTATTCCTCAATGATTTGTGGTACCCTTAAATTAATATATAAGACATTCCTTTCGCTGAGCTCCTTGTGTTGCCGCCAACCTTTTCTTTTAGTGGTAGCTACTGTAACTGTCGATATTCTTTCTCACCACTGAGTCTTTCTAATATTTATCTGCCCGGGGTCCTTAGCCTAATGATAGTCGATACTAAACATTTATCCATAATATGCGATACAGTTTCAGTCTCATGAAGGCATAGCCTGCAAAAAGTAACTTCTTCGACGACTTGTCCCTAACATTCTTTCTCACAACTGAGTCTTTCTGATATTTATCTGCCTCGGATCCTTAGCCTAATGATAATCAAATTAACTTTTCCACACAATATACGCAACGGTTTTAGTCTCCGTCAGACATAGCCTGCAAGTGTCATCTGATGCAATGATCTATCACTAACGCCGTTAACTAGCTTTTGAGATCCTTATTATATCCAAACAATTTTCTGTACTTTATGCTGTGAGTAAACTGCCTCAGGGCAGTCCTTAGGGATTAATCTGTACATCTATTGTAAGGTATTCTTGTCCATCCTTTTCAGATAGATTCTTTTATTGCCCTACAAAGCCGCAGTTTCCTCGAAGACATATTTCTCTGTCTCTTGCGGGGCTTCCTGGTTCATCCCAGATCGATAGAGAACCCCTTAATTTTGCTTAAATTCGAATTATTATAATTTCCAGTTATACATAGATCTCCTAATGATAAAGTTAGTCCACATCAAATCTGGAGCTGGACAGGTATCCAGAGCACTCACTTACGCTGAGCCAAATTCACCTTTCTGCCGGCCGTATGTCGTGAACAACACCAACAATGTTGGCCTAAAAAGCGTCAATTGTTGCTGGTTTATCAGCATAAACCATTGAATTCACGTGGCCCCACAGGAAATAATCAAGAGGTGCCAAGTCGCACGAACTTGGAGGCCAATTAAAAGGTTCGTTTCTCGAAATCAACTTATCGCCAAATTTAAAATTTAATAACTTTATGGTTGCGGTCGCCGTATGGTACGTAGCGCCATTTTGTTGAAACCACATTTCGTCCGGATCAATGTCATCCATATTTTCAAACCAAAAACCATTAATCATGGTGCAGTAACGATCTCTATTGACCGTAACGTGAGATTCGGGCTTATTTTTGAAGAAATAAGGCCCGATGATGCCACCAGCGTGTAAAACACACCAAACGGTGCATTCTTCTTTATTCAATGAAATCTGTAGAGTATGTTGTGGATTGGTCTCACTATATATATGCCGATTTTGCTTATTAACAAACTCGTTAAGCCAAAAATGAGCCTCATCGCTGAACACAATTTGGAGATAAAACAGTCGTCTATAAGTTGCTCGAATTGATGACTGATTTTCAAAGTGAAATTCGATGGTTTGAGAGCGTTGTTCAAGCGTGAGTTTATTCATAATGATTTGCCAAAGCTTACTGAAAATAATAAGAAAAAAATTTTCATCAATATTAAAACGACAAATCTACAGCAAAAGTCTTGAAGATTTACTATACGATGCAGAATTTTGTAGTCGGCAAATTTTAATTTTCGCTTAAGCCCCGCCCCACAAAATACCCCTCTGTGCGAAGGCCAAAGATCAATATTATTGCACTCATTCCCGCTTTTTTTGGTATCAGTTGAAAGCTGCTGTAAAAATAAAATCAGCACTTCAATACGTATTTGTATTTGCGTTTTAAGCGTAAAAGAGTCATCTTTAAAGCTCTCTTTAAATATTAAAAATATTTTAGAGGTAATAACTTTTGCTGCAATAAAATACAAATAGTCCCACTGTACTACGATAACAACAATAAAACTGTTAAAATAAAAATGAAAAATGATATATGAAAATTGAAAATCGAGGTGTAGACAACATGCACTATCGTCGAATGATTATTATGTTTGTTTAGACCACCCATTTGTCAAAACAGATATGAATATTGTAAAAGTGAGGTTTTTCAAAACTGTATAAAAATAGGTAACAAATTATTATGAAAAAAAACGAATAAAGATAGAATAACTATGAACACGAAATAACAAAAAACTCCCATTAACATGTTTGAACACACTTTTGAACACCCTTTATCACAGCTGACTCATGTGTTTGCAATGGAAAGACTTCTCTAACTTTAGTTGACCGAATAATATAGAACAATTGGCAGATTAGTTAGTGTGAATGGGAAAATATTTGATTTTATATTTGTCATTGCAGAAGAATGCTTTTACTCCAAAGCAGCTTTATTGGTCACGTTAAACTAACAGTGAGTGATGTGGAGGGTTAGTTTGAAGAGATTAATAGGCAGCTTGAAAAAAAGAAGTTAGGCTGACTTGGTTTTGTAGATTGATAGTATCAATGAAAACAGAGTTAAGAAAATAAGAACGAAGAAGGAAGTGTTCTGCTTTCCGAATAATGAGTCCAATCTACTTTACTTTACTTTAGGAGCACTTCCTCTCTAAACTCTTCTGTTCATGAAAGATCGTAGCTTCATTGCGATGACAACAATTTTTTTGAAGCATTCCCAGCATTTTTGAATGCAATGCCTCGTTTCAGTAACTCGAGTGAGAAATTTCTCACATAAAAATATTCTGGCCATCTTGTTTTACAAAAGGCGAGTTTCTTATTTTATATTATTACTGTGAGAAAATTCTCACTTAAATTACAAAAACGAGATAAAGACTTTTTTTTATTATTATTGAACAAAAATTTAAACATTTTTAATGAAACTTTTAGCCGCCTACTACTTTCCTCAGCCCGTTCTTCAATTTTTAATGAGCAAATTTTCTTTATTGTTTTCATGGTTTTTGATTTCAACAACACACTGATAACAGAAGGCGGTAGAAAACAGTAGAAAAAAAAACATTTTTACTAATCAATCTATAACGAAAATAAAAGTTTTTTTCCAACAAATTTGTTTTTGTTTTACCTCCATAGTTTTTTAATTTCGTTTGGTTCAGCAGCTTTGTTATTTGCATTTATAACAAATGTAGGTGATCAGGTAAATGGTTTTTTTTTCTGTTTGTTTCATTTTAATTGAGTTCAAACAGTATCGATTTAAGGCCAACAACTCAATCATGAAGTAGATACTTCATCACACATAAGTATCATTTGGTATTTCAAACAATTTTGTTAGTCATATCAAGTGTTAAATGGCTTATTTGAGAATGATAAAAGGTTTTTCGTAGAACTAAAAATATTTTAAGGTTTAATTGATAAATTTTTAAGAAATATTTGAAATGCCATAATAATACAAAAAATGCAATTTCTATTTTTATTCAAGCAAAAATAAGTTTTATGTGAAATTTTTATAATTAGTAATGAGAAAAGTTCCGATGCTATTCTTGGTACCTCTGCTTTATGGGATGGATTAAAATATGTACCTGTTAGGTAAAGTAAGCTGTTTTGTTCTAAAGGAGAGCATAAGCTTGCGTTCTACCGTGAAAATCTTCAGACCAACAAGTTTGTTCTCTCCTCACAACATTCGATCATTCTCTGCTATCCTCAAAACAAGAAGAAACTAAGTAAATGCTCTTCATGAGCTGGTATTTTCTATGTAGAATTTATTTTTTTATGGTGAATTCACTTTATTGATCTTTGTAGTATCAAGACGAGCTATTAATAAAATTTGACCACAGACGATGATTGAAGCGATAAAAGTTTATGGGAGTACATTTATAAAAAGGCTTGCGACTATAAATCTTTTCTAGGATCTAACATTACTCCCTTGATGGTCAGAGGTACACCCCAGACCGCAGTATTATCCTAAATTTTGTAGAAAAAATACGCGAAAGAGAGAAAGTTCTTAGCAGTGGCGTAAACTCCTTTTTACTTAACGGATACGCCTGGTGCTCTCGTCCAAATAGTCTATTTAGTACCCATTATTAATGTAGAGCGGATATCGAACCGCTTCCTACAAGTGCCCCTTTTTAAACCCCTTCCCTTAATAATGATTGCAGGTAATCGATTCGTAATTTTCGCTAACCCCAACTTATTGAATCACGTGCTGCTGATAGCCTTTACTCTTGACCTTAGTAATTTCAGACAGTCGACTAGCAACTGCCTGCCTTTTTCCTCATCACGGAGTCTTTAGTAATTGCTAGCATTTGTCCAAGGCCTAGATCTCCATGGAATCCATGTTCCGAAAGCTTCTGCGGTCCTAAGTCCAATGCCTCTTTAAAGCATACTCTGCAACAATAAAATTCCATGACCCACATCTCGGCCAGAGTATCAAAACTAAAGTATTTCTATCATATCCGAACATCTTACCAGCCTTCCTCTTTGAGTACGATTCGAGCCTGTTAAGCGAGTCCAGTCACTGATGGATCTTTGCTCGGATCAAGCCATTTTCCAGTGCTTTTCTGGTTTCTGGTTCTGGATATTCATAGCAGATCCGCTTTCTTACCTAATGATCTTAATATCGCAATCAGTAAAACAAACAGTGTCAAATATTGCGTATAGCTCAAGGTAAAAATTTTCCATACTTTATTTACTTTAGAAAATGTAGAATAAATTGCAATTGGGCGATAAACTTCATTAACTTCATGTCAAAAAGTTTAGCTGATCAACAGGCCGTTATCCAATATCACTGCTCAAGACGACTAGTGGTATAAAATCCAGTTCCGAATAATAAAATTTGTAAAGTTGCTGGTAATTTTTTGAACACGGGGATGGCAGTGATTAAATACTTTCTAATAAATTGTTTGTTAAAAACTTAAACAAAATATTAATGTTCTAAACCGCGTTAGTGAATTTAAAATCTTTCTTTAAAAATGACGGAAAGTTTATAATGTTCCGAAGAATAGTAATAGCCTTAGTGCGGGGCAGCTGCTCATATAAAAGCTTTTTACGGCTTGTAACCTTGACACAGAAATATCCTCTATTCTTCTCTTTGAATCAGGCTGAATTTTGAATCGTCGCATTAAACCTAGAATTAGTTTTGTTTTATATCGATATTTGATTTGCTGGGAAGAGTATATTTATTATTCGTACAAGCAAAATTTTGTAATGAAATTGTCATCAAACCAAAAAAATTTGACGCTGTATTTCTGATATTCTTATTTATGAATGAATTAAAATTGACTTATTTTCGGCTTTGGTTCTTTTTTTTAATTAAATTTCTAAACATTTTTAGACAGAAAAATTATTAACAAATGTATTCGGGCGTTTTCCAAAGAAAACAAGAAAAATTAGACACTAGCAAAATGAAATGCAACATTTTCTGGACCGCCACATCCTTCATCAGCATTCTTCGCATTTATCTACCTTATGTTATGTACCTCGCAAACATCATCTATTTAACCAACTAATTTTAATAATCATTCGGTGATACGAAGTCTACACACAACTTAAAGCATTTCTTTGTGGTTCTCTTTGCAAATCGCTTTGTACATTTGTTGTTGCTTTTGTACTAACCTTCGGTATAGCCACAAAATGCAATTTTTTATTTCTAATCATTTATATTTCTTATTTATGAATACTTCGCCGTAAGAAATATTAAAAAAAAAATAATTTACTTGTGCCAAAAAAGGCTCATTTCAAACGAAACGCTGACCGGTTTAATTTATTATTCCATAGAACAGTGATGCCAACTTAGCTCTTTTAGCTATAATACTGTTGAGTGTGGTTTACACGATGTTGGCATCATCAGACCTTATTTCTTCAAAAATGAGGTCAGAACTCACGTTACGGCTAATGGAAATCGTTACCGCACCATGATTAATGATTCCTTGTTTGAAAATATGGATGGCATTGATACGCACGAAATGTGGTTTCAACAAGATGGCGCTACGTGCCATACGGCGACCGCAACTATCAAGTAATTAAAATGTGTCGATAAGTTGATTTCGAGAAATGAACCTGTTAATTGGCCTCCAAGATTTTGCCACTTGACACCCCTCGATTATTTTCTGTGGGGCCACGTGCTGGTTTATGCTGATAAAGCAGCAGCAATTGATGCTTTGGAGACCAACATTTTTCGCGTTATTCGTGACATACGGCCAGCAGTACTTGCAAAAATGACCCAAAATTGGACGTTCAGAATGCTTTTCGCCATGAGCGTTGGCCATATGACCGAAATCATTTTTGAATATTAATGCCATGTTCTGATCTTTCGTATAAAAAACTTCTTCATTCTTTTGGGCTTGAAAAAAACTCTTTAAAAATATTGTTGCCAAAGCTCACTGTTCAATTAATGGTTCATCACTAAGTTTTTTTTTGCAAAAATAAGTTCAAATAAAAAAATATATCAAGTCGAAATATCATAACGGAGCAAATAGTTCGGTCTATAATTGTTCTCATATAAGTGGAAAATAATAATTTGAATCTGTTTTAAAATACTGTTTGTTTTTTATTCTATTTACAAAAATATAAATACTTTCCTTGTGAACGTAAAAAATATCTATACGAGTATAATGTACAAACGTAACAAAAAATGAACAGATAAATAAAAAAACGTTATTTTTTGCAAATGACCTTTTTTTTACCAATTTCATCGCTTAGTTTTCCGCGTATTGCCCTTGAAAAGTTGGCATCCCTGCAATAGAACTAAACTCTGTTATTCTTCATTACTTTTCAATTAACTGAGAAGCTCAATCACTGTATCTCTTTAATCATCTACTTAGAATGAGAAAAGTACTGAAACTCTTCCTCGACCTTATTTTAATTAACTGACATTGTTTATTTTTAAAAATGCTTTAGGTTTAATTAAATGTAATTTCTCACAGAAAATTGTTTATTTCATGTAATAAAAATTTTAATGTCTTTCTTCCATCAACACACTCTGAGTGTTAAAACCACATTATTTCGTTTTTTTTTTCTTGTAACAACTAAAATCAAACAAGTGTCTTCTTTAATTAAGAAAAGGTAAAAATTAAACTATTTGAAAGTAACCCAAAAACAAAAACAAAAAAACAAAACACCACAGTACTCTTTATTTGCAAACATGCAAATGTTATGAAAACAAAGAGATAATAAATATGATTTTCTCTTGCTACAAAAGAATTTCTTATTCTTGTTTGAAGTATAAAAACTTGATACTAACAAAATTTAAAAAATTTTGGAAAGCTTCTTTGTTTAAGAAAGTAAACAAAATGTAGGAAAAAAACAAAACATTCAACCAACACCATTAAGAAAAACACGTGTAGGATTTAAGTTTTTATTGTGTTTAAGCTCCTCCACACAAAACAGTGAATGAAAAAGAGGCCTGGATTTATTATTTTTTTTTTTCACTATTAAAAGCTTTTTTCTTAAACGTACTACTGCATGAGTATTGGATTTTAACAAAAATGCAGAGATGGAAGTAGAAACGACATAAGTGTTTAGAAAATATATATTGAGGCTTATAAGTTATTTTAATATCTTAAATATTATATACAAAAAAGGATAAAATTATTTCTAAATAAGTACTTAATTCTTCGCATCGTCTATTTAACCAACCAATTTTGTAAATAAGAATACAAATAATATTAGTAAACAATCAATATTTATTTAGTTAAACGAAGTCCATACACAATTTGAGGCATTTCTTCATTGTTCGCTTTTTAAATCGCCACGTACATTTCTTAATTTCATATTTTCATATTTTTTCCTTTATAACAAGTAGAATAATACTAAAACAGTATCTACAATGTGAGGAAAAAGTATGAAAGAATAAAAATAAAAATTACATATGGGGTGTCGTTCAAAGCTCCATATAATTTTAAACAATTTAACTTTTGGTTTTAAGCATTAGCATTTAATTCGAACAGTGAAATGAAAGTTATGTTCTGTAAAATCATTAAAATTTATTTTTGGTTTCATTGACCAAATAAGTTCGTACTTTTAATATAAGTCTGCCTGTCATTATATTCTAATGCCAGCCAAATACAAAGTTCGCTATTATCTTAGTTTTTTCCAGGTGTAGTCATTTTATTCGATTAACTTTTCTGTCAGATAAGAAATAAGATTGCGGTGTTTTGTGATTTGTAGCCAATTTTTTTTTAAGTTAACGAATAGTGACATATTAATGTTGAGGATAAGTCTAGCAGTGAAATGGTTTTCTTAAAAACAGAATTGCAAGAATACTCAACAAATAATCGTGACTCTAAAAAACAGATTTTTCAGAATTTAATAGAAGAAAAAAAAACTGCGAGCCGTTTTTACATCGTTATAATTTAAATTCAAGCTAACCCCCCGTTTACATTAGACAATAATGTCATGACAATAACAATACATGCACAGTTTTTCACTAATACATGTACACATTTTAATTGTCTGAATTACGGTCTTGAATATTTTGAAGACAGTAAACAAGACAGTGATTTGACGTATGCCGACACATTTGTTTATAATTGCTTTAACTAAATGAAATTTTAATTAAATTATTATTTTTATTACTAAAATTTTCTTTGCATATAACAATATAAATGGAAATATAGCAAGAAGAAACGCTAAAGCTATTTAAAATTTTCCAAGAACGTGCTCATAATGAATTGTCATAATTATTGTCTGGACGCAATTGTCAGCATTTTTGACAACTAATGCGTATTATTTTATTGTCATGGCAGCATTGTCTAATGTAACCGTAGCGTAAGACAGCTCACATAAGGTTGTCAAAAAATAAATGCATGTCGTTTAATTTTAAAATTATTGTGAAATTTTACTTTATTTTAAAATTTTGGCTTTCAATAAAATTTCATTCTTAAAAATATTTTGATTTAAAAATTTTCCTTGAAATTCCATTTTTTTTGCCAAATTTTTTATACTTTTTTACTTTAGTAAACTTTAAAATGTTTGTAAAATTTCAGTTTTTTGGGATTTTTTTATCATTTAAACTTTTGAAAATTGTAGTTTTTGGGAAATCGATATTGAATATATTTTTTTATTTAAATTAGGACTTTTGGTAAAACTTAAATTATATTTAACGATAATTTCTTTTAACAATATTCGGGTGACTTTTTTCAGTAAATTTTAATGTTTCTTTGCTGGATCTTTAATTTTAAGTTTTTTGTTTTTTCGTAGTGTTAAATTTCTGGTGAATTTTCGATTTCTTTGTAAAATTCTCGATATAAAATTTTGTTAGAAACATGGTTAAAACCACTCAACTTTCTATAATATTTGGTGCTTGTTGCAAAAATAACTCTCTCTTTTTGTGATGGAGCATTTAAAAATTATAAGAGTAACACTTTATTTTGGCATTCGATACTATTTTAGTGTCCACTACATTCAAGTATCTCCATTCCTGGTCAAAAAAAGTTGTTTAGTTGTGAGCGCAACTGAAAGCTTTTGTAAGTAAATAGAGATTTCAAACAAGTTTTGTTAAGAACAGAGAGTAAAAAGAGCTTTCGCTTTCTAAAGAAAATTTCTATAAATTTTATCCAACAATATTCACTTGGAATATTTTAATATAAATTTATTTCAGTTGTCTATTAACTTTACAACGATACGCTTGACTTTGAAAGAAATACATTGAAAGAAGTAAACGGGATTTTTAATTATTATTTAGAAAAAGTGTAAACAAAAAAAATTTGTTTTATTTAAGAAAAATAATTATTTCTCTAATACAATATATTTTAGGAAAAGGCAACATAACTAAAATTAAACATTAATTTATTAAACATTAATTTATTAAAAATTTAATAAAATATATTGCAAATAAATATAAATTAAAAAGTTTCGGAAATATCAATCTTACTTTATGCTTTAATACTTAATATTTGAAATATTGAAATTGTAATAAATCAAAAATGCAAAGAAGTGCGTGTCATTTTAAAGGTTTTGTTTTTTTCGGTATAACGGTTTCTACAGCCTTTACGCGCGTGTGACTTAGTTAGTGTGTGTGTGTTTGTTTGTTTGTGTATAAATTTATGTTTAAAGCATTTAACATACATAATTATGTCTGTCCATATTTGTGTTTGTCCTCGTAAAAGAAAATAATAGTATAAATCTAATGGTTAGTAAACATTTGATTATAATTTAAAGATAATTTCTTTCAATTGTTTTTTTTGTGTTGTGATAAATTAACTATCCGTTTCTAATAGTGGCCATCGCAATTAAATGGTAATTATAAGATTTATTAACTTTAGATACGAAAAAATAATTAAAGTGTAAATTGTTTTAATTTATAAGATAAAGACGGTTCATTTGAAAGCCGGTCGCCTTGAAATTTTAACAAGTTTTGTTTTTAAAATTAAAAATTTCAGTTTTATACGAGTATCATACGAGGGCTGCTATATATATTTCTGGCCTGGCAACAGTGAGTGCTGCCAAGTGCATTCTGACATTTTCATTGGAAAGTTTGTCATTTTTAAGCATACTCGTACTCAAAACGTTTTGACGTACGACCATTATTTGTGTTGTTTACAGTGACTTGAAAAAATTAATTAGAAAAAAATGGAATTAACTCGTGAACATTTTCGTGCCATAATTTTACACAACTTTCGACGTGGATTATCACGACAAGAGTGCATTGATGAACTTAAATCTTTGTATGGCGATGAAGCACCATCCTATAACACTGTGAAAAATTGGTATAATGAATTTAATCGTGGCCGAAGCTCGTTCAAAGATGAATTCCGTGAAGGTCGTCCAAAAACGGCTGTTGTGCCAGAGAACATTGATGCCGGTCGTGAACTCATAATGCAAGATCGACATGCGACATACCGAGAGATAGAGACATCCTTGGACATTTCTTCCACCAGCATACATTCGATACTGCATGATTGGTGCAAAGAAATGTTGCAAAAATACGATTGCGGTGCTTCAAAAGACGTTTATAAGATTGTCACAGATGACGAATCATGGATCTATGCGTATGAGCCCGAAACGAAACAACAATCGACCGTGTGGGTCATCAAAGACGAGCAAAATCCAACGAAAGTTGTTCGTGGAAGAAGCACTTCGAAGCAAATGGTCGCCTGTTTCTTCGGCAAAACTGGTCATGTGGTGACTGTTCCGCTTGCCTGAAGTCATTGGAGAAATTCGAAAAACCAACAAGAGAAGACGAATCGTTGTTCACCATGACAATGCGAGCTCTCACACATCGACTCAAACCAGAGCGTTTTTGACCGGCCAAAACGTCGAATTAATGGGTCATCCGCCGTACAGCCCTGACTTGGCACCTAATGACTTCTTCTTGTTTCCGCACATCAAGAACAAAATGCGTGGTCAACGATTTTCGTCGACAGAAGAAGCTGTTGAAGTGTTCAAAAACCATGTTTTAGAGGTGTCTCAATCGGAGTGGAAAAAGTGCTTCGACAACTGGTTTGAGCGCATGCAAAAGTGTATAAATCATGCTGGAGAATACTTTGAAAAACAATAAAACCATTTTTGATTATAAATATTCGCATTTTCACTATTAGGCCAGAAATATTTAGAGCAGCCCTCGTATAAAAATGAATTAAATTGAAATATCAATTTCTTTTTAAAAAATTTTAATTAAAAAATTATATCTAAAATATTCTTGTTTTTGCTTATTCGATTTAACAAAGAAGAGTATCAATTCTTGGGTGGCATGTTATAGAGTCCAAGGACGTAAGGTCTATGGACTTTAAAACAACAACGGCTTTACTTCCAAAATACTTTCTGCATAGCAGGTCTTTAGCCGGGAGCAAGGATTTTCTCTTCATTGGTTTAAATAAATCCGACTTCGCTGACCGAAAATTTTTTGCATAGCCGGACGTAAGGATAATATACATGAACACTATGTCCTTGGATGTCAGATTTGCCACCGATTCTTGTGTATTTTTTGCTACTCCAATATCCTGTAGTTTTTTGATTGTTTACAAAAAAATTAAAGGGTATTTTGATAGAGAAGTGGTTTCGACATATAAGTTTATATAATCTTAAAATTAACATTTGGTGTTTATATCTATATCCACAATAACAAAAATAAAATAAAAACGAATTTTTAATTTCTATTGACAGTACTTCGCACGAAATAATGAACAGATATTATGATTTAGTAGCTCTTTAGAGCTTACAGCGATAAAACAGTTTTCTTAATAAAAACATTAAATCAAAGAACCAGATTTATTTATTTTATCGTTTTTTATGCCCTCAAAAAAATCATTCCCATTTTATATACTTTTTAAATATCACCTGCTTTTCTTGGAATGACTCTTGGTAAAATAGTTTTTTTTTATCTGATTTGGCTGTAATAATTATTCAAAAATAATTTGCAGTAGAATTATCTACTTTGAGGTATTTTTAAAACTATTTTTTTTTCTTTTTTACACCATAAAAGTGCTGCTGTATTTATAGTAGTAAGCACGTTGAATCTGGTTGGCCAGGGTTCAACCCCTGAGGCAATCAAAAATATAAAAAAAGTCTTTTTTTCTGATTAATGGCATAAATTAGGAATGAGCGATCTCGTGGTTTTTGAACATCGTTACCAGTGAACGTGATTTAAAAATCACCGTTCTTTAAATAGTTACCGAGATCACCATTTGTAGTTCTTTTTTTTTTAAACATATATATAGGAAGGAATAGGATGTATATATAATCTATATATATATATATATAAATTGTTGCAATTGTGTTGTGACTTCATAACTCACGAACGGTCAAACCGAATTCAATTAAATTCTTAGAGTTTGTTCATGTGGCCGTGTAAATTGTTAATCAAAGGTTTGCACGAAATCGATCAATATGATTTTTTTTCATAAAAAAACAAGAAGAAATACGTAGGCGTCTATTAGTGCTAACTTCATACACACGTTAAATTCACGTTGTAGCGCATACACGCTGACAACTAGGCGATCTTAGCAAAATCAGATTCTGAAAATAAATGAAATATAGATATCTCCTGGTCTATAAGACTCAAACTGATTTGATAGATTTCTCAAGTGTTAGTAGTAGAGTGCCATAGTGTCTGAAAGGCCTTTATATTAGGTCCGTGCAACGTTTTGTGAAGTTAAAAAAAAAGAAAAGCGGTTGTTAATGAGTAGAAACAAGAAAACGCTACAAACCAAAAAGCTCCTTTGTCATATGAAAGAATGGAAGAGTCAAAAGTATTTATATTTCTCTTTCGCAAAGTAAAATTAAATTAAAATTTGTATGTGTGCAAATACCTATAAAAGAACGTTCTTATGCGGAACTGTTACTTTTTCAACTCAGTCACTGTAGTGGTCAGTGATTTTTTAATCACCGTGAATTAATTATAGGTACTGAAATATCGCTCATCTCTAGCATAAATATATATTTAGAAATAACATTACAGCATGCAGCCTCCTTTTCGGTACTTCTTCATAGCAATTCGCCGGCAATTATTATTAATTTTTTTCAACTATTTTCGCGATTCCCTGCTAAAATTTCATAAGCTTCAAAAAACAAAATTTCATAAAAGTTTTGATAAAAAGTAAGCTGAATGCAACACACTGTAAAATGACTAGAAAATACAGTAGCTTTGCTCTTTTCACCAAGTTTTGTTCGGTTTTTATATCGCGTCACCAGACAACAAATCCTAAAATCGGAAAAAAACTATTGTACGGAAACCCTAATTAAAAAAAACGGAAATAAAAAACGTTTAACATTAATTATAAGAACAAAGCGTATATAACGATTGATAAATGATTGTAATTTAATCTGTTTTTTTTTAAGAAAAGGTTGTTTAAAAGGTCAAAGAAATGAATAACAAAATTAATGATGGCATTTTCTATTTATTTTTATTGATATTGATTCCTTCGTTAAGGATTTTAAATTTATTTACAAATCTAATTTATACATTTAAAGGCTGTTGAAAAATTAATGGGGGAATAAGGATCAAACAGAAAAACAAAATCAATCAAATTTTTTTTAGATTAAAGCAAAAATACCTTTACACAACTAATTTTTTATTAAGCCTAAACGACGAATGGTCATAAATCCTTTGACGTAAAGCGTGCCATTATGGATTAGTGTATTTTTTTTACAGTTTTCTTTCTTCTTTCTTCCCTACTTATTTTACTTAAGAGAAAAATTTTAATACTTCTTATAAACTTAGAAAACTGTTTAATATAAAAAATAAGCATTTCTTTTTAATAATTTAAAAAATCTTTAAGTTTTTAAATCATTCGATTGTCTAAATATTTTAAATAGAAACGTTTTAAAAATTTTGGCAACATTTAATTAGATTTAAAACCACTTCCATCTTTCAAAACTTAAAATGAAGGACCACCCATAATCATTAAAGTAAAGACAAATACTGTTGCATACTTTGTAGCAAAAACGTTATAAATATTTCTCCCTCTCTTTTTCTCTATCATTGAACTTTGTATATTAATTTTTAATACCCAAACGCTACACTAAATTAATTTTTTTTTACAAATAATTAATATTTATGATTTTCTTTTTCTTTTTGTTAACATTGCTCAACAATGTGGCAGCTGTTAACTGCAAAATTTTTAATTTCTGCTATTTTATGTTCAAAAAAATCTCTTACTCTCATTAAAAAGAAAATTGGGTAAAAATCTATTAATTCATTTTTTCGTGTTTTTTTTTTGTTCACTTTCTCCTTGTTAAACAGCAAAAAGGAATAAAATCAATTTATAAAGAAATTATGCCATTAAAATAAGAAAAGAACCCGTATCAAAAAGAAACCCAAAATTAAAACAACTTGAAGAAATTATAAAAATAAATTATGCCTTTAAAAAATAAAAAGAAAAATGTGTAACAAGCTGTAAACAAAATTGCTTAAATATTTTAATCAAAGTGTAATAATAAAAAAAAATTAATTGAAAGAAACTTTTTCGTTTACAAGAATTTATTTCTAAGTGAAATGTTTTTTAAGGAGCCTTAATAAAATATAATTTAAACGATTTAAAAAAAGCTTAAATATTAAGGGAATTGTGGAATAATAAAATAAAGCACAGTGTTTTGCTTCAAATTTAAACTCATGGATAAGTGCAGCTGCTGTTTGCAAAAAATCTATCAAAATGGGTAAGTATTTTTGGTGAAAATTATTTTATAGCTTGTTTAAAAAAACAATTTAAATAAATTAATTATTGTGGGGTTCACCTGAAAATCTTAAAAATAAATAAAATTACAAATATAATGCTAATAAAGACAAAAAAGCAACATCGAGTTGTTATTTGTGAATTTGCTTAATTTGTTTTCCCTGCAACTACTCGAACTCGACTTATTTTTTGACTAAAACTTCTATTGTAGCCCATGGGATCTAAAAAAAATCCTCAATATCGTACGTGTCTTTATTTATTCTGAAAAGTATTTTATGATCCTAAAGGAAAATTTACAAAATTCCTATTTTGGGATTTTTGACTCATGGATTTTTTAGCTTTTTGACTCCAATTGTTTTAAAAGTTGTTTTGAATATCCCCAAAAATTTTGAATATCTTAAAAAAAAAGTCCCTTCGAAAATGTGAAATTTTAATAGAAATTAGGATAAATTTTAAATATACCAAAGTTGGAATAAAAATCAAAAACCGACTTTAAAATAAGTCGGGAATAAATATTCCCAAAAGTTTTTTTTGTTGATCCAGGGGTAAAATATAAGTAATTCCAATTTTGGGATTTTTGATGCATGATTTAGGAATTTCGTGATTAGTGTTGTCTTAACTTGCATTTCTATTTAATTTTTGTCTCCAATTGCCTAAATACAAATACACGCAAAATGTTTATTTAAATATCTTAAAAAGAAAAATATTTTTTAAAACGTAAAATATTTGAAGTTCCTTCGGTAGTAAAAAATTTTAATAAAAGTTGGTAGAAATTTAAAAATAATTAAAAATTTACAATAAATTTACAATACCATAATTTTCAATAAAATCAAAAAGTTTTTTTATTTTCCTTAAAGTCAACTTTCGTTTACACAATTTCGACTTCAGCACATATATTCTAAAATATAAAAACAAGTTTTTAAACCCGTTACAAGTTTTTTTTTATTCTCAAAAGTTTTCCCGGATCAAAAGTTAAAAGTACCTCCTCTGTTAAAGCACAAGTCTATTTGTTTCGAATTGGTGCAATTCGTTTAGAAATTTCAGATTTATTCTTACCCTAGAGTTAATGTCGACGTCGTTGACGGCGTCAAATGTCAAAGAAAAAGTTGAATCGTATGAAATTGTATGAGAGCAGTTAATCTCAACGCTTTGAAACGCCGTAAAAGTTCAATCTGTTTCAACTTTTTCGGCGTTGAAACGCCGTCAACGTCGTCGACATTAACTCCAGGGTTAAAGTGTTGTATTTTTATACCACTGTGGTGTTAATTTTTAATATCTGGACTTTCAAAAAATATATATTTTCCATGGAAATATAGACTCCTCATAATATTCACTTTTATGTGTTTTAGTGCACTGGACTAAAGAAAAATGAAGAAGCTTTTAATAAAAATCAAGAATTTTAAATTTTTTTCTTCTCGCCCATATTTCAGCTATTAATCAAAAAAGCATTTGAAATATTTATGAAAGAAATTTAAATTTTAATTTCTTTAATATAGTAACATTTCTGATTTTTTTTTATATATTTTTAAAAATAATTAACACAACTACACCAGTATTTTTAAGGCTAAACAAAAGATGGCAATAATAAATAAATAAAATAAATAAAACATTTAAATAAGATCAATATACTATATAATGTGAAATTTCCAAGATTAGCAATGTTTATTTAAATTGTTTTACATTTAAATATTCCAAAGCTACTTTTCTTTAACATTTTATGTTTATTATTTTTAATGAATATTTTAATTAACATTGTCTCTATCTTTGTTTTTGTACACCTCTTGGCAAAAAAAAAATAATAATAAAATATATGTCAATGAACACGTTTTCTTCACGCTTGCTCTACATTTGTACCTTTAAAGCTCAAACTAACATTGAATAAAATATGTGAGAGAATCGAGGACATTAAAAGTGATGTTGTTTTACTAATAAGAAAACTTAGCATTTTTCTTACTGTAAACAAATATTTCTTAGTCAAATTTAAAGAATGTTTCTCTAATTGAGGTTTTATTTTGGTTTGCTTTCATATTTTATTATGAAAACATCAGTTAATTACATGTTAAATACTAATTCCAAGGGTCAGTCAGTTAACAGCCAGTTTACATGGATACCAATAAGATTACAGTGATGTTTCAGAAAGTTATAATGTGTAAAACATTATTCTGTATGATGTACAGAATAATGAATGTGGCATTGATATCTTATACACATGTTGCAGAAACTTTCGTAACTTTTTACGAAAAAGCAAAGTGCCCGTGCGTAAAATAAATTATCGTAGTGTTTTGTGATTTTTTATTTTTCATCCTCTTTCAACTGTATAAAAGAGCCGAAAAAAAAATTCTGCCTTATACAGTAGAGAAAGAAAAAAAGAATTACTATTGGTTATTGTTGTTTTTGCTTAAACTTTGATTTTTGTCTTTGCTTTATTGTTTGGACAAAAATCTTTAGTTTATTTAAAATGTTTGTCAGAAGTTTCCTGAATAGTTAAGTACGCGATAACGAAATGGCCATCGGGACGTGCTTTGTCCCTCAATAATTAATATCGGTGATTTCAATAATAAATCGGGAAAATAGCACGAAAAAAAGAATTTTTTGAAAATTAATTGAAATAAACAAACCTGACGTAGCCTAGGTCTAATTTTAGAGCCTTATAGATAACTGAGATTAAAAAAAAAAATTTTTTCCCGTTTTTTGGTCCTTTTTGAATTTTTGTGATACCTTTATTTAGTCCGGGGATACTGAGTTGCCGATTTTACCCTTTTTTACCCGCTTTTATTCCTTTACAC
The DNA here is from genome assembly GCA_916610165.2 of Gymnosoma rotundatum. NCBI lineage: Eukaryota > Metazoa > Arthropoda > Insecta > Diptera > Tachinidae > Gymnosoma > Gymnosoma rotundatum. Next base: position 126,197,318 of record OU744340.1, on the reverse strand, counting down.
CGCCCAAAACACCATATTTAACAAAGAACTCTAACCTGCATTTAAGAGCGTTTTAGGGGAAGAAAAGTGTCGGTTAGATATTTTTCTTCCGCTCATTATTTTTACAGATAATTGAAATTGAATAAAGGTTCCAAATTTATTTTTATTCGCATTATATCACCTTGGAACATAAAACTTGAAAAAAGTGCCATTAGCCTTTTAAGATCTTTTTGAATTTTTGTGCTACATGCATTAGGTTCGAAGATAAAATGTTACCGATTTTAAAAAGTACAAAAAATCATTATAGGTTGTTTTAAGGAGAGTAAAACTCCTTTTGCTGTCCCTTTCAAAGATAAGTGCTGTTCAAAAAGTATCAATATTCAGTTTTTATAATGAGGACAATGTTTAACTAAAATCGGTACAGCTGTTTAGCCGTGATAGAAGCAAGCATAAACACACTTACAAAGAGATTTTTAATATTCATAGTACTAATTTTTTATATGCACATTAAACAGTACTTTGCAGCACAACATGGTGTTTCTTTAGTCGCACTCATTAAAATCTATACAACTTTTTTATATTTAAATAAAAATCGTTTATATTCTTGCAGCCACTTAGCCATCATGCATATTTAATTGTGTATGTGCATGTCAAAAATACAACAATAAAAATAAATGTAAGTTTATACCGAAAATAGAATTTATCTTTTTTTTATTTTATCTCCTCTTTGTCGTTTAAATGAAAATGTTTTATTTTTGTAATTTTCAAGCTGAAGGCTGTTATTCATTTAAAACAAACAACAAAAGTTGTTAACATTTTATTAATAATTAATTGCAACTATTTTAAGCCATATATAATTATTCAGATAAAAGATAAATTTTATTTTTTTTTGTTTTTAAGTAATTAATTGTTGTAACAACGGGGCTTGCAGCAAATAGATATAAAATAGAATTTTTTAACGAGATAAAAATAACAGATCTTATTTGCTTTAGAACAAGAAGTTCAACTTTGATACATTAATCTAAATGACAAATGGGACAAAATTAAAATATTGTAGAAATAAAAAAAAAATCAAATGCCCTCGGCTCCTAATAGGTTAAGCAATTTTAAAAAATTTTAGTATTTCCTTAAAGATCACTTTAAAAGCTTTAACTTGATACACATATTAATATTTTAAAAAATTTGAAAATTTCAGAGGCCCGTAACTCAGAAAATGTGGGCGAGCGCCATTTGTTTACTTATTGTTTTTTTCTATTTTTTAATTCTCTATAAAAAATAAAATAAAAAATATATTTCATTGTTCCAAATGATATTGAAAAATAAGAGGTAGGCTTGGTGTTTTGCCCTCAGCCTCGAAGAACATTAACCGATCATGATTTGCAAAAGCACCTCTTTTGACACTATGTGTGTTTGATTGGCGTATTTAAATTTTCTCTAGCTGATGTAGTGCATAGACAAACTTGATTTTAACACTAAAACGGACGGATAGACGGACATCGCTCAATCGATGATATATTCTGAGTTCAAACTTACCTAAACCCCTTTACCATTTATTTTTTAAGCTGATCAACATACATAACAAAAATTAGTTACCCTGTTTTCTTCGCTCTTCGAAATTTGGCCCTTTATCGAAGAGAAAAATGGTATCATGTCTAGAAATTTCATTAGAAGTAATAAGTTCTGTTGCAGGATGTATATATTTTTTTGGCGGGTAAATTAGATCTCCCAAATGTTAAAATGTTTTCTATCAATTCGAGTTTTGTTTATCGAGATATATTAAACAATTTGCTTTTAATAAATAGTTTAATCCAATAACAAATTATTTCAGCAAAATTTGGACAAAAAATATACATACCATGATGCCAGACTGACAGAATTGTTTGACAACCTTGTGAACTTACGATCGGCAATGAACTCAAGACCAAAATATGGTCATGAATTACGACTAAAATAAGGTCGTCTGGTTTAATTGATTTAAATTATTTTTAGAGGATTTTTTTTCAATAATAAAGTGGTCTTTTTAAGGGATACAAATTTTTAGTTTGAACATTCAACTTGAAATTAATCTTGGAACTCTGTCAGTAATTAGTGTAGGGGAAAGAACAGTATTAGTTTAAATAATAACTCTCGCGAAAAAATCCGACTTCAAAAGAGAATTTATCTGTCTGCCTATAGCGGTTCAACAGTATGACTATATACATCAAATTACATCAACTTTTGTCACACCCTTAATATATAATCTGAAATATTTATACTTCTTGCTATAACAAGCAAAGTAGTGGATATTCTATCTAATTTTTAAATGTTTGTTTATAACGGTTCAAAAGATATGGCCACGTGGATCAAATTACATTAATTTGGAAAAGCCTTTTATTTTTAGATTCATATTATAAACTTGTTGTTAGCAATACAGCTCCTTTGCAAGTTTCAGCTCTGTCTATAACGGTTCGAAAGTTTGGTCGTATACAAGAACTATTGGGACACCCTTTAATTTCAAAATCTAAATTTTTTACTTGTTGTTATAGAGGAGTTAGCAGTACAGGTTTGTTTAAAGCGTCTGTCTGTCAAAGTAAGTAAACTATTGGGGTACCCTTTAATTTGAAATTCTGAATATTAATACTTGCTACGATAACGGTCATAACATTCACAATTCTGGTCAATTTGTAAGCGTTTGTCTAAAACGGTTCAAAAGATATGTATATAGGTCACCTGTGGAGGCATCCTTTAAGTTTTAGATTTATTTTTGTATTAATTTTTGGCATTGGGAGGTATAGTAATGCGCAGTTTTTTTTAATTTTAAAGTGGTGCCCTTTACGGTTCATAATTGACGTAAAAACGTATATTGTATGGTGACACCCTTTAATTTTTAAGATTATATACTGTTTTTAAAACGTGACCAATCTGTAAGCATCTCCTTTAAAATAAAGAAAAATTTTTCAAAATCGGTTCAGAAAGGCATAAACATAAAAAAGCAACATTTAGTCGAATTAATAACCTCCATCTTTTTTTTTTTGCAGTCGGTTAAAAAACCAATAATTAGAAATTCTATGGACAGAGTGATTAAAAAAAATTGGTGTGAATGCAACTCTAATTAAAAGAAATTTTTTGATTAAGGATTTTGTTTTACTGGTATTTGAGTTAAGCATAAAAAAATTCAGTGCATGAGATTAATAAAAAAGTTACTGTAAAATTAGTAAATTCTATGATTTTACACAAAAAAACTTTTTATTTACTTATTATTTTTTTTAATTAGCGCATTTTTCATTTAATACCAAATAATTTGATTTTTATGAATTTCTTTGCAGCTTAGGATTCCTTTATGAACGGGTAAAAAAGATAACCAAAGGATATTATAAATGCATTTAAACATATCTAAAAACCCGCTTAAAAATGAAGAAAAAATATTCTTAAAGAAGTTTTATTTTAGCCCGACATAAAAAAGTTTTTTCACATCATTATAAAATTGCCCTGGATGTCAGTTTTATTTCTTCATGTTTTATTATTTTTTCCACACTAAGGCTCTGCTAAATAAATGTAGGTTAACAGAATTTGTGTTAATGTTATACAAAATTAATACACACTTAACATAATGTTAAGTGCTGGTGTTGGCATTAATTTTATGTTCCATAATTAAACACTGAAGGGAGTTTCTGTGCATAATTATGGTTAAAATAATTAAAAGAATAAATAAAAAAAACTATCTCGTTAAAAAATTTTGACCTTATTTCTTTCTTTATATTTTATTAAAATAAAAAAAAAACTCTTTCACTATTTAGATGTTTTCCCTAAAGAGTGTATTGAAGTACCAGGCAAAGTCAAAAGGAGGCAACGAGAGCAAAAACAAAAAAAAACTGTAGAAATAAAATTTAATTTTATTAAAAAACAGCACCTACTTTACTATCACTATTGCTGGAACACAACGCGGCAACGGCAACAGCAACATCAGCATCTGCAACAACACAATACTTGACATGGTTTCACATTTCATTGCATTGCACTACAACTACTACTACAATTGCTAACACTAAAGCAAATACCTGTGCTATCACTGTTACAACGGCTGTGAGAAATTCAAGTACGTTTTGAAGAAAAGTAGTAGCGGCGATGAAAACTCTAGCAACATTAGGATTAATTAAAATTATTTAGTATTGCAATAAAGTTCTTTTTGTTAACTGAAAAAAATTTGTGTGGCCATTAAAATGAACACAAAAAAAGTACTAAATTTAATTTGTTACAAAATAGTATTTTTAGTATTTTTAAATAGTGTCTTAAATGTTGAGGAAATTTTTAAAATCATCTTAAGCGATTATTTGTTTAAAGTGCGGACATTACGACACTTTCATTAGTGTCATAATGTTTATACTTAAAACGACACAATGTCACTTTTGAGTGCGACATAAAGTACATAGACATTATGTTCTTGGACACTATGTCCCTGGATGCAAAGTCCTTGGACACTATGGCACGCCACCTATTTTGTATACTAGAAACCAATCTTGGGTGTTTACCAGAATTTATTTTTTTTTAATTAAATTTCAATAATAAATGGTCAATTACAAATAATTTTTAAGAAAGAAAATTAAAATTGTCTAACTGTGCTAACATTCGTTCCATCACTTTAACACGTATAATTGCTGCACTTGCTTGCCACTAGTGGTTTAGGTACTTAAACCTGGTAGCAGGTAATATTACTCATATTACCTTAACTCTTTCCAAGTTGTATTTTTGTTTTAGTTTCCTCACGTTCATTCATTTTGTTTAAGACATTTCTTTTCTTGATGTTTTTTTTTTAAGTCATCATTTTGTATTTTCATCCTTTCTATTTTCATCTTTTCTATTTTTGTTCTTTTAATTTTTTTTCAGGTTTCTTGAAAATATTTTTATTGCTGCATTTATTTGCTTTTCTTCGCTTTTTGCTGTTGAAATGTTGTTGAACATGAAAAACGTCTTTTAAAAATAGTCAACCTCAAGCAAAAAGTGCCCTTCATTGTATATCACACGATTTAAGAAATGATTTAGATAAGAACGTTGAATGAGCTCAGCAGCTATTTGTTTATGTCAGTTGGCTGAGTGTCCTTTCTGCTTGTTGCTGTTATTATAAAACTTAGATTTAAAAATTTAGGGCTTGTCCAAAAAAGGGGTTTAAAATTTTAAATGTTGTTTTCTCGCAGGCGTATATCATGTTAAAACTTTTGAAAAGTACTGGATTAAGGCTTGATATTTATTTTGCAAAGAAAACAAAAACTCAAAATACATTATTAAAGGATGCTAAATCTATTACACAAATATTATTTGCTGAGTGTAAGAATACAACTGACGAAAGTAACGGAACAAATTGTCGTTACTGAGAGTTAATAAACAAAATAACTACTAACATTTAAGGGCCCGATTACGGTTTACAACAGTTGTAATTTAAGTGTTTTTTTTTAAGCGATTATGGTTTACGACTGTTGTCAGCTCTGTTGTATAAAGATTCCACTGATTACGGTTTACAACATGTGTATTTATGTGTCGTCAGTACTGTCAATAAATTACAACTGCTAATTACCTGTTGTTTTAAAGTGAAAATTTAAAAACATATAAATGAGAACATTTGTAAGTAATTTTTACTCTATTTTGTAAAGCTTTGATAAATTGAAACGTTTTTTTTAGGAAAATATCTAAAAAAAAACAAATGAAAAACTAATAGACTTAATGAAAAAAAACCTGAGGTTAGTCGAGCGAAGCTACATTTGGCATGGGCAAAATGCTGCTCAAGTAAAAATGGAAAAAGTTTTCAGTCGAGTTCAATTCTTTGGGACCACAATTGGTATTATTTATTTCTTTTTTAAATTAAGTTCAAAGTTTTTTTTTTGTTTCTTTCCATCTACACAGCCAATTACTCCCGGAAATTGTGTTCTTGCTAAAAAGACATTTTGCACTTGTTTTTTTCTTCCTCAGTCATCCGAACGTTGATCCACTTCTAGCAATTTTTTTCAAAAAATTATATTTCCTTTAAAATACAGCAAACAGTTGTTTGTGAAAATCCAATATTAAAATCATTCCGCTACTTCTTTGATAACTTCAATCTGCAACTTCAAATCTGCAAAAAAGAAAAACCATCTTTGTTTAAACGGAAACATTTTACGAAACTGCAAAATATTCATTAATATGTACATAACTATACTTACTTAAAAATTTGGTAATTCCAAAGGGTTAGAACTTTCTCTCATCATCATTGTTATGGGAAAAAAGATCTACGTTTATATCCATATTCTTTACACTTATTGTTTTACAACCGTTTTTAAATTGAAATTATTTTCTTTTCAACTTGACATTTCTTCTTATTCAGGTATGTATTTTTACGGATAATTCCAATACAATTAAAATGCAATCATGTGACGTATACAACATCTAGATGTTGTAATACATAATCACGAAAAAGATCAATGTTGTGTTGTAGCCGAGACAACACATCATTTAGATGTTGTAAACCATAATCGGGGCCTAATGAACCGGTACAACCGCTTCATCTTTCAAGTGACTCAGAGAGACTTCATACAGTTTGAAGATACGGACGAAAAAGAAATTACGATTGATTTTAGATTGTACGTGGGCCCACATTTTGTTGCCTTTTCAATTATTTTTTAATTTCAAACATTTTTCTGTATTTTAATATTTTTAACCTCTTTAAATAATGTTTCATTTATATCAGTTCTTTGTTATTATTTTTGTTTAAATAATGTGCATTAGCTATTCCTGTGAATTCAAGTGCTTATAAAGTACAATTATTCGTGAAAATATGTGGCAATATTGTTAGGGGGGGAGAGACAAAATGTCAGAGAATTGTAAGAAGCGATGAAGAAATAAAATAAATTTTATCTCAGCGGAATTGTTGTTTAACGGCAACTTATGTTAAATTTTTGTTTTTAAATACTATGCCTCTGTGTTTATATTTAGTTTAATTTAAAATTTATAATGGAATTATGTTTTTAATAGTTTTTATTGCGATGGTAATGACCGTTTTATTATTTTTGTAGTTAAACATACTGGAATATACTCCCATGCTATGAATAAAAAAAGTTTTAATAACAAAATAAAAATAAAGTAATCACATGAAAAGACATAAAGTACGTTTTGTTTTTATTACAATTTTTGAAAAAAAAAACAAGAAATTACAAACCTAAAATATAAATTAAGGCGTTATTTGTGCAATAAAATTAGTACCTTTAAAAAAAAGAACATAATGAAAGAGATTTTTGTTTTTCCAAAACAGAATTAATGGAAGAGAAGAGAAATGGAAAGTGCATTTTTCGTAAAAAAATTATTCTTCGGACATAACCATAACAATATTAATGCTATGGAATAATGAAAGGCAAATAATTTTGGAATTTTGAAATCACTTTGGAATCACTGAACATAGTACAACTTCAGCAACATTATTTTTTGTTTAATCAAAATAATTTTTAATACGGAATTTTCATAGAATTTCAAGTGTGTTACCTTTGATATTAAAATCTAATTGATATATTAGTAGAAACAGCTGTCAGAGAGGTTCTCACGTCAAATAATGAAAAATGAATTTAAATAATAAATCGGGAAAATAGCACGAAAAAAGGAATTTTTAAAAATTAATATAATTTAAAAAAATCCCGTTGTTTAAAATAATTTAATATTTGCAAAGTGCCCGTGCATAAAATAAATTATCGTACTGTTTTGTGATTTTTTATTTTTCATCCTCTTTCAACTGTATAAAAGAGCCGAAAAAAATTCTGCCTTATGCAGCAGAGAAAGAAAAATAGAACTACTATTGGTTATTGTTGTTTTTGCTTAAACTTTGATTTTTGTCTTTGATTTATTGTTTGGACAAAAATCTTTAGTTTATTTAAAATATTTGTCAGAAGTTTCCTGAAGAGTTAAGCAAGCGATAACGAAATGGCCATCGAGACGTGCTTTGACCCTCAATAATCAATATCGGTGATTTAAATAATAAATCGGGAATATAGCACGAAAAAAAGAATTTTTGAAACAAGTAATTTTTCAGTAATTTTATATAATTCGTTTCTGTACCAAAAGTTAGGATATTTTGGCCAAATATAACAGAATTATACATGTTACGCGGAGCCTTAAAAAGTTAAAAAAAAAGATGAAAAATTTAACCAAACGGCAACAGTGATTATGCGAGGTATTCCTATACGTTGTATTTGTTACAGCATCTCGTTTAGTGTCACTAAACTAAAAAAAGAAAAACCGAGGCGTATTAGTAATATTATATAACTCACTAATTGAAATATTACTCATACGGCTTTTTAAATCTCTACACATTATTAATGTTCAATTTCAGTATCTATTTAAATGTTCATTATTTAAAGAGTATTTTCATCAAATCAGCATTTTACGTCTTAATGCCACAATTAGGGTATATTTTCTTGGGAAGTAATTTTATTTGAAATATTATTTTTCATTGAAGGTTATTTTTCAATTTTAATAGATGTTTTTTTAGAACTCCTCAGGGACTAACAGAGATCTTAATTAATGTGATGAGTTTGATGTGATTTTGTTTTCAAACTATTTAGTTAATAGTAAATGTAACTAAACGACAATATTAATAAACAATAACACTGCTAAGCAATAAAATTGCTTTAACATGACATGATAATATTTCTCATGGTTGCTGCCTTCATTTGTTATTCATTTTTGTAGTGTTTGACAGAGAAAACCCATATCCCCTCTTGTTAATTTAATGTAGCAAGATTACTAAAGTGGAAATGTTTTAGTTGGTTGGTATGTGCTTTAAAGTTTATTAGACCTGTTGTCTTTCTGATTTTTTTAATGCCACATTCAGAATTTTGTAAATGTTTGAATTATTTAACTGTGGATACCTGTGAAATTTTCTTAAGTGAAAATAATTGCTCTGCTTTATAATTGAATCCCATAAAAGTCATTTATTTTAAAGAATGCCGTATATTATTTCTACAATTTGTATTTTCATTGGTATCAACTTCAACGTTTCTGTATATTATTTTCAGTTGGGATTTTCTTAATATGTCTCCTAGGATATTTATATCGGTTTATATCGAAATGAAGATATTATGTCAGTAGAATTTTCGCTTATTATACTTTGATGTACTTTCCTTCACTAACTTTTTTCAACGAAATATATTTTTCGGTGTTTTATGTTTTTATTTTATGATCCTAAAAAATTGAAGTGTGAAATTAATTAAAAGTATTTAAAAATAATGCATTCGTTGTAACCCTGCGCCGTCACTAGTCATCAAATTGGTATGAACATCATGTCATGTCGCACATGAATTCGGCTGATATTGAAAGTCAAAGGGGAAACAGAGAACACGTTCTCTCCATTTACCCTTTAATCTCTTTAAATACGCTTTATATTTTGTATCTGCTGATTTATGGTTTTGATTTCTACTTAATACTAAATTCTTAATACTTTATGCTTTATATTTATAGCTTTATACTTTAAAATATATACTTTTTATTGTATACTTTATACATTTTAGTTTATACTGTAGAATTTATACTTTAAACTTTATACTTTGTGATTTATTCTTTATACTTTGTACTTTATTCTTAATTATTTATACGTTTTATATGCTTTTGACTTTATACAATTATTTATGCTTTATACTTTATTCCTTAAGCTTTATACTTTTACTTTATACTTGTATACTGTATACTTTGTGATTTATTTTTTATAATTTTTAAACTTTATTATCTATACTTTATAAATTATACTCTGTATACTTTATACTTTATGCTTTATGCTTTATACTTTTGATTTTTTACTTTTTACTTTATAGTTTTATTTATGCTTTTGAATTTATACAATTATTTATGCTTTATACTTTATTCCTTAAGCTTTATACTTTTGCTTTATACTTGTATAGTGTATACTTTGTGATTTATTTTTTATACTTTTTAAACTTTATTATCAATACTTTATGAATTATACTTTATGCTTTATACTTTTGATTTTTTAGTTTTTAATTTATAGCTTATATTTATTGCTTTATGCTTTGTACTTTAAGTATAAAACTTTAAGCTCATACTTTTTCATTATACTGTATACTTTATACCTTAATTTTTATATTGAGTTCTTAATTTTTTTATACTTAACCCTTTATACTTTATATATTATACTAAGTACTTTATACCTTATACATTATACTCTACCCTTCGTATTTTATACTTCTTACTATTTACTTCATGCCTTATTCGTTTGATTTTTTCCCTTATATTTTATGCTTTATATTATACAATTTATACTCCTTAGTTTAAAATATATACCTTTATACTTCAAACTTTACTTTTAACTTTAAACTGTAGAATTTCTTATATTTATTTTATACTTTACTTTATATATTACACTTGATTGTTTTCAATTAACACTGTTTATGTAGAAAATTTAAAAAATTAATTAAAAACGGTTTTTAGTAATTACTGTGTTTTCGCATAAAATTTTTGTTTTGGCTTTGTTGAAAAATACAATTGTTTTTAAACGGGTTCAGCTAGAGATATAAGAAATTGTAGATAAGCAGCACAGAAATTGTAATATAAATATGCCTTCTCCTCGGCAAAACATTTCATGTTAAATTTATTTCTAATAATAAATATTTAAAGAACATATCATGACATGTTTATTTTTGAAAGAAGGCAAGACAACTAATATAAAAAAACTTAAACAATGAATTCACATAATAAAGAATTTTACCAAGTATTTTTGTTAAAGTCTTAATTCTGAATATGGAAAACATTTTATATAATGAATGCAAACTGTAATAATTTATCAATTCGCCATGACAAGTGCATGTATTTTCCCTAATAAGAACATTTAATAAGATAAAAACACTATTAGACTTTAATTATGATCATAAATCAGCTAAATAAAATTCTTACCACACAAACATGCATGACCTTTCTGAATGAATAGAAAATAACCAACCAACACTTACGGACTCATACAAAAATAGAAAGAAATAAATCTAATGAAAGAGTACAGAAGCCTTAAAAGAAGAAAAAGGAAATAAAGAAAAGCCATACAACTCATAAAGAAAATTTGTTAATCAAATGCGTAAAATTGGTTTTTGTTTTCACAACAAGAAAACATCTACTTTTTCTGACATTCATTTAACGCATTAACAATTTATAAGACTAATCGGTAGTTGTGATAATAAAGATGTTATTTTTTATGTCTAGACATTGATCTTATTTTCAATTTAAATTCTTCTTTAGCATTTACAAACATTTAAAAAAAATTGCACTAATTTTCAATATTAAAAAAAGAATGATTAATTTAAATCATTTAATTGATAAATGAAAATGATTTAGAAAAACATTTAAAAAAGTTGCTTAAGTAAAATGAAAAAAACACATAAATAAATTTAAATATTCTTTATTTACTCAGAAATAAAAACCGCCATTGTGTGTGTGTGTGTGTGTTTTGTGAAAATGTTATTTTCGTTTCATATTTTTAGCTAAACTTTATGCATGTATGCGTCAGTCAGTCAGTCAGTTTTGTGGTTTAATCTTTTCTAAAATTATTCTGTTTCTTGTTTTATAAACAAAAGTGATGACACCTCTATTTCAGAGCAGTTTATTTTCATATAAATCAATTTATAAAAATGTACTTTCGTTAAAAAGGGAACATTAAAAAAATGACTTTTAATAAAATTTTTGTAGAAAGAAAAATTAAAATTTATATTAAATTTAAATTGGAATGTTAAGTTCTTTTTTCCTGTTTTAAGTACCTTTTAAGCTAATTATTTTAAAAATTTTGTACTAAGTTTTAAAAAAAGAACTAATTACAAAAAAATATTTTTAAAAGTGCCTTTTGAAAAAGTACTTATAAAGTACTTTTTACAAAAAAGTACTTTTAGTACCGTTTAAAAAAATTTCTTTAAAAATTTTGTACTAATTATTAGCAAAAAGAACTGAAATTAAAAAAGAAAGATTTTGAAAAGTCTCTTTTACAACAAGCATCTTATCTGAGAATGCGTCTTTGGAGAAAATTTTTAAAGCATTTTTGAAGAAATCATATTAAAAAAAAAAAAAAAATACTCAAAATAGCTTTTAGAAAAAAGGACAGTTTTTAATACATTATTTTAAAGTAATTACATTTTAAAAAATTATCTCTAAAAAAGTACATTTTGAAAAAAGTATAAAAAAAGATTTGAATGGAGACATAAATAACACCTTTCCAAGAGGTAACTTTTTAAAGGGCTTTTAAAAAATGCATATTATGAAAAATGTAGAGGTATTTAGTGAGAAAGTATTTTAGTCTTCATAAGTAGAGCTTTGCAGGAAACGGCTTTTTATGGCAACCTCATGAAAAAAGATCATACTTTTAAAAAAATTCTCTTTAAAACATGGATTTTTATATGAAAATTATCTAAAAAGTATGGTTTTATAAATAAATTAGTTTTCAAAAACACTTTGTAAAAATTGCCTTTGTACAAAGTACTACTGTAAAAAGTACCTTTGTAAAAAGTATCTTTGTGAAAAGTAGCTTTTGATGTACAATTCAAAATTTTTCTTGAAAAAGTAACTTTTGAGAAAGTTACTGTCAAAAATTTTCCCTAAAATTTTTTTTAAAATCCATTTGCTAAAATAAAGAGTATTTTATGTCGAAAGGATTCTTTATAAAGTTATACTGCAAAGATATATATTCCAATAGACCCCACTCTTTAACTCAGGATCCAGTAGTAATTTTAACCGACTTAAAAAAAAGGCTATTAATCTCTTCGGCTGAATGCTGCTTACTTACGTTTGTACCCGCAAAACTCAGACATTTCTGAACAGATTTGAAAAATTTAGATATTTGCAAAGAACTTGTATTGCTAACTCTTCTATAACAACAAGCATAAAATTTAGATTTCGAAATAAAAGGGTGTTTCAATAGCTGGTGTATGTTGATGTATGAGGCCAAACTTATGAACCGTTTAAGACAGACAGATGAAACTTAGAAGTCCAATAAAATAACAAGTTTATAATTTGAATTTAGAAATTAAAGGGATCGTATCTTTTGAACCATTATATACAAACACTTGAAAACTAGACAGTACGTAGTGACATTATTTGGTATAATAAGAAGTATATATATTTTAAATTATAAATTAAAGGATGTTGCTATAGTTGATGTAATTTGATGTCTATGGACAAACTGTTGAACCGTTATAGACTGACGGTTGAAATTTACAAAGAATATTTGGAAATTGTTTATTGCATATAATGAAAATTTCATTTTTAATGCCAGTAATGATAATAGAAATAACTTTAATGAAAATTAGAACCTGGCTAAAGTTATAAAAAAAAGAACACACTAACAAGCCGTTATAATTATACATCATTAACAATATCTACTGTGGTCTTGTAGAAATAAAAGCAACATATTAACGATTGACGATAATTAAAAAATTATAAAAATACTCATAATGACAATGAGAATGACCTATTAAATTAATTTATTATTTTTGCGTAACTATTATTATTATTATTATTATTATTATCATATTATAAATTCTAAAAAAAAAACATAATATTACTTCTTTCCTTTGTGGCTTTTATAAATGTGGGGGTTAACTCTCACTTATATACACATCTACTCTACTGGTGTCTATTTGTATGTAATGAACGATTTGTTCATTATCATTGTTATTTGATTATCATATTTTTAGCTTTGAAATACAAAATAATACTGGTCATTTATTGCCATGATTTACACAAAATTCGTTAAAGTGAAGCAACAAAAAAAATTAAATCTAATTGTAGAAGAGTCATTAAATTGTATATAGAATAATAATTTAGAGAAAGAATTATTGCCAAGTAGAATATTTGGGAGAAATATCAGACTGATTTATAATCTCTTAAAATAGAATTATGAGCCTTTTGTTGGAGTTTTCTCTATACTTCAGTTGTCAAATTAATAATTTGAATTCACATTGATTTTTGCTATTTATTGAAAATTAAATAAACGATTGTAATGATATCATTAAACATTTAACGATAAATAAAGCTTTCAACATGCTTCAGTGAATATGAAATTGTTATAAATTTGTGAACAAAGAATTATAAATTATTATTATATTTTCTATAATGTATTTTTCATAACTTTGTTTATTTTAGTTAAGTTATAATTTTTGAGTTCATTAAAAACTTATGAAAATTCATGAAAATTCTCTTATTAAAAACTGGGCTTAAAACTATATAATATAAGCAATAAAAAGTTTAATAATTAATTTCCATTTTATTACAACAAATTAATAAAAAAAAATCAATGGAAAAAATTGATTTCAACTAATGTGTCGTAAAGGATAATTCTCTTTTATATTGAAACTTGATTTGACGTTAAACAAAGGTCATTAACAAAAACAGACTTTAAAAAGAAAACGCATCTGTGAGGGTTTATATTGACCAGTTTTTTGAGTTAATTCATGTTTGTATCTTATTTGTACTTTTAGTTTCTTTAGATTTACTGATTCGAAGAAAAATTGGGTTGTAAAATTATTTGATTATTCGATTTAAATTATGTGTAATTTATTATACTAAAATTTTATTTTCAATCAGTTTCTTTAAAAAAAATTTTATTCGATTAATCGAATATTTTTATTCGAATAAATCGTAAATCCCTCATATTAATAAGGTTTTTCTTATTTATTTGGGTTTTGCGGTAAATAAATATTAAATGGAGCGTGCATATGCAATAAGTCCTATTCATCTTCTTAAAAAATCCTTATTCTTTATATCACCAAGACTCCAGTTATAAGTAAAATACTGTTGTTATTATATTTTATACCAGCACTTAGTTAATATTCGCTACTAAATCAAGGAAATAAAATTATGTGAAGAAAAAAAGAGCGAGTAGTGTAAATGTATATTTGATTTTAATAAATTTTATTTTGGTTTTGAATTTAGTTTATTAAAACAAATTTTTTTGGATTTAAACAAGATTATTAAAGTTCACAATGAGAATAAATAAAGAGAAGGCAGTACATAACAAATTTAAAATAACTTCATATATGTTGTTCTACGGTTGCTTTATATTTCATCACTTCTTCTCAACGTGAATGTATGTTATTTCACAAAAAACTCATTTAAATTCATTATTTTTACAAAATTAAAGTGTTTTACTTTCGACAAATTCTCTGTCATTACAACAGCAATCATATAAGCGGTTGGACATTATTCTAGTTTTACCTCTTTGTTTTGAATCAAGTCTAGTATGTAATGAAATTTAATATCGATATGCTTGCTTTTCTTGTGGTTTATAGAATTTTCAGCTAAATTTTGTGCTCCTTGATTAGCAACATGAATAACTACTCGACCATTATCCATTGCATTAATTTTCTTTAGAAGCTGTTTTAAATAAATTGCTTTTTTTGACGCATTCGAAACTGCCATACACTCGGCTTCTGTACTGCTAAGTACCACTGATGACTGTTTCCTGGACTCCCATATAATGAGGCATCCACAAAAATAAAATATGAAGCCGGTGAATGATTTTCTGTTATCAGAATCTCCACCCCAATCAGCGTGCACAAATCCTTCTAGATTGTTGGTTCCATCATTGAACTTCAATTTTATGTCAATAGTTCCAGCCAAGTAAGGAAGGATATGCTTCACTCTGGTCATGTGCTCTTTATGTGCATCAGTATCTTTTAGAGCCATTTTACATACCGAGTGCAAAATGTCAGGTCGCGTACAGATTGCAAGCTACATTAATGTACCAACTTATGACTGATATGCTTCTTGATCAGCTTTTTCACATTCTTTACTGCAATTAACCTGATATACTGCTTCCAAGGATACGGTTACGTGTCTATAGTTTTTAATATCGTATTGCTTTAACGTGTCACCTATACACTGGCTCTGACATAGCTTAATTGGCTTGACTTCACCAACGCCCTCAATTTCCATACCCAACCGCAGTTGACTTTTGTCTTTGATATCAAATGTAGATAACAATAGACTTATCCACGCAGCCGACAATTAAATCGTCAAAATACACTGCAATAAGGATTCGTTTTTCCTAATATTAGCAAGGATCATTGTTGCATTATTAACCCCATACATGATAGTTTCTTTTTCGATTCTTAGTTAGATAAATCCAGAGTTGAGGTTGGTGCTATAACAAATGCAGATTAGATTGCGTGTAAGTCATAGAAGTTCAGTTAAAAAAATATGAAACAAAAACAGTAATAAAGGGAAGTGATCATCCAAGCTATGGAACAGAGATATTAAAATTAAAATATGTTAGACACATTTGTGCCTTTCATGTTACAAAATTCTAAGAGTTTTAGTAAATTTTTTCTAATAGTTATTTTTAAATGTCTTTTTATTTTATTGACAAAACCACAGAAATAAATATAAATATAAAATAAAACTAAAAGAAACCTTAAAATTCCTTTTATTTAATACAACCGAGTTGCAAGTAGAAAACCAATAAATCCTTATTTAGAAACATGTTATCTCGCCTCTAGCATTTTTCTGCAAGTTGTTGCTTGAGCTCCTTAAAAAAGTGAATGTTTGAATTTCCTTTCCATTGTCCAATAAAAAGTCATTGTATTATTTTTATGTTTTCTATTTTTATTGCTCAGGTTTTTGCTATGTTCTTGTTATATTTTTGCTTTTTTGTTTGGTGTATTTTGAAATGTGGTAACAAACAACAATTTCTAATTTGAAAATATTGCCAAAAGTTTTTTCATACTCACAGGCAGAAACAATTTTGCAGTAATTTATTTCCCCATAAACAAGCGAATACAACATGACCACAAACACATTAAAGTGACATTTAAACTTTTGTACAAAAATCCCTTATGACACTATAAATCTTTTAGGAATTGCAAATAACCCAGTTAACAGAAATACACGATCGTATTGTTGGGAACAGATATTTTTAACAAGGATTGTATTTAAGCTTGCATGAAAGTTATTAAAAAAAGACAAATTGGCGGGTAATTCTATAAAAAAAAGATTATGTACACAATCTAGTAGGTATTTTACCCGCAAATTTTGTTTTTCTAAAGCTTAAAACAACAATCCTCCATCATTTTTAAATTAAAATTTGATTATATTAATAAAAGAAAACTTACTATTTAATGATAGAAAAGTAATATTTTTTTGACTGTGGTACTGTATAATTTTGAAAATGTGTGTTGGGTTGTACTTCGAAAAAATTAATTTTTATTATAAATATTTTCAAAAATTCTTTTAATATTGTTATGATGTATGTTTATATTTTTGCGGTTATGGTAGTTGTGGTTGTATACTTTCATACTAAAAGTTGTATTCAATTGTTGTGTTTAGACGATTAATTAAAAAAGTTTTGAAAAATTATTTTTCTTTTCTTTTATTTGATTTTATTTATGGTTAAAATTATTACCTTCTTGTTGAAAATATATAAAAATATTTTATTTAAAGGGTGGTATTTTGTTCAAATTTTTTCATGACTGCCGTTACTATTTTTTATTAAGCAAAAAACTTTTGTTATTATTTTAAAAGCTCTGTCGGAAAAAAACTTCCTATTGATACAGATGTTTTTGAGTTGACAATTTTTAGCTGACTGAAATAATAATCGTTCTGTTTTGGGAGCGTCCTTATAAATGAAAATTATACAAACTGCTACAATAAAAGTTTGTTTTTAAACCATTTCCTTTCATTTAAGTAGAATTTTTTTTAATTTGGTTTTCTTGCGCACTAGAGGGTTAATATGTTCCTTCTGTTTCCCAAGAATTTTCTTTAGAATTCGTATGAAAACTTTAAAGGAATTTTCTATACAAATTTGAAACAAATTTTTGGAAAATTCTATATAGATAAAATTCATCTTCGGTATTGTATTTAAAAGAAAAGTTTTCAGAAAAACGAACTATAACTGCTGATGAAGTCCATGTAGAAATTTTTCTCTTGAATTGCATTTATAGCATTTTATGAACAGCTGATGCAGTTTAATGCTTTTTGTCAACATGAAACTTTAATTAAAATAAAAACTTTTGTTGCTTTTAATTTAAGTTATAACCAAACGGAAAGAAAAATAAAAGACAGATTATAAACTCTTCGTGTTTTGTATAATTTTACTTTGTTTTTCTTTTTTTTTCATTGCATAGTTTATTATTTCGTGCTTAAATGCAAGAGAAACGCAGGTAAGCATTGTTCAAGAATAAGTTATAATTTGTTACTTCATGCTTATTAAAAGTTTATTACTTTCACTTGTTTTTGAGCACATGCAAAAAGTTCACTCAATTCTTAGGCGACAGTTTAATGTGGTAGAAGAAGCATGAATGGTTTGAAGAAAAATAAGTATCTACGCCATAAAGTGTTAATTTTTATGTTAGGTACTTGGAGATGTGTTAGGTAAAATAGAATGGTTTTGAAAATTTTTAAAAGCATTTTTAATTAAAAAAAAAATATCTTTTGTACTTAAATAATAAACATTTTTTGTAATTGCATCATTTCATTATCACGTAGAGAAGAGAAATCAGACAAGTCGTAGATCAGAAAAAGTTGAAATCTAGGGTTCTCCCTGTTGTAAAAGTTTTGAAAATAATTAATACTGAACAAAACCAAAAAGCATATTTTTATTTGATGTCAATGGCATATGAACTGAAAAATTTTTGAAAGTAGCAAACAGTTCTGAGCAACCAGAATATTCAGGGTTGCTGGTGCTCTTACCACAAAAGTAATATACATAATACTTAAGTTCAAAGCCCTATATTATTTATCAAGCCGTTCATTGCTTGCGTTGATGATTCTATTTGCACACGAACTTTTGATTTAATTTAAGTTTATGAAATCCCTGATTAATTTTTTTCAACATAGAATTGTTTTTTCCAAATAAACGAATATCTACGAATGCCGGATCCCATAAACTGCTCTCGTAAGGCCATGGTTTTTACTATTTCGTTCACTTTAATTCAAAACCTCTTAACTAGATGTTCTAAAGAATTAATTTACTAAATTATGAATAATACTAGAACCAAATAGAACATTCAACACATCTTCTTTCTTATTTGGTTGTTATTCTAGTGTGGCACTTTATTTTGTTTTCCTTTCCTTACTTTGTGCTTCTGACTAAATTTTTTCCTACCATTTCTTGTTCAATCACCCATCCATTCACACCAAAATATTCAGTGTATGCGGCGAGTCTTGAACTGCTCGATGGTTTGTTTACGCAACATGTAGCTTCAAACTTCGTGGCCTAACGCAGACACTCACACACTAACACACTAACATGAGCCTAACGCAGACACTCAAGCTAAAATACTCTGTGGCACCGGCAAGGTTTGAACTCACCATCTCCACTATTTACCCCGCCAGGTTCATGAAATCACCTACTCGTGACTGCAACTTGTTGTCATGTTGTTATTATTCTCTCTAATTGAGTCACTGTAAGCTTTTTCACTGCAGCTACTCTACTTGAACTCATGACTTCTTTTTCTCTACTTTCAAATCAGGCGCTGTGGCAAAAAATATGTGCAAGCTTTATTTCGTCGATAGACACCACATTTTTTAGTGGTGGTAGTAGTATTTTATTTAGCTACAACTTTTTCATCGTAGACACACACATTTTTAATGCACTGCATTATCTTTTAGATTTGTTGCTACTGACATGTAAAGGTTTCAAATCTTTTTTCGTACGATTTTTTGCTTTAAATTTCTAGTTCTAAGTAAAATTGTTAAAACACATTTACTTAACTTCTTTTTGTATTTTGTTTTTAATGAGAAGTACAACTTCAGAAAAGAATACCTATTTAGTTATTTTGTAACCGTGGGATAGATGAGAGATAAGACAGGTGGTTATTAGTTAATTTACTTCGCTTTGCTATGAAGAAATACTGACGAAGAAGGCTGCATTTTGTAATGTTAATTCTGAATATGTTATACCAATTAAATGATTTTATTTATTGAATACCGCAGGGGTTGAACCCTGGCCAACCAGATTTGTAGTCATCGTGCTTACCACCATGACTACAGAAGGCTCTCTTCTCATTATTATATATTTTTTTAATATTAAAATAAAATAATCTTTTTACTCAGAAAATGTAGTAATTTTTACGTTTATTTTAATTCGCTTGGAAAATTTTCCAACAACTTCAAGGTAACGAGTTAAAAAAAAAAAAAATAAACACAAATATTCGAAAGTATTTCATCCATAAAAAAACACCTTAAACTTTAAAAGGAACCTAATGTTTTGTTGTCGTTGTAATGAAGTTAATGCAAAAATAAAGCTTAAATAATCAGCTGCCATAAAGAAAAGGTTATAACAAAATATACTCACAACTTAATAATAAAAGAAAGAAAATAAAACAGAAACACAAAAGAAAGACATGAATAACAAAAACAACAATAATGGAACAAAAAACTGCCGCTTCATTTTAATGATTGTGAGTTTTTCTTACCTTCTTTTCGCTCAGGTAGTAAATTCTTGTTGTTTTTTGTTTTTGTTATAATTGTCAGGTGTATTGTTGTTATTGTTGGGTTTATTTTCATTACTTCGTTAAAAATGTCATATTTACGTGTTGGTATTATGTTTTCTATCCCATTAACATACACACTCTCATAATGTTGTTGGGATCCATTTTAAATTTATATCTGTTTATGGCTTAATTCACTTAAGGGCGCTATAAGAAGGGGGTGGTTGTAGCGGCATAGCAAATGTGTGGGATGGTTAAAGCTTAAATACGCAAAATGTTGTATTTTAAATTGATTGTAGTCAGGCTTAACATATTATTGTCTCGTGCATGTGGGTTTTTGTTAACAGCATTTTTATGTTATTTGTATGTTGTTTTTGTTTTTTAAAATGTTTTAAAGTAAAATTATTTGTTTTTTTTTCGCTTAAATACAAAGTGTGGCAACAAAATTTAACTTACTAAGTGCCTGCTTCTGTAAATGCAAATATACATTTTTTCGCTTTTTTATATTAAAAATAAAAATAAGTCTTTTTATACCCAACTAAAAGAATGACATGTAAAAGAAGTAGGTAATTCATGGGTTCTACTTAAAATGAACTGCTTCAATTTGGGAAAAACAAACACATGATTCTAACTTAACTTAAGGTTGTCTTTAACTAGCAAAATGCCTCGCATTTAAATTTAATTTATGCTTAAAATCAGTACGAATTCATAAATTTTTTTTATAATTTCTTTAAATAAGTGCAAGCAACTTCTAAATGAATATCATCAACTCATATAGTTTTAATTGACATTTATTTGTTGTAAATGAATTGAAATTAATTTTGGCATAGGTTCACTTGTTAATTTCTTAAAACCTTGTTTTTAAATAAAAATTATTTTAAAAATATATGCGGACATTTTCCGAAGAAAGCAAGAAAAAATAGATACCAGCAGAATGTAATGCTGCATTTTCTAGACTGCTAAATCTACTCCTTGCATCTATCTATCTTACGTTGTATACATTGTAAACATCATCTATTTAACCCACTAACTTTGTAAATAGGAACACGACGTGTATTCGTATCAATATTAATTTGGTTAGAGAAAATCTACACACAAAAATTTAAGTATTTTTTTACTGTTGCCTCTGTGACTCGTCTTGTACATTTGTTTTTGCTTTGTACCAACCGTCGCACAGAGGGGTATTTTGCCAATCTAGCCGGAAATTACTTATTTCATCTTGTATTGGCTTTAAAAACTTATGGTCACAGACTTTTAAAGCTAGAAAACAAGAAAAATCAGACCAAGGAGAAAAAAGTTCCCCCTAGAATTTTTTTTTAATTTTCAAGTCATTTTGTTTAGCAATTACAACTTTCAATCTCAAGGAATATTTAAAACCTTAAAGTTGGACTCAAGAGATTCTAAAATGCTATTTATTCTCCGCTCCTTTTTGTGGGCGATGAAATAAAATATTATTTGAAAAAAGAATGTTATTATTAACTGAAATGGGCTACTGATGCCTCAAAACCATAGAAATTAATTTATATGGGCACCACTCCAATCCCAGCCTCAAAAACGTATCTGTGAATTTTTTTTTAATTTTTCGCCAATTTCCTAAAAATATTCATTATTAATCTTTCCAATGCCTTACCACTCCCCGCCTCCCAAGAATATAATTAAAACGATATTTTTGTGATTTGTTACTTTGGTACTTTTATTTATCTGAATATAATTAATTTATTCATAGTATTGTTACGTTTTCCCTTTTTGGTAGAAACGTACAGATTCTTTTTTTTTTATAAAGAGAGGTAGCACTTCAGGCATCAATACCTACTTAGTTCGCAACCGTGCTACATTCTTTTACGAAAGGGATAGATGAGAGAGAAGAAAAGTGGTGAAAGGAGATAGATATAGCCATTTTATTAATTATTTTACTTCGCCGGCGAATATGCTATAGAGAAGTACCGACGAAGGAGGCTGTATGTTTTAATTTTAGATCTAAATATGTATATATACCATTAAACAGAAAAAAAAACATTTTTATTTTTTGACTACCGCAAGGATTGAACCCAGGGCAGCCGGTTTGTAGTCAACGTGTTTACCAATTAGACTACGGCAGCCTCTTTTGATTGAAAATACCACGATGGCTCATTATAAATCTCGTATTCTTACTTTGTGACTTCATCTGGCTATTCTTCTTGATCCTACCGGTCTTGTGAATCCTATGGTCCCGTATTTACTAAACATACGTTATTATTACAAACTCAGCCATCCACGCTACACTACTATGTTACTCTGGCGAGACATGAACTACTCAATGCCTTGTTTAGTAATCTTAAGCATCCACAGACATCTCCACTACTCCTTTTATCCCAACCAGTCATTCCCTTTAATCCAATAGCCACAACACACGTCTGCCATATACTGTTCTTATGCTGTTACACTTCCCCGCGCTAACCGCTATTGATCTTACTTTTTTATTATCTGTTACTCCTATATTAAATTAGACGTCTCTACCAAATTATTTGCCATGGCTTCACACAATAATTGTCTTTTCTCTTCCGGTAGGTTTGTACTGCTGCTTCTTAATTTTTAATTGTCTTATACAACTATTTTTTTTTATTTGCATTCATGTCCGAAGGCGATATCGAACTCACGATCTGCTGTTTTACAACAAGAACCTCTATCAACGCAACTATTGAGGTTGCTCAGCTTTTGTTAGCTAATTGTGGTATTATTCTATACAACATTAGTGGAAGTAACTTTATTCACCACTCTTATACTGTCAACAACAACAGGGGTTGCCAGATCTTACTTTCGTAACAATATAAATAACTTGTGATTTTAACTGTAAATTTAATTTAAAATTGTTACAATTAATTTATGTATTTAAAGGAACGTTTCCTTTGCACCACGATAATAATTTTTCAAAGAAATTTTCCGAATGTAAATCCTCTTCAGCGTTAAGTACAAGTGGAAGCATGAAGGAAAGCTATTAAGTTTTTTTTTTTGATGTGGATCTGATATTAGTAAATAGTGGTTTTGGCGCAAAAACGCGCCACGTTTTTTCTACAGTATAAAAGTAGAGATCGTAAATTTTATTTGTTTAGCCACAAAAAATATATTGCAAACCCCTCAAAATCGGTTAAAGTCAATAAATCAAACTTTCCTGTCCTAAAACGACAAATCTTAAACAAAAGCTTCATTATGCGATGCAGAATTTTGTTATCTATCCAGATGCGTATCATATTGATTATTATGAGTTAAGCATGAATGTACGCTGTGCCATGCGTTTAAATAATTAAATTTTTTATTATAATGGGAGTTGAACTATATATTATTAAGTTTTAATATCAGTTTCTAATAAAAGAATTTTCATGAATTTTTAATGAGTTAAAAAACTATAACTTAAACTAGAATAAAAGAAGTTATTAGAACTGTGTTATAAAAAATAAGTGAAAGAGTGATTTTTGAGCGATTTCAATTTTTTGCTGGATATTTTGGTTTATTTTTAATGTAAATATGCAAAAGAGATATTTGTTCTCATTTTGTAAAAACCGGCAGCAAGTGTTTCTTTGTTCGTTATAGTGCAGTAACGGTACAGTAAGCGAGCAAAAAAAAAAAATGCAATAGTTGGTCATATGATCTTTAGAACAATTTTTTTCGTAGAAACTTTCTGCCATTGTCTTAGACGATACGAAATTTCATTTCCTACTTTACCTCCTTGAGCCCTAAAAATCATCGCTGTAGTGAAACTAAGTCTTACCTCTTAAAAGAATATAAAATTTTGCTTACAACTCAAATTAAATATTTACTCATCTCTATTGAAAACTCAATTACTTAAAACATTGTTTTTCTTTTTTTTTTCTAAACAAATACGCTTTGTTAAGAAAACTTTGCATTACGTTTCTTTGTTTCTAACGACGACCTTGCAGAAATTTCTTAATTTTTCTCTTGCTTTGTGTCTAGGGGATTGTTTCTAATTGGTTGAATGTCAACGTGCTCATGTGTTAAATTTAGAGGGTAATCACCTGAAAGTTCTAATTATGCATTATTTGTTTTTTTTGAGACTCTTCGTTATTGCCCTGTTATTTGAACCAATTAAACTCAGCCAAGCTTGAATAACGAAACGTCATATTGTAACATTCTTCATGGTCTAAAATATAAGTAAATAAATAAAAATAAATGAACTTTTTTATTGGTTTTTGGTTGAGATTTAATTATTATTGCTTATACGCACAGTTAAACATGAAAATAAGAAATGAATTTTATTACTCATACGCCACAGTATATAATCTTTAAACGCTTAAGCCTTAATCATGATATTTATAGTTTTTAAGGGTACTTCTTAAAGTAGCAGAAGACGAAGAGACAGTCGTGGTATTTTTCCCGCTGCCTCGAAGGACGTCAACGTGATTATCAATAGAAAAGTTTTTAAAACAATGTCTGAACGATTAGCGTATTTAAATTTTCTCTAGTTCATCTAGTGCCTTGGCAAAATTGATTTCTACTAGTACGTGGACGGACTAACGTAGAGACGGACATCGCTAAATCTACTATGTATAAGAACTTACAATATATTTACGTCGGAAATTAATCTGTAGATATTACAAGCGGAAGGAAAAACTTAGAGAAGTTACTTTATGTGACAGAACTAGGAAATTAGGTTATGAGAAGAAACATAGGTAATGAAATGTTTGTGGATATTCCATTTGAATCTGTGCATAATAAAAGCGACAGCAAAGAACTTCGCAGAGAGTTTAATCCACAAACAAAGTCTTTCGCTAAAAAAATATTTTTTTTCTGTAATGCGTAGCGCGATTCACTGGGCCAATCGAAGTTACAGGGGTGCGCTCTTGATGAAGAACATGCGGCGAATACGAAATTATGTTTTACAGGAATAGGTTCCCTGATTTTATCACACATTCCATTGCTATAAGTAAGTTTGGTTTAATCTTTTTGACCTTAACATAATAATAATATAATAATATTTTTATGGCAAATAGTCAAATTCTAAGAATGACGCAATTAAAAGCAAATTATTATGATTGAATCATATGGTTGCAGTTTTCTAAAAATATTATTATCAAACATTGATTTATTGTTGACAAATGCTTCTATATTGAGACTTAAGTATTGTTAAAAATAACTCTAGTTTGTTCACCACAATCATATATTGTTACAGAGAACATAACATGATTGTTATGATCATACTAAAACCTTATTTTCCTTTGTCTTTATATTTGGATTTAATTTTTCTTAAAGACAAATAATATATGCAATACTTGAAAGTTATTTTAAATGAATTCTTTGAAATTTAGTTTCGTTTTAAGGACTTTGTAAGGACTTTATAAGATGTCGAGCGCAACCTAAGACCAATACATCTGTATTTTTCAAACAACGAAAAGTATGCTTCCTAGATATTGAGATTTAAAACTTTTGTAATTTTTTGTTTTTGGAATTATTAGTTGAACTATTTGATTTAATAACTTAAACTACGATAAATACTCATAATCAAAAGATATCGAGTTTAAAATAATTTTGAAAAAGTATAGTGCTTTTTTATATCGATTAAATTATTATTATAGAAGAGCTAAGTAAGCAGTAGCGAAATGGCTATCGAGACGTGTTCTCACCATCAATAATCAATATCGGTAATTTAACAATTCAATCAGGATATAAAATAGCACGAAAGTTTTTAAAAATTAATTAATTTAATTTAATATTCCCGTGCTTTATTTTAATTAAATACTGATTTTGTTAAATGAAGTCCATTTGTTTCTCCTTTTTGCCAACCGACGGTTTAATCACGAATACAATTTTTGATTTTTATTTTTTCATATTTTTCTCCATACAACATTGAGGTGCCGTTTCAGTATCATAACGATTGTTATAAAGTAAACATAAAAGCGGGACTGGGCCTTGCGTCTAACCAAATTAGTATTTATTGATCATGAATATTCCTCGTATTCTTAGTTATAAAACTAATGGGTGAAATACAATGATGTTTTTAATATACACAATGTAAATTAGATATATGCGAGACATGCTGATAACGGACGTAGCGATCCATAAATTGCTTTATTCTGTTAGTGTATGACTTTTCCTGTTTGTTTTAAAAAACATCTGCAAAAATTTGAAAAAATTTTTTCTTTGTCCAGATTTACACTATGAAATTATTTGAGGCATTTTTTTCTCAATTTTCTACATAAGTTACAGTGTTATGCGTTATCTAAAAGTTAACATTAGCAACAATAACATCCTCAGAAAACTCAAGCAATACCATATTGCTTACTCCTACTGCTTCAACAACAAACAAAAATTTCATGCTAGTTTCATGAACAATTGCATAGTATAAATGCCGTATTTCTTAACAATAATGTAGAAATTGAAAATAAATTTAAGCCGAATTTATTTATTTATTTGGTATCATTGTGGAATTTTCAGAGTGTAGATTGCTCATGTCGATACCTTTAGAAAAGAAGTACACGTTTTAATTTTTTTATTGTCAAAGAATTAATTTCTTTGCTTAGAATATAAAATTCAATTAGAAAGTTTCATAATCCCCATTGTGCTGGGTTTTAAAAAATATTTATTTAATTTTCACCATATTTTTTTACAGCAGTTGAGAAATAAAAAACTTCTTTGTAAGTACTTCTTTTAAATGCAAATACAAATCTTTTTGTCCCCTAAAATAAATTAATAAAAAATATTTATTTTTCTTATAATACGAGATTTATTCCTACGCAAATATTAATTTAAAATTCAATTATATTTCTTATTTTCTTTTTATTTCCGTCTTTATTCTATTTTACATGTTTTGCATATTTTAAAATTTTATTATTATTTTTTGGTTCATATTTCGGCTGTTTGTGACCGAAAACAAATATTTTGACAATTAAATAAACTAGAATTGAATTTTCTTGATATTTTTAAGACAGGCAAATTAAATTAAACCTTTTCTTAATATGAAAACAATAGCCAGTGGGGAATTGAAGAAGCTGGTAACTGCTTTAACTTTGATTGTAGTCAGGGTCATTTTATTTAAAATTTCGTACCGCAGTATTTTTTTTAAACCTCTACCGCTTCAACCTTTTATTAACTCGAAGTTCATAACTTTAACTCATTTACCTCATATATTTAGTTAGCTATTTCTTTAAGTAAAATCCTCTTAATTATCACAGATTTGTCAACATGACCCACAAGGTTAAGATCTACTTTAAAATTGGAAAGTGGTTTAATCTATTCAATAGCATTTAAAAACAGAGTTAGAATACAGTGACTTCGTCGTTCTATAAAAACAAGAAAGAAAATAAAATAAAATAACAATCGCCCAGGGTTACTTAACTTTACACCGGAGTTTGCAGCATTTAAAATACTCGTATATACAATGTCCAAATTTTTTTTTTCAAATAAAAGCGAGGGATTCTTTTTTTTTTTTTTTAATTTTTAAATATGATCTAATTTTAAAGAGCTTTCCAAAGAAGATAATTTGTTATTGAAAAAAACGAGGTAAAAACGATTCAAAATAAGATTTCTAGTTTTTTATCTGTTCAATATATTTAAAAATTATAAGAAAGAATTTACAACAAAAGATTTTTCAATCGCCAAAAAAAATTTTAGTTTTTATATCCTTCAGCACAAAAAGTAGCAAAAAAAAAAAGAGATACCTAAACTTGTCATTCCATTTGTAATTTTTAAAACATTCATTTCCGACCCCATTAATTATATTGTTATATTTTTTTTTTCATTTTAGAACAAGCGTACGGATTCTTTTGATTGCAAATCCTCTGTGGCTCATTATAAATTCTGTATTATTACTTTGTGGCTTTATTTTTCTATATTTCTTGATCCTACTGTCTTGTGAATCCTATGGTCCCGTATTTACTAAACATGCATTATTTTTACAAACGCAGCCATCCAGGCTACACTACTGTGTTACTCCGGTGAGATGTGAACTACTCGATGGCTTGTTTAGCACCCTTAACCATCCACAGACATCTCCACTACTCTTTTATCCAAGCCAGTCACACCCTTTAATCCAATAGCCACAACACACGTCTGCCATACACTGTTGTTATGCTGTTACACTTCCCTGCACTAACCGCTACCTTTCCTACTTTTTTATTATAAAGGCCTTCTTAACAATTATCTGTTACTCTTTTATTTATTTAGACATCTCCACTTAATTATCTGCCATGGCTTCACACAATAATTGTCTTTTCTCTTCTTAATTTTTAATTGTCTTATGCAACTATTATTTTTTTATTTGTATTCATGTCCAAAGGCGGGATCGAACTAACGATCTCCTGTTTTACAACAAGAACCTCTACCAACGCAACTATTGAGGTTGCTCAGCTTTTGTTAGCTAATTGTGGAGTTCTTACATACGAGCGAAGTCGATTGAGCGATGTTCATCTGTCCATCCGTTTTATCGTTAAAATTAAGGTTGCCAAGGCACTAATGAAATGAAAATTAACCAGATCGCTCCATGTCCTTCGAGGCAGTGGGCGAAACATCACGGCTGCCTCTAATTTTTCCATATTATTTGGAACAATGAAGTAATTGCAATTCAAAAAACAAATATATTATAAAAATTAAGAAAAAGTGTAAAAAAATTGGGGTTAGCCCATATTTTCCAAGTTATGGGCCTCTGAACTTTTTACCATACGTTTTAAGGAATTCATTTGGGTATCATTTAAAAGCTTTCAAAGAGATCTTTAAGGAAATATTGAAGTTTTTTAAAAATACTTAGCCGATTAGGAGCCGATAAAATTTTAATGTAAGAATGGAAGCAAAAAAAATATAGTTACACAATGTTTGCTGTTTCTTTCTGCTTTGTTGATTAAATGTAGTTTTCATTTAATCAATTTGGTTTTTAATATAAGACTCTGAGTTTATCTATACAAAATTTTGGTAGAATCCACAGAAGAGCTACGATATATGAGTGGTAGCGAAATGGCCATATGGATATGCTTTCCCCGCAGTTATACATTTCATTTTGTGGTACGATTATAGTAAATTATTTTTTTTTCTTATTTTTTAATTCCCTGTCACTTCAATGTTTGTTTTTTAATTGGAGTTGCTTCACTAAACTCGATTTACAAATATGGTAGGTACTTGTCCTGTTTTTTTGTTTTCTAATATTTTTTTTTAATATTAAAAGAAAAAATTTTTGATTGTGTGAAAAAATTACTTTTGCCAAAATAGCAGCAACACTTCAATCTGCCTGTTTGAAAAGTGCAAATCTAAGCGAGTGTTGTGCATTCGTTCGTTGAAACAATGATAGGAATTTTTTAAATTTTTTTGCCAATCCATGATTCTATATAACAAAAGAAATTTTTTCATTCCATCGCCTAAATAGTCCGTTTGTGAATTACTTTTTTGGCACTGAATATTGAAAGTAAGTTAACTTCAATAGATAAAACTCAAATGGCTGCTTATAAATAGCGCATTGGGAAAAGTGTTAATGAAATGGTTGAAATTTTTTGCTAACAAAGATAAACAATGTTTGAAATATCAATTGTTCTTAAAATGAGCAAGAGTTCGTGTTAAAATCAAAAAAGCATATTTTAAATAAAATGGCAAATTTTTTTAAGGAAATTTATTCATTCGTGAAGTAAAGGCGGATTAATAATTATTCATTTGGTTATAATGCTAAATACACAGAAAAAGAGTTTTTTTTTATAAATTCAGTTATGTAACTAATTAAAAAATAAGTACAAAATTTTTCTAATTAAATAATTTATTAAATCACCTATGTATAATAATTAAAAATGGAAAAGAAAATTTTTTTTGATTAAATAAATGATTGAATTAATTATAAATTTAATATAATTTTAAATTTCAATCAATATAAAAACTATTAATAAAAAGAGTATTTTTTAACGAAATCATGAAGAAAAAATTACAATTCTGTTCAAAGTAAAATATGCCATTTCAACATGTTAATTCAAAACAATGAAATAATAAAGTTTTATTTTTTTTTATTTGTATTAGTATTCAGGAATATTCACGGATATTTTTTTCAAAAAGGTGTTAATAAAAATATTTATAAAAATATTTACTAAATATTTATTCTTCAAGGAGAATACAAATAGTTAATAATAAAAAATGATAATTAGTAGAAACGAAAATAAGAAAAAAATATTTTGAATTTCCTCTTTTTACATGAAGGTGTTGCTTTTGCTTGTAAACATCAGTATGACAATTTTTATTCTACTCTTTCATGTGGCAGTTTGTTAGTTTTCTGTTTATTCTGTGATTTATTGCAACAATATTTCGCTTGCTGAACATAGGCTTTTACCAACTTTCGCAGTTATCTCCTTACACCACTTTGTAACTCCGTCGAGACTTGAACTACTAGATATTTGGTTTGGAAAATATTCACCTTTTAACCGCCGCAGCGATTCAGACCTTAACCTTCTATTACACTGTGGCTCCGATAGAGACTCGAACTTTTGATCTTCTATTTTAATAACCAGCCCCTTTAAAAATGACTGGCACACACCATTGTTATGTTGTTACTTTTCTTTTTAGTTATGGCTTCATTGAGGCTTTTTTGTTTTACTCTTCAGGAGACCTTAATCAATACTATCGCTACTACATAAAAATTGCCGCATTTTGAGATTTAAATGAGCTTTGCACTGCTGTTTTCCATTTATTCACCTTTTAGACAACTCATCCAACTCATTTTGTAGTTCTTAAATCTCTATATTGATTGTAGTGAAACATCAAACCACTTGGTTTCGTTGCGTTGAAGTTTTAGATGTCGACCGATTGGTGCTTAAGGAGAAGCCGCCATGATGCCTTAATGTAGCCGGACTAGTTGCTCAGAAACCGGTGATATTTGAATGGTGATCTTCTGTTTACTATACACGCAAATTTCGCATTCGCCTAAAATGTTTGGCCTAATTTTTATTCGGTTGTGGTAAAAGTTACAACTTAATTAACTGTATTCTTCTTAGCAAAGACACATTCCACGTTAATTACCAAAATCTATACATATATAATAAAAGAGTAACGGGGCCATTTTTGTACATGAAATATTTTTCGAAATCTTTGTTGTTGGTGTAGTTAGTAATCGATATAGAATGCAAGACACCTTTTTTTATTTTTTTGAATTTTTGTCTTTCTGTCTATCTACCCGTCTGTCTATGTTAGCATCACGTAAAAGCCACTGTTTTGTTTTAAACAAAATTTTGTGAAGAGCTCCCTCCAATAAGAATAATTTTTTTTTTCCTAAAAATAGGTAATTTCGTGATAAAATAGAGATACAATTGTGAAACACACAATTGTTGGCACTTGTTCTTTTTGTAGATGGAAATTTTCTTAACACTATCTACAAAACTCTAGAATAAACAGTTAAATTTGAATTTTAAGAAAATTAGAAATGTCACGCAGATGAGGTCGTGGGCACTGCTAGTATAAAAATAAAATCACCAAAAAACATCGTGTTAATAGTATTTAATATAGAAGAACCTATTTGTAATTACACACATAATCGTAATAAAGAAAACAAAAGAAAACTAGGAGATTATTTTCTGCACAAGATCTAACAATCTTTATTATATTTGTTTTGAAGTATAATAAATTAAATGAAATGGTAGTAGTGACGCAATAAAACACCCCAATTGTTGTAACTACAAAAAAAACAAAAAAAAAAAAAAAAAAAAATAAAAATACATTAAACACATTTTCCTTAAGAACATAAAACACTATTTGTGTCATTTGTTATTTGTTGGACAACTTAATACTCATTTAATATTTTGGCTATAAATTACAACATATTTTCTAGTATTTATTTCCTAAAACGGAAGTTTATCCTACACTATTGTCAAAAACAAACACATTTACACTTGCAACAGTAGATAAGAAAGTTACTTAATCAAACTAAATCAAATCTTAAATATTCTGTCGAAATCTACAATAATTTTTTTACTTAATTTTTTTTCACAAACAAAACTTAATAAATTAAATATTGGATTATTAGATTATGTGTCAAAAATCACCCTGGTAATGACATTTCTTTATCAAATAATAATTAAGTTGAGTTATAAGTCTTAATGTGGGTGATGAATTTATGATTTTATAAAAAAAAAGAAAAAATAAATTATATTTTTATATAAATGTCATTATACTTTGAACTTTGCTGGTCAAGTCAAAGTAAAATCTAATTATTTTTTAATTTTATTAATTATGAAATTTGAGAGGAAAAAATCAATGAGATGAATTCTTATTAGACAAACAAGGCAACAGACATTTTAGAGTCGAGACTAAAATTAACAAAACTGAAAAAAAAATTAAAGAAAAACGCAAAAAAAATATATCACTTAAATGTCTGCAAAAGCAAATCTTTATGTAAAAAAAGTTGTTGTAAGTGTGTTGTGACTTTATAACTCTAGATCGGTCAAACCGAATTCGATTAAATTTTTAGAGTTTGTTCGTATGGTCGTGTAGATGGTTTGTCTTAAGTTTGTACGACATCGGTCTTAGTGCTTGGCCTCCAGCAGCCAGTGGTAGTTTCATTCACAATGTAATTGTTGCGTGTTATTGTGTTGTTGTGTTAAAAAAAAACTTTCTTTATCGGTTTTAACATTGGTGAGTATAGCAGAAGAAAAGAAAGGTCTGGGCTACCTCGACAACTTTATATCGTAATTCTGTTTTTTTTACGAATTCCGCAATTATCAAGAACTAGAAAAATTATACAAAAATATTGTTACAGTTTTTCCCTTTTTAGACAAACGTACGGAATCTTTTGATTGCAAATACCACTTTGGCGCATTATAAATTCTGTATTCTTACTTTGTGGCTTTATCTGGCTATACTCCTTGATCCTACGTCTTGTGAATCCTATGATCTCGTATTAACTAAACATGAGACATGAACTACTCGATCTCTTGTTTAGTAAACTTAACCATCCGCAGACAACTCCACTACGCCTTTTTTTTTATCCAAGCCAGTCATCCCCTTTAATCTCCCCCCCCCCCCCCCCCCGGGGGCCCCAAGAGTCTATGCTGAACTAACCTAGGTGCAGACGAGGGTCATCAAGAGTTTACCCACGTACACGTACCACGAGTACACGGAAGCCTTTGGGTACTTTTTACTTGTCGTCAATGGTTGTCGTTTTACTTTAAATACTCCAACTGTGAGATACTAGAATATAATTCTGCCGGCACTACTCCCACTTTTTTTAAGCCCGATAGAATTTGTTTTCGTATGGCAGGTAGCGCCATCTTGTTGAAACCACATTTCGGCCGGATCAATGTCATCCATATTATCAAACAAAAAATCATTAATCATGGTGCGGTAATGATCTTAATTGACCGTAACGGCCTCATTTTTGAAGAAATTTCTTCGACGTGTTGGTGTTTCTGCATCCTCTAGAGAGTATGTGGTACGAAATCTGTCCACAGTTGAATGAATGGCTTGCTCACACGGACGACGTCATGACGTCTAAAAGTTGCTCTAATTGATGACTGATTTTCAAAGTAAATTTGGATGATTTGAGTAAGTCTATTCATAACGATTTGCCAGAGTTAATTGAAAATAATAAGAAAAAATTTTTCATCAAAACTAAATTTTTAGTGCTATTTTTATACTTTCAAGTTCTATCATGCCTAAAAAACTCCTTCATTTGAGATAAAAAAAAATATTGCCAAATAATCGTTCACCACGTGCCAATAATCCATAATAATTTAAATGAAATGAACAAAAATCGTTAATATGTCTTAAATTGTTTTCAAGTATTTTGTTTCTTTTTTATTTTATTTTCTTTGTTTTGTTACTTTCTACTAAAGAGCCCCCTTTTTTCTTCCACATCATTAATTAAATTTGATACAAAACAACAACAACAAATAAAATAAAAAGTCGTTATAAATCAAATTTCTCATTTCTAAAAACTGATGAAAGAACAAAATAAGTTCTTATTGGTAAATTGTACAACTTCTGGCACGCTTAACAAATGGTGTCTTAAAATTTCCGTCTGTATTTAAAACCAATTGGATGTGCATCAGAAATTTTGTTTCTGGCTCATCACCAAGCGCTATTTTATCGACCTTTAATCCAGACTTTTGAATTATAGCAGTCGACGGATAATTGTGAACTCTCTTTCTTTTATTAGAATAGCCCGCGTAGTATTTGGTTAAGAGTGATTTTTTTAAGGCATTTTGTTTTTGACCGTGCACTCACTCTAACGCTAGTCTCTGCTGGAAATTCCTTGATCGCCAATCAAGCTGGCTTTAGGATGGCTTTTGCATTCTTTTCAGATTGAAAAATAGAATGTCGCTTCGTAACTGACCACATGCTTACAGTGCCATACTATATGGAAGTTGTACTAAACTAAAACTCCATTTCCGTACTTGGACTTGGGCTACTTATATAAGTACCCTTGATCTTCTTTATCGTTCCGTTAATTTCCTGAGTAGCTTCGCTGTCTGTCCTTCTTGCATTTTATCTTTTGTCTCTACCTCTGTACGAATCACTGAAATTAGTTGACGTTTCTGCTATCGGAACAAACTTTTCACTTCCGGCAAATTTTATCTGAAGACTTATAAGTGACTGTTATAAGCGCTTGATTTTGATTTGATGCTGACTATGATTTAAACACATATTTGTGACTTCGTCAGGATCGCGCGCTATAAAAAATCTGCCAGATTTCTGCAAGAGACATTTTTTGGTTATGTTATTACTTTTTTACTTTACTGCTTAGAATTGACATTATGTCCTGCAATTTGCAATTATTGGATTCTTTTATTGACTCAAAGTAGCCCCGTTCGATATGTGCATTGAAAAAGAAAATTCAAGTTTGGATAAAAAATAAATAAATAAATGAACGCAACATCCATTATAAGTAATCTCAAAATAACTTTATTTGCCATTCTTTTAAAATTTGGAGAACCCTTTATTTGCTGACTACAAAATAAATAATAATTTAGTACTTGTAAATACTTTATCAAAAATATAATATTTTTTAGCACAAAAAAAAAAAACGCACAATTGCCAATCTGCCCCAAATACTACTTTTGGTGTTGCACACAAATACAAATAAACATCTTTTGTGATATATTAGCTGTGGGAATATGTGTCATATTTTTAGGAGATTTCAAATGCGTCGAATTTTTAAAGATGACAAATAATCTGTGGTTGCATTTTTAAGATTGAATAAAATACCAGGGGGAATAAAATTACTTTAAATTTTTTACCTGTTTAACAGTTGTTGAATTATTCAAAAATTAGTGGCGAACAAAAGTTAAATTTAATTTTATCTTACTTTGGATAAACCAGTTTCGAGGTGTAGAGAAATATATTTAAGTTACCATTTTATTATTTGCTACGCTCTATTAAAAAAAAAATCTGTGTGTTATAAAGAAAAATATAAAGAAGATTTTTGTGAAACTCGCGAAACACTTAATAGATGGAGTGCCACTCGAAGGACATAATGTTCATGAACTTTATGTCACACTCATGGACATTATGTCACTCTGAAAAACGTAATAATAAATTCCATAGTCATTGTGTCGTTTTTAGCATGGGCGTGGCGACACTTATGAAAGTGTCATAATGTCCATACTTGAAATAACAACGACTTCGCTTACTAAGGATTTTCTTCAAAGCCAGCCTTCGACTGGGCGCAAAGATTTTCTCGTCTATGGCATAACTAACACCGGCATCGCTAACCAAAGATTTTCTGCAAGACAGTTTGCAAAAACGTTGCATCTTTCTTACATAGAAAACAATAAAAAATTATTTTAATAGCCAACGACTTTATGACTCTAAGTTAATGGAAATTATGTAATTTTTGATGCGATATTAAATCCTTTATCCTTGAACGTGTGGCATGGCATCCCTTCAATACACATACACGGCGTTTTTTGGATATCCCATATTTGTGTAATAAATAAATAAATTCATTGTAAATTTTCAAAATCAAAGAATCAAATAGATTTGTAATCGTTGAAGGAAAAAGTGTGTTTTAATAGGAGAAGTTTTTGATGACATTTACACAATGATATTTTCATGATTTAAAAACATGTCTCTTTAATTTGTCGATCAATGTTTTGTGTCATTTTTTTCTCAATTATTTTTAAACGCGTTGGCACTCTTGTTGTTATTACACCCTTTACTACTAAAAGTGGTGTCATTCCGTTTGTAATTTGAAATTTCAAGTTTGCCAAGGCACTAGATCAGCTGGAGAAAATTTAAGTACGCCAATCAATCAGACATAGTGTCGAAAGAGTTGTTATTAATAACCAACAGGATCGGTCCATGTCCTTCGAGGCAGTGGGCGACATACCACGATTGCCTATAATTTTTCCGTATAATTTGGAACAATTAAGTAACTCCAATAACAAAAAAGAAAAAAAAAACAAAGACACGAATTCAAAAACAAGAAAAAAACATTAAGTGAAAAAATTGCGCTCGTCCATATTTTGCGAGTAATGGGACTCTGAACTTTTCATAGAAATAGAAATATTTTTTCGTCATTAAACTTCTCACAAACATTTTAAATAAACCAAAGATTTCTGTCCAAACAAGTAAAGACAAAAATCAAAGAATGATTCTATTTTTCTTTCTCCACTGTATACAGCTGACTTTTTTTCGGCTCTGGAAATTTCCTCTGTCCAGATATTGAGGCTTAGGAGATGGGAGAGGCGGATTTTAAATGCGTGCCTTGGCTTGATACCGTATATAGGGCATAGCGGAGAGTTTGGTAGGCCCTCTTGCAGCTCTATATACAGTGCAGTAGATTTTAGACGAATAGACTCCTTTATGGTCCGGAAAACTTTGAAGTTGCACGTTCCATAGAAAACAGTTTGGTGCGAGAATGTTTTCCGCGAACCTCGAGTCTGAAGACCGTTCAGGCAGCAAAGTATCTTTCTCCTGTGGACTTGCTGACCCTGGGGGGAGCTGGTGTTCTTTACGAGGGTGCAGACCTTCTATTTTATCATAGAAGAGTAAATACACTGAATATTGTTATTTTTATTTATTTGTTTGTTTTGTTTTGATTTGTTTCATTATTGTGTAGGTAGTTTTTAGTTTATTATTATTATTTTTAATTGCGTCCCATTTTCTTCCTTTTTTGGGGAATTTCTTTAATCTTTGTTTTAATTGTTAGTGATTGTATTAAAATGTACAGATTTTTTTAAATTTATTTTATTGTAAAAATCCTTGAAAAATACTTTAATATGTAAGGAATTTTTTTAAGTTTCTTTTTTAAATTGGATTTCTTTGGAAAATAAATAATCAAATCAATTCAATCCAATCGTCTTTTTTATACAGTTGAAAGAGGAAGAAAAATAAAATATCATAAAAACACCACTGTATTTTTTTTTGCAGTGACACAATGTTAAGGAATGCCCGAAACAAATTTTATTTTTTAAATTTATTGAAGTTTGTAGAAATTTATCTGTTTTCCCTAAAACGGGCATGTACCAACATAATGGCTATGCAATGATCATTTACTTCATTCATATTATTCATATTATTAAAAAAGAATGTAGACAATCTAAGGTAAATAGATGCGAAGAATGCTGATGAAGGATGTAGCCATCCAGAAAATGTAACATTACATTTTTCTTTTTTTTTCTTTGGAAAACAACCGCATACATTTGTAAAATAATATTTTTTTTCTAAAAAAGGTTTCCAGAAATTAAAATGAAAAAAAAGATATTAAGCCACAATCAATTTCTATTCATTTATTGAAAAAGAAACTTAAAAAAAAATTATGCGACCAACAATTTATACATTCTTTCTTCTTCAAAACAATATAAAAGTAAAGTTTGATAAAATAAATTTGGTATGTTGCTGTGAAAAAAAAAAACAGAATTTGATGTAGCAATTTAATGTGTGTCCCTAGATTCATCATGTGAAACCCCCGCTCCCCTCCATTAGTAGCAGAAATAGTGGTAGAAAAGGCAAGTAAATTATAAAAAGTATTTGTAAAAGCAGCTGGAGTAGTAATAATAATAATTATACGTGATTGTTGTTGTTGTTGTTGTTGTTGTTGTAAATAACATATGTACATAGTTCAGTGAAAATAAAAACTATCATTTAATATTAACAAAAATGGTGTGAGAAAAACCAATCAGAAATAAATTACTAACTTTCTTCATATTATTTTGTTAAAAGAGAATGTCTTTCTGTTGATGATTATATTTAGGTTGATGGTCTATAACTATAACTAGACTTTTAACAGACTGTGGCTAGACAATGACTAGACTCAATTAAATTAAAGTTGGATTGCTTAAAGACTATTACGACCCTTTGTAACATATTTTTTTTAACACGAATATTTAAATATTAAAGTAGAAATGTTAAAATTACTCTTGAATTAATTATAGTAATAAAAATATTTGAATTTAATTATTAAATCAATATTACTTACCTAATAGCAATAAACTATTTATAAATTCAATTAAAATTATTTTAATATTTTTTCGATTTTTATTTACAAATTTCCTTTCAAATCCGAAACAACATATTTAATTCAAAGTAGGAAATATTATGGGAATACAGAGTACAAAATTAAATAAAAAATTCTTTTTTATGATTTCCTTGCATTGTTGGCGATTCTTCTTCTTATTCAACAGTTATGTCACCAAATGTAATAAAATGTGCTTCTTAAAATTGTAAAAGTTTTTTTTTTATTGTGGTTTTGCTTTAAATGCGTTTTATTGTATGAAAAGGTTTTAAAAATAAAAAGTAGATTATATTTCTGGGTGACAGTTCTCAAGTGAAATATTATTTTTTAATAATATATTTCCACTGAATTCTAAACAGAAAGTTAAATGCTTAAAAGTAAACCTTTTAAATATTTCTTTTTAAACATTTAACATCATTATTTCCAGACAGGCAGTTGGAAAAAAAATATTTTTTTAAATCAAATTCCTTTTTTATGCAATATAGTTTTACTTTACAATCTTTTTTAAAGTGCACTCAAGATTTTAGTCTGTCTATCGTAGAATACAGAAACAATTTTTTTAAATTATAAAATTATAAATAAATAAACAATTGAAATTAACCTTCAAATAGTGTTTTTTTCTTTTATTTGCTTAAGAAAGATATGGAGTAGAGAAGTTAGATGTCTTCTAAATTGTTTACCTGTGTTAGGAATCCATTTGTTGCATAGTTGTAAATAACTTTAGTTAACATAATGTTGGTTCATTAAACTTGTGCTTCCATGATGTTTAATCAACCAATCTTTCTTCTCATTTATACGTAACAAGTGTTGCCATAAACTAAACAACGCTCAAGCATAGAACTGCAAAAAAACGATAGAGAGAAATTAATGAATGAATGACAGAAAAATGTGTGAAAAAACTGAAAAGAGTTTGAACCATTTTGCATTAAGGGCATTTTAGCTGGCTTTTTTTATTGTTTTCTCTTTTGGACTATCTCCGTAAGTCATTATGCGTTTACATTATGACTCATTTGTAGCACGTGAGAGAATTTTATGATATTTTATCAACCAATTTTTCAAGTGTTACCATAAACTAAACGTATTAGTTTTTCAAAAATTTTTTAAATATTATAGAAAAAACAGCCGTTTTGGTAACACCGCTCAAGCATAAAACTGCAAAAAACGAAGGAGACAAACAGGAATGAGAGAAAAAACTGGAAAGAGTCATGAATATTCATTTCGTGCTACTTTTTCTGCTTTTTTTTGCTACCCCGTAAGCTTCTCTACACCCCTTGCCAAAAAAACTTCTGCATCATGAAATAATAATTCATAAAAATTTTCTCTATGCGATCAGAGTTGATTTTTTAAGGCAAAAAAAAAAAAAATAAAAAAAAAAATAAAAGAGAAAAAAAGTAAAATAAGAGAAAAAAAGTAAAATAAGAGAAAAAATAAAGAAAATCAAATAGGAGAAAAAAAAATAAAACAACAAAATACTAAAACCACATGTTTTTTGCATCTTTTTTGTATAAAAGTGTGGCACCTACCACGCTATTTTGATATGCCTCCCTATTTACCTTTTTTTGGGAAATTTTAAAACAAATGTTGTACCTACAGTAAACTTAACTTTAATATTATTATAAGCGGCCATGCTGCAAATACTTTTATAAAATATCTTGGCAAGTCCTTGAAAAATACGCTAGTATGTAAGCAATAAATAATTAATTAAAATTAGTTTTAAGAAGACATGTACATCATTAAAATTTTTGGAAATAAATATATATACTATACTATACGCCATTTTGAAACGATTTTTAAAGCAAACCAGAATTCCGTCAGACTTTTGTGTGAATAGGCAGAACGGTTGTGTATGATAGTGAATTCGGCGGCGCACACATAAATATTTAAAGTCGGCAACAAGCCATTTGGCAACCGAGCGACTCAGATCAGCTTTTGTAAACAAATTAGGATGAGGCGTAATTGTGTATATACGTTTGAGACCAAATATTAAACATGTCCAAAATATATCAGGATTTTAGCCACTTTTGCCCTTTGCGCTGTGCATTCTGCGAGACTCGAGCGAACTAACAACCAGACCATTCCAGCCAACTCACACACTATTGTTATATGTATTGTTACTTGCTTCTATAGTTAAGGCTACGATGCGGCTTATACCACGATTTCCTTTTTTAACACTTCATTTTAAGCAAATCTTTTCCTTTTCCTTTTCCTTTTCTGTTTTCTTTTTTTTTTTATTAAACTTCTGTTTTCGTTTTAAAAAGAAAAAAATAATATTTGTTCTACTCAAGGCTCAGTTACAACTTCCAACTTGCATATTTAGTAGTTTTTACCCACCAGTGGCGAAAAAAATTAATTTCTTAGTTTTTTTGTTAGCAAATTTGCATCATAATTAGGCAATGAAAGTTGTTGCAGCCGAATGTTTTTTGTTATTTCATGATAAATAAGAAACAAGAAATATTACATAAGTTTTACTAAAAGATTTCATTTTATTTTTTAATTGTCGATTTGCTTGCTTTAAGGACTGAAAAAAATTTACCGAAAAAAATATGTTTTTAAACTATTTTTTCTTCAACACTTTGGTAAAATTGTTGTCGAAATAATCTTTTTTGCCTGACAAAAAAAAAAAAAAAAAAAAAAAAACTCTATAGAAAATCTTAAATCTTTTTCGCACATTTTGGTTTTGATCTTTATGTGTTTTTTTATAACAAGAAAATGTACAAATAAACCCTTATCATAACTACACCTAAAAGCCAACATTTACAAACAACATATTGGCTAAATTGTTGGACAGACTCTTAACAAACTGTCTGCTAGACAAATACTATTCATATTCTCTGCAAGAGGTATAAAAAATTGTTAGCTTTTGTATTTTAATTTCCCTAGAGAGATATTGCAAAGAACAGCCAGCCAGGATAATGTGTGTACATGATATTATAAGGACTCTTAGTAAAAATCCCTTATCAATCAAAAACATTAAAACCTTAAATAAACATGAACATGAATTCATATTTTTCTTAAATACAAACATAAATATTTATATTGTGGTGTTGTGTTATTTTATATAAATAAATATGTACATGCAGATATAAATATATAGAAACATACATACTTACGTTTAATACAATCATACATACATACAAACAGACACATAAAAAGATTACATATACATAAATAATTTTATTTTGTTATTATTAAAAGAAAAGTTTTCTTGTCCCTCATAATTCTTCATATATTTCAGAAAATTTTGGTGGCGTTTCATAAAATCCAAGAACATACTGTCCATCGATAGGGGTTTCTGCTGTTCTTATGCCAGCATAGGCTTTAAAAGTACCATCCAAAAAGTTGAGAGGTACTTCGTTATTTTTGGACTCAGCATCATCAAAAGACTGGGCTGCTCGGGCTGAACTGAGCACGCAAAAGGTTCGACCATCCATGTAGTGATGGCGTACTTTGACTAGGCAGCTAAAATTAGAATCGAACCGTGCTTGTTGGAGAAGGGGACCTGTTCGGAACTAGTCTTCTTTAGCCACTGACTAACCATTCAGATTCTCGGCACTGTTACCAACCACCTTATAAGTGAAGCCAGTTTTGGTCCGCATGTCTGATTGAGGACAGTTCCTCAATATGCCCTGAGGATTGGCTAGCATTCTGCCAACGTCTGGGCATTAATCCATAATAGTTGCAGGTATTTATTACTTATTAGCATGCCAGGATCAGAGGTTGGCAGCCACTTCTATAGCATACGACACACTCAGGACCACTTATGCAGTGTGTTCTGTTTTGTGGTATGCCAAGAAACAACTGTTCAGCCGTGACAGCACCTATGGTGGGGCGCTGCCCTCACCGAACAGCTGTTTGAAGAAATCCACTGCTCCTTCAGAATCCAGGCTCTATGCAACCACATAGACGAAAACACAAGGCATGGACTCTGTCTGAGCTATGCCAGACACCTGAAACCAAAATTATAATGTACCTTAGCTATCTAGACATACGCTTCCCCCATAACCGCCAACTAGGGACGCGCCCAATGGAAGACTTACAAAGCTCCACACGGAGCGACGTGGTCCAAAATTCCAGTTTCAGTTTTCCGCTACTATTGCACATTTAAAATGTTTGGACAGCCCTTGAAGAAAGTAACTTTTAAATTAATCAGCCAAGTGCAGATAACAACTATTACACGCGAACTGTTTCATATCATGTATGAGCTACCCTTTAATTCTGCATTTTATGTTTTTAATATTTGCCGTCAGAAATTTAAAGTTTTGCCAATTACGGTTCAAAAGATAGAGCAATAGACGAACAAATCAGCATTTTATAGCGACACCCTTTAGAATTTTCTTAATATACTTGTTACCGTAGCAGGAATTAACGCTTTTTTAACTTTAATTAAAATGTTTTTTTTTTTTTGAGACACACTTTACATTTTTAACCATTTTTATATTTTTTTCTTAGAGAGCACACCGTGTGAGACTTAAATAAAGCAGTTTTAAATATGTAAAAATCGCTCCCCTATAAGCACACACATAAGTTATATTTGCAGTTTACTCTAGCTAATTAATTTGTGTAAATTTCTAGTATCTGCCCATAACATTTTAACAGATAAGACTGCATGAACAAAAAACAAGTAAGAGTGTTATATTCGGCTATGCCGTATCTTATATACCCAAAAAATGTTAGTATTTCCTTAAAGATCTCTTCAAAAGCTTTAAAATGATGCCCATATTGATATTTTAAAAAATTTGGAAAATTCAGAGCCCCGTAACTCGGAAATTATGGGCATGTGCCAATTTTTTCACTTGATTTTTTTTTCTTATTTTTTAATTCTCTATCGCCCCATGTATTTATTTATTTATTTATTTTTTTTTGATTGGAGTTACTTTATTGTTCCAAATGACATGAAAAATTTGAGGTAGCTGTTTTGCCTGCTGCCTCGATGGACATAGACCGATCATGCTGATTTTC
This sequence comes from Gymnosoma rotundatum, assembly GCA_916610165.2. Taxonomy (NCBI): domain Eukaryota; kingdom Metazoa; phylum Arthropoda; class Insecta; order Diptera; family Tachinidae; genus Gymnosoma; species Gymnosoma rotundatum. The sequence goes on along the minus strand of OU744340.1, from coordinate 126,153,575 downwards.
TTTATGGAATCGAAAATGGATATTGTAGAATTTACAAACTGAATGATAAATTAAGATGTATATCTTTTCCCATTTTTTGTGGTTAAGGTATAATAACATTTTTACGGGGGCTTCCTTTAACCTTTGACAGTTGTTGACCATAATAATACAACTTATGTAAAAATTTCAAGCGACTAGCATTTACAGTTTTAATAATATAGGCCTGTAATAGATGGACAGACATTGTAGGGAAAAGAAAGGGTTGCATTTTTTTCCTTTGGTTGGGGAACCCTAAAAAAATCACGTTTGGATGTTGCTTTTGCAATTCATGATTTCGCGATATGAGAGTACTCTCTTTTTTTAATCGTTGTTTCGGGATCTAGAGCACATATAAGTGATTAAGGAAAAACAAATTTAAGTATAAAGTGCAAATCTTTCCGAATGGAGGCAATTCGGTTTGAAAATGAGAAAAGTTAGGCAATGTCTGTAACTGGAGTTTCATGTCGCGATATGAAAGCAGTCACCATTTTATTTCAATGTAAAAACAAGAAATTTTTTTATCGTCCTAGACAACGGAAAGTGAAAGGCAATTATGCATCAATGTTGTCTAGTTAGCTAATGATCAGCTGTATGTGTTTTCCTGCAAGAAACTACAAACATCATGCGAAAAAAGACTTGAAGACTAATAATAAAAACCAACAACACTTGGAAACCTAAAATATAGCCTTGAAAATATAACCTTAAAGCAATTTTCTCGAATTTCAAACGTTATAATAAATTAAAAAAAAAAAAAACAACAAAACATAAAAAGTATAAACAACAATAGCAACATTTTCAGTTGAGAACCAATGTCTAAACTTATTAAATTAATTCTGAAAAGCAGTAAATATTTAAGAACTGTGTACTTTATAATCAATCTAGTTCAGATGAACTATTCTCTTTACTGAACTAAGTGGACTAACATCAGCTCCGTAGCTGAAGTTAAAAAGAAAAATTCAAGAAATTATTAAAAAATCGGTATTTTACTTAATTCTTTGATACTTAAGATTGCAGAAAATTTATCAAACATTTACAGGGACAACATATTTGTTTTACTAATGAAATATTAACAACGAAACAAGTTATACATTAAATTTTTTTACAATTTTCTTAAATTTATAAATCATCTCTTAACGTCTTCTTTTTTGTTAAACTACTTTGGAAAACACATTGAAATAACACGACTTTTGGCATTAAACGTGCCTTTTAACTTCTACTCTTACTTGTGTTAAAAATTAATAAAATGCTCAAAAACGAAATGAAAAATAATTTAAAATTTTCCAGAACAAAATTTCGCTTAAAGTAATGTTTTTGTTTCATGTTTAAAGAAATTTTTGTAAAATTAACCGCAATTTTTAATTTTGTGTGTCCTTCTACAACAGCAACAGCAAACATTGAAATGATAAAACAACAAAAACAGCCCATTAGAGCAATTTAAAATATACTTTGACCATGGGGAACCCGCAAACAGAAAATTAACAATTGCTTAAATATTTTGCCTTAAAGTATGCCAGCCAAGATGTCACAAAATCATTGCGATGCTTTCTTTGTTCAACATTTATGCTCAAAGAAAAATAAAAAAATTTAAATAAAAATGATACAAGATGGTAATAAATGTTACTGGTTTGTTCTCTTTGGGGTTTATTTTAATTTTACGAATTAATTATTTCTATTATTATTATTATCATTCTTTTTTTTAATTTGACATCCGTCTGTTTATTGTTTGCTTTCTGGCGCTTTATTGTATTTTATTGCAAATTAATTGTGATTAATTTTTTATTCTTGTGCTATTTAAGTTTATCACCGCTTATTAAGATATAAATTTTATTTGTATTTTACAGAAATGGAAACAAAATTGGATTCACGGCAGGGACAGTTTCCGGCCTCATTTCCGGATACGTTTAAGAACTTTTTTGCTATGATGAATGAAGATGAAGATCATTTGGATTTGTTTTCCAATTTGTTGGAGGATAAGGTAACTAAGTTAAACAGCGTATTAAATGGTTGTAAACAATTTATAATTTATTTAAGTTAAATCAAGTAATAAAAACAGATTAATTAGTGCTAAAAATGAAAGTATAATATTGGAACCTACTAAAGAGAGTTGAATGTAGCATATTTTAAGGGTTAAAAAAACGTAGCAACACAGTAACAAAAAAATTATATCTTTTCTCAAAATTTCAGTTTTGAACACCGATATCAATATTATACAAGAAATAGTGCTGTATTTGACATTCACCAAAAGAGCAATTTTTGTAAATTCCAACCGCCTGTCTATAACAGTTCATTAATTTGGTCATATGCATTGAATTACATCAAATTTTGTAACACGCTTTATTTTATAGTTTTTAATTAATATACGTCTTATTATACTAGGCAAAGAAGTGGACATTAATTACTAAATTCATATTGTATATTTATTGTTGTAGCGGACTGACCAATCTTTGTATATTTTAACCGTTTGTCCATAACGGTTCAACAGTTTGGCAACATACACTAAATTACTTTAACTGTTGGGGCATCCTTGAATTTCTAAATTAAAATTTCATACTTCTTGTTACAGCGGACTAAATAATAAAGGATCCTTGTAAATTTTAACCGTCTGTCTGCAACTGCTTAAAAGTATTGCCATATACACAAAATTTTTTAATTATTAATTATAAATACTGATAATTGTTATTACAACGGTCATAGTAATCGACATTCTGTCCAATTTGCAAGCGTTTGTCGGTTCAAAAGATGGGTCAATTTACGTCACCTATGAGAGCACCCTTTAATTTTTAGATTTATTTTTGTAATAATTTTTGCTATGAGGAAACGCAGTTTTTTAAATTTAAAATTTTTGTCCCTAACAGTTGATAATACACGTTGAACTGTTGAACTGTTTTTAAAACGGGATCAATCGGTAAGCATAACCTTTCGGATAAAGAAAAAAGTTCAAAATCGGCTTACAAATAACTGAGTTCTTCGGGCACAAACATAGATTTATTCTTTTTTGAAGTTGGTTAAAAACAAAACGGAACAAATTGTTAACCCTGCATGGCTTGATTTTAACATTTCGTATTGAAGGCATACAATGCCTAATGAACCATCTTGACAGTAACCTTAGATCATGCAGTTGGATGGTAGTAAATTTTGCGATATTCTTTCTCGATTAGATGATTAGTACCGCTTTAATATAGTTAAACTTATGGCAACGTCGGAAAGTATACTCACTTAAGAATTTAAAGATATCAGCAACTAGAAGAAAGATTTGTTTGAATAGTTTTTAAATTCCCCTTTCCAGAAAGAGGCAAAATATCTATCGTTTTCGAGTTTTCAAATTGTCTTTCCCTTTCATAAGGTTTGCAGGAAAGCCAACACAAAAAATGTTTAATTATGCTTATGTCGGGAGGTAATGGTGGCGTTATGTACAGCAAAATAATAATTGTAGTCTGGTGGGCTATGAAATATGAATTTCCTTTCGTTACTAAACATCACAATACGCCAGTCATTAACACGACGTCTTACTTGAATGTCCCATGTAAAATTTGTAATCGATTTTCTTTGTGTACATTAATAGGGGCCATTACTTCTTCAGTTTTTTTTTTTTTTTTTTTAATTTCACATACACAACTTGTAATGGCTCTTTTACCGAGAAGATACGTGCCTGAGTACCTGACTTCTGAAATAGATATTTAAAAGGTATTAACCATATGATAGAAAATGTAATTTTAGCTTGACTTGTCTTAGTCCAGTAAAAGGTTCATTCTCTTCTTGCTTTTAATACAACCTTCAGAGAACTGCACTCAGGCTTTGATATTTTTTTTAAAATATTATTGACTAAGCAACCTTATCGCCCATATCCGTCATTGTTAACATGGTTGTCGTAACCAGGTACCGGTTATAGACTTTTTTGGTTTAAACAAAATATTTATTTCAAAAAATACAACATACGATACAATTTACGATACCAGATCATTATAATATAATAATAATTATTGTATTTACTTATTTGATAAGAGAAAGAGATAGAGAGCAGTTTAATGAGATCTTCACAAATTTCTCACTTTACCTACAGAACACTTTAATCAGATTTTTTTCTTGGACGTGAAAGTTAAAAAATTCTTCTCTCAATTTTCATTTAAATTTCCAGATGTAAAATTAATTAAGAAAAGTGTGTTATTTTCTTAAGCAAGAAAATCCTTTTGCAACGTTTTAAAATATTCATTTCATAAATAACACAAAACAAAAAACTTCCTGTCAATAATTTAATATAAACTTCCATACACTCACTCACTGTTCCGCCAAACAACCTGTGTGTATATAAATCATGTCCTTATTTCGTGACATTGTTTTAAAACCATAAAACTTTTGCATGCAGCATTTTGTAAGAACGTAAGTAAATGCAGCACAAACAAAAAAATATTGCAGACATCTATCATTTTGGTTTTAACAATGTAAAATATTATTACATGCCTCAGCAATTAAATGAAAATGCAACAGTTTTTTTTTCTTTTAACGAATGAAAAGGAATGAATATGAAATAATACCTGTTCGCTGTGAAACTGACTGAAAATAATTAAAGTTTACAGTTGAATTTTTAAAAACTATGAAAATATTGTCATACAGACAGATAAATGGGTATCAAGGATGTTTGTGGTTTTTATTTTTTTTTTAATTTAATTTCATTTATTTTCAATAAACTTGACCAACCAGTTGTCAGTAATATTTAAGTGAAAATTCACAATTTTATTATCAACACAAGCCGATATTTTAAAATATGATGGCAGAGTTTTCATTCTTTTGTTAATAATGAATATATAATTATTATTGAAAATTTAAAAAGAATAATGGCAAGTAGCATTTTACCATACAAGTTTTCCGAAGAGGAAGGCATTGATCAATGCTATCTTCAAAGTGACACTGCCTCATTGCCTCCTGTTCGGAAAATTTGCATGGTAAAATATATTATAATTCTACCAGTAAAATTGCAGTAAAAATAAGTTTTTGCTGATACTGCCCGCCATTTAATTTGCATTGCCAGTAAATTCTTACAAATTACTGAAAAATTCTGGTAATAAAATGTTTATTTCTTAAATCAGTAAAAATTTACTGGTTACTGCATTTCCCTGTAATAATTTCTATATAATTTACTGGTAATGCAAATTTAATTTCATTATCAGTAGAAATTTACTGGTTACTGCAGGAGTGAAAACAGTGTGCCCATGTATGCGCAGCATTATTCAGCGACCAGGCATTTCCAGCATAGAGAAATGAGAAAGAAACTTAACTTTAGAATTTCTTAATTGATAACAAAGCTTTTAAGAGAACATTTACTTAGAATAAACGGACTGGATCTCTTGAGCGGTAAGGGGTAGGACTTTTAAAGTTGCACCCAATAACAAAATGTTATAAAAATTATATTAAATGGTGACCATATAGGTGGCCTTATTGGACCTATATGAGCTTATATCTTGAACAGTTAAAGACAGTAACTTGCAATATATACACAAATTAAAGGGTGTCCCCATAGAAGAAGTAAATTTCACGCATATGGCCTCATCGTTTTAACCGACTTAAAATTTTTAAAACAAGCTTGGTTCCATTTATAAAATATTTTAATAAAGGGTGTCCCTATATAACATACGTATAATAAATTATCTTTTGGGCGGTAAGGGGCAGAAATATTAAATTTTCACTGAGTGCTTAACAAATCATTGTAAAAAACTATAGTAAAAAATAAAGGGTGACCCTTTAGGTGGCGTGATTAAACCGTTATAGGCAGTCATTTGAAATTTATACAGAATATGTTTTTCATAGTTGTTAAGTAAGAAATTAGAAATTAAAGGGTGTCCCAAAAAAAGACGTGTATTTCACGTATGTGCTTTTTTTGTTTTATTTGAAAGGCCTACTGATTGGATCCATTTAGAAAATATGTTTATAAATTTCGAAACTAAAGGGTGTCCCATGTAACGTACGTGATTTAACTTATCTTTTAAGCGTTTAAGAGAACAAAGTGTGTAATACCCTGTTCAGACATTTTTTCTTAATTGAGTTAATTTAATTTTAATTGCGCCATTTAATTTGGCCTTCACTCATGCTTAATTAAGCTTATTAAATTAGCACAGGCTTATTTATTTTACTAGGTAGTGTCGTCCGGTTAGCTGATTTCTCGTTTTATTACAAAACAATATGGCTTTTTGTTGTTGCTTTGAAGAGGGAAGTGTCAAAAGCTACATTCGTATGACCCGCCATTTTCTTTTTATTTGTTTGTTTATATTTTTTACTTGCGGCTTGTTAATTTTATGATTTTTTTCTTCTCAATGAATATAGTTCCCAGAGCAAACATACTTGTTGGCAAGGGTTGCATTTTGCATCTTATGCAATTAGTGATGCAATCAAGTACTAATTGCTCAATTTATTAATTGACTTCTTATATGATAAATTGAGCACAATTAAGGCCTTATACCCTGTTCAGATATGTTTTCTTAATTGAGTCAATTTATTTTTAATTGCGCAATTTAATTTGGTGTTCACACATGCTCAATTAAGCTTATTCAATTAGCACAAGGCATATTTATTTTATTAGGTAGTGTTGTCCGCCCAGCTGATTTCTCTTTTTATTACAAAAACAACATGTCTTTTTATTGTTGCTTTGAAGTTGGAAGTGTCAAAAGCCTTTTTTGTATGACCCACCATTTTCTTTTTCATTTTATTTTCTGTTCATATGTTTTACTTGCGGCTTGTCAATTATATGAATTTTTTTTTCTCACTGAACATAGTTCTCAATAAACATACTTTTTGGCAAGGGTTGCATTTCGTATCTTATTCAATTAGTGATGCAATTAAGTACTAATTGCTCAATTTATCAATTAACTTCTCATATGGTAAATTGAGCTCAATTAGTTCCTTAATTGCATAATTAAAGCGTATGTCTGAAAAGGGTAGAACGTCATAACTGCTAATAAAAAACTATAATCAAAAATAAAAGTTTGTCCCCACAGTTCGCGTTAATAAACGTAGGTGACCTTGTCTCTATGGTCAGGCGATAAAAATTTATACAGAATATGTGTTACTAATTAATTAAAGGAAAATTATAAAAAAATTCACGATGCCCTTTTGGTTAACAAATACGAGTAGAAACAAAAAACAAGAAACCCGAAATATTTTTTAAAATAATTTTTTATAAACTTCATTAAAAGATTTTAACTACTTTAATTTTGAATCTAGAAAACAATTTTAATTTTCTTTCTCGATACCTTGTGCACGTTCGTATTCTTGTTTTTTTTTTTCAAACATTTTCAATAAATATTTTACTTAGTTTTTGTGTTGTCTTAACTTAAATAAATATTTTTTTAGGTAATACCAAGAGCAAATAAATTCCCACAACGACGGTATGGTGGCAGTTTACGTTGCACAACAAATCCTCACAGTCGACAAGGTCTAGAAGGTGACCGTGATGGTAGTTTATCATCTGGCTCGGCGGGTGGAACACACAATGTTGGACGCTCTAATTCCTTTAGATTCAATAGACCACGTAATGCATTTAGTTCATCATCCAGCACAGGCTTAAATAGTTTAACTATAGGTGGAGCTGCTGCAGGTGCTATTGCAGGCGAACGTGGTTGCAGTGGCACTCTGAGCAGTAATAAATTGGGTGGCAGTAGCAGTAGTTTGTTGTGTAAACATATTAAATATTGTTGTCTACATCAACAGCAGCAACAGCAAAAGAATTTAACACAAACTCTGCCACCACAACACCATCTGTTTCAACAACAACCCTCCTCACACCAACAGCCTTCAATACATTTTGTACAGAAAACATATCATCCAGAGTATTCCAATAGCCATTCTAAACAAATTTCTAATGCCACTGGCACCAATAGCAGCAACAATTGTTGCCATGATAATATGTGTAATAATACAATAATAGCCAATGCAAGCGAAACAACAGCTACAACTCGTCTTGGACCAGATGGCGAGGATAATGCAGGTAATGGAATTTTAAATAATGGACTGGCGAATTGTTTAGCCAATGGTCAACTTCATCAGCATCATCATAGTCACCACCAATATCAGCAACAGCAGCAACAACAACAACAACAGCAATATAATCATCATAATCAGCATCAGCCATCATCGAGCAATTCCCAACAGAACAAGCAACAGCCACAAAAACGTCATTCAATTATATTGGAACGTGCTTTTGACTTTGGTAAGTAGACTTAAGAATAATTTTTTTGTGCTAAACAAACACAACAGCTTTAATAAAACTTGTATCAAATAACACGCACAAACAAATACATGCAATAAAAAAAAACCGAGCAAAAGAAAAAACAGAGAGCCAACTTACAAATTTCTGTTTGTTTGCGGGGTAAGCAAAATGGCAGGGTTTGAATGTTGAGGATGGTAAAAAGGGATTATATGTGAAAATTTGCTTGTGTACTTAAAAAAACTATTTTAGCTTTAAATTCGCTCGCACAGTAATTTAAAAATCATTAATTACCGAATGTATCTTTTAAACATATTTATCCAGCATCTAGAAATTCCGTACGTTTCAAACTAAAATAAGAGATGTTTTACACCTTTTTAGAGTATTTTCGAAAGATTTTTTGAAGAAGTTGATTAGTGTTAGGAGTGACCAACTCAGCAAAATTTAATAACTGAAACTAATATCTACACAATCTAACAATAACACATTTGCAATAAGTTTATATTGTACTTAATTAAAATAAATTTTTATTTTAGTCTAAGCCTAACGCGATTATATAATCAAGTATTTGGCAGCAGGCTTAATAATGTATTGTGATTAAATGTGCTCCAAAGATCAGGCTAAATTTGTATTAAATTTGTTGTAAAAAGTTAATGTATTTTAAAGAATACTTTCTCGAAAACAGTCAGTGCCAACACAGTTTACCACCGACATCACACAAAAGTTTTCTACATTTTATTTATTTTGCCTCTAAGAATGTGACATAAAAGCAAGGGCCGTTATTTCAATTGTCAATTGTGACAGTCAAATAACCGGTCAAATAACCATCACTGTTCTGTAAGACAACTTTTGCGTAAGCAGTGTTTGATGTGTTTATATTTTATCAGACAGCAGCGAAGTTTTCTAGACATCTTACTTTTCCCTACCAGAACAATTGAACTAAATACAGGTTACTGCGAAGAATAATGTTTCTACTACTTTCTTAAAGGTAAAATGAAAAATTTCACTAAAAGGTTTATATAACTGTGAAACAGCGTTGCAACTGACGTTATTTCGAAAAACTGTCAAAAATTCATTAAAAACACTTTGTTAACAAAAAAAAAAAAAAAAAAATAATAATAATAATAGAAATTTAGATGGTGGCATGTCATAACGTCCAAGGACAGATTGTCTGTGGACATTATGTCCCACCAGAAACTGACATAATGTTCATCAGCTTAGAGTCATAACGCTCATGGAAATTGTAGGTATATTATTTGCTATGCTATGTAAGAAGGTTGCAACGTTTTTATAAACTGGCTTTAATCCGTTGTTGTTATAAGTATTTAAAAACTACAAAACGTTCATAGACATATCGACTTGCCACCATTTGTACTGATGTTTAGAATAGATTTAATTATAAAATAATTTATAAACTGCACTTTAAACTGTGCTAAAGAAACAAGATAAAATTTAGATTTTGTTTACCAAACAATTTTCATTCCAATTTAATACCAAAAACGCTGCAATGATAACACCGTTTAATATAAGATTGTTGTAAATGTGTTGCTGCAAAACGTGCACTATGAAATTTTTCATGAAATTAGTTGCATGAGATTTATGTAAAAATGTTGTATAAATTAAAAAAGTGTGTAAAGTGTGTGCCACACTAAAAAACAGAAAAAGCTAAAAAAGTGTTTATATACATTTTTAATTTTAACATATAAAATGAGAGAAAAAAATCATAAGGAGGAGAATTTAAGAAGCTCTTTCTTATAGCTTAAGCCCATGCTCTATATACGTGTAAGAGGTATCAGAAAAAAGTTTATAACTTCTACATTTCTAATATTTAATAAATTTTTCGCGCTTTATTTTATAAATGACATTTACCTAAAAAACTGAAAAAATAACGTTGAGGCGGTTTTTCGAGAAATAAAATATAGAATTTAAATTGCTCCACCGTTAAAACGCATTGAGATATTCTTAAAAAAAAATTTTAAATTATATAGATCAAAGAGATTTAATGTAAATGCTGGAATAAAATTTAAAATGTTCTTTTTTAACATGTCAGTTCCTAGCACGGGGAAAAATGTCCCAACATGTTGTTTTTATTTTACACAAGATTCTACTCTGCTTTGTAAATCACTCTGCTGTTAAATCCTTCTTGAAGCATGTTGCCGATAATTGTGGCTTCAAAAATCCGATTACGTTTTTGTTTTTCGGTGCTTTGCAGTCTGAGGAATTTTACAATAAATTAAAAATTTTGGTAAATAAAAATATATATCACCTTTTTGGAGAAATCCGAAAAACGGTATTTTTACATTATCCCAACTCAGGGGATTTTAGCTTTTCAACGAAATTCTCTATTAAAACAAAACTAAAACTTTTTTATACCCTTCACCACAAAATGTGGGAAAAGGGTGCAACTAAGTTTGTCATTATGTTTGCAATTTTTAAAATATCCATTTCTGACTTAATTAAGCATATATAGTCTGACTTCTTATGCATAGCAAAGTCGATTAAGCAATGTCCGTCTGTGTTAGAGTTGAAATCAAGTTTGCCGAGGGACTAAATCAGCTAGAGAAACATTCAATACCCCAATCGATGAGACATAGTGTCGAAAGAGGTGCTATTGAAAATCAGCATCATCGGTTTATGTTCTTCGAGACAGCGGGCCTACCTCTAATTTTTTCATATCATTTTGAGCAATAAAGTAAATTTAATTAATAAAATAAAAAACACCAAGTGAAAAAAATGGCGCTAGCACATATTTTCCGAGTTATGGACCTCTGAAATTTGCAAATCTGTTAAGATATCAATAAGGCGATAATCTACACATGTACGCACATTTCTTGTAGATATTTTTAGGGTCTAATTAAATTTAGAAAATCTTAACATTTAAGTCAAAAATAAACTTTTATATATGCCCGAGGTACCTAACTTTTGGGGGCCTACCCAGAAGCTCCCCTTTAACCAAGGGGTCGACTGTCACATCTACCCAGAAACACCTCTGCTTTGACTCTGTTAATTTCATTAAGATATCTTTAGGGGTTCATGAGGTACCGAATTTTGACCAATATAAATCGTTTTGAACCCACTGTGGCTCGTTGTATACGTTTTGTTGTTTGTGTGTTTTTTCAAATAACACAAACAACTACAATAAAGAATATCGAATTAAAAGCGAAATGTACAAATTCCCATGGCATAAAAACTTAAAAAATCAACTTCTAAAATGTTTTATTTACAATATTTTCTTTAATACCAAAACTGCTTTAAAAACCTTCCCCAAACTTGATGAAACTTTAAAAAACAACTTTAATGTTTTTGGAAAACTAAGAAAAGAAAAGAAAAGAAATGAAAGTAAGAGAAGCAAACAGTTTCTACAAAAATATTATACTTCCTATAGAAAACTTAAAGTATCTTGTGTAAAGAAAAAAGCTAACAACAACAAAACTATCAATGAAGCATGCCTGAACATGTCAGGAAAATAGTTTTAATTGAACACAGCTGCAATAGAAAGAAAATGTGTGATAAATAGATGTTTGCTGATGCGTGTAAATATATAATTTATGTAACTTTATTTGTTTAAATGTCAGGTTAGGGTTCAACTAACGAGCCATCGTAATTTCTGTCTTCCCTAAATGTTAAAAAAGCACATACACTCACACTCATTTACACACACACGCAAAAGTTTAAGGAAATAAGGATCTTATAACAAAATATTATCTTCAAGTGTTTTATAAGTTTTTATTTTTAAGTTTTGCGTATTTTTATTAAATTATTTATACAAACAGTTTTGAAACCAGATCCTTGTTTTTGAAACTTTTGTAAGTAATTTCTCACAGAATTTTTTTTAGCCATTTTGTTTTACACAAGGTGAGCTGAAGTTAGTAACGAGCATTTTAATTTTTTTAGAATATAAAAAAGTTAATAATTGACTCTAGCTCACCCTGCATAAAAAACAAAATGCTTATAATATTTTCATGTGAAAAATTTTCTGACTTAAATTACAGAAACAAGACAAAATAAAATAATTTGTTCTTCATATATAAACGAGGAATTTTTGGTCAGGCTAATTTACTATAAAAAGTTTATTTTATTAAAAGAAAGAGATTATTTTTAAAAGATGTGTTAATTTTAAAATAAAACAAGTAAGAGTGCTATGTTCGTCTATGCTGAATCTTCACCATCTATGTAGAAGTAACTCCAATCAAAAAAACCAGATATTGGGGTGACCAAGAATTAAAAAATAAAAAAAAAATAAATAAAAATTGGTACTGCACATATATAATTTTAGGTAAATATCCATCGGTTCTTAATGGGATAAACATTTTTTTTAAATTTTAGTAATTCCTTAAAGATCTCTTCAAAATCTTTAAAATGATACCCATTTTAAAAAATTTTTAAATTTCAAAACCACGTTACTCGGAAATATGACAAAATTAGAGGCGTGGTGTTTTACCTGCTGCCTCGAAGGACATGAACCGATCATGCTGATTTTAAAAAGCACCTCTTTCCATACTATGTCTGATCGATTTAGATATGTATTTATTTTTTTTTGTTGATCTAGTGCCTCGTTAAACTAGATTTTAACACTAACACTGACGGAGAGACAGATAGACGTACAGATAGACAGACAGACACCGTTCAGTCGGCTTCGCTATGCATAAAATATAAGAATATATACATATACTTTATGGGGTTTACGGAATGACAAACTTTTTCCACTTTTTGTGCTGAAGGGTTTACAAATTAGTCATAAGCGGAGTGTAATGCATCATTTTCTGGCTCGGTCGTAGAAATTAAAAAAAGAGCCTATTGTCAGCCATTAGACAAAGATCACAAGACACATCTTTTAGTTTCTTTACAAAGCCTCATAGGTTTTTGCTACTAGACACAATCGGTCAGCAACGAATGAATTTTTTTTTTATTTTTCATATTCTTCTCTCCCTTGTAGAAGAAATTAGTATTTTTTGTGAAACGAATTATGAAAGCGTTAAAGAATTTTCCGGATCCTAGCCGTAAAACAAGAAAAAAATTAAGGGCTTCTGACAATGAAATCTAGTGGGCACATAAAAAAAATATACGAGTGTCGGCGTATCGAAAAATCCCACTGAAATTTTATTTTAGGATGGCCTATGAATGCACCATATCAAAACAATGTGTTTTACATTAAATATGTTGGTTATACACAGCCCCTTTGAAAGGAATATTAAGGCAAATATTTTTGTGGAATATATTAACCTTCCAGCTCTGCCACATAATGGCTATTTTTAGATCTATACATATAATAAAATAGTAACGGGGTCATTTCTGCACATGAAATATTTTTGTACAATTTTGTTGCTGGTGTTGATAGTAATCGATAGAATACAAAACACTTATTTTTGAAATTTTTCTTCTGTTTTTCCATCCGTCTGTCTTTCCATCCGTCTGTCTGTCTGTCTTTGTTCGCATCACGTAAGAACTACTAAATGAATTTTAAAAAATAAATATAAAATACTAGGTCATAGGTCATTTCGTAGACAAAAGTGTTATACAATTGTGAATGTACCCATTTTAATGGCTGGTTCTAAAATAGTTGTCAGCAAGTTTTATTTTTGTGGACGGAAATTTTTTAACACTGTCTAAAGAACTCTGAAATATATAAATAAATTATAATATTCAGAAAATTCAAAATAACACGCAGACGAAGTTGTGGTTACTGCTAGTCAATTATAAAAATCACCCCTATAAAGGGGGAAGGCAGGGATGAAATGTTCTAGTTAATTTTCGCCACAAAATTTTGCTACATCCAGATGTCAAAACACATTTAACTCCCAAGCTTAACACAAACAGCAGTAAGCAGTCCATTGTCTATTAAGAAAAAAATATTTATTGTTTACATATGAAGGTCATCCCATCTCTGATAACGAGGTATGATACTCAACTGCCGAAGATTGTTATAATAAATGCCAGTTTAGCGACACAACCAACTACTCATGTGAGAAGAGTTTAAAAAGAAAAAGAGCTACTAGATGATTTATATCCTAGTACCTCCTATCCTTATTGACTTTTATAAAACATTAAATTAACAATTGCTGGCTCTACTATATCTTTTAAATAATTATTCTTTACCCCTCGTAAATCGCTTGAAATCCCTTTAAACGTTTGAACGTTATTTTGTTGAGGCATTCACATGTATAAAAAGTTATATTTTTGTTACTACGTGCACTAATTTCTCACTCATATGTGGATCGTGTCAATATTTTGTAACTTGTGCATGTTTATACGTGTTTATTTACCAAAAGTACAAAAGAATACTGCAAATAATGCTTTGTTGTATTTGATAACAAAAAATGTAACTTCTTTTGTTATTATTTTTTTAACCAAATTTATACGGCAAGTAAAATAACAGAGTTGCAGAAAAAGTATGTGGAAGCACAGAAAATAATTTAGGGTATGAAATAGAAACAAAATTTTTATAGGCAACGCCATTCAATATAAAATTTCTGCAAATGTGTTAGTGAAAAATTTTGATTGCTTAAGCCTCGGTCGTTATCATTTTACGGGCAAATTTTAAGGTGTATTGAGGACTCGATAAATACTTAAAAAAGAAATGGAAAATAATATAAAAAGAAGAAAAAAAAAATTAAAAGCAAAAGAAAAATTATAACAAAATTCATAATTCTTTTTTTATACCATTCACCACAAAAAGTGGAAAAAGGTTATAACTAAGTTTGTCATTCCGTTTGTAAATTCTACAATATCCATTTCCGACCTCGTAAAGTATATATATTCTGACTTCTTATGCATTTGATAGGTGGCAGTTTGCTTACGGTTAATATAGTTTGCTTCTTTAGAATAAATACTCTCAGGCCAGAGAAGCGATTCGAATTTATGGAAATTTGATACTGATTTTAAATTAAAGAGCCCATATCTCTTAGGAGTTTGAAACATGTGACATAGAGGAATGCGATAGTCCTTCAGAAATGCTTTGAAGTTTTCTCTTCATTGTTATCAATACCTTGTCTCTTGAGGTTTTTTTCTCAACAAGCAATATCCTGTAAGAAGGCCTGTGAGTATTTTTAGATTATTTTGATTTAGAGACATTGGAGCGTGATTTTGGACATACAACCCAGTTGCAAGCTTTGCATGTCCTAATCTGAAGATGTGATATTAATCCCTGTTACTCTTCATATCCATCTAGATGTCTTCTTGGATTCTAGATAATCTAAGAAGCCAATCAAAAAAGCTTCCCATCCCAACATGGGCGCATCTGTCTCCCTTATATTCAGCGTACCTGCCTTTTCATTGCTTTCCATCACATCTTTTTCGAGAACTCAGAAGAGAGTAACATTGATGGTCCAGCCTCGTATGGCTTTTTTCAAAACTAGCTTAGATGTAAACGCACATCAGCTAAATGCTTTCATGCCAACTTGAATATCGTCCTTCTCATGTAATCCCTGTTCATATTAAATTGGTAAAAACTTTTAGTGGCATAAATTTCGTCTTGAAAGTTGGTGGGGACCCAAAGCAGTTTATTCCCGGTCTTACTGCTCTCGTGCCAGATCCTTTCATATAATGATGACATCACTAAAGGGATGCTATGCTGAAGTATCTTTCCATTTCCCTTAAATACCCAGGACAGTAGCAAACATTTTATTGAAAATATTTGGTTGCATAAGTAGTCATGTTTCAAGGATAATCGCTAACCATAACATCACAGACAACTCTAGTCTTTGGAAACTATTTTCAAATAAAGCTCGGTTATTTCAAGATCTAGCTTTCAGAAACCCAGTCTTTTAATAACAATAATTTAAATTTATGCTTTAAACAGTGTATTAAATTTTCTTTGTTGCATAAGCACTTCGAAAGGCAGAAAGAAAGTCTAAAACAGATTTAATTTATTAATATTTCATTTCGTTGTACTGACACATTTAACTATTTCAATTTTCAGATGTCAGTTGTGATGAAAGTGATACCATCAGTACTACATCATCAACACCAACAACAACAAATGTACCCTACAACATACTTAAACCAATTTTAAAACAACCACAACAGCAGCAAACCCAACAACAACAACAAAATGTCCATCAAATACATGTCATACAACAGACACCCCTAACAACCATCCAACCAAAATCAATACTAAAAGACAATAGCCAGCATCAACAGCAGCAATTGCAACAACTCCAACAGCAACAAATACATCGAACACTACCACAGCCACCCAAAAATGCTGGTCTGGGTGCATTTCATACAAAAGAGACGGCCTTACAAAGGATCCAACAACAAAGTGGTCTGTTACATGGAAGTCGTACAAATCTATCAAATTTATGTGGAGCAAATCCTTTAGGACCAATAACAACGTCATGTACAAATAATCATTATTCATCGTCATCAACGTCACAGACAACTTTAGCCACAGCATATGGAAACCCTAATGCAGCAGTTGGATTAGGAGGTGGTGGTGGTATGTCCAATCGTAGTTGCAGTACATTTAGTATGACCACAATTGGCATGGGAAATGGTGCTGGGAATACAAATGCCAATGGCACTTTTGCTACTGGCTCGGGATTTATGGAATTACATTCACCATCCCATGCGGACAGTGGAGGAGGAGGAGGAGGAGGAAAAACTCTTATACCAGCTACAGCTACAGGTTTTAATAAACTAAATGAAACTTTAATCAATGCGAACAGTTTGAGTACGTCTTCGACAAGAAATAATTTACAATCAATACGAACACAAAAGTCACCCATCTTGAATAGAAGACGTTCATCGTCGATAGTGGCAAATCTGCTTACAGCTGATTTCAACTACAATCAAACCTCTACGTCAACGCCTTCGTCAACAGCAATAAATAATGTGTCAAGCAACATAAATGAGGCCACTCATATCGGCACTTTATCTCACAGCAATACGCGGTAAGTAGCTGCTGTTCATGTTTTCATTTTATTAAAATATTCATTTTTTTAATTCTTGAATGGTTTTTACTCACAACAAGGTCTGGGTTTCTCTTTTCTTTAGTTTTCCTTTAAGCTTTTCATACGTGAGGCTTCCTTTGTTTTGCAAAAGTGTGAACAACAATTGCAGCATTATTAAAGATTAATTTTTGTAACTTTTTTTTTTTGTTACATTGCAATCAGGTATCCTTTCAGATGTTTTATTATGCTAAGTGTATAAAGGACAGATTTGTTTTGAGATAAAAAGATGTCTTAGGAAATTGTAAAGAGGAAGGGCAGGGTATTAATCAAGGTTGTTTTAGAGGTAGTCATTGTAAACCAAAGTAAGCTTTAAAGACAACCTTTGGAAAAATAAGGGCTTTCGAACAATTGTGTCTCTTTTTATCCTTCATTAATTTATTCAAAGGTTTTAAAGACAATTATATTCGCACTTCACACAAAAGAGTGAAAGTATAGAAATGATTTTAAATGAGCAAAGTTATAAGTGACGTACAGTAGGGGGTTCACACAGCTATGACAGAGGTGCAGATTCTGTAACGTCTACTTGCTAATAGAGAAGACAACATGATAAAAACACTTGTGGAATGATAATTAATATTTATTTTTATTAATCTTCATTAAATACGACGGCTGCTATATATATTTCTGGCCTGGCAAGACTGAGTGCTGCCAAGTGCAATCTGACATTTTCATTGGAAAGTTTTTCATTTTTAAGCATAATCGTACTCAAAACGTTTTGACGTACGACCATTATTTGTGTTGTTTACAGTGACTTGAAAAAATTAATATAGAAAAAAATGGAATTAACTCGTGAACATTTTCGTGCCATCATTTTTCACAACTTTCGACGTGAATTATCACGACAAGAGTGCATTGATGAACTTAAATCTTTGTATGGCGATCAAGCACCATCCTATAGCACTGTGAAAAATTAGTATAATGAATTTAATCGTGGCCGAAGCTCGCTCAAAGACGAATTCCGTGAAGGTCGTCCAAAAACGGCTGTTGTGCCAGAGAACATAGAGACATCCTTGGAATTTCTTCCACCAGCATACATTCGATACTGCATGAACACCTGGCCGTAAAAAAGGTTTGTTCTCGTTGGATCCCGCACAATTTGAAAGTCGCTCAAAAAAAGGCTCGTGTCGATTGGTGCAAAGAAATGTTGCAAAAATACGATTGCGGTGCTTCAAAAGACGTTTATAAGATCGTCACAGGTGAAGAATCATGGATCTATGCGTATGAGCCCGAAACGAAACAACAATCGACCGTGTGGGTCTTCAAAGACGAGCAAAATCCAACGAAAGTTGTTCGTGGAAGAAGCACTTTGAAGCAAATGGTCGCCTGTTTCTTCGGCAAAACTGGTCATGTGGCGACTGTTCCGCTTGAGCAACGTAGGACGGTCACTTCTGAGTGGAATACTACAATTTGTTTGCCTGAAGTCATTGGAGAAATTCAAAAAACCAACAAGAGAAGACGAATCATTGTTCACCACGACAATGCGAGCTCTCACACATCGGCTCAAACCAGAGCGTTTTTGACCGGCCAAAACGTCGATTTAATGGGTCATCCGCCGTACAGCCCTGACTTGGCACCTAATGACTTCTTCTTGTTTCCGCACATCAAGAAAAAAATGCGTGGTCAACGATTTTCGTCGCCAGAAGAAGCTGTTGAATTGTTAAAAAACCATGTTTTAGAGGGGTCTCAATCGGAGTGGAAAAAGTGCTTCGACAACTGGTTTGAGCGCATACAAAAGTGCTGGAAAATACTTTGAAAAACAATAAAACCATTTTTGACTATAAATATTCACATTTTCACTATTAGGCCAGAAATATATAGAGCAGCCCTCGTATAATTATAAAATCTTAAAAATGTCTATTTTATATTATATGATCGCCAAACAAGCCTGAGCGGGCTCACGTTTACTCTCACCGAAAAGAGAAAAATTATCATTTATAGTTGATTACTCTTGACAGAAAAGACATTTAATAATAATAAATTAATATTCACTGTTTTTGTTTTTGCTTATGTAAAACCATTTAATCTTATAAATAAGTATAATTTTAAGACGGAAATTTTTTCTTTACAAAATCACTAATGAATTATCATTTAAAGCACACTCTCGAATAGCGACCTGCGAAGAAGAAGCATTTTTCGCATTGAAAGTACAATAACACAGTAGATTCTTATGTCGCTCCCAATTAAAAAAAGGGCTACTTGCACTATAGTAGCAGTGATTTATCCTGACTGTTAGAGAAATAACAAAAACATAAAAACCAAAAAAAAGCAATGTGTTGCTAGCATCTCATTCTAGGATATTTAACAATTTTCGAAGCCGAAAATTAATTATAGCTAACCCAGAGAGGATCTTTTTTGGATATATATTTTTGATTTCATTTTTTGCCATTTTGCCTTTCAAGGACCATAATTTTTTTTTCAGTCCTCTCACAAATAAAAATTTTTGATTACGCAGTCTAAAGTATTTTCACAAAAAAAAAAAAAAAAAAAAAAAAACAAATGATGTTTATTATCGCCTATGCACGCAGTTTTACAAGAAAAAAATGTTCAATATTCATTCATTTCCAATTAATAATTGTTTTTTTAAGGTCACTATAATTTTTGCTGATTTGGTTAACTAAAAGTCGAATTAACCAGTATTTCACTTCATGATAAAAAAGTATACTCTTACGACATTATTGTCCATTTATTTATTTATTTCTTTATCATTAAAACTCTTGTTTGAAATTTAGTTTTATTAATGAATTAGATATTTTTGTATACAAAACCTGATAAAGCCGGTTAGTTGTATAGTAAACAGAGATGTATATTTTTGCCCAAAAATATTTTTGAATCTATTAAAAGTTTAAATGGAAATTTAATTACTATTTGATTTGATTCAATTTTATTAATAATAAAATATAAAGGATTATTTTTTATATATAAAGTAATTGAATAAATTTTATGTTTAGTTAAAAAAGAAGAAAATAATTTTCTAATTAAACAAATAACTGAAACAATTCAAAATTTAGTCAAATCCTTAATAGATGCAACAAATTTTCTCTGCGTTTGAAGGTTTTTAAAAAAGGAGAATATTGTTACGTTTTTCCCTTTTAGAACAAACGTACGGATTCTTTTTGATGGCAAATACCACTGTGGCTCATTAGTCTGTATTCAAACTTCATGGCTTTCTCTGGCTAAACATACGTTATTACTACAAACTCAGCCATCCACGCTTCACTACTGTGTTACTCCGGCGAGACATGAACTACTCGATGCCTTGTTTAGTAACTAACCTTAACCATCCACAGACAACTCCGCTACTCTTTTATCCAAGCCAGTCACCCCCTTTAATCCAATCGCCACAACACACGTCTGCCATTCACTCTTGTTATGCTGTTACACTTCCCTGCGCTAACCGCTACCGTTCTTACTTTTTTATATTAAGGGCGTCTTGACAATTATTTGTTACTCTTATGTTAAATTAGTACGCCTTCACTAAATTATCTACAATGGCTTCACACAATAATTGTCTTTTTACCCGTATTCATTTATCACCCTGTAATTTAATTGAATACCATTTGATTTAAATTTTTGTGGAAGATTTTTAAAGAAAAAGCTTAGACCTTTTGAACGGTATATGTTTTCTTTAAGTTCACTTATAATGATTTTGTTTTTAAACTTAACTTTTTCATTAAAAGCAGTAGCATTATTTATCACTTGGTGCTAATGAAATTAACAATTATATAGTCTTTCTAATTAAATAGACACATGTATTATTTAATTAACCAAATTTAATATTTTTATCGTTAAGTTGAAAAGAATTTTTCTTTCACTATTCCCTTCGAAAAAAAAATTAAAAAATAATCCTACCTTCAAAACGAACGTACAAATACTTTGATTTAAGTTATAACAAAATATGTACTTAAATTATATTTTTCTACGCATTTGAACATAAATAAATCCCAGTTGAAAGAAAATCAATAATTCAATTTATTTCACTTCACTTAAATGAAATGAAATAAAATAAAAAATCCTGATACTCCTCCCATCCAAAAAAAAAAAAGAAAAAATTGTTTGTATGTACATAAAAAATGTTAAAATAAAATTAATTATAAATTCGAGGGTTTAAGTTCATGTCAATACCACGAAATTATTGTCGCGACAATACTGATTTGAAAACATTGAAATGAAATTCATTCATCCCATTTTTTCGCTAAGCGAAAATAAAATTAGATAAAGTGAAGTGAATATTTTTTTATTAAAAATAGTTTCAAATTATGAGTAGCCTTAAAAAGTTGTTTTTAAGGAACATCTTCTTAGAAAAACTTTCTAAAAAAGGTACCTTTCTAAAAAAAAGTATTTTTTTAAACAACAAAAAGAAAAAAAATTACATAGTATATTAATTACAGAAAAATTTTATAAGGACCGCATTTCAAAGAATATTACATCAAAAAGTTGTTCCTGTTTTCTTAAAAAACGTCTAAAAAATTTAAAAATAATTTTACTTTCTTAAATTTAAATTTAAGGAACAAACATTAAAATAAACTTAAGCCGAATTAAGAAATTCATTTGTTATAATATCAAACAGTTCAACTAATAATTTTAATAAATAAAGAATTAATAAAAAGGCTTTGAATAAAAAGTACTTTTTATAAAAAGTACTATTATTAAAAAGGTCTTTTTAATATAGTAATATAGTACATATAATAATAAGTATCTTTCATTAAAGGTACTTTTAAAAAAAAACTTTTATACATAAAAGGTACTTTTTGGAAAACTTTTTTAAAAATACTTTGAAAAAAGGTACTACTTCCAAAAGTACCTTTTATAAAAAGTGTTTTTAATTATAAGTACATCAGAATATTCTGCAAAAATTATCCTTTGAAAAAAACTTTGATAAATGAAATTTATTGTAAAAAGCACTTTAAAAAAGTACCATTTCCAAAAGTCATAGTATACAAAAACACAGTTTGAAAAAACTTGTTTTTATAAAAAGGATTTTTTAAAAGGTATCTTGTACTTAAAGCAAATTTTCTTAAAAATTTTCAATTTATAAAAATAAAACTTTTTTTATTAGGACCAGCACCCAGGGGATGACCCCTACTTATGCAATGCATTGTGCCAGAACTAGGAAATAAGATTGTGGGAAGGGGGATAGAGGGAGTAGTGCTTGTGGACATTTGATTTGAATCTTTGCAAATTAAAAGTGGCAGGAAAGACCTCTGCGGGGAGTTTATTCCACATACGAACTGTTCGGCTAAAAAACGAATTCTCTCTGTAATAATAACATAACTTAATTTTAATTTGTTCTTTAATTTTTAGTTTTTGTTTTAATTGTTTTTTAATGTTTAATTTAAATTTCTTTTTAATAAAAATTTATTTATGATTATGTTCTGTATATCATCAGTTCCATACTGCAATATAAGGCTCTTAGTCTTGTGTATGGAGCAATTCAAATAAAATAAATAAATAAAAAATGCGTAGTGCGATTCACTGGCCAATCGACCACAAAGGAATGCGCTCTTGACGCAGAATGCGTTTCGCGTACGAATTTACGGTTTTCAGGAACAAGTTCCCTGTTTTCATAAGAGCACTTTCCGTTGTAGTAACGATAAAACAGTGAAACACACTAAATATTGCGTCGATACTCCAGTGAGTCAATAGAGCTGGAATCCCTACTGTCACCGATAAGCTTCTTCGCTCTCTCCTGCACGCGGTCGAGTAACTCCGAAATAGACTTTGAAGCACCGGCCCACACATGAGATCTAACCTTACCTAATGCTCCAGTTAGCAGATCTTATTTCTTACACAAAAACAAAAAATATGGCTATTTTTCCTAAGAAACTTAAAAAAAATTTTTGTGATTTAAACGCCATTTTTTAATATTGCTCTTCTATACTTTAGTGTATTTAGTAAACAGAGACAAGGAATATATTAATTAATGATAATGGTTTCAAATCATTTTAATATTAGTCAATGGTTATGATTTTGTTCTTTTAACTAATTATCAATGAAAAATTTTGATTAAAAAACATTACCATTAGTGAAAATAATGATAAAGCTAAAAAAAATCATAAGCATTACTTATCATTCAATGCTAATGAAATTATCAATTAATAAGTCCACCTAAATATTTACTCCCATGTATGGTTCTACAAATAAACAAATAAATAAAATTTTATTTTTTTTATTTCTAAAAATCAGGAGTAATTATAATTAAAAATAATATTTCATCCTTTCATTTGGTAGCAACTTTATTTTTCATCTGATTAACGGCTTCTTTTTTTAATTTTTTATTTTATTAATTGCACTCTCATATTCCGG
Source organism: Gymnosoma rotundatum (assembly GCA_916610165.2). Taxonomy (NCBI): domain Eukaryota; kingdom Metazoa; phylum Arthropoda; class Insecta; order Diptera; family Tachinidae; genus Gymnosoma; species Gymnosoma rotundatum. The sequence goes on along the minus strand of OU744340.1, from coordinate 126,130,109 downwards.
GAAAAGGATAACAAAGGAAAACTGAAATTAAGCTTCGTGCTGGAAAAATGTTATTTTTTATTTTTTTGTTTTTTGTTAGAACATTGTTGTTGTTGCTGTCGTTTTTAAAAGCATTAATCACATTGCTGTTGTCCTTTTTTTTAAATTAATTTGCATGTTGCACAACATTAACTTACGATCGCTGTACATTGGTGCCTCAAGAATAACACAAATGAATGTTAGAGAGCTTGTGTTAGTTAAATCCATTAAAAATAATCACTCTAAGCAAAGTGTTAAAGCAACAACTCAGTAAAATATGGACTAAATTAAAATAAAAAATAAAACTAAAAAAAAAAAATAGGAAAAGTAGCACAAAAAAGTGAAAAGTATTAAAGCTTAAGCAGCTTATTAAAGTTAGACTGTGCTGTTGCTATTTTATGTTTGAATTTTAATTTGAATAACGGAAACAGAAAATACTGCCATGACTTAACAACCGCATTTAAAAGTCACAACTACTTTGTTTATAAATAAAAAAAAAAAAAACACCGTCACGAGTCATCTGGTGCACTGCAAGAATTATGACTATAAATGGGGAACACATGTTTGATGCTATTTAACTTCAGTTGGAAATTAAATTATTTGAGTTTTTATTTTGATAATTATTTAAAACCTCTACTGACGTTAAGTAAACAAGTTACTGAATATTTGAAAGGGAATTAATCTCTTAATATTAAAATAAAACAGTTTTAGTTTTGCAAAATATTGAAGATTAATTTAAACTGTTTTAAAATTTTGTCCTTTGTGTCTTTTCAGGGATCGCATAACTTTAGTTAAATCCCCAGGGACACATACAAAACCTTCACGCATGAATTTAATACCCGTTGACACAGGTGGTGTTTTGACATTTCAACAAGCCATGTCAGGTGCTGTTTCACCACAATATTCTGCCGCCACCTCACCTCTCTATGCAGCGAACACAATGGTTGCCAGTAAAAACAGTCACATGTCTTCCTCAACGTCAGCATCAATGGCTGCTGCAAATGTTGGTGGTGGCTGCTTTGGTGTTGCCACAAATTCAACGGAACTCGACATGCTGTTAGAGGATACAACATCAACGGCATCACCAACATCAACAGTGTGCTGTGGTGATGGCAGACCACTAAATGGTCCATATGTGGCAGATACGCCAACTGCAAATTGTGGAGGAGATGGTGATGTGGCAGGTGCTGGCGCAATAACTAGAAACAACCATCAACAATTTCCTCATACTGATGGTGATTTAGATTCACCGACGGCCTTACCCCATGAACGTGTTGCTGGTGTCGGTTCGAGTCTTGTACATGGTGGGAGTTCAGCTACGATTGCTCAATTGGGCAGCAGGCAAAGGCAACGTATGCGCACCTCTAGCATGCCAGCAGAGAGCCGAAAGGTAAATAGTTGCTTTCTGTTTTATTTTTTGCTTTTTTCTTTTTGCCTTCAAGTTTATAAAATATGGTTTGTTTGTACTTAACTTTGTTTCTATGAGTGTTTCTGTTGTTTGACTAATCCTTAAATATAAAATATTTTATTTTGTTGTTTGTGTTTTGATTGTTACTTTTTTCTTTCTTTTGTATCTTAATGAATAATGAAGAGAAACAAGGTAGAGAAACAGTAACTTTTAACTTATTCAGTGACCACAAATTGAAAGCATATAGTTTTTAAATATTGTATGATGGCTATTGGTAGTATTACACTTCAGGCTTATTGTTGCCTGAAAATGGTTAATAAATTCATAAAGTTTGTAACAATGTTTACAGGATGATAGCATGTGTATAATATTTATAACATAATTTATGATTTTATTTTTATTTTTATGAAAATTAATACGTGCTAAAAAAAAGTACTTTTTTAAAATAATTTTTATTGTACATTAAAAAAAACAGTATAAGTTTTTTTAACGAACTTTATATGCCATAATACTTTAAAAATTTACTTTATTCTGATTACACTTTAAAAAGGACTTTTTGCCAAAAAGTTCTTATTTTTTTTAAATATATTATTTTAAAGTTTCTTTTGGTAAATGCCTTATAAAATTAGTTTTTAAATTAGTTTAAATATTTTTTCAAAGGCAGTTGTTAAAAATGAACTCTTATTAAAGGTTTTTTTAAAAGGTACTTTGTAAAAGTACTTTTTATAAAAGTACTTTTTAAAGGTACTTTTTGCAGAAGAACTTTTTAAAGGTTCTTTTTTATTAAAGTACATTTATAATACGTTTATTTAATATGCTGTTTTAGGTAATTTTTTTTTTTTTTTGTTGTGATTGTTACCTAATTTAAAAAAAAACTAAAAATTGTTTTATTTTTTTAATGTAAGTTTTTAAGTTCTCTTTTTTTAAATAAAAAAGACCTTCCATTTTTTAAAAATATTTTAAAAAATTGGTAATTGAAAAAAGTAACTATTGTTATTTTTTTAATGAACTTTTGCAATTTTTTTTAATTTATTTATGTAAAATTTTTTTTCAATGGTGATATTTAAATAAAGTTTTCTTTTTTATTTAAAAATTTTACCATTTTTCCCTTAAGAAATATATTTAAATATATTATTTTAAAAGGTTTCCTTTTTTAAATGCCTTTCTTAAATTCAAAATAGTTTATATATTTTTTCAATGTCAGTTGTTAAAAATGAACTCTTATTAAAGGTTTTTTTAAAAGGTACTTTTTAAAACTACTCTTTATAAAAGTACTTTTTAAAGATTCTTTTTTATTAAGGTACATTTATAATACGTTTATTTAATACACTTGTTTTAGGTAATTTTTTGTTGTAATACTTACTTACTTTCGTATTTTCAAAAGGCTAAAAGCTGTTTTATTTTTTCCAAAATGTAAATTTTTAAGTCTGCTTTTTTAAATAAAAAGGGCCATGCATTTTTCTAAGGGAACTTCCTTCAAAAATAAAAATTTATTGAAAAATTGGTTATTGAAAAAGTAATTATAATATTGATATTTCCAAAAGTACTTTTTTGAAAAAGTACTTTTTTTTAACAAAAAGTATTTAAAAAACAGTTTTGACAGCTATTTTAAAAAAACAGTTAAGCTAGCTTTTAAATATTTTGTCAAAGCCAGTTGTTAAAAATGAACTCTTATTAAAGATTTTTTTAAAAGGTACTTTTTATAAAAGTACTTTTTAAAGGTTTGTTTTTATTAAGGTCATTTGTAATACGTTTATTTAATATACTGTTTTCGTTAATTTTTTTTGTTTAATTGTTACCTAATTTTGTATTTTCAAAAGATTAAAAGCTGTTCCATTTTTTTCCAAAATGTAAGTTTTTAAATTCTGTTTTTTTTTCAAATAAAAAAGAACATGCATTTTTCTAAGGCAGCTTTCTTCAAAAGTATTTTGAAAAATTTGTTTTCGAAAAAGTAAATATAATAATGATATTTCAAAAAGGTACTTTTTTGAAAAACTAGTTTTTTAAAAAGAAATATTTAAAATATTTTTGACAGCTATTTTTAAAAAAACGAGTAATGTTATTTTTTTAATGAAATTTTCAGGTTTTTTTAAATTTATTTTTGTAAAATTTAATTCACTGGTACCATATAAATAAAGTTTTCTGTTTTATTTAAAAATTTAATTTTTTTTTGTAATTTCTTTTGGTTTTAAAGAAACCATTTTTCCCTTTTAACCCTTAACTACCCACAAGTGTCTCGCGGACACATTTTTGAATTCCTTTGCCCATAAAAGCTAAAATATTTATTTTTGCGAAACCCCATTTAACCTATTGTACCCCGATAGTCTTGAGAATAGAAATGCATAATAAAAATATTTGTAACATAAATAGTTTATTATTTATTTTCAATAAACAAAAATAGTAGCGCATAAGCCCACAAGTGTCCAATAGACACATTAATATATTATTTGAAACGAGTCGGCCAAGTTTTATACAATTGATCGCCAAGAATTACGGTATAAAAATTTGGTGGATCTGTGATAGCAAAACCAGTTACCCTCTGTTCGGTTTACCATATCCTGGAAAAATTTGGTGGATCTGTGATAGCAAAACCAGTTACCCTCTGTTCGGTTTCCTGGAAAAGAAGGACCAAATAGAGCGGAAAATTTGGCATACAATGTAGTCAACCAACTATGTGAGCCATACTTCCGTACCAACAGAAATGTTACCTTTTACAATTATTTTACAAGCCTTGAAGTTGCAAAACACTTAGCACAAAATGGTCTCACAGTAGTTGGAACCATAAGAGAAAACAAGACTTGCATACCGTTACTATTTCAACCCAACCGAAACCGCGACATCGAATCTCAGGTCTTTGGTTTTTCTAATATTATGACTTTGGTGTCTTATGTACCGAAGAGAAATTATGCTGTTATTTCTTTGTCTTCGATGCATAATATTAATTTATACATAACTGCACCAAGCGCGGTGTTGATACCCTTGATCAAATGGTTCATGAGTATACAGTTCGACGCAAAACAAATAGATGGCCTGTTGAATTTTTTCAAAATGTAGTAGATGTTGTGGGATTCGCGTCACTTGTAATATGGAAAAACATATATCCAACTTGAAACCAACATAAAAAGAACATGCAAAGAAAACTTTTTTTGCGAGAAGTAGCACTTGAGTTGGTAACGCCTCATATACGAAGACGGAACACGAAAGGACTGACGAGTTATCACTTAGCATCCGTCAAAGATGTGCTATCATCTGATCCTGCCATTGATCAAGGAGCTGGTGCATCTGACCCTGATTCGAAAAGAAAGAAGCGTTGTCACATTTGCCCCTTAAAAAATCTAGAACTTCCAAGCAGTGCTACGAGAAATGCAAACGGAATGTCTGTTCTGAACACTCAATTAAAAATATTATTTGTAAAAAAATATGAAATTAAAGTTAAACAAATAAAATACGTAAGTAAATAATATCAATAAAATATTTCTCTAATGTATACTTTCATTGTTTTTCTTTAAGTGTCATTAATTGCTTTAATGAGTCCGTTGGACACTACTGGTCAGTTACGTTAGAAAAGCATACTGGGTAGTTAAGGGTTAAAAAACATATTTTATGGTTTTTACAGGAACTTCTTTCTAGAAAAGTACGATTTTTTATACTCTATTTTAATGTGTTATTTTGAATGCATTTTTTTAACTCCCTTTCAAAAAAATTATTGAAAGTAATTTTCCTTGGTATTTTATTAAAAAAAATTCCTTTAGTACTTTTTTAAAAAGTACTGCGATTTAAAAATACTTTTGTTCAAATAGGTGCCATAAAAATAATATTAATTTAAAAAAAAAGTCATTTTTCAAGTGCTTCAAAAAATTATTTTTTTAAAAAAGGTACTTTAGAATCGATTTTAAAATTTTTTTTGTTAAAGTTTTTACTTAAAGCTACAAACAGCGAATACAGTGCGTGGTATACCTTTTTTTAAATCCATTTTATAATGCAGATATTTTTTAACTTAACTTTGCTAAAGTTTTTTCATTTCCAGTTTTGCCCAAATAATAAAAAAAAAGTAAGCGCTATAAATATTTAACCTTTAAAAGTTTGTTTTAAGAGGTCCTTCCAATATTTTCAAGCAGCTACTATTGGCAATAAACTTTTTCTAGCTGCCGCTTTTGTTCGTCAGTGTGCGTACTTACGGAAAAACACAATACCAATTTTAATAAAATCTGCACATGAAAGACTCAATTTTCGGTGAAAAAACGCAGGCTGTTACTTGTAAAGCATTCACAAAGGTTAAGGAAAAGTTGAAAACAAAGCTGCTCAGCTTTTTTTATTTGAACTTAAAAAATTTAATGAGAAGTTGAAAGCAAATATTTGATAAAGTTTTCTAGGAAGTTTATTACTATTGAATAAGAAAAAATTTAATTTAATTTTATATAAATATTTGAAGCAGTTGATAAACACTTTTGTTCCTTTCAAATTGTGTCAGTCTTGTGTGTTTTAATTCAAGTGGAATGTACGCATTAATCCTTGTGAAGTTTATATACTTTTAGTCCTTGCGGCTGCTAACATGTTTTAAAGCTTTTACTTTTTTATTTCTTGAATCTAAAGTTAAAAGTTTCAATTTACTTTATAGTGGGATCAGAAAAGTCACTGACCCCTTTTAACACTGAACATATAGTAAATGTTTGCTAAAAATTATTCTTGTAAAAGTTCTTAGTCTACAATTTGCTGATGTTTACAAGAAGTATAACACAATATGCACCTGCTAACAATAGAAAGTTTTTATTGGTTGCATTTGTTTATCTTAAGGCTTTGCTTTAAAATATATGAATGTGCATGCACGAATGTAGGTGTGTGTGTGTATGTATGGGCGTGAGTATATTTCAATATAAAAATTTTTATTTGTCTTTTTATGTTGCAGCCCCGTTTAGCTGATACCCGCCGCCAGGCCATACATTGTGCTGACTTGGATTTAGAATACTATCGATTGCGTAGCTTTAGTATCACTTCACATGGGGTGTGTAATTTAGGAGATTCCTTAAGGTAAATAATAGATATTAAAAAAAATTAGTAATAATAGCTAGGATATTGTGAGAGTCCTTACTACAAGCTGCGTTATGTTTTTTTAAATAAGTTGCGCTTGCAGCCCGTACTCCGTTTCTGTAATTGAGTGAAAAATTTCGCACATGAAAATATTCTAGACATATTGCTTAACACACGATGAGCTTAAGTTAATAATGTCCTTTATAATATAAAATAATTAAAAAAGTCATTAATAAATTGTTGTAGACTGCGTAAATCAAGATGACTATAATATTTTCATGTGAGAAATTTCTCACTTAAGTTACAGAAACTAAGCACTGGACTATGATATCAGTAATAAAATAAATTTTGTCTGAAATCGTTTTTTAAAGTAAATTTCGTTCATTTTATTTAAAGAAGCCGCAGATCCAGGTCAATTAACTCTGTTACATCAACGGGTACCTCCAATAGTGGCAAAGACAGACATAATAGGTGAGTATAAGCTAAAGTTTCTAGGTGTGCGTGTGCGTTGGTTTTAAAGAACTTTTAACCATTTTTTACAATTCCATTTTGAAAATTTAACTTGTTTTTGGTCGAACTTCAATATGGGCCACCCTTTATTTTTATTTATTTTTTTGTTATTTGTTTTTATAAGTCAAAAATGTTTCAATATTACAATTTAGCAGATAAGAAAATATTCATCAAATTCAAGTCCTGTATGGGAACAGCCTTTAATTTTTAATTTTTTTAACTTCTTATTACAGCTGACACGCCACAATCTGTGTAAATTTTAAAGCCCGGCGTGTTGTGGTTCAAAAGCTTAAAGTGATTTCATGTGTGGGACACCCTTTAATTTTTTACGTGTTTTGTAAAGCAGAGATATTAACTACACATTCTCCGTAAAGTTCTAGTTTCTGTCTATATATGAGTTTAGAGATAAATTCCCCATACGTTTACGTTCACTTTGCTGAAGGAGCACCCTATAAATTTGAATTTCAATTTTACTTCTTGTTAATATAGTGGTCATAATAATACACCTTCCACGCAAAGTGTCTTATTATTCAGGTCCAGAGATTAAGTCCTGTGACAGTCGGATAGACATTGTATCGCTGTTAATAGAGGCTTACATTTTTATCCCTTGGTTACGGACCCATAAAATTTGTATGAGTACATATTTTATGTTTTTTGGTAGGTTAATTACAAATTTGTAATAAAAGCTGAGTACACACGAGGCAACCTTTGAGGCAACATCTTGAAATAATCTGCTTTGTAGTACAAGTAGAAAGCATTATTCTATTGCCTTAAATAAAATTTGATATTTTTATATTTAAGGTAATTATGGCAGCAATCTTAAGAAAAAAAAAACAAAAAATTAATCACAAAGCAACGGCCGAAGAAATATGTTTTTTTTTTAACCGTGAAGGAATGTAATAAAAATAACATAAACTCTTTTGTTCATTCTCTGTTAGATTAACTTTTAGATTTTTTAAAATAAAAGGATAAAAATAATCTCTAAAATTTAGTCGCTCAGTAAAACACAATGGTTTAAAAAGTAAAAATAAATTCAGGTACTTTTTTAAGCAAAAACTTTACAAGCATCTTTTTCAATGTCCATGAAGGGAAATATAAAATTTATTTTTTACACACGTGATATTTTAGTTTGACGTACTGTAACCCATCTCTTTAGTGAAACATCTTAAATTAGCTTTTCTTCTAGGTACTTCAATATTTTTGGAATACAAATTTCATTTTACGAAAAAAAATTATTTTTTGACGCTTAAACAAAACACTAAACTTAAACTAAAGATCCCCTACGAACTTCAAAAGTTTTTAATATTTTCCTTGTGGATTTTCATGGAAAATACTTTTTGATGCTCAAATGTTTTCTTCAAAATTTAAAAATCCTCAAAAAAAAGTTTGCTTTAAAATATTAAAAATAAAACAGCCTTCATACTAAAATTTCAAACGATTTATGAACCATTAATTTTTTAAATTTATAGCTCTTATGTTTTTTATGTCGATCAAATAAAAAGATACTTTTCTTCTGTTATTTCCAAAGCGCAAAAAACTAAAATTTACTTCCTGTGAATATTATTGTAACAGATGGCGTATGATAGTTATTAATTCTTGTTTAACGTGAAAATTCATTTAAAAAAATGGCATGATTTTTTTTTATTTTTTTCTTTTATACAATATTTTTCAGCAACGCCTCCCGTACTTCTGGCGATATTTTATTAGAAAGTGATAAAATAAACACAGGAGGTGTGAGTGGTGGTAAAGCCGATATACCCGTTTATAAAATTGCCATGTTGGGAGCATCCGGTGTGGGAAAAACAACATTAACGTATCAATTTACAACATCCGATTATATTTGCGCCTATGATTTGAGTTTAGGTAAGTAACAACAACAAAACCATTAAACGAGCACCCAAAATAAAGCGAAGGAAAACAATACAATATTTTTGTTTGTTAAAAATAAATTTTCGACGCTGGCAAATTGTGTGTTTCAAGGCTTTAAGCGCACAAATCTATAAGCAATTTCTTTAGTCTCTTGTGTTTATATTTTGAGAAAACGTTGTTGTTGTTGTTGTGTCACTGCTTTATTGACAACAATGAAATTTTGAATTTATAAAATTAATTTTATCATTTTCGTGTTGCCTGGCTTTGATGAGAGTAAGAGAAGACAAAGAAAAAGGTTTTGAATAGAATTTTAAATTGTATAGAAATTTATAAACATGTTTAAAGATTTTAACTTTTAATTGAAAAGTGAGCTTAGTGATTTTCATAAAATTATATTAAGGAGAATTCTTCCTTTGATAAAAAGCTTTTCTTTGTAATAACACTGGAGTTATTTTTATTTTTAAAAACTGCTTCAGCGCCTTTGGTATTTTTTTAATTTGCTATCAGAAATAAAAATTGTATGGCCGAGATTCGAACCCAGGGCCAGCAGTCGTAACAGAAACAAGTAAGAGTGCTATATTCGGCTATGCCGAACCTTATATACTCTTCACCATCTACCATCTTCTAAGTATTTTAAGAAATTAATGGGATTATTTCCGCCAGTATATATTAAACTAAATTTAAGATATAGTAAACTAAACTAAGCAAACGCGTGTTTCTTAACAAACACGTGGCTTGAAAATGATGTTATCACATCGAAAGCGCTCGCCAAACGTACGAAGTAAACGAAAGTTATAACAACAATATTTTAAGAAATATCGTGCTGTGTACTTTGTACTTCACAGAGAATGCGATGTTTTTATCGACGAGTGTTAACAGATTTTTCACAGAACCAATCGTTCACTACATTAACATTGTTAATTTAAATTTATTTTGAAACTCTAAAGAGGTCCCGAGCTACAGGACGAAATATTGATTTGTAGGTATTATCTTTGTGTCGACTTAAAATTTAACACCAGAGGCAGATTGAAAAAAAGAAGCATCCCATCACTCTTTTTCGCAATATATCTCTGCTACTCTTTTAGGTTACACTGTTTGGATTTATGGTACAACTTTCTTATTGTATCTGGTTTGAGCCGATGTGTGAGAGCTCGCATTGTCATGGTGAACAATGGTTCGTCTTCTCTTGTTGGTTTTTCGAATTTCTCCGATGACTTCAGGCAAACAAATTGTAGTGTACCACTCAGAAGTGACCATCCTACGTTGCTCAAGCGGAACAGTCGCCACATGACCAGTTTTCCCGAAGAAACAGGCGACCATTTGCTTCAAAGTGCTTCTTCCACGAACAACTTTCGTTGGATTTTGCTCGTCTTTGAAGACCCACACGATCGATTGTTGTTTCGTTTCGGGCTCATACGCATAGATCCATGATTCGTCACCTGTGACGCTCTTATAAACGTCTTTTGAAGCACCGCAATCGTATTTTTGCAACATTTTTTTGCACCAATCGACACGAGCCTTTTTTGAGCGATTTTCAAATTGTGCGGGATCCAACGAGAACAAACCTTTTTTACGGCCAGATGTTTATGCAGTATCGAATGTATGCTGGTGAAAGAAATGTCCAAAGATGTCTCTATCTCTCGGTATGTCGCATGTCGATCTTGCATTATGAGTTCACGCACGGCATCAATGTTCTCTGGCACAACAGCCGTTTTTGGACGACCTTCACGGAATTCGTCTTTGAGCGAGCTTCGGCCACGATTAAATTCATTATACCAATTTTTTACAGTGCTATAGGATGGTGCTTCATCGCCATACAAAGATTTAAGTTCATCAATGCACTCTTGTCGTGATAATCCACGTCGAAAGTTGGAAAAAATGATGGCACGAAAGTGTTCACGAGTTATTTCCATTTTTTTCTATATTAATTTTTTTAAGTCACTGTAAACAACACAAATAATGGTCGTACGTCAAAACGTTTTGAGTACGATTATGCTTAAGAATGACAAACTTTCCAATGGAAATGTCAGATTGCACTTGGCAGCACTCAGTGTTGCCAGGCCAGAAATATATATGGCAGCCCTCGTATAGCTTTTCTTGTTAATGTTTATAAATAGTTAGTGCCGTATTCACGAAATATTAAAATAGATTTGAAATTTATTTAAGGACAAATTTTTATGAACACATCTATTATTCGTGCTCCCATATTTTCTTTTGTTGTGTATTAAAATGTGGAAATAGCAAGTAACAGACTTAAAAATTTTAAAATAAGATTTAATTTATTAAAATAAATTATCTATAGCACTAAATAAGAAACCGCTACCAGATTTTAACAATTAAAGATTATACTCTTTTTAAAATTTTAAACATCTAACACAGAACAAGTCCCCAAGCTCTTTTTTCAAATTTGTTACAGAGTATCAAAATAGCGTCAATTCACTCCCTTCTAGTACAATGCCATGTTAAAGCGACAAGTTATTTTTATGTAACCGATCCATTTAGTGTCGGTTCTCCTCCCTCTAGGTTATGTTTATTCTCACAATTTAGCCGCAAATAAAAATATTGTAAAAAGAAAAATTTGCCGCTTAAGCGGTGAATAAATTTTTTAGTAGCAAAGAGCTTAATCACAAAAGCTAATCCTGATTAATAACAATATTTTAAAATAAGGTGGAAAATGCTACAATTGTTTTTAAAGGTTTATTTACTATCAGGCCTGATATATACGCAAGAAATTTTTTTAAAAGTAACATTAGCAGCAACAGACACTATACATAAATACCGTCTTTGTTTTACGTTTTGCTTAAATTTGCCGTACCATTAGAAACTACGATTTCTATTTATAGACGATTTAAAACGTCTAGATTTTTGTATTGGGGAAAGATCTTGCAGCTTGTTTTAGTTGTTGCTTCTGCTTAATGCTATCATACTGTTTGCAACTTTGATCCGCCGGCTTAACCCATATAATTTTTTTTTCTGGCAGTTTATTCTTGTTGTTTTATTGATGCATGTATTGATTATTGATTGATGCTTATACTTGTATTATTTTTTAAATTCGTGTGTGTATTTCTTTTTTTATTTATATATTTTTTTTTATTGTTTTAAAGCCCTGTAAAATATCACTTCTTGTGTAAAGGTATTAAATCTCCACTCGTAGCAATATAAATTATTTTAGTGCATTCCCTGAAATGTCTTTATATAGACATGATTTCATAATTTTTGGAAAATATGTAACCATGTTGTAGTTATGTAACTTTGTTGTTGTTTTTTCTTTTTTTCTACTTCCCATTTAATTAATGAAAAGGTTCCGAATTAAATTTATTTTATTTTTATCTTGATTTAACAAATTTAAAATATGCGCAAAATTGAATATCTGGGTGCCTCTAATGAATTTCTATGCTTTGACGTTACATTTTTATTTTTATTTGTCCATTGGCTAGTGTACGCTATTAATCATGTCTACGACTCCCATGTTTAAAACGTTGTAAAGAACCTTTATTTTAATGATTACACATTTTATTATTTCTTAAAATTGTTTATTGTTTTTAAAAATAATATTAGTTATTTGTGGTTTTATTAAGAATTAATGTTATTTTGTCAAATTGAAACCATTTCAATTAAATGTTTCTTTTTCATTTGGATTTAAAAAGTTTAAAATGTTACGCAGTTGGGAGTAAATTTATAACTTAATGACTGACTAACAGACTGACGAGTAAAATGAATGTGTATGCGTATGCTTATAAAAGGCTATAAAGTGATTTTTCTATATGTTCACTGTTTAAGGCAGTTTAAAGATTTAAAAGTTTTATGAAATAATTGTATTTTTTAAATTGAACAAAACTCATTTTACAACTCACGTAGACAGTGATGATGATGCTGGTTAATGATTTTTAAATAAAACATGTTAGAGTGCTATATTCGGCATGCTGAATCTTATTTTTCTTTCACCTTCTATGTAAATGTAGTTTATTGAAGTAATTCCATTAAAAAAGCAAATATTAGGGTGACAGAGAATTAAAAAAATTGGCACTGCTCATAATGGGTTATCAATTTTTAAGAAAATTTAGTATTTCCTCAAAGATCTCTTCAAAAGCTTTAAAATGATACCCATTATGATATTTTTAAAAAAATTTAAATTTCAGAGCCCCGTAACTCGGAAAATATGGGCGAGCGCCAATTTTTTTCCCTTGGTATTTTTTTCTCATATTTTTTAATTCTCTATCATCCCATGTATTTATTTATTTATTTATTTTTTTTTTTGTAGAGTTACTTTATTGTTCCAAATGATATGAAAAAATTATTGGTAGGCGTGGTGTTTTGCCTGCTGCCTCGAAGGACATGGACCGATCATGCTGATTTCCAATAGCACCTCTTTCGACATTATATCTGATCGATTGACATTTTTTAATTTTTTTTTTTGTGAAATCAAGTTTGCCGAGGCAAATGGAGGGGTCGGAAATGGATATTGTAGAAATTACACACGGAATGACAAACTTATATATTGCCTTTTTTAAACATCTTGTGGTGAAGGGTATAATAATTTAAACATTAAGAAAATTAATTTCTTAAAAAGAAATCTATCTGCCCCATCTATCCAAAATTTGAGAGATTCATTAACAAAACAACATATTTCTTTATTACAATGTTATTCAAATTAATCAATTTGGTAAATGGGAGGGGGATTGTTAATCAGTAGAACGTATGAATGTGTGCGTATGCATAGAGACATGAGAAAATTAAGAAATCTATTCGTATATAAATTTGTTGTAAAATAAATTGTTTCTGTGGATGTAAACTGAAACTGGGTTATTTATTCCTGCAGTTCTAATAATTGTTCTCCTACCATTTCTTTTCCTTAACTAATTAATATTATTGAATAAAATATGTCGTTACAAAAATTTTATTGATTTTTCCATAATAGAAAAAAAACTAAATTACAAATTAAATATTAACAGTCTACTTTCTAGATTATTTATGAACAAAAGCTTAACAATTGGAACTTCATTATGTTATTTTGGGTGGCAAAATGATTTATACTTATACCATTTAATATTCTAGTCATAGTGCGCCACAGTAGACAAGTCGCTTTTGTATTCTTTTTTATCAGTCTATGTGGTGCGAGTTTTTTTTATGGCTGATTAATTTTCGTATTCGCCATTTTATGTGATTATTTGATTAATTATTGTATTTTCTTTGTTTACTAAATTTACTTTAGAATTATATTTTAATTTTCTTTGTTTTATTATATAGTATAGTAAAAGCAGCATAGAAAAGAAGACATCGTTGCCCATGGAGTCTTCGACCGGTTTCAGATATATAATCAGTCTAGAGTCCTGTTTCACTTACAAATTGAACACCTTGTAATGCAGCCGTTTAATTTAAACCAGCTTCTCCCTAAAGCTAAGCAATTTTTAGTTTTTCTTTGAAAATTAACAATTTAATTATCGTGCTAATTATCCCGAACAAATTATTAAAATCACCGATATTGATTATTGAGGGTGGATAACAAGTGGTGATTATTGTTGTTTTTGCTTAAAATTTGATTTTTTTATTTTTTATTGTTTGGACAAAAATTTTTAGTTTATTTAAAATGTTTGTTAGAAGTTTCCTGAAGAGTTAAGTAAGCGGTAACGAAATGGCCATCGAGACGTGCTTTGACCCTCAATAATCAATATCAGTGATTTAAATAACTAATCGGGAAAATAGCACGAAAAAAGGTTCTTTGAATAATACATTTCATTTTGCAGTTTTTAATAAAAAACTATTTCATGAGGATATAATGAAATATTTATATTTAAAGGAATCATGCAAGATTAAAGTAAATCAACAACATACAATAATATTGTTACGTTTTTTCCTTTTTAGTAAAAACGTGCGGATTCTTTTGACTTCAAATACCACTGTGACTCATTATAAATTCTGTATTCTTACTTTGTGGCTTCATCTGGCTATACTTTTTGATCCCATGGTCTCGTATTTACTAAACATACGTTATTATTTACAAACGCAGCCATCCACGCTATACTACTGTGTTACTCCGGCGAGATATGAACTACTCGATGCCTTGTTTAGTAACCCTAATCATTCACAGACTACTCCACCACGCGTTTTATTCAAGCCAGTCATCCTCTTCATCTAATAGCAACAACACATGTCTGCCATCCATTGAGGTTGCTCAGCTTTTCTTAGCTAATTGTGGCATTTTTCTACACACACACCATTAGTAGAAGTAACTTTATTCACCACTGTCATACGTGCAACAACAGCAGTGGTTGCCAGATCTTATTTTCGTAACAATATTATTAAGAAACAAATCAGCCAATTGGGAGCAAAACTCATGCACGAAGAGTTCAGTTAAATGTATGGATTACTTTTAATTACAAATTTTATATTGTTATTGTTTGCTGTTGAACATTTTTGTCGGGTTTTTCTTACTGTTTGAATTTAATGTCATTATATTTAAAATCCAGATCCTTTACCACCATTACATTTTTTCTTAAACTTTTATTTATAACAGTTAGAAAAGAACATTATATATGTTTAAATTACGACTATGTGGCAACACTTTTTTACTTTTACTTTTTTGTACTTGTTTTTATAGTGAACTAGCAACACATACTACGAATAAATCAAGAGTCTCAGCGTATTACCGTTCATCCACCTGAAAATCACGTTTCTTTTGCTACAACCGTCATTTAATTTTATAGCCGATAACAATATATACTCTGTGAAATTTTAAGCGTCTACCTGTAACGGTTTAAGCAGTAAGATCATATGTATCAAAATTAATTTAAATAGTCTATCTATTACGGTTGTAGAGATCGATTGCTACACAAGTTTTCTCTTAACCAACGTTGCGATTTCTTTTTGAACACAGGTAAAAATTATAGAGTCGTTAAGAAGAAAAATTTATGATGCTCGTGCAATATTTTGAGAGTAAGCTGAGAGGAGTTACAGGATCTTTTTTTATATTTTTGAGACTAAAATCATTGCATAATAAAGTCGTGACTCATTTAAATATTCAATTGTTTGGAGACAGACTAAGACTTTGTTCAGAGCTTCGCCCCTCATGTCATGTTTCTGTTATGCATACAACCAGTGTTGTCAGTTATGGCGATTTCTCCCCAAACGTTACAATAAAAAATCATTTTTAAAAATCCTTTTATTTAAAATGGCGACAGACGAGAGATGAGATTTTTGGCTAATTTCTAATATTTCCTCTATGATAACATTGCATTTAAAAAAAGATAAGAAACCTGCATTAATAAAACATTGGAAGAGAAAATAAATTTACAAAATTCAGGCAGGGCAGCATTGATTTTGGAACACAATTTTGAACTATATTTTCTGAAGTACAAAAAGTTTTTAAAAAATATATTGAATCTAATTACAGACTTGATATTTTAAAAACACAGTTTTTATAACTAATATGATGGCCCATAACTATAGTCTTAAATAAAGTATACTTTTCAAATTCTACAGTTTTCTTTGAACTGCTCTTTTTGTGTACTATAGAGACGTAAAAACGTATTTTATAAGTTTTAAATTTAAAACCACCTGAAAATGCTTTTAATTGATTCAGTAGCGACTTTATCAAAACAATTTATATCATACATTTAAGTTTATCGATTCTTTTTTTTTTTTTCTTTTTAATTTTTTTACAAAGTACTCAAATTTAGTTAACCTATGTTTTTTTTCAAATTAACAAATTTTCTTTCGATATTTGTTTGATGTTTTCATCAGCTTCTTCTTAAGGAGGTTAAAATTGGACTCTTAGTTGTAATTCAGAGCCTGCACTTACATAAGCGGATATAGAAGAAAAAGAAATGGCTGCTACTTCGTCGTTCTTTCCCTGTTGCGGCCACAGCTCCTGCAACGATGATCTGTAGCTTATACCGTCACTGCTCACTTTAAGTGATACGGTCTGTTTTATACCAAATAAAATCTTGTAGACCTGCATTTAGGCCTTCGTTTTTGTTTCCAAATTATTGTGGACGATAATAAAGAATTTAATCATCAGCTTCCACATTTTAAATTTTACATGTATAAATGTATGAATGTGTATATGCACGAATACACACGCATGTTGAAATAAAAGTTTTTTATACATGTGCATTTAAAAGTTTTAAATGTCGGTTTTTGCTACAAATGTAACCTACATATGATTACGATTATGATTATTAATAATAATAATTGCAAAGGGTATCCCAAAATACAAAATTTCGATTTCCAGCAAAGTAGTTGCCATTAAAAATAAGTCAAATTATGGAGCATTAATTGTCAAAAAGTGAATACTGACTTTCGACCGATCAAGCACACTTTGAACTACATCGTTTCGCTAATCGTTAAATTTTCTTATTCACAACGTTTATTTTTGGGTACGGATTCTAGTCAGAGGAGTCCTAGGAGTAAAATATAAAAAAAGCAAAGAATGAAGCTGATCAAGCAGCAAATATGTTATTGGTGCGCTCTATAATGCAAAATGAAAGCAGAATTCTTTCTGCATTAATTAAATTATAATTAATAAGATAAAAAACGCTTTCACTAAGACGGTTTTAAATATCGTGCTGGCTGTTAAAATTTCATCTAATACGGGACATGGGACGAGTGATAAAGCACCATTAGAAATCAAAGATCTATTTCAAAAGCCATACAACTATAAGTTTTAACGGCATTAATTTTATGCAAAATTATCATGGAGAATTCCAACAAAAGGGTGCAAATTTGCCGATAAAGTCGCAAAGGCGATTTTCCTGATTTAGTTTTTCATAAAATAACAATGTATAGAAATGTCAACTTCAATTCCTGTTTAATTTTAAGTGAATTTTGGGATACCGTTTATTTCAATTATTTTATGAATAATAAACTCTCATATGTACACCGCGGTAATTAAGTTTAACTTTATTTTGCTTAATTTGTTTGTGCACAACAACAACAAAAATAATTAAGAGCAGTTTAATTCATTTTTTGCCATTAATATTTTTCAATTAACATTTGGGTTTAAGTTGATAAAAACAAATTTATGCAAATGACTTTTTTTTAGCTATTTACACTACAGCATTTTTAAAGTACTTAAATAATTTCGAAATATTTTCCAGGTTTGTGTATGTAATAGAATTTTTAATTTAATAAACTTCGAAAAAAAACAAACACAAAAGAATTTGTGGTATGTAATTTCCAGAAAGCAATAACTGCTGAAATTAAATTTTTTACATTTTCAATTTATTTTCAAAATATGTTTTCACAAAAACAAAACAAAAATTACAGATACCAAATTTAAAAAAAAAATTAATTAATTTTAAAGCCTGGCATTATGATGAAAGGCTTCTCTTATTTGGAAGTGTTTCATTCATTGTCCTCGTATAGCAAATTCGTTTATGATTCGTTCAGTTTAAACTTTAAACAAATAATTTCCAATTTATTTAATGCGCTGCAAAAACTCATTACCAACAAACAATTTCCAATTAAAAAAGGTAAAAGCTTTTAATAAATTTCAATAATTTATTACGCTGCTTTTGTTATACAAATAATAAATAAATATTTAAAAATAAATAAAAATAAATTTAATTTTATTTTATTTCCTCTTATGGCTTCAATAACCTGCTTTTAATGTTAAAACATATAATTCTATTAAAAATACTCTTAAGCCGCCACAATAAGCAATCACAGTAAAGGAAATTTATTAAAGGATCTTCTTATTTTAATTCCACATCAATCATTTTATGTATTTTTACATTTAAGCAGTGATGATTACATGTTGATAATGGTGATGGAAAAATTTAAGTTCTTGAGGTCTTTACAAATCATAAAAAACACAGCGTTTCTACAACTTTTGTTAGCCCTGTGCAAAGTAAATTTTGAATAACCTGCTTTCGTCCTTTTTATTTTTCCTTGTGACCAATGAAGCAAACGTAATACACATCACAAAAAAGTATCTTTAATTTAATCAGTCTAATCTGCTTCATTTTATTTGTGTTATCGAATATTAAGAGGTGGGTCTTTATTCCGTAAAAATTGTGTTGTACTTAAAATATTCATCAACTTTACAACATAGAAGCATCTCCTAATTTAAGGACTCGAACTGTTTCGAGACACTTAAAACTAAAACGTGATTTCCACAGCAACCAATTTATTTCGGCAAAGGCGGACAGTTAAAATTTCAAAAGATTTTTAGTCTGTAAGGAAACAGCCATGGCAGCGGAAAATTCGTTTTTGTTTAAATTGTTGAAAAAATTAAAAATTGATTCAACAAAGCTTAAAGACTATTTTGCTAATTAACCTTCATTGATTTTTATAAAAACGGTCTCTTTTAAAAAGTACTTTTTTTAAAAGTACCTTTTTTTAACGTGCGTTTTTTAAAAGAACTTTATGTTCCTTTCTTTGGAGTACCCTACTTTTTATAGATTTTTATAAAAAGTACCTCTCTTAAAAAGTACTTTTTTGAAAAGTACCTTTTTTTAAAGTGCCTTTTTTAAAAGAACTTTAAGTACCTTTCTTTAGAGTACATTTTTTGAACATACCTTTTTCAAAGTACTTTTATTAAAAGTACCTCTTTTAAAGTTCTCCTTTTCTATGGTAACTGTTGGAGAACGAATTTTTCATTAAAAATATTTTATTCCTTTAAATACTGTTTCGAAAGCAATTTGCTTTGATTAAACTTAATTTTTTTTTTTTGAAAAGTACCTTCTATAAAAAATACTTTTTATGAAAATTTGATTTAATGGGCTGTCTATTTCTAAAGAAACTTTTATAAAAAATTACCTTAACTATAGAAAGCGCACTACAAAAACACACCTTGTATAAAAAGTACTTTACGTAAAATGTACTTTATAAAAATTTTCTTTTTAAGAAATGTACCGCTTATCTAAAATATTGTTTATAAAAGTGACTTCTATGAAAAACTCCTTTTAAAAGTGGAGATTGTATAAAAAGTACCTAGTAGAAAAAGTACGTTTAATAAAGTCCTTTTCGTTAAAAGTACCTTCTATGTAAAATACACCTTTAAAATTATTCTTTTATAAAAAGTGTTTCAAAAAAATTACTATTAATTAAAAGTAAATTAAATAAAAACACATAAAAAAGTATAGTAATTAAAAGATACCTTTTTAAAAACAAATCGTTTTTGAAAACTACCTTTTATTTTATAAATACAAAGCATTTTATAAAATGTACATTGCGTGAAAGTGACTTTTAACAAAAAGTACTTTTTATAAAAATACTTTCTATAAAAAGTTCTTTTTAACTCTTTCACTTTTTAAATTTAACTTAAATGTACATTAAAATTTTTGTGCTGTAGCATACGTCACTTCTGGGTGGTACACTACAATTTGTTTGCCTGAAGTCATCGGAAAAATTCGAAAAACCAACAAGAGAAGACGAATCATTGTTCACCATGACAATGCGAGCTCTCAAACCAGACCGTTTTTGGCCGGCCAAAACGTCTAATTAATGGGTCATCCGCCGCACCTAATGACTTCTTCTTGTTTCCGCACATCAAGAAAAAAAAATGCGTGGTCAACGGTTTTCGTCGCCAGAAGAAGCTGTTGAAGTGTTCAAAAAACATGTTTTAGAGGTGTCTCAATCGGAGTGGAAAAAGTGCTTCGACAACTGGTTTGAGCGCATGCAAAAGTGTATAAATCATGCTGGAGAATACTTTGAAAAACAATAAAACCATTTTTGATTCTAAATATTCGCATTTTCACTATTAGGCCAGAAATATATAGAGCAGCCCTCGTATAGAAAACTTGATCATTTCTTAACTCCACTTTCAAATCTTTTTTTTTTCTTTTTTTATCAAATATTATTTCTTATTCCTATTAATAGTTTTTGTTTTTTACTTTATTCTTTTATTCCAGATGATGACTATGGACAAAAAACTGTATCTGTACTGGTCGATGGCATAGAAACAGATTTGGAAATAATTGACCATCCAGCCTGCGAAATGTCGGTGAGTATGTGAGAAAAAAAGAAAAATTTCCATTTATACAAGTGTTTTTCTTGTGCATTGTTCTGACATAAAGTACCTTTGGCAAAAAAAGGAAGCATGTAGTGTTCAAATCAAATGAAAAAGTGTTTTTCGCTTAAGCGTAGGTCAAGTTCACACTTGAATAACTTTGCGCAATAATGGATTTATAAAAATATACAAAGAAAGAAAAAAGATTTTGGCAGTTTTTTGTTTTATTTTTCATTGCATCAATAAGTGCAGCTGACACTGTATTTAGTTGTATTGCAATTCGCTGACATTGTTCTCTTTTCATTTTGTAGCACCTTTCCATTACAATAACTACGGACATTATTCTGTTGTTGGTTATTTTTGCAGCGTAGAATAATTCCACAAAAAGATTAAAATTCGTTTTAACTATTGTTTTATTTATTTAAAAGTCTTAAGTGTTCTGTATTTATTTTTCAGTGCTAATTTAATGGCCACAAATGATTAGATCAGCGACATACCATTTTTATACCCTTAACCGCAAAAAGTGGAAAAAGATTTTGATTGAGTTTGTCATTCCGACCCCATAAAGTATTTTTATTTTGACATCTTATGCATAGCGAAGTCGATTGAGCGAAGTCCATCTGTCCGTCCCTGTTAGTATTGAAATCAAGCCACTACATCAGCTAGATTAAAGCAAAATATGTCAATCGATCAAACATAGTGTCGAAAGTAGTGCTATTGGAAATCAGCATGATCGGCCCATGTCGTTCAAGGCAGCAGGCAAAACACCACGCCTACCTTTAATTTTTCCATAGTGTTTGGAAGAATGAAGTAACTCCAATCAAAAAAATAAATATATGGGGCGATAGAAAGTTAAAAAATAAGAAAAAACATCAAGTAACAAAATGGGCACTCGCCCATATTTTCCGAGTTATGGGGCTCTGATATTTTCAAATTTTTTTAAATTATCAATATGGATATCATTTTAAAAAAAATACTAAATTTTTTTTTAAAAACGCTTATATCATAAAGAGCCGATGGCATTTACTGTAATCGGTGCAGACGTAAATTCCCCGTTTTTCTTCTTTGTCTTTCACCTAGGTCCCAGCTCTGGAAACAGATATAGATCAAGACCTACATATGTTTTGAATTTCATTAAAAACGATTAGCCGTGACTTTGTTTTTAAACGCTTGGTCCTCTATTTGAAAATAAAAATACCCTATTTTTTCCGCTATTTAAGATTCATTAAAACCACTTCAGATGTTCAGCCGTGATTGACGCACAAACAAGCTTGCAAAGAGATTTAAAATAAAGATATAAAGATTTGTTTTGTAACGCCCATAATGATACCACTTCTGCAAAATTTGAGTGTATCTAGTTATTACAGTTCCAGAGATGATAGACATGAATCAAATACGTTTTTTTTTTTTTCTTTTTACCTGTTAGGATTTCAGGAGTTATTTTAGTTGATTAATTTTTATTTTTTACACATACTTTTTATTTGATTTAATGCTTTAAAAACTTTCTTAATATTAAATTTCGCAAAGTCGGATTTCTGTCGATTTTTAAGAGAATCTGTTATTTTAAAGCTGAATTTGGTTTTTATCGTATACGTTCTTTTTAAACAGGTAATTGAAAGCGTATGCTTAAATCTGAAGATACTCATGTCTTCAAAACTGTCTTGCTTGATTTTCGTGTTAAATTGACTTGATTTTATCTAAGGAGAAAAAAGTTTTTGCACCTTGTTATTAGTTTTATTTGTTTTCAGATTGAAATTTAATTAAATTTTTTTGTTAACTTAATTGTATATTTAATTAAAAAATTATTACAAAAATTTTCTTATTAAATAAATTACTGAATTAATTTTTATATTTATTTCAATTTAAAGAAAACAATTTTCAAATTAAATATGTTAAAGAATTAAATAAAATGTTAATCAAAATTCAATCTAAAAACAAATAAACCTTTTAAAAGTGCAAAAGCTTTTTTCTATGCATCGCCTCCATATTTCTACAAAGAGATTAATTATTAAATTATTATTTAACTAATTCATTAATTTCGTCAACGAAAGTCTTACTCGCAAAACGTACTAGTTGATTCCTATTTTTCATGGAATTTTTTATTTATGTTTTTTTGTTGCTCTTATGCCAAATTGTTATTTCTTAAAAACAAAAACAAAAGACCAAAAATTAGCTGGAAACAGTTTGATAAAAGTGACTTCGGCAATAAGTTTTTTACACATATTTCCTTGTATTCGATATCTTTGGGAAAAAACAACCTTTTGTGTCATTTCTAATGTAAAGTGTAGTTTTTTATGTCAACGAAAATATTCATCAAGATAGCGACAGCATACATATTGCTGATAGATAAAGTCTCTGATTTAAGTTACATGACTGAAACGTGAACTTGGTTATGATCATGATAATATTACTTTTGGCAACAGAAGGCGTTCGAAATTAATTGAATTTTTATAAAAGCCGATTTCGAAATTGCTGGATTTTTGTGTACGTGAAAAATTAATTTACATAATTTAGATTGTTTTTTATTTGACTTTTCCACTCTATAGACCACTAATTTTTTATATATGTATAGTTTTTTGTCAACATTAAAATCAAGACTCAGCGAAAATGTAATTGTACCAAAACTCTTATGAAAATCGTAATTTCATATAAAGTATATCATTCCCCTTTCAAACACTGTCAACTTTTTAATTTTGCAAAATAGCGTCTTGTAAAAACATAATAAATAGCTCTAAATCTTCCAAGAAATCAAGATTAATGCAAACAAATGAAAATTTGCTTAAAAATTTATTGATGAATTCGGGGTTCGAAATATCTCGCTTGGGATTGCGATAGACAATTTTTAATTTCTTTAGAAATTTCACGTTTTCGGCAAATTAGTTCGTTAATTTCATATAATTATAATTGTGTATTTTTTCAATATTGAAGACTGGTCCCAATTAGTCGAATAATCAAAAAGAAATTTCATAATAAATTTAAGAAAATTAAATTCCCTTTCGAAAATTGACTTTCCTAACTGTAAATTGAAGCATCTTTTGCTTTGTAAGGACATATTTCTATTTGTTTTACTTGAGTGTGCGTCTGTCATCGTTTTTAAGATGATTCAAGTGAAGACCTTTAACGTGATTAAATGATTTCTAAGTTTGTTATTTATTGTGTAACAGAAACACATTTACGACCACCAATATAATGTAATAAGTAACACGTTACGAACACACACATCTGTCTACACACCAACCTTTTGAAACGCACATGTGGAATGTGTGTGGGATAATTTTATTGATTTAAAAGTTTGTAAAAGCCAAAACAAAAAAAAAAACTTTTTAATGTGAGATTTCAAGCACTTTTGTGAAGGTCTCATTTTCTTCTTTTCTCTGTTTATATGTTCTTTTGTATGTTTGTTATTAAGTTTTAAATTTAAAAAATTTATTATATTTGCAGCGCTTAAATGTTCCTAAAAAATGTTGATGATTTAAGTTATGCAAATAAATTTTAAATACAACAAATTGAAATTTTAGCATTTCAACAAAAAATTTAAATAATTATTAAAACAAATTCATTTTACTTTTAAATCACTTAGGGTACGGTCAGATTAGTCAAATATGTGGTCGAAATATAGTAACCACTATTTTTATAAATATTTATATAATCCATCCTGACACGTATCATTACGAAAAAGGATTTTATATTTCTTAAAATGTATTTAGAAAGGATACATTGTTGTCCATAATTTATTGGTTACGACTTTTTGGTGACCGTACCTGTAGTAAGTCTTTTTAGACTTAAAAATTGTCAATTAAAAAACTTACCATTTAAAAACTTTAATTCTGCTTTTCTTTATTTGTATTTTTCCAGGCCGAAGCATTTTGTTCAACGTACAATATTGATTTATTTGTGATCGTCTATTCAGTAGTGGATCGTGCCTCATTTAAACAGGCCGAAAAAATTTTGCATTATTTGAAGGAAAATGAAATGCTGCTGACAAGGGGAGCCATTTTAGTGGGCAACAAAACGGATTTGGAGCGACATCGAGAGGTGAATAGACAAAGTATGTGCCAAACTATAATACAAAGCCAAGTATACTATAATTTTAAAATAATTAATTATACATATTCATTAAAATATCCAAAAAAAAAATTTTTTTAATTTCTTTTTGTCTGCATGATTTTTAGTCCGCAGTTGCAATTTATTAAACCAATTGTGGAAAATAGGCTTCGATTTCATAATAGAATGAACAACTAGTTATTTTATACAAAGAATAAAGGATAACAGAACGAACAATATCTTTGCTAAAACGTACAAAACGACGAGCACCGTTAGATTACGATTTTAGACTCTGCTTAAACGAAACAAAATTTTTTTTCTGCAATTCACGTTTTATTATAGGAAGAGAAGGCAAAATCAGTGCCTTTATATCAATTTTTGTTTAACTGTTAACTTTCCACCGTTTCCTCCCCTTCTTCATCTTGACAACTTCTACAGTAGTCATGATGCGGAAGATTTAGTCTCCTAGCATGGGTACCAATGACACAGTGCCCCGTCAGCACAGCCCAGCTGCCCCCGAGGAGATTTGCGGATCTCCCACTATCGTACTGAGGCCACAATGACCTCGAGACCCTGCAGGTAAGCTCTTCAACCATCTGGACTGTGCAGCCCTAAAGAGTTCCTGCTGAAGTAAAGCTCTACAGCAGCTAAATGGGACTCCCACCAGCGGATCTATCTCCCGGTCTCCCAACCGGGTTCCAAATCTGTCGGGTTCGTCCGCGACTATGTTTCCGGGTATGCCCGAGTGTGCTGGCACCCAATACACACATGAAGGATTTATTATTTTCTTTGATATCATTTTGTTTACTGAGCTCTGTACAAATTTTTAGATAAAACAGCTAAACAGTACACATTTATGATGACGCTACTTCTTTGCTCTTTCTTTTTTTATTGCTGTCGTACTGTTAGCTTTTGCGATTTCAATTTTTAGGCGACTAAAAACGTGTTAATCCCTCCAAAATGGAACAATGTGCCAGCTTGCGATAGTTTCTTTCTTTAAATTTGTATTCCGGAGCATAAAAGTATCAGCCAATTAAAATAATTCTTTCTCTATGTAAACTATATCAGTCAAGTACGAATTAGTCTGATTTTTACAATGTACGGGGCACCCCTTTATTTTAAATTTTATGTTTTTATTAATTGTTCTTAAAAATCTTCCTATTGCAGTTAAAAAAAAATAAGACAATATACGACAAAATCAGGTGTTCTATGGGGGACACCCTTTAACTTTTTCATTTTATCTTTTTATGCTTTTTTGATCACGAATACTTTTTGTAAATTTTAAATATCTGCTTTCACGGTTCAATAGATTGTTATGTATGCGTAAAAGTAAACTCTAGTATGGGCCACCCCTTAAAATAATTATTTTTTTAGTCCTTGTTTTTCAACTTTCCGTTCACTATTTTTTTTTAATTTTAACAGTCATGTCAATGCAATTTCTATGAATTTTCAATCATCCAGTTAATATGTTTCCAGGAATAGAGGCCTGCGATAGACAGACGGACACGGACATACACACAATGTAGCGATAACAATAGCGTCACGATACAATAAAAAGAATCAACACAAAAAATTTTTTTTCTTTGTTATCCTCCACTTGAAATTTTCCTCCAAGATTAAAACATTAAAATATTTTTTATATATTAATGTTTTAATCTTGGAGGAAAAAAGAAGAAAAAAAATAGTTTAAGCTTAGCGAAACATTTTTTTCATTATTACATTTATTATATTAATTCCTTTTTTATTTTCTTTGCTTTATTTTTTAGTGGGTCGCAAATTGGCCAAGGAAATTGCTTGCAAATTTATAGAAACATCTTCCGGCCTGGATCACAACGTCGATGAACTTTTAGTGGGTATTGTGGCACAGGTCAAACTAAATCCCCAACGTCTACGCAATCTTAGTGAAAAGGATAGACAACGTTTAAATTTACAAAGTACAATACAAAAACACCGACGTCTCTATGCACCACCACGCCGTATGGTGCGTCAAATGTCTATGTGCCAGGCAGATGTTGAAGATAATGATGAGGATAATGATAATGTTGCGGATACGAATGATGATGATGAGGGTAATGACAACGAAGCCGAAATGGGACACGATGAAAATCAATCGAATAACATTATGTTAACAGGAGATGAGGGCATTGGCACGGGCAGTGAACGTACAGCAAGCACAAGTTTATCTTC
The DNA here is from genome assembly GCA_916610165.2 of Gymnosoma rotundatum. Taxonomy (NCBI): domain Eukaryota; kingdom Metazoa; phylum Arthropoda; class Insecta; order Diptera; family Tachinidae; genus Gymnosoma; species Gymnosoma rotundatum. The sequence goes on along the minus strand of OU744340.1, from coordinate 126,103,095 downwards.
ATCAAATGCCGCCAAATCATGTGCTTCATCAAATGTATCCAAGGGACCAGTAAGAAAAACTACAAAACGTACTTTAAATTTAGAAAGTATACTAAAGATGGGCGAAAGCGAATTAGAGGATGAGGAAGAGGTGCAAAGAACTGCAGGCAGTAATCGTCAGCATACATACAATATTAATAGACCTTTAAGTAAATTTGAAATGTTGACCAATAATGTAAAAACGCCTCAGGGTCGCACTCCTTTTGGCAGTGTTAATTCTTCGCCAAAATCGCGTAAATCCTATGAAAGTAGTTCTGGTTTGGGCAGCAGCTCAAATGCTCATGATTATCAAAACTATCATGAAACGCAAGTGGAGGATTCATTACTACACGACTGCAATAGAAAAACGGTTTCAAAATTAACCAGTCGCACCAAAGTATTTCTTTCCTCAGTTTTACGTTTCAAAAAGGCCATTAATGTGGCCAAGCGGAGAAACTCCTCTTCTTGCAGTGATTTATTTGTTATTTAGAATATTTACTGCAAAAATATTTCAACATTTAAATCAAAACTTAAAAGTCTTTAGGTAGTAAAAATAATAAAAGCAACAGACCAAGTAAAAATTAAATAAAATAAAATAAACAATAAATTAAATTTATAATCAAAATCTAGTCCACTTCTGGTAACAGAACATGGTCGTTTGTTCATTTTAATAATCTTGCATGCAAAACGGAATTTAAAATTTTATATTAAGAAAAAATTTTTAAATACAAAATAAATAATTTTTTCTAACATTAAACATTAATTATAAATTTAAATTCTTTTTTTTTCAACATGCAATAGTAAAGGTTTCATATGCCACTAGGAAAACTTAGGTGATTTTTCTTTAAAATAAATAAACGAAACCAAATTTATAAGGGAAAAAACAGTCATTAATTTTTAAGTTGGAAAAATCATAATTTTAAAAATCTAAACTAATTGGTCAATTGGCTTAAAGCCTTGAAGCGATTTAGTATGAAGTGACCGTCGTAAGCAACAAAGGTATCATTCATTACACATCATCTTTAAGCAAAAAATATTTCGAATTTCAGTAGCAAATGTTTGTAATAGTTTTAAAATAAACTTTTTAAAAGATAACTATCAGGCATGTCACAGAACTCAATTCCGATCGAAAGTGGTTTCGATTCCGCAAATTGGTTGTACAGAAAACGAAAAACAAACAGTTTCTTCGGAATGAAACCACTTTTGAATTTTAATGTGGAATTTAGTTTCTTTGATATTTTGTTATTTGCGGTTTTTAAATTTGATTTTATTATGAAGATTAAGCAATTTTTTTGAAACAAGCAAAATCGATCGGAATAGTTAATACGGAATTAAAACCATTCCGATCGGAATGTGTGACATGCCTGTATATTTTTATTTAATAAATACTATTTTATTAAATGTAACTTTCTTAAAAAGGCAATTTTAAAATGTATTTTCTAAAGAAAACCTTTGTAAAAAAATTTTAAAATTATTCTTTTCTTTTTTCGGAAGTTTCTTCTGTTAAAAGAAAATGTGTGTTTCCTTACAAGACACTTTTCCATAAAACTACTTTTAAAAAGTATTTTTATTTTAGAACTTCCCCGGCGCTTCCCCGGAAGTGGCAAAACCAAAATCGTCAAAAATAAAAAATCGTCAAAAAATCCCCACACGACAAAAATCCACAAAACCACAAAAATTTAATATTCGCGCCAGAATTTGACCTTCAAAGTGAGACAATTTGCCAACGGAGTCTCAAAAATATTTAAAAAACTACAATCACACTATTGCGTGTTTTTAATAAACAATCAAACTGTTTATATACTTGTTTTTACAAAAGCGTTATGTCGTCCACAATACAGAAATATAATCGTGTTATATTGCTAGCATCCGTCAACCGATTTTGAAAAAATTTACAAATTCTGAACCGTCAGTCTTTTTTCCACCGCAGTTTATAAAAATTTTATTTTGTTTTTCACAAAGTACAGCTTTTATCGCACTAAAAAAAAATACCTTTTTTAATACACAACTATATGCAACCATGAGTAGATAGGGACAGAGCGAATTTCGTTAATCCATTCATGCACGTCACTAATTAGATGACGAGGCATTTGGCATTTAAAAAGTACTTTGTTTAAAGTATTTTTTCCTTGATAGTTTTTTTAAGTTGCTTTTCGTTTAAGTTACTTTTTGTAAGAGGTTCTTATGTAAAAAAAGATTCTTTCCTTAAAGAAATACTTTAAAAAAAAACTTTATTGAATAGCAAAACTTTTTTTAAAAAGTTACGTTTTGTAAAAAGTACTTTTTTTGTAGCTCTACTGTAAAACTAAATTTTTTTAATAAAAAGATACCTGTTTAAAAAGAACTTTATTATATAAAAATTTTTCTTTAAAAATCAATTTAAAAAAATAGTTTTTTGTTAAAGGCACTTTTCATGAAAAGTTCTTAAAAAGATATCTTATCAGGAACTTCCCTTTAAACAACCTTTTTACAAATAAATTTTCAGATTAGAGATAATTTTAATAAAACTCTTTTTGTTTTTATTAACTTCCCTTAAAAGGTACTATTCAGGATCTGATTCTGATTTCTTTATTTACAAAAATTTTAAACATGCCATTAACATTGTACATAAATAATTTTTTAAAGCCGTTTTTTTAAGTTAAACTCTTGCTAGAAGAACTTTCTTGAAGTAAATTTCATTAACTTGTAGTTTTCTTAATGTATAACTAGAGTTTTCTATTAAAGTACTTTCCTATACAATCATTTTTTTCCTGCACATCATTTTTATAAATATTAATTCTCTTTTAAAGTTTTTTTCTATAAAGATTTACTTCCTAAAGGTTTTTTGTTTTTAAAATTGATTTCAGTATTTTTTAAAAGTCGTCTTTCTAAAAAGTGTTTTTTTTTTTGAATGGTACATTTCTTTAAAGTACTTTTCAAAAAAATTAAAATGAGTGTTTTTCTACAGAGATTATTTTTTTTATTAACTTCTTTTAAAGTAAACTTTTTTGATAGGGTAAAATTTTTAAAAAAGTACTTTTTAAATACAATTGTTTTTTAAAAGTACTTTTGTTACTACTGGTACTAAAAAAGCAATTTTATTAATATATATATTATACTTAAAGGTCTTCTTGGAAGCTACTATTTTTTAGAAATCTACTTTCTGTTAAAATAATTTTCTCAAATAGTTATTTCATCTAACGGTACTTTTCTTAATTAATTTTTGTTCAAGGTTTTTTTGTGGGATTAATTTATTTCCTTTTCTTATTTTGTAGTTAAGAAAAGTTTAATTTATTAAAAAGGTCATTCATTACCATAAGTGGTACCTTAATGTTGGGTACTTTTCCTGAAAAGGCACTTTTTACAAAAGGTACTTTTCTTAAAAAATATATTTCTTAAGATGTGTCTTACATAACACTAATCCTTACTGTGAAGGAACTTTGGAAAATTATATTGAGTTTCTGCGTTCGTACATCTGCAACCTTTCATACTTTTCATTTGAAAAATAGTCCTTTTCAAAAGCATACAATTTCTGAAAGTACAAAAGCATCCTTTTGATTTTATGATTTGATTGCTTTTGATTGCTAAATTAGTTAATTATTGTTTATTGTTAGAAATTGTAAAATCCAACATAAAAATATAATTTTAATCATAATTTTTAGGGTTCATAAGTTTTTATGTTTTTTTTTCATAAACTTTGTAAAAAAAATAATGTTTTACAAACAAAATGTTATATTTTATTAAATAATGAATTATGTACTATAATCTGGTAGATAGTTTTACTTTTAAGGTCATTGTAAATTTATTTCCCATTATGAAATTAAGATGTTATTAAATATGTTTAAAAATTTTTCAATATATTTGAGTGTTTTTCCTCCTTTTGACTTTTATTGAATGTTTCAATTTTATAAAACTTTTACTAAAAATAAACTTTAGATATAAAAAATTATTTGTTTATTACAGATAAAGGTTTATTGTTTTATAGTTAGAGAGTAAATTAAAACAGGTAGAAAAAAATATTCATTTTTAAATTAAAGAAACTTTTTGATCAAAAATGAGAATTTTACATCTATTTTACGAAGAAAAATTAAATTGAAGATAAATCTACAACTTTCTATTTAAATAATACATTTTATATACTTAGAATATATGCTAATATCTACGTACAGTGGTGGTTAAAACATTTGCAATCAAAATATTTTCTTTCACAATAAATTTAGAAATAAAAATATGCCTGAATAATTTTGTTATTAAGACTGTAAAATTCTTAACCTTAAAGCGGAATTGCTCTGAAATATCTTGAATGTGTTCCAAAATGAAAACAAAGAAATCTTTTAAAAGATAGACAGATTAATCTTCCTAAAATGATTTTAAATTTTATTTTTTTCTTTAAAAAAATTTCTTCAAAAAATTATGATTTGTAAAGCAATAAAATTCCTAGAATTTAATCTTAAATAAATTTTATAGAATCCATTATTTTTTATGGTAACATTAAAATTGCCCATATGGGCAATAAATGGCCTCCTTAAGAGTACAATAAAAAGGGCTTGAAAATAAAAGATTTAACAGTTTTTATTTAGAAAAATAAAATAAAATAAAATATTTATAATGCAAAGTGATTTAAGGTCTCTTGGTCAAATAAAGTCACATGTTGCAAATGTTTTAATTGCCACTGGGTATAAATTTACCAAAAATATTTCCAATTCAAAAGCACCAATACATATACATATTGTATACAATATCTACACCTATACGTTAGTATTTTAATATTTATACAACTGAAATTAAATCTTTAGCTCCAAAAATAAGAACTTAATTCTCACTACTAATAAATATTTAATAAGAAAACAAAACATGACATGATAAAAATAAAAAAATTTATATAAATTTAGGATTAATATGAAAACTAAATAACATAGTTATTTAATAAAAATTCAAAAAAAAAAATAAACATTTTAACTAAAATAGTTATTAAAACGAGAATTTAAACTTTAATATTTCAACGGACATTTCAAATGTAAAACATAAAGAAAATCAATAAAAATTGATATTTAAAGATAAAAATAATTTTAACTTATATTTGTTTTATTCTCCAGAGTTTTGGAAAATTCAAAATTTAAGGTGAGTATAGCTGAACAGATATGATATGATGTATTTAAAGAAAAATTATTAAAAATTTTATGTTCTTTAAAATTGATATTTTTAAATTCTAACAAAAAAAAAAAAACCCAACACATCGGTGATCATTTTTCCCGTTTAAGTGGCTTTCTTTTAAAAGTTTTTTTTTCTAAGTGCTCATTTAATGGTTGGCTGTGTTATGAGTAGCAAAACAATCCTGATAAAATGAAAAATCAATAATCAATAACGGTTATTAATTAAATCTGGATAATTTTCAAATAGCATAAAGTTTTTTATAAAAATTAAATAAATTAAAAAAATATTACCGTGTCTTTAAATAAATAATTTGCAAAGTGCCCGTGCATAGAAATAAATTATCGTAGTGTTTTGTGATATTTTATTTTTCATCCTCTTTAAACTGTATAAAAAAGAGCCGCAAAAAAGTCAGCCGTATACAGTGGAGAAAGAAAAATAGAATTACTGTTGGTTATTGTTGTTTTTGCTTAAACTTTGACTTTTGCCTTTGCTTTAGTGTTTGGACAAAAATCTTTCGTTTATTTAAAATGTTTGTCAGAAGTTTTCTGAAGAGTTAAGTAAGCGGTAACGAAGTGGCCATCGACACTCGCCTTGACCCTCAATAATCAATATTAAATAATTAATTTAATTGGGATAATTTAAAAATAGCGCGAAGTTTTTTCATAAAAATTAAACAAATTAAAAAAATATTCCCATGTCTTTAATGAAAAAGCAGATTGTTTCGAAAAATTTCTAAAAATGAATTTGTATTAGGGGATTTCAAATTCTTTTTCGTATTATTTTACATAAACATTATATTTGCTTTCACACTATCACACTTTTTTATGATACATAAGCATTTGACAAAGCTTAATACTCAGTATTATAGTGTGAAACGGGCTTAAGCGTGTACTGATAACGATACACGAAGCAGGGAACATGTTAACAGGCAACACGATTTCGTTTTAGAATTAACGATCATACTTTACAACCGATTTAAATTTTAAAATATGTAGTGCACAAAGCCTATTAAAAAAACTCTCTTTTTATTGTTAAATAATATTAACGCCTAAAGTTCGTTCGAATGATTTGACTGTCGAACTTAATGTTTTTGCCGCTTAAAATATTTTTGTTTTGAATATATTTACTTTTAAATTGTAATCGTTAAAATTGCGCGAAAGTATTATATTTTCTCTTACTGAACCGGTAACTCTTAATTGCTTTTATTGTTTTTATACCCTTCACCACATTTGTCATTCCGTGTGTAATTTCTACAATATTCATTTCCGATATATTCTGACTTCTTATGCATAGCGAAGTCGATTGAGCGATGTGCCTCTGTCCATCTGTCTGTCCGTGTTAGTATCGAAATAAAAAAAAAATTAATATGTCAACCGACCAGATATAGTGTCGAAAGAGGTGCTGTTGGAAATCAGCATGATCGGTCCATGTCTTTCGAGGCAGCAGGCAAAACACCACGCCTACCTCTAATTTTTTCATGTCATTTGGAACTCCAATCAAAAAGAAAAATATATGGGGCGATATAGAATTAAAAAATAAGAAAAGACATAGAGTGAAAAAATTGCCACTCGCCAATATTTTCCGGGTTACGGAGCCTGAAATTAAAATTTTTTTTAAATATCAATATGGGTATCATTTAAAAGCTTTTGAAGAGATATTTAAGGTAGTACTCAAATTTTTAAAAATGCTTAACCCATTAGGAACCGATGGCATTTATATGTAAAATTAAAAATATGCAGTACTAAATTTTTTTTTCATTTTTTAATACTCTGCCACCCTAACATTTTTTTTCGATTGGAGTTATTTCAATTAACTAAATTTACATAGATGGTGAAGGGTATATAACATTCGAATGAAGCACTATTACTTGTTTTTCTTTAAACTTTTATTAAATTTGAATGATGATTAAATGACAATGGATCCGTTATTCTTTTCAAAAAGTGCCATAGTACAAAATACAAACGAAGTGCACAAAAGTTTTTTGTATTTTTTTATTAAATTTTCCTTTGTAAACTTAAATTATAAGTCGAGTGGTTATGTATGGCACACAACACACGTTTAAGTATGTATTTAAGAGAGCGCATGCTATCAGTCGGTATATTTCCTTGACTTTTTATAAGTTTGTTATTCCGTTGGTAATTTCTACAATATCCATTTCCAACCCCATAAAGTCAATTGAGGAATGTCCGTGTTAGAGTTGAAATCAAGCTTGCCGAGGCACTAGATCATAGAGATAGAAAGTTTAGAAATAAGAAAAAACATCTAGTGAAAAACATCTCTGAAATTTAAAATTTTTTCTAAAATATTAAATGGGTGTCATTTAAAATTACTTCATGAGATCTTTAAGGAAAAAAGTTTTTTTTTAAGAAAGCTTAACTCATTAAGAGTCGATGACATTTTTATGTAAAATTGTATACATGTACGAGGGCTGATCTATATATTTCTGGCTTAATAGTGAAAATGCGAATATTTATAATCAAAAATGGTTTTATTGTTTTTCAAAGTATTCTCCAGCATGATTTATACACTTTTGCATGCGCTCAAACCAGTTGTCGAAGCACTTTTTCCACTCCGATTGAGACACCTCTAAAACATGGTTTTTGAACACTTCAACAGCTTCTTCTGGCGACGAAAATCGTTGAGAAGTCATTAGGTGCCAAGTCAGGACTGTACGGCGGATGACCCATTAATTCGACGTTTTGGCCAGTCAAAAACGCTCTGGTTTGAGCCGATGTGTGAAAGCTCGCATTGTCATGGTGAACAATGATTCGTCTTCTCTTGCTTCTTCCACGAACAACTTTCGTTGGATTTTGCTCGTCTTTGAAGACCCACACGGTCGATTGTTGTTTCGTTTCGGGCTCATACGCATAGATCCATGATTCGTCACCTGTGACGATCTTATAAACGTCTTTTGAAGCACCGCAATCGTATTTTTGCAACATTTCTTTGCACCAATCGACACGAGCCTTTTTTTGAGCGACTTTCAAATTGTGCGGGATCCAACGAGAACAAACCTTTTTTACGGCCAGGTGTTCATGCAGTATCGAATGTATGCTGGTGGAAGAAATTCCAAGGATGTCTCTATCTCTCGGAATGTCGCATGTCGATCTTGCATTATGAGTTCACGCACGGCATCAATGTTCTCTGGCACAACAGCCGTTTTTGAACGACCTTCACGGAATGCGTCTTTGAGCGAGCTTCGGCCACGATTAAATTCATTATACCAATTTTTCACAGTGCTATAGGATGGTGCTTCATCGCCATATAAAGATTTAAGTTCATCAATGCACTCTTGTCGTAATAATCCACGTCGAAAGTTGTGGAAAATGATGGCACGAAAATGTTCACGAGTTAATTCCATTTTTTTCTATATTAATTTTTTCAAGTCACTGTTAACAACACAAATAATGGTCGTACGTGAAAACGTTTTGAGTACGATTATGCTTAAAAATCACAAACTTTCCAATGGAAATGTCAGATTGCACTTGGCAGCACTCAGTGATGCCAGGCCAGAAATAAATATAGCAGCCCTCGTAGTACTTATTTTTTTCTTACTTTTTAATTCTCTGTCACCCCAATATTTGCTTTTTTGATTGGAGTTAACTCACTAAACTTGATTTATATAGATGGTGAAGGGTATATAAGATTCGGCATAGCCGAGTATAGCACTCTTACTTTTTAGTCTTTGCAAGGATGTCTGTTTATTTATTTTACTATATGCATCTGTGTTCATTCTTTTTTATTTTTTACTACGAACAATCATCAAAACACCATAAATTTTCAAGTGTGATTTTCTTTTCAGCAAGCAACAGCCGGCAGTTTGTGGCAACATTATCAACAATATCGACATTTGACTTTGAAAATATTATTAAATAAAATGAAAATCCAGAAAATAAATAAATATATTTTATGGCATAAACTTCTGTTTGTTGTAACAAACATAAATGAATATGAATATATGTAAGTAAAAAATAAAATCAACTTACAAGAAATTATACTGAAACGGAAAGATCTAGTCATGTTTAAAAGGGCTTCAACAACCCAGAAGAAAGTAAAAGTGTGTAAATGGCAAATAAAGAATGAATATTTACAGCCTTAAAATAAATGTGGCGAAAAAGTCATAAATGTGAAGAAGTTTTAGTAAAAATTTGTTTTTTATTTCATTGTAAAAAAATCAATCAATGAGATTTATGAAGAAATAAAAGTTGAACGACAAATCTGGTTGACTTTAAAACAATCTGCTGATTGTTATTTCATATAAAATCCTTTTTACTTCAGTTTTTATTATATTTTATTAAATGTTTAAGGTATAAAATTCTTAGTTTATTTTCCCTTTTTGTTTCAACACACACATATTTTTAAAGCATTTTTGTGAAATGTGTTTTAAGAGAAAAAAGCTCATGACAAATGAAATATTTGACATTTAACTGTTGTATGTTTTCATTAATTAAAATATTTGCTTTTTGTTAAATTTTCTTTTTTTAAAGTTATTTTACTGCTAAATAGAAAATTTTATAAATTTAGGTCAAATTGTAATAAAGGGTGTTCCAACATCAAAAATAATTTAACATTAACAGTTTAGAGTTGATGAAAAATTTTGTTGTTAAAAATTATTTCAAAATATCTCGATTTTGCAAACTAAAGAATCTAAGCGATGAAGTGCAACAGTTTTCATTTTATATTTTTTCTTTCTTTATTTTAATAAAAAAAAGTACTTAAATTGTAACTATTAAAAGTACGAAGATACAAAACAACTAAGAAAAATGCAGAAAAAAGAAAAATATTAATTACAGAAGAATAAAAACATTTATTATTGTTTATAATTATTGCTTACAGAAAAAAGTACTTATTGAAAAAGTACCTTTTTTTAAAGGTACCTTTTTTAAAAAGTACCGTTTGAAAAAATAATCTAGAATAAATTTAAAACAAAGTTACTATTTTTGAAAATGTTGTTTGAAAAAGTACTTAATATTTGGAAAATTTACTTTTTGAAAACACTCGATTTTATAACATTTTACAAAAGTACCAATAAGAAACTTTGCAAAAATACTCTAAACACTTCTTAAAATGGTCTGCATTTAAAAAGTTTTCATTGTAAAAAATTACAATTTAAAAGCTATTCTTTAAAAATTTATGGCTGCTACAAAAAAACTTTTTAAAAAATACTTTTATAAAAATAACCGCTTTTGAGAAAAGAAGTTGTATTCTTAATAAGTAAGTTGGTAAGAAAAAGTTCCCTTTTTGAACAAGCTCTTAAAAAAATTTGTAACAAGTAATAGGTACTTTTTTAAAAAAGTACCTTTGTAGACTATTGCATATTATTTTTTTAAAATCTTGAAAAAAAATTTGTGTAAGTAAAAATTTTTTTATAGAAAAATAATCATTGTATTATGAGCTTTGTGTAAAGCTTTCCTGTTGGTATCTCATGTAATTCTAATGCATTTCAATTTCTTTTACAAGAGCAAATCTAATTTAATCGGTTTCAACGGCACCGTCCCATGTGCTGCAACGATGTTCTCCACATATCTTGGGTTTCTTTGGTGTACATGTATTGCATCAACCTAATTTTGACGCTAGCCAGTGACAAAAAATTAAGAAAAAATGTGTATACACAATTGTACGTATATCTTGCAAATAGCACAACCATCAAAAACTTTTCAACTTTACACGACGCTGTTGCAAAATCCTTTATATTGTTTAAAATTAATTTATTTAATACCATAACAAGAACCCATAAGATTTTTGGGAATTTAATTTACCAAAATTCAATTGAATTCCTTTGTCTATTGTCTTTTTTTTTTCTTGTGAACCTTTACGTGTTTAGAAATATTAAACAATTCTTAGATTTATTTCCGAGAGCACTGAAATCTATACAAATTAAAGAATAAAGAAAAATGTACAATGCTCTTAACAAATAAAATGAAGAATACCGGTACAAAATTAATTTATCTATTTGTTAGTTTTCTATTTAAAAATAAAAAAACATGAAGAAAAAAAAAATACTAAAAATATATTTTCTAAAGTTCAATAAAAATTGAAATTTCTAAAGAGAAAAATATAAAGGAAATTTAAAATAAAGGCAATGTCAGCTAATGTATACCCATACATTTTAAGTTAGAAGACACGATTTGGAGGGTTCAGAAGATGTTATAAGTTCATATACTTTGAACTGTTAAAAAAAAATTAAAGGAAAAAAATATTTATTTATTTTAGCAGGTTTTGTTCCATTCACTTCAGTTTAATTATTAATTTTCCCCGGAAATAGGTATTTTCAATTAAAAAATAAAATTAGCGTCGATTTTGATATCTAAAAGAAGGAATATTTAAATAAATTATAAATAAATAAAACAATTGTCTATTTAGAATATAATTACAAAAAAGCGTATGCATATTATCCGCCAAGGCGTTTCCGAGAAACACGGCTTCAACTTGAGGGGGCACAAAACAGCTTTCCTTTTCCCATTGATAATATTGTTGTCTAACATGATAATAAGATTGTTATGTTATATAATCACAAATTAATAGAAAATTATTTCAGTAATTTTGATATCATATTTAATCGTTATAATATCTTGTATTTTAAACTTTTTACTTTTTTTACAAAACTATTATTTAATATATTATGTTTTTCCCTTTTAGAACCAACGTACGGATTCTTTTGATTGCAAATACCATTGTGGCTGATTATTCTGTACTCAAACTTCATGGCTTTCTCGCGCTATACTTCTTGATCCTACCGGTCTTGTGAACCCTTGGTTTCGTATTTACTAAACATGCGTTATTACTACAAACGCAGCCATCCACGCTACACTACTGTGTTACTTCGGCGAGACATGAACTACTCGATGCTTTGTTTAGTAACCTTAACCATTCGCAGACATCTCCACTACGTTTTTTTATCCAAGCCAGTCATCTCCTTTAATCCAGTAGCTACAACAGACGTCTGCCTTACATTGTTGTTATGCTGTTACACTTCCCCGCGCTAACCGCTATTGCTCTTACTTTTATATTATTAAGGGCTTCTTGATAATCATCTGTTGCTCTTATATTCAATTTAACGTTTTTTTTTTTTTTTGTCTAAATATCTGTCATGGCTTTACACAATAATTGTCTCTTGCCATTCGGGAGGTTTGTACTGCTGTTTTATTAATTTTAAATTGTTTTTCAACAATTATTATTTTCTGTTGTACGCATGTCTGAACGCGGGATCGAACCCAGGACCTTCTGTTTTGCAGCACGCACCTCTACCAACGCAGCTATTGAGGGTGCTCAGCTTTTGTTAGCTAATTGTGGTTTTTATTCTATATACACACCATTAGTTGAATTAACTTATTCACCACGCTCATATGGATAACAACAGCAGGGGTTGCCAGATCTTATATTCGTAACAATATCTTCATTTATCATTTTCAAATGAATTTAGAGCTAACAAACAATTCCCTCAGCTGATGGTAGGCATACAGCCAAAACAAGAACTGCAAAATATTTTTAAAACTGAACATTATTTTTTTTTGATTAATTAATTATTGTTATAAATATTATATTATTGTTGAAAGTTATAAAAATATGGTTGGTTGCAAATTGAATATTAGTAAAAAATTAATTTTTTTTTAATCTACAAAGCAGCCTTTTTTGTGCGTTATAATCATTTTATAACTGCATATCAAAAAAAAACCTTGTTCATTGTGACTAAGGTATCGTTTAAAGTAACTATAATTTGTTTACCTCAATCATATATTGTTACAGAGAACATAGTATGGTTCCCGTGACCATACTACAACCATTCCAGTAAGAAAAGATCGTTCTTTTGTTTGTAAAATATATACAATGTTCCACCAATACATTTACAATAATTTTATATTGAATGGCGTTTGGAATGAATTTTTTGCAGTAGTGAAAAAAAAAAACTTGTGGCTTGAGTTTATTAATATTTGTCTAGAAAAGTCGAAAATGGTGCTTGTAAATGTTTTGTTTTTTATCGAAAGAGAATTAAGAAATTTCTAAGGTTTTAAAAAAAAAAGAAAGTGCTGCTGCTGCTTGCCACAGACATCACATGTATACAAAAACTTTGTTGATATTTTTATTTTTCCTTTAAGAATGCTTGATTAGACATTAAAATTTTATTTTAAAAAATTACTAAATAATTTTCGCTCATCATGTACCACTTGCAGGTTTCCCCCCTTTTGCCTGGTACAGATCACAGTATTAATCACATCTCTGAAATTAAGTAATATTCATGGCTAATAATAATCTTCCTACAAACTTAATCATCATCAGCATTCTATTTTTCAAACCAGTAAAACATAAAGTGACTGAGTGTTTGTGATTTCATTTGCTCATGATTTGTATCAATTCTTTATTTGATTTAAATTCCCACATATTTTTTTTTTTTTTTATTTATCTTTCATACATTCAATTATTCTTTTATTCGATCAAACCATTTTTTATTATGCATATATGAAATTAAAATTAAAGAACAACGAAAGTAAATGCTTGTAGAAATAATAAAGTGGATACTTGAGTGTGTTAATGAATTATGTAGATCCAAATCCTTATTGCAGATGAGACATGATTTGTCTGCTGTTGTTTTTTATTTTTTTTTTTGTGTGCATGTCTATGTGAATTTGTACTTTGTGTTTTAAACCCTGCTGGCAAACATAAAGTAAACCAGTCAATTTACTTTTCTTGGAAAGAAATATGTTATAATAAACGACACTCCATTGCTTTCCAACAACAAAAACAATGCACAAAATGAACTCATTCTGTCTGTGTCTGTATTTGCCGCTCGACTGTAAATTTAGTTCCCCAAACTGTTTTCAAATTTATGTTTTTAGAAATTTGCCTCTTTTGTTTACGTTTTTAATGGTTTTTGGTAGAAGATATTTTTTTTTCTACTTATTACCTTCATATTGCAGGTTGATATAATGTGTTTTCAAATGCCTCAAAGTTGGTTATCTATGTTGTTGAAAAAAAATATATGTAAATATTTCCCATCTTTCAATAAATCTTGAAATAATTAAAAGCAATGGCACTTCTGTGATTGAAACAGATAGTTTTTTTCGAAGAAGTTAAAAAAATATTAAATATATTACACATATGTACATATTGATATAAAATTCTTGTTAGTAAAATTTATTATTCAAAAACATTTATTAATAACTCTAAACAGATTTATTACGCCTGAAAGTATGCTAAAATTTATATTTTACTCATTTTAGTTCCATTATATTTCGAGAATCTAAAAGAGTGTCTCCCTTAATGATAAATTTTATCAAAATCGATTTGTGATTGAGCAACCAACATCGAAACTTTTAAATATTATACGCTGTCCGTCTATTCATGTTCAGGATTAAAAGAATTATAGGAGAACTTAAAAACATATATGATGCTGGTATTTAATAAGCAAAATCGTTAAACAAATTACCAAAATTTAAAAAAATACACTGAAGAAAATTCGTAATCCCTGTTAAAATGATTTCGGAGCAGAGTGTTGATTTTCCTAAGTCAAGCACAAAGCTCTTCGATCAAGAACAAGCGAAGCTTTGAGTTCAGAATTCAAATTTTAATTAGGCCTATTTAAAAAATTCGAGAATTATATTATATATTCATTAAACAAACTCTTTTATTTTGTTTTTTTTATTATTTGTCATCACCTTTTAACTGTATAAAAGAACCGAAAAAAAGTCATCGGTATACAGTTGATAAAGAAAACAAAAATCAGTGTTGATTCAATAATCAATACCGGTGGTTTTAATAATTTTGTCGGGATATTGGCACAATAATTATAAAGTTCGATGATTTTAGTTTGATATTCCCGTTGTTTACTTTAAGTAGCTCATAAACAAATATTAAGAAAAAAAATGTTTCTTCTTGCTTTTAGAGAACGTGAGTATAAAGTCGTACTTTCGTTTTTTAAACAAGCATGAATAATTAAAATTAAGAATTTCATTTCGTGGGCATACCGAAGGTTAGTACGAAAAGAAAAACAAATGTTCAAGGCGATTTACAAAGAGAACGACAAAGAAATGCTTTAAGTTGTGTATGGACTTCGTCTCACGCAATTAATATTAAGATTAGTTGGTTAAATAGATGATGTTTACGACGTACATAACATAAGGTAGATAGATGTGAAGAATGTTAATGAAGGATAAGGCGGTCCAGAAAATCTGGACCGCCTTATCCTGCATTTCATTCTGCCTTGCGTCTAAATTTTTCTTGTTTTCTTTGGAAAACGTCCGCATACATTTGTAAAAATAATTTTTCTTTCTAAAAATGTTTAAAAATTAAATTAAAAATTAATTTTCTTTTATTTATTTTGGCAAAACTTTAAAAAATTAGCTAAATTTAGAATCAGGTTTTTCTTTTTGTTTGCTGGGTGTATTTTAGTGTAGATTCCATATGTAAAAAAATAAAAACTCGCCTAATTTTAGTAGCCAAAAAATCGCTAAGAATTCAAAATATACCAAAAAACAAAAGAAAATTAAAAAAAAAGGAATATTAAAAAGTTAGAGGATTATTACCAACAACAAATTTAAATTTCATTTACAAACCTAAAACAAAATATTAACAAAAACTCGAATTTTAACAGCAGGAAGTGACAAATTTCCAAACGAAATGAAAGTTCATTAACAAAAAACGAAAATTTACAACAAAACAAAAATTTAACAAATTTTTTCTGATTTCTTACAAAATTAATTTTTTCTTTAAGGAAAATAGAGCACAGAGGACATTAGCTAGCACACGTAGCGAAGCTGGTAGATATGCCCTCTTGTTTGTTCAATAGAAGTTCATAAGTTCATGTAGGAATAGGAATAAAAATAATTGAAGTAAAGATGTGACTTTCGCGAACGGCAGCAATATTTTCTGCAGTACGATCTGTGCAAGCATGCACTGGTGTTTTCACATCTCCTACAGATTCAACTTTCTCAAATTATTGCACAATTTTTCCGACTGTACGCACATTTGGACAATTAAATTGACCAAAAAAAATTACGAAGTATACAATATACATTTTGATTTGAACGCCCATTTTCATAATAAGCCAGAATAACTTTAACGCGTTGCTCGATTGCGTATCTTTCCATGGTTCAAATTGAGTTAGTCTGAAATAGAGAAATGTCAAATTAACTGCAGAGAAAACTTGACGTTTAGGTGTGGTTCACACTTAATATCAGCCCTTAAATTTTAACCACTCGATATAAAAGTTCTACAGTTATAAATTATTAATTTTTCATTTTGTATGAAAGGAAAACTTATTACTTCGCTTAATTAATTTTTTGGGGGAGTATTAAAATAATTTTAAGAGAAAAATAAATTATTTACTTTAAACTTCGATTCCACATGTTTGAATAATATTTCATCCTTTAAGAAAATACTAGTGAAAAGAACAGCACTGCAAAGTGGCAAATGATTCTTAAAAACATCAACAACAATAAAATATATCACAAAACATGCTCTTTAATGCAAATAGACTTAAAATATACGAGTATTATTACACACAAAAACTACTTTCAAATAATACCGAAAATTATATTATCAACATGAAAACACATTTTCTTAAAAATGTAAAACTGCAACAAAAAAAATGTAAAAGTTCATTTTCAAAAGCCAAGGAAACTCAGAACATTTCAACAGAAACAAGAAAAGAAAAAACACTTTATATTTTAACATAATACTTTACGATGTACGTGGTAAAAATGCAGTTAGAATATTTTATAAAGTGAGAAAGGAACACATCTACATTCACACACACACACACTTAGCCACACAAACATATAGACAAAATATTCAATTGTGAGGCAAGCAACATCATCTTTAGGTTTGAAATAGAAGTTATTCATTCAATTCATTTTGGATTTTGTGTTTTATTTAAATATTTTCATGTGGTTCAGATTTTTTCCTTTTTTCAGATTTTTTTCTCTCTCTCTCTCTCTCTTTCTCCTTTTTTTCAGCTTAAAACTTTTACTGTTGAATATTTATTCCATTTGCACTATTTGAAAAATTGCAAAATAAACCGTAAAAGGAAAAATCGTACGAGTTGTTGTGTGCCACATGATTTGTTAAGGGATTTATTGAGATGCATAGTTGTCTGCCCACTCGTCTGTCGGAATATTGTTAGATTTAGTTTTTTTTTTTCTTATATTTATCTAATGTATTGTTGCAAATTCTCGGAAATTTAGTAAATTTCTACTTGATTTTGTATAATTTTTCAGTTGTATTTCTACTACATTTTGTATTGTATTTTTTTTTTTTTTTTTTTTGTAGTATTTCAAGTCAATGAACTAGAAAGATAGAAAATTGTAAAAGCATTTTGTTAAGAGGATGAAATAGAGAATTGAATTGTTGATGCTAAAATTAAATATTGATTGATTTTTACATTAAATTAGATTTTGAATAAAATAGTGGTTTTATAAGGTTTAAGAACAGTCAAGTTATTGAACAAATTAAACATCATTTATTTATATAGATATATAAAATTATTGCAAATATCACGATCGGTCAAACCGAATTCGATAAAATTTTTAAGGCTTTTTCGTATGATCGACGCGTTCGTGAGTTATGACTTTTCATGACAACATGTGATTTTGTTCATATAAAAACAACATAAACGTAGGCCTCTATTTGCTTAAGCGGTTTGTATACTGTGTACTGACTTCATACACATGGTATTCAAAATTAATTTTCATTCAAAGTACGCCGGGATCCGCTAGTAATATATAACATTGTTACGAATATAAGATCTGGCAACCCCTGCTGTTGTTATACGTATGAGCGTGGTGAATAAGTTAATTCAACTAATGGTGTGTGTATAGAATAAAAACCACAATTAGCTAACA
This sequence comes from Gymnosoma rotundatum, assembly GCA_916610165.2. Lineage (NCBI taxonomy): Eukaryota > Metazoa > Arthropoda > Insecta > Diptera > Tachinidae > Gymnosoma > Gymnosoma rotundatum. The sequence goes on along the minus strand of OU744340.1, from coordinate 126,085,108 downwards.
AAAGCTGAGCGCCTTAATGGCTGCGTTGGTAGAGGTGCGTACTGCAAAACAGGGGGTCCGAGCTCGATACCACCTTCGGACATGCGTACAATGGAAAATAATAATTGTTATAATTCAATTAAAATTAATGAACAGCAGAACAAACCTCCCGAGCGGCAAAAGGCAATTATTGTGTGAACCCAAGGCAGATAATTTAGTGGAGACTTCCAATTTATTTTAAAAAGTAAGAGCAAGAGCTGTTAGCGCGGGGAAGTGTAACAGCATAACAACAGTGCATGGCAGACGTGTGTTACTATAAGTACAGCATGACTAATCTATTGACACACTGGAACTATACTATGATTATATTATGACTAGACTAACTTAAGATTATGACCAGATTATGATTAAACTGTTAAAAGACCGAAACGGAACTGTGATTTTTCAAGACTATCAGTGGACTATTATTAAAAATATTAAAACTACCAGGTCTGCAAGTTTAAAATGTCGTTTATTTCTTAAAATATATACACAGTAATTTAAAAAAAAAGTATAATATATTTTATTCAAAGTACTGGCCCTCGCTTTGTACACATTTTATTTGAAATCCATTCATCGAGCCATTTTCTTACATCCTCCAAATTGTTAAAGTGTTGCTCAGCCAATGAGTGTCCCATCGATGAGAAGAGGTGATAATCAGAAGGCGCCAGGTCAGGTGAATATGGCGGGTGGGGTAGGAGTTCCCAACCAAGCGAAAAAATCGTTTCCTTAGTCAATCTGGCTGAATGTGCAGGAGCGTTATCATGCTGAAGAATGACTTTGGCGTGCCTGTGAGCCCACTCTGGGCGTTTTTCGATCAATGCGTGACTCAAATTGATCATTTGTTGTCGGTAGCGGTCGGTATTGACTGTTTCGCCAGGTTTGAGAAGCTCGTAGTAGACTACTCCCTTCTGATCCCACCACACACACAGCATTGTCTTCTTCCCAAAACGATCCGGTCTTGCACTCGATGTGGATGGTTGTCCTGGCGTTACCCATGATTTTATTCGTTTAGGATTCTGAAAATAAATCCATTTTTCATCGCCAGTTACAACTTGATGCAAAAAACCCTTTCTTTCGTGGCGTAAAAGCAGCATTTCGCACACATGCCGCAAATGCTCTTTATTTGGCTTAAAATTAGACCTTTTTAACACCAAAGAAAGGTATGATACGTCCACGTAAACGACTTAAAAACAACTGACTTTTGTAAACAAATGACTAACAAAACAAAATAGCGTTTAGAGATAAGAAAATCCTTCAATAGGCTAAGAGCGCATTCTATTGGAATTAAAACGACATTTTAAACTTGCTGACCTGGTATACTAAATATTTGCAGATTTGTTTTTGACTAAAACTACACCATGTCTAAACTATTACTACTGCTGGATTAGGATTAAAGTATGACTGGACTAAATCACTAACAAACAACAACTGGACTACAACCGCATTTCAACTAAACTATTACCAAACTTTGACTGAATTATGACTAAAATATGATGATATTATAACCCAACAAGCCTACACTACAAATTGATTGCTGTGACTACTATATGATCTGACTATTGTCAGACTATGACATGTCTACGTCTGAATAAAACTTATTAAAATATCACAGAACTATGACTACACTAAAACTGCAATATATTTAAATTATCATTAATCTAAAAAAAATGAAAATGAAACTAATGGCGGCAAACACTAAAAAAGGGTACAAATAAATTTGTCATGCCGTGTGTAATTTCTACAATATCTTTAAGAAAATATCAACATTTTTTAAAAATGCTTAAACCATTAAGAGCCTTTGTCATTTTTATGTAAAATTATATACATGCAGTACCAACATTTTTTTTTTTTTATTTTTTAATTCTTTGTTATCCCAATATTTGTTTTTTTTAATTGCAAAGATGGTGAAGGGTATATAAGATTCAGCATAGCCGAATATAGCACTCTTACTTGTTCATTCTTTATTCGATTAAATTTCTTACCAGATACGTTAGTTATTTTTACTAAAAGTTATTGCATTTTAAATTCATTAATTTAAATAATCGCCACAAATCAAATATTTAGTTTTAAAACTAAAAGTGAAACTAAGAGGCAGTCAGCCGGAATACTATAACTACTTTAGCAATATATTTTGCAAAAACTTTTGTTATCATCATTATCGCCATCATTATACTTTGTTGTTATATAATCATTAAAATATTATTTCATTAATTCCTTGTAAAAAAACATATCTGTCTTTCTGCCTGCCTTCTTGCCGTTCCATCTAACTGATGTAGTTTTTATAAACTACTTAACATAATTATTCTGTTTTATATAAATGCTGCACTCGAACTCGTACGTTTGCATAAGTTTATTCTCATGCAAACTCATTTACATAGAACTCGTGCACATTGTAAAGAAAACTACAATAGAAAGATGTGATAATAATGCAACTTTTTTCACAGAATTTTGTAAGGAAAATGGACGACTGCAAAAAAAATTATTTATGATGAATTTTATTTTTATTCAGCTGGCAAACAAAGTTTTTAATTCTTCACAGATTCTAGGGAGGAAGTTACACATTAATAGCAAACATGTGTGCCTTTTTAAACAAAGCTAGGGTTCTGAATTGTTATCAAGGCCGTTAAATATGTTTAGTTTTATAAAAAAGTAGAAAAATAATTATGTTGAAGCCTTTTGAAAATGTAAAGCGATAAACTGCTGTAAATGGTCAGTTAAGAAAAAAAATGTTTGAAAAGTAAAAAAATTACAAATATTTGGGTTGAAAAAATCTTTTGAAGTTTATGGCGAGCATTTCCTTTCCCTATCTCTACCTTTCTATCTGTATTTGTGTGTTTGTTTGTTTGCCGGAAATCTAAAGCTGAGTACACCAATGGAACATCACTTTTTTGAAAGCTAGAGTAAATTTTTTTTTTAATTGGAATTGATTTTTCATGAAAAGTTCAAAAATGAACTTAAGCCAGTTTAACTCCTAATTTAATAAAAAAAAATAAAGTATATTTTTTTAATTGGAAATGGGCGTGCCACTTTCTATACAAAGTAAATATTTATTATCATTATACGAGGGCTGCTCTATATATTTCTGGCCTAATAGTGAAAATTCGAATATTTATAATCAAAAATGGTTTTATTGTTTTTCGAAGTATTCTCCAGCATGATTTATACACTTTTTCATGCGCTCAAACCAGTTGTCGAAGCACTTTGTCCACTCCAATTGAGACACCTCTAAAACATGGTTTTTGAACACTTTAACAGCTTCTTCTGGCGATTAAAATCGTTGACCACGCATTTTTTTCTTGATGTGCGGAAACAAGAAGAAGTCATTAGGTGCCAAGTCAGGGCTGTACGGCGGATGACCCATAAATTCGACGTTTTGGCCGGTCAAAAACGCTCTGGTTTGAGCCGATGGGTGAGAGCTCGCATTGTCATGGTGAAAAATGATTCGTCTTCTCTTGCTTCTTCCACGAACAACTTTCGTTGGATTTTGCTCGTCTTTGAATACCCACACGGTCGATTGTTGTTTCGTTTCGGGCTCATACGCATAGATCCATGATTCGTCACCTGTGACGATCTTATAAACGTCTTTTGAAGCACCGCAATCGTATTTTTGCAACATTTCATTGCACCAATCGACACGAGCCTTTTTTTGAGCGACTTTCAAATTGTGCGGGATCCAACGAGAACAAACCTTTTTTACGGCCATGTTTAATAAATATTAATCACCATATGACTTGGAAACTGTAACCACTTGAAACTTAAAGTATTATCTCAAAAAATCTTTACTATCGTGCATAGCTGTGCAAAAAAATCGCCTTAATAAAATAGTGGGCATGGTACCGCCCACACTATGTAATATATTTGTAACGTTTAGCTAAAAAAAAGTTAAATTCTGTATGAGTAACACATTTTTTTCAATACGGCTCGATTTTAATGAAATTTGAAGCCTATTTCTCATCTATAACTGTTTCCAAGGCTAGATCCTAGATGCAAGAAAAAGGGGTATTTACGCCCGTACCGATTACAATAAAATTTTAAATATAGTTAGATATTTATGTAAAGGGTGGAATATTATGTTTATTTTGGAAAAAGGAAATAGGAGAGGTGAGATGGCGAAAGGGCAAATGCCCAATTTTAGTAATCTTAACCGATCTTAATCAAATTAGATTCTAAAGATATTTTAAATATAAGTATCTCCTAATCTTTAATATCTAAACTGATTTGATAGATTTCTCACGTGCTCGTAGTAGAGCCCCATAGCAAACAAATTAGAACTAAGCAATACCGGGTACAATAAGCTGATATAACATAAAATCTAGAATAAAGTATTAGAATCATCTCTCAATATTGGTCCGTGTCAAATACAAGAAGAACTTAAAAATTTATTGGCCGTAATAAAAGACAAAACGCTATTGGTTTTAAATGCAATTGGTTTTATTCAATGCAAGTAAATGCAAGAGATCTCAATCGCTGATTAAGGATAACAAAAATGGTTATTTAACCTAAAAAATAGTTGTGACTGACAACAAACAAATTATGCGTTTTGCAATGATAAGTTCTAACAGCAACACAGTCCGAGTGTTATAGAAATTAAATTTGAATGGAAAATTATTCGTACCATCATTGTAAGTCATATCTATACGATTAAATTTTTAGAATTGTTTGTCTAAAGCTTGCACGAAATAGGTAGACGCATTCGTGAGTTATGACTTTGCATGACAACATGTGATTTTATCCATATAAGAAATAACAACAACAAATACTTAGCCGCCTATAAGCGTATGTGATATGTATGTTATGTGCTGACTTCATACGCACAGTATAAACACGTTGTAGCGCATTCACGCATACAATGTATTTGATTCAATGTTAATATTCATGCGTAGCGAAGCACGCCGGGACCCGCTAGTCTAATATAAAAAATTCTTGTGTCGCAGTGTTTGTGATTAAACTCTACATAAATGGCTACACCGAATTTTATGAAATTTTGTATGCGTATCAGGTAGGTCTGAGAATCGGTTAACATCTACTTTTCATAGCCTGAATATCACACCTTTTTGCACGCCTCCACAGGTAGGCCAGACTGCTGTACTGATCTTCTTGAAATTTGCACATAGTATAACTAAGATTTTGGTATTATTAATAGCATGCTTCTTTTTACCACGCCTACTTTAACCCCCACTTTTTTAATTATATACATGCACCGATATAGTTTTTAGTATCTATATATATACATATATATAAAAATGGTGAAAAAATGTATAGCAATTCATAAGGAATAATTTCACGCCAAATTTCATACAAAAACTCGATTTTCGATTTTCCAAAATTTTCTTCCGTAAAGACCTTCTTCTCGAAAATACGAATAACTGAAAAAAATTTTACAGAAATACAGCTAGGCCGATTTCTGTCAAATTTTTTTTCAGTTATTCGTATTTTCGAGAAGAAGGTCTTTACGGAAGAAAATTTTGGAAAATCGAAAATCGAGTTTTTGTATGAAATTTGGCGTGAAATTATTCCTTAATGACTTTCCAAATCAGAAAATAGAAAGTTCTTAGTGTAAATCATGGAAGATTGTGGAAAATTCGGAAAATTGGAAAATCGAAAATTGATTTTTTGTATGAAATTTTGTGCATCAAATCGTTCTCTACAGATTCCATCAAAAAAATCACATTGAAAATTTAAATATTTGAGTTGTATTATTACTCTAAAGTTTGTCTGAAGGCTTAAAATTGGGTCGAAGCGAAGTTCGCCGAGTCCGCTAGTTTACTGTAAATTGTATAGAATTTATAGCATAGACAAAGCAGAAATATACTCGATGGGTTCCATACCACATATGGGTTACCCTTCAATTTTTAACTTATGCAATTTAGTATTTTATGCAGAATATTTAAAGTGTCGGCTTATTACAGCTCAAGATATCATACTTTAAAATTGGATTTTCTAAGAAAACATCATGAAAATTGTTATTTTAATTTTTATATATATTTTGTTTGTGGCGGAAACACCCTCTAAAAAATTATTAAGTTTTACGTATTGCGCTTCAAAATATAACACCATATACGCAAAAACCATACACAAATCTTTTATACACATTCATTGGCACACTGCATTTTATTATACCATTCAACACAAAAAGTGGAAAAAGGGTATATCTAAGTTTGTCCTCCCATTTGTCATTTCTGCAATATCCATTTCCGACTCCATAAAGTCGATCAAGCGATGTCCTTCCGTAATCGGGTTTAAATACACTTTGCCAAGGCTTTAGATCAGCTAGAGAAAATTTAAATATGCCAATCGATCATACATTGTGTCGACAGAGGTGATATTGCAATTCAGCATGATCGGTCCATGTTCTTCGAGGTAGCGAGCAAAACACCATGCCTGCCTCTAATATTCCCATATCATTTGGAACAATGAAGTTACTGCAATAAGAAACAAATATATAGCGCGTTAGAGAATAAAAAAATAAGAACAAATGCATCAAGTGAAAAATCTGGCACTCGCCCATATTTTCCGAGTTATGGGCCTCCCAACTTTTTATAGAAAAGTACGACTGTCCACCATATTTTTTAAGATATTCAATATGGGTATCATTTAAAAGCTCATGGAGAGATCTTTCAGAAATTTTTCTTTTCTAATTTATTAAGCACTAGGTCAGTTTTATAAATAATAAAAATTTTTTATTTATATTTTCAATATTTCGCCACACCTTTGGGTGGCATCATCAGGAAACAGGAAACAAAAAATTAAATTTTCTTTTTTCAAAAATAACAAAAATTAAAATGAAATTATTTTTTCAAACAAAAACAGATTTTTAATTTTTCTAATTTTTGAAAAAAGAAAATTTAATTTTTTGTTTCCTGTTTCCTGATGATGCCACCCAAAGGAGTGGCGAAATATTGAAAATATAAATAAAAAATTTTTATTATTTATAAAACTGACCTAGTGCTTAATAAATTAGAAAAGAAAAATTATTTAAAAAGGTCAAAGAAACATTTACATATGATCTTTCAGAAAATACTAAAACCTTTTAAAAATGCCTAACCCATTAAGAGTCGATGACATTTTTATGTAAAATTGTATAATGTTTTTTTTTCTTGTTTTTAGTTCTCTGTCACCCCAATATTTTTTTTATTGGAGTTACTTCACTAAACTAGATTTATATTTATGATGTAGGGCATAGCCGAATATAGCAAATTACTTGTTTTAACTACATTGAGTACATTTTTACGGATAATCAATTTAGTTTTCATGACCAGTTGATTTTTACTGTTTACTGAAAAAAATAAGTCATCAGAAAATTCAAGTAAAATTTTTTTTGAATTGTAAAAATACTTAATTTCAAAAATAGAATCAGTAAATTTGTTGGTAGTGATACAGTTAACTACATTAAAATCTTACTAAATACTAATTTATTTCACCCATAATTAAAAATTTGCTTCAAATAACAATTAAATTCACTGAACCTCCTTCATGAAGCAAATATCTAGAAAAAGCAATACACAACTTCCTCCTTTTTCATTTCGAAACTTTAGCAGACATTAAAAATGTAAGTTATATTTTATTTCAACGTTCATCCAATTTCTTAATGTTGTATGATACTTTATTAAAGAATATTTTTTTTCCATTTTTCGTGTAATATTTTTATTTTATCTTGTTCTTGGAAAACACCTGATTATCTCCGAACAAAATGAAACTTGTACAAGACAAAACATAAAATAAATTATGAATTCAATTTTTTCTGAGAAAAAATATGTAAGTAAAGAGCAAACATAATATATGTTATCAGATAATTAAGTTTTAACCTTTAAGAGTAAAAAGCAGATTTGTTAATGTCTTCAGTTTTGCCAATTTCTTGTTAAAGAAAAACGTTGCAATGCACTTCATGAGCATCACAATTATCATCGCCATCATCATCATAATTATCATTATACTCCTACTTTATGAACATTAAATTTATTATAATGGTTTCTGCTAAACCTTTTTCCTTGTTAAATATTTTAAACTATTTGAACATTTTAGCAGATACTAATTGGAGTTTGTATCCAAAAAAAAATATTTAACTTAAAAATGCATGATGGGTCATTGTGCTGAACGAAGGAGAAGGTATTCAAATTGTTATATTCAGTATTTAGAGGTCGAATGGGAGAAAGAAATCTTGTTAAAAAGTTGAAATTGATGAAATATTATATTAAAATATACTTCGGCTGAGACTTTTTTCTTATCAATAGATTAGACGACTTTTCAATTCTTCAAAAATAAAGATTTATTACACAGAAGGCCATTATTATTAGACAAAAGAGCACTTTTTGAATTTGTCAAAAATTTTTCTAGTATTTCAGAAGAGATAACATAATAATTAAGAAGTGAGCAATATTGGTTTTAAATAATACCCTGTCCAGACATGATTTCTTAATTGAAATAAATTAATTTTAATTGCGCAATTTAGTTAGGTGTTCGCACATGTTGAAATAGTTAAAAAATGGATAAAAATAACTCTTTAAAAATTTTTTTTGTTAATTTACAATAGAAATATTGAACTACTGCAATTAGTGCGATCGAGTTTTAAATCCAAACTTAAAAAAAAAACAAAAGAATTAAATCATTCTGCAAAATTTAAGACAATAGCAGCTACAGCTCCTTGAAATATAAAACCAGGCCACAAATCAAAGGATATTGTGGAAGTTGGTAGGTGAAATCGCAATAATTTTGTTTATATCAAAAATTAACAGAACCGCCAATCTGTATTTTGGGAAATCACTTGCAACCGCAATGATGATCAGTTTTTTAAGAGCCATTTTCGTATGAGCCGCCAACCTCTTCTTCTTCAATTTTTTCGTTATTTAAAGAAGACATTTGTGAATTTTTTCTTCTCACTGAACATACTTCCCAGTAAACATACTTGTTTGCCAGGTTTGCATTAAGTACTAATTGTTCAATTTAATAATTGTTTTCTTATATGGTAAATTGAGCTCAATTAAGGCCTTAATTGCGTACATTCTTTAATTGCGCAATTAAAGCGTATTTCTGAACACGGTATAAATCTACTAGGTAGGAGTTGCAAGCAAGGACTCAGTAATATGAATGGTCCACTCTTCGTGAATGGTCGCAATCCGCAATTTAAATGCATTAACCCTGTTCATACATGTTTTATTAATTGAGTCATTTGAGTTTTAATTGCCCAATTTGTTTTGGTGTTCACACATGCTCAATTAAGCTTATTCAATTAGCACAAGGCACATTTAATTTAATAGGTTGTGTCGTCCGCCCAGCTGATTTCCCTTTTTATTACAAAAAAAAAACATGGCTTTTTGTTGTTGCTTTGAAGCTGGAAGTGTCAAAAGCCATTTTTGTATGAACCGCCATTTTTTTTATTCGTTTGTCTATATTTTTTACTTGCAGCTTGTCAATTTTATGATTTTTTTCTTCTAACTGAAAATAGTTCGCATCTTATTCAATTCAATACAATTAAGTACTAATTGCTCAATTTAATAATTGACTTTTTATATGGTAAATTGAGCTCAATTAAGGCCTTAATTGCGTAAATTACTTAATTGCGCAATTTAAGCGTATATCTGAACAGGGTATTATTATGCGAAATTGAAGTTATTAGGGGCTCAAAATCCACAGTGGGGGATATGGCTTTAAGGTACGGGTGTATGAAAAATTAAAACCGTTCGTAATTCTTTATATTCAATCTGATGCAATCTTCTTTGTAAAAAGTAGAAATTTGTGTGTAATATTTTGTACAATACAATTATTTAGTTGCTTTAAATTTGTTTATTTTGATAAAGCTTCAATGATTGTGTTTATTGATTTCGTAAATTAATTTTTTTTATCACATAATAAGTATCTCTAGCTTATCTAAAACGTAGTTAAAAATTTCCTGTCGAGTTTAGGAATAAACAAAGTGGCTTAAGCATAAATAATTTTTTATAAATAAATAACATTTTGGGTTACAATCACGCTGAAAAGTAAAATTATATATAATTATTAAAATTTATTGATTTCAATTAAACAATTCCCAGAAAAGTTTAAAAATTTTCAAAAAAAAAAACTAACAAATGAATAATTTTAGTTCGTCTTAAGTTCATGTATGTATTTTTTCATTTCTAAATTTATTAAGAAACAAAAATTATTTACAAATTTTTGTGTAAATTTGAATAGAAACCAAGAAAAATTAGATCTATAAAAATTTAACGCAGGATTTTCTGTATCGCTACATCTGTCATCAGCATTCTCCACATGTATCGACCTTAAGTTGTGTACATTGTAAATATTATACATTCAACCAACTATTTTTATAAGTAAAAAAAAATATAAAAATAGTTACTCAATGGTTACTGTGTTTTTTTCGTATAACATTTTTTTTAATTTTTATATTGTTTTTCCTTTATAGATTCAATGGTGTTCTCATTTAATCAATGCTTCTAATACATGACTCTTTGCTTTTCTTTTAAAAACTTGGGTAGAATCCACTGATGAGCTATATGAGCAGCAGCGAAATGGCCATATCGATATACTTTCCCTGCTGTAATACATTATCTTTTGTAGTTCTAAATAAATAATATATCATGAGAATATCATGAAATATTTATATTTGTGGGAATCAAGCACGATTAAAGTAATTTACTTTAAAACAGATTTCGAATAATAAATTTCTATATTGATAAAAATATAAAGTATATTCATAATTAATCAATGAATATTAATTTGTTTAGATAAACTCCAAATACAACCGAAAATTTTGCCGTTGTTCTCTTTATTAATTTTTACATGCATAAAGCTTTCTATTAAAGCTTAGTTTAGCAACAAATGGAATTTTATTTTTTTTATTCCTTTAAACTTTTTTTCTTTACATCGCAGCAAATGATATTTCAGCATCAACTAATTTTTTTGAAAGAGTCACGAGTGCTCGATGTCTTACTAAAGGGGAATTTTTGCTTTTTTTCTTATTGTTTATTATAAAGACAGCATGAGGAAAATTCAAAGTCTTATAGAGTACATTTTGGAGTTTCATATCACAATGTCTAACCGTGTACCACAAGCCTCTATCTGTGAAACCGTAATAGCCAGGCAATTGAAAGGTGCAATATTAAATACTTAAATAGGGTTCAGAATTAAAGGGATTTCAGCGAAACCTGATGAAATATTTTGATGCAACTAATTCTAAAATGTACCTGAACAATCGTTTTTATTTGATTCAAAAATATTATATAGTTTATATTCTTTTTATTTAATTTTATTTACTGTCCCACGTTACATTTCGCATGCAATATTTTGTTCAATCAGCACAAAAAGGGTACATCACCACCTCATAAAGTATATATATTCTAAGTTCATATGCATAGCGAAGTCGATTAAGCAATGACCGTCCGTGTCAAAAGAGGTGCTATTGGAAATTTGGCAAGAAAATTCCATGTCCTTCGAGGCAGCGGGAAAAATACTTCTAATTTTTCCATATCATTTGGAACAATGAGGAAACTTCAATCAAAAAAATTAATATATGATAGAGAATTAAAAAATAAGAAAAAAAACATCAAGTGAAGAAATTGGCGCTCGCCCATATTTTCTTAGTTGCGAGGCTTTGAAATTTTGAAATTTTTTAATATGTCGATATGGGTATCATTTTTAAGCTTTTGAAGAGATCTTTAAGGTAATACTAAAATTTTTTAAAAATACTTAACCCATTATGAGCCGAGGACATTTCTATGTAAAATTATATACATAAAGTACTTTATTTTTTTTCTTATTTTTTAATTCTCTGTCACTCCAATATTTGTTTTTTTTTTTATTTGAGTTATTTCACTTAACAATATTTTAATATATGGTGAAGGGTATATAAGAATCGGCATAGCCGAATGTAGCAATTTTGCTTGTTAACTTTTTGTTTAATTAGACATGCATAAGACGATTATAACTTATTTTTAATATATTCAATATGCGGTACGGTTTTTTAATTTATTATTTTGTGATTTTGTTTCATCATCCTTTAACCCTTCTCTCTAGGGCACACAGGGACATTTTGAAAAATTAGTGCGACAAAATTATATACTTATAGATGGTTTTAATAAACTTTAATAGGGTCTTTAATGTCGCTGATAACGAATCTGATGTCAGTTTTTAAAACTATTAAATGATAGGTCCAATATGGTAGACAATTTTTAAAGAAATTTATAAAAACAAATATATCTTGAAAAAATTTCTTTTGAATACATAAATTTTACACTTACGATGTCACAGGGAACAAACTTTAAATACCAAGCACCAAGCGCAACGCGCTGATTATTTTTTACAAATTTTGTTTTAATTAATTTTGCAATAAAAATATCTATTTGTTACTAATATTTTTAGCTCCTTATTTATATTTATTTCTAAAAGTAACTATTGGCCAGTCCGATGATAACCTAACATTTTCCGAAAAGCTAAACAAGTATCGCCAAATTGACTGAAAATGCGGCATTATGCCTTAGTCTGCCTAATAAACGGACACGTGCTCTTCCAAATGCAACAATTTAAAAAGACAAAAAAATATATATAATAATTTTCTGCTGATATTTTTAAGATATTTATTGATTTAAAAGCATTTTGAAATGTTTAAACTCTAAAGCGGAATTTACAACTTCGCTAACTTCTTTCTAAAATTAATCTTTAAAAAATACAAACTACTTCATTAAACATTTTCAAATATTATTAAGTTTATATACTTTCAGCCACTACCATTATTACTATACACACACATACACAGAAAAACATTTTTTAAGTATTTGTGTGATTTTAGAAAAATTTTCACTTCACGTAATTTATTAGAAGGAGTATAAAATAACGTGCCCTCAAGTGTTAAATCTTATTAAAAGCCACAGAATTTAATTTTATCAACACCCTAGATACTCTTAAGAATATTATATTTTTCTTTAAGACTCCAACAACAGCCTTAAAACTTTATTCTAAAAAAATAATACAAATAAAATGAAGAAAATTATGAAATAATTTTAAGAAAACAAATCTCCTGTAGACTTTAATGCAATAGCAAATTGCATTAAATACAAAGCGGACTTCAGGTGACTTAAGTTGTGTTTCCTTCCTTATCTTGTCTTCTTCCTCTGTAGTTGTAGGAAACAGGTAACAGTAATTAAAAAAAGTGTTAATTTTTGTTGGCTTGTAAAGGAAGTATTAAAATTAAATAACTTTAGGCCAAGAATTAAAATTAAATTTAAAAGAACAATCAACTTAAAGTAAACTTCAGAATGTTTGGAATCTCTAGAATATTTTAAATTCAACTTTAACCGCTTGCAAATAGTCAGCATAACAAGTTTATTAAGAAATATTTTGATTTTAATGGTCAATTATTTATTAATAAATAACATGGACTTCTTAGCAGAAAATTAGGAAAGTGGATGCAGCAGAAGATGTTGTCGGTGAATGAAAGAACTAAAAAATCTCACTTGGGATTTATTCATCAACATTGAAATTTAATTGGCATTATCTAAAATCAATTACAATGAAAGAATGCTTAAATACCATTTTATATTCCTACACGCAGAGAAAAAACATGGTTGTGTTATGGTCACAATAGAAGAATAAATTAAAGTTGTTTTAACCAAAACTTTAGTCACGGTAAACATTTTTGTTGTAAATTTTCTGTTTTTGTTAATGAACTTTTATTTCGTTTGGAAATTTTTCACATTTTACATTTTAAATTCTAGTTTTTTGTTAATGAAATTTAAATTTGTTGTTGGAAATTGCCAATAATCCTCTAACTTTTTAATATTCATTTTTGATCTTTTTTTTTTTTTTTTTTGTTTTTTGGTAAATTCTTAGCGATTTTTTGGCTGCTAAAATTTGGCAAGTTTTTATTTTTTTACATATGGAATCCACACCAAAGACACCGAACAAACAAAAAGAGAAACCTGATTCTAAATTTAGGTAATTTTTTAGGTTTTGCCAAAATAACTGAACGAAAACTGTCTTATTTTCGGCTTTTGGTTCTTTTTAATTAATTTCGAAACACTTTTAGAAAGAAAAATTATTTTGCAAATGTATGCGAACGTTTTCCAAAGAAAACAAGAAAAATTAGACGCAAAGCAGAATGAAATGCAGCGTTTTCTGGACCGCCATATCCTTCATTAGCATTCTTCACATCTATCTACCTTATGTTATGTACATCGTAAACATCATCTATTTAACCAACTAATCTTAATGTTAATTTGGTGAGACGAAGTTCACACACAACTTAAGCTTTTTTCTTTGTCGTTCTCTTTGTAACTCGTCTTGTACATTTATTATTGCTTTTTTGTGCTAGCAATTTGATAGCCACGAAATGCAACTTTTTATTTTTTAACTATATATACTTGTTTGCTCACAATATTATGGACGCTGTTTCAGTATCATATTGACTGTTATGAGTTAAGTATGAATGTAAATACGCGATGCCTAGCGTTTGTTTTAATTTTTCTTTTATATCAGAAAAAATTTGCATTTACGAGACTGTATTATAATTCAATTATATAAAATGACATTTTCAGCCATATTATATTTTAATTTAACCATTTAATGTTTATGTTTGAACATAATAATATTTATACTTTTAGTATTATTATTATTTTGCTAGACAACAATATGGTTGCAAATGCAACAATACTGCGTTTTGTTGCAACTATACAATACAACCATACAACCAGGTACATAATGGTTACCTCAACCATGTTTTTTCTTTGCGTGTAATGGAATTGTTTAAATAAAATTTTGGTCAAAACTGTTTTTAACTTTTTAGATGGATTGTATGGCCAATCAGCAACATCGGAAACAACGTTTATTAATAATAATCCTTGAGAACCATTTAGTCATTACTTTATGATAATAATTAAGTTTTAAACTGATTTACAATGAAAGATTTTTATTAAAAAGCAAAAATTTTTACAGACATCGCTATAATTTCATGGCTTTCACCATAATGAAAAACCCAAGTTGCTTTGAGGCAACTACTGAACCAGATGGGCATTATTTATCTTTCAATACTAATGAAATTGGCAATACTTCCATACATAACGCGCATATATTCTAATTGTTAATAAGGTAACATTTAAGATTAAAATTATTATTATTATTATAAATACGTTAACGAACTGCCACTTTTTAATGAACAAAAGAATAAAGAAAATCTAATTTGTGTTCAATTTCAGATTTAAATGGCTTTAAATGAATTTTTCGGATAAAATTAAAAACAAAAATATTTCAAGCCTTTTAATTTATGCGAATAAAAGAACGATTAAAACTTAACAGGCGACATACGATAATTTGTTAACCTCTTGCTTATATTTGTGTAAATATCGACGAAACCTATGTATACATATCACTATGGGACGAAACAAATTGCTGATTCCAGAATTCACGAACAAAATATTTATAAGCTCATTTGGCTTTAAATGATAAAATGCGGAAGGCAGTCCATGCATATGTCCGTATAGAAATATTGTAACAAATTTCCATGTTTAATGATTTTTTTAACTGTTTATTTTCGTCTTGTATTTCTTTTACTGCGGCTCTGCATATATTTCCAATAGCGATCTCTTGTTTAATAAACACGACTTATTAGAAAGTCCACATATATACTATGCCATTTTTTGATGCAAAGTTTTTCAATTCTCTTCAAGCCATGCCATATTGCTTACTTCTCTTGCTTCACCGCTAGTTTCATTTAAAAATTTCAAAATGTGAATTGGCTCAAACTCAAGCAGGCATTTATAAAAACAATACTCTGTTACTCACAATTCAACTTGTTATTTAGCTTTGTTAAGATTTTGACTACGATGCATTAGCAATATTATCCACCTTTCTTGCATACAAAGGCCTTTAGTACTAGCTCTTCAACCGAGGCTACACAGCAAATGTTTTTTGTTTTCTAATTGAGACTCCTGATGCGCTTATTCAGCCTGCAAGCTCATCAACAATTACTTTTCTTTTCTCTCAAATCAATATTGGGAATGGAACTTATGACATGTCAGTTTAACTAACACGCAGACACAAAATCAATGAAGCCACCCTTGCTGCTAAATTTTCGTATTTTTTGTTTCAAACACATCACTCTTTTTTAGTGGTAGAAGTTAAAACATTTTTATTTCTTTCAAAGATTCTTTAACTCATTTAAGTTCCCTGTAAATTAATATTTCTAAAAGTACAAACTTAAGCTATATTAACAAGAAGAGTGCTGATGACGGATGTAGCGACTTACAAAATGCTGCATTTAATTCTGTTAGCTTCTAATTTTTTCTGCTTTCCTTGAAAATTTAAAACATAAAAATTTTTAATTTTTTAATTAACTTAAGCTGGACTAAGATTATTTATTAATTTATTTTAATACTAAAATAGTTCGAAGAATTTAAAAAATCAAAAATATTATATTTCTACAATTTTCATATTCCATTTGATTCATATTTTGCTGTTTTCTACCGAGCTATTTTTTTTTTTTGCATATAAAGACACAGGATAAAGCCGCAAGAAACTAAATCTGTTGAAGGGTTCAGTTGGAGAAATTTTCAAAAAAGTTTCTCATAGCGACAGAATAAAATTCATTGATTTTAAGTTGATAGGAATAGTTTTATAAAAATATTTATATTGTTTCAATTTTTTTTAATCGCCCCATTGTGCATTGCTGAATAGTTATTGTATGCAAGTTAATATTTATAATTCATTACGACTATTGTATTGTGCAAACAAAGTTCTAGTTTTTAATTTGAAAAATTATTCATACATTTCAGTCATGCAACAAGAACACCAACAACTAAAGTACACGAAAACAATACACAAACCATGCAACCAACATCTGACTGCAATTTATACACACAAAAGGAAATAATTAAAATTGTAATAAGATACAAAGTAACCAACGAGCCAACCAAACAACCAACCAGCCTGCCAGTCATTCAGTCAGTCAGCCAACTTACAAATTGATATGGAAATCTATTACATAATTAAATATCTAAATGAAACAACATTTTACTAACAACAACAACAACAGCAACAACAGAAATATACGACAATATTGTTCATTTAATACACTCCATAAGCGAACGTGTTACTAATGGGAATAAAATACATCGTCAGGATATAATGATAACTAAATAAACTACAAATGTATGTGCTGTGTCTTGTTTTAAGATTTCTCATAGCAATGATATAAATAGAAATTGTTACATGAGAAATAAATGTAGAACACTAACATCATTGTGTCAGGTAAAATATAACAACTTCTAATGAACAAAAGCCGATGTAAAACTTGAGCCATCTTCATAACAAATACATATGTAATTTCAGAAAATATCATGCAGATAAAAAGTAATTCCAGACATCAGAAATTATTACTCATACACATGTAGTTACTTTTATAACGTAAATAATTTTTTAGTTAAAAAGTTTTATTTTTATGCTGTGAGTCTAAAGCAATAATATTTTACTTTGCTAATATTTATGTAAAAAAAAACTACAAGGTATATTTAAAAAAGCAAATAAAAATTGATTATTTAAATTCAAACATTCCCTTTGATTGTGTAAGCACATTTAAGACGAACGACGAATTTTTCGTTAGAAACGAAATACATTTGTGTATATGAAACCGAACACAATTGGTGTTACGAACGAAATGCGTTATACGTAATGAACTCTGTTAAAAGTTTTTCTTTTTTTTTTAAGTAGACAAACAATGAATTTTCTAGTGTAAAGTGACCTTTTAAAGATTTATTTTTTTTTTGAATTTTAAAGATTTTTCCTTTTATTTAAGCAATAATAATTAATTCAATGGTAAGTATTTTAAATCCTTTTTGTTATTACATATATCAAATTTTTCTTATTTTCTTTTAAATACATGATAACTCTATTTACTAGCAAATATAAAAAAAATATGATTTCAAATTAAGTTATTGATAATTTTGTTGTCCTAACTGAGCTTCAGTCGAATAATTTACGCAAATGTTTTTCGATGACGAATTTGTTGTGCTGTGCTTGTACCAGTTATGTTTATAACACGAAATCTAATTATAGTTTTTGTAAAAATTAAGCACTTTTTCAGTCAAGTTTTACCCTTTACCATAAGCAAATGTTTTCTTTTCAGGGTTGCCATTTGGTTACATTTTCCGTAACTTTAGAAGGCTTCACGTAACATATATAATTTTATGATATTAGGCCAAATTTTTGTAACTTTTGACGGCACAGCCACAAAATAATGTTATATTACAGAAAAAGTACTTCTTTCAATATTAACAAAAATGTAATGTATCTGAAGTTTTACTCTGTTTAATCTGTGAAAAATCACGAAATGTTTGTTACTTTCTGTTTAATAACAGCAAAAGGTTTCTGGAAAAATTTTCCAACTGCTAAATAAATAAGCTGCACGTACTACGTATAAAAAACTACGTGATCTGTTCGAACTTTTGAAAATTGTTAGCAACTTTACTTATTCCGCTTAAAAAATTTGAGAACTCGCTATTTTACAGTTTAACAAAACGTTACATTTGAATTGAAAAGAAGAGCCGGAAAAATATGTATTTAAAGTAGGATATTTTTAATAAATCGGTTAAATCTTTTTCTTTTAAAAATTGAGTTTCGACAGAATTTAATAATTTAATAATTTTAAAATATCATTATTAAAGACAAATTTGTGTCATATTTGCTTTAAAACTTCAATATAAAATGACTTATAATTTTTTCCTTATCTAATTTTATTGAATGGCGAAAACGTGCACTTATCAACCGTGGAAAATTAAGGTTAAGTCCTGACTTAATGCTCAAAAATTTTAATTTATACCCATTTTAATTTTATACCTCTATTTTCCAATGGGTGTGTGAAGAGAATATTTCGTCAACCTTATCCAGTTGAATATTGAATAGCTGCGTTAGTGACAGCTGACGAAAATAATAAAGATCTAAATAATAAAGATCTAAGTTATGAGACGTTTAAGTACAATAATAATATTTTAATTTTATTTTAGTTTAGAAGCTAAATGAATATGTTAAATTTTAGAGCTGTGTCGTTCGCGAACGAACGGGTTAAATTGACCAAATTGACCAAAACGGAATGATCCGGTCATTTAAATACGGTATTTTCGCTCAATAGTGTACGGGTTAAATTGAACGGATGACTTAATTGAGCGAAATGAGCCAGATATTTAACCGGCTCCTTTCGTTCAAATTGACCGATTGAACGAACGAATCAGTCTTTGATAATTGGCCGAAAAAGACCGGTCACTGAAACGAACGACCGGGCACATGTCTATTAAATTTTACTTGAATTTTTAGAGAAGAAGCATGAGACTGAAATTTATTATTTTTATATTTCCTTTTTTTTAACTTTAGTTTTGTTTAATAAATAAATTTGTTGCCTTGTTATTTTCCCTGAAATATACAGCAATTTATTTAAGAAACATTTCAAAATGTAACTTTTAACAAAAACAATTTAACTTTTTTGAAAGAAAAGCGTATCGTTTTCTAGTCTTCCCCTGGCAACACTGATTTTTTTTATACCCTTCACCACAAAAATTGGAAAAAGGGAATATCTAAGTTTGTCGTCTGTCCGGCCGTGTTAGTGTTGATATCAAGTTTGCTAAGGCAATAGATTAGCTACAGAAAATAAAAAAGGAAACAATAAAATAATAAATGCTTAACCCATTACGAGAAGATGGTATTATTATGTAAAATTATTTATATGTAGAACTAAATTTTTTTTCCTGTTTTTTAACTCTGTGTCATCACAATATTTGCTTTTTTAAATGGAGTTACTTCACAAAGCTAGATATAGGTATATAGTAAAGGGTATATAAGATTTGGCATAGCCGAATATTCTTGCCATGAACACAAGCTGCTTAAACACTAGTATTAGGTTTGTGGTAGTAGGCGATCAAAAAATTCAAACGACTCAACTGCGAATGCGAGATTCCTGCTAAAGGACTTAGTCAAGCTACCATAAAAACGCCAACAAATAAACTTCAATTTTTTTTAATATAATTTTTAAACTAAGAAATTTAAATAAAATTTTATTTTAAATTTCGATAAATATGAAAATTTAAAATCTTTATTTTGCAACAAACAGTAGATATTTGCTAACGCGGTCCGCGTGCTGCATAGTTTTGTAGCAACAAATGTCCTAAACCAACAGAGACAAAATATTTGTTTTATATATTTTTTTTTATTTTTTATAATATAAAGACCCTTTTAGTTTGTTTAAGTTTTTAAGAAGACTAAATAAAATATGTTTTTGTAATTTTTTGTTTGTTTAAGAAATGTCCATATTTACATTTTCTGCGGTTTTTTAGTTTCATTTTCTTTGTATATTTTTCGCAATAACAACTAAAGAATGGCTAAATAATTTGTACACATTCCACAGGGAACATATTCGAATATATTTAAATATTTCTGTAAACGATTTTAAAGAAGAAAAACAAATGCACGCTTGAAGACAATTTCCTTTAAAGCAAATAAAACTTGAAGTGTAAAATTTATTTTACTTTTTATATGATTGATTAAAAATAAATAAAATAAAAAATAAAAACAAAAACAAAAAAAAAAAATAATTAACTCAATTAAATTTATTATTTTTAAGTTCCTTCTTATAAACTAGCATGTGAAGGACGTTAATTTATAGGCCAAAGCACAGCTCTTAAATTCCTAACATCAAGAATATCCAGGTCCTCTTCGAAAATGAACTGATCTAGAAAGAAGCTGACGGAAAAGTTTCTTTATCCAACACTTTCTATCAAATCCAACACATATTCTAGCATTAATTTGGAATCTTTGTTTCTCTGGTGCATTCATTTCATAACCATGTACGTTTTTAAGGAGAGAACGGTAATATGATCACTAAAGTTTCCATCATTGAAAATACTGATGCTAAATTGCGTACCTTCTTATGGCAATCGTTGTAGAAAAATGAGTGCATGTGGTCATTTGGTTTAGAATTTTCCTTACTGAATTTATTTAGTCTAAAAAATAAATCCAACCATCCGCATTGACTACAAATGGATGAGCTTTTTTTTGGAACTGATTTACATTAGAGAACATTTTTTTCTATTTTTAACAATAAAACTGCAACACACATTCCGACTTAAATGAACTGACCATTAATTGCCGTTGATCTTATTGGCCGTCTTCTGGATGAGCTCATTAAAGTTCAGCGACAGGAAGTTAAAATAGAATGAAACATCTCTTCTACCCTTTAAATAACATTGTGTTTGGAGAGTTTTGCTTGCTAATTCACACTCTGACATTTTTTTAAATTTCAATATTTCCTTAAAAACTTCTTCTAGAGCTTTTAAATGGTGCCCATATTGAGTTCTTAAAAAATATTGTGCACAATCGTACTTTTCTTTGAAAAGTTCAGAGGCCCGCCCATAACTCGGAAAATATGAGCGAGCGACAATTTTTTCAATTAATGTTTTATTTTCTTATTTTTTAATTCTCTATCGCCTTATCTATCTGTTTTTTTGAATGGAGTTACTCCATTGTTCAAAAATAGAGGTAGTTGTGGTCTTTTGCCTGCTAACTCGAAGGGCATAGACAGATTATATTCAATTATTGCTTCCATGGCCACTCTATCAAGTGAAATATATTGTTACGTTTTTCCCTTTTATGACAAACGTACGGATTCTTTTGATTGCAAATACCACTGTGGCTCATTATTCTGTATTTTATGGCTTTCTCTGGCTATACTTCTTGATCCTACCGGTCTTGTGAACCCTTGGTCTCGTATTTACTAAACATGCGTATATTACTACAAACGCAGCCATCCACGCTACACTACGGTGTTACTCCGGCGAGACATGAACTACTCGATGCCTCGTTTAGTAACCTTAACCAACCACAGACATCTCTACTACTCCTTTTATCCAAGCCAGTCACCCCCTTTAATCCAATAGCCACAACACACGTCTGCCATACACTGTTGTTATGCTGTTAGACTTTCCTGCGCTAACCGCTACCGTTCTTACTTTTTATTATTAAGGGCTTCTTGACAATTATCTGTTGCACTTATTAAATTGTACGTCTCCACTAAATTATCTAAATTATCACACAATAATTACCTTTTGCCTCTCGAAGAGGTTTGTACTGCTGTTTTATTAATTTTAAATTGCTTTTCAACAATTATTATTTTCTGTTGTACGCATGTATGAACGCGGGATGGAACTCAGGACCTCCTGTTTTGCAGCACGCACTCTACCAACGCAGCCATTGAGGCTGCTCAGCTTTTTTTGGCTAATTGTGTTATTATTCTATACACACATCATAAGTTGAATTAACTTATTCACCACGCTCATACGGATAACAACAACAGGGGTTGCCAGATCTTACATTCGCAACAATATAAACAGAAATGCATTCTCAAAATAATTTACGAATTTACGCAAAGATTTTTTTGACTAGTGTGTGACATTTGTCGTCTTTCTATTTGTATCATTAAAATGTTTTAATTAGAATCGCTTTGTCATTAATTCCTTTTCCTCCTAGGATGCACAGTTACTTAGATAAATGAGTTTTAAGTTTTCCATATAAAAAAATGTAATTTTTTGTTTAACATTTAATTTTTTTTAATTTTTTAAGTGATCACATATTAAAACCCTTTTCCTCCTAGGACTCATAGTTACCGAGATAAATAGCCAAATCACATCAAAAATGTTTAAGAGCCAGCCATTAAACCCAATTTTAAAAATGTTTTAAAACTTTTTTAAATTCACGGATTTCCAAAAACAAATTTTTTAATGATTTTTTGCTTTTTTTTTAACTTTTCTAAATTAAGTACAAAGGAAGTAAAATTAGTTTTGAAATTTTCAGGTTTCCGGCAAGAAAAATAATAATCATTTTTGAAGCTTTCAAGGGGCCACTTTAATGCATATAAACCATCATCGGATCATAAGGGCATTGCAAATAAGTTACGCAAATCCATCCAGCCGTTTTCAATTTATGGCGTTAGCAACGAATTTCCCTTCATTTTTAAAGAGAAGAAGACAGAGATTTAAAATTTGGAATTAAGCACAATTTTTACTCATTTTTTTTTATTTTTTTTTTTTTATTTTAACTTTTTGGTTTCTCATGCATTTAAAGTCATCAAGTTAATTTTCCACATTTGTTGCACTTCTTCCGTTAGCTCTTTAACAAATTAGTATGTTTGACCTAAATTTTTAAAGCCAACAAAATTAATTTCTACACAGACAAACATTAGCATGACGACAATCAACATTCATATGAAATCCAACACTCCAGATTGTATAATTGAAAACACAAACACAACCAAACACTCAAACACACTCGAACACTAAGCTTAAACAAATATGCACAATCATCATACACTCATTCATACAGTACATAAGCACATACATACATACATATATAAAAACGTAACATATGTTGTGTTAATGCAAATATATACAAGTGAAGAAAAGCTGGTCATGTCTATATAACTGTAATGACAATTAACTGTCTAAAGAGAATCGTAATAGAAATGACAAATGTGTAGACGAATGTAGACACTCACACACCCACTCAAACATTTAGAACGATATCTCTCACACTTTTCATTTGAACATAAAATAAATTCATAGAAGCAAAAAACCTTTACTTTTGTTACAGGATTTAATGTGAGAAATGAAACATAAACATCAAAATGTATTGCATGAGGCAACAAAGAACAAAAACATAGAAAGTGAATTGAAATGTAAAAATTTTTTCTTTTTCATTTTTACTTTAATATTTAACATACGAATGTTTTTAGTTTAGACAATAAAATTGGCAAATAAAGGAAAAAGGGAATTTACAAACACATGCAAAGAAAAATTGAAACAATATGCATTTGCATTATAGTGTAAAGGGTTATTCAAAACTTGCAACAGAGCTGAATTAAATAGAAATAATAGTTATTTCTTTTTTGGGCGCAACGAAAAGCAATCAACAATTTTATTCAAAAACAAAATTCTTGCAACTGGTTTTATTTACTACTGTCGCTTTAATTATGAGCAGTGCTTCTTTTGAAGCGATTTTTTTGTTGTTTCATTATTTAAGCTGAATGACTTTCGTTATCATCTCCAGAGTTCGAGCACCAGAAAGAGTCACCATTTACTCCCAGACAAAATCATTGCATCAATAATGGCTTCTAAATGCTTTTGGCTTTTGACAATCACTTGGTAGTTGGAATATTAACGAAATGAAGAAGGTAAAAATGTGTTCTTGTTTAATTGTTGATATTTAATGATTCATCCAGCAGAATTAATTTCCTTCGAGAAGCAGAAGCTCCATGAGGATACAATGTATCTGACGATGGTATTACCACTGAGTGAAATACAAAGCGTCGACTATCGCACTCTACTGCCTTAGCCGTTGCAAATCTAAGAACATGGTTGATAGGACCATGATCTACCCTTGATTGAGGCATTGGAGACCATCCTACCCCGTTTGTAGGGTGCAAAAGAACACTTCGGTCGACACCGCACCTTCCCTACGGACATCGACCATGTGCACCTCGAAGAGACCTCACCAATAATAACCGGTCACATGGATGGGCGGTTGGCTGTCTGTTGGGTTACTGGCTTAGGTGGTTTCATGCCTTTTATCCAGATTTGGTGCCCACACACCAGCTGGTTCGCCTTTTTCCTCGAGAGAACTTTGTCAGAGCCTAGGAGTTAACGACCCTGACAATTAGTAGTCACCGGAGGCTCCGTGAGGATACACGATAGAGAGCTTCCTACAGTTACAAATTCTCCTTCTCGACACCACAACTCTGAGAGTTCGCCGCGATATGGCTACTTTTTGCCGACTAGAGTGTGTTAAGGATTATCAATTTTCCCGAATGTTATAATTACTCTCGTAGGGTTGCCAGATTTAAATTTTTAAAATCCTTGATATAAATCTAAAAATATTCTGGATTAAAAAAGTTATTGGGAATGTATTAGTGTTGATATATTTTGAAAATTTTGACAAAGTTAATAAGATACTATTTTTGTTTTTTCATTTTGTTTGGGCCTTAAGAAATCTTGGCAAAAAACATTTCCTCTTGATTATTGACGATCATTAATAATTTTTGCAAATCAAGCAAAATCAAGGCCACCTGGTAACCTCTGAAGAAGCTTACCGAACCGTGTAAGTCTCCAAACCTTATCAGTTATAAAATTCTTGTCCTTTTTTTGCCAACAATTTACTGGCAGAAAATTGGAATTGTCAGTGAGCTTTGGTCCACCCTTTTACAAAGGATGTGACAACATTAATGACAACATTAATTTTTTTCAGCACAATCAAACAGGCTTTTAGTTGTTTAACAAAAGCAATAACAACAAAAAGCAACTCCCTAAAATAGTTGCAAAAGAAAAACATACGAAAAATATAATAAAAATTTAATAAAAAGCGAAAGGAATTATTTTGTTATATTTTTAACAAAACTCTGTCAAACACATTGGGTGCCACAAATAAGTGCAATTATATGGCTCGAATAATTCGAATAAGAAACAGACAGTCGAAAGAGTTTCTTATAAAGGTGAGGTGTCGTCTTCATATTTTCTTTATGCAATTAAAAAAGTTATTGCACTTATTAAAAGTTTTATTGAATTTAATTAAGTATTTAATTAATTTAATTATTTATTTAATTAGAAATTTGTTTTTCTTTCATTTTTTTTAAATTTAAACGTTATCAGAAAACTGTAAAGACTCTTCAGTAGATGCAAAAACTCTTTAGGGTTGAGCGGCTTAAAAATGATAAACATGTCGAAAAACTGGTATCAGCAGAAGTAGGAAACAATTTTACATTTACTATGATTCTGCTCTATGTAGGGGACTTGGCGTTAACTACCTTAAATCTGAAATCACAAACTGTTATACATTCCTACAAGGAACTCCAATAGCTGCGATGTGCCCCAGCATTCCAAACGAACTCTTTTAACCCAGTGTAACGGATAAAAAACTGCCAGACCCTTGAATAAATGAAATAATAAACCTATTGTTGTTGTCCGTTCAAAGTGTTAAATAGTGTTTACTAAAAAATGTGAGTAAATTATTATTGTCACCATTAAGAAAAAGTGGTGAGTGTTCATAGAATAAACGGAATGTAGACGGAACGGAAGCCTCTTGACCTGCCACGGAAGCTGGGTTGCTAGAAGTGTCTGCTTATTTGTACTGCTTAACAAATGACTATGACTTTAAATCCCAACAGAGGCTTAATATAAAGAAAAATAATTGTTATTGAATAGCTGCGGTAGATGATTTAAATAAAAAATAATTTGAAAACAGTTGAAACCTCCAGGATTGTCGATTAGAAGAGAAAACAGTATTTTAAGTAGCCCCGATGGATAAAGACGCCAGTGTTAATTACTAGAGTTTGCTAATTAATTAAGTTTCAAAGGGCTATTTAAGAAATTTTTTTCAGAACCAAAGCTTTGGTTAATTTTTAAGAATTGTTACCACCCTAATATAAACATGTATTGTATAATGTGTCAGTAATGTATTTCTTTATATTCAGTCAACAAAAGTTAAAAATATTACGAAAAACAAAAATTATCAACAGAAATACTATTTTAGTTAATAGCAGAACATTTAATTTTATATTTTTCTGTAGAAACGTTTTTATTTAAAATTTATTTTATTATTTAACAACAGAAAAAGTTCAATAAACTTTTCGCAAAGAGCTGTATATGAAATGAAAAAAAAATAAATAAATAAAAATAAAACTATTTTTATATGAAAATAAAAACACGAATTGTTTTCACATTTTATTTAAAATTGCTTGAGTAAATAAATATTTTGCGGTGCGTGCTAAAGCTCAGAATCAAAGAAATTGTGTAAACAGCATTAAAAACAATTTGTTTAACTAATGAAACAATTAACAAAATAATTCAGCAGGTGGAAAATTACGAGGGCTATTCAATATGATTTTATAAGTTTATGTGAGCAATATTGAGCATTAAAAACAAATAAATGAAATTAAACAATTCCTCTACTCAAAAGGCGAAAACCATATGAAATCAAAGTTAAGTTAGACGAAGTTCGTGTACGTCTTATGCAGTAGATTCCGACGAAAATCGTATCCTTTATATTAAAGTGTAAGAAGTTTAAGAATAAAAAAAAGAAGATAAAGAGAAAAACACTGTAGCTGACAAGTCAGAGAGTGAAAAATAGAAGATACAAAAGTGCAAATGCAAGTACGTAGAGCAACTGAGTGCTACCGATTACAGATTTTAAAAACAAACCCTTGTAGCTACATTGTCACAGATTTTTTCAGCTGAAGACAAGCCATTGGTACAGTCAGTCATGGTAATTATTAAATCATTTGGTATCGTTCAGATAGCATAAGGTACCGCCAATTAGTTGCCCGCAATCTAAAAGAGAAATGCCAAAGAGAGTAGTGGCATCTGTGAAGAGCATTTCCTCCCTTTGTCAGCCCATCAGTGACTTGGTTGGCATGTTTAAACCCATATCCCTTCGTCCAATTGTAAGTGAGTGTTGTAAACATCGTTATCCTATTAAAGAATGCACGGCTTTCTTAGAAAAGATGTGATTCTTAATTTTTTTTTATGTCAGTAACTAGTTTCTGTAACTAAAATGAGAAATGTTTCACATGAAAATATTATAGTCATGTTATCTTACACAGGATGAGCTGGACTAGGTTATAAATTTTAAAATATGAAATAATAAAAAAATAAAAAATTTTATTATTAGCTCTAGCTCACCTTCTGGAAGACAATATGACTGGAATATTTGCTTCTGAAAAATTTCTCACTTTAGTTACAAAAACGAGGCGCAGGGAAGCAATTCATTAGCATTGGAAAAAAATCCATATATAATTTAAAAAATCAATTAAAGAATTTTATTAATTTGCATTGTATGGCTAATTTATATTATCAACAAATTGTGACATTATATGACAATTCTTGTCACGTTAGTTTTCTTTTCTACTAATTTTTTCGTACTCACTCAAAACTATCGCGAAGACTCTATCGTTAATTTCTAAAGCAAATGGCTGTACTGCGAACTTGCCAGTAGAATTCATAAATTGAGGATGCTTACTAAAAAATTTTGGCAATCAATAATTAATAACTAATAAATTTTAACATCGTTCCTGGTTGCTTCAGTATCTTCTACATTATAGACTTTTAAATACAATTTCGGCAAAAATAAGAAGAAAACAAGTAAGACTGATTTAAAATAAAAAATGGCATTTCGTGACTGACAGTTGGCACAACGCAATAACAAATATACAAGACGAGTTACAGAGAGAACAGTCAAGATATACTTTGGCTTGTCTGTAGACTTTGTCGAAGCGAATTGTTATTTATATGAATATTCCCCGTTTTCTTATTTATAAAGTTAGTTGGTTAAATAGATGATGTTTACAATGTACACAACCTAAAATATATTCTTATCTAATCGTGTCTCTTTTTTCTCTTTTTTTTTTTTTTTCTTTGGAAAACTTCCGCATACATTTGCAAAATAATTTTTCTTTTTAAAAAAACTTTAGAAATTAAAAAAAATGAACTTAAGCCAAAATTAATCTCAATTTATTTATAATAATTTTTTATTAGTTTTTAAAGTTTTAAAGTGTATATTTTAACAAATAAACAATTTTATTGTGTTAATTTTTATACAAAACCGAAATAAACATGCAAAAAATGTTTTCCTATTTTCTTAAAAAATTATTCTTAAAGTAAGAATGCAATCATACTCTAAGTAAATATTTTCAAGAAAATTTTAAATTTAAATGAAACAAGTCAGAGTGCTGTATTCCGCAATGCGAATCTTATATACCCTTTAGCATCTATGAAAATAAAAAAAAAAAAATATTGGGACGACAGAGAATTAAAAAATAAAATATATAAAAATGTCATCGGCTCTTAATGGGTCAAGATTTTTTTTTTAATTTTAAAAAGATATTCATATTGATATTTTAAAAAATTTTAAAATTTTAGGGGACTGTAGCTCGGAAAATATGGAGTCGGAAATGGATATTGTTGAAATTACAAACGGAATGACTAAATTATTTATACCCTTTTTCCACTTTTTGTGAAGGGTATAAAAATAAATGTTTGATTACATTTAAAAAATGTATTGTCGAGGTATACAACTTAAGAGGCTTAATTTTAAGGCACTATTCCTTCTTGAAGGCCTTAGGTTGAAGGCTTAGCTCTTTAACAAACTCAACTACACCTTTATAAAATTCCATACATACATATACAATGGATTAAAAATCACCGTCAGGCACGTCTTCCATTATTTTTTTTTTTAATATGACATTTCGTAAAAACCTTCTCTACTCTACAAAATTTATTTATTATTTTATAATTGTATTAAACTCACATTAATTAAAAATAAAATTTGATAAATCTTCATTTTTATGGCATCTTTGTAGTTGGATACATTCTTTATAATTTCCATTTGTCTGCTTTTAATCTTTTATTATCTCTACTAATTTACTTAAATTATTAAATTTCCAACCCTGTTGGATTAATTTTTAGCTTCTCAATTTTCTCCCTTGTTTGGCACTTTGTCTTCAGTATAATTTGTTGTGTTTGTTTTTTTAATCACTGGCAATTAGTTGCACTTAATTTAATTTCTTTTCTCTCCACATCGTTTTGCGAGCATATCCATCCCACATTATTTTCATCAAAGTTGTTCAATGTTAAGTCCATTCGTTACGGTTTGTTGTTTTCTGTTGCTACAATCCTTAAAGCCGGTGACTTTAAAAGGTTTTATTAACAAAACTATTAAAGCTCAGTGATAACGTTTTAAAGTTATAAATTCATTACAAATTGTTATCAAAAAATCCTTCAATACAGTCGCTAACAAAATATTACAATTCAAAGTAAAGGAGAGGTAGCCAATGCTTAAAGAAAAATTATGGTTACGGTAACCATAATCTAAGTGCAACATATTATCATTCAACTATTTGGTTTTAGTCAAATCGGAATATTGTTGTTACTGTAACCATATTGTTGTTTAACGTAATTATGTTGTTTAAAATAACCATAAGTAGGTTTAAAATATAAGCATATTATAGTATAATGTGATCATAATATAATAAAATAATTTGAGGAGTTCTGTCTTGGTTTTATATAAATTTAGTTTTTTTTTTGTAGTTTTTAAATTTTTTATTTATTTATAAATTTTATTTCTTCTACACGTCTACAATCATATTATTATAAATATCCTAAAGTGACACAGTTTAAAGGGAGTTCCTTTTAAATCAATAGTAATTTAAATTTTTTTAAATAACACAAAAAATTTATTTCATTCATTAATGTTTAATGATTTTGGAGGCTGCAGCGGCTGTTCTTAACGAAGCCCCTTCTTAGCATTAAATTTTTGGCCCCTGTCCCTAGCCTTGCTGGCAGTATTTCATAAATAGCAGAAATTATTGGGCTTCAATGCGTAATTTTTGCTTATTCATCAGCATAAACCAGTGACTTGATACGGCCTCACAGGAAATAATCGGGTCGTGTTAAATCACACGATCTTCAAGGCCAATTGACAGCTCCATATCCCAAAATCTTCGACAAACTTGTGTTTTTTCCAGGAACCGTGTTGATTAAAGAATATCTGCTACTGCTGCAACAAAGTAAATGCTCTTGGGTTTTTTATTTTCCCCACCTTCTTTAATGGTCTTATATTTGTCTTAACATAAAGTAAACATGCGATGATTAAGACCAAGTCGAACATGGGTTTGATATAAAATGGCAAATGGTTTTATTTGGCTTTTAAAGAAAGAAAATAAGAAAGCACAAATACATTTAACGAGTTCCCCGTAAAAGTGAAAGTTTTATTTCTCTCTAAGTGTGTGTGTGTGTATTTGTGCAGATAAAACTAATGAAAATGCATAAGTTTATGTTTGTAAGATATTAAACTTCAAAGTGACAGTGACATTATTTGTTTGTGTTTGTTGTTATAACTTTTACACATACAATGACAGTGACAGCAAATAAAACAAACAAAAAAGGGATTCAACTTAACTGTAATGAATTGAAACAAAAGAACAAGAAACTATAAAGCATAAAAGCATCACAAAGTGCTTTCTTGTTTACTTTATAATTTTGATACATACGACATCAGATGTACGAGGACCTAAACTTAAAGTACTTTTTGTAGTCAGCTTTATGTATATGAAGAAGTGTGGGTTGCTAAAGCAGATACATTATTTATTAGACTGTTTTGATTTTTAGTGATCCTCCAGGGTAACGGATGATTTTCTTATCCCTCGCTGTGGCCGTGAAATTGGACACATTTACGTACTACTTCAGGCTTAAATGAAAACTTGTTTGTAGACATCACTTCTCTTTATTAATGTAATCTCCAGCCTTTAAAATATATATTTCCATGGCATCCATATTCATTATGTGTGTCGCTGTGGTCTCTAGTTGTAATCTAGCAAGTAAGCACAGCCTCACAGCGGTTGCCACGCCAGAATTCTTTCTTTGAGGCGGTTTGAAATCGGATTTTACAAGACAACAAACTACAAGTCTCTCTCTTGTTTTGAAAGCTGACTCTTAAGAAAAAATCGCCGATTTTAAACCAGTTATGTTACTTACAACAATTAAATAGGCCACAAGCAAAAAGAACAGTTTTACCAAGCAGAGCGAAAAAATCAAGCCATAATCAGCTGTTTAAGCTCTCGAACTTGAAACCAAAAAATGAACAAACTACTAAGATCTCCCAGTTTAACAGCTCGTGCCAAGTATAACGCATTAAACATATCCTGCTACTCTAATTATCTACGCAAAATGAGGAATAATTTCAAGAATAATCCTAAATCATTCTATAATTTTGTAAATTCTAAAAGGAAGTCAACCGTATTTCCTTCAGTAATGAAGTTCCAGGACAGTGAATCCTTCGATGATCTGGACATTAGTAACATGTTTGCGGATTTCTTTTCTACAACCTATTCTGATGCTGATATAATGGCTTTAGTATTCCATCAAGTTCTCAAGCAGCTAATCTAAATATATTAATTCCTTTCTTTGATATTTCTACATTCTTATATAATTTAAAAAAACTTAAATTTTCTTACAGAAGTGGTCCTGATAACGTTCCTAGCAGTATATTGATAAACTGTGCTGAAGTTCTCGCTGTACCGTTAACTCACATTTTTAACATGTCAGTAAAATGTGGATATTTCCCTAATATCTGGAAAAAATCGTTTATTATTCCGTTGTATAAATCTGGTAATAAGTCTGACATTTGTAATTATAGAGGAATTGCTAAACTAAGTATTATTCCAAAACTTTTTGAAAAAATGATAACTGAACACATTTCTCATCATATATCGTCTATATTGTCGCCTGCTCCACGTGGCTTTCGAAAAGGTTGCTCCACTACAACTAATCTTTTACAACTAACAACCATTATTAACCGGGGTTTTGTGCAAAGAAAACAAACGGACATTGTATACACGGATTTTACCAAGGCCTTTGACAAGGTAAATCACAAACTGCTCTTGGTGAAACTAAACTCAATCGGGTTTTCATATAACTCTCTTAAATGGATTGAGTCTTATTTAAAACGTCGAACACAATGTGTTTGTTTTAAAAACATCTCATCTAAATCCATAGATGTTTTATCTGGAGTCCCACAAGGCAGTCATCTTGGACCATTGCTGTTTACTCTTTTTATCAATGATCTTCCCAACGTAATTAAATTCTCCAACATTTTAATGTATGCTGATGATGTAAAAATTTTTCTAAGTTTCAAACAATATGCTGATCACAATCTACTTCAACAAGACTTGCATTCATTTCAGTCATGGTGTAATTTAAATTTAATGGAGCTAAACTTGCAAAAATGTAAACATATGTCTTTTTATAGAGGAAACCATATAAATGTAAATTATTCTTTGGGGAACTATCAGCTTGAAAATGTTGTTACTATATTAGATCTTGGAGTTTTGTTGGACACTAAGTTGAACTTTATAAAGCATATTTCCATAACTGTAAATAAAGCACGACGGATGCTGGGTTTTATCAAGCGATGGGCAAAAGAATTTAAAGACCCATATGTTACAAAGCAACTGTATGTTTCCCTTGTGAGACCTGTTCTGCCTTCGTAGTCTACAGTGGAACCCATCTGATCTTCCACCTTACACATGTCGCCTTGCTCTAATCAAACTTCC
Source organism: Gymnosoma rotundatum (assembly GCA_916610165.2). Classification (NCBI taxonomy): domain Eukaryota; kingdom Metazoa; phylum Arthropoda; class Insecta; order Diptera; family Tachinidae; genus Gymnosoma; species Gymnosoma rotundatum. Next base: position 126,051,972 of record OU744340.1, on the reverse strand, counting down.
AACTCTTAAAAGCCGAAGGACTATGTTGAATGTATCGTTTATATTAAACATTATAAATGGCAATATTTCTTCTAATTTCCTGCTTGATAATATTTTATTTAATGTTCCTCTTCGTCCATCTCGACACTTTCAATTACTTTTAATTAAATACTACAGATCGAACTATGCGAATGCTGACCCATTTAGAAGGATGTGTAGTCAATTGAATAAATTTTATAATATTTTAGATTTCTCAACAGATGCAAATGTTATTAAACGTAAAATTATCATCTTCTTAAATAATTAATAATTTTGTAGTTTAATTATGTTTATTTTATATTATTTTATAGTTTAATTGTCTGTAAGGATTTGATATCCATAGACCAAGTTGTAAATAAATAATAAATAAATAATAATAACTTCTGGTTTTTATACTTTTATCTCTTTCTAAACTAAAACTCTTCAAAACTAAATCAATTACATTCAAAAACCAAAATTCAAATTTATCACATTTAATAAATCTTGTAACCTGATTGAGTATTATATAATTTTCAGACTGCCCTCGGCTATAAATATAATTGCGTAGTTACGAGTTATTAAACAAATAACCATCAATTTAGTAAATTATTGTGTTAAAGTTCATTGCTAAATAAACGCAAGCACTCAAACAAACACAAGCACACACATACACACACACACATTCATACATAGTAATTAGCACTTAGAGAATATAAAGTTTTACAAATGTTAAAATAAAATAAATGACCGTAAATTTTAAAACAGTTTTCTATTGAATTTAAACAAAATAAACTTGCTTTTAATCTTTCGCTTTAAAATCTTTGTTTAGCGTTATTTATTTATTTTTTTATTTGCCATTTTGTCTCAGTGTATTTACAATTAACTGTTTATTTAATGTATTTATTTAGTTTTGTTGACAAAATAAATAAAAGTCTTGTTGTATTTGGTATAAAGAACAAAAACAAAAAAAATAAAATCAGCGAAAGGACCATAAATTAATGGTTTTAATTGATAATTTATTGAGTTGTCAACAATTTAGATTTCGCTGTTTTATTCTAGAAATTAATTTACATAAATTGTGAAATAAATTTACAAAATGTTTAATATGTGATGATGCGCTCTAGATGAATAGATAATTTGCTGAAAGATTTTTTGTTTACAATAATTGCTTTAACCCTCCGATGAGTGACATTTCTGAACTTCACGGCCGTGTAAAAAGGTCTTTTGTTTTTTTTTTGTTTTTTTTTTTTTTTTTTTTTTTTTGTAAATCATGTTTTTTTCATATAAATTTTTTTTTTTATTTTTTGTTTTTATTGTTTATAACTAAATTCTACATACAAAAATATTTTTTTTTTGATTTTTGCTTGAATTTTCTTAAGACTAGTATAAAAAAAAACTGGTTTATTGCTAGTAGTATAAAATTAGAATATTGTGCCTTTCCTTGAAAGCAATAAAGTTCATGTCTTCGAATTTTCCTTAAAATTTTTTGTTTTTATCATTATCCCTAATGTCTTTGAGTTTAGGTCTTTGTGTTCAGAACAAGTAAATTATTTATTAGTGAAATTTAGTACAAGGTCCATACGGACCTATTCACACGTCCGCGTACTATTCTCACTAAAACCTCAATAACTCCTAAAGTAATGATCCGATCGGCTAGATTTTTTTTCCAAAAGATGCGCAAATACTCTTGGAATAGTAACTTTGGGGGAGGGGTCTGTTGTAGTGGCCGAAGTAGGAGTAATTTCAGTTTGAAAAGGCAAAAAGGTCCCTGGGGACGTTCTCACTCATCGGAGTTTTAAACTCTATATCTATGTATATATTTAATCTATATATATATATATATATATATATATATATATATATATATATAAAATTTAAAAATTCAATTTAAAATTAAAAAAAATTTTTTGACCCCTCAAATTATTTTTTTTTACTTAGAAACCTTTAAACTCATTTATCACGGTAACTAAGCGTCCTAGGAGCAAAAGGGCTTTAATCTGGTATCACTACAAAAATTTAAAAAAATTAAAAAATTCAATTTAAAATTAAAAAAAATTTTTTGACCCCTTAAATTATTTTTTTTTACTTAGAAACCTTTAAAAACATTTATCTCGGTAACTAAGCGTCCTAGGAGCAAAAGGGCTTTAATCTGGTATCACTACAAAAATTAAAAAATTCAATTTAAAATTAAAAAAAATTTTTTGACCCCTCAATTTATTTTTTTTTACTTAGAAACCTTTAAACTCATTTATCTCGGTAACTAAGCGTCCTAGGAGCAAAAGGGCTTTAATCTGGTATCACTACAAAAATTAAAAAAAATTAAAAAATTCAATTTAAAATTTAAAAAAATTTTTTGACCCCTCAAATTATTTTTTTTACTTAGAAACCTTTAAACTCATTTATCTCGGTAACTAAGCGTCCTAGGAGCAAAAGGGCTTTAATCTGGTATCACTACAAAAATTAAAAAATTCAATTTAAAATTGAAAAAAATTTTTTGACCCCTCAAATTATTTTTTTTTACTTAGAAACCTTTAAACTCATTTATCTCGGTAACTAGGCGTCCTAGGAGCAAAAGGGCTTTAATCTGGTATCACTACAAAAATTAAATAAAAATTAAAAAATTCAATTTAAAATTAAAAAAAATTTTTTGACCCCTCAAATTATTTTTTTTTAATTAGAAACCTTTAAACTCATTTATCTCGGTAACTAAGCGTCTTAGGAGCAAAAGGGCTTTAATCTGGTATCACTACAAAAATTAAAAAAAAAATTAAAAAATTCAATTTAAAATTAAAAAAAATTTTTTGACCCCTCAAATTATTTTTTTTTAATTAGAAACCTTTAAACTCATTTATCTCGGTAACTAAGCGTCTTAGGAGCAAAAGGGCTTTAATCTGGTATCACTACAAAAATTAAATAAAAATTAAAAAATTCAATTTAAAATTAAAAAAAATTTTTTGACCCCTCAAATTATTTTTTTTTACTTAGAAACCTTTAAACTCATTTATCTCGGTAACTAAGCGTCCTAGGAGCAAAAGGGCTTTAATCTGGTATCACTACAAAAATTAAAAAATTCAATTTAAAATTAAAAAAAATTTTTTGACCCCTCAAATTATTTTTTTTTACTTAGAAACCTTTAAACTCATTTATCTCGGTAACTAAGCGTCTTAGGAGCAAAAGGGCTTTAATCTGGTATCACTACAAAAATTAAATAAAAATTAAAAAATTCAATTTAAAATTAAAAAAAATTTTTTGACCCCTCAAATTATTTTTTTTTACTTAGAAACCTTTAAACTCATTTATCTCGGTAACTAAGCGTCCTAGGAGCAAAAGGGCTTTAATCTGGTATCACTACAAAAATTAAAAAAAATTAAAAAATTCAATTTAAAATTAAAAAAAATTTTTTGACCCCTCAAATTATTTTTTTTTTACTTAGAAACCTTTAAACTCATTTATCTCGGTAACTAAGCGTCCTAGGAGCAAAAGGGCTTTAATCTGGTATCACTTCAAAAATTAAAAAAAATTAAAAAATTCAATTTAAAATTAAAAAAAATTTTTTGACCCCTCAAATTATTTTTTTTTTACTTAGAAACCTTTAAACTCATTTATCTCGGTAACTAAGCGTCCTAGGAGCAAAAGGGCTTTAATCTGGTATCACTACAAAAATTAAAAAAAATTAAAAAATTCAATTTAAAATTAAAAAAATTTTTTGACCCCTCAAATTATTGTTTTTTACTTAGAAACCTTTAAACTCATTTATCTCGGTAACTAAGCGTCCTAGGAGCAAAAGGGCTTTAATCTGGTATCACTACAAAAATTAAAAAAAATTAAAAAATTCAATTTAAAATTAAAAAAAATTTTTTGACCCCTCAAATTATTTTCTTTTACTCAGAAACCTTTAAACTCATTTATCTCGGTAACTAAGCGTCCTAGGAGCAAAAGGGCTTTAATCTGATATCACTACAAAAATTAAAAAAAATTAAAAAAAATTTTTTGACCCCTCAAATTATTTTTTTTTTACTTAGAAACCTTTAAACTCATTTATCTCGGTAACTAAGCGTCCTAGGAGCAAAAGGGCTTTAATCTGGTATCACTACAAAAATTAAAAAAAATTAAAAAATTCAATTTGAAATTAAAAAAAATTTTTTGACCCCTCAAATTATTTTTTTTTACTTAGAAACCTTTAAACTCATTTATCTCGGTAACTAAGGGTCCTAGGAGCAAAAGCGCTTTAATCTGGTATCACTACAAAAATTAAAAAAAATTAAAAAATTCAATTTAAAATTAAAAAAAATTTTTTGACCCCTCAAATAATTTTTTTTACTTAGAAACCTTTAAACTCATTTATCTCGGTAACTAAGCGTCCTAGGAGCAAAAGGGCTTTAATCTGGTATTACTACAAAAATTAAAAAAAATTAAAAAATTCAATTTAAAATTAAAAAAAATTTTTTGACCCCTCAAATTATTTTTTTTTACTTAGAAACCTTTAAACTCATTTATCTCGGTAACTAAGCGTCCTAGGAGCAAAAGGGCTTTAATCTGGTATCACTACAAAAATTAAAAAAAATTTAAAAATTCAATTTAAAAATAAAAAAAAATTTTTTGACCCCTCAAATTATTTTTTTTTACTTAGAAACCTTTAAACTCATTTATCTCGGTAACTAAGCGTCCTAGGAGCAAGAGGGCTTTAATCTGGTATCACTACAAAAATTAAAAAAAATTAAAAAATTCAATTTAAAATTAAAAAAAATTTTTTGACCCCTCAAATTATTTTTTTTTACTTAGAAACCTTTAAACCCATTTATCTCGGTAACTAAGCGTCCTAGGAGCAAAAGGGCTTTAATCTGGTATCACTACAAAAATTAAAAAATTCAATTTAAAATTAAAAAAAATTTTTTGACCCCTCAAATTATTTTTTTTTACTTAGAAACCTTTAAACTCATTTATCTCGGTAACTAAGCGTCCTAGGAGCAAAAGGGCTTTAATCTGGTATCACTACAAAAATTAAAAAAAATTAAAAAATTCAATTTAAAATTAAAAAAAATTTTTTGACCCCTCAAATTATTTTTTTTTACTTAGAAACCTTTAAACTCATTTATCTCGGTAACTAAGCGTCCTAGGAGCAAAAGGGCTTTAATCTGGTATCACTACAAAAATTAAAAAAAATTAAAAAATTCAATTTAAAATTAAAAAAAATTTTTTGACCCCTCAAATTATTTTTTTTTACTTAGAAACCTTTAAACTCATTTATCTCGGTAACTAAGCGTCCTAGGAGCAAAAGGGCTTTAATCTGGTATCACTACAAAAATTAAAAAAAATTAAAAAATTCAATTTAAAATTAAAAAAAATTTTTTGATCCCTCAAATTATTTTTTTTTACTTAGAAACCTTTAAACTCATTTATCTCGGTAACTAAGCGTCCTAGGAGCAAAAGGGCTTTAATCTGGTATCACTACAAAAATTAAAAAAAATTAAAAAATTCAATTTAAAATTAAAAAAAATTTTTTGACCCCTCAAATTATTTTTTTTTACTTAGAAACCTTTAAACTCATTTATCTCGGTAACTAAGCGTCCTAGGAGCAAAAGGGCTTTAATCTGGTATCACTACAAAAATTAAAAAAAATTAAAAAATTCAATTTAAAATTAAAAAAAATTTTTTGACCCCTCAAATTATTTTTTTTTAATTAGAAACATTTAAACACATTTATCTCGGTAACTAAGCGTCCTAGGAGCAAAAGGGCTTTAATCTGGTATCACTACAAAAATTAAAAAAATTTAAAAAATTCAATTTAAAATTAAAAAAAATTTTTTGACCCCTCAAATTATTTTTTTTTACTTAGAAACCTTTAAACTCATTTATCTCGGTAACTAAGCGTCCTAGGAGCAAAAGGGCTTTAATCTGGTATCACTACAAAAATTAAAAAAAATTAAAAAATTCAATTTTAAAATTAAAAAAAATTTTTTGACCCCTCAAATTATTTTTTTTTACTTAGAAACCTTTAAACTCATTTATCTCGGTAACTAAGCGTCCTAGGAGCAAAAGGGCTTTAATCTGGTATCACTACAAAAATTAAAAAAAAATTAAAAAATTCAATTTAAAATTAAAAAAAATTTTTTGACCCCTCAAATTATTTTTTTTTACTTAGAAACTTTTAAACTCATTTATCTCGGTAACTAAGCGTCCTAGGAGCAAAAGGGCTTTAATCTGGTATCACTACAAAAATTAAAAAAAATTAAAAAATTCAATTTAAAATTAGAAAAAATTTTTGACCCCTCAAATTATTTTTTTTTACTTAGAAACCTTTAAACTCATTTATCTCGGTAACTAAGCGTCCTAGGAGCAAAAGGGCTTTAATCTGGTATCACTACAAAAATTAAAAAAAATTAAAAAATTCAATTTAAAATTAAAAAAATTTTTTGACCCCTCAAATTATTTTTTTTTACTTAGAAACCTTTAAACTCATTTATCTCGGTAACTAAGCGTCCTAGGAGCAAAAGGGCTTTAATCTGGTATCACTACAAAAATTAAAAAAAATTAAAAAATTCAATTTAAAATTAAAAAAAATTTTTTGACCCCTCAAATTATTTTTTTTTACTTAGAAACCTTTAAACTCATTTATCTCGGTAACTAAGCGTCCTAGGAGCAAAAGGGCTTTAATCTGTTATCACTACAAAAATTAAAAAAAAATTAAAAAATTCAATTTAAAATTAAAAAAAATTTTTTGACCCCTCAAATTATTTTTTTTTACTTAGAAACCTTTAAACTCATTTATCTCGGTAACTAAGCGTCCTAGGAGCAAAAGGGCTTTAATCTGGTATCACTACAAAAATTAAAAAAAATTAAAAAATTCAATTTAAAATTAAAAAAAATTTTTTGACCCCTCAAATTATTTTTTTTTACTTAGAAACCTTTAAACTCATTTATATCGGTAACTAAGCATCCTAGGAGCAAAAGGGCTTTAATCTGGTATCACTACAAAAATTAAAAAAAATTAAAAAATTTAATTTAAAATTAAAAAAAATTTTTTGACCCCTCAAATTATTTTTTTTTTTACTTAGAAACCTTTAAACTCATTTATCTCGGTAACTAAGCGTCCTAGGAGCAAAAGGGCTTTAATCTGGTATCACTACAAAAATTAAAAAAAATTAAAAAATTCAATTTAAAATTAAAAAAAATTTTTTGACCCCTCAATTTATTTTTTTTACTTAGAAACCTTTAAACTCATTTATCTCGGTAACTAAGCGTCCTAGGAGCAAAAGGGCTTTAATCTGGTATCACTACAAAAAATAAAAAAAATTAAAAAATTCAATTTAAAATTAAAAAAAATTTTTTGACCCCTCAAATTATTTTTTTTTACTTAGAAACCTTTAAACTCATTTATCTCGGTAACTAAGGGTCCTAGGAGCAAAAGCGCTTTAATCTGGTATCACTACAAAAATTAAAAAAAATTAAAAAATTCAATTTAAAATTAAAAAAAATTTTTTGACCCCTCAAATTATTTTTTTTTACTTAGAAACTTTTAAACTCATTTATCTCGGTAACTAAGCGTCCTAGGAGCAAAAGGGCTTTAATCTGGTATTACTACAAAAATTAAAAAAAATTAAAAAATTCAATTTAAAATTAAAAAAAATTTTTTGACCCCTCAAATTATTTTTTTTTACTTAGAAACCTTTAAACTCATTTATCTCGGTAACTAAGCGTCCTAGGAGCAAAAGGGCTTTAATCTGGTATCACTACAAAAATTAAAAAAAATTTAAAAATTCAATTTAAAATTAAAAAAAATTTTTTGACCCCTCAAATTATTTTTTTTTACTTAGAAACCTTTAAACTCATTTATCTCGGTAACTAAGCGTCCTAGGAGCAAGAGGGCTTTAATCTGGTATCACTACAAAAATTAAAAAAAATTAAAAAATTCAATTTAAAATTAAAAAAAATTTTTTGACCCCTCAAATTATTTTTTTTTACTTAGAAACCTTTAAACCCATTTATCTCGGTAACTAAGCGTCCTAGGAGCAAAAGGGCTTTAATCTGGTATCACTACAAAAATTAAAAAATTCAATTTAAAATTAAAAAAAATTTTTTGACCCCTCAAATTATTTTTTTTTACTTAGAAACCTTTAAACTCATTTATCTCGGTAACTAAGCGTCCTAGGAGCAAAAGGGCTTTAATCTGGTATCACTACAAAAATTAAAAAAAATTAAAAAATTCAATTTAAAATTAAAAAAAATTTTTTGACCCCTCAAATTATTTTTTTTTACTTAGAAACCTTTAAACTCATTTATCTCGGTAACTAAGCGTCCTAGGAGCAAAAGGGCTTTAATCTGGTATCACTACAAAAATTAAAAAATTCAATTTAAAATTAAAAAAAATTTTTTGACCCCTCAAATTATTTTTTTTTACTTAGAAACTTTTAAACTCATTTATCTCGGTAACTAAGCGTCTTAGGAGCAAAAGGGCTTTAATCTGGTATCACTACAAAAATTAAATAAAAATTAAAAAATTCAATTTAAAATTAAAAAAAATTTTTTGACCCCTCAAATTATTTTTTTTTACTTAGAAACCTTTAAACTCATTTATCTCGGTAACTAAGCGTCCTAGGAGCAAAAGGGCTTTAATCTGGTATCACTACAAAAATTAAAAAAAATTAAAAAATTCAATTTAAAATTAAAAAAAATTTTTTGACCCCTCAAATTATTTTTTTTTTACTTAGAAACCTTTAAACTCATTTATCTCGGTAACTAAGCGTCCTAGGAGCAAAAGGGCTTTAATCTGGTATCACTACAAAAATTAAAAAAAATTAAAAAATTCAATTTAAAATTAAAAAAAATTTTTTGACCCCTCAAATTATTTTTTTTTACTTAGAAACCTTTAAACTCATTTATCTCGGTAACTAAGCGTCCTAGGAGCAAAAGGGCTTTAATCTGGTATCACTACAAAAATTAAAAAATTCAATTTAAAATTAAAAAAAATTTTTTGACCCCTCAAATTATTTTTTTTTACTTAGAAACTTTTAAACTCATTTATCTCGGTAACTAAGCGTCTTAGGAGCAAAAGGGCTTTAATCTGGTATCACTACAAAAATTAAATAAAAATTAAAAAATTCAATTTAAAATTAAAAAAAATTTTTTGACCCCTCAAATTATTTTTTTTTACTTAGAAACCTTTAAACTCATTTATCTCGGTAACTAAGCGTCCTAGGAGCAAAAGGGCTTTAATCTGGTATCACTACAAAAATTAAAAAAAATTAAAAAATTCAATTTAAAATTAAAAAAAATTTTTTGACCCCTCAAATTATTTTTTTTTTACTTAGAAACCTTTAAACTCATTTATCTCGGTAACTAAGCGTCCTAGGAGCAAAAGGGCTTTAATCTGGTATCACTTCAAAAATTAAAAAAAATTAAAAAATTCAATTTAAAATTAAAAAAAATTTTTTGACCCCTCAAATTATTTTTTTTTTACTTAGAAACCTTTAAACTCATTTATCTCGGTAACTAAGCGTCCTAGGAGCAAAAGGGCTTTAATCTGGTATCACTACAAAAATTAAAAAAAATTAAAAAATTCAATTTAAAATTAAAAAAATTTTTTGACCCCTCAAATTATTGTTTTTTACTTAGAAACCTTTAAACTCATTTATCTCGGTAACTAAGCGTCCTAGGAGCAAAAGGGCTTTAATCTGGTATCACTACAAAAATTAAAAAAAATTAAAAAATTCAATTTAAAATTAAAAAAAATTTTTTGACCCCTCAAATTATTTTCTTTTACTCAGAAACCTTTAAACTCATTTATCTCGGTAACTAAGCGTCCTAGGAGCAAAAGGGCTTTAATCTGATATCACTACAAAAATTAAAAAAAATTAAAAAAAATTTTTTGACCCCTCAAATTATTTTTTTTTACTTAGAAACCTTTAAACTCATTTATCTCGGTAACTAAGCGTCCTAGGAGCAAAAGGGCTTTAATCTGGTATCACTACAAAAATTAAAAAAAATTAAAAAATTCAATTTGAAATTAAAAAAAATTTTTTGACCCCTCAAATTATTTTTTTTTACTTAGAAACCTTTAAACTCATTTATCTCGGTAACTAAGGGTCCTAGGAGCAAAAGCGCTTTAATCTGGTATCACTACAAAAATTAAAAAAAATTAAAAAATTCAATTTAAAATTAAAAAAAATTTTTTGACCCCTCAAATAATTTTTTTTACTTAGAAACCTTTAAACTCATTTATCTCGGTAACTAAGCGTCCTAGGAGCAAAAGGGCTTTAATCTGGTATTACTACAAAAATTAAAAAAAATTAAAAAATTCAATTTAAAATTAAAAAAAATTTTTTGACCCCTCAAATTATTTTTTTTTACTTAGAAACCTTTAAACTCATTTATCTCGGTAACTAAGCGTCCTAGGAGCAAAAGGGCTTTAATCTGGTATCACTACAAAAATTAAAAAAAATTTAAAAATTCAATTTAAAAATAAAAAAAAATTTTTTGACCCCTCAAATTATTTTTTTTTACTTAGAAACCTTTAAACTCATTTATCTCGGTAACTAAGCGTCATGGAGCAAGAGGGCTTTAATCTGGTATCACTACAAAAATTAAAAAAAATTAAAAAATTCAATTTAAAATTAAAAAAAATTTTTTGACCCCTCAAATTATTTTTTTTTACTTAGAAACCTTTAAACCCATTTATCTCGGTAACTAAGCGTCCTAGGAGCAAAAGGGCTTTAATCTGGTATCACTACAAAAATTAAAAAATTCAATTTAAAATTAAAAAAAATTTTTTGACCCCTCAAATTATTTTTTTTTACTTAGAAACCTTTAAACTCATTTATCTCGGTAACTAAGCGTCCTAGGAGCAAAAGGGCTTTAATCTGGTATCACTACAAAAATTAAAAAAAATTAAAAAATTCAATTTAAAATTAAAAAAAATTTTTTGACCCCTCAAATTATTTTTTTTTACTTAGAAACCTTTAAACTCATTTATCTCGGTAACTAAGCGTCCTAGGAGCAAAAGGGCTTTAATCTGGTATCACTACAAAAATTACAAAAAATTAAAAAATTCAATTTAAAATTAAAAAAAATTTTTTCACCCCTCAAATTATTTTTTTTTACTTAGAAACCTTTAAACTCATTTATCTCGGTAACTAAGCGTCCTAGGAGCAAAAGGGCTTTAATCTGGTATCACTACAAAAATTAAAAAAAATTAAAAAATTCAATTTAACACTAAAAAAAATTTTTGACCCCTCAAATTATTTTTTTTTACTTAGAAACCTTTAAACTCATTTATCTCGGTAACTAAGCGTCCTAGGAGCAAAAGGGCTTTAATCTGGTATCACTACAAAAATTAAAAAAAATTAAAAAATTCAATTTAAAATTAAAAAAAATTTTTTGATCCCTCAAATTATTTTTTTTTACTTAGAAACCTTTAAACTCATTTATCTCGGTAACTAAGCGTCCTAGGAGCAAAAGGGCTTTAATCTGGTATCACTACAAAAATTAAAAAAAATTAAAAAATTCAATTTAAAATTAAAAAAAATTTTTTGACCCCTCAAATTATTTTTTTTTACTTAGAAACCTTTAAACTCATTTATCTCGGTAACTAAGCGTCCTAGGAGCAAAAGGGCTTTAATCTGGTATCACTACAAAAATTAAAAAAAATTAAAAAATTCAATTTAAAATTAAAAAAAATTTTTTGACCCCTCAAATTATTTTTTTTTAATTAGAAAACTTTAAACACATTTATCTCGGTAACTAAGCGTCCTAGGAGCAAAAGGGCTTTAATCTGGTATCACTACAAAAATTAAAAAAATTTAAAAAATTCAATTTAAAATTAAAAAAAATTTTTTGACCCCTCAAATTATTTTTTTTTACTTAGAAACCTTTAAACTCATTTATCTCGGTAACTAAGCGTCCTAGGAGCAAAAGGGCTTTAATCTGGTATCACTACAAAAATTAAAAAAAATTAAAAAATTCAATTTTAAAATTAAAAAAAATTTTTTGACCCCTCAAATTATTTTTTTTTACTTAGAAACCTTTAAACTCATTTATCTCGGTAACTAAGCGTCCTAGGAGCAAAAGGGCTTTAATCTGGTATCACTACAAAAATTAAAAAAAAATTAAAAAATTCAATTTAAAATTAAAAAAAATTTTTTGACCCCTCAAATTATTTTTTTTTACTTAGAAACTTTTAAACTCATTTATCTCGGTAACTAAGCGTCCTAGGAGCAAAAGGGCTTTAATCTGGTATCACTACAAAAATTAAAAAAAATTAAAAAATTCAATTTAAAATTAGAAAAAATTTTTGACCCCTCAAATTATTTTTTTTTACTTAGAAACCTTTAAACTCATTTATCTCGGTAACTAAGCGTCCTAGGAGCAAAAGGGCTTTAATCTGGTATCACTACAAAAATTAAAAAAAATTAAAAAATTCAATTTAAAATTAAAAAAATTTTTTGACCCCTCAAATTATTTTTTTTTACTTAGAAACCTTTAAACTCATTTATCTCGGTAACTAAGCGTCCTAGGAGCAAAAGGGCTTTAATCTGGTATCACTACAAAAATTAAAAAAAATTAAAAAATTCAATTTAAAATTAAAAAAAATTTTTTGACCCCTCAAATTATTTTTTTTTACTTAGAAACCTTTAAACTCATTTATCTCGGTAACTAAGCGTCCTAGGAGCAAAAGGGCTTTAATCTGTTATCACTACAAAAATTAAAAAAAAATTAAAAAATTCAATTTAAAATTAAAAAAAATTTTTTGACCCCTCAAATTATTTTTTTTTACTTAGAAACCTTTAAACTCATTTATCTCGGTAACTAAGCGTCCTAGGAGCAAAAGGGCTTTAATCTGGTATCACTACAAAAATTAAAAAAAATTAAAAAATTCAATTTAAAATTAAAAAAAATTTTTTGACACCTCAAATTATTTTTTTTTACTTAGAAACCTTTAAACTCATTTATATCGGTAACTAAGCATCCTAGGAGCAAAAGGGCTTTAATCTGGTATCACTACAAAAATTAAAAAAAATTAAAAAATTTAATTTAAAATTAAAAAAAATTTTTTGACCCCTCAAATTATTTTTTTTTTACTTAGAAACCTTTAAACTCATTTATCTCGGTAACTAAGCGTCCTAGGAGCAAAAGGGCTTTAATCTGGTATCACTACAAAAATTAAAAAAAATTAAAAAATTCAATTTAAAATTAAAAAAAATTTTTTGACCCCTCAATTTATTTTTTTTACTTAGAAACCTTTAAACTCATTTATCTCGGTAACTAAGCGTCCTAGGAGCAAAAGGGCTTTAATCTGGTATCACTACAAAAAATAAAAAAAATTAAAAAATTCAATTTAAAATTAAAAAAAATTTTTTGACCCCTCAAATTATTTTTTTTTACTTAGAAACCTTTAAACTCATTTATCTCGGTAACTAAGGGTCCTAGGAGCAAAAGCGCTTTAATCTGGTATCACTACAAAAATTAAAAAAAATTAAAAAATTCAATTTAAAATTAAAAAAAATTTTTTGACCCCTCAAATTATTTTTTTTTACTTAGAAACTTTTAAACTCATTTATCTCGGTAACTAAGCGTCCTAGGAGCAAAAGGGCTTTAATCTGGTATTACTACAAAAATTAAAAAAAATTAAAAAATTCAATTTAAAATTAAAAAAAATTTTTTGACCCCTCAAATTATTTTTTTTTACTTAGAAACCTTTAAACTCATTTATCTCGGTAACTAAGCGTCCTAGGAGCAAAAGGGCTTTAATCTGGTATCACTACAAAAATTAAAAAAAATTTAAAAATTCAATTTAAAATTAAAAAAAATTTTTTGACCCCTCAAATTATTTTTTTTTACTTAGAAACCTTTAAACTCATTTATCTCGGTAACTAAGCGTCCTAGGAGCAAGAGGGCTTTAATCTGGTATCACTACAAAAATTAAAAAAAAATTAAAAAATTCAATTTAAAATTAAAAAAAATTTTTTGACCCCTCAAATTATTTTTTTTTACTTAGAAACCTTTAAACCCATTTATCTCGGTAACTAAGCGTCCTAGGAGCAAAAGGGCTTTAATCTGGTATCACTACAAAAATTAAAAAATTCAATTTAAAATTAAAAAAAATTTTTTGACCCCTCAAATTATTTTTTTTTACTTAGAAACCTTTAAACTCATTTATCTCGGTAACTAAGCGTCCTAGGAGCAAAAGGGCTTTAATCTGGTATCACTACAAAAATTAAAAAAAATTAAAAAATTCAATTTAAAATTAAAAAAAATTTTTTGACCCCTCAAATTATTTTTTTTTACTTAGAAACCTTTAAACTCATTTATCTCGGTAACTAAGCGTCCTAGGAGCAAAAGGGCTTTAATCTGGTATCACTACAAAAATTACAAAAAATTAAAAAATTCAATTTAAAATTAAAAAAAATTTTTTCACCCCTCAAATTATTTTTTTTTACTTAGAAACCTTTAAACTCATTTATCTCGGTAACTAAGCGTCCTAGGAGCAAAAGGGCTTTAATCTGGTATCACTACAAAAATTAAAAAAAATTCAATTTAAAATTAAAAAAAATTTTTTGACCCCTCAAATTATTTTTTTTTACTTGGAAACCTTTAAACTCATTTATCTCGGTAACTAAGCGTCCTAGGAGCAAAAGGGCTTTAATCTGGTATCACTACAAAAATTAAAAAAAATTAAAAAATTCAATTTAAAATTAAAAAAAATTTTTTGACCCCTCAAATTATTTTTTTTTAATTAGAAACCTTTAAACACATTTATCTCGGTAACTAAGCGTCCTAGGAGCAAAAGGGCTTTAATCTGGTATCACTACAAAAATTAAAAAAATTTAAAAAATTCAATTTAAAATTAAAAAAAATTTTTTGACCCCTCAAATTATTTTTTTTTACTTAGAAACCTTTAAACTCATTTATCTCGGTAACTAAGCGTCCTAGGAGCAAAAGGGCTTTAATCTGGTATCACTACAAAAATTAAAAAAAATTAAAAAATTCAATTTTAAAATTAAAAAAAATTTTTTGACCCCTCAAATTATTTTTTTTTACTTAGAAACCTTTAAACTCATTTATCTCGGTAACTAAGCGTCCTAGGAGCAAAAGGGCTTTAATCTGGTATCACTACAAAAATTAAAAAAAAATTAAAAAATTCAATTTAAAATTAAAAAAAATTTTTTGACCCCTCAAATTATTTTTTTTTACTTAGAAACTTTTAAACTCATTTATCTCGGTAACTAAGCGTCCTAGGAGCAAAAGGGCTTTAATCTGGTATCACTACAAAAATTAAAAAAAATTAAAAAATTCAATTTAAAATTAGAAAAAATTTTTGACCCCTCAAATTATTTTTTTTTACTTAGAAACCTTTAAACTCATTTATCTCGGTAACTAAGCGTCCTAGGAGCAAAAGGGCTTTAATCTGGTATCACTACAAAAATTAAAAAAAATTAAAAAATTCAATTTAAAATTAAAAAAATTTTTTGACCCCTCAAATTATTTTTTTTTACTTAGAAACCTTTAAACTCATTTATCTCGGTAACTAAGCGTCCTAGGAGCAAAAGGGCTTTAATCTGGTATCACTACAAAAATTAAAAAAAATTAAAAAATTCAATTTAAAATTAAAAAAAATTTTTTGACCCCTCAAATTATTTTTTTTTACTTAGAAACCTTTAAACTCATTTATCTCGGTAACTAAGCGTCCTAGGAGCAAAAGGGCTTTAATCTGTTATCAATACAAAAATTAAAAAAAAATTAAAAAATTCAATTTAAAATTAAAAAAAATTTTTTGACCCCTCAAATTATTTTTTTTTACTTAGAAACCTTTAAACTCATTTATCTCGGTAACTAAGCGTCCTAGGAGCAAAAGGGCTTTAATCTGGTATCACTACAAAAATTAAAAAAAATTAAAAAATTCAATTTAAAATTAAAAAAAATTTTTTGACCCCTCAAATTATTTTTTTTTACTTAGAAACCTTTAAACTCATTTATATCGGTAACTAAGCATCCTAGGAGCAAAAGGGCTTTAATCTGGTATCACTACAAAAATTAAAAAAAATTAAAAAATTTAATTTAAAATTCAAAAAAATTTTTTGACCCCTCAAATTATTTTTTTTTTACTTAGAAACCTTTAAACTCATTTATCTCGGTAACTAAGCGTCCTAGGAGCAAAAGGGCTTTAATCTGGTATCACTACAAAAATTAAAAAAAATTAAAAAATTCAATTTAAAATTAAAAAAAATTTTTTGACCCCTCAAATTATTTTTTTTTTACTTAGAAACCTTTAAACTCATTTATCTCGGTAACTAAGCGTCCTAGGAGCAAAAGGGCTTTAATCTGGTATCACTACAAAAATTAAAAAAAATTAAAAAATTCGATTTAAAATTAAAAAAAATTTTTTGACCCCTCAAATTATTTTTTTTTACTTAGAAACCTTTAAACTCATTTATCTCGGTAACTAAGCGTCCTACGAGCAAAAGGGCTTTAATCTGGTATCAGTACAAAAATTAAAAAAAATTCAATTTAAAATTAAAAAAAATTTTTTGACCCCTCAAATTATTTTTTTTTACTTAGAAACCTTTAAACTCATTTATCTCGGTAACTAAGCGTCCTAGGAGCAAAAGGGCTTTAATCTGGTATCACTACAAAAATTAAAAAAAATTAAAAAATTCAATTTAAAATTAAAAAAAATTTTTTGACCCCTCAAATTATTTTTTTTTACTTAGAAACCTTTAAACTCATTTATCTCGGTAACTAAGCGTCCTAGGAGCAAAAGGGCTTTAATCTGGTATCACTACAAAAATTAAAAAAAAAGGGCTTTAATCTGGTATCACTACAAAAATTAAAAAAAATTAAAAAATTCAATTTGAAATTAAAAAAAATTTTTTAACCCCTCAAATTATTTTTTTTACTTAGAAACCTTTAAACTCATTTATCTCGGTAACTAAGCGTCCTAGGAGCAAAAGGGCTTTAATCTGGTATCACTACAAAAATTAAAACAAATTAAAAAATTCAATTTAAAATTAAAAAAAATTTTTTGACCCCTCAAATTATTTTTTTTTACTTAGAAACCTTTAAACTCATTTATCTCGGTAACTAAGCGTCCTAGGAGCAAAAGGGCTTTAATCTGGTATCACTACAAAAATTAAAAAAAATTAAAAAATTCAATTTAAAATTAAAAAAAATTTTTTGACCCCTCAAATTATTTTTTTTTTACTTAGAAACCTTTAAACTCATTTATCTCGGTAACTAAGCGTCCTAGGAGCAAAAGGGCTTTAATCTGGTATCACTACAAAAATTAAAAAAAATTAAAAAATTAAATTTAAAATTAAAAAAAATTTTTTGACCCCTCAAATTATTTTTTTTTACTTAGAAACCTTTAAACTCATTTATCTCGGTAACTAAGCGTCCTAGGAGCAAAAGGGCTTTAATCTGGTATCACTAAAAAAATTAAAAAATTCAATTTAAAATGAAAAAAAATTTTTTGACCCCTCAAATTATTTTTTTTACTTAGAAACCTTTAAACTCATTTATCTCGGTAACTAAGCGTCCTAGGAGCAAAAGGGCTTTAATCTGGTATCACTACAAAAATTAAAAAAAATTAAAAAATTCAATTTTAAAATTAAAAAAAATTTTTTGACCCCTCAAATTATTTTTTTTTACTTAGAAACCTTTAAACTCATTTATCTCGGTAACTAAGCGTCCTAGGAGCAAAAGGGCTTTAATCTGGTATCACTACAAAAATTAAAAAAAATTAAAAAATTCAATTTTAAAATTAAAAAAAATTTTTTGACCCCTCAAATTATTTTTTTTTACTTAGAAACCTTTAAACTCATTTATCTCGGTAACTAAGCGTCCTAGGAGCAAAAGGGCTTTAATCTGGTATCACTACAAAAATTAAAAAAAAATTAAAAAATTCAATTTAAAATTAAAAAAAATTTTTTGACCCCTCAAATTATTTTTTTTTACTTAGAAACTTTTAAACTCATTTATCTCGGTAACTAAGCGTCCTAGGAGCAAAAGGGCTTTAATCTGGTATCACTACAAAAATTAAAAAAAATTAAAAAATTTAATTTAAAATTAAAAAAAATTTTTTGACCCCTCAAATTATTTTTTTTTTACTTAGAAACCTTTAAACTCATTTATCTCGGTAACTAAGCGTCCTAGGAGCAAAAGGGCTTTAATCTGGTATCACTACAAAAATTAAAAAAAATTAAAAAATTCAATTTAAAATTAAAAAAAATTTTTTGACCCCTCAAATTATTTTTTTTTTACTTAGAAACCTTTAAACTCATTTATCTCGGTAACTAAGCGTCCTAGGAGCAAAAGGGCTTTAATCTGGTATCACTACAAAAATTAAAAAAAATTAAAAAATTCGATTTAAAATTAAAAAAAATTTTTTGACCCCTCAAATTATTTTTTTTTACTTAGAAACCTTTAAACTCATTTATCTCGGTAACTAAGCGTCCTACGAGCAAAAGGGCTTTAATCTGGTATCAGTACAAAAATTAAAAAAAATTAAAAAATTCAATTTAAAATTAAAAAAAATTTTTTGACCCCTCAAATTATTTTTTTTTACTTAGAAACCTTTAAACTCATTTATCTCGGTAACTAAGCGTCCTAGGAGCAAAAGGGCTTTAATCTGGTATCACTACAAAAATTAAAAAAAATTAAAAAATTCAATTTAAAATTAAAAAAAATTTTTTGACCCCTCAAATTATTTTTTTTTACTTAGAAACCTTTAAACTCATTTATCTCGGTAACTAAGCGTCCTAGGAGCAAAAGGGCTTTAATCTGGTATCACTACAAAAATTAAAAAAAAAGGGCTTTAATCTGGTATCACTACAAAAATTAAAAAAAATTAAAAAATTCAATTTGAAATTAAAAAAAATTTTTTAACCCCTCAAATTATTTTTTTTACTTAGAAACCTTTAAACTCATTTATCTCGGTAACTAAGCGTCCTAGGAGCAAAAGGGCTTTAATCTGGTATCACTACAAAAATTAAAACAAATTAAAAAATTCAATTTAAAATTAAAAAAAATTTTTTGACCCCTCAAATTATTTTTTTTTTACTTAGAAACCTTTAAACTCATTTATCTCGGTAACTAAGCGTCCTAGGAGCAAAAGGGCTTTAATCTGGTATCACTACAAAAATTAAAAAAAATTAAAAAATTCAATTTAAAATTAAAAAAAATTTTTTGACCCCTCAAATTATTTTTTTTTACTTAGAAACCTTTAAACTCATTTATCTCGGTAACTAAGCGTCCTAGGAGCAAAAGGGCTTTAATCTGGTATCACTACAAAAATTAAAAAAAATTAAAAAATTAAATTTAAAATTAAAAAAAATTTTTTGACCCCTCAAATTATTTTTTTTTACTTAGAAACCTTTAAACTCATTTATCTCGGTAACTAAGCGTCCTAGGAGCAAAAGGGCTTTAATCTGGTATCACTAAAAAAATTAAAAAATTCAATTTAAAATGAAAAAAAATTTTTTGACCCCTCAAATTATTTTTTTTACTTAGAAACCTTTAAACTCATTTATCTCGGTAACTAAGCGTCCTAGGAGCAAAAGGGCTTTAATCTGGTATCACTACAAAAATTAAAAAAAATTAAAAAATTCAATTTAAAATTAAAAAAAATTTTTTGACCCCTCAAATTATTTTTTTTTACTTAGAAACCTTTAAACTCATTTATCTCGGTAACTAAGGGTCCTAGGAGCAAAAGGGCTTTAATCTGGTATCACTACAAAAATTAAAAAAAATTAAAAAATTCAATTTAAAATTAAAAAAAATTTTTTGACCCCTCAAATTATTTTTTTTTTTACTTAGAAACCTTTAAACTCATTTATCTCGGTAACTAAGCGTCCTAGGAGCAAAAGGGCTTTAATCTGGTATCACTACAAAAATTAAAAAAAATTAAAAAATTCAATTTAAAATTAAAAAAAATTTTTTGACCCCTCAAATTATTTTTTTTTACTTAGAAACCTTTAAACTCATTTATCTCGGTAACTAAGCGTCCTAGGAGCAAAAGGGCTTTAATCTGGTATCACTACAAAAATTAAAAAAAATTAAAAAATTCAATTTAAAATTAAAAAAAATTTTTTGACCCCTCAAATTATTTTTTTTTTTACTTAGAAACCTTTAAACTCATTTATCTCGGTAACTAAGCGTCCTAGGAGCAAAAGGGCTTTAATCTGGTATCACTACAAAAATTAAAAAAAATCAAAAAATTCAATTTAAAATTAAAAAAAATTTTTTGACCCCTCAAATTATTTTTTTTTTTACTTAGAAACCTTTAAACTCATTTATCTCGGTAACTAAGCGTCCTAGGAGTAAAAGGGCTTTAATCTGGTATCACTACAAAAATTAAAAAATTCAATTTAAAATTAAAAAAAATTTTTTGACCCCTCAAATTATTTTTTTTTTACTTAGAAACCTTTAAACTCATTTATCTCGGTAACTAAGGGTCCTAGGAGCAAAAGCGCTTTAATCTGGTATCACTACAAAAATTAAAAAAAATTAAAAAATCCAATTTGAAATTAAAAAAAATTTTTTGACCCCTCAAATTATTTTTTTTTACTTAGAAACCTTTAAACTCATTTATCTCGGTAACTAAGGGTCCTAGGAGCAAAAGCGCTTTAATCTGGTATCACTACAAAAATTAAAAAAAATTCAATTTAAAATTAAAAAAAATTTTTTGACCCCTCAAATTATTTTTTTTTACTTAGAAACCTTTAAACTCATTTATCTCGGTAACTAAGCGTCCTAGGAGCAAAAGGGCTTTAATCTGGTATCACTACAAAAATTAAAAAAAATTAAAAAATTCAATTTAAAATTAAAAAAAATTTTTTGACCCCTCAAATTATTTTTTTTTACTTAGAAACCTTTAAACTCATTTATCTCGGTAACTAAGCGTCCTAGGAGCAAGAGGGCTTTAATCTGGTATCACTACAAAAATTAAAAAAAATTAAAAAATTCAATTTAAAATTAAAAAAAATTTTTTGACCCCTCAAATTATTTTTTTTTACTTAGAAACCTTTAAACCCATTTATCTCGGTAACTAAGCGTCCTAGGAGCAAAAGGGCTTTAATCTGGTATCACTACAAAAATTAAAAAATTCAATTTAAAATTAAAAAAAATTTTTTGACCCCTCAAATTATTTTTTTTTACTTAGAAACCTTTAAACTCATTTATCTCGGTAACTAAGCGTCCTAGGAGCAAAAGGGCTTTAATCTGGTATCACTACAAAAATTAAAAAAAATTAAAAAATTCAATTTAAAATTAAAAAAAATTTTTTGACCCCTCAAATTATTTTTTTTTACTTAGAAACCTTTAAACTCATTTATCTCGGTAACTAAGCGTCCTAGGAGCAAAAGGGCTTTAATCTGGTATCACTACAAAAATTAAAAAAAATTAAAAAATTCAATTTATAATTAAAAAAAATTTTTTGACCCCTCAAATTATTTTTTTTTACTTAGAAACCTTTAAACTCATTTATCTCGGTAACTAAGCGTCCTAGGAGCAAGAGGGCTTTAATCTGGTATCACTACAAAAATTAAAAAAAATTAAAAAATTCAATTTAAAATTAAAAAAAATTTTTTGACCCCTCAAATTATTTTTTTTTACTTAGAAACCTTTAAACCCATTTATCTCGGTAACTAAGCGTCCTAGGAGCAAAAGGGCTTTAATCTGGTATCACTACAAAAATTAAAAAATTCAATTTAAAATTAAAAAAAATTTTTTGACCCCTCAAATTATTTTTTTTTACTTAGAAACCTTTAAACTCATTTATCTCGGTAACTAAGCGTCCTAGGAGCAAAAGGGCTTTAATCTGGTATCACTACAAAAATTAAAAAAAATTAAAAAATTCAATTTAAAATTAAAAAAAATTTTTTGACCCCTCAAATTATTTTTTTTTACTTAGAAACCTTTAAACTCATTTATCTCGGTAACTAAGCGTCCTAGGAGCAAAAGGGCTTTAATCTGGTATCACTACAAAAATTACAAAAAATTAAAAAATTCAATTTAAAATTAAAAAAAATTGTTTCACCCCTCAAATTATTTTTTTTTACTTAGAAACCTTTAAACTCATTTATCTCGGTAACTAAGCGTCCTAGGAGCAAAAGGGCTTTAATCTGGTATCACTACAAAAATTAAAAAAAATTAAAAAATTCAATTTAAAATTAAAAAAAATTTTTTGACCCCTCAAATTATTTTTTTTTACTTAGAAACCTTTAAACTCATTTATCTCGGTAACTAAGCGTCCTAGGAGCAAAAGGGCTTTAATCTGGTATCACTACAAAAATTAAAAAAAATTAAAAAATTCAATTTAAAATTAAAAAAAATTTTTTGACCCCTCAAATTATTTTTTTTTACTTAGAAACCTTTAAACTCATTTATCTCGGTAACTAAGCGTCCTAGGAGCAAAAGGGCTTTAATCTGGTATCACTACAAAAATTAAAAAAAATTAAAAAATTCAATTTAAAATTAAAAAAAATTTTTTGACCCCTCAAATTATTTTTTTTTTACTTAGAAACCTTTAAACTCATTTATCTCGGTAACTAAGCGTCCTAGGAGCAAAAGGGCTTTAATCTGGTATCACTACAAAAATTAAAAAAAATTAAAAAATTCAATTTAAAATTAAAAAAAATTTTTTGACCCCTCAAATTATTTTTTTTTAATTAGAAACCTTTAAACACATTTATCTCGGTAACTAAGCGTCCTAGGAGCAAAAGGGCTTTAATCTGGTATCACTACAAAAATTAAAAAAATTTAAAAAATTTAAAAAATTCAATTTAAAATTAAAAAAAATTTTTTGACCCCTCAAATTATTTTTTTTTACTTAGAAACCTTTAAACTCATTTATCTCGGTAACTAAGCGTCCTAGGAGCAAAAGGGCTTTAATCTGGTATCACTACAAAAATTAAAAAAAATTAAAAAATTCAATTTTAAAATTAAAAAAAATTTTTTGACCCCTCAAATTATTTTTTTTTACTTAGAAACCTTTAAACTCATTTATCTCGGTAACTAAGCGTCCTAGGAGCAAAAGGGCTTTAATCTGGTATCACTACAAAAATTAAAAAATTCAATTTAAAATTAAAAAAAATTTTTTGACCCCTCAAATTATTTTTTTTTACTTAGAAACTTTTAAACTCATTTATCTCGGTAACTAAGCGTCCTAGGAGCAAAAGGGCTTTAATCTGGTATCACTACAAAAATTAAAAAAAATTAAAAAATTCAATTTAAAATTAGAAAAAATTTTTGACCCCTCAAATTATTTTTTTTTACTTAGAAACCTTTAAACTCATTTATCTCGGTAACTAAGCGTCCTAGGAGCAAAAGGGCTTTAATCTGGTATCACTACAAAAATTAAAAAAAAATTAAAAAATTCAATTTAAAATTAAAAAAATTTTTTGACCCCTCAAATTATTTTTTTTTACTTAGAAACCTTTAAACTCATTTATCTCGGTAACTAAGCGTCCTAGGAGCAAAAGGGCTTTAATCTGGTATCACTACAAAAATTAAAAAATTCAATTTAAAATTAAAAAAAATTTTTTGACCCCTCAAATTATTTTTTTTTACTTAGAAACCTTTAAACTCATTTATCTCGGTAACTAAGCGTCCTAGGAGCAAAAGGGCTTTAATCTGGTATCACTACAAAAATTAAAAAAAAATAAAAAATTCAATTTAAAATTAAAAAAAATTTTTTGACCCCTCAAATTATTTTTTTTTTACTTAGAAACCTTTAAACTCATTTATCTCGGTAACTAAGCGTCCTATGAGCAAAAGGGCTTTAATCTGGTATCACTACAAAAATTAAAAAAAATTAAAAAATTCAATTTAAAATTAAAAAAAATTGTTTGACCCCTCAAATTATTTTTTTTTTACTTAGAAACCTTTAAACTCATTTATCTCGGTAACTAAGCATCCTAGGAGCAAAAGGGCTTTAATCTGGTATTACTACAAAAATTAAAAAACATTAAAAAATTTAATTTAAAATTAAAAAAAATTTTTTGACCCCTCAAATTATTTTTTTTTTACTTAGAAACCTTTAAACTCATTTATCTCGGTAACTAAGCGTCCTAGGAGCAAAAGGGCTTTAATCTGGTATCACTACAAAAATTAAAAAAAATTAAAAAATTCAATTTAAAATTAAAAAAAATTTTTTGACCCCTCAATTTATTTTTTTTACTTAGAAACCTTTAAACTCATTTATCTCGGTAACTAAGCGTCCTAGGAGCAAAAGGGCTTTAATCTGGTATCACTAGAAAAAATAAAAAAAATTAAAAAATTCAATTTAAAATTAAAAAAAATTTTTTGACCCCTCAAATTATTTTTTTTTTACTTAGAAACCTTTAAACTCATTTATCTCGGTAACTAAGCGTCCTAGGAGCAAAAGGGCTTTAATCTGGTATCACTACAAAAATTAAAAAAAAATTAAAAAATTCAATTTAAAATTAAAAAAAATTTTTTGACCCCTCAAATTATTTTTTTTTACTTAGAAACCTTTAAACTCATTTATCTCGGTAACTAAGCGTCCTAGGAGCAAAAGGGCTTTAATCTGGTATCACTACAAAAATTAAAAAAAATTAAAAAATTCAATTTAAAATTAAAAAAAATTTTTTGACCCCTCAAATTATTTTTTTTTTACTTAGAAACCTTTAAACTCATTTATCTCGGTAACTAAGCGTCCTAGGAGCAAAAGGGCTTTAATCTGGTATCACTACAAAAATTAAAAAAAATTAAAAAATTCAATTTAAAATTAAAAAAAATTTTTTGACCCCTCAAATTATTTTTTTTTACTTAGAAACCTTTAAACTCATTTATCTCGGTAACTAAGCGTCCTAGGAGCAAAAGGGCTTTAATCTGGTATCACTACAAAAATTAAAAAAAAGGGCTTTAATCTGGTATCACTACAAAAATTAAAAAAAATTAAAAAATTCAATTTGAAATTAAAAAAAATTTTTTAACCCCTCAAATTATTTTTTTTATTTAGAAACCTTTAAACTCATTTATCTCGGTAACTAAGCGTCCTAGGAGCAAAAGGGCTTTAATCTGGTATCACTACAAAAATTAAAACAAATTAAAAAATTCAATTTAAAATTAAAAAAAATTTTTTGACCCCTCAAATTATTTTTTTTTACTTAGAAACCTTTAAACTCATTTATCTCGGTAACTAAGCGTCCTAGGAGCAAAAGGGCTTTAATCTGGTATCACTACAAAAATTAAAAAAAATTAAAAAATTCAATTTAAAATTAAAAAAAATTTTTTGACCCCTCAAATTATTTTTTTTTACTTAGAAACCTTTAAACTCATTTATCTCGGTAACTAAGCGTCCTAGGAGCAAAAGGGCTTTAATCTGGTATCACTACAAAAATTAAAAAAAACTAAAAAATTAAATTTAAAATTAAAAAAAATTTTTTGACCCCTCAAATTATTTTTTTTTACTTAGAAACCTTTAAACTCATTTATCTCGGTAACTAAGCGTCCTAGGAGCAAAAGGGCTTTAATCTGGTATCACTACAAAAATTAAAAAAAATTAAAAAATTCAATTTAAAATGAAAAAAAATTTTTTGACCCCTCAAATTATTTTTTTTACTTAGAAACCTTTAAACTCATTTATCTCGGTAACTAAGCGTCCTAGGAGCAAAAGGGCTTTAATCTGGTATCACTACAAAAATTAAAAAATTCAATTTAAAATTAAAAAAAATTTTTTGACCCCTCAAATTATTTAGAAACTTTTAAACTCATTTATCTCGGTAACTAAGCGTCCTAGGAGCAAAAGGGCTTTAATCTGGTATCACTACAAAAATTAAAAAAAATTAAAAAATTCAATTTAAAATTAGAAAAAATTTTTGACCTCTCAAATTATTTTTTTTTACTTAGAAACCTTTAAACTCATTTATCTCGGTAACTAAGCGTCCTAGGAGCAAAAGGGCTTTAATCTGGTATCACTACAAAAATTAAAAAAAAATAAAATATTCAATTTAAAATTAAAAAAAAATTTTTTGACCCCTCAAATTATTTTTTTTACTTAGAAACCTTTAAACTCATTTATCTCGGTAACTAAGCGTCCTAGGAGCAAAAGGGCTTTAATCTGGTATCACTACAAAAATTAAAAAAAAATTAAAAAATTCAATTTAAAAGTAAAAAAAATTTTTGAGGAGGAGCAAAAGGGCTTTAATCTGGTATCACTACAAAAATTAAAAAAAATTAAAAAATTCAATTTAAAATTAAAAAAAATTTTTTGACCCCTCAAATTATTTTTTTTTACTTAGAAACCTTTAAACTCATTTATCTCGGTAACTAAGCGTCCTAGGAGCAAAAGGGCTTTAATCTGGTATCACTACAAAAATTAAAAAAAATTAAAAAATTCAATTTAAAATTAAAAAAAATTTTTTGACCCCTCAAATTATTTTTTTTTACTTAGAAACCTTTAAACTCATTTATCTCGGTAACTAAGCGTCCTAGGAGCAAAAGGGCTTTAATCTGGTATCACTACAAAAATTAAAAAAAATTAAAAAATTCAATTTAAATTTAAAAAAAATTTTTTGACCCCTCAAATTATTTTTTTTTACTTAGAAACCTTTAAACTCATTTATCTCGGTAACTAAGCGTCCTAGGAGCAAAAGGGCTTTAATCTGGTATCACTACAAAAATTAAAAAATTCAATTTAAAATTAAAAAAAAGTTTTTGACCCCTTAAATTATTTTTTTTTTACTTAGAAACCTTTAAACTCATTTATCTCGGTAACTAAGCGTCCTAGGAGCAAAAGGGCTTTAATCTGGTATCACTACAAAAATTAAAAAAAATTAAAAAATTCAATTTAAAATTAAAAAAAAATTTTTGACCCCTCAAATTATTTTTTTTTTACTTAGAAACCTTTAAACTCATTTATCTCGGTAACTAAGCGTCCTAGGAGCAAGAGGGCTTTAATCTGGTATCACTACAAAAATTAAAAAAAATTAAAAAATTCAATTTAAAATTAAAAAAAATTTTTTGTCCCCTCAAATTATTTTTTTTACTTAGAAACCTTTAAACTCATTTATCTCGGTAACTAAGCGTCCTAGGAGCAAAAGGGCTTTAATCTGGTATCACTACAAAAATTAAAAAAAATTAAAAAATTCAATTTAAAATTAAAAAAAAATTTTTGACCCCTCAAATTATTTTTTTTTTACTTAGAAACCTTTAAACTCATTTATCTCGGTAACTAAGCGTCCTAGGAGCAAGAGGGCTTTAATCTGGTATTACTACAAAAATTAAAAAAAATTAAAAAATTCAATTTAAAATTAAAAAAAAATTTTTGACCCCTCAAATTATTTTTTTTTTACTTAGAAACCTTTAAACTCATTTATCTCGGTAACTAAGCGTCCTAGGAGCAAGAGGGCTTTAATCTGGTATCACTACAAAAATTAAAAAATTCAATTTAAAATTAAAAAAAAATTTTTTGACCCCTCAAATTATTTTTTTTACTTAGAAACCTTTAAACTCATTTATCTCGGTAACTGAGCGTCCTAGGAGCAAAAGGGCTTTAATCTGGTATCACTACAAAAATTAAAAAAAATTAAAAAATTCAATTTAAAATTAAAAAAAAATTTTTGACCCCTCAAATTATTTTTTTTTTACTTAGAAACCTTTAAACTCATTTATCTCGGTAACTAAGCGTCCTAGGAGCAAGAGGGCTTTAATCTGGTATCACTACAAAAATTAAAAAATTCAATTTAAAATTAAAAAAAAATTTTTTGACCCCTCAAATTATTTTTTTTACTTAGAAACCTTTAAACTCATTTATCACGGTAACTAAGCGTCCTAGGAGCAAAAGGGCTTTAATCTGGTATCACTACAAAAATTAAAAAAAATTAAAAAATTCAATTTAAAATTAAAAAAAATTTTTTGACCCCTCAAATTATTTTTTTTACTTAGAAACCTTTAAACTCATTTATCTCGGTAACTAAGCGTCCTAGGAGCAAAAGGGCTTTAATCTGGTATCACTACAAAAATTAAAAAAATTCAATTTAAAATTAAAAAAAAAAATTTTGACCCCTCAAATTATTTTTTTTTTACTTAGAAACCTTTAAACTCATTTATCTCGGTAACTAAGCGTCCTAGGAGCAAAAGGGCTTTAATCTGGTATCACTACAAAAATTAAAAAATTCAATTTAAAAGTAAAAAAAAATTTTGAGGAGGAGCAAAAGGGCTTTAATCTGGTATCACTACAAAAATTAAAAAAAAATTAAAAAATTCAATTTAAAATTAAAAAAAATTTTTTGACACCTCAAATTATTTTTTTTTTACTTAGAAACCTTTAAACTCATTTATCTCGGTAACTAAGCGTCCTAGGAGCAAAAGGGCTTTAATCTGGTATCACTACAAAAATTAAAAAAAATTAAAAAATTCAATTTAAAATTAAAAAAAAATTTTTGACCCCTCAAATTATTTTTTTTTTACTTAGAAACCTTTAAACTCATTTATCTCGGTAACTAAGCGTCCTAGGAGCAAGAGGGCTTTAATCTGGTATCACAACAAAAATTAAAAAATTCAATTTAAAATTAAAAAAAATTTTTTGACCCCTCAAATTATTTTTTTTACTTAGAAACCTTTAAACTCATTTATCTCGGTAACTAAGCGTCCTAGGAGCAAAAGGGCTTTAATCTGGTATCACTACAAAAATTAAAAAAAATTAAAAAATTCAATTTAAAATTAAAAAAATTTTTTTGACCCCTCAAATTATTTTTTTTTACTTAGAAACCTTTAAACTCATTTATCTCGGTAACTAAGCGTCCTAGGAGCAAAAGGGCTTTAATCTGGTATCACTACAAAAATTAAAAAAAATTAAAAAATTCAATTTAAAATTAAAAAAAAATTTTTGACCCCTCAAATTATTTTTTTTTACTTAGAAACCTTTAAACTCATTTATCTCGGTAACTAAGCGTCCTAGGAGCAAAAGGGCTTTAATCTGGTATCACTACAAAAATTAAAAAAAAAATTAAAAAATTCAATTTAAAATTAAAAAAAAATTTTTGACCCCTCAAATTATTATTTTTTTACTTAGAAACCTTTAAACTCATTTATCTCGGTAACTAAGCGTCCTAGGAGCAAAAGGGCTTTAATCTGGTATCACTACAAAAATTAAAAAAAATTAAAAAATTCAATTTAAAATTAAAAAAAATTTTTTAACCCCTCAAATTATTTTTTTTACTTAGAAACCTTTAAACTCATTTATCTCGGTAACTAAGCGTCCTAGGAGCAAAAGGGCTTTAATCTGGTATCACTACAAAAATTAAAAAAAATTAAAAAATTCAATTTAAAATTAAAAAAAAATTTTTTGACCCCTCAAATTATTTTTTTTTACTTAGAAACCTTTAAACTCATTTATCTCGGTAACTAAGCGTCCTAGGAGCAAAAGGGCTTTAATCTGGTATCACTACAAAAATTAAAAAATTCAATTTAAAATTAAAAAAAATTTTTTGACCCCTCAAATTATTTTTTTTTACTTAGAAACCTTTAAACTCATTTATCTCGGTAACTAAGCGTCCTAGGAGCAAAAGGGCTTTAATCTGGTATCACTACAAAAATTAAAAAAAATTAAAAAATTCAATTTAAAATTAAAAAAAAATTTTTGACCCCTCAAATTATTTTTTTTTTTACTTAGAAACCTTTAAACTCATTTATATCGGTAACTAAGCGTCCTAGGAGCAAAAGGGCTTTAATCTGGTATCACTACAAAAATTAAAAAAAATTAAAAAATTCAATTTAAATTTAAAAAAAATTTTTTGACCCCTCAAATTATTTTTTTTTACTTAGAAACCTTTAAACTCATTTATCTCGGTAACTAAGCGTCCTAGGAGCAAAAGGGCTTTAATCTGGTATCACTACAAAAATTAAAAAATTCAATTTAAAATTAAAAAAAAATTTTTGACCCCTTAAATTATTTTTTTTTTACTTAGAAACCTTTAAACTCATTTATCTCGGTAAATAAGCGTCCTAGGAGCAAAAGGGCTTTAATCTGGTATCACTACAAAAATTAAAAAAAATTAAAAAATTCAATTTAAAATTAAAAAAAAATTTTTGACCCCTCAAATTATTTTTTTTTTACTTAGAAACCTTTAAACTCATTTATCTCGGTAACTAAGCGTCCTAGGAGCAAGAGGGCTTTAATCTGGTATCACTACAAAAATTAAAAAAAAATAAAAAATTCAATTTAAAATTAAAAAAAATTTTTTGACCCCTCAAATTATTTTTTTTACTTAGAAACCTTTAAACTCATTTATCTCGGTAACTAAGCGTCCTAGGAGCAAAAGGGCTTTAATCTGGTATCACAACAAAAATTAAAAAAAATTAAAAAATTCAATTTAAAATTAAAAAAAAATTTTTGACCCCTCAAATTATTTTTTTTTTACTTAGAAACCTTTAAACTCATTTATCTCGGTAACTAAGCGTCCTAGGAGCAAGAGGGCTTTAATCTGGCATCACTACAAAAATTAAAAAAAATTAAAAAATTCAATTTAAAATTAAAAAAAAATTTTTGACCCCTCAAATTATTTTTTTTTTACTTAGAAACCTTTAAAATCATTTATCTCGGTAACTAAGCGTCCTAGGAGCAAGAGGGCTTTAATCTGGTATCACTACAAAAATTAAAAAAAATTAAAAAATTCAATTTAAAATTAAAAAAAAATTTTTTGACCCCTCAAATTATTTTTTTTACTTAGAAACCTTTAAACTCATTTATCTCGGTAACTAAGCGTCCTAGGAGCAAAAGGGCTTTAATCTGGTATCACTACAAAAATTAAAAAAAATTAAAAAATTCAATTTAAAATTAAAAAAAAATTTTTGACCCCTCAAATTATTTTTTTTTTACTTAGAAACCTTTAAACTCATTTATCTCGGTAACTAAGCGTCCTAGGAGCAAGAGGGCTTTAATCTGGTATCACTACAAAAATTAAAAAAAATTAAAAAATTCAATTTAAAATTAAAAAAAAATTTTTGACCCCTCAAATTATTTTTTTTTTTACTTAGAAACCTTTAAACTCATTTATCTCGGTAACTAAGCGTCCTAGGAGCAAGAGGGCTTTAATCTGGTATCACTACAAAAATTAAAAAAAATTAAAAAATTCAATTTAAAATTAAAAAAAATTTTTTTGACCCCTCAAATTATTTTTTTTACTTAGAAACCTTTAAACTCATTTATCTCGGTAACTAAGCGTCCTAGGAGCAAAAGGGCTTTAATCTGGTATCACTACAAAAATTAAAAAAAATTAAAAAATTCAATTTAAAATTAAAAAAAATTTTTTGACCCCTCAAATTATTTTTTTTACTTAGAAACCTTTAAACTCATTTATCTCGGTAACTAAGCGTCCTAGGAGCAAAAGGGCTTTAATCTGGTATCACTACAAAAATTAAAAAAATTAAAAAATTCAATTTAAAATTAAAAAAAAAATTTTTGACCCCTCAAATTATTTTTTTTTTACTTAGAAACCTTTAAACTCATTTATCTCGGTAACTAAGCGTCCTAGGAGCAAAAGGGCTTTAATCTGGTATCACTACAAAAATTAAAAAATTCAATTTAAAAGTAAAAAAAAATTTTGAGGAGGAGCAAAAGGGCTTTAATCTGGTATCACTACAAAAATTAAAAAAAAATTAAAAAATTCAATTTAAAATTAAAAAAAATTTTTTGACCCCTCAAATTATTTTTTTTTACTTAGAAACCTTTAAACTCATTTATCTCGGTAACTAAGCGTCCTAGGAGCAAAAGGGCTTTAATCTGGTATCACTACAAAAATTAAAAAAAATTAAAAAATTCAATTTAAAATTAAAAAAAAATTTTTGACCCCTCAAATTATTTTTTTTTTACTTAGAAACCTTTAAACTCATTTATCTCGGTAACTAAGCGTCCTAGGAGCAAGAGGGCTTTAATCTGGTATCACTACAAAAATTAAAAAATTCAATTTAAAATTAAAAAAAATTTTTTGACCCCTCAAATTATTTTTTTTACTTAGAAACCTTTAAACTCATTTATCTCGGTAACTAAGCGTCCTAGGAGCAAAAGGGCTTTAATCTGGTATCACTACAAAAATTAAAAAAAATTAAAAAATTCAATTTAAAATTAAAAAAATTTTTTTGACCCCTCAAATTATTTTTTTTTACTTAGAAACCTTTAAACTCATTTATCTCGGTAACTAAGCGTCCTAGGAGCAAAAGGGCTTTAATCTGGTATCACTACAAAAATTAAAAAAAATTAAAAAATTCAATTTAAAATTAAAAAAAAAATTTTTGACCCCTCAAATTATTTTTTTTTACTTAGAAACCTTTAAACTCATTTATCTCGGTAACTAAGCGTCCTAGGAGCAAAAGGGCTTTAATCTGGTATCACTACAAAAATTAAAAAAAAATTAAAAAATTCAATTTAAAATTAAAAAAAAATTTTTGACCCCTCAAATTATTTTTTTTTTACTTAGAAACCTTTAAAATCATTTATCTCGGTAACTAAGCGTCCTAGGAGCAAGAGGGCTTTAATCTGGTATCACTACAAAAATTAAAAAAAATTAAAAAATTCAATTTAAAATTAAAAAAAAATTTTTTGACCCCTCAAATTATTTTTTTTACTTAGAAACCTTTAAACTCATTTATCTCGGTAACTAAGCGTCCTAGGAGCAAAAGGGCTTTAATCTGGTATCACTACAAAAATTAAAAAAAATTAAAAAATTCAATTTAAAATTAAAAAAAAATTTTTGACCCCTCAAATTATTTTTTTTTTACTTAGAAACCTTTAAACTCATTTATCTCGGTAACTAAGCGTCCTAGGAGCAAGAGGGCTTTAATCTGGTATCACTACAAAAATTAAAAAAAATTAAAAAATTCAATTTAAAATTAAAAAAAAATTTTTTAACCCTAAAATTATTTTTTTTTTTACTTAGAAACCTTTAAACTCATTTATCTCGGTAACTAAGCGTCCTAGGAGCAAGAGGGCTTTAATCTGGTATCACTACAAAAATTAAAAAAAATTAAAAAATTCAATTTAAAATTAAAAAAAAATTTTTTGACCCCTCAAATTATTTTTTTTACTTAGAAACCTTTAAACTCATTTATCTCGGTAACTAAGCGTCCTAGGAGCAAAAGGGCTTTAATCTGGTATCACTACAAAAATTAAAAAAAATTAAAAAATTCAATTTAAAATTAAAAAAAAATTTTTGACCCCTCAAATTATTTTTTTTTTACTTAGAAACCTTTAAACTCATTTATCTCGGTAACTAAGCGTCCTAGGAGCAAGAGGGCTTTAATCTGGTATCACTACAAAAATTAAAAAAAATTAAAAAATTCAATTTAAAATTAAAAAAAAATTTTTGACCCCTCAAATTATTTTTTTTTTTACTTAGAAACCTTTAAACTCATTTATCTCGGTAACTAAGCGTCCTAGGAGCAAGAGGGCTTTAATCTGGTATCACTACAAAAATTAAAAAAAATTAAAAAATTCAATTTAAAATTAAAAAAAAATTTTTTGACCCCTCAAATTATTTTTTTTACTTAGAAACCTTTAAACTCATTTATCTCGGTAACTAAGCGTCCTAGGAGCAAAAGGGCTTTAATCTGGTATCACTACAAAAATTAAAAAAAATTAAAAAATTCAATTTAAAATTAAAAAAAATTTTTTGACCCCTCAAATTATTTTTTTTACTTAGAAACCTTTAAACTCATTTATCTCGGTAACTAAGCGTCCTAGGAGCAAAAGGGCTTTAATCTGGTATCACTACAAAAATTAAAAAAATTAAAAAATTCAATTTAAAATTAAAAAAAAAAATTTTGACCCCTCAAATTATTTTTTTTTTACTTAGAAACCTTTAAACTCATTTATCTCGGTAACTAAGCGTCCTAGGAGCAAAAGGGCTTTAATCTGGTATCACTACAAAAATTAAAAAATTCAATTTAAAAGTAAAAAAAAATTTTGAGGAGGAGCAAAAGGGCTTTAATCTGGTATCACTACAAAAATTAAAAAAAAATTAAAAAATTCAATTTAAAATTAAAAAAAATTTTTTGACCCCTCAAATTATTTTTTTTTTACTTAGAAACCTTTAAACTCATTTATCTCGGTAACTAAGCGTCCTAGGAGCAAAAGGGCTTTAATCTGGTATCACTACAAAAATTAAAAAAAATTAAAAAAAATTAAAAAATTCAATTTAAAATTAAAAAAAAATTTTTGACCCCTCAAATTATTTTTTTTTTACTTAGAAACCTTTAAACTCATTTATCTCGGTAACTAAGCGTCCTAGGAGCAAGAGGGCTTTAATCTGGTATCACTACAAAAATTAAAAAATTCAATTTAAAATTAAAAAAAATTTTTTGACCCCTCAAATTATTTTTTTTACTTAGAAACCTTTAAACTCATTTATCTCGGTAACTAAGCGTCCTAGGAGCAAAAGGGCTTTAATCTGGTATCACTACAAAAATTAAAAAAAATTAAAAAATTCAATTTAAAATTAAAAAAATTTTTTTGACCCCTCAAATTATTTTTTTTTACTTAGAAACCTTTAAACTCATTTATCTCGGTAACTAAGCGTCCTAGGAGCAAAAGGGCTTTAATCTGGTATCACTACAAAAATTAAAAAAAATTAAAAAATTCAATTTAAAATTAAAAAAAAAATTTTTGACCCCTCAAATTATTTTTTTTTACTTAGAAACCTTTAAACTCATTTATCTCGGTAACTAAGCGTCCTAGGAGCAAAAGGGCTTTAATCTGGTATCACTACAAAAATTAAAAAAAAATTAAAAAATTCAATTTAAAATTAAAAAAAAATTTTTGACCCCTCAAATTATTTTTTTTTTACTTAGAAACCTTTAAAATCATTTATCTCGGTAACTAAGCGTCCTAGGAGCAAGAGGGCTTTAATCTGGTATCACTACAAAAATTAAAAAAAATTAAAAAATTCAATTTAAAATTAAAAAAAAATTTTTTGACCCCTCAAATTATTTTTTTTACTTAGAAACCTTTAAACTCATTTATCTCGGTAACTAAGCGTCCTAGGAGCAAAAGGGCTTTAATCTGGTATCACTACAAAAATTAAAAAAAATTAAAAAATTCAATTTAAAATTAAAAAAAAATTTTTGACCCCTCAAATTATTTTTTTTTTACTTAGAAACCTTTAAACTCATTTATCTCGGTAACTAAGCGTCCTAGGAGCAAGAGGGCTTTAATCTGGTATCACTACAAAAATTAAAAAAAATTAAAAAATTCAATTTAAAATTAAAAAAAAATTTTTGACCCCTCAAATTATTTTTTTTTTTACTTAGAAACCTTTAAACTCATTTATCTCGGTAACTAAGCGTCCTAGGAGCAAGAGGGCTTTAATCTGGTATCACTACAAAAATTAAAAAAAATTAAAAAATTCAATTTAAAATTAAAAAAAAATTTTTTGACCCCTCAAATTATTTTTTTTACTTAGAAACCTTTAAACTCATTTATCTCGGTAACTAAGCGTCCTAGGAGCAAAAGGGCTTTAATCTGGTATCACTACAAAAATTAAAAAAAATTAAAAAATTCAATTTAAAATTAAAAAAAATTTTTTGACCCCTCAAATTATTTTTTTTACTTAGAAACCTTTAAACTCATTTATCTCGGTAACTAAGCGTCCTAGGAGCAAAAGGGCTTTAATCTGGTATCACTACAAAAATTAAAAAAATTAAAAAATTCAATTTAAAATTAAAAAAAAAAATTTTGACCCCTCAAATTATTTTTTTTTTACTTAGAAACCTTTAAACTCATTTATCTCGGTAACTAAGCGTCCTAGGAGCAAAAGGGCTTTAATCTGGTATCACTACAAAAATTAAAAAATTCATTTAAAAGTAAAAAGAAATTTTGAGGAGGAGCAAAAGGGCTTTAATCTGGTATCACTACAAAAATTAAAAAAAAATTAAAAAATTCAATTTAAAATTAAAAAAAATTTTTTGAACACTCAAATTATTTTTTTTTTACTTAGAAACCTTTAAACTCATTTATCTCGGTAACTAAGCGTCCTAGGAGCAAAAGGGCTTTAATCTGGTATCACTACAAAAATTAAAAAAAATTAAAAAATTCAATTTAAAATTAAAAAAAAATTTTTGACCCCTCAAATTATTTTTTTTTTACTTAGAAACCTTTAAACTCATTTATCTCGGTAACTAAGCGTCCTAGGAGCAAGAGGGCTTTAATCTGGTATCACTACAAAAATTAAAAAATTCAATTTAAAATTAAAAAAAATTTTTTGACCCCTCAAATTATTTTTTTTTACTTAGAAACCTTTAAACTCATTTATCTCGGTAACTAAGCGTCCTAGGAGCAAAAGGGCTTTAATCTGGTATCACTACAAAAATTAAAAAAAATTAAAAAATTCAATTTAAAATTAAAAAAATTTTTTTGACCCCTCAAATTATTTTTTTTTACTTAGAAACCTTTAAACTCATTTATCTCGGTAACTAAGCGTCCTAGGAGCAAAAGGGCTTTAATCTGGTATCACTACAAAAATTAAAAAAAATTAAAAAATTCAATTTAAAATTAAAAAAAAATTTTTGACCCCTCAAATTATTTTTTTTTACTTAGAAACCTTTAAACTCATTTATCTCGGTAACTAAGCATCCTAGGAGCAAAAGGGCTTTAATCTGGTATCACTACAAAAATTAAAAAAAATTAAAAAAAACAATTTAAAATTAAAAAAAAATTTTTGACCCCTCAAATTATTTTTTTTTACTTAGAAACCTTTAAACTCATTTATCTCGGTAACTAAGGGTCCTAGAAGCAAAAGGGCTTTAATCTGGTATCACTACAAAAATTAAAAAAAATTAAAAAATTCAATTTAAAATTAAAAAAAATTTTTTGACCCCTCAAATTATTTTTTTTTACTTAGAAACCTTTAAACTCATTTATCTCGGTAACTAAGCGTCCTAGGAGCAAAAGGGCTTTAATCTGGTATCACTACAAAAATTAAAAAAAATTAAAAAATTCAATTTAAAATTAAAAAAAATTTTTTGACCCCTCAAATTATTTTTTTTTACTTAGAAACCTTTAAACTCATTTATCTCGGTAACTAAGCGTCCTAGGAGCAAAAGGGCTTTAATCTGGTATCACTACAAAAATTAAAAAATTCAATTTAAAATTAAAAAAAATTTTTTGACCCCTCAAATTATTTTTTTTTTACTTAGAAACCTTTAAACTCATTTATCTCGGTAACTAAGCGTCCTAGGAGCAAAAGGGCTTTAATCTGGTATCACTACAAAAATTAAAAAAAATTAAAAAATTCAATTTAAAATTAAAAAAAATTTTTTGACCCCTCAAATTATTTTTTTTTACTTAGAAACCTTTTTAACTCATTTATCTCGGTAACTAAGGGTCCTAGGAGCAAAAGGGCTTTAATCTGGTATCACTACAAAAATTAAAAAAAATTAAAAAATTCAATTTAAAATTAAAAAAAATTTTTTGACCCCTCAAATTATTTTTTTTTTACTTAGAAACCTTTAAACTCATTTATCTCGGTAACTAAGCGTCCTAGGAGCAAAAGGGCTTTAATCTGGTATCACTACAAAAATTAAAAAAAATTAAAAAATTCAATTTAAAATTAAAAAAAATTTTTTGACCCCTCAAATTATTTTTTTTTACTTAGAAACCTTTAAACTCATTTATCTCGGTAACTAAGCGTCCTAGGAGCAAAAGGGCTTTAATCTGGTATCACTACAAAAATTAAAAAAAATTAAAAAATTCAATTTAAAATTAAAAAAAATTTTTTGACCCCTCAAATTATTTTTTTTTTACTTAGAAACATTTAAACTCATTTATCTCGGTAACTAAGCGTCCTAGGAGCAAAAGGGCTTTAATCTGGTATCACTACAAAAATTAAAAAAAATTAAAAAATTCAATTTAAAATTAAAAAAAATTTTTTGACCCCTCAAATTATTTTTTTTTTTACTTAGAAACCTTTAAACTCATTTATCTCGGTAACTAAGCGTCCTAGGAGTAAAAGGGCTTTAATCTGGTATCACTACAAAAATTAAAAAATTCAATTTAAAATTAAAAAAAATTTTTTGACCCCTCAAATTATTTTTTTTTTACTTAGAAACCTTTAAACTCATTTATCTCGGTAACTAAGCGTCCTAGGAGCAAAAGGGCTTTAATCTGGTATCACTACAAAAATTAAAAAAAATTAAAAAATTCCATTTAAAATTAAAAAAAATTTTTTGACCCCTCAATTTATTTTTTTTTTACTTAGAAACCTTTAAACTCATTTATCTCGGTAACTAAGCGTCCTAGGAGCAAAAGGGCTTTAATCTGGTATCACTACAAAAATTAAAAAAAATTAAAAAATTCAATTTAAAATTAAAAAAAATTTTTGACCCCTCAAATTATTTTTTTTTACTTAGAAACCTTTAAACTCATTTATCTCGGTAACTAAGCGTCCTAGGAGCAAAAGGGCTTTAATCTGGTATCACTACAAAAATTAAAAAAAATTAGAAAATTCAATTTAAAATTAAAAAAAATTTTTTGACCCCTGAAGTTATTTTTTTTTACTTAGCAACCTTTAAACTCATTTATCTCGGTAACTAAGCGTCCCAGGAGCAAAAGGGCTTTAATCTGGTATCACTACAAAAATTAAAAAAAAATTAAAAAATTCAATTTAAAATTAAAAAAAATTTTTTGACCCCTCAAATTATTTTTTTTTACTTAGAAACCTTTAAACTCATTTATCTCGGTAACTAAGGGTCCTATGAGCAAAAGGGCTTTAATCTGGTATCACTACAAAAATTAAAAAAAAAATTAAAAAATTCAATTTAAAATTAAAAAAAATTTTTTGACCCCTCAAATTATTTTTTTTTACTTAGAAACCTTTAACCTCATTTATCTCGGTAACTAAGCGTCCTAGGAGCAAAAGGGCTTTAATCTGGTATCACTACAAAAATTAAAAAAAATTAAAAAATTCAATTTAAAATAAAAAAAAAATTTTTGACCCCTCAAATTATTTTTTTTTACTTAGAAACCTTTAAACTCATTTATCTCGGTAACTAAGCGTCCTAGGAGCAAAAGGGCTTTAATCTGGTATCACTGCAAAAATTAAAAAAAATTAAAAAATTCAATTTAAAATTAAAAAAAATTTTTTGACCCCTCAAATTATTTTTTTTTACTTAGAAACCTTTAAACTCATTTATCTTGGTAACTAAGCGTCCTAGGAGCAAAAGGGCTTTAATCTGGTATCACTACGAAAATTAAAAAAAATTAAAAAATTCAATTTAAAATTAAAAAAAATTTTTTGACCCCTCAAATTATTTTTTTTTACTTAGAAACCTTTAAACTCATTTATCTCGGTAACTAAGCGTCCTAGGAGCAAAAGGGCTTTAATCTGGTATCACTACAAAAATTAAAAAAATTAAAAAATTCAATTTAAAATTAAAAAAAATTTTTTGACCCCTCAAATTATTTTTTTTTTACTTAGAAACCTTTAAACTCATTTATCTCGGTAACTAAGCGTCCTAGGAGCAAAAGGGCTTAATCTGGTATCACTACAAAAATTAAAAAAAATTAAAAAATTCAATTTAAAATTAAAAAAAATTTTTTGACCCTTCAAATTATTTTTTTTACTTAGAAACCTTTAAACTCATTTATCTCGGTAACTAAGCGTCCTAGGAGCAAAAGGGCTTTAATCTGGTATCACTACAAAAATTAAAAAAAATTAAAAAATTCAATTTAAATTAAAAAAAAATTTTTTGACCCCTCAAATTATTTTTTTTTACTAAGAAACCTTTAAACTCATTTATCTCGGTAACTAAGCGTCCTAGGAGCAAAAGGGCTTTAATCTGGTATCACTACAAAAATTAAAAAATTCAATTTAAAATTAAAAAAAATTTTTTGACCCCTCAAATTATTTTTTTTTACTTAGAAACCTTTAAACTCTTTTATCTCTGTAACTAAGCGTCCTAGGAGCAAAAGGGCTTTAATCTGGTATCACTACAAAAATTAAAAAAAATTAAAAAATTCAATTTAAAATTAAAAAAAATTTTTTGACCCCTCAAATTATTTTTTTCTACTTAGAAACCTTTAAACTCATTTATCTCGGTAACTAAGCGTCCTAGGAGCAAAAGGGCTTTAATCTGGTATCACTACAAAAATTAAAAAAAATTAAAAAATTCAATTTAAAATTAAAAAAAATTTTTTGACCCCTCAAATTATTTTTTTTACTTAGAAACCTTTAAACTCATTTATCTCGGTAACTAAGCGTCCTAGGAGCAAAAGGGCTTTAATCTGGTATCACTACAAAAATTAAAAAAAATTAAAAAATTCAATTTAAAATTAAAAAAAAATTTTTTGACCCCTCAAATTATTTTTTTTACTTAGAAACCTTTAAACTCATTTATCTCGGTAACTAAGCGTCCTAGGAGCAAAAGGGCTTTAATCTGGTATCACTACAAAAATTAAAAAAAATTAAAAAATTCAATTTAAAATTAAAAAAAATTTTTTGACCCCTCAAATTATTTTTTTTACTTAGAAACCTTTAAACTCATTTATCTCGGTAACTAAGCGTCCTAGGAGCAAAAGGGCTTTAATCTGGTATCACTACAAAAATTAAAAAAAAATAAAATATTCAATTTAAAATTAAAAAAAAATTTTTTGACCCCTCAAATTATTTTTTTTACTTAGAAACCTTTAAACTCATTTATCTCGGTAACTAAGCGTCCTAGGAGCAAAAGGGCTTTAATCTGGTATCACTACAAAAATTAAAAAAAATTAAAAAATTCAATTTAAAAGTAAAAAAAATTTTTGAGGAGGAGCAAAAGGGCTTTAATCTGGTATCACTACAAAAATTAAAAAAAATTAAAAAATTCAATTTAAAATTAAAAAAAATTTTTTGACCCCTCAAATTATTTTTTTTTACTTAGAAACCTTTAAACTCATTTATCTCGGTAACTAAGCGTCCTAGGAGCAAAAGGGCTTTAATCTGGTATCACTACAAAAATTAAAAAAAATTAAAAAATTCAATTTAAAATTAAAAAAAATTTTTTGACCCCTCAAATTATTTTTTTTTACTTAGAAACCTTTAAACTCATTTATCTCGGTAACTAAGCGTCCTAGGAGCAAAAGGGCTTTAATCTGGTATCACTACAAAAATTAAAAAAAATTAAAAAATTCAATTTAAATTTAAAAAAAATTTTTTGACCCCTCAAATTATTTTTTTTTACTTAGAAACCTTTAAACTCATTTATCTCGGTAACTAAGCGTCCTAGGAGCAAAAGGGCTTTAATCTGGTATCACTACAAAAATTAAAAAATTCAATTTAAAATTAAAAAAAAATTTTTGACCCCTTAAATTATTTTTTTTTTACTTAGAAACCTTTAAACTCATTTATCTCGGTAACTAAGCGTCCTAGAAGCAAAAGGGCTTTAATCTGGTATCACTACAACAATTAAAATTTAAAATTAAAAAAAAATTTTTGACCCCTCAAATTATTTTTTTTTTACTTAGAAACCTTTAAACTCATTTATCTCGGTAACTAAGCGTCCTAGGAGCAAGAGGGCTTTAATCTGGTATCACTACAAAAATTAAAAAATTTTAAAAAATTCAATTTAAAATTAAAAAAAATTTTTTGACCCCTCAAATTATTTTTTTTACTTAGAAACCTTTAAACTCATTTATCTCGGTAACTAAGCGTCCTAGGAGCAAAAGGGCTTTAATCTGGTATCACTACAAAAATTAAAAAAAATTAAAAAATTCAATTTAAAATTAAAAAAAAATTTTTGACCCCTCAAATTATTTTTTTTTTACTTAGAAACCTTTAAACTCATTTATCTCGGTAACTAAGCGTCCTAGGAGCAAGAGGGCTTTAATCTGGTATCACTACAAAAATTAAAAAAAATTAAAAAATTCAATTTAAAATTAAAAAAAAATTTTTGACCCCTCAAATTATTTTTTTTTTACTTAGAAACCTTTAAACTCATTTATCTCGGTAACTAAGCGTCCTAGGAGCAAGAGGGCTTTAATCTGGTATCACTACAAAAATTAAAAAAAATTAAAAAATTCAATTTAAAATTAAAAAAAAATTTTTTGACCCCTCAAATTATTTTTTTTACTTAGAAACCTTTAAACTCATTTATCTCGGTAACTAAGCGTCCTAGGAGCAAAAGGGCTTTAATCTGGTATCACTACAAAAATTAAAAAAAATTAAAAAATTCAATTTAAAATTAAAAAAAAATTTTTGACCCCTCAAATTATTTTTTTTTTACTTAGAAACCTTTAAACTCATTTATCTCGGTAACTAAGCGTCCTAGGAGCAAGAGGGCTTTAATCTGGTATCACTACAGAAATTAAAAAAAATTAAAAAATTCAATTTAAAATTAAAAAAAAATTTTTGACCCCTCAAATTATTTTTTTTTTTACTTAGAAACCTTTAAACTCATTTATCTCGGTAACTAAGCGTCCTAGGAGCAAGAGGGCTTTAATCTGGTATCACTACAAAAATTAAAAAAAATTAAAAAATTCAATTTAAAATTAAAAAAAAATTTTTTGACCCCTCAAATTATTTTTTTTACTTAGAAACCTTTAAACTCATTTATCTCGGTAACTAAGCGTCCTAGGAGCAAAAGGGCTTTAATCTGGTATCACTACAAAAATTAAAAAAAATTAAAAAATTCAATTGAAAATTAAAAAAAATTTTTTGACCCCTCAAATTATTTTTTTTACTTAGAAACCTTTAAACTCATTTATCTCGGTAACTAAGCGCCCTAGGAGCAAAAGGGCTTTAATCTGGTATCACTACAAAAATTAAAAAAATTAAAAAATTCAATTTAAAATTAAAAAAAAAATTTTGACCCCTCAAATTATTTTTTTTTACTTAGAAACCTTTAAACTCATTTATCTCGGTA
Source organism: Gymnosoma rotundatum (assembly GCA_916610165.2). NCBI lineage: Eukaryota > Metazoa > Arthropoda > Insecta > Diptera > Tachinidae > Gymnosoma > Gymnosoma rotundatum. The sequence goes on along the minus strand of OU744340.1, from coordinate 126,009,132 downwards.
ACTAAGCGTCCTAGGAGCAAAAGGGCTTTAATCTGGTATCACTACAAAAATTAAAAAATTCAATTTAAAAGTAAAAAAAAATTTTGAGGAGGAGCAAAAGGGCTTTAATCTGGTATCACTACAAAAATTAAAAAAAAATTAAAAAATTCAATTTAAAATTAAAAAAAATTTTTTGACCCCTCAAATTATTTTTTTTTTACTTAGAAACCTTTAAACTCATTTATCTCGGTAACTAAGCGTCCTAGGAGCAAAAGGGCTTTAATCTGGTATCACTACAAAAATTAAAAAATTCAATTTAAAAGTAAAAAAAAATTTTGAGGAGGAGCAAAAGGGCTTTAATCTGGTATCACTACAAAAATTAAAAAAAAATTAAAAAATTCAATTTAAAATTAAAAAAAATTTTTTGACCCCTCAAATTATTTTTTTTTTACTTAGAAACCTTTAAACTCATTTATCTCGGTAACTAAGCGTCCTAGGAGCAAAAGGGCTTTAATCTGGTATCACTACAAAAATTAAAAAAAATTAAAAAATTCAATTTAAAATTAAAAAAAAATTTTTGACCCCTCAAATTATTTTTTTTTTACTTAGAAACCTTTAAACTCATTTATCTCGGTAACTAAGCGTCCTAGGAGCAAGAGGGCTTTAATCTGGTATCACTACAAAAATTAAAAAATTCAATTTAAAATTAAAAAAAATTTTTTGACCCCTCAAATTATTTTTTTTACTTAGAAACCTTTAAACTCATTTATCTCGGTAACTAAGCGTCCTAGGAGCAAAAGGGCTTTAATCTGGTATCACTACAAAAATTAAAAAAAAATTAAAAAATTCAATTTAAAATTAAAAAAATTTTTTTGACCCCTCAAATTATTTTTTTTTACTTAGAAACCTTTAAACTCATTTATCTCGGTAACTAAGCGTCCTAGGAGCAAAAGGGCTTTAATCTGGTATCACTACAAAAATTAAAAAAAATTAAAAAATTCAATTTAAAATTAAAAAAAAATTTTTGACCCCTCAAATTATTTTTTTTTACTTAGAAACCTTTAAACTCATTTATCTCGGTAACTAAGCGTCCTAGGAGCAAAAGGGCTTTAATCTGGTATCACTACAAAAATTAAAAAAAAATTAAAAAATTCAATTTAAAATTAAAAAAAAATTTTTGACCCCTCAAATTATTTTTTTTTTACTTAGAAACCTTTAAACTCATTTATCTCGGTAACTAAGCGTCCTAGGAGCAAAAGGGCTTAATCTGGTATCACTACAAAAATTAAAAAAAATTAAAAAATTCAATTTAAAATTAAAAAAAATTTTTTGACCCTTCAAATTATTTTTTTTACTTAGAAACCTTTAAACTCATTTATCTCGGTAACTAAGCGTCCTAGGAGCAAAAGGGCTTTAATCTGGTATCACTACAAAAATTAAAAAAAATTAAAAAATTCAATTTAAATTAAAAAAAAATTTTTTGACCCCACAAATTATTTTTTTTTACTAAGAAACCTTTAAACTCATTTATCTCGGTAACTAAGCGTCCTAGGAGCAAAAGGGCTTTAATCTGGTATCACTACAAAAATTAAAAAATTCAATTTAAAATTAAAAAAAATTTTTTGACCCCTCAAATTATTTTTTTTTACTTAGAAACCTTTAAACTCTTTTATCTCTGTAACTAAGCGTCCTAGGAGCAAAAGGGCTTTAATCTGGTATCACTACAAAAATTAAAAAAAATTAAAAAATTCAATTTAAAATTAAAAAAAATTTTTTGACCCCTCAAATTATTTTTTTCTACTTAGAAACCTTTAAACTCATTTATCTCGGTAACTAAGCGTCCTAGGAGCAAAAGGGCTTTAATCTGGTATCACTACAAAAATTAAAAAAAATTAAAAAATTCAATTTAAAATTAAAAAAAAATTTTTGACCCCTCAAATTATTTTTTTTACTTAGAAACCTTTAAACTCATTTATCTCGGTAACTAAGCGTCCTAGGAGCAAAAGGGCTTTAATCTGGTATCACTACAAAAATTAAAAAAAATTAAAAAATTCAATTTAAAATTAAAAAAAAATTTTTTGACCCCTCAAATTATTTTTTTTACTTAGAAACCTTTAAACTCATTTATCTCGGTAACTAAGCGTCCTAGGAGCAAAAGGGCTTTAATCTGGTATCACTACAAAAATTAAAAAAAATTAAAAAATTCAATTTAAAATTAAAAAAAATTTTTTGACCCCTCAAATTATTTTTTTTACTTAGAAACCTTTAAACTCATTTATCTCGGTAACTAAGCGTCCTAGGAGCAAAAGGGCTTTAATCTGGTATCACTACAAAAATTAAAAAAAAATAAAATATTCAATTTAAAATTAAAAAAAAATTTTTTGACCCCTCAAATTATTTTTTTTACTTAGAAACCTTTAAACTCATTTATCTCGGTAACTAAGCGTCCTAGGAGCAAAAGGGCTTTAATCTGGTATCACTACAAAAATTAAAAAAAATTAAAAAATTCAATTTAAAAGTAAAAAAAATTTTTGAGGAGGAGCAAAAGGGCTTTAATCTGGTATCACTACAAAAATTAAAAAAAATTAAAAAATTCAATTTAAAATTAAAAAAAATTTTTTGACCCCTCAAATTATTTTTTTTTACTTAGAAACCTTTAAACTCATTTATCTCGGTAACTAAGCGTCCTAGGAGCAAAAGGGCTTTAATCTGGTATCACTACAAAAATTAAAAAAAATTAAAAAATTCAATTTAAAATTAAAAAAAATTTTTTGACCCCTCAAATTATTTTTTTTTACTTAGAAACCTTTAAACTCATTTATCTCGGTAACTAAGCGTCCTAGGAGCAAAAGGGCTTTAATCTGGTATCACTACAAAAATTAAAAAAAATTAAAAAATTCAATTTAAATTTAAAAAAAATTTTTTGACCCCTCAAATTATTTTTTTTTACTTAGAAACCTTTAAACTCATTTATCTCGGTAACTAAGCGTCCTAGGAGCAAAAGGGCTTTAATCTGGTATCACTACAAAAATTAAAAAATTCAATTTAAAATTAAAAAAAAATTTTTGACCCCTTAAATTATTTTTTTTTTACTTAGAAACCTTTAAACTCATTTATCTCGGTAACTAAGCGTCCTAGGAGCAAAAGGGCTTTAATCTGGTATCACTACAAAAATTAAAATTTAAAATTAAAAAAAAATTTTTGACCCCTCAAATTATTTTTTTTTTACTTAGAAACCTTTAAACTCATTTATCTCGGTAACTAAGCGTCCTAGGAGCAAGAGGGCTTTAATCTGGTATCACTACAAAAATTAAAAAATTTTAAAAAATTCAATTTAAAATTAAAAAAAATTTTTTGACCCCTCAAATTATTTTTTTTACTTAGAAACCTTTAAACTCATTTATCTCGGTAACTAAGCGTCCTAGGAGCAAAAGGGCTTTAATCTGGTATCACTACAAAAATTAAAAAAAATTAAAAAATTCAATTTAAAATTAAAAAAAAATTTTTGACCCCTCAAATTATTTTTTTTTTACTTAGAAACCTTTAAACTCATTTATCTCGGTAACTAAGCGTCCTAGGAGCAAGAGGGCTTTAATCTGGTATCACTACAAAAATTAAAAAAAATTAAAAAATTCAATTTAAAATTAAAAAAAAATTTTTGACCCCTCAAATTATTTTTTTTTTACTTAGAAACCTTTAAACTCATTTATCTCGGTAACTAAGCGTCCTAGGAGCAAGAGGGCTTTAATCTGGTATCACTACAAAAATTAAAAAAAATTAAAAAATTCAATTTAAAATTAAAAAAAAATTTTTTGACCCCTCAAATTATTTTTTTTACTTAGAAACCTTTAAACTCATTTATCTCGGTAACTAAGCGTCCTAGGAGCAAAAGGGCTTTAATCTGGTATCACTACAAAAATTAAAAAAAATTAAAAAATTCAATTTAAAATTAAAAAAAAATTTTTGACCCCTCAAATTATTTTTTTTTTACTTAGAAACCTTTAAACTCATTTATCTCGGTAACTAAGCGTCCTAGGAGCAAGAGGGCTTTAATTTGGTATCACTACAGAAATTAAAAAAAATTAAAAAATTCAATTTAAAATTAAAAAAAAATTTTTGACCCCTCAAATTATTTTTTTTTTACTTAGAAACCTTTAAACTCATTTATCTCGGTAACTAAGCGTCCTAGGAGCAAGAGGGCTTTAATCTGGTATCACTACAAAAATTAAAAAAAATTAAAAAATTCAATTTAAAATTAAAAAAAAATTTTTTGACCCCTCAAATTATTTTTTTTACTTAGAAACCTTTAAACTCATTTATCTCGGTAACTAAGCGTCCTAGGAGCAAAAGGGCTTTAATCTGGTATCACTACAAAAATTAAAAAAAATTAAAAAATTCAATTTAAAATTAAAAAAAATTTTTTGACCCCTCAAATTATTTTTTTTACTTAGAAACCTTTAAACTCATTTATCTCGGTAACTAAGCGCCCTAGGAGCAAAAGGGCTTTAATCTGGTATCACTACAAAAATTAAAAAAATTAAAAAATTCAATTTAAAATTAAAAAAAATTTTTTGACCCCTCAAATAATTTTTTTTACTTAGAAACCTTTAAACTCATTTATCTCGGTAACTAAGCGCCCTAGGAGCAAAAGGGCTTTAATCTGGTATCACTACAAAAATTAAAAAAATTAAAAAATTCAATTTAAAATTAAAAAAAAAATTTTGACCCCTCAAATTATTTTTTTTTTACTTAGAAACCTTTAAACTCATTTATCTCGGTAACTAAGCGTCCTAGGAGCAAGAGGGCTTTAATCTGGTATCACTACAAAAATTAAAAAATTCAATTTAAAATTAAAAAAAATTTTTTGACCCCTCAAATTATTTTTTTTACTTAGAAACCTTTAAACTCATTTATCTCGGTAACTAAGCGTCCTAGGAGCAAAAGGGCTTTAATCTGGTATCACTACAAAAATTAAAAAAAATTAAAAAATTCAATTTAAAATTAAAAAAATTTTTTTGACCCCTCAAATTATTTTTTTTTACTTAGAAACCTTTAAACTCATTTATCTCGGTAACTAAGCGTCCTAGGAGCAAAAGGGCTTTAATCTGGTATCACTACAAAAATTAAAAAAAATTAAAAAATTCAATTTAAAATTAAAAAAAAATTTTTGACCCCCCAAATTATTTTTTTTTACTTAGAAACCTTTAAACTCATTTATCTCGGTAACTAAGCGTCCTAGGAGCAAAAGGGCTTTAATCTGGTATCACTACAAAAATTAAAAAAAAATTAAAAAATTCAATTTAAAATTAAAAAAAAATTTTTGACCCCTCAAATTATTTTTTTTTTACTTAGAAACCTTTAAACTCATTTATCTCGGTAACTAAGCGTCCTAGGAGCAAAAGGGCTTTAATCTGGTATCACTACAAAAATTAAAAAAAATTAAAAAATTCAATTTAAAATTAAAAAAAATTTTTTGACCCCTCAAATTATTTTTTTTACTTAGAAACCTTTAAACTCATTTATCTCGGTAACTAAGCGTCCTAGGAGCAAAAGGGCTTTAATCTGGTATCACTACAAAAATTAAAAAAAATTAAAAAAAACAATTTAAAATTAAAAAAAAATTTTTGACCCCTCAAATTATTTTTTTTTACTTAGAAACCTTTAAACTCATTTATCTCGGTAACTAAGGGTCCTAGAAGCAAAAGGGCTTTAATCTGGTATCACTACAAAAATTAAAAAAAATTAAAAAATTCAATTTAAAATTAAAAAAAATTTTTTGACCCCTCAAATTATTTTTTTTTACTTAGAAACCTTTAAACTCATTTATCTCGGTAACTAAGCGTCCTAGGAGCAAAAGGGCTTTAATCTGGTATCACTACAAAAATTAAAAAAAATTAAAAAATTCAGTTTAAAATTAAAAAAAATTTTTTGACCCCTCAAATTATTTTTTTTTACTTAGAAACCTTTAAACTCATTTATCTCGGTAACTAAGCGTCCTAGGAGCAAAAGGGCTTTAATCTGGTATCACTACAAAAATTAAAAAAAATTAAAAAATTCAATTTAAAATTAAAAAAAAATTTTTGACCCCTCAAATTATTTTTTTTTTACTTAGAAACCTTTAAACTCATTTATCTCGGTAACTAAGCGTCCTAGGAGCAAAAGGGCTTTAATCTGGTATCACTACAAAAATTAAAAAAAATTAAAAAATTCAATTTAAAATTAAAAAAAATTTTTTGACCCCTCAAATTATTTTTTTTACTTAGAAACCTTTAAACTCATTTATCTCGGTAACTAAGCGTCCTAGGAGCAAAAGGGCTTTAATCTGGTATCACTACAAAAATTAAAAAAAATTCAATTTAAAATTAAAAAAAATTTTTTGACCCCTCAAATTATTTTTTTTTTACTTAGAAACCTTTAAACTAATTTATCTCGGTAACTAAGCGTCCTAGGAGCAAAAGGGCTTTAATCTGGTATCACTACAAAAATTAAAAAAAATTAAAAAATTCAATTTAAAATTAAAAAAAATTTTTTGACCCCTCAAATTATTTTTTTTTACTTAGAAACCATTAAACTCATTTATCTCGGTAACTAAGCGTCCTAGGAGCAAAAGGGCTTTAATCTGGTATCACTACAAAAATTAAAAAAAATTAAAAAATTCAATTTAAAATTAAAAAAAATTTTTTGACCCCTCAAATTATTTTTTTTTACTTAGAAACCTTTAAACTCATTTATCTCGGTAACTAAGCGTCCTAGGAGCAAAAGGGATTTAATCTGGTATCACTACAAAAATTAAAAAAAATTAAAAAATTCAATTTAAAATTAAAAAAAATTTTTTGACCCCTCAAATTATTTTTTTTACTTAGAAACCTTTAAACTCATTTATCTCGGTAACTAAGCGTCCTAGGAGCAAAAGGGCTTTAATCTGGTATCACTACAAAAATTAAAAAAAATTAAAAAATTCAATTTAAAATTAAAAAAAATTTTTTGACCCCTCAAATTATTTTTTTTACTTAGAAACCTTTAAACTCACTTATCTCGGTAACTAAGCGTCCTAGGAGCAAAAGGGCTTTAATCTGGTATCACTACAAAAATTAAAAAAAATTAAAAAATTCAATTTAAAATTAAAAAAAATTTTTTGACCCCTCAAATTATTTTTTTTTTACTTAGAAACCTTTAAACTCATTTATCTCGATAACTAAGCGTCCTAGGAGCAAAAGGGCTTTAATCTGGTATCACTACAAAAATTAAAAAAAATTAAAAAATTCAATTTAAAATTAAAAAAAAATTTTTGACCCCTCAAATTATTTTTTTTTACTTAGAAACCTTTAAACTCATTTATCTCGGTAACTAAGCGTCCTAGGAGCAAAAGGGCTTTAATCTGGTATCACTACAAAAATTAAAAAAAATTAAAAAATTCAATTTAAAATTAAAAAAAATTTTTTGACCCCTCAAATTATTTTTTTTACTTAGAAACCTTTAAACTCATTTATCTCGGTAACTAAGCGTCCTAGGAGCAAAAGGGCTTTAATCTGGTATCACTACAAAAATTAAAAAAAAATTAAAAAATTCAATTTAAAATTAAAAAAAATTTTTTGACCCCTCAAATTATTTTTTTTACTTAGAAACCTTTAAACTCATTTATCTCGGTAACTAAGCGTCCTAGGAGCAAAAGGGCTTTAATCTGGTATCACTACAAAAATTAAAAAAAATTAAAAAATTCAATTTAAAATTAAAAAAAATTTTTTGACCCCTCAAATTATTTTTTTTTTACTTAGAAACCTTTAAACTCATTTATCTCGGTAACTAAGCGTCCTAGGAGCAAAAGGGCTTTAATCTGGTATCACTACAAAAATTAAAAAAAATTAAAAAATTCAATTTAAAATTAAAAAAAATTTTTTGACCCCTCAAATTATTTTTTTTTACTTAGAAACCTTTAAACTCATTTATCTCGGTAACTAAGCGTCCTAGGAGCAAAAGGGCTTTAATCTGGTATCACTACAAAATTTAAAAAAAATTAAAAAATTCAATTTAAAATTAAAAAAAATTTTTTGACCCCTCAAATTATTTTTTTTTACTTAGAAACCTTTAAACTCATTTATCTCGGTAACTAAGCGTCCTAGGAGCAAAAGGGCTTTAATCTGGTATCACTACAAAAATTAAAAAAAATTAAAAATTTCAATTTAAAATTAAAAAAAATTTTTTGACCCCTCAAATTATTTTTTTTTACTTAGAAACCTTTAAACTTATTTATCTCGGTAACTAAGCGTTCTAGGAGCAAAAGGGCTTTAATCTGGTATCACTACAAAAATTAAAAAAAATTAAAAAATTCAATTTAAAATTAAAAAAAATTTTTTGACCCCTCAAATTATTTTTTTTTACTTAGAAACCTTTAAACTCATTTATCTCGGTAACTAAGCGTCCTAGGAGCAAAAGGGCTTTAATCTGGTATCACTACAAAAATTAAAAAAAATTAAAAAATTCAATTTAAAATTAAAAAAAATTTTTTGACCCCTCAAATTATTTTTTTTTACTTAGAAACCTTTAAACTCATTTATCTCGGTAACTAAGCGTCCTAGGAGCAAAAGGGCTTTAATCTGGTATCACTACAAAAATTAAAAAAATTAAAAAATTCAATTTAAAATTAAAAAAAAAATTTTTGACCACTCAAATTATTTTTTTTTTACTTAGAAACCTTTAAACTCATTTATCTCGGTAACTAAGCGTCCTAGGAGCAAAAGGGCTTTAATCTGGTATCACTACAAAAATTAAAAAAAATTAAAAATTTCAATTTAAAATTAAAAAAAATTTTTTGACCCCTCAAATTATTTTTTTTACTTAGAAACCTTTAAACTCATTTATCTCGGTAACTAAGCGTCCTAGGAGCAAAAGGGCTTTAATCTGGTATCACTACAAAAATTAAAAAAAATTAAAAAATTCAATTTAAAATTAAAAAAAATTTTTTGACCCCTCAAATTATTTTTTTTTACTTAGAAACCTTTAAACTCATTTATCTCGGTAACTAAGCGTCCTAGGAGCAAAAGGGCTTTAATCTGGTATCACTACAAAAATTAAAAAAAATTAAAAAATTCAATTTAAAATTAAAAAAAATTTTTTGACCCCTCAAATTATTTTTTTTTACTTAGAAACCTTTAAACTCATTTATCTCGGTAACTAAGCGTCCTAGGAGCAAAAGGGCTTTAATCTGGTATCACTACAAAAATTAAAAAAAATTAAAAAATTCAATTTAAAATTAAAAAAAATTTTTTGACCCCTCAAATTATTTTTTTTTACTTAGAAACCTTTAAACTCATTTATCTCGGTAACTAAGCGTCCTAGGAGCAAAAGGGATTTAATCTGGTATCACTACAAAAATTAAAAAAAATTAAAAAATTCAATTTAAAATTAAAAAAAATTTTTTGACCCCTCAAAAGGGCTTTAATCTGGTATCACTACAAAAATTAAAAAAAAATTAAAAAATTCAATTTAAAATTAAAAAAAATTTTTTGACCCCTCAAATTATTTTTTTTACTTAGAAACCTTTAAACTCATTTATCTCGGTAACTAAGCGTCCTAGGAGCAAAAGGGCTTTAATCTGGTATCACTACAAAAATTAAAAAAAATTAAAAAATTCAATTTAAAATTAAAAAAAATTTTTTGACCCCTCAAATTATTTTTTTTTACTTAGAAACCTTTAAACTCATTTATCTCGGTAACTAAGCGTCCTAGGAGCAAAAGGGCTTTAATCTGGTATCACTACAAAAATTAAAAAAAATTAAAAAATTCAATTTAAAATTAAAAAAAATTTTTTGACCCCTCAAATTATTTTTTTTTACTTAGAAACCTTTAAACTCATTTATCTCGGTAACTAAGCGTCCTAGGAGCAAAAGGGCTTTAATCTGGTATCACTACAAAAATTAAAAAAAATTAAAAAATTCAATTTAAAATTAAAAAAAATTTTTTGACCCCTCAAATTATTTTTTTTTACTTAGAAACCTTTAAACTCATTTATCTCGGTAACTAAGCGTCCTAGGAGCAAAAGGGATTTAATCTGGTATCACTACAAAAATTAAAAAAAATTAAAAAATTCAATTTAAAATTAAAAAAAATTTTTTGACCCCTCAAATTATTTTTTTTACTTAGAAACCTTTAAACTCATTTATCTCGGTAACTAAGCGTCCTAGGAGCAAAAGGGCTTTAATCTGGTATCACTACAAAAATTAAAAAAAATTAAAAAATTCAATTTAAAATTAAAAAAAATTTTTTGACCCCTCAAATTATTTTTTTTACTTAGAAACCTTTAAACTCATTTATCTCGGTAACTAAGCGTCCTAGGAGCAAAAGGGCTTTAATCTGGTATCACTACAAAAATTAAAAAAAATTAAAAAATTCAATTTAAAATTAAAAAAAATTTTTTGACCCCTCAAATTATTTTTTTTTTACTTAGAAACCTTTAAACTCATTTATCTCGGTAACTAAGCGTCCTAGGAGCAAAAGGGCTTTAATCTGGTATCACTACAAAAATTAAAAAAAATTAAAAAATTCAATTTAAAATTAAAAAAAATTTTTTGACCCCTCAAATTATTTTTTTTTACTTAGAAACCTTTAAACTCATTTATCTCGGTAACTAAGCGTCCTAGGAGCAAAAGGGCTTTAATCTGGTATCACTACAAAAATTAAAAAAAATTAAAAAATTCAATTTAAAATTAAAAAAAATTTTTTGACCCCTCAAATTATTTTTTTTTACTTAGAAACCTTTAAACTCATTTATCTCGGTAACTAAGCGTCCTAGGAGCAAAAGGGCTTTAATCTGGTATCACTACAAAAATTAAAAAAAATTAAAAAAAACAATTTAAAATTAAAAAAAAATTTTTGACCCCTCAAATTATTTTTTTTTACTTAGAAACCTTTAAACTCATTTATCTCGGTAACTAAGCGTCCTAGGAGCAAAAGGGCTTTAATCTGGTATCACTACAAAAATTAAAAAAAATTAAAAAATTCAATTTAAAATTAAAAAAAATTTTTTGACCCCTCAAATTATTTTTTTTTACTTAGAAACCTTTAAACTCATTTATCTCGGTAACTAAGCGTCCTAGGAGCAAAAGGGCTTTAATCTGGTATCACTACAAAAATTAAAAAAAATTAAAAAATTCAATTTAAAATTAAAAAAAATTTTTTTAGAAACCTTTAAACTCATTTATCTCGGTAACTAAGCGTCCTAGGAGCAAAAGGGCTTTAATCTGGTATCACTACAAAAATTAAAAAAAATTAAAAAATTCAATTTAAAATTAAAAAAAAATTTTTGACCCCTCAAATTATTTTTTTTTACTTAGAAACCTTTAAACTCATTTATCTCGGTAACTAAGCGTCCTAGGAGCAAAAGGGCTTTAATCTGGTATCACTACAAAAATTAAAAAAAATTAAAAAATTCAATTTAAAATTAAAAAAAATTTTTTGACCCCTCAAATTATTTTTTTTTTACTTAGAAACCTTTAAACTCATTTATCTCGGTAACTAAGCGTCCTAGGAGCAAAAGGGCTTTAATCTGGTATCACTACAAAAATTAAAAAAAATTAAAAAATTCAATTTAAAATAAAAAAAAATTTTTTGACCCCTCAAATTATTTTTTTTACTTAGAAACCTTTAAACTCATTTATCTCGGTAACTAAGCGTCCTAGGAGCAAAAGGGCTTTAATCTGGTATCACTACAAAAATTAAAAAAAAATTAAAAAATTCAATTTAAAATTAAAAAAAATTTTTTGACCCCTAAAATTATTTTTTTTACTTAGAAACCTTTAAACTCATTTATCTCGGTAACTTAGCGTCCTAGGAGCAAAAGGGCTTTAATCTGGTATCACTACAAAAATTAAAAAAAAATTAAAAAATTCAATTTAAAATTAAAAAAAATTTTTTGACCCCTCAAATTATTTTTTTTACTTAGAAACCTTTAAACTCATTTATCTCGGTAACTAAGCGTCCTAGGAGCAAAAGGGCTTTAATCTGGTATCACTACAAAAATTAAAAAAAATTAAAAAATTCAATTTAAAATTAAAAAAAATTTTTTGACCCCTCAAATTATTTTTTTTTTACTTAGAAACCTTTAAACTCATTTATCTCGGTAACTTAGCGTCCTAGGAGCAAAAGGGCTTTAATCTGGTATCACTACAAAAATTAAAAAAAATTAAAAAATTCAATTTAAAATTAAAAAAAATTTTTTGACCCCTCAAATTATTTTTTTTTTTACTTAGAAACCTTTAAACTCATTTATCTCGGTAACTAAGCGTCCTAGGAGCAAAAGGGCTTTAATCTGGTATCACTACAAAAATTAAAAAAAATTAAAAAATTCAATTTAAAATTAAAAAAAATTTTTTGACCCCTCAAATTATTTTTTTTTACTTAGAAACCTTTAAACTCATTTATCTCGGTAACTAAGCGTCCTAGGAGCAAAAGGGCTTTAATCTGGTATCACTACAAAAATTAAAAAATTCAATTTAAAATTAAAAAAAATTTTTTGACCCCTCAAATTATTTTTTTTTTACTTAGAAACCTTTTAACTCATTTACCTCGGTAACTAAGCGTCCTAGGAGCAAAAGGGCTTTAATCTGGTATCACTACAAAAATTAAAAAAATTAAAAAATTCAATTTAAAATTAAAAAAAATTTTTTGACCCCTCAAATTATTTTTTTTTTACTTAGAAACCTTTAAACTCATTTATCTCGGTAACTAAGCGTCCTAGGAGCAAAAGGGCTTTAATCTGGTATCACTACAAAAATTAAAAAATTCAATTTAAAATTAAAAAAAATTTTTTGACCCCTCAAATTATTTTTTTTTACTTAGAAACCTTTAAACTCATTTATCTCGGTAACTAAGCGTCCTAGGAGCAAAAGGGCTTTAATCTGGTATCACTACAAAAATTAAAAAAAATTAAAAATTTCAATTTAAAATTAAAAAAAATTTTTTGACCCCTCAAATTATTTTTTTTTACTTAGAAACCTTTAAACTCATTTATCTCGGTAACTAAGCGTCCTAGGAGCAAAAGGGCTTTAATCTGGTATCACTACAAAAATTAAAAAAAATTAAAAAATTCAATTTAAAATTAAAAAAAATTTTTTGACCCCTCAAATTATTTTTTTTTACTTAGAAACCTTTAAACTCATTTATCTCGGTAACTAAGCGTCCTAGGAGCAAAAGGGCTTTAATCTGGTATCACTACAAAAATTAAAAAAAATTAAAAAATTCAATTTAAAATTAAAAAAAATTTTTTGACCCCTCAAATTATTTTTTTTTACTTAGAAAACTTTAAACTCATTTATCTCGGTAACTAAGCGTCCTAGGAGCAAAAGGGCTTTAATCTGGTATCACTACAAAAATTAAAAAAAATTAAGAAATTCAATTTAAAATTAAAAAAAATTTTTTGACCCCTCAAATTATTTTTTTTTACTTAGAAACCTTTAAACTCATTTATCTCGGTAACTAAGCGTCCTAGGAGCAAAAGGGCTTTAATCTGGTATCACTACAAAAATTAAAAAAAATTAAAAAATTCAATTTAAAATTAAAAAAAATTTTTTGACCCCTCAAATTATTTTTTTTTACTTAGAAACCTTTAAACTCATTTATCTCGGTAACTAAGCGTCCTAGGAGCAAAAGGGCTTTAATCTGGTATCACTACAAAAATTAAAAAAAATTAAAAAATTCAATTTAAAATTAAAAAAAATTTTTTGACCCCTCAAATTATTTTTTTTTACTTAGAAACCTTTAAACTCATTTATCTCGGTAACTAAGCGTCCTAGGAGCAAAAGGGCTTTAATCTGGTATCACTACAAAAATTAAAAAAAAATTAAAAAATTCAATTTAAAATTAAAAAAAATTTTTTGACCCCTCAAATTATTTTTTTTTACTTAGAAAACTTTAAACTCATTTATCTCGGTAACTAAGCGTCCTAGGAGCAAAAGGGCTTTAATCTGGTATCACTACAAAAATTAAAAAAAAATTAAAAAATTCAATTTAAAATTAAAAAAAATTTTTTGACCCCTCAAATTATTTTTTTTTTACTTAGAAAACTTTAAACTCATTTATCTCGGTAACTAAGCGTCCTAGGAGCAAAAGGGCTTTAATCTGGTATCACTACAAAAATTAAAAAAAAATTAAAAAATTCAATTTAAAATTAAAAAAAATTTTTTGACCCCTCAAATTATTTTTTTTTTTAATTAGAAAACTTTAAACTCATTTATCTCGGTAACTAAGCGTCCTAGGAGCAAAAGGGCTTTAATCTGGTATCACTACAAAAATTAAAAAAAATTAAAACATTCAATTTAAAATTAAAAAAAATTTTTTGACCCCTCAAATTATTTTTTTTTACTTAGAAACCTTTAAACTCATTTATCTCGGTAACTAAGCGTCCTAGGAGCAAAAGGGCTTTAATCTGGTATCACTACAAAAATTAAAAAAAAATTAAAAAATTCAATTTAAAATTAAAAAAAAGTTTTTGACCCCTCAAATTATTTTTTTTTACTTAGAAACCTTTAAACTCATTTATCTCGGTAACTTAGCGTCCTAGGAGCAAAAGGGCTTTAATCTGGTATCACTACAAAAATTAAAAAAAATTAAAAAATTCAATTTAAAATTAAAAAAAATTTTTTGACCCCTCAAATTATTTTTTTTTTTACTTAGAAACCTTTAAACTCATTTATCTCGGTAACTAAGCGTCCTAGGAGCAAAAGGGCTTTAATCTGGTATCACTACAAAAATTAAAAAAAATTAAAAAATTCAATTTAAAATTAAAAAAAATTTTTTGACCCCTCAAATTATTTTTTTTTACTTAGAAACCTTTAAACTCATTTATCTCGGTAACTAAGCGTCCTAGGAGCAAAAGGGCTTTAATCTGGTATCACTACAAAAATTAAAAAATTCAATTTAAAATTAAAAAAAATTTTTTGACCCCTCAAATTATTTTTTTTTTACTTAGAAACCTTTTAACTCATTTACCTCGGTAACTAAGCGTCCTAGGAGCAAAAGGGCTTTAATCTGGTATCACTACAAAAATTAAAAAAATTAAAAAATTCAATTTAAAATTAAAAAAAATTTTTTGACCCCTCAAATTATTTTTTTTTTACTTAGAAACCTTTAAACTCATTTATCTCGGTAACTAAGCGTCCTAGGAGCAAAAGGGCTTTAATCTGGTATCACTACAAAAATTAAAAAATTCAATTTAAAATTAAAAAAAATTTTTTGACCCCTCAAATTATTTTTTTTTACTTAGAAACCTTTAAACTCATTTATCTCGGTAACTAAGCGTCCTAGGAGCAAAAGGGCTTTAATCTGGTATCACTACAAAAATTAAAAAAAATTAAAAATTTCAATTTAAAATTTAAAATAATTTTTTGTCCCCTCAAATTATTTTTTTTTACTTAGAAACCTTTAAACTCATTTATCTCGGTAACTAAGCGTCCTAGGAGCAAAAGGGCTTTAATCTGGTATCACTACAAAAATTAAAAAAAATTAAAAAATTCAATTTAAAATTAAAAAAAATTTTTTGACCCCTCAAATTATTTTTTTTTACTTAGAAACCTTTAAACTCATTTATCTCGGTAACTAAGCGTCCTAGGAGCAAAAGGGCTTTAATCTGGTATCACTACAAAAATTAAAAAAAATTAAAAAATTCAATTTAAAATTAAAAAAAATTTTTTGACCCCTCAAATTATTTTTTTTTACTTAGAAAACTTTAAACTCATTTATCTCGGTAACTAAGCGTCCTAGGAGCAAAAGGGCTTTAATCTGGTATCACTACAAAAATTAAAAAAAATTAAGAAATTCAATTTAAAATTAAAAAAAATTTTTTGACCCCTCAAATTATTTTTTTTTACTTAGAAACCTTTAAACTCATTTATCTCGGTAACTAAGCGTCCTAGGAGCAAAAGGGCTTTAATCTGGTATCACTACAAAAATTAAAAAAAATTAAAAAATTCAATTTAAAATTAAAAAAAATTTTTTGACCCCTCAAATTATTTTTTTTTACTTAGAAACCTTTAAACTCATTTATCTCGGTAACTAAGCGTCCTAGGAGCAAAAGGGCTTTAATCTGGTATCACTACAAAAATTAAAAAAAATTAAAAAATTCAATTTAAAATTAAAAAAAATTTTTTGACCCCTCAAATTATTTTTTTTTACTTAGAAACCTTTAAACTCATTTATCTCGGTAACTAAGCGTCCTAGGAGCAAAAGGGCTTTAATCTGGTATCACTACAAAAATTAAAAAAAAATTAAAAAATTCAATTTAAAATTAAAAAAAATTTTTTGACCCCTCAAATTATTTTTTTTTACTTAGAAAACTTTAAACTCATTTATCTCGGTAACTAAGCGTCCTAGGAGCAAAAGGGCTTTAATCTGGTATCACTACAAAAATTAAAAAAAAATTAAAAAATTCAATTTAAAATTAAAAAAAATTTTTTGACCCCTCAAATTATTTTTTTTTTACTTAGAAAACTTTAAACTCATTTATCTCGGTAACTAAGCGTCCTAGGAGCAAAAGGGCTTTAATCTGGTATCACTACAAAAATTAAAAAAAAATTAAAAAATTCAATTTAAAATTAAAAAAAATTTTTTGACCCCTCAAATTATTTTTTTTTTTACTTAGAAAACTTTAAACTCATTTATCTCGGTAACTAAGCGTCCTAGGAGCAAAAGGGCTTTAATCTGGTATCACTACAAAAATTAAAAAAAATTAAAACATTCAATTTAAAATTAAAAAAAATTTTTTGACCCCTCAAATTATTTTTTTTTACTTAGAAACCTTTAAACTCATTTATCTCGGTAACTAAGCGTCCTAGGAGCAAAAGGGCTTTAATCTGGTATCACTACAAAAATTAAAAAAAAATTAAAAAATTCAATTTAAAATTAAAAAAAAGTTTTTGACCCCTCAAATTATTTTTTTTTACTTAGAAACCTTTAAACTCATTTATCTCGGTAACTAAGCGTCCTAGGAGCAAAAGGGCTTTAATCTGGTATCACTACAAAAATTAAAAAAAATTAAAAAATTCAATTTAAAATTAAAAAAAATTGTTTGACCCCTCAAATTATTTTTTTTTACTTAGAAACCTTTAAACTCATTTATCTCGGTAACTAAGCGTCCTAGGAGCAAAAGGGCTTTAATCTGGTATCACTACAAAAATTAAAAAAAATTAAAAAATTCAATTTAAAATTAAAAAAAATTTTTTGACCCCTCAAATTATTTTTTTTACTTAGAAACCTTTAAACTCATTTATCTCCGTAATTAAGCGTCCTAGGAGCAAAAGGGCTTTAATCTGGTATCACTACAAAAATTAAAAAATTCAATTTAATATTAAAAAAAATTTTTTGACCCCTCAAATTATTTTTTTTTACTTAGAAACCTTTAAACTCATTTATCTCGGTAACTAAGCGTCCTAGGAGCAAAAGGGCTTTAATCTGGTATCACTACAAAAATTAAAAAAAATTAAAAAATTCAATTTAAAATTAAAAAAAATTTTTTGACCCCTCAAATTATTTATTTTTAATTAGAAACCTTTAAACTCATTTATCTCGGTAACTAAGCGTCCTAGGTGCAAAAGGGCTTTAATCTGGTATCACTACAAAAATTAAAAAAAATTAAAAATTCAATTTAAAATTAAAAAAAATTTTTTGACCCCTCAAATTATTTTTTTTTACTTAGAAACCTTTAAACTCATTTATCTCGGTAACTAAGCGTCCTAGGAGCAAAAGGGCTTTAATCTGGTATCACTACAAAAATTAAAAAAAATTAAAAAATTCAATTTAAAATTAAAAAAAATTTTTTGACCCCTCAAATTATTTTTTTTTACTTAGAAACCTTTAAACTCATTTATCTCGGTAACTAAGCGTCCTAGGAGCAAAAGGGCTTTAATCTGGTATCACTACAAAAATTAAAAAAAAATAAAAAATTCAATTTAAAATTAAAAAAAATTTTTTGACCCCTCAAATTATTTTTTTTTACTTAGAAACCTTTAAACTCATTTATCTCGGTAACTAAGCGTCCTAGGAGCAAAACGGCTTTAATCTGGTATCACTACAAAAATTAAAAAAAAATTAAATAATTCAATTTAAAATTAAAAAAAATTTTTTGACCCCTCAAATTATTTTTTTTTACTTAGAAACCTTTAAACTCATTTATCTCGGTAACTAAGCGTCCTAGGAGCAAAAGGGCTTTAATCTGGTATCACTACAAAAATTAAAAAAAAATTAAATAATTCAAATTAAAATTAAAAAAAATTTTTTGACCCCTCAAATTATTTTTTTTTACTTAGAAACCTTTAAACTCATTTATTTCGGTAACTAAGCGTCCTAGGAGCAAAAGGGCTTTAATCTGGTATCACTACAAAAATTAAAAAAAATTAAAAAATTCAATTTAAAATTAAAAAAAATTTTTTGACCCCTCAAATTATTTTTTTTACTTAGAAACCTTTAAACTCATTTATCTCGGTAACTAAGCGTCCTAGGAGCAAAAGGGCTTTAATCTCTTAACTTAAGATAAACGTAATTTTTTCCCAAAAACTCAATTTTCTTATATGAAAATACTTTTAAATTACCTATCCTTCTCTACCTAATATTTTTTAGTTGAAACCTTTAAAAATAAAATTAATTTTACCATTCCTTACATTTCATTGAATTTCAATCTCCCTATTATATATATATATATAAATATATATATATATATATATATATATATATATATATATATATAATTTATATGAGTTTTAAAAACTGACTAAAATAATAAGAAAAACAATATATATCACAAATTAAAATTTGAAAAAAAACCAAGAACATTTTAAAACGTTCTACAAAAACATTTATTTATTTATTAATTTTTTTTTTGTGTGCTCGGTTTATTAACCGACTTTAAAAAAAGAAATTTGATTTTTTTGGTTTATGCCCGCAGAATTCAGTCATTTCTGAACCGGTTTGAACCGATGAAATTTTTTTCTTTATTAAAAGGAATTGACAACGGTGGGACCAATCTGTCCCGTTTTGAAATCAGTTTATAATTTAAAAAATTAAAGGGTGTCGCCATACAACATAAATGTTTTATACGTGTATTATGAACCTTAAAGGCATTACATTAAAATTAAAAAATACAATATCATAAAGTAACATTACTGTGACATAAATTGACCTATGTGGGCCTATCCTTTGAACCGTTATAGACAAACCTTTGGAACTTTTGACAGAATGTCGGTTACTATGACTGTCATAATAACAAATATAAATACTCAAAATGAAAAATTAAAGAGTGTTTTTATTTAATTTGACGTATATGGCCATACTTTTTAACAGTTTAAGAGTAGAAATACAAACTTACGGTTGCGGCGACGGTTTTCGCATGTCAGAGAAAAAACAAATAAAATAAAGTGCGGCGTGGGATGCGGATTTTATTGTCATTTTTATTTATTTATGGATACACCAGCCCAGAGTTCAGACATAAATCCAATCGAAAATTTGTAGAGCTATCTCGATTGTAAAATTCGTAGTCATATAATACGTTCTAAGGATGACTTGAAAAGAGCTCTTTAGGACGAATAGGGCAAAATTGAACCAAGTTTTTACGAAAACCTTGTGCGCAGTATGCCAAATAGATTAAAGTGGTGATAAAAAATAAAGGCATGCACACCAAACATTAATATTTAAAACCAACAAAATAATATTTGATTAAAGTGTGGTGTACGAGTTTACTATTATTTACTTATTTTTTAATTATAATTACTATTATTTTATGTTTTTATTAACAAACATTTTTTTATTGAATAATCATTTAAAGTTTTTATGTTTTGTAAAATTTTTTATAAAATAAACTAATAAAATAAATACAGTTTTATTGTTAAGAGCTTCTTATTTAATGTTGTAAGATAGTTTAAAAATTAGTCTAAAGTGTACGAAATTCGCTTGGAGCTACTGTAAATATTTTCTAAATTTATAATTTCTAAATTTATTAAGAAAGAAAAATTATTTACAAATTTTTGTGTCAATTTTTTACAGAAATCAGTGAAAAAAGACACCAAAAGAATGTAATGTAGCACCTTCTGGATCATTACATCCGGCATCAGTATTCTTTGAATTTATCTACTTAGGTGATGTAAACTGTAAATATTATCTATTTAGCCAGCCAATTTTGTAAATAAGAACACGAGGAACATTCATAATCAATCAATATTATTTACACAACCATCAAGCTCTTTTTGTTTTTCTTTTTATAAATCGTTACAGACACTTCTCTGCTCTGCTTGCTGCTAACCAGCGTTTTACAAAAAGTTTAACAAACTTTTGATGCAAAGCCATGAACTTTTTTAAGTTTCTTTATGGTTTTGTACACGAGCTAAACCAAAATAAATACTTTTTGAATGACAAAGGACATAAAGCAAGAAACTTTTCGCTCATTCATTTGCTTTTTTAAAAAATAAAGAAGGAGGTTGTGCCTGCAGAACTTAGTAATTTCTGAAAAAATTTTGAATTTTTTTTCTTTATTTGAAATGCTATGCGGACAGATTGGTCACGTTTTAAAAACAGTTTATATTTGTAAAAAATTAAAGCGTGTCCCTATACAACATTCGTGTTTTTTACGTCTATTATGAACTGTAAAGGGCACCGCTTTAAAATTAAAAAGAGCACTTATCACTATAGCTCCCAATAGCACAAAGTAATACACAAACCCATCTCAAAATTAAAGGTTGTCGTAAATTGACTTATCGGGCCTATCCTTTGAACCTTTATCGGCAAACGCTTGAAAATTGGACAAAATGTCGATTACTATGACCGTTATAATAACAAATATAAATACTCAAAATGAAAAATTAAAGGGTGCCCCAATAGTTCATTTAATTATATGTATATTGCCATACATTTATATAAAGACGATTAAAATTTCCAAAGAACCTGTATTGCTTAGTCCATTTTTACAATGAGTATAAAATTTGGATTTGGAAAATAAAGGGTTCCCCAGTTGTTGATGTAAATTGATGTATGTTGTAAAACTTTTAAACCGTTGTAGACAGACTGCTAAAAGCTACAAGGAAACCTGTATTGCTATGTCTGCTATAATAAATATTTAATTTGAATTTAGAAATTAAAGGGTGCTACCTTAATTGATGTAATTTGACCTATAGAGGCCTATTTTTTAAACTGTTATATACAAAGCTTTAAAAATAAGATAGAATGTCCACTATTTTGCGGGGTATACATAGAAAGATGTATAAATATTTAACATTACAGATTAAAGAGTGCCCCTATAGTTAATGAAATTGCCAAACTGTTGAACAGTTGTAGGCAGACGGTTGTAATTTATAAAGAAACTGTATTGCTAAATCCGCTATAAAAGCAAGTATAAAATTGTGGATGTGAAAATAAAGGGTGTCCCTATAGTAATTAAATGTATGTGACTAGACTTTTAAACTGTTAAAAACAGATAGCTGAAATCGATTTTGAGGTTAGATTTTTTTGCAAAAATTATTCTGTTTGTTTTCTCTTCTTGCTACACACATTTTATTAAATACAGAGTTTAAGCTCACAAGCAAATACAATACAAAACTAAACAGAACAATTCTTCTCATTGTTTCTGTTTTGTTGTTGTTTTATACACTACAAACAATAACCGTTACGTTTTGTTTATCTTTGTACTCTGTTAAAAACAGATGACGGATGTTTCGTTTCTCCTTTATACAGGAAATATTCATTGGCATATATATAGGGAGTAATGCTACAGGATTTGCAAAATGACTAAAAAGTCCCTAAAGGTAGATCTAGGTCGATAGAAGACCTACTACAATAATCCAGTAATAAAATATAGATGCAATTAATTTGATTTTAAATATAGAACACACCCATTTACAGTTTACTTTCATAATATTTTTAATTTTATTTCATTTTGAATGAATCTAACATTTTAATACGATTAAGAGATAAATTATACAACAATAATAACAACAACAAAATCAATTGCACGAACAAAATAACTGTATAAAAAAACTCTTACTTGTATTCACTTACCTTTACAGCCAAAACAAATAAATTAAACAGAAGTTCAAATAAAATAATATAAAAAGGCCGAAAGCAAAAGCTCAATACGGATTTATTTGTTTTTATTTTTTTATATAAACGAAGAAATTGATAATCCCTTAAACAGTAGAATGTATTTTAGTTTTGTATTTTTTTGTTTTTCCAGTTGTAAATTTGTGTTTTTAAGTTCTCAATTACTTTAGAGTTCAATTGACTTTTCTTGAATTTTCAACACTTTTTTCTCGCATTAAAATTAAGTACAGACAGTTAGTGTTAGTCTACAATCACATCTTCGAAAATACAATAGTTCTATTTAGATCTTTAAACATTATTTTCTTACTACTTAATTACACTTTTTTATCTGAAAATTATCATTGAAAACATAACTGTTATGTGCCAGTTTGTAAATAGTACTTTGTAAGAAGTACCTTTTTTTAAAAGCGCAAAATTAAAAGCAAATGTTTTTAAAAAGTTTATATAAAAAAAACTAAAGAAGAAATGGATGTCCAAAAATAATGCACAAAAAATTTTAAACTAACCCGTTTTCAGATATTTGTTTAGCAAAGTTAGAAAAGCAGCTTGTTAATGTTTTGTAATTAAATCTGTTCTTAAAATCAAGCTAACTTTTATCAACTGTTTTGCAAAAAACAAAAATCAATGGCAACGCTGCTAGCTACAGATATCACATGTACACAAAAGTTACCATTTTTCCTTTAATGTATGTAGTAGAAATTTTGTCCCACTTAATATGCGGTATTTTGGTCAGCAGTGACGATCAAATGGCTTAAACTGTTCTGTTACCTTTAGGAAAAATTATCTTTATGGAAAAAATCATCAAAAAATAACTTTTTGTAAATAAAGCACTTTTTTAATGAAATTAATTTTAAAAATTATTTTCTTTCGAAAAATTAATAAGTTCCTTTTTAAAAGTACCATGAAGAAAAGTACTTAAAATCCTTTTTTTTTATTTTTTAAGAATAATTTTTAAAAAAAATCTTTAAAAGACATCAATGGCTGTTTTAATTATGTTTTTAAAAAAGTACTTTTGAAAAAAGTACATTTCCCATAAAATAAAAACTTTTTTAATTTAGCATTATTTTTACATTTCGTGCTTTTAAACAAGATCTTTGAACAAAAAAACACACGCTAAAAAGACATTTTTCGTTTAAGCTTAAGTTAAAAATTTATAAAAATATTATATTTTTTAATATACAATACCTTCTTACAATTTTTTTTTATATTTTTAAGAAGCACCTTTTCACAAAATATATATTTAAAAAGGTACTTTTAGTATCTTTTAAATTTCGACAAACAAACCTTTCAAAACTTGTGCATGAAATATATTTTGTTTTTCACAAGTGTCTTAACTAAAGGGTTTATTTAATAAAAATGACTTTTCTAAGAAACCGTTCTATTTATTTGAAGCCTTTGCTTTAAACAGTACGTTTTTCTGAATATTAATTATAATAGAAGAGTAAAATAATTTTTTTTAATTATTTTGTTTTTAGATACTTTTTGAATTAGTACATTTTTTAAAATAAGTACATTTTTAACACTCCGTTTTTTAAGAAACTTTGATAAAATAATTTTTTTTCGAAAGCATAAATTATTTAAAACTTAAAAGAATTTAAAAAGGGAAAATCCCTTAAGTGTCGTACTTTTCTTCGCTACTGTAGTTTTCTTGCTAAGCTTCCATTTGTGAGGCCATCAATTTTTAATAACGCAACAATCCAGGTGCTATAAAATCATTGACATTTGCTTCAATAGAAATATTTTAAATTCTTCGTAACTGTATTAGTGTTGTCTCCTGTCCCGTTTTTAAGTTTTGTTTTTTAGTTCGTTCTTGGAAAACTGTTGCCATGAATATTTATGTAGGAGCAATATTCATTCGATTGTATATCGGCTTTCAATTTTTTCCGATTGTTATTGACAATAACAATTGTTAGCAATATGCCTTCCGGCTCTGTGTTAAAAACTAAAAGGGTGGGAAAGAGAGAGAAAGAAAATAAGGGAAAATGTCATTGAACTGCTACGCATTTTATAGTGGCTCTATAAAATAATTTTTTTTATTTACCTTTACTCTTCATATTCTGTGTTTTCTTTGCCACAAGTATCAAAAATACTGCAACAAGTTTTGCTTAAGTGGCAGTTTATTGTTCATACTCGTTGTCAACTTTATTCAATAGTAAATGTGAGTGGCAAAGTGATATCGAGAAATATTTAATTCTGATAATTAAAAATAAGATATTGATATTCAGTTTCAAGATGTCTTTCACCCAATTACTCCATATAACATTTTTACATAAAGTTTTAAAAGTCATTGTGAAAATATAAGTGAATAAATTATTTGAAAATATTACAAGGGACCTACCCTTGTAATATTTTCCGGAAAAAAAGCGGAGCAAGTGCGGGAAAAGCAGCATGCTAAATTTTTAGTAAAATCCCTTAAATAGTTGGAGTAAACTTTTACTATTAAAAAAAATCACAACTTCATTAAAAATAATTAAAGTCAAGAAGGCTGCACCTGGAATAAGTTAAGATGGCATGACATTTACTGTGCAAATGTCATGCACTGGCTGGCACAAGAGTTACGACGACGGGCAGTAGCTAATTAATCATAAATGTCATTAGAGGCATCGCTTTTAGCCAAATGCTAAATATTACGAGGGACTCTAAAATGAAAAAGGAGGTAAAAAAAGGACCCATCGTTTTGCTTTTACTATTTAAAGCAAAAAATAATAATTAAAGAAATTAAACACAGAACATCTTCCCAAGCTATTGAAACGGACAAAAATAATGAGCACATTTTTGGACTTAAAATTTAGGCAGTTACTTCGGTCATCGACTGAATCCTCAGTTAGCTTTTAGAGTCCAACAACTTTAATTATGTATAAGATTGTGCAATGGTGGTTTCAGTACTGCACGAATGAATGTTACGTTTGCTAAAAATTATGTGGCTTTAACGGTACAGCGCTTTTCCGAGCAAATATATTGGTGAAACAGCAATTCACGACTCTAGATACTACAACTGAAATAGCAATCGAGAAAAGAGAGTAAATTATGCTTTTAAGACGCTGGTGTGTGTGTGTGTGTGTGTAGGTGGATGACAAAACAGAATAAAATGAAAAGTTAGAGAACACATGTCAAAAAGCTGCGATGGCTGCGTTGGTTGTTGTTGTTGCAACAACTCTGCTGATGTCGGACTTTCTGCAAGACGAATAAGACTTGAGCTGTTCCGGAGCAACCCCTGTTTGTCGTAGGAACACTGTGTTCGTGGAAGTGTCTGCTTGTTAAGTTAAACAGAAGAATATTTGTATGAGTTCAAATCCCCACAGGATCTTGAGTATATAGAAATGTCATCGTTGTTAAGAAGCCACGATAGATAAACTGTTTTAAGGGCAAAGAAAGGAAAAAGACCTTCAGGAGTCTCTATTAGGAAAGAAAAACAAATGTTGTCTACTCATAGTTGATGAATTCATGAAGGCGCTTGGGTATTGTTACAGCAGATGAAATGGTTAAACAAGAGACAGAGCCATAATGAGGAAAATAGAGGCATAATAGTGCGTGGTTTAGTGGTTTACGAACCTGGTCAGTAAAAAAGGAGATCGTAAATTCGAATCCCATCAGAGGCAGATTGCACTGCGGTCTGCATAGCTGCAGTAGGTAAAAGACGCATGATTGCGTAGCAAACATCGAGTACTTAGAGTGTATACGCAGTTAATTGTATAAACAAGGGGTCGTAAGAATAAATTTATCTAGAGAAAGAATAGAAACACGTCCTACGTCGTAAAGTAAAAAAAAAATTAAAATTTACGTGCTTGTATTTAAAATCGAAAGAACCTCTACATTATAGAAGAAGAAAAATTAATTAATATTAGTAATTATTCTTGGCCGTAATTAGCGACTGACCCTCGTTTATTTATTCTTTTGACATTAAATTAATTAATAGCTAAAATCTTTTGCAAATCTTAAAGTTCTCGCAATTTTTAATAAAGCCCCAACAGCGTCAGGTGCTTTAGACATATTAAATCTGTATATTGTTTAAGAGATTAATTTATTCAATTCATCTTTCTAATGCTTTTGTTTGTAACGTTTCTTTTTTTTAACACAGAAATTTTGTTATCCATTATATTTTTATAAAACCTGAATACTTTAAGTTTTTCTTTTTAACATTTGCTTAACAAACATAAAGACAGACAGACGGACATACCACCAAAGTCATGTTGGCAGCCAGACAAAACACACTGACTGTCTAAACGAATATCTACGAGGCATTGAACCAGACACAAAACATGTAATTTTGTTTGACACCTTTTCCTAAAGGATTTTCTCATGTCCTTTTTTGTTAAAGAATATTTAAAGCGAAATATTAAAAAGCATTAGTAAAAATTCTTTGGGAAGGGAGTGCGTTAAGGCATTGACAACAACAAAAGGTTTTTTTTTGTATAATTTTGCTTTATAAAAACTGTTTATTTTTTTTTAATTTTTGTTTAAAATTGTATGAAATACGCAATGCTGGAATTTTTTAAGATTTTTTGTTGAAAACCTTTTTAGTGTTATTTAAAATGAATAAGGAATTAAAAAAATATATTTTTTTGCAACAGGTACTTTTAAAATAAGCAATTTATATAATAATATAAAATAATAATTCTTGCAAAAATAACAGACCTCAACGCAGATTTCATCTGTAGGTCTATACCAGTTCAAGAGTGTGCCTACATATCAGAGACCTGCAACTTATATGATCGAGCCGTCTTGTTCACAGGAGTTGAATTTTAAGAACAATACGAACAAGTATTACATCACTTTAATACTTGTTGCTTTTTATACGCAAACATAAAATGCAACAATGAGTGTAAATCATTTTCAACATTAGACTCGAACAGATTTGTATTGAAACAAAAAAGTCTCGTTAACAAGAAGTTATTTTTTTGCACAACGTATTTATTGTACATGATCTGATTGGAGTTTTACCCAAAACAATCGAGCTACTTAAAAGTAAAAAAGCGCTATGCAGAAAAATATAAAAACAATAAAAAAATAAACCTACAGATGTGCATTTTCTATCTATTTAACATATGAGCATTTTCTTATTTCTAGCTGACAGTGAAAAAATTTATTCGTAGGGTATAGAAACAATTTAAAGGTGAAAACAAAATTTTATACAAATAAAATATTTTACAAGCAAACAAAATTTTTGTTAATATCATATTTATAATATTTACACATGTACTATGCAAAATGATGTAAAAATATGTATTTTTATAATTTTTGCTCCAAATATAAATAATGAAATGCAAAGTATATACTTTGTTTTTTTTTAATTTTCAGGCTTTATTTCTAAAAAAATTATTTATGTAAATTATATAATAACTAAAAAAAAGTAACATTTTCATGAAAAAATTATTTATAAAACAATAAAAAGGACACAACAAAATCTTAATAAAAAAAATATTTAAAAAAATTAATATAAAAAAGGAAAAAGAAACAAAATAAGTAGCAATTCATGGTAAAAAAAAAGAACAAGTTCAAGGTGTATTCAATAAACGTTTGGATATTAAGCCCAAAAATTTATTGAAAAAGAATTTAAAAATGTAAAAAAACGTTATAACAACAAGAGAAGAAAACATCGAGTAGAAAATTAATTTACAACTGAATAAAACACTTGTTTCGCTAACAACAAGTTGGCTTTGATGCAAAAATAGATTCAAACCTTAAACAACACTATCAGAACATTCATGTTCGCACAAAATGGCGAGTACATAAAATGAATGTTTTAAACGAACGGTTTATTCAACAAGTGTTTTTTGCTTTTGAACAAAAACGATTCGACTCCTAAAAAACTAAAGGCCCAACTATAATGTGCATATACTAGCTTATGCCAACTTATACAACTGTGCAAATACATTAAATTATATGTGGTAAACTATAATGTGAATAAGATAACTTTTCGTCAAGTTTCGTTAAATTTCATTTCTTTATGCAAGGTACGAAACTGATCGCACTTTCCGTACGGAAACAGCTGATTGTGCTTTGGTTTATACATTAATAAAGAAATTTTCTAATTCAGACCTAAATTGTTAAATTTTTTAGTTTTAAATTCAATAAAAAATGTAGAAAAAAACAACATATTTCTTTATGGCCAATTTTTTACAATTATAATATATTTAAATTAAATTTGTATTTATACACACATATGTATACCTTATAAACGATGAACATCGTTGCATTTTTTAGTACGGTTGGCCACAAACACAAAACAGAAAATAATTTGTAATAATTTTTTTTTTACATTTTCTTAGAACATAAACCAAACTATGTAAATGTGTTTGTGAATGTTATTAAATATATAAAATATTTTCTTTAAAGCCTTTTAGTTTTAAAATTTTGTTGATTTATATAGAAATTATTTTTGGCAAAAGTACGAAATAAACATAAATGTGCAACTGTGGCAAATAAGTTACTAAATTTATGTAGGTACATTATAGCCACATAAATTTCTTTGATAAGTTACCTAAGCATTTGACAGGCTTTTCGTTGAATTTTTGACATAAGCTAAAGCTAGCTTATGCACATTATAGTTGGGCCTTAAGTGCTTGATTAAGTAGACTCGAAAATTACGCAATCGAAACTGATCTCTGATCTCTACATATATTAAATTACATTAACTATTGGGACACCCTTATATTCCATCTCAAAACTTTGTACTTGTTATAGCGGCTTAGAACTACAGCTTCTTATTAATTTCAACCGTATGTCTACAATAGTTTGGCAATGTACATTAAAATACAACAAGTATAGGGACACCCTTTAATTTCCAAATTCAAATTATATTTTTGCTGTTGTAGTAGACTTAACAATCAGGTTCTTTGTAAATTTTAACTGTCTGTCTATAACGGTTCAACAGTTTAGCCATGTACATAAAATTACATCAACTATTGTGACACTCTTTATAATTTATAATTAAAAATATTTATACTGCTGATTATACCAAACAAAGTAGTGTCCAGTTTTCAAGTGTTTGTATGTAACGGTTCAGAAGACACGATCATATGAATAAATTACATTAATTTTTGGAACACCCTTTAATTTCTAAATTCAAATTATAAACTTGTTGTTATAACGGACTTAGCAATACAGATCCATTTCTACATTGGCTCAAAAATTTGGCCACATATACCAAATTACAATAACTATTGAGACACCCTCTAATATCCAAACCCAAATTTTATACTTATTGTTATAGCGTAGTTAACAATATAGGTTCCTTAAAAATTTCCAGCGTCTGTCTACGATTGTTCAAATTAAATGAACTATTGGGGTACCCTTTGAATATTAATATTTGTTATTATATCGGACATAGCAATAATCATTATGTCCACTTGAAAAGCGTTTGTCTTTAACTGTTCAAAAGATAGACCCCTATAGTTCACCTATGGGGACACTCTTTAATTTTAGGATTTATTTTTTATTATTATTTTTGGTACTGGGAGCTATACTGATACTTAGTTTCTTAAATTTAAACATGTATGTTGTATGGGGACACCCTTTACTTTTTAAGATCATGAGCTGTTTTTAAAACAGGACAAATCTGTAAGCATCGCCTTTCAAATAAAGAAAAAAGTTCCAAAATCGGTTGAGAAATTACGGAGTTTTGCAGGCATAAACATAAAAAAGCAACATTTTGTCGAACTGATGAGCTTTTTCTTTTTTTTAAAGCGGTTAATAAGGATGTATTTTATACTTCATAATTACTATAGCTCAAAAGAAACTTAAGGTACTTTGCTTAAAAAGAACTTTTTATTTTAACCTTCTTTTACGCCATTTGTCTCCACTTTATGTTTTTGTAATTTTAAACACTTTAAACAAACAATAAAATATCTGTTTCAATAAGCAAAAGGACCAATAGCGAACAAAACAATGTCACTATTTTCAAAATTAGCAAATCGACGAAGAAGTGCAAGGATACTAATCTTGTGAGTTCCAGTCCGCACCAAATAGGAAAGGGAAAGTTTAGTTGTATGATAGATGTGAGCACTGATAGATACCCAGAACGCTGGGTCAACTACAGAGTAATAACAGAAACACTCTGTATTAGGATCACATAATGCTTAGATTTCTTAAAAAACTTTCTCCCCATAGAAAACATTTATTTAACGCCCTTGTACAAAATTAAAATAAAATGTCGCATACAAACGGATTAAGGAGGGTTAGTTGGTATAAAAAAAAGAATTGAGAATTGTGGTAAAAAAAACGTTACATTATAAGTAGTACTTCATTAAATCACATATTCCGAAAATGTACATACTAAAATAGTACCTTTTAATTTTTGATAAATACTTTTATAAAACTATTTTATTAAAAGCAGTTAATAATGTTTTTTTTCTCAAAAGGCAAAATCCTACTTTTTTAAAAGGTACTTTTTCATTACTATACAAAAATGTACTTTTTTACTCCTATGTAAAAAAAAGTAACACCCTTTAAAAGACTTTTAAAAAGAGTTTTTTAATATATGTTTAGGCTACATTTCTTAAAAAGTATTTCAATGCAAATTGCTGATGCCAGATACAGCGCTCCAGAAAATGCTGCATTACATTCTGTTGCTGTCTAATATTCCTGTTTTCTTTAAAAAATTAACACAAAAATTTGTAAGTAATTTAAAATTAAAGTATACATGAACTTAAGCCGAATTAAAATCATTCATTTGAGAATATTTGGATTGAGGTTTTATTATTTTTTTTTAATTAAAAAATTTTTGCTTAAGTGACAGTGTTTAGTAAAGAGACAATAAAAAAAATGTTTAAATTATTAAAAACACAAAGATGGCCGAAATAAATAAATTTATAAAAAATTTGAGCAAAGTTTTTAATTTATAAAACACGACGGAAAGCTAAACCTTCTCAATGTATTAATAATAAATTTAATTATTCATTTCGTTATAATAGTTTGACTAATAGTTTTTAAAATTGAAAATATAAAAAAATCTTTTATTAAATTTAGTTTTTTCAAACAAAGCACATTTGTATTTTTACGCCGGTTTTTTGTTTCAAATGCACTGAATTGTAAGTGATTTCTGTTTTTTCTCTTAAGAACTTTTATAATTTTATTTTCTTTTAAATGTTTTTTATTTAGCGTGTTGTTTCATTTTCTGCAATCAAAACAAAAATATATATTAATTGAAGTGGAAATGATTACGAGGCAAAATACAACCATTAAGCCAGTGAGCCAACCAAAGCATTTGATAGTCAACTTTTTGTTTAACAAAATCCACAAGCCAAGAATAATTGTAGTAAGAGTCAGTCATTTGTTCTGAGTTTGGCAAATCATTTGTTGTGCATGTGAGTTAAGTAGCGTTTCCTGGAAAAACCTACTGTTTTGACAAAAAATTGGTATCTAATAGTATAAAAGTCGTATTAGTAGAATTTAAAAGAGTATTAACGTATCAATATGGTAACCCGGGGTGTAAAACTTTTTTCTGGAAAAATCGTAAAAAATTGGAAAATAAATTGTCATAAGTTTTAGAAGATATCGTCAAAAAGCGTCACAGATTATATTATCAGCCTTCTAATTTGTTACGTGTGTTGAAATAAAATAATGGTTCATTTAATTTAAAAATGTTTGTCTATCAAGTATTTGAATTAAATTAGATTTTTATTATAACAAAATAACTTAGTTACTTTCGAGTTTTTTTTAAATAATTTTGAATTTTAAATCAGGAAATTGGTTAAACCATTATGGCATTTATAAAGTTACAGAATATATCAATATGAAAATTTGTTATTTGAAATCTTTTTTTGTTTTTTTTTTTTTTTTTGTTTCAATAGAGTTCTCTTAGGTTTTCTATACAAAATTTGGGTGGAATCCACTGATAATAATATGCTTTATATTTTAATTTTAAGTTTTCTCACTGCATTATCAATTAGATGTCCTAGTGAGTAAGAAAGTTCTTCAGCTTAAAATAATCACCCCTATCGTGAACAAAATGTGAAATTTTTGTTCCCATGAAGGGAAAAATGTTATAGTAAGTTTCATGGGAACGATTGTTCCCGCTATCAATTCGTACTGAATATAAATTAGAAAGAAGAAAATATAAAAAGAGAAAAAAATATTTCATTTTAAAGTTATAAAAAATTTAGAAATGTTAATGATTGGTGCTATTGGTTTGTTACAAGAGGAGGACACACTACAACAAAGAACAATTTTATTTCAAGAATGTGACGTGCAAGACGCTTAAACGCCCTTAAAGTTACCCTAGACACAAAAGGTCCAACACGGTTGCCTGCCTTACCTACCCTAGACATTGGCACTGACCCATTTCAATAAAAAAAAATTTTGTATCTGATTATTTAAAAATATTTTTAATAAAAAGTCTTCATAAATTTAAAACCAATAGATAGATCTCTTTGTTTTGCATCTTTACGAGCATAATGTCAGTCTGCACTGCAGTAACTGATGTTGTATTAAAAAAATGTGTTTCTGATACAAATATTCTAATTAAAACATATAAAATGTATGCAGTTCCCCAGCAAAATTTAAGTGAACAAAAAATCTAAGGGAAAAGTGGAAAAATTTCGAGGAAAAAAATCAATCCCGATAAGGGGAATTTTTGTTTAAGTTAAAAATTGTTTACGTGAATTATTTACGATTGCAATTTGGGGAAAAAATTTCGAGTAAAAGTATATTCATGATAGGGGTGAATATATGAAGTTATTTGGCTTAAATTATTTATAACTGAATTTTCAAAATCGTATTTTTTACTTATAAGAATAATTCAACATAGCATGAAACACAATTTTTATTTAAATCGTTTTGTAGTTTAGAATTAATTTTACATTTAAAGTAAATTAAAAGTAATATTCTATCTCGGTCAAAAATTTATTTCAATCTTAAAACAAAATTTTTTTAATTTTAAAATAATTAGTTGAATTGTTTTTTTAACAAAAAAATTAATTAATTTGACTTTAATATATGTTTCTATTGGAATTTATTAAAATCATAAGAAACAAAATTTTCAAATATTTGCAGTTGTTTTATAAAGGAAATAGAAAATATTAGGCACAAGCAGAATAAAATGCAACATTTTCTGGATCACTATATCCGTCATATAATTATTATACAAATTATAAATTTTAACGAAAACTTCGCTTTGATAAGTTTTTTATCTTTTTATAGTTTTAACCCCAAATCAAAGTCTATTGGTATCATCTATATTTTTCAATTTTATTTTTTATACAGTTAAAAGAGGATGAAGTACACCTTCTGAAAAATTGTAATATTATGCATTCAGAGATAGATGGCTGTGACAGACAGATAAATGGACAGACGTAGAGAAAACAAATTGTAAGAAACCCTAAAAAAAGATGTAGATTTTATTTAGTTAGAAATTTAGACTTAATGTAAAAATTATTAAATTCGCCATTGTTATCAAATTATTAAATTAGCCATTGTTATTGATTCATCTTGAAGAATAATAAAATATATATTTTTTTAAATAAAATAATTTAATTTTTTTACTTTACAATTTCAAATTCCCTAACTACAATTCCAACCACAACTACAACTGCAAAACAAATTTAATATTTGTCTTTGACACAAATAAATTTTTTATAATTTTTAATTTATGGTTTTTAATGAGGGTTCATTTTATTAAAACAATTATCTGTTTGTACAACAACAACAGAGTACGAAAAAGTAAACAAATGACATAAAACCAAAATACATGTTTAAATATTTTAAAATAATAAACGATGATTAAGTGATGACAGACACAATTTGGTGTGTTTTTAATTACAATAGACAATAATAATAACATTTTTAATAATACAAATATTTGCAGATATAATTGATTTTTGTGCGAGTAGGCGATCAAATATATATATAATTTTTTACACAATACAATATGATTGCCATGTGTTCGAGCTTTACTCAATTTATTTTGAATTATTTTGAAAGTCCATTGATTTCGCAAGGGGAAGTCTTCACTGCAAAAAATAAGCTCTGAGTCATTGTACACATCAACAATTTCCATTAAAAACCACAATTTATGAGAATTCTTCATTTCCATTATAACAACTATTTTACACATGTCAAATGTCGTTGACATTATTTGACATAGATCGATATTCCTCATAGAACATATTTTCTCAAAAACTAAATTTCATTAAATTCAATATTTTTAAGCATCTCATTATCAAGATTTATCAAAGAAATACTTCCTTTTGCTTTTGACCAACTGTCAACAACAGTCAAATTAATAAAAAGGAAATCAAATTTAAGACATTCCATTAAAAATTCTTAAGATTTCATCAAGAAAAAATGTCTTTTCAAGTTTTAAAGGCCAGATGAGGGTGGCTGCTTTTTGCCGTGGCAACAACTACAAAATCTAAAAAAATAAATTTGTATTTTAAAACAAACAAAAGTTTTTGGTTTAAATTTCAAATTTAAATCTAAATGTAAATAAAAATACAAATAGAATGCGTATGAAAGTATGTTTGAATTTATATATTTTTGTATAAAATAACAGATGGATGTTAACTTTTTCAATTATATATTCAATGTAGGTATAAAAAGCGGAATTTTTCTACTACAGTAAATTACTAATGATGATACAAATGAGCTGAACATTTTCTTTAAAACTTTAAATAAAATATAAAAAATGTAGAAGATGTGTTTAAAGATATTCTACGAATACATTTGTGACTTCTTAAGTGAATTTTAACTAAAAAGCTAATTAAGATTCACCGACT
This sequence comes from Gymnosoma rotundatum, assembly GCA_916610165.2. Classification (NCBI taxonomy): domain Eukaryota; kingdom Metazoa; phylum Arthropoda; class Insecta; order Diptera; family Tachinidae; genus Gymnosoma; species Gymnosoma rotundatum. Next base: position 125,974,372 of record OU744340.1, on the reverse strand, counting down.
TCAAAAAAAAAGAAAGAAGGAGGTTATCAATTCTACTGAATGTTGCTTTTTTATATTTGCGCCTGCATAAATCAGTCATTTCTGGATCGTTTTTTATTTTATTTTTTTTTTTTTTATTTAAAAGGTGATGCTTACAAATTGGTCCCGTTTTAAGAAAAAGTCATAATCTTAAAAATTAAAGTGTGTCCCTATACAACATACATGTTTTTACGTGTTTTTTAATGAACGAGACAGGGCACCACTTTAAATGTCTAAAAATTAAAGCGTGGACCCATAGGTGTAAATTGAATAACATGGGCTTATCTTGTGAACCGTTATAGACAAACGCTTGCAATTTGGACAGAATGTCGATTGGTATGACCGTTAAAATAAAAAGTATTAATATTCAAAAATTAATATTCAAAATTATAAATTACAGAGTGCTCTAATAGTTCATTTAATTTGATGTACATTGTTATACTTTTAAACAGCTCTAGACAAAAGCTTGTTATTTACAACAGACCTATACTGTTTACTCCGCTATAATAACAAGCATAAAATTTTGGAAATGAAAGGGTGTCCTATTAGCTGATATAATTTAATGTATATGGTCAAACTTTTAAAACGTTATAGACAGACAGCTGAAATTTTTAGGAGACCTGTATTGCTAAGTCTACTATAACAGCAAGTATACAATTTATACAAATTAAGAAATTAAAGGGTGTTCCCAAAATGTATGTAATTTGACTTAGAATACCATATCTTTTGAACTGTGATATACAAACACTTGAAAATAAGACAGAATGTAAACTACTTTGTTCGGTATATTAAAAAGTTTAAATGTAAATTATTATAATTCATTCGAAATTTAAAAAGAACCTAATTGCTAGGTGTACTACAACAGCAAGCATAAAATTTAAATTTGGAAACCAAAGGGTGCCCCTATAGTTGATATAATTTGATAAACAAACTGTTGAACAGTTGTAGATAAACGATCGAAGTTAACAAGGAGCTGTAGTGCTAAGTCTGCTAAAACAAGTATAAAGTTTGGTGATGCAATATAAGGGTGTCCCAATAGTTAATGTAATTTGATATATGTTGCCCGTTGTTTAATATAAATTATCAAAAACATTAATTTCTAATCGAACTTTAAAAGTTCTATCGTGCTATTTTCCCGAACAAATTTTTTAAATCACCGATATTTAGTTCATTTAAAATATTTGTGAGATGTTTCCTGACGAATTAAGTGAGCGGAAGCGAAATGGCCATCGAGACGTGCTTTCACCTTCAATAATGAATATCAGTGATTTGAATAATTTGATAGGTAAAGTAGCACGACAAAAATTTAAAAATTCGATTAATTTAATATTTTTTATTTTTTGTTAGTACTTGTCAAAAAATCTTTTCGTATTTTCTTAATTCTTAAATATTCAGGCATGTCACAGAACTCAATACCGATCGAAAGTGGTTTCAATTCCGCAAATTGGTTCTTTAGAAAACGAAAAACGAAAAACTTTTCGGAATGAAACCACCTTTGAATTTCAAATTGGAATTTAGTTTCTTTACAATTTTGTTATTTGCGGTTTTCAAATTTACTTTTTTTATGTGTCCTTATTTAGATTAGCTTTGTTATTTACTTTGATGTGCGCAATATTGCCACATTTAAATAAAAAGGTGAAGATTAAGCATTTTTTTAGTAATAAGCAAATTCGATCGGAATCTAAAGAAGGTAAAACAAAATCGATCGGAATTGGTAATACGAAATTCAAACCATTCCAATCGGAATTTGTAACATGCCTGATTAAAAAAAAACACACACGAAAAAGTGAAATGGCTAAAAATCGCCAAAAGTAGACATGTATGTATTTTTGTTTATTTTTTATTCATAACAAAACAATATATGATTATGATTAAAGCAATAAGCAATAATTAAGCATAATAACAAAATATAATAACATAAATTTCGTTACGCGTAACGAATTTCGTACGTCGCAATAATTTTGTACATTTTTATATATAAATATAAATATTTTTTATTTCCGACGACAAATATTCGCTACGAGAAATTCGTCGTTCGGCTCAGATATAAGATAATAAAAATATAATTAATGGAAATCTGCTCAAAGTTAAATTTAATTATACTTTGAAAATACTTTAGACTTTCATTTTCAAGGCATTCGTTTGCATCTTCTTTTTGGTGTATTGAATTAATTAAACATTTCTTGAGAAGGTACAAAAGAAATGCAACTGCTATTCATTTCATATAATAAATAAAACGCAATAAAGCGCTATGAAGTTCATTATGCATTTTATTTTGAAGACGAGTCATACCAGGTCTGCAAGTTTAAAATGTCGTTTATTTCTTAAAATATATACACAGTAATTTAAAAAAAAATATAATATATTTTATTCAAAGTACTGGCCCTCGCTTTGTACACATTTTGTCCATCTCTCTGGCAATTTGTGGATACCATTCCAAAAGAATGCTTCATCTTTATTTGAAATCCATTCATCGAGCCATTTTCTTACATCCTCCAAATTGTTAAAGTGTTGCTCAGCCAATGAGTGTCCCATCGATGAGTAGAGGTGATAATCAGAAGGCGCCAGGTCAGGTGAATACGGCGGGTGGGGTAGGAGTTTCCAACCAAGCGAAGAAATCGTTTCCTTAGTCAATCTGGCTGAATGTGCAGGAGCGTTATCATGCTGAAGAATGACTTTGGCGTGCCTGTGAGCCCATTCTGGGCGTTTTTCGATCAATGCGTGACTTAAATTGATCATTTGTTGTCGGTAGCGGTCGGTATTGACTGTTTCGCCGGGTTTGGGAAGCTCGTAGTAGACTACTCCCTTCTGATCCCACCACACACACAAAACGCTCCGGTCTTGCACGCGATGTGGATGGTTGTCCTGGCGTTACCCATGATTTTATTCGTTTGGGATTCTGAAAATAAATCCATTTTTCATCGCCAGTTACAACTCGATGCAAAAAACCCTTTCTTTCGTGGCGTAAAAGCAGCATTTCGCACACATGCCGCAAATGCTCTTTATTTGGCTTAAAATTAGACATTTTTAACACCTAAGAAAGGTATGATACGTCCACGTAAACGACTTAAAAACAACTGACTTTTGTAAACAAATGACTAACAAACAAAATAGCGTTTAGAGATAAGCAAATCTTTCAATAGGCTAAGAGCGCATTCTATTGGAATTAAAACGACATTTTAAACTTGCAGACCTGGTATATGAATTCAGTATTAAAAGTACACTTTCAGCAAACTCATTAATAAGAAAAAGTAAAAAAAAAACTCAACTCTTTTTTATTTAATAAATCAGTATAACAAAATAACTTTTGCAATGCAAAGTCCAGTGTATATAAAAAGGCAGAAATGCATAGCAGCCTTGTAATATTTTACTTTTCAATTTTAATATGTGAAAGATAATTAAATAAAATTAAATTAAATAGTATTAATTTTACCATCCCTGAATCATTCACTTTGCTGTAATAACAAAGTAAAAGTGAACAGTTACAATATTATAAAACTGACATAAAAATAACTCTAGTAAAATATTTATTAATTTTAAAGGGAATGGGATTAATTTAAAGGATATTTTATTTTATTAATTTGTGAATACAAAAAATTTTTATCTTCTAAATTATAAAATAATATCAATATGAAAATCTATTATTCGGAATCTTTTAAAATTTAAGTTACTATATTCGTGCTTGATACCTTCAAATATAAATATTTCATGATATTCTCATGAAATATTTATTATTTTAAGCTAAACTACAAAATGAAATGTATTACTGCGAGGAAAGCATATCCATGTGACCATTTCACTACTGCTCAAATGCTCATCAGTGGATTTTAATCAAATTTTGTATAGAAACCTAGAAAGTCTTATACCAAAAGCCAAAATGATTAATAAATAAGAACTCCATTGAATCAATAAGACAACAGACAATAACAACTCAAAAATGTTTTATACAAAAACTACATTTCGGGGAAAATTTTTTTGTTCACCTGAAATGTTAATATCTTGCAACCGTGAATATAAAGCTTTCTAGAGGGGAAATTTCATATTTGTTTGCTGTAATTTTACTTCGATAGTAAAAGAAAAGATCGTTTGTTTTAGGACTTTTTGGAAAGGTATTTTTACATATTGATTATTGGGGTGAAAGCACGTATCGATGGCCATTTCGCTACCGCTTACTTAGTTCTACAAGAAACTTGTCACAAACATTTAAAATAAAGATATTTTTCAAACGATAAAGTAAAGAACATCGAAGTTTAAGCAAAAACAACAAAAATCAACACAATTTAAAATCCTTCATTAAACGAATGAAAAAATTTCTTATGTTTTACATCTCTTTTTCCTTTAATGTTTTATTTTATGAGAAACTAAATCTGTTTTTAACATATTCAAGTATTTCCAGTGTAGTTTTAATTTACTTTTTTAATAAATTTTCTTTTTGCAAAAACAAATAAAAAAGTAATGAAACAAGTTTTTGAATAAAATACCAATTAAAAAATTTCATCTCTTAAAAACTTTAGAGATTTTACACACACGAGCGCATATTTAGATACATATGAATGCAAATTGTGATTCATAGCAGATCTAAGGATGCAAATTTATGTGTGTGTGTGTGTGTGTGTGTGTGTGTAAAAGTGCGTGTGTGGGCAAAATAAATAAATGAATTTATTCATATGCATTCGTGTATCTGCGAATTGCTGTGGAAATATATAAAGAAAACTACAAATTTTACAAAATCTTTATGTAAAATGCATTTTATGCAACTCAGTGCATTTTAACTTTTAATATATTTTTATTTTACCTTTTTTCCAACCGTTTCAAAGATACAGAGATAAAAGTATGTAAATACATTTTTTTTTTAATATTTTCATAACCAATTAAAGTAATTCCAAAACAATTTATAATTAAAGTCAATTATATAACAAAATTTTCTGTTGGGAAAAACACACAAGAGAGGTGTGCGGTATCTTCTTGTTGACATGTTTAAGGATTTTTGTGATTTAAAAATTTTAGGAGAAGTATTTTTGTATGAGATTTTTCTTTATTGCAAATTTTTTATGTTCTTTTTTTTATGTTCTTAAATGCTTATGAATCTGATTTGTAGTTTAATGAACAAATAAAATATGGAAATATTTTTTTCAATAAACTAAAAGTCCTCGCTGTTCATTATTCTATTAAATAAATAAATTCCAAAATTTAAATATACAAGTGAACAAACAAAACAGACAGAATAGACATGAATAGTTATTTTCCTATAATTAGTCGATATTTAAAATATCGAATAAATATTTGTAGTCGATCTGAATGGGATGTGTTGGCCTAATAAATCGTCCAGAGAGAAGTTGAATCTTTTAAATAATCCACAGTGGAACATTACAACTTGTTGTCTAGTATGAAGACTCTGCAGGTTGGCTAATCTTATAGATAGGCTTTATATACAGTCTTATATATTCACAATATTGCACTAACATGTTTGCAATAGTTTTATATTAAACGGCGTTACCATTGTTGCGCTCTTGGTAATAAAATGAAGTATCTTTGTCAGAACTTCTTCATAGCATATTCGCCGGCGAATATCTTTGGTCTTCAAGTTCAGCTTAGGATATTGTAGACACAGGACTTAAATATATACAGTTGCAAAACACAAAGGGTCAGGGACGACCCTCCATAACGGTAATATGAAAAGAGATTACTTATAATATTCGCAAACTGCCAGACTTTGGAAAAATTATTTACAATTATACAAATTAATTGAGACAACAATTTATTTAGAAAATAATGTGTTTTTAAATAGACTCAATCAAAAATTTATCTCTGTAGAACAGTTTGTAATAACAAAAACAATAACATGTTTTATACGACTCCAACAAAAAAGAAAATTAAATAAATTTAAGTACTTCGTGCTCGTTCAAGTACTTTAGAGCCGTTGTGTTTCTATGCGTTTGCCTGAATGACTTGTTTCATTTTCATTCATATCATTTATCTTTTTTATAACACTTCAGTTGTCACTTGAGTGGATAAAACAATATTAAAACAAAAATGTCTCAATGCTACGTTTAAAAGGCGCTCGACTTTGTTGTGATTATTTCTTTTGTTTTTTTATTTAATTTTTTTTTCTTCTTCATTTCAAAAGGTTGAAAATAGCAAAAATGAAAATGTGAATTGTATTATTGCTCCTACAGTCGAAAAAAAAGTGATGCAGAACGTTTGTAGATGTTTTTCTAATTAAATAAAAGATTATGCATAATAGTAATTTTAATTTTATTGTAATTGAACCGAACATTTATAAATCGAGAGTTGATGTTTATGACATATTTTAAGAATTGGTGGATTATAAAACCTTTGACATTTAAAAATAATAAATGGTCATGAAAGCTGTTTAATAAAAAATTGTTATAAAATTTTCTAAATAGCTTTACCTTAGTAAATAATAAAAATTTTGATTAAAGAAAGAAATAACAAGTAATAGTGCCATATTCAGTTATGCCGAATCTTATATACCCTTCATCATCTTATAAAAAAATGTTATTAAATTTTCTAAATAGCTTTATCTTTGTAAATAAAGAAAATTTTAAGCAAATATGCTTTATTTTTTTTACCTTTATATTTTACAAAAAATCGATTTTTTTTTATAAAAATTTAACTAAAATTTGGAAATGGCTCTATCTTCGTAAATAATAAAAAATTTCATTAAAAAACGAATTAACAAGTGAGAGTGCTTTATTCATATATGACGAATCTTCACCACCACCCTTCACCATCTACATAAATATAGTTTAGTGAAGTAGTTTTAATCAAAAAGGCAAATATTGGGGCTCTTTATGGGTTAAGCATTTAAAAAATTTTTTTTATTTTCTTTATGAACTCTTCAAAACCTTTTAAATGATACCCATATTGATAGTTTAAAAAAAAATGAACATTTCAGAGCCTTGCAACTCGGAAAATATGGGCTAGAGCCAATTTTTTCACTTGATGTTTTTTTTTCTATTTTTTTAATTCTCTTTCGCCTTAGATAGTATTTTTTTTTTCATTGCTGTTACTTCATTGTTCCAAATAATATGAAAAATTAGAGGTAGGCGTGGTGTTTTGCCCTCAGCGTCTAAGGACATCGGCCGATCTTGCTGATTTCAAATAGCACCTCTTTCGAGACTATGTCTGAGCGATTGGCGTATTTTTTTCTGTGTGTTTGCCGAGGCAAACTTGATTTTAACACGAACGAACAGACAGACATCGCTCCATTGACTTCGCTATGCATAAGAAGTCAGATTATATATACTTTATGGGGTCGTAAATGCATATTGTAGAAATAACACACTGAATGACAACTTAAGATATACCGTTTTTCTACTCTTTGCGGTGAAGGGTAAAAAAACTTATATAATTTACTCAAATTTCCTGATTTTAGCATTGCCCCCAAAACGATAAATCTAAAGCATAAGCCTTAAAAATTCACTATACGAGGCTGCCTTCTTAAATTTTTACATTACTTAAATTTAATTTTTGACTTAATGTCCCATATGTAAAACGAGTAAGTTAAATAGATGTGATTAAAATGAAAATAAAAAAAATAATGAAACTTGTTGTGTAAAATTAATTGTTTTTAAAAACATTATGGGCTTCTTTTCTTACTTTTTCTTTCTCCGACAAAACACTTCAAATAATTTCCTTTCAAGTAGAAATTATGTTTCAAACAACAAAACAAGCAAAAGTATGTAATTGAGTTTATTTCTTTTTTTGTATTTCTGCCGATAAACATATAATTTTATAGTTCAAGCTCTCCCTCTCAGTCTTTCGTTAATCAATTCAGTTGTAATGTATTGTATCAACAATGCACAGTGGGGGATTTTTACAAAAAAAAATCAAATATAAAGCCTAAACTTTTAATAATACTCTCAAGTGGATGTAGGGAAATCGATAACAAAATAGGTAAGAAACCTTTATGCGATTCATCACATATGATTTCTGAAACCAAAAATTAAGATTTTTTAATTTTCAGACAAGTTAATTTTTATGTGTTGACAGAATTTGTAATTATATACAATCGTACTTTTGAAAAGTTCAGAGGCCCATAACTCAGAAAATATGAGCGAGTGCTATTTTTGCACTTGATGGTTTTTCTTATTTTTTAATTCTCTATCGCCCCATATATTTGTTCATTTGATTTTAGTTACTTTTTCGTTCAAATGATATCGACAAATTAGATGTAGGCGTGGTGTTTTGCCCTTTGCCTCGAAGAATACAGGCCGATCTTACTGATTTCCAATAGCATAATTTTTGAAACTATGTGTGATTGATTTGCGTATTTAAATTTTCTATAGCTGATCTAGCTGACGGACAATCAATCAATCAATCGACTTCGCTATACATAAGAACTCGAAATATATATTTTTTATGGGGTCGTAAATGGATCTTGTAGAAATGACACACGAAATGGCTGTCTATCGATGTTCAAAATGTTCTTATAATGGTAGCGTCATGTTCTAAAAATACAAGCTGCATTTTCAAGCTTGACTTTTAAATTGGATTTTTTTTGTAGCCATCTTAATTTTCTATTTAAATAAGTCTTTTTTCCTTTTAAGTTCGCAGTTTTGTTCCTTTATTTTTTCCCCATTCCGCACCCCCCCATTGTGCATGTTTTTGCCGGTTATGTTGTTGTAATTGATGATATTGTTCTTGCTCTTATCAAGAGTCTGGTTAAAACATGTCAAGTGTTTTGTTGTTTGCTTCATTCTTTTCATATTTTGTTGTTGTTTTTAATATCTTCATTGTAGTTCTTGTTATTGACTTCAAGTAGATCACTCATTTTGTTGAAAAAGGTTTTAAGGTTGTTTGCTCAGCTAAATTAAGAAAACATTTTTGCATGACCCAGCAGTTTTGTAGCTGACATATGCCCCTCTTTTTCAAGTAATGTCTGGCTACTTTGATGACTAATTTTTTTTTATCTTTTTTCTGCGTCATCTGTGAAATATTTTTTATGTGATAAAAATGATGTCAATCGAATTTTTTAGGTAAAATTTTAATTTGCAGAAACGAACACAAATATTGTCAAGTCATAATTTTTATAAGAAATAAAAAAATAAGCTCTATTGCAAAATTGATTACATCAAATTAAAAAAAAATTAATTATATCGGTGAAATGTTCACTTTACGAGTTGAGATACACTTGTGTTCCTTTTATGTCACTTGAAATTTTTGCTGACATCTGATAACAAATTGACGATTTCTTGTTTAAAGTCAGCTTTAAAGACTTTGTTTGCTATGGTAAACGTAAGTTTTCCAGAAGTCTTAAAATAAGTCGGCCGGGACGACGAGAAAACTAATATTTAAAATACAGACGAAAATAAGTTGAATAACCATAATTCGTTGTTCTTCAAAAGCGATACACTTTTTGTCAGCATTATTGAATCTAAGTAAAGAATTTTTAAACAAAGATCTTTGGCATGAGCAAACTGATATCGCCTTAGAGCAACTTTTTTGTAAATTAAATATATTCAATTTATTAAATTCAAGCACGATGAATTCCCGGTTAAATAATTTAAATTCACCTATAATCCGCACCATATTTTTTTTTTGTGCCATCAGAGTTGCCAGATTGTTTTTGACGAAATTAGCCAAAATCAATGTAAAAAATCGCCAAAACCATTTTTTGGTAGTTTTAGTCCATAATATTTATATAATTTTTTAAGTAAAACTAATTTTTGGAAAGAAAAATAATCTTCATCAAAATGCCTAAAAATCTCCAAAAATAGAAAAATCGCCAAAATATATACATACGAGTACGTGTTTTGTTTCTAACTATAGTTACATAGCTATAGTTTAATAAAATCAATAAAAAAAATATAACATATCAATTGAGATCTGATTAATAAAATAAAATATAATAATAATTTTACAGTAACAAGAAAATAGAGTTTAACTCCGGCAGGTGCTACTTCTCTTCATTAAAAAAAGAATCATTAAAAAACAACTAATTAAAGCATGAAAAAATCGCTGGTCATTACATTTCTTATATCACACACAGCCAGTTAGATTGGATTCAGTGTTACAAGGTCGATACAACATTTATTTACGATACCTTAAACATCATGTAATATGAATTGATCATAGAACACTTAAAGAACCCTAAAACCATTTTTCTTAGAGTAGAAAAATAAAACTCAAACATGTTACTAAAACTTTATTTCGATATCTAAATTTTTTGAGGTGTTCTGCTTTTTAAAGTTCAAATAACTTAATATTCAATTGTGGTTTAAAAATAAAGCTCTCTCTTACTTAAGTTTACCAGTTTTTCAAGTATGTATGCACTTGAACAGGTTTTAATTAAGGCTACGTTTTGTCCCACATTTCTCGTGGAGCAAAATGAAGTATTTAATCCCTCATTTAGCTGCTACTTCAACGTTTTCTGTGTTTTTATTTTTATATGACTCTTAATTAAAACAACATAAACGCGAAACCAAACTTTTTACCACATTTATTATGCGGGTATGTTCAATAAAATCTCATAAAATGAATGAAAATGTTTACAGGTTGAAAAGAGGCTAAAATTTTAATAATATTAATTTGGAAGTGACCCAACAGGTTTAAAAATTGTTGCATAAAGAGTATGATTCAGGGTACTCAAATAAACATAACGGAAAGTTTGCAGCAACTCGACTCAAAAATATGTGGTGTTTCTTTATTATTGTTCTTAAAACGACTTCTAAAAAAATTTTCAGTTCCAATTACTTTTAAGAATAATATAATTAGAAAAAATTTTTACAGCCTTTAAATTTTTTTATTAATTTCAGATTGTGACTTTATTAAATTTTTAATTGAATAAATTTTTTATTTCAATAAAAAAATATTTTAATTAAATATATATTTGCTTCAAATAATTATTTAATTGGACAATTTCATATTTAATTTAATTGAGTCAATTAATAATTTAACTAAATTCCAACATGAAAACAAAAACACCTTAAATAGGTGCAACCCCTTTATTCTCTAAATATTGATTTTTGATATTTGAATTTCAGCCTTTATTATGCGTTGAGCATTTGAAAGAGGCCTAGAAATTAAAATATACGATGAACAGTTCAAAATATTAACACAGCAAATTATATTATCCAAGAAATCTTTTTGTAAGTGTGTTTCTTTACGTGTTGATTTGTTTATGTGACAGTCACGGCTTAACCGCCATAGACTATCAGGCCTGTTCTGAATATCACATGATTTTTATTCACATAGTTTTTTTAATTACACGTGTGATTTCTTTCCATTTTGGAAATCACATAAATTGGTGTTTTTTAAGTACTGATAATCACAAAGTATTAATTATTTCAAAACTATAAAAATAATTAACAATTCATGTATTTGTTTTGCTCATGCCAAAACAGAAGAGCGATAAGGGGGAAAATGGGTTCAACTTATCCGTAGCCTTTTCTTTTTTCTAATATTAATCCTGAGGGGAGATAAAGCAGGAAACTAGGCAATTTTTTACAGGTTATCTAATTTTAGTAAAATAAAAATCACAGTTAGATCTGAACCTAGAAGCGATAACATACAATGGCTGATATCGTAAAATATAAATAATATAAAAAAATTTAAGATTTTGTTATTAAATCACATTATTGCATTCCCGTATGTTATTCTGCATAACACATCATAATGAAATGTTTGTCTTTAAATGTCTTTTATCACAGATTGTTTAAGATTAGATTGATTTCTAACATTTTTGCTACTATATTTGGTGTAGAGCAACATATTAGACAGAAGCTGGTCAGATAATTAGTTTATTAATAACATGTATAAATTATAGTTAAATAAAACGTGTTACTTAACAAACTTAATAAATTATTCTTTTAACATTCTGTACCTCTATTAAAAACTTTACGTGACCATAAAAAAGTTATTAAAAAGTATATACGAAGAAGGCTTTATTCATTAAAAATGTATAAAAAAAATGATGAGAAAGTATTCCTTTTAATCTCTATAAAAAGAAGAAAAAAATATTTCGCTTGTATTCAAATAGAAAAGTTTATTTAGTGTTAAAGGTCAGGTGGAGTAAAGAAAATAAGTGAATAAAAAATGTAAAGAATATAATTTGTATCTTCTATTTCTTTGGGAGACAAAGCTTTAATGCAACAGGTAAATATTTATTTATTATTTGAATAATTAATAATCTGTAGATAATGAAATACCAATCGTAATGAAAATTTTTGTTTTGTTAAGAGTCTTCATATAAAATTTGTTTAAATTAAAGTTTTATTATAAAGGTCTTTAACCGTTGCAAGAAAAGTTTAGATTTTTTCAACTCGCAGACAACAAAGTAGCCCCGAGACAAACAAATTTTTAATCTTCTCCAAAATTACATTAAATTCAAGGAACACAACTAGGACGAACAACGATTTTTTTAAGTAAAATAACTTTATTTACTAAAATATTTCGAAACTAAAGTCAAACATGGTCACTTTGTACTGTACTTTGTTCGTCGTTTTCCTGCGCAAGAAATGGAAATAATCCTATTGCAAAGTTCGCCGCATTAGACGAATTTAGTCCGAAGTCATGATTGTGTTCATTTTCATATATATATATATGAAGACAAATATTCGCTACCAAAAATTCGTCGGTCATCCTAGTTTTGTTCCTAGCAAAAGTTTACTCTGAACTCCATATCGTATGATCATTACTTATAATGTTGAAAAAATACTCATACGCAGTGTAGCCAACTATTTCTCTCGAAGTGCAGCCAACGTTTCTCTTGTTGTTATGAAAAAATTTAAGAATAACAATTCTTTAAAATTTCCCAACATTTTGGATTTGCATGAAATATAAAATAGAGGAGTATAACAAAAGTAAATTCTCAATAAAAAATTAGCGAATTTATCTTTGTTTAATTTCGAAATAATTACAAAAACTTGTATAATATAAAAAAGCAGTTCCATAGAATGGCAACGTAATATTTATGCCCCAAAAGGTTTAAAAAGCGACAACAAATTAGGAATTATTTTTTTTAATCTTCAATTTGCGTAATCTTCCCCATATAACTCAATAATAAGCTGAAACTTAAATTGTAAAATATCAAATTTTACTTAATTTTTTTTTTTTTTTACATTTTCTTGTCTGGGCTTGTATTTTATGTTTTCTTTTTTTTTTTTTTTGTTAGTATGGGAAAAAATAATAAATAAAAAAATTTTAAAGGTACTTTTAGCACCTTACATTCCCTTCTGCGTTAGGTTGGTTACATGCCTACACTTAATGCAGACGTAAGGCATATTAAAAATAAAAATAACACAGTTTTTTTTTAATTTCTCAAGAGAAAGGAAAAAAACATAACCGTGATGCCAACAGTTTGCATAAGCAATTGCATACAATTTTTATTTGTAAAATTATTTTGGGAATTTTTATAATATTATTTATTATTTTATGCTTTTATCCGATAACATTTTCAAATAAAAATGCAATTTATTTGTTGGTTTGGAATAGCAGGTGTCTATACATATTTTGCGAGTGCTAAAACCAGCTGGTCAGGAAATTTTTAGAAAAGCCAAAAATATTACCTTTAAGTATAAAAACTTTAAAAACAACATGAAAGTTATTTTAGAAGCCAATATAGAAATGTTAAGGCTTTAACAAAAATTACCAACAAAAAAACCACGTTTTTATTTTTGCTTACATTCACGCAAAGAAAAAACATGGTTGGGGTAACCATAATCTAAGAGCAACATATTATGGTTGTATTATATGGTTGTTAACGAAACATAGTATTGTTACAATCAATAATAATAAAAATAGTCTTGCAATCATATTGTTGTCTAGCTTAACAATAATATGGTTTAGTATAAACATAATTATGTTTAAACAAAAACATTAAATGTTTAAATTAAAAGATGATAATATGGTTCAAAATGTCATGTGATATAATTGCATTATAATATAGTAACGTAAGTGCAAAGATTTCCTGACATAAAAGTTATTTATTGTTTACTCGTAATTTATTATTTATTTGTCACAGAGGTTATTTCAAAACATAACTTCACAAAAAAAAATCATTTATTTGCTTATAATATATGAGTTATAATTAAGAGGCTTTGACACATAGGCTACAAGAATCATTTATCCAAACAATATAATTTATAAGCCCAAATAACGGCATCGTATATTCATACATTTATACGGAAACATCAATTTATGGATTAAACGTTAAATTCTCGTATTGAAGATATCATACAATACGTAATGGTCATTCAGAACTGACTCCACATTTATCCAACACTACTAACACGTTTATCCGGCATCTGCGGTGATATATTTTTTTATAATATGTAAATGGTTGCACAATTGTGCTTTAAACACCATCGTAAAAATTTATATTATAACATACATTACATATATTTCAACTTCTTTTGAAATGTTTTGCTTACCTTTTTTTGTTTTGTTTTCATATTACGTTATATATTATTTTTATTATCTATTTGTATATATTTTTTTCCATTTTCTCTAACATAAAAGCCATTTCAACTTTAAGCTAACAAAAAAAATTTTTTTAACGGATAGAAAAGCATTTTGACAAGACAACAAACAAACAAAATATTTTGAAAGGCAAACAATATTTTGTTTTCTTTTAATCATACTTTGATTAATAACACTGTACAACAAATTAAGACTTTTTTGAATGGAACAGAATAGCAACCCTATAATTCTGAAAGGGTATTTTGAGTAGACCATAAGTCTAGCACGTCTGAGTTTTTTTTTTTTACAGTGGGTCAAAGTTTTCATTTTTTGGTCGAAGGGAGCATTATACTGTATGAAAAAAATGCTGTAAGTTAATGTCTGAGAGAATTCGTATGGTCTGAGTTATATTAAGGAATTGTATGAGGATTATTTTTGTGAAAGATCTTAACCCTCTAACTGGTCCCTTTATGGGTCAATTTGACCCTTTTTTCGAGAAAATCAAAAAATATCCTTTAAAAAAGGACATTTAAGGATTAAAATATTGTACGAAAATGTTTGCCGGAAAATTTCAGTGGGGGTCACCAAAGACACCATTGTTGTAAAAAAAGCTTTTTACGATTAATTGGAAAAATTACATGGCAACTTCTATAAAAAAATTATAATTTTGTTTTAATAGTAGTTTATTTAGTATGTAAATATTTTTTTTCTTCAAACTTTCGAGTAAAAGGGAATTAGTAATCATATAATGGTCAAATGTTAACAGAAAAATATTTATGACTGAAGTATTATTGACAACAACCAGTTCTTAGCAGCTATACAATGTTACAAAGAAAATAATATGGTTATTGTGATCATACCACAACCAGGTTTTTTCTCTGCGTGTTCCCTTCTGCGTTAGGTTGGTTATATGCCGACCCTTAATGCAGACGGAAAGAAATAACTTGTAAAAAAAGTTTTTTATTTGACTTTATTAGGTTAGTGGTAATATTTTTTTTAATTTGAAATTTCAAAAAAGTTACAAAAATGTGAAATTTTGGTCAAATAGTACTTTTAGTTTTTTTAGTAGACTTTTAACGTTTTTTGTAAACTTATAAAGTTTTTGACTTTTTCTTCAAATTATTTTCTTGGGTAATCCTAGGACGTCTTTATATGGAATTCTTGTTAATTGCACGTGGATAATCATTATTTTTTTAATCACCTATTTTAGAACGAGTGGTTTTCAGTATTATATGTTCGGAGATATTTAAGGTAAAATTTCATTTGCAAAATTTCATTTTTTTTATCTTTTTTGGTTTTTATTGTTATTTTTACAGCTCTCTTTTATTTGAGAAACTGCTGCAAAAAATTAAGCCAAAAAATGCCAAAATAAAAATGTTGTATCTTTTTTTGTATTTCACTGTGTGTCATTGAAAAATATACTCTTAAATACTTTTATCAAACTTTTGGTATAAAACATTTAATAAAGTTACTTAAAAACTTCCCTGCCATATTTAATTCAATGTTTAAGAGTATGATATGACATGATATAAACTTGCGAAGTACTTAAAAGGATTAATGATTTCTTTATAATCTTTAACTTTGTTATAAAATGAAAGGTAATATAAATTAAGGACATTTAAAAAAAACCCTTTTTTTAATAAATTAAATTTAAATTAAGAGCTGTGGTAAACATTATAATGTCTTATTTCAGACTTCATAAAATTACTTTAAAAAGTTTATGTATATTATTCATAATAATAAGAGTCCTAAAAATATAATTAAATTACTTTTTTAAATCATTTTAATTTTATCTTCATTTTTGTAAAATTACAAAAAAAAATTAACTTTATGTTTACAACCTTTTAGGTTGAAAGAAAATTGTTAAATCTTAATTAAACAAAAAATAAAAAAAGCCAGTCACTAATAAAAACCGCTATTTCCTTCCTTTCGCTTAAGCATCTTTTATTTGTGAAACTTAACACGGATTTAAGATTATCTTATCATTTTTTTTACAGAAAATAAAAAACAAAAAATTTATAAACGAAAATACAAAAGGGATGAAAATATAAAAGAAATTTTGAGGATGTTATATATATTTGTGCAAGGAAAACATCTTATAAACACAATCCAACAAAAGGGTAAAAGAATTTGAAAACTGGCGTGTGTTTTCAACTTCAATTTTATGTACAGGAAATTTAAAACTGTTTGCTTTAAGGTATAAAATGAACGCGGGTCTTTAAAAAAAATTAATTGAAAGCATTTTTCAAATTAAATAATTAAATTTTCTAAAGCTTTTATAAAAAAATAAAGAGTGTTTTTTTAAGCTCGATAGAACTTTAAATTGTAAAAAATAACAAAAAAATTTAAATAAATTTTTTCTATACGAAAGATCAAAACATGGCATTAATATTTAAAAATGATTTCGGCCATTTTGGACCACCGCGGCTGCTCTTGCCTAAGCTCATTCTGGACGTCCAATTTTGCATCACTATTTCAAGTACTGCTGGCCGCATGTCATGAATAACACGAACTATGTTGGCCTCCGAAGCGTCAATTGTTGCTGGTTTATCCACATAAGCCATTGACTTCACGTTGCCCCACAAAAAATAATCAAGAGGTGTCAAATCGCACGACCTTGGAGGCCAATTGACAGGTCCATTTCTCGAAATTAAGTTATCGCCAAATTTTGATTTCAATAACTCAATAATTGCGGTCGCCGTATGGCACGTAGCGCCATCTTGTTGAAACCATATTTCGTCCGGATCAATGTCATCAATATTTTCAAACAAAAAAATTACATTGGAGATCGTTATCTTAATAATGGTGCGATAACGATCTCCAATGACTGTAACGTAAGATCTAGCTTCATTTTTTAAGAAATACGCTCCGATGATGCCTCCTGCGTGTAAACCACACCAAACGATACATTTTTCTGTATGCAATGGAGTCTGTAGGGTATGTTTTGGATTGGTCTCACTACATAAGCGGCAATCTTGTTTATTAACAAACCGGTTGAGCCAAAAATGAGCCTGATCGCTGAAAACAATTTGGCGATAAAACAACCAGTCACTAACTGCTCTAGAGTCCAATCGGCAAAAGAAAAACGAAGTGACTGTACTGGCTGGATTTTATACCGGTGTAGGCCAAAAATTTTGCACAAAATTTTCCACGTAGTGGACGGACAGAGCCCCAATTCCTGCGACCGACGATGAATCGATAAATTTGGATCTTCTTTCACACTTTCGTTGACAGCGACGCACAGTATGCAGTACGCACATTCCTTCGACGTGTTGGTGTAGTTGCATCCTCTAGAGAGTATGTGGTAAGAAATCTATCTACAGTTCGACACATGGCTTGCTCAGATGGACAATTATTTTATTGGTTGATTTTCAAACTAAACTGGGATGATTTTAGAGCGTTGTTCAAGCGTGAGTCTATTCATAATGATTTGCCAGAATTTACTAAAAATAATAAGAAAAAGTTTTTCATCAAAATTTAAATTTTTAGTGTTAATTTTTATAATTTAAAGTTGTTTCAGGCTTATAAAAATATCCATGTGATTGTTGATATTTATGTGCTTAAGCATTCTTATTTAAAGCATATTATAGAGGAAGTATTTAAAAAAAATCTTGCTGCAACAGAAGAATCGGAAAGACGCACGTAGGTGTATTTGGCCAATCTAGCCGGACATTGTTTTTTTTTTATTCTTATATTGACTCTAAAAATTTACTAAGTGTACCTGGACTAATGAGACTTAGCAGAAAAATCTGCTATAGTCATAGACTATTAAAGCTAGAAAACAATAAAAATCGGACTAAGGAGAAAAAAGTTTCCCTTAAAAAAACTTATCCTACCTCTGAAAAGGCCAGTGGTTTTTTAATTTTAAAGTCATTTTGTTTAGCAATTGCAGCTTTTAATGTCAAGGAATATTTAAAAACTTAATGTTGGACTCAAGAGATTTTAAAATGCCATTTTGCCCCGCCCCTTTTTTGTGGGTGGTGAAATAAAATATTATTTGAAAATAGAATGTAGTTATTAAACGAAATGGAATGCACACGCCTTAAACCATAGAAATTAATTTATATGAGCAGGGGGAGGTATCCCTCCAAACCCAGCCCCAAAAACGTCCATGTGAAAAAAAAATTTTTGCCAAGTTTCTAAAAATATTTATTATTAATCTTTCCAATGCCTTACCAATCCCCGCCTCCCAAGAATATTATTAAAACGATATTTTTGTAACTTTATTATTTTTTATTTATCTGAAAATAATTAATTAATTCATAATATAAATTATTTATGATTGTATTGACAAATATTATTTAAAATGGTTACAATTAATTTTTTTTAAAGAACTTCTCCTTTGCACTAAGATAATGATAAGTTTAAATTTTCAATTACCTCTTCCGAATCTGAATCCTCTTCAGCGTTAGGTACAGGTGGAAGCATGAAAGAAACGTAATAACTTTTTTCTTTAGGGTAAATAGTAATTTAGGCGCAAAAACTCGCAACTTTTTTTTCTACAGTATAAAAGTAAAGATCGTAAATTTTATAGTCATATATAATATTTTTACAACCGCGATGGAGATCACTCTCAAGGACCTATTCACTTTTTTTTGACAAAAAAATTTAACAAAAAGAATTTGCTTTTTTTAATTACAAACGAATTTTTTAATCTTAGAAATGTAAAACAAAACTTTTCTTAAATATAATAGAAGTGGCGGCAAATATGGTCTTTCACAGGAAATAAAATCAATACAAAATCTTTATTCGTTTAGCCACAAGCAAATATATTCAAATCCTCTCAAAATCGTATAAAGTCAATAAAAACTTATGCGATTTATCCAACTCTACTGACCTTAACAGTTTCCCAAAACGACAAATCTCAATCAAAAGCAGAATTTTGTTATCTATCCAGAAAATTTGTTTGAAAACAGCCATAGACCCCGTTTGAAGCTTATAAAAGGAATACAATATCATGGGGTACATGAAGAAGTCGCTACATAAATAAAAGCTTCAGATAAAATATATACTAAAAAATATGATAGAAGAATTAATAATTTTTACTTTTGTACTCATTTGGCGCATGCAGTGATAACTTAGGAAATGAAACAGCCTAAAGCCCGATATGAATATCGTATTTTGGCAAGGAAGCAAAAAATAAACAAAGCATAAATATTACATACTTGAATTACAATATTTGAATGCGAGAACTACAAAAATTCTTATCAACGCAAAAAAGTGTTTTTTTATTTTATTATTATTTTTTTTTATTTTAAAAGTAGCACACAAAAATAAAAACGTATAGTCGTTAAATATTTTACTTTAATTTACTCCACATTTTATTTTAACTTCAAAATTTATGTGTATGTAAATTTTAAATTATAAAGTTAATACATGTAAGTCTGCTTGAATGATTTATACTCTACATACACACACACACACACACATCATTATTATGGTCTATTAAAAAAAATATTTATGTCTGCAAGTTTACAATGTTTATATATTGACAAATATTTTATGCAAATTAGCAGATAGAGAAAGTGTACGAGAAATAAAAAAGAAAACAACCAACGCAAAAGTCAAGAAAAAATGCTTAAGGGTTTATGCAGACATTAGCATTTAGGTTTATGTAAATATTTTATTAATAAAAAAAAACAAAAACAAACACGTATGATATGAAAGTTCCGAGATATATATAAAGATGGCTAAAAAAAATGAAGTACTTTAAATTTAAATAAAATTTAAGTTTGTTTTCCTGAAACAAAAGAAAAAAAATTTTTTTTTTTTTTTTGTAAATTTTAAACATTTTCTACGAATTAAAAAAAGCTGCACCATGCAGGTATGTTCCATATTCCGATTGGAATGGTTTTATTTCTGTATTAACCATTCCGATCGAATAGTTTAGTCTATAGATTTCGATAGATTTTGTATACTCATAAAAAATGTTGAGTCTCTACTTTTTAATTTTAATATGGCAACATTGGTCACACCAAAGTATACAACAGGCTAATCTAAATAAGATCACAAAATAAAAGTGAATTAAAAAACCGCAAAGAATTAAATTTGAAATAAAATCCATTCGACTTTGTAACTTGATAGTGGTTTCATTCCAAAAAATATCAACATTTGGCCAGATTTTTTTCCATTTAGGGAACAATTTGGGTGTAAACATTTGTAAGGGGAAAACTTAGGGTTTAAAAAGTAGGTTTAGGGTTTTTGAGGGGGGATTTTTTGCTTAATTTAATTTAATTTTCTTGAATATTTAATTCCAAAATAATGCTCAACCTTTGGATATATTTTAGCAAAATTTGTCTCTTCAGTGGAAAAGCAATTAAAACAACGCCTTCCTGATAATATTTCTATAACAGAAAAAATATCACAAACCAAAAAACTAGATATAAATAATTTTGTAGTGCATTTTAAAAGTATTTGTGAGGATATCGATATTAATGAAAAGGAAAATTCCTAGTATACAAAGTGGAACAATACATCATCCCCCGTAGAGTTTTGGTGTGGAGTTGGAAATAAAAAAAATGTTGTTAAACGAAATAAAATTTTCAAAGATAACCAAATTGGCTGCATGTTTTCTGGCTCTTCCATATTCTAGCGCATCGTTTAAAAGAGTTTTTTTCAATGATTAACTCGAACAAAAAAATAAGTGAAGAAATAGAATACATATTTCAATGGTTGTATCAATCTGAAGAGCGAAATATTTGGATGTTACAATTTTACGTCGTCCACTGAAATGGTAAAGCTTTTTAATTTCGGCATCATTTACCGGGCTAACGAAGATGACGCGAATGTGCTAGATATATTTGGTGTCCGCATAGAACACCTAATTTTTATGCGTATTGTTTTATAGTTTGAATCTTAATAGATAGAAACCTTAAAATTTTAGCAATGAATTTATTTATTAAAACCAAAATTAAAGGGTGGCAGACAGACACATGGTACGGAAGGAAGCCTTTGTTCGTAACACTAATTTGCACTCGACTGATTTATTTCCATATTCAAGATTAATTTACACTTTGGCTGACGTATTAAAAGACGTGGATAAGATTCAACAAGAAAAGTAATTATAAGCAATACATTTGTAGAGTAAAAGGAGCTGCGTGAAGTAAAATTTGCTTAAATTTTTCATTTCGTGTTTCAGTTTATTTCTGAATTGTATTTTTTTTTTTTTTAATCTTTTTAATTATTTTAACTAATTTTTTTAATACTATTTAAGTCTTTAATTGCGAGACCTGTTTTATGATACAACAGTGCTGATAATGCAGTTCAAAAACTAAAGCAGTGTATAAATAAAGGGTAAACAAATTTTATTCTTTTATTTTAATTTAGCAAATCTTTGCATGATTTAAATAATCCATTCGTACAAAGAAGGATTTGTTAAAGGCACTAGAAAAACAATTTGACAGCTGACATTTACACTTTACTGAAAACGAAGCACATACAAAGAGAACGTATTTTCATTGAAGAAAAAGTAAATAAAAATTATAGAGTTTGTTGGCCAAGATTACGGCTTGTGAGTATCAAAAAAGATAATGCGTAGATAAAATCTTACAATATTTGTTGCAGATCATAGAATGGAGACATAATTGGATCACATTTCTTAGTTTATGCTGTTTAAGCAGTGACTAATACTATCAATTTGCTCTCACTTTGCTTAATTGTTGTGATTAATTATAATATTTATGTAGACGACATGTGGTTTCAAAAAGATGATTCGATGTGTCGTCAAATGAAAAAACTGGCGCTCGTCCATATTTTCGGAGTTACGGGGCTCTCAAATTTTAAAACTTTTTAAAATATCAATATGAGTATCATTTTAAAGCTTTTGATGAGGTCTTTAAGAAAATACTAAATTTTTTTAAATTTCTTAACCCATAAAGAGCCAATGTAATTTTTGCGTAAAATTATATATATGCAGCACCAAAATTTTTTTCTTTTAAATTCTCTTTCACCCAAATATTTGCTTTTTTGATTGGGAGTTACTTCACGAAACTAAATTTACATTGATGGTGAAGGGTATATAAGATTCGGCATAGCCGAATATATTTCTTTTACTTATTTTTTTATTTAACGTCTATTGAGTGTATATGTTCCAACAAAGCCGATAGAATATTTCCCCGATTAATTAAAAATCCTATTCTGGGTGTTTTGTTATTTTAACTATTTTGTTATACCCTTCACCACAAAAGGTAAATTTGAGTTTGTCATTCCATTTATAATTTCTACAACATCTATTTTCGACCGCATAAAGTATATATATTCTGACTTCTTATTCATAGCAAAGTCGATTGAGCGATAACCGTCTGTCCATCCGGGTTAGTGTTGAAATCAAATTTTTCCAAGCACTAGATAAGCGAGAGAAAATTTAAGTACACCAATCAATCAGAGGTGCTATTGCAAATCAGCAAAATTGGTCCACGCCCTTCGAGGTAGCGCGCAAAACACCACGCCTACCTCTATTTTTTCCAACGAAAAAAAAATAAATATATGGGGCGATAGAGAATAAAAAATAATTAAAAAATAACATTAAATGAAAAAATTTTCGCTCGCCCATATATTCCGAGTTACGGGGCTCTGAAATTTTCAAATTTTTTAAAGTATCGATATGGGTTTCATTTAAAGCTTTTGAAGAGGTCTTTAAAAAATACTTAAATTTTTTAAATTGCTTAACCCATTAAGAGCCAATGTAATTTTTATGTAAAACTATATATATGCAGCACCAAAAATTTTTTTTATTTTTTTTTAATTCTCTTTCACCCCACTATTTGCTTTTTTGATTGGAGTTACTTCACGAAACTAGATTTACATTGATGGTGAAGGGTATATAAGATTTTAATATATCACTTTTACTTGGTTTTTATTTTACTAAAACTTTGGCACACTCTTCATATATAAAAAAATAAGCAAAATATATAATAAGACCTGTTTGTATTACAATTCTTTTTTATTATTTATTCCTTTAAATAACGTATTCAAAGTAATTTGGATTTATAATACAATTTTTTTTTTGTTTATTCATAATTATTTATGCTGTGAACACCACAATAAAACCTAAAGGAAAATAAAAATAAATTCTAAATAAACAAATATCTACAGGGTTATGGGGTAATTCGAATAATATGCTGTTAAATTAGGTTAATTTTCTTAACATATTCTTTTACTCAAACAAAGACACAAACAAACAAAAAAAACAAATACATGCATTGAAATTTTAAAAGGCAAACAAACATTTCAATAGAAATTCTAAACAAGCAAATACAGCTGAAAACGGATATAACGAACCTCGCTTATAGCTACTCAAGTGAATAGCAAATACTCTTGCCTAGTCCCATTGATTTATCGCAAACTGTAATACAAATATCGGCATTTATAATCTTTAATAATGAAAACGTTCTATTGCGCCCTTGAAAAACATTGCTTACCAATAAAAACTATTTCAACTTGTAGAGCAGCTCCAAAAAATTTTATAAAATAGCAACAGTACAAATTTACATTGCCGAAAATATCTAAGAATAGGCACCAAATTTATAAACATGAAAATAAAAGTTCAACTAAACTTTTACTTTTATGGTTTTCAAAATTTTCAAATTTTTTAACAAAAAATACTGCTGCTTTGTCAAAAGTGTTGAATTTGAATTTTAATCCAAGCACAAGATGGATTGTGAGATTGAAACAAGACGCGATATTGTTATTAATGGAGGAGAGATACCGAAACATACCACATCCTTTTTGACTTCCTTCCATACTTAATGATTAAAGGCCACCGATTCGCAATTTACGACAACCCCTTCCCTTATAAAGTCCGGTGCTATCGTTAGCCTTTAGTCTAGACTTTACTGATTCTAGACTGGCGACTGGTAACTCTAGTATTCCTTCCACCACGGAGTCTCTAATATTTGCTAGCATTTGTCAAAGGCTTAGATCCCTCATGGCATACAGATTTAAAAAGCTTCTACGTGGGTTTCTTATTCTTATGCCGGAGATACAAATACTATGCGTGCTGCCGTCACAGAGTTTTCTAGATACCATCTACAAGTATCATCACTATCTTTCCTCATCTGAGATGATACTTCCAATTTCCACGAAGTGTCAATGATGGTCATTTGCGCAATTTGAGCAATCAGTTAAGTGTGATATGACAGGTAAACATTCTTCTTGACTTTTCTAACTCCAATGAATGCAGATGGAAAATTTTATAAAAACGTTTTTTTTTTACTTTTAACATATCGTACTATGTTTATGACGATGTTAAAATGTTGGCAGCCTTAATTTCATTATAACTGTGTTCGACTGTATAACGTTTTCCGATTAAGTGTTGTGCTGTGTCTATTCACTATTCAAAATCTTTAAGTAAGAATGAGAGTGCACAAAATCAGCTTTAAGGCATCTATAATCATAAGAATAATCAATGCTACCAGTTACATATGGATGTGTGTGTGAATGTTTTTCGGAAAATTGGAAAGAGATTTAATGCGTATGTTTACAAACTGGTTCTTATTTTTTATGACGATTTAAAAACACTTACACTCTTGTATAACGGATATTTAAAATATTTGCAAAGACAGTATGTATACGTCACTTTCATCTTATTACATCTGTAGTTAGAAGTAAAATTTTCTAAATATGAAAAACTAACAACTCAATATCATGTAAAATAAAAAATTAAATTTCTGCGATTAAGTAGAGGAAGGGAACTATAAATAAAATAAAAAATATGATACGATAACTTTACAGTTAAAAATAATATTCGGAATTGATCTTTTCAAAATCTTAAGTTTTGGGTTTTGACAACCTCGACCCCAAAATTATGAAATTATTTTAGGGAATTCTGAAATCTCAAAATTTCTAGGTTTTTTCGAATTTTCTAAATTTTTTTGCCAGGAGTGTTGGATTTTTTTCTTAAAAATTCGTCAGAAATTCAAAATAAATCGTTGAAATCATCATAAAAAATAGAAACTATCGTCATAAAATCATTACAGAAAAATTTTAACATTTTTGATTGTATTATAAGCCTTTCGATTTGCTCCGTTTGTTGAAATAAAATAATGGTCATTAATTAAAAAATTTATGTGTATTAAGTATTTTAATTAATTAAACACTAAAACATTCTTAAGAATTATTTCTTAAACATTTTTTTTATCTACGAATATTCTCCTCGAAATTTGTTGAGCTTTAAATTACGAGTTTGTTTAAGCTATTGTGTCGTTTATAAAGTTACAGAATACTTTAAAATCAAAAACATATTCGTCAGAACTTTAAAAATAAAAATTCTCTTTTTAGATTTTCAATTAGCAGTCTCAGTCGGTAAACTTCAATTATTTATAATAAAGCATAATTCAATATAACATGAAACACAATTATTATTAAAATTATTTTAAATTTCAGAAATAATTTTAATTTAATTTGAATTGAGGTTTTCTTATCTAACGCAAGATACAATTTTTTCGATATTTAAAATTGTTTTATTAATTTTCTAATTTTTAAGCTAAATAAATTAAATAGTTTGGCTTTTTTTTAACAATTTTTTATTAAAAGAAATATTACAAATACATGCGGTTGTTTTCTAAATAAAAGAGGATAAATTAAAAACTAAAACAGAAATCTAAAGTAAAACTAAAAAATTAATTTACTTTTTAATAAAAACAATTTCATACATTAGATTATTTTCGACACAATTACTTTAAATATTTTCGCTAAGAAACTATTATAAAATATTGCCATATACTTAAATAAGTTTTATATTTTTAACCCCAAAACAAAGTTCCTGAATATAATTTATATTTTCTAATTTTATTTTGTCGTATCGATGTCGTTAAAGCTAGCAGCGGAAGTAAATATCACTGGCAGTGTTGCCATGGCAAGAAAATAAAGAAATACGCTTTTCCAGCAAAAAAGTTACATTTTTTCATAAAAAGTTACATTTTGAAATTTTACTTAAATAAATAGTAATTTCTGTAATTTATATAATACATAGTTAAAAGTTTTATTTCTTATTTCAGAGAAAATAACAAGGCAACGAAAATAAAAATAAAATAAAATAAAATAAAATAAAATAAAATAAAAAAGAAGAGTATATGAATCAGGACTCAATACTAATTTTCCAGGATGGAAAATCCCTTGCTCTCGCCATTAAATAAAATAAGATAAAGTAATAAATCCGTTAGATCTTTTTTGCTAAAAGATTGAGCTTCGATACTACTTTGATTATTTTAAAAATACCGTTATTAAAAACAAATTTGAGTCTTATTTGCTTAAAACCTCAATATATAATTACTGACAATTTTTGACAAACAGTTAAAGAATTAAAATTAGATTGATATCTATGCTTACGGTTATGGCTATGGGATTATGGCATGTCACCAATAATTAAATAGAGTGTATCCCATAAGGTTGGTTTGAACAGCTGTTTTATATGCTCATGGTTATGGTACGTCTAAGTGAAACTTTTCTACTTGTGATCTAAGCCTAAAAAAGTTGTGACGTATGATTAATATGTAATTCCTATTTTAAAGATAATACGCATACGTATTCAAAAAATCATTAAAACTTCTTTAGAGTTATCTCAAGTTTAAGCAGGTAGTGAAATCTTGGGATAAGTTGTGATACATTTTATTTTTGTATTTAAAATTAACGGTTTGAAAAAAGGCCAGAGGTTGAACACCAACAATTTCATAAATTAATAAACAAATAAAATAGTAAACAAGAGTCTACTACATACTACTGTGTCCAGCACATAAGAAATCTTCATTGCATTGGAACGAAATAGCTCTCTTCGATCATTTTATTTGTAAAACTTTATAATGGCAGGAAATACCCAACATTAAAGGCGTCTGTTAGTCCTTGTCCACACATTGCAACTTTTGTTGTGTACTTCTTGAGTTTGTTGGAGAATAGAAACGGGTACTCTGTTTCATGTACTTGCAATTCTCTATTGTTTTCTCATTCGTCTATTGCTTAACACCGAAATCGCAGAATGCAGATTAAAAAAAAAAAATTTTAATTTCCGAAACAAAAATTGCATGTCTGCGACATTCGATATCGATCGAAATTTACATTTAAATGATATTGAAATTTCAATTGATATCGAATGCCGTAATTCGCCCCCTGGACGGGGACTTTAACGTAGCAATTGTAGAGAAAATAGTTTCTCCTTTAATAGCATTCATTTTCTTTCAGCTATTTAAACATTAATGCTGCCTACTTTCTGGCATATCATTAATTCTTTATATATATAATTTAAAGTTGTAAACAAAATATTAAATATTTTAATTCTGTTCTTCTTTTTTTACAATCATAAATTGAAAACAATTATAAAACAGCAAAAATAAGCAACTTTTTGCATATTTTTCCTTTCCTGTGTTACACTTTCTCTTCTGTTACACTTGCTCTCATACCCTCTGCTCTTTTTTTGTAATTTATTTATCTGTTTATGCAATCGAAAATTCAATTATTTGCAGAATTTAGAGACAATAAAATTTTAATTAAAATACAACATTTAAAATGAAGAGGATATTACTGCTCTGCTGGCTTTTATTTTTCTTTTTTATAATTTTTTTTATAATTTAAATTAACAGTATAAAAACCATTACAATAGATAAAATAAACAACTGTAGACAAAAGAATAAAAAAAGAACAAATAAAAAAAGAATAAAAATTAATTAAAGGTGGAAAAAGTGGAATAATTTGCGACAGTTAAATAAAGCGATTATTATAATAGTTGTAATTGGTGTTTGTTTCCACGACCCAGTAGTTCTAGATAACAGACAAGATAATTAAATTAGAGACATAGTAAATTTAAAGGATGTAAATTAAAAGGATAATTTTAACAATAACAAATTACAGTAATTTAGATCCACATTTAGACCGTGTTCTTCAAAAATGAAAATTCATTCCAGTTAAACTAATAAAGAAAATTAACAGCTTTTTAAAAGTGAAGATGGTACCAAAAAATCACACAAATATTTTAAATATGCCGCTAGCTGTAAAATAAATCGCTTACAATCCATAATATACAATTTGACAACTGACTGTGCAATTACACAAGAATATAAGAAAATTAATAAAAGCTTGTTGGCTTCAAGCAGATGCGAATCACATTTTCACATTAACGGCATTCTTGCAGCCATTAAACATTTAACCGTATTATCTGGCAGGCATATTTTAAATCATGTCAATCACCCTATAAGAAAAATATAATTTTCCTAATAGATCCGTTAATGTTGTTATAAATCATTATTTCACTGTCATTCCAACAACTTTGATCTACAACTTCAAAGAAATAAGTTAAAATTTCTTTATTTGACAAATGCAAAAGAACGTAATTACCCAATGAAGAGAGTGGTTTTCAAAATTTTTTTGGAGAATTATATGGCCGACTTATCAAAAAAAAAAATAAATAAATAAATTGCCGATGTGTTTAAATTTATAAAAAACTTCGTTATTGTTTTCGTTTTATAAAGTTTTTTGCTTCTCTTTTATTAACTAAAAGAAGTAAGAGTGCTACATTGGGCTATGACATCTATTGAAATCCATTTTAGTGAAGTAACTCCAATCAAAAAGCAAATATTGGGGTGAAAAATAATTTAAAAATTAGAAAAAAATACTACTTAACAAAAGATCTCTTCAAATGATACCCATATTGATATTTAAAAAATTTGAAAATTTCAGAAGCCAGTAACTCGGAAAATATGAGCGAGCGCCAATTTTTTCATTTAATGATATTTTCTTATTTCTTAATTCTCTATGGTTCCATATATTTCTTTTTTTGATTGGAGTTACTTTATTGTTCCAAATGACATGAGAAAATTAGAGGCAGGCATGGTGTTTTGCCCGCTGCCTCGAAGGACATTTACCGATCACGCAGATTTCCAATAGCACCTCTTTTAACTCTATGTCTGCTCGATTGTCGTTTTTAATTTTTCTCGAGCTAATCTATTACCTCGGCAAACTTGATTTCAACACTAACACGGACGGACAAACGTACATCGCTCAATTGACTTTGCTGTGCATAAGAAGTCAGAATATATATACTTCATGGGGTCGGAAATGAATATTGTAGAAATTACAAACGGAATGACAAACTTAAATCCACCTTTTTCCACTTTTTGTAGTGAAGGGTTTAAAAAAATCAAATTAAGAAATATAAAATTTTTAAACGCTGGGTTGAAAATAGAGTTCTGAAATCTCAGTTTATTTTCTCTGATCTATTATTTTACGACAAAAACTGGGGTAGTAGTACCATCAAGAGTGGAGGCATTAAGTTTTGTCTAGCTTAATAGTTTACTAATATTATTTAAGCAAAACATAAATTAAAGTTAAAATTGCTATTCAAATCTCTAGCAATAATTGTAAAAAAAACACACCACACATTTCAAATGATTAACTTTGTGATCACTGGAATATTCCTTATTATTTTATATGCTCTTCATGCTATGAATATTTCATTTAACTATACATACATACTTTAATTATACTAAATGCGCAATAAAATAGAAAGAAGCAAAAAAAACAAAATAGCACATTTAAATTCAATTAAAATGCTAATTGCGATGGCAACAACAGCAAAGTACTACATTAATAGAGATAAAATAAAAAAAAATGAAATAAAATATTTGAACAAATAAATAAAAACTTATTCACACGTTCAAGGCGAGAAAAGCATGCAAATAAAAAAAGTTTTATTTTTATAATTTTTTTTTCAATACTCATAACTATAAAACGCTAAATTTCGTAGTAATGATTCTTTAAAATTGTTCGTCTCTGAATATTATTATTCAAGGACCAAACAAATCACGTGATAATTAATTATTAAAAAATAATTCTCAAAATCAACTGCATAAATTAAAATTTGATTT
This sequence comes from Gymnosoma rotundatum, assembly GCA_916610165.2. Lineage (NCBI taxonomy): Eukaryota > Metazoa > Arthropoda > Insecta > Diptera > Tachinidae > Gymnosoma > Gymnosoma rotundatum. The sequence goes on along the minus strand of OU744340.1, from coordinate 125,944,079 downwards.
AATTTGCCTTAATATTTGTTTGTTCAAAAGTCACACTATTTTGTTTTCACAGGCAGTCTTTAGTTAACATCGCATTTACGTTTTCCCCATGAAAATATTGTCGGTTAAATTAACTTGATTTCGTTATTTATGGCTGATTAAAAATTTTAATTTTGTAAGCAACTACAGTTTTTTTTTTGTTTTTATTCCCGCTCCATTAATTCGACAATCTTCGATTTTTTATTGAAGATTTTTTTATAAATTTTTTTAAAAGCAGTTTTAGAAAATTTTATTTATTAATTTATTTATTTATTGATTCAGTTTGGTAATACAAAGCCTTCAAGGCCAAAATATAATATGTATTACAAAGTAAGAAATTCCTATGTCCTTATATCTAATTTTGTATAAACCAAATTACAAAACACATATTTACCAAAATTAGCTCCCCAGCCCAAATATACAAAGCAAGAATAGTAACAGCAAAATGAAAAGAAAAGAAATATAGTCCCACTTAGCAGTAAATCAAATTCACGGTCAAACAAAGTTGTTCTTCTTAAAGACAAATATATTGAACAAATATACTTATGAACGTATGCAGTGCAACAACGCACTCATAAGTTATTACACACTTAATGGTTATCATGTATAACATGACAAATATCTCATAATTTTTAAGCGAAAAACGTTGTTAGACGTGGAAAAAATCCGAAACTCAAGAGGTAAGTAATTCCAGGTACGTGCAATTCTTACGACGAAAGATCTCTCAAAAATTAATCTAAAAATCCTAGGAATGTACACCTGAGGATTTCTAAAAGATCGCAAAAAAGTAAATTTATCATAAATAGCCAAAGGACACCCATTTGTAATAATTTTATGAAACAAAACTAAGTTACGATATTTCACAAAATTACTAAAGGTACAACCAAGGAACTTATTGACATAAGCCGAAATATGATCACGACGTCTAAGATTGTACACAAATCTAACAATCGTGTTTACTATACGTCTTAGTTTATTAAACATAACTATAGAACAGGCTGAAACAACTTCAAGACAGTACATAACTTGCGGCATAAGAAGAGCATGGGCCAATCTTCGCCGAATGCGAAAGGGTAAAAATATGTTGATTGAATACATCCTCCGTAGTGCACCCCAGACTTTACCTGAAGCTAGATTAATGTGGTTCTCGAACGAGAGACTACTGTCAAGAATAACACCCAAGCACTTGTGACGACGAACGCACTCAATATGCGTATTCTCGAGATAAAAGTAAAAATCAAGGGACATGTTTTCAGTGGTACCGAACATAATCGCTTGGTCTTAGTAGGGTTAATTTTCAAGTAGTTGACAGAAGTCCAGTGCAAAACACGGTCTAGGCAGTTATTAACATTGAAATTAAAAGCTGCATAGGAAGAATGATCACTGCTAAATAAAAGGAAAACATCATCAGCAAACAAGAAAATCTCACAACTACCCGGGCAAAATTGTAAATGAAGATCATTTATATAAAGAATAAACAATAGAGGTCCCAAAACAGACCCTTGAGGAACACCAGCACTAAGGGATAATAAAGTAGATTTTATTCCCTTAAAGTCAACAAACTGTGATCTACCCAATAGGTACGAAAGTATGAGGCCAAAAGCAGAGCTTGAAAAATTGTATTGGTTCTTTCTTAAAATTTTCTGTTTTTGGAAAATATTTTTTATACCTGAAAATAAGTTTAATAATGATTATTTGACCCTTTTTTATTAAATTATTTTCTATTTTATTAAGCATAAATGTTTTTGTTCTTAATATATGTATGTAACACAAAACACTTTTTTATATTTTTGTTTAATGAAAAAATTTTTTGAAACATCGTTTTTTAATTTCATTATGACAAAAAAATTTGTTTCAATTGTTAATTAATTTTGTTATTTTGCTTATATATTAATTTTGTTTCCTGAAGAAGGTACGCACAAAGTACCGAAATATTGAAATAAAATATTAATAAAAAAAATATAAGGACCCAAAGCTTAATAAAATAGAAAATAACCTGAAAATAAGCTAAAAAAAATAAGTTTTTCCGGTTTTTACGGAATTTCACTTTATTGCTGAATTTTTTTTTTTTTTTTTTTTTTTTTTGTAAAGTTTTAAGGATACTTTGGTAAAATTTTGAGATTTTAAGACATTCGAAAAAATTTTTTTTTGTTTTGCAAAAACTGCTTACGTTTACGATTACTCACTACCGAGTCCAAGTAGATGGAAAGGAGTTTTTATTTTATTTTTTCTTTTCTTTTTGTAATTCTTGTTTGTGGATTCTTGTTTTAAAATTCATTAAAAATGTTTTTTTTTTAATTTTTAACGATCAAAAACTAATCTGCATCTTGTAACAATAAAACAAAATTTATCATTTAAATGAAAGCTTACCAGAATCTGCATTTCGCAACAATAAAATGATACAAAAATCACCAACTAGAAGATCAAAATTTAGTCGAAAATTCAACAAGAGTTTAACATTTTTGAAATCAAGATCGCAATATCTGAAATAAAACAGTTTTCCAAGGCAAATAAAATTATAATTTACCGCCGAAAAATTTGAAATTTATTGTGAGAGAAAAAAATCATTTTTAAACAATAACAAGTTGTTCGCGGGGTGCTTCGCTACCCCAATGGGAACAATCACAAGACAACCACTCTTCGATACAAGTTTTTTATTTCATTAATATGAAAGTTGAAACAGATTTCCTTCGGTCTATTATACCTTATGAATCAAATATTCTACTCGCACTGCAAACTTAAATGACAATATAATTTACTTTATTCGTGCTTGATTCCTTTAAATATAAATATTTCATGATATTCTCATTAAATATTTATTATTTTAAACTAAACTAAAAATGAAATGTATTACTGCGGGGAAAGCATATCCATATGGCCATTTCACTACTGCTCAAATAGCTCATCAGTGGATTTTACCCAAATTTTGTATAGAAAACTAGAAAGTCTTATATCAAAAGCCAAATTGATTAAATGAGAACTCCATTGAATCAATAAGACAAAAGACAATAACAACTCAAAATTGTTCTACACAAAAACACAGCAAACATTTAGTAACTATTTTTATTTTTTCTTTCATTTTTCTACATAAGGGATCCCATTAGGAACCATTCATATGTATTTGAAAGATTCAATGACAAAATAAAAATTGCTTATTAATAAAAATTGTTTTCATAAACAATCAGTGAAAGTAGAGCTTTCCAACGCATGTTCTCGTTTGAAAATCGGTTGTGTGGTTCTTGAGTTATTAAATCACGAACATAGGAAAACTTATTATATATATAAAAGTTGCAAGTGCAAGTTAATTTCAGGTTAACTAAACATACAGTTCCTTTTAAAAAAAAAAGTTAGTGGGCACTCTAGGCAAATTTTAAAAGTCTATTTAATGTGTCTTGTATAGGGGTCCATTACTTTTTATAATCATGTTTTCGCACTTGCTGTTACAGTGGATATAAAACTGCAAAAGATAAGGCCATATACGAATAAATCACGACTCTATGGGGACACCTTTTAATTTTACCTTTCAATGTTGGTGTGAAAGTATCTAGAGATTTCGGTTGCAAGGACAGAAGTCTGTAACAAAACCTTCTCTAAAACTTTCAATAATTTATTTTTGTAATCGCCTGCGATAATAAGGACAAGTATTTTCATCTTGAATTGCTGTACAAATGTTTTTAAAATATATCTTTAAAATATAAATTAACTGTTCATTATAGACGTCTTTCATCAATAAAATTTTAAAGTCAAAGACATTTCTTAATTTTATTAAGTTTGTTTATTGAATTTGATCATTGAGTTTTTTTATTTTATTTTAATACGTTTTCTTTTCTTTTATTTTTATAAAAACATTATTTTGTGCAAAATTAAAAGCAAAAAAAACAAAACTTAGTTAAATTCATAAGTACAAATTATTTCAATAACTACAAAATAATTAAGTGTTGAAGAGAAGAATATTGAATATTTTTTTAAGTGATTTTAGATAAATTTAATTGTTAATTAATAGATTTAGTAAGTTAATAGCATTTGGAGAAATTTGTATCAAATAATGTTATTATAACAGTTGCATGTTATTCATTTGAAAAGCTTAATAAGAAAGTTAATATTTTTATTTAGGTTTTGCTTAAAATCTATTTAAAGTGTACTTTCTAAAAAAATTATAACGAAAAATATATATTTATGTATGTATATATGTATGTAATAACAAGCAAATTCTAAAACTGCTTAATTTAACATATTTATGTGCTTTCTTTATTTCAATGATCACTTTTGGACAATTTTTAATTTTCAACATGAGAACGCTGAAAAGTTTTTATTGCTGTCGTTATGGGGATTTTTTTTAGGATATTAACAATAAGCTTTTTACTGTTATTCAAGTTATGATAGAACAAAAAAATTATAAAATTATATACATAATATCAATTAAAAAAAATGTCATATTGATTCTCCATTTTGTTACATTTTAAAAATTCTTTGGCTTTAAAATATTTAAACTGCTTTAATAAAAAGCAGTGCAGTAAAAATCTGAAATAAATACTAAAAAGCATAACATTTTATTTTTCTAAGGATTTTTTTTATATTTAATTGCTTAATATTTTTTTATATTTTTTAAATTGTTATACAAACTAATCTGAAATATTTCATTCATTTTTCTACGCTTCAAAGGAAAAGTTTTCAATTTTCTTTTTTTTTTCTTTTGCCGTTATAAAGAATTTAAAAAGGATATTTATAAACTGTTATACGCCAAAAAACGGCATTTTAGATAAAAGTTCTTACCATGGCAATATAATACATTTGGTCTCGATGGCGAATTCATTATTTAGCCATAAACGCTATCTATCAAACTCTATATAATAAACTATCATGGCGAAATAATACAGGTGGTCTCGATAGCGAATTCATTAATTTCGCCGTAAACTTTAAATGTCAAACTCCATATATAAAAAATTTATCTAACTGTTATACATATTTTTTATATATGGAGTTTGACATTTAGAGTTTACGGCGAAATTAATGAATTCGCTATCGAGGCCACCTGGTATTATTTCGCCATGATAAACTATATAATAAACATATTTTTTATATATGAAGACAAGGCGAATTAATTATAAGGTTATATCGGTGGCGAATTCATTCATTTTCGCCGGTATCCTAACTGTCAAACTCCATATATAAAAAATCTGTATAACAGTTAAATAAATTTTTTATATATGGAGTTTGACAGTTAGAATACCGGCAAAAATAAATGAATTCGCCACATCTATCGCCTTATAATTAATTCGCCTGGATATGGAGATTGACATTTAGCGTTTACGGCGAAATTATTGAATTCGCCATTGCTTCCACCTTGTTCTTACAACTTTTTAAAGTTAATTTGTTTAAGGAAAAAATAACTTTTATTTAATTCATAATATGTCATTTATATTGTCATTAAAAAGAAATAAAATTATTAAATTAAATTAACAAAACTGGAATATTACGTATGTTTCTTTAATCTATTTTGGGATGCCGTGGGATCCCAATTAGCACGAAAATTGTTTTCCTACTTCAAAATTGGGTAAATAAGAACGAAACAGCCCAAACTTTTTCTTCATGCAAGTTATTTAACTTGTGCAATAGCCTTAAAGCATAAAAAAACTAAATAAATTATCATTGCTTTTTGCTGGATTATTGAAATTAATTTTTCTTATTTTAGTTTTTATTTTTTGTTTAAAATTTAGATTTTGTGTTTCCGTACTTTTATATTATTTTGTCCCGATCAGAGAGAAAATAATGCTTGCTCTCATTTTCACAAAAGAAACAGACTTATTATTCTTGCTTTTTATTTGACAACACATGGTAAATTTTTTCCTTAACAAAAATAATACTCATAATTGTTATCAACACAAAAATACAATAAGAATTAAAAAATTCGCCCCTCGACACTGCAATATATTTATAATAATACAAATAATTTTTAACTGTTTTAAAAATAAATTACAACAAACAAAAAAAAAACAATGAAAAACTTAATATATAAACACTTGTAAAGACAAATTCATATTCGCCTTAAATTTGCTATTTTTAAAACATTCCATCAGAATGAGCTATTGGTATCAGGATTATAAGAAATATTACAAAATTTCGTGTAACCAGTTTCCAATCATTGGGTACTGCAAAAGGCAGTAAAATTTGCGTGATGCGGTGCACTTCGTGCGAGGCACACACAAATATAAACGATGTTATAAACATGTTAAGAGTTGGAAAGCCGGGCAGTAGAACTAAAACACCATGACGATCTGCTGCCAACCAAATATGATATTGGCAAATAAACAACTCTAATGATATGCGACCAAACCAGGCAAAAAATGTGGAGTAACGAGTACGTAAAATGCCTGATATATTTCGTAAAATAATATAACCCACTATGGGTATAAAAACTATATAAGAGTGTATTTCTTCACAGTTTTGCTCATTGCGACACAAAAATGAAAAGGCCGTATAAAAGCCCACACCCAACAGGGCCAAAAGAGTAACGGTTATTGAAGTTTTTCGAGAAAATAAATTGCCATGATTATTGTCATCGAATATGTTATGTTTTTGGGCGATATGAAAACAGGCAGCAGCTATCATGCCAAACATGACCGTGTAGCGATCCAATTTCCACTGATACCACCACTCGTGTATGTCATCGTCGGTGGTGACAAACAAAGCCTTCCAAGGTCGCGTAACAAAAATTCTCTCAAAGAACACCTCCGACATAAAGAGGATGGTTACAACACTAAAACAACCCACAAATTTGCCCACCAAATACAAATAATGTAAGGGATTTTGCTCTACAGATTGGGCAATTATACGTGGCGGCAGTGACAGTAGAAAATATACCACACAAACCCAAAACGAAAGCAGTGGTACAAAATAATAAAACTGGTAGGGACGGTTCATGCAAAAGCACAAAATAACTGTCATAAAATTTAAACGAAACATGACTTGAAAAAATCGAACAAAACCGGAATTACCCGTTTGCCACATATAAGAGAAATGGGTGTAGCCGGTATGAAAAAGATAACCACTTAACAGCAACTTGATGTGCATATGAATGGGCAGGACTCTATGAGCACCAGTCATGTAATAAATTAAAACCACCAACAGAATCCAACCCTTTAGCTCATCTGATTGATCGCGATTAAGAATTTTCGTAAATTTGGAATCTTCGGTAAAGAAGAGGCCAAGTGCAAACACATAACCCACTGGTATCCAAAAGCTAAATTCAGAATAATACTTATTTTCTTTCATAAAGAAGTTTGTGCGATCACATAAATAGAAATAAGCCATTATTATACCCAACATGGCCATGGCCACTATTGGTGTGGTAAAATCTACATTGACCAAACTTAATGATGATGTTAAATTTTTTGTAGGTGATGTCATAGGCGTTGTGTGCACATCATGTCGTGGCGGTTGTAACGGTGTATATAAGGTTTGTCCATGTAAGTGTAAAAGCCAGCGTCTAAGAAATATTCCGCAAGTTAAAGTTATGCTAAAACGAAAAATTTTAATAAAATTTTATTAAAAAGTTTAAGTTTTTATTTTTCAATATAAATTGAATTCCAATCACAATTACTTGTTTAATTCGCAAGTTTAAGTGGGTTACAATTAGTCGAATCTGACCTAAGCTGAAATTAATATTACTTTGCAATACATCCACTAAGTCACAGTGACATTTTAACAATAATAAGACATCATCATCATCATAAATAAAAAACTACAAATGTCAGAATTGACAAAATAGCTGGAGTCCTAAAACAGATCCCTGAGGGAACACCTACACCATTAGCAGTAACAAATTTCGATCTGTCATTCAAATAAGACCAAATCAGCTTACATGAATGTAAAGAAAAATTAAAGTGCTTTCCAAGTTTATTAATCATTTTATTGTTAATAATCCAATTATACGCCTTTGAAATATCGAGAGAAATTAATACACCAAGGTCACTTCGGTTCAAGTTTTCCCTAACATTGTCGTTCAAGGATAAAATCAAGGTGGTAGTGTTGTAAGCAGGCCAAAAAGCATATTGCAAATCATAAAGAGAAGCTAAAATATCAGATAACTGCAGAATGTGTTCAAAAACCTTAAACAATATACGAGGGCTGCTATATATATTTCTGGCCTGGCAACACTGAGTGCTGCCAAGTGCAATCTGACATTTCCATTGGAAAGTATGTCATTTTTAAGCATAATCGTACTCAAAACGTTTTGACGTACGACCATTATTTGTATTGTTTACAGTGACTTGAAAAAATTAATATAGAAAAATTCCAACTCGTGAACATTTTCGTGCCATAATTTTTCAACACTTTCGACGTGGATTATTACGACAAGAGTGCATTGATGAACTTAAATCTATGTATGGCGATGAAGCACCATCCTATAGCACTGTGAAAAATTGGTATAATGAATTTAATCGTGGCCGAAGCTCGCTCAAAGACGAATTCCGTGAATATCGTCCAAAAACAGCTGTTGTGCCAGAGAACATTGAAGCCGTGCGTAAACTCATAATGCAAGATCGACATGCGACATACCGAGAGATAGAGACATCCTTGGACATTTCTTCCACCAGCATACATTCGATACTGCATGAACATCTGGCCGTAAAAAAGGTTTGTTCTCGTTGGATGCAAAGAAATGTTGCAGAAATGCGATTGCGGTGCTTCAAAAGACGTTTATAAGATCATCACAGGTGACGAATCATGAATCTATGCGTATGAGCCCGAAACAAAACAACAATCGACCATGTGGGTCTTCAAAGACGAGCAAAATCCAACGAAAGTTGTTCGTGGAAGAAGCACTTCGAAGCAAATGGTCGCCTGTTTCTTCGGCAAAACTGGTCATGTGGCGACTGTTCCGCTTGAGCAACGTAGGACGGTCACATCTTAGTGCTACACTACAATTTGTTTGCCTGAAGTCATCGGAGAAATTCGAAAAACCAACAAGAGAAAACGAATCATTGTTCATCATGACAATGCGAGCTCTCACACATCGGCTCAAACCAGAGCATTTTTGACCGGCCAAAACGTCGAATTAATGGGTCATCCGCCGTAAAGCCCTGACTTGGCACCTAATGACTTCTTCTTGTTTCCGCACATCAAGAAAAAAATGCGTGGTGAACGATTTTCGTCGCCAGAAGAAGCTGTTGAAGTGTTCAAAAACCATGTTTTAGAGGTGTCTCAATCGGAGAGGAAAAAGTGCTTCGACAACTGGTTTGAGCGAATGCAAAAGTATATAAATCATGCTGGAGAATACTTTGGAAAACAATAAAACCATTTTTGATTATAAACATTCGCATTTTCACTATTAGGCCAGAAATATATAGAGCAGCCCTCGTAGGTAAAATAGAAATGGATATAAGGACTTCAAGTCTATAAACCTTCTTCGACTTTCGGATGGCAACAACACTCGCAGTCTGCCATGCCATGGGGAATACAGATGTATTTAAAATATTATTGACATATAGAAGAAAGTACGTAGATATGTGAGGAAAAATAATTTTAACAAATTTATTTGATAAATTGTCTACACCTAGTGCATTAGACTTAACATTAGTTAGGGCTCGAAAAATTTCAGACTCAGTAACATAACGGAAAGAGAAACTTGAAAATGAATCAGTGAACTGGATAAAATCAACTGAATCGTGAAAGTTATTACAGTTGCATATAAAAAAAATTCATTTAACGTGTCAACACTAAACTCAAATATCACGATTGGAAAACAACCCGCCTTTCTTAAAACTTTTCATATACCTGTAGAGTCAAGACCATTGAACAATTTTCAAAAATATATTCTTTTTTCTTTGCGTACAGTTTCTTCTAATCCACTACGGTATTAACAAAAAAAATTCACCTGGTATTCGATGACGGCTTTAAGCAAAAGGTAAAAAAAACCTCATTAGACTTCATCAAAATAAACCCAGCTGTTCAAAAATATAGTTTAGTGCAGAACATTGCTTCCAAAGGGAACCCTTGTTTAGAAAAATGGAGGATAAAACTAGTTACTGAATGTTAACTGGGTTTTAGTATAAAACAATTTTCGAGTTTTTATTGTCTTTTTGCTTTGTTTATTCAATTTAGTTCTCATGTAATCAACTTGGCTTTTGATGTAAGACTCTTTAGGTTTTATATACAAAATTCGGGGCAGAATCCACTGATGAGCTATATGAGCAGTAACGAAATGGCCATATAAATATGCTTTCCCCAAAGTAATTCATTTCATTTTGTGGTTTTAAATAATAAATATTTCATGAGAGTATCATGAAATATTTCTATTTGAAGAAAACAAAAAATAAAAATAACCATTAAAATGGGATTTAATTTTACTTTTATCATATTTCGTCAAAATTTAAGAAGAAAATAGACATTTTGTAGAAGTTAAGCACGTATTTAATTGTTTCCGTTTTTAAGAGCTTGGCGTTTTTAGAAGCAGGCTTGTTCTTCATACTAAATAGTTTTAATTCTGATTTCTATGTTAAAAGCCATAAAATATTACATTGTAATAAATGTTGGTCAAACAAAAACTATTGAAAAATTTTAATACAAAAAAAAAAAATAACAATACTTACCAAACGCCAAATACTGCATACGTAACAATCTGCAGTAATGTATATGGTTCAGCGCTGCTACAACAGCTACCATCGTTATAGTTCATATAATCATTACAATACATATTCAACATCAGTTGTACATAGTGCCTTAGGCCCAACGAGCACAATTTATAACCGTCAACAGCATTGTCGACTAAACCGTTCGATATATGCCAAGCCGACTCCCATATTGTGGCATCTGTATAACGAAAAACTGTTCGCGCTACACGATTTAAGCGATCAATATCTTCATTTTTCACTAGTTTCCATAAATCCGTTAATTTTTCTTCATTCACACGATCTTGCAATTTCCATAAAACTTTAGATTTTTGTGAGACTAAATGGTCAAATGGCACCACTAGACGTGTTAAATTTGTTGCATATTGTTTCAATAGTTCTTCGGTAACATTGCCATTTAAAAAGTTACGATGTGTAAAACCTATAACGAAAACGGCACGCACCTCTTTAGTATCTTCGAATTGTGTAAGAGATTCTATAAGAAAATTGGAAACTTCATTGGCAAATATATACGTGGCTCTCATATTTAATTTACGATCTTCGAATTCAGTGTCGATCGGAGGCTGCAGCAACATTGAGCCGTTATCGTCATCACTGGGATGTAAGTGATTAATAAATTGTTTGTACAACTGATGTATAGAATAGTCGCCAATAAATACAAAGTGATTTTTATAGCTCCAAAACGCCAAGTAACGCAAACAACGTCGGGTGTCGCTGTAAGGAAGAGAAACGATAAAGTAGCTTAACAATTTGTTTAAAATGATCAGAGAGTGCTATAGAATCAATGCATCTATTTAAATACAATAAAAGTTTATTTTTAAAAAATCTATTTTAAGGAATAAAAATAAAAAATCAGACCAACCGCCATTGAACACAAAGGGCAATGGCACTTTATTTGTTTATTAACTCAACTCTGCTTTACTACTAACGTTCCCAAAGAAATCTCAATATTTTCAAGAACCATCAATATTTTCAAAAGCCATCCAGCTATTAGCAACTTGCTATCAATATACTCTTATGGCTTGTTGTTTGAAAGAAGTCGCCGCATATGATAAAAAGAATTAATTTTGAGTGATACCGCAACAGTAACCGCATGACGCGTGAACAAGATTCACTTATGTTTGTGTGTTCTTTAACAGTTTTTTATATACGAATTAAATTTATTTAGTTTATTATAACTGCTAAGCAAAGCTTAGCTTGATATGTTGTTGATAATATCGATCTACAACACATAGCATATCAAATACTTTCGCAGCGACAAGGAAACTTAGGTTCAGTTTTATTACAATTTGCATACATTGCAAGATTGTTCCGAAAATATATATAATTTGTAAATTAAACAAAACATAAACAGCACATTTAGCTAGAATGCATGATTTTTTTCTTTATCAAAACTTTATAAAAAAAAAAACACTTTGTTCTAGAATCAGCTTAAGTTATTGAATTACATAAATAATTTTAATTACTTTTAAAACTTACGTTTGCGTGTACTTATGCATCATACAACCGTAAGGTTGCCATTCATTATCACCCTTAAAGCGTCCTTTGGACAAAAGCCATTGGCACGAGTCACTGCCTGTGAACAAAGTACACACAAATTAAATGTAAAAAGTTGAATTCAGAACAATTTGATTCTTGAACTTACCATATTGCCAATTAAGTATGCCATGATATACTATAAAGCCAATGACAATAAATAAGGCTAACTTTTTAAAATTGTTTGCATTTAATTGTTGAATTAAATATTCTGCTTTTGAATTGCTGCTGCTTTTAGTTGCTATTTCATCTGCATCATTTTGTAATGCATTCAATTCGAATTCTTCACTCATCTCTATGGTATTTTAGATTCCTTTGTTTAAAATTTCATTATATTTTAACATTTCATTGATGCATAATTTTTACAGTACAATATTATTTTGTGTTTCTTGACTTAGGAGAGAATAAAAAAATTTTCTCCATTTGTTTACACATCTTTTCACCTTTTCACATTCTTGATAATCAAAACAAAAACGATATAAGAACCGGTGTTTAGTGAAGATAAAAAACAGTGTTGCAATTTCTTGGAGCTAAAAATGTGCTGCAGTTTTACGGCTCATATATATCTAATATATTGTACAAAACCTATATATAAAGGTATAAAATCGCATGTAAAGTATAAAATTTTACATTTTTGAAACTCTTTGAAGTTCAATTAGTTCTAAGCACTATATGTTGCTAATCTTTTCGGAAGCAATCCGATAGGCAGTCAATTTTTCATTTAAAGTAAAATATACGTGCATTGCAAAAGGGCTGTAATGCCGGCATGCGGTTTTGTCTGAATTTCAGACTACCATAAGAATTACTTATGTGTAAAAAAAACTAACTATGTAAGTCCAAATTTATTATGCGATTATTTCATGCCATTCTTTTCATTTTTTTAGCATCGGCATTTGTACAAAAAACAAAAAAAAAAAAACATGAAAGTAATGAAAAGGGAATTTGAAAAAAATATAATCGCACGTATAAATCTGGACTAAAAATTAACGTCGACAAAATTCTTCGCAACTTTCCGTGAGATAATATACAGCTAGATATAGGTTGCAATCATTACTCCTTATTGTATATAATGCTATAGCAACTGAAGGAAAAATTGATGTGTGTAAAATTATTATTGCAGAATTATAATCTATTTGACGGTTTAATTAGCAAGCACCGTTTAAGCGTCTTACGGTTACTTGACATAAGAAAATAATATGTCAATTCTGCCAGTTTTTTTTTACAAAAATTAAAAAAGACATTTTCGGGGAACGAATAGCAGCCGTTGGTATATTATTCAACCTGTCGCTTAATGCAACTAACTTCGACTAATATTTTAAACCGACTTTATCAGTTAATAAACAATTTTATTGTAAATTACATCTTTTATAATTAATTTACTTTATTCGTGCTTGATTCCTTCAAATATAAATATTTCAACTAAACTACAAAATGAAATGTATTACTGGGGGGAAAGCATATCCATATGGCCATTTCACTACTGCTCAAATAGCTCATCAGTGGATTTTACCCAAATTTTGTATAGAAAAACACAAAGTCTTATATCAAAAGCCAAATTGATTAAATGAGAACTCCATTGAATCAATAAATAAATAAATTACAACTTTTATATATATTTACATTTGCATCTATATATTTCTTTTACGCATTTATGATAAACATTTGGAACCCAATGCGACACCGTCAGGTCATCTAAAACCCTAAAGGACAAATATGAAAAGAAAAGCGAAAATAGCAATAAACAACGGCCGAAAAGAATTCTACAAGACTGGAGGCAAAGTTTTTGAAAATTACAAAAGAATAATTGCGTTGCTAGAAAAGTCTACAACAGGATTATATAATGAAATCGACTTTGAAATGAGTAAGTATTCCAGCTGCGTTTTAAGAAACTAATCTAAAGTAACTTATTGATTAATTTTTCTACACATAAACGTAATTAACATATTTGTTTTTTTTATAAGGTGAAAAATCAAGTGAGGACAATTTCATTAAAATTGATTTCAAACAGGATAACTCTGAAGGAGATATGGTGCAGGAAGACCCAATCCACCAATATTCTGAAGAATATAATAAGGTATGTAAAGAAAAATATTTGCATATTGGTACATACAAATAAAATATTTACATTGTACACATATGACAATTTAAGTCAAATTCTTGGAGTATTGGAACCATGAAAATTTTGAAATAAAGATAGCAAAAAAACTGAATTTCAATGATCGTATTTTTACCAACAAGGACGAAGAAGTATTTGCAAAACAAGCAATTATTTTTGAGAACGAGGAAAGAAGAGCTTAAGAACGACACAAACTGCAAATGAGAGAGCTTAATTTGAAAAATGAATTATTGTAGTTAGAGATAGGTTTAAAGAAATTAGAAATTGAAAACCCCTAATTAAACAAAACATAATTAAACTTAAGTAATGAAATTAATTTAAGGGTAGCATTGAAAAGTTTTAAATATAATGTAGGACTATACGACTACAATATTTAAATAAATTTAGTAAGTAGTAAAATAATATAGTATAAAAGTATATAATAATAAAAAAAAATATAAATACAATCTTAGAAATTAAAAACTAAGCTGAAATTATGTGTAATTGTATGGAATTAACAAGTAAAATCAATAATAGGTTAATAAAAATATAAAAAAATTACGAGAAAACGAAGCATTAACATCGCCGCGAAACATGAACAAATGTTTGTTACCTATTCTGCCGACGTTTTGTTCATGTCTTTATGAACATATGAGTTTCAGTAGTTTTGCCTGCTAGACTTGGTTAGATACATATTTTAACAATATTTTACTTTTTAGGTTAAGTCTTGATCTCCTGTTTAATAATCCTACTTTTCTACTAGCCATCAAATTAGTATGAACAACATGTCACACATGAATTCGGCTAATGTGTTCTGTAATTAAAATGGCTCATTTTTCATAAGATATGTTTTGAACAGGTTGAGCTAGAAAAGTTATTGGAGACTTTTCTTAAGCTGAAGCAAAAATTAATGTATGTTAAACTATTTTTTCAAAATTTTACAAAAACGCAGTGTATTTATTCATCGCGTGAATGTTTGAATAATACTGTAGATAACTGTTGATTAAAGCTAATTGAAAGATCTGGCACCTCCGCTCTTGCAGTGTTGCTTTATTTTGTTTACAATTTGTGATAGAAAAACAGTTGTTGTTTACATGTGCAAAAACAAACGGGGAAAATCGGAAGCATTTAAAAAATTTATCTTGAGCGAAATTCTCTTAAGGAAATAAAAAATTCTTGTTTTTGCGATAAAATATATAGATGCGTGATTTATTTAAAACCTTAGATAAGTTAAATTCCGAAACAGTCATGGAGTACTGTGAAGAATTTGATGGCATCAAATCTATTATGGAATACTGCAACAAAAATTTAAAGCCCTTTAATAAATTGCATTTTCGTGGAGGCAAGCTTAATTATATAAACTATTAAAAACCATATATATTTATTCTACATTATAATAATAGGTAATGAGTCCTTTATTAATGAATTGGTAAGACGTTTGCAGGAGTACTTTATAGAACGAGGATTAGTGGATAATGAAAGCAAAAAGCCACTGCCAGATGTAACAAAAATAAAAAAATTAAGAAAACTTTTCATGTTTCTTATGCTAAACACAGATGCTACGTATAAGTACAACTTGAGAGATGATTTAGAACTAGTACATGTATTGGAGATTTGCCCTTTAATGCCAAAGTTCCTATTAGTTACACTAGTGTGGGAACTTCATTTAGATCAATTTTTTAATGAAATGCTGTCCTTTGCACCTTGTTGGTTTACCGTTCAGTATTTTGAGCCAGCCACTGATTCTCTAAAATACATTGATGATGCCTTTGAAGTTTTGAATAAATCTGTACAGTTATTAAAATCAATTTTTATATCAATAACACGATCTGAACTAAGGCATATGGACAATGTTGATACTCGAATTATACATAACAAACTTTATGATTATGCTATGAACATATTACGTTTATTCTATACCCCTGATTCCGAGAAATTTAAAAACTTTACCAAAAAGCAGTCTTATAAATATGTCGGTTTTGCTGTGAAACATTTGCTCGAATTAGTGCTTTTCACGTTTGATGTGTATGAAAATTCCGAAAAGGCCAATCCCAAAGCAGATTGGCGCGAATACAATGTGTGCAACCAATTATTAAAGAAAAAAGATATTGGTAGGGAAACAAAACATTTAAAAGAACAGCAATTAAAAATTATAACAGCTTTGCTGAATGCTTTACAAACACAGGTTATGCTAGTCAAAATCGACATATTTATATATTGGGTAGAAATCGATTTAAGCGATAAAGAAAATCTACAAGAAGTAATAGGGACAATGGCTTTTAAAGTGGGTGAGAGGATGATAAATAACAAAACATTTGGACATGACATTCGGGATCAATTAAAAAATATTGAAATAAGACCTAAAACCTTGCAAGAAACAGTAAGTGATGCTACTATTGGTCAGATTTTAAATACACTTGACGATGAACAATTAGAATACAATATAAAAAAAGTCTGGTTTGACGAACTGCTTAATCGCACTGTAGCTCTTGGTAATGAAGAGTGCTTGCAGTCAATAAAAGAAAATATTAAGTTGATGTCCGTGGAACATTGCATGCAAATATTGGATTTTATCAAACTAGAAATATTGCGCAAAAATGAATGTTATGAGGATGAAAAACTTAACGAAGAAAATATGAATTTAGATCAAGAGGATTACGAAGAGCTAGGCGAATTGATTTTAAAGGCATTAGAAAACTATAATGTAGAGCAATTACTGGTCGTACTTAATTATAAATGTAAATTGTATGGTTTCAAATCGTCTCTCTTTTCACGACCAGACATTTCCTGTAGAGTCACAGAGTTCCTTAATAAATATATTGGCGACGACACAACTTTTGATCTGCAGCAATTTTTAATGTTGTCTTTTGAAAATGGCGAAATGTCTTGGCAGAAGTTCTTTGAATTGGCCTGCCATAATCTCACCCATGTCAATAACTATTGCACGACGGTTCAAAACTGCAGACCTTTGTCAAACAATTATTTTATGCCACAACTTTTGGCTGCATTAAATGACTTTTCTTGTTTGGAGAAACGTTACTTTCCGGCTCTCTTGTGTCAAATATACTTCTCGCTCTATTATCCCGATTATAAGACAGAATTTCTTAAAAAAATCATTCATAAACAAGTTAATCAATTTTTGGATCAACTACAATTTGATCATTTGTTGCCTTTGGTAAAATGTTTAAATTTAATTGTATCCTATGGTGAATCTCAATCAAATAAGCCATTGAATTTTGGTGAAATAACTGCACCCGTACTGTTGATGGCTGCGCAGATTATGGATAAGGCCAGATGGGATTTAATAACTTACACAGATGTTCGTGATGAATTAGTTAGAGAATGTATACAGTTTATTCAAAAAACATCAAAGACATTTTTACCAATTGCAAAAGAGAAAGGTGAGTTCTTTAGATTTCTTCCTTTTTTTATAGAGATGTTTATCATATATTGATTATATTGTCTAGATCGCAAATGGATTACCAAAGTAATTAAAGACTCGTACAAACCTTTAACTCAGTATTATTTTCAAAAATACTCTTTAAATGCCGATCAAGTACCTATAGAATTCGATAGATTTTTAATACGTCTGGATATAGAAGACAAATCTGAAGCAGAAATGTTTCTAATAATAGTAAGTTATTGATGAATAAAAAGCTAAAAACATTGTAATGAAATGTGTGCATTTATATATATTGTTTCAGAACTATGTTCGCTGTACAATGAAGGAAACTGAATGGTTGGCTCGGAGTGAGCGGCTTCTTCCTCACATATCTGATGTTATGATCATTTTAAGCGGCGTCGTAAATGAGACCGAAAATCCTTATTCTGTTAACAACTACCGCCATTGTTTATCGAACTATGCGAACATAGTAAAGAAATTTCTCTTGCCGCAGATTGAAGATGACAATAAGAAAATTGAAAAACTAGTAATTAAAATATTAAAAATAATTTCATCGGCGCCATCGCAAATCTATGAAGAAACTTTTATGAATTTTGAATCGTTACTGCTGGAGATAATAAAAAAATGCGGTCATCCGCTTGAGGAAAACACAACAAAAAATATTCGTAAATTTGTTGAGAATATGAAGGATTGTAGTGCTAAAAAAATATTTTTGGGTAAATTTCAAGGTCTTATAACTGAAATCGCTTAGAAATGGTATTATTTACATACCTATATGCTTTTTATTGTTTATTTTTAACATTAATGAATTCAATATTAAACATGTTATTTTACTTTCATAATAAAGTACTGAAATAAGTTTTTGTTATAAAAATTTTGAGATTTTGCTTTACTTTTAGATTTTTTCTTTGAAGAATCGATTTTAAGAAATCAAATGTTATTGTTTATTCTTCGATATCTCGTAATAAGACTAGGCATTTGAATTGCTCTTCATCCATTTAAATTCGGGTAAAACGTTAGTTATTTGTGGGTAAAACTGCAACTCTCCGAAAAAAAATATTTTACACGTTAGTCACCCTTGAAAAAATAATCAGGAATGCGATGGATACCCATCGATTTAAAAAAATTATTTTGAATTTGCTTTCTTTAAAAAAAATGCCGAAATCATGCATCTGGTGGTGGCAATGGCGAATTCGTTCATATTCGTCGTTGCTAAAAATATCAAACTCCATATATAAAAAATAATCGTCAAAGTTCTTTAGTATGAAGTTTGACATTTCCTTAACACAAAGGGACTAATAAATGGACCCAAGTGGGCTGTAGCAACTCGGCTGCCTGCCTAACCTAACTTTGATATTTCCTCAACGAGAAAATGTATAAATTCGTCACCACCTGGTACATGATTCCGCCATGGTTCAAGGCAAGGCGAATAAATTACCAGGTGACAGCGTAGGCGAATTCATTAATTTTCGCCGTGTACACTACTGTCAAACTCCATATATAAAAAATCTGTTTACAATTTTTTTTTAAGAAGTTTGACATTCGTTTCTACCAGCAAAAAATAATAAATTCTCTAACGCTGCCACCTGATAATTGATTCGCCTTGGTTCAAGGCGTATCAAACCTAGGTAATTGCGAATGCGAATTAGTTAATTTTTGTCAACGCCCTAAATGTGTTTATTTGGTGTTTGACGTTTAACGTCTACGGTGAAAACAATTAGCCTTGAAATTAAAATGGCTTGTGTAGACCGTTGTTGTCGATGTCATGTTCTTGTTGAAGCAGCGTTAAAAATTTTAAAAAAGATTTAAACAAAAAGCCTGTAAATAAATAAAATAAAAAATATGAACAATAAAACATTAACAACATATAAAACAAGATTACTATAATTTTTTATGTGAAATTCTTTTATTTTAGTTACAGAAACAAGGTGCAGCCATTAAACGTTACTGTTGTTATTAAGTACAACACCATTACCTGTATTTTGTCTAGGTCTACAGTCTAGGAGTACTTTCCAAAGCTTTGAGTAAATAGTTTGTGATTCGTAAGTGTAAACATAAAAGATTCTTTGTCTAAAAACTAAAGCAAGTTCAAAGCAAATAAAGTTTATATAATTAAAGTGTAGTATAAACTTTTCAAATGATTTCCCATAGTGTTGCATTGAATGCAGCACTGTATTCATTCTAAATTTATTTCCAAGCACTTCCTAAGACGGCAAATTTACGGCGAATCTTTTTTTTCTTCAAGATGCCATATTAACTAAACAAAGATTTTATTAAATTGTGTGTAATATACCAGAAGTATTATTGGTTTACATCACGTTGGCTTAGTAGAATATTATTTATAAATACTAAATTTTCAATCAAAATCGTTCATTACAACTATTTACGGCATTTTTTTTAAATTAATAAGAAATTTAGTCTGCAGATAATCTGGTAACGTTTAAGTGACGCATGCGAATTTGCCAAAATAAAGCAAAAAGGAAAACTGAAAAAATTTGTGTGAAAACGCAAAACGGATTACAGCAAACTGGAAAAGAAATTATATTGTGGGTTTAAGAAATAAAAATTTTACTGAGCAAATTATCCTTCATAAAATTTGCGTTAAAAAATTTATAAAGAAAGAGCTGTACTCTTTGCTTATATGCAATAAAAAAATAGTGACGAAAACACCCGGCGTGTAAAAGTCTTCGAGTTCATATTTTTTTTTTGTTAATTTCTAGCACAAAAAATTCCCGTGCAGTCATCATACGCAGCGAATAAAAACGAAAGCAAAAGGAAGAAACTGAAAAAGAGCAAAGACTACTTAATTGAATTTTTGCAAAGATTATTTTCTTTTTATAATTAAGGAATTTTCACTTGAGCAAACAATATGGCCCTATTAACTGAGGCCCAACTAAAAGCGAAGCTAATCATTGACCCACCAAGCGAGTTGCGCTTTGTTGGTAAGTAAAAAAGGAACCTTTATGTTAAAGTAAGAATTCTCTTGGAGATGGTTACAAATGCTGTAAGGGATGACAAACTGCCATTAAAAATAAGTAAAAATTTTGTAAACTTATCAATTAAAATATTTTTATAAGAACCATTGACAAATGCTCGTCATGGCATGTGTTGGTTTTATTTTCAGCCTCTGTTCTCAGAATTTTTAACATGTGCATATGGTTTTGGGGCCTTTTTTATTTCATGTAGGTAATTATTGCTAGATGAATTCCACATTTACTTATTCATTAAATAGAAAACAAAAAAGACCTATTACGACCACAATTTTTAGCGCCAGGTATTTCATTTAGAGACGCATACCAGAAGGTTAATTAAGAAGTTTATTTTTTTTTTCAAAATTTTTGTTAAGTTATATTTTAATGTATTTTCTGCTCCCAATTTGAAAAATCCTAAATACTAGCAACTCAAAATGTGATTGGCCAATTAATACTTTATTTTACTTTAATAATGTAATTTTAAAAAATTTTTACTGATAGACATATATGCAGCTAATCCCCAAAGCTAAGGTTTATGTATCAGCGCGAAAAGAAAAAGGATTAGTTATTTATGTACGATTTGACAGAAAGTCAAGTAAAGTTATGTAATTTAGCTGAGGAATTAGTGTAAAAAATTCTCAGCCACCCCAATATTTGCTTTTTTGATTGGAGTTTCTTCACTAAACTAGATTTACATAGATGGTGAAGGGTTTATAAGATTCGGCGTAGCCGAATATAGCACTCTTACTTGTTTAATTCTCTATTGCTCCATATATTTGTTTTTTGATTGGAGTTACTTGACTTTTCTAAATGATATGAAGTTTGGAAATAGATATTGTAGAAATTATAAACGGAATGAAAAATATAGATAGGTAGGATGTAAAAAAACAAAGAATTTGTATCTCTATTTGTTCCATGTATAAATTGAATAGTTTATAATTAAATTAAGTTTGACAAATGAATTATGGTTAATACCTGTTAATTGTACAACACTTTAATATACTGATAATCGTATACAAATCTTTTCTATGTATGACGTGTGCACTTAACCATTTAAAAAAACTCTGCTATATCACGTTTTTCCACATGAGAATCAAAAATATATTTAATAGCTCTCTAATATACATATATATATTTTTTGATACGATAAAACATAAGTATAATATATTTTAAGAAAAGATTTAATTTTGATTAAAATTTTTTATTTTTGCAATTGTAACGAAGTCTTTCAGGATAAAGCAAATAACAACACTATAAAAAAAATCAATAAGCATACTTTTAATTTGCAATGCGACTGTTTTGTTTTCCCTAAAAAAATATAAACTAAGAAACCTTAAAAAATATTGTTTGTAATGTTTTATAAAAAAATAACATTACTTATAATTTCTTTTTAAATCTAATTTATTTATTTAATTAAATTAATAAAATATAAGACCATAAAAATTTAACGCATGGATATTTCAGATATCTTTTAAAGTAGAAAATATTGAATTTACTGCACATGTTTTTTTTATTGCAGGCAAAATACGTACATTCATATGCACGTACATATGTACTAATATTTGTTAGATCTTAGGTCATTTACTTCTGTAATTATTTGTTTTTTTTTTCTTCTGCTAAAATTTGTCTTTAGTTCTTTTCCTTTTGTAGCAAACAAATAATGTTGTCATCGTTTATGCAACACGTCTTCTTCAGTTTTTATTTGATTTGGTTTTTTACTTTTGTTTATAATCTATAGTATAATACATTCTCAATAAACCTGCAAAATCTTTAACTTTTTTTGTTTTCTTATTAATAATTATTGCCGCATTTAGCATTCATTTTTTCAGCTTAATATTTTAATAATCCAACAGCGCCCGCTCACTCAAATCGTCTTCAGTACAAAATACAAAAAATATATATAAATTCTTATGTTTAATTGGTATGTTTTTTTGTGAAATTTTATTGTTTAAATCTTTCCTCTTTTGGTTTTTGGGTAGTGTTTGTGGTGGAAAGAAAGAACTCACACACATACACATAGTTAATATAAAACCCCTCAGCACTGTATAATATATTTATGTATTTGTACGTATGTGTGTATGCTATATGCTTAAAACATAAAGTTACCACTCAATTGTGTTTTTTTGTTTGCTTTTTTTATTATTTGGTTTTTCATTTAAGGTCAACAGATATTAAAAGAATAATTCCTTCAAGTTCTCTTTTTTTTGTTCTACATTACGTGTGTATACTTACACCTGTAACTTCATTATCGTATTAGCGTTAAAATGTATTTTTTGGAATATGGCACAGAGCAGTGATATTTATTTATTTGAATATTCTTGCAAAGGTATTCAGTCCGTTACATCTCAGTTTAGCTTTAAATCTTAATTCAATATTATTTTCAATTTTAAGACTTGATCTTTTAGTAAAGATATTTAAGGAAAGGTAGAGAAGAAATTTAATCCTGACAACCAATGCGAATTAACTTAACGATTATGCATGCTGGCATACACAAGATTAATTTGCGATAAATATTTCTATTTTGTCAAAATTGATTATATTATAGAAATTTTTGACAACTTAAAATTACAGATTAACATTAATATAAACTTTCACCTAATATGTTGCAAATAGATCCAAAAAACCTTTACATGAATATTTAAAAAATTAACGTTAAACGTTAAAGGAAAGCCTTTTACTTTTCGATTAACTTTTAAATATTTGTTTTTAATCTTTTCTTGTTTTAAATTTAGCATTTTAATTCGTCGTGTAATGAGGTTTACATGTAAAGATTCCTTTTTATTGTTACATGACGAGAGACGAGAACTGACGTCTTTAGCAAAAAACAAAAAAAAAAAAAAAAAAAAAAAAGACACTCACTGAAGCATTTAGCAAACGTGCAAATATGTATTTTCGTATGAAAACTTTGGAACTTTTGTCAGTGTAAAACAATACTTTTTATTATTTTTTTTTTTTTTCCTTCTTTTATTTATTTTTTATTTTTTCTTTTTTTTTTTTTTCATTTAGTGATATTTTAAAAATGCCCCATTTTTAGAATACAATTCCTTTCTATTGTATTGAAAGTATTTCAAGAATTTGTCAGGTGTTATTTCAAGTGCCACTTTTTGTCTACTTTTTATTATACGGTTAAAATATTATAAATTCTTCAAAAGACTGTATTTTAAACACTAACTTTTTTATAAAATTTTTAGTTTACGTAATTTATATTTATTAAATTTTGTAGGAAATGTATAAATTTTATTTTAGTCCATTTTCTGGGTCTTTGAGTTGTGTATAATCCTAACATAACCTGACTTTGTTGCTTTTTAAATTATTTCATTGTGGAAAGTGTATGAATAGTATGGTAATAGATTCATCATGTTATTAAAATTTTGGGATGTGAGGATATAGCAATTTATTTATTTATTCAATTACATGTAATAATAAAAGTCACTTTTGGCAATTTCACACACAAAGTAGCTTATTTGATTACAGTTTTAATATATGTAAAATAAAACAAAAATACTTAAGAGAAATAAAAAGGATAATATTAAAAATTATTTATAAAGAAAAATCAATGGGCAGGGAGCACTAACAGAAAAATAATAAAATATTAAGAAAAACTACAAATCTCAGCAGTGATGCTGTCGAGCTACAAAGCAGCTTATTTATCATACATTATTGAAGCAGGCCAATAAAGGCAGATAATGCACAATATATGTATATTAGGTATGAAAGGAAAGAAATTTTAGAGTGCGAAAAAAAAACTCAAAAACTTTGAGCAGAGCACTAGAGGCAATCAATCCGCATTTAATAATTTTAAATTTTTAACGTTATTTCCTGGGAACTGTTTATGGGAAAAAGGTCATATCAGATTAGATTCATTGTTTTTATTATAATAAGTTTCTTCATTTTAAATATATTTTAGTATTATAAATCTTTATAATAATCAAATAGTTGATTCGAACTCATTGTATTATGAATATTGATTGCAGATATTATTGATATTTTATTTCGAATTCTTAAAAAAAAAAAACAATTTTTTGTCAATTATTTTTTAACAACATATTCTATGTGTTCTTTAAATTTTAAACCTTTATCAATTATAAAGCAAAGGTATTTTGTTTATTTAACTTTTTCTATTTATTCTTCGTTAATTTTGAAAACTTCTTTATTCTTCATATTTATTTCGTTTGTTTTCTTTTTATTTAGTTTTAATGTAATCATTTTTGATGCTGTCGATATCATATTATAAATTTCTTTGACATTTACTTTCTCATTCTGTAAGTGACAACGTAAAATACGCACATTTCCTTTTTTAAGAACTTTGCGTAAATAATAATGCTCCTAGAATTGAACCTTGTAGAACACCAATATCATTTTCAATTGGTTTAGGTTTTATAGTTAACTTTCGTTATTTGCTTTTTATTCGTTAAATAGGATTGAAACAATTTAAGTTCATTATTTAATATTTAATTTCTCTGTCTACTCTGATGTTAAGGGATTTTATTAAAAAAAAAAAAAAAAATAATTGTACTTGTTTTCGCTTCTAATGATAGATGACTAAAATTAAATGATCCGAGATTTAAGTACAACGCCGTATATAAAGTGAATTTTTTTTTATACAAAGTGTAAAAACGTATCCCTATTATCAGTCAGGCATGTTACAAAACTCAATTCCGATCGTTAGTGGTTATACGAGGGCTGCTCTATATATTTCTGGCCTAATAGTGAAAATGCGAATATTTATAATCAAAAACGGTTTTATTGTTTTTCAAAGTATTCTCCAGCATGATTTATACACTTTTGCATGCGCTCAAACCAGTTGTCGAAGCACTTTTTCCACTCCGATTGAGACACCTCTAAAACATGGTTTTTGAACACTTCAACAGCTTCTTCTGGCGACGAAAATCGTTGTCAACGCATTTTTTTCTTGATGTGCGGAAACAAGAAGAAGTCATTAGGTGCCAAGTCAGGGCTATACGGCGGATGACCCATTAATTCGACGTTTTGGCCGGTCAAAAACGCTCTGGTTTGAGCCGATGTGTGAGAGCTCGCATTGTCATGGTGAACAATGATTCGTCTTCTCTTGTTGGTTTTTCGAATTTCTCCGATGACTTCAGGCAAACAAATTGTAGTGCACCACTCAGAAGTGACCGTCCTACGTTGCTCAAGCGGAACAGTCGCCACATGACCAGTTTCGCCGAAGAAACAGGCGACCATTTCCTTTGAAGTGCTTCTTCCACGAACAACTTTCGTTGGATTTTGCTCGTCTTTGAAGACCCACACGGTCGATTGTTGTTTCGTTTCGGGCTCATACGCATAGATCCATGATTCGTCACCTGTGACGATCTTATAAACGTCTTTTGAAGCACCGCAATCGTATTTTTGCAACATTTCTTTGCACCAATCGACACGAGCCTTTTTTTGAGCGACTTTCAAATTGTGCGGGATCCAACGAGAACAAACCTTTTTTACGGCCAGGTGTTCATGCAGTATTGAATGTATGCTGGTGGAAGAAATGTCCAAGGATGTCTCTATCTCTCGGTATGTCGCATGTCGATCTTGCATTATGAGTTCACGCACGGCATCAATGTTCTCTGGCACAACAGCCGTTTTTGGACGACCTTCACGGAATTCGTCTTTGAGCGAGCTTCGGCCACGATTAAATTCATTATACCAATTTTTTACAGTGCTATAGGATGGTGCTTCATCGCCATACAAAGATTTAAATTCATCAATGCACTCTTGTCGTGATAATCCATGTCGAAAGTTGAGAAAAATTGATGGCACGAAAATGTTCACGAGTTAATTCCATTTTTTCTATATTAATTTTTTCAAGTCACTGTTAACAACACAAATAATGGTCGTACGTCAAAACGTTTTGAGTACGATTATGCTTAAAAATGACAAACTTTCCAATGGAAATGTCAGATTGCACTTGGCAGCACTCAGTGTTGCCAGGCCAGAAATATATATAGCAGCCCTCGTAAAAAACAATCTGCGGAACGAAAGAAACCACTTTACCTAAAATTATTTAAATAAACATAATAATAATCATAATCGGTTGGTATCTGGTAAAACAAAATCGATAGGAATGGGTAATACGGAAATAAAACCATTACGATCGAAATGTATGACACACACTTTTTTCGATCTTATATCTCTCCGTCAACAACAAATACTAAAAATTAAACAGTTTTGCGAAAGTAATGTAATATTCAAAATAATATTGATATTTTAGTTAACTTTAATAGGCATAGGTTTAACTGTAAGCAGCATATGTATTGATTTTTTATACAAAAATAAAAACTTAAAATTAAAACGTGTCCCAATAGTTATGTAATTAAACAAATATTTCTCTGTCCCCTGCAACAAGTAAAAAAAAAAAAAAAATTTAATAAAGTAAGCTCATATATGATTCGGGATCCTTCATCTGTGAGTACAAGTCGCACTCGGCCTTTTATTAAACTACTGTTGGTCACTGTCAGAAAATAATGCCACCGAAGTTCCTATGTAACGTAAAAGTTCGTTGTATGCAGTACGCAAAAGTTATGTTTAGTTTGAATATCGTTATCTAGAGAGATAAAAAAGGCTGGCTTCTGTTTATCTGTAATGGTATATTGTACAGGAATAATCTACTGTCACTCGACAGTGAAATCTAAATATGTATTAAATTGTTATATTAAATGACATTCTATATTGAAACTACTAAACGATTAAAAAACTATTAATAATTGAACTTTTTTAAAGGTCCTTTTACGACACCAGTCATTACAAAACTTAAACTTACGAATCCATCGGATGAAACAATTTTATTCAAAATTAAAACAACCGCTCCAAAACGTTACTGTGTACGTCCGAATTTTGGTAGCGTGTATCCAAATAAAACTGTCACTGTAGAAAGTGAGTATGAACAACAAACACAAATTTATTAAAACTGCTCTGATGTTTGTTTGTTTTTTAAACTTAAAATTTTTTTATATCTCATTCACAGTTTGTTTGCAGCCGTTTAATTTTGATCCTTTCGAAAAGAATAAGCATAAGTTTATGGTTCAGAGTATTGTGTGTCGCTCAGATGAACCCCATGATCCTGAAAAATTTAATATTGTAAATATTTCCTAATTAGATATTGATTTTATTTTTGTGTCAACAATTATAATTTTTAGTGGAAGGAATTGCCACCAGAAAATTTTATGGATGCAAAGCTGAAGTGTGTTTTTGAATTGCCAGAAGGTCATCCTGAGGAGCCGGGAAATATTGTTCAGGCTGCTAAAACTGAGGCTGTAGCACCTCTTAAGGCTAAGAATGAAGAAAAGGTAAGTTAAGTTGTTTTTTAAAAGTTATTATTTCAAAATTCACTGTTCTTTTTATTCCTACTTCGATGCGCTAAGGTCCCTAATTTAGATAATTCAGAACAATCTGAATGGCAGACAACTGAAATAAGACAGTTGAGGGAAGAAAACAGTATCTTGAGAAAAGAATTACTGAAAATAAAGGTAATTAAGCATTTATTTTTTGATTGTCATATTCTTATTACTAAGAAATTGAAGTAGTTGAAATAATTTTTTTTAAAAAAAAAAATTATTTAAACGACAATTTACTGAGAAAATTGCAAACGAGAATCTCATATCGCAAACCTATTTAATTCATATTAAATTAAAATCTTCGTATTAAATTAATAACGTCATACCTGTCTCAACTGCGATTTCTAAATATAGACGAGTAAAAATGTAAAAATTTTTCTAGCAGCAAAAGATCTGGCAGCTTGTGCTAGATTTTTTTTTTTGCCTTATATTTATGTATTACTACGTTTATATGCACCCTATTTGCAAATAAAAATTATTTCTAAATATTTAACTCACTGTATATACGGCAAGAATATTTTCGACATTTAAGTGGTACCGATTAGCAATTTTATATTTAACTGAGAAAATGTCGGCAAAAAAAAGATTTTTGTCATGGTAAAATAATACATTTAGGGTTTCGCGAAAATTAATGAATTCGCCATCGCGACCACCTGGTGTTGATACGCATAGGTATTTTATAATGATAGCCTCCGAAATACTTTTCGCTCAATTTTTTACATTAAAAAATAATTAATGAACAATTTTTTGTTTTTGAACAATCAGCCCAATTATAAACAAAAATTCCGTGCGAGTTTTTTTACTTTTCCCTTATCTCCCATTATAATTTTTTTTTCCTTTTAATTGACTGCCAAAAGTAAAAAAAAAATCGGGGAAAAGAGTAGGTATTATGAATTATGAAAAAAAAAAAAAAATAAAATAAACCAAATAACCCCCTTCAAATTTCGATGATACCACTTTTTTATTATTTTGTTCCCACGGAATTCATAATTGGAGGAATCTTTTCTCTTTTTCCGTGGGAAAGACATTACGTAAGAATATTTATATTTGGGCTGAATAATTTTTTTCTCTCAAAATGTTTCTTATTAAAATTTTATATTGTTTAATAGGCAAAGACACTTAAACAGAAAAAAAAAATGTGACAACATTTTATACTTTATTTGCAAATAGTGTTGTCAATCAGGAATGGTTTTTATGAGTAAGCTATTATTAATAAAAATTAATTTACCGTTTACGAGGCAAAATTTTCTATTCACAATTTTTATTTGCGAATAAGACGTGCGAGAATAAGGAAATCAAAATAATTCATTCTGCAACAACTATAAAATCTGACTTAACTACGTTGCTTTATGTATGAACAGCACAGAAACATTAGGCATTTTTTAACAATTCAAATAATTCAAAACACGAGATCTCAGTCAAAGCTCACATTTAATTATTGTACTAAAAATTAGTTTTTTTCAAACATCAACCATTACTATTAATTAGCCTTAATACGCTTGTCGATGTTATACTTAGACTTTGAAAGTTTTTCATCTGATCAATACAAAGGTTGTATATTATATTTATCAACTACAAAAACCTTGATTACGACAGACGTCAACCGTTGTAATGTTGAATGTTTAAAATTTCTTTGTATTCTGCATAAACTTTTAAATTTATTAATAGTGATTTTTATTTATTTATTTTTAAACTTTTTCTACAGGAGGAATTAATCAGAAATCGATCTTCACCTTCTAAACCCCCCATGGGTGAACCCTATACTCCTATTGTGGCTGAGAATCAATATCCAATGTTTTATATAGCAATTGCCATTGCAGCTGTAATTCTTGGTATTATATTTGGCAAATTTTTACTCTGAACATCTAATTAAAAGATGCAGAAACAAAAATAAGTGTTATGTTTTTTGTGTTTTGCTAGCAGTTAAAAAAGAAAATAAACATCTACATGTTACAGAAATATAAAATATAAAACAAAAATTAATTTGCAAGAAATAAGAATCAGTAAATTAAAAATTACAAAAAGGAAACTTAAATCCTCGAGAGAAGAGCAGCACACATACATACATATTTTAAGACAGAAACAAAAACGTAAAACAGTAAACTCTTATAACAAACAAAATCAATTGCGCTTTTTAAGTGTAAAGAAAACAGATTTAATATTTTTTTTCTTTTTTCATATTGACAATATTATTTATTTAAAAAAAAAGAAATAATTTATTTAATGCTTTCAATTGTTTTTGTCTTGGCTCTCTTCAACTTCTTTATTGAAAACAATTTTATTTTCGTCGTTAGTTCGCATTTAATAGTTACAGAAAATCATTCAAATAAAACAAAACACCATTTGGTAGAAGTACTACATTTTTAGTTACAATTAATTCAACTTTTCCTGTAAAGCAATCTATAAAAAATGATTAGTTAAGAAGTATAAAAAAATATCATTTCATAATCTATACACAGCCTACGCATTTTAAAATGTCAGTATAAAAAATATACTAGTTTGCTTAGAAGAGTGACTTTTTAATTTGTTCTTATTGATTTCTTGTTTAGTATTAAGTTTATTTTCTGCTTTCAAATCACTAGGGTTTGCTTTGTTGAACTGTTTCTTTTTTGTGTTTTTAATTATTTAAATCGGTTTGGAATTCACATTATTAATAATTTTTTTCTTTACGAAAATGCTATTGGACCTTAATCAAATAAAATAGATTTATAAATTTCACAAGTAAAGTTAAAACGAAATACTTTTAAAATTAACAATAAAGTCTACCAATGACGTGGATGTTATCCTTTAAGCGTGTGTGTACAGTTATAAATTTTCCTATACTACCTTCATGCATAAATATGTAAATTTTTAACTTCTTCATACAAGTTAGTTTTATTCAATTCTAAAGAAATTAAAAAAGAAAATACTAGATTTTTAAAAGCTTAAGAAAAGAAAATATTTAAGTATAAAATAATCAACAACTATATTTAATGTCTAATTTCAATTTGAAGTTGATTGATCAACAATTCTTAAAAACAAACTAACCATAAAACATACAAATATTACAAAAAAGATCATTGTTATTTTATTCTTAAATGCAAATGCTAAAATCAATAAACGAAAATAAATTGCAAACATATTTTAATATTTTTGAGTTTGAAACTTGCGCAGCCATATAAATCTTATTTTACGTAACGCAAAATGTTAAAAAAAAAAACAAAGGAAATAACCGAATCATGATTTGATAAAAAAAAAATAAATAAAATATTTAGTAACAAAATCAGAAAGATTTTTCTGTAACTATACGAAATTTGATGAAGTAAAATAAAAACTGAAAAATATTAAAAAAAAACAATGATTGTTTTTCTAAACATAAAGAACTAAAAAAACTGCCAAAAAGCGACTAAAAAAAATTTCATCTATCTATAACGGTTCAAAAGTAGGTATAACCACATACATCGAATTATATTAACTATTGGGACACCCTTACATTACATCTCCAAACTTTATACCTGCTATAGCAGACTTAGCACTACAGCTCCTTGTCAAATTCAAGTTTTATACTTGTTGTTGTAGTGGCCTTAGCCACCAGGTTCTTTGTAAATTTCAACCGTCTGTCTATAACGGTTCAACAGTTAGGCCATGTGCATCAAATATTGTAACACCCTTTAATTAATAATCTAAAATTACTTCTGACTATACTAAGCAAAGTAGTGGACATTCTGTCTAACTTCGAAGTGTTTGTATATAACGGTTCAAAAGATACGGCCATTTAGATCAAATTACATTAATTTTGGGAACACCCTTTAATTTCTTAATTCAAATTATAAATTCGTTGTCTTAGCGGACTTAGCAACACAGGTCCCTTGTAAGTTTCAGCGTTGTGTCTGTAACGGTTCAAAAGTTCGGCCTAATAGTACATAAAATCACATCACCTATTGGGATGCCCTCTAATTTTCAAATCTAAATTTTATACTTGTTATTATAGCAGAGTTATCAATATAGGTTGTATAGGGACACTCTTTAATTTTTAAGATTTTGTGCTCTTTTTTTAAAACGGGACCAATTTGAAAGCATAATCTATCAAATTACAAAAAATGTTCAAAATCGGTTCAGAAATGGCAGTACTGCAGTCACAAACATTTAAAACAAAGCATCATTCAGACGAATTGATAACCTACTTATTTTTTTAAGTCGGTTAAAAAGCTGAAATTGGAAAATTATTGAAATAGTTCTTATTTAAAACTTTAGATTTTGTCTTGAATGTTCTAGCTAGATTATCAGGCATGTTCTGAACTCCATACGAATTTTTCACTTTCTATTTTTCAAAGCATTGTTTTTGTAAAAAATAATTTTATAGCAACAATGCTTTGAAAAATTCGACGTGGACATTTCGTGTGAAATTCAGAACATGCCTGTATAAGACTTTTACCCACATTTTTTAAAACAAAAAATATGTATGTCCTAAGTTTTAAGTCTTCATTAGATTGGAAGTGCTGCTTTTTTAACGATATCAGTTATGGACTGGTAGATCATAGTCTTGTATACATAAATTTATCTTATAAGGAACGCCGTTTAACATACGCATATGTGAATAAGTTTTGTGGAGTCATTTAACAGAGAAAAAGTACCTATCTAGTTGTAATTTCACAGAAATTCTGAGGGATGTAAATTTAATATGTGTATGAATTATCTATCTTAATAAAATCGATCAATTTTAAGTCTTTCTTACTTAAAGAGAAATACCATTTTTTAGCTTTTCTAAGCAATATCGTTAAAAGTTTTCTGACGAATTGATATTAGCGTATTTCTCAACAAAGAGTTTTACTAATCTTATCTATGTTACTAATATGTATGAAAGTAATTATTTGATGTTTTCCTACGCTAAATTTTGATTTCACATATTACAACTTTTAAGAAATATGGCAAAACTGATAGAACTTTGACTTTTACAATCAAAGATCTATTACGTAACGGAGGTTAAAAATAAAATTTGTGGAAACGAACTTTGTATAAATTTGTGCTTCACCCTGCATTACCACAAAAGTGAGCGAAGCTGATGTAAATGACAATCAGCGGCGGCTAAATTTGACTAAACCTGACAGTTTTTCGGCGGCGGCTGACTAAGAAATTTTCTTTCACAAAAACACCTTATGCGCAACATAAAGAAATGTTTGTAGCTCAATTTAAATAAATATTTCACCATAAGTTAAAATTAAAAGTTAAAAAACGGCTTAGAGGATGATGTCAGAAGCAGCAACACACTATGGCGGCGTCGTACATTCTTATTGCTTTTTTATTGAATAAGTCAGTATTACTAATTATCACATAGAGTGGTTTTACATTAAGGGCATTGTAGCTGACTCTTTTATTTTCTATTTTGGAGCATCTCCGTAAGCCATCAAGCGTTTACATTATGACTCTTTTGTAGCAAGTGAGAGAATTTTATGATGTTTTATCAATCAATTTTTCAAGTGTTGCCATAAACTAAATGCATAAATTTTTCAAAAATGTTTGAACAATATAGAAAAAAACAGCTCTTTGGTAACACCGCTCAAGCATAAAACTGCAAAAAACGAAAGAGAGAAACAGGAATGAGAGAAAAATGAGAGCAAAAACTGAAAAGAGTCATGAAAATTCATTTCGTGCTACTTTTGCTACCCCGTAAGCTTCTCTACACCTTTTGCCTACAAACTTCTGCATCATGACTTTTGTAGCTGCTACAATGCCCTTAATGTAAACTCCCTCATACAAAATTTCAGGCTTCAGATTGGCTCGCTCTTTTGCTCTTCTCTTTTTACTCTTTTTATGCTCGCTCCTTTTTAAGCTATGCGCAAAAGAGCAGAGCAGAAAAAAATAGCCAATTGTTTATGCGCATTGCATTTGCTCATTCTTTTTATGCTCTGCTCTTTGAGCCATGCGCAATTAATTTTATTTTTGGCGCTCTCTGCGTATTGAGCCAAAAGAGCAGCTCTTTTGCTCGTGCTTCTTTTGGTAGTAACAGTGGTTCGTTTGGCTTTTATTAAGTTTTACAAAAAAATTTCGTAACAATATGTTGTTTAATATTAATTATTATTAATTTAATATTAATTATTTGGATTTATTTTATTTATTTATTTGAAGATTTGCTTATTGCGGGATTTAAAGTTGATATTTATATTAAAAGTATGAATTCAACATGATTTCATAATCAATTTAAGGAAATGTAGATGATATACGGTTTTGGAAACGTAGTTTCAACTAAAAACATCGGCATCCTACAAGCGTTAATTTTACACTGTTTTTCACTGACACATGTACACATTTCAATTGCCTGAATTATTGTCTTGATTATTTTGAAGACAGTAAATAAGACAATGATTTGACGTATGCCGACTATTTTATTATAATTGTTTTAAGTAAATGCTTTTGAGTTATATTATTATTTTCATTACTAAAATTTTTATGAGGAAGAAACGTTAAAGCTATTTGCACTTTTCAGAAAACGTGAGTTTTTTTTTTCTCAATATTGGTTGTCGTAATTATCATTATTGATACATTATTGTACCATGGTTAGACACGATGTATTTTGATTGCAGTTGCCTAACAATATTAACTCCTGACGAATGGTTTTTTTTTTCGCTCAGTTTTGACGTGTCTGACACTACAATGCGCGATACATAAACCAGAAACAATTGCCATTTGTCACGTTTTTTACAAAAAAAAAAAAATGAGTTTCGCGTTTTAAAAACCCAAACATGGGAAAGGGTAACGTTTTTGTGCGTCTATACGGCAAATTGTGTTCTGTAAACTGGCTGTTAGCTTTTTACAAATTCTGTTCAGTTGTCAAACACCTATACCACAAACCACAGACAATCTGTGCCATAAACGCTTGCATATGAGCAAGGCAGATTTATTTTACTAGGTAGTGTCGTCCGCCCAGCTGGTTTGTAGTTGGAAATGTCAAAAGTTTTTGTATTTTCCTTTGTTTGTTTACGAATTTCAAAAAAACACTAACAACAAGCGTTTGCGAGACAAAGCAAGCATGTGTATTGAGAGCAATTATCTTTTATTTTTCTTTGTGTTTTTGACGTTTCCAACCCACAAAACAACAATAAAAAGGCATGTTGTTTTTGTCAATGTTGTATTTGTTGTAGAGCCGCTATTACCTAGTAAAATAAATCTGCCTTGCATATGAGCTAATGCATTCACCTGTCATTCCTTCGTAATTCTAAATTTTTTTAGTACGTGATCACACTTATTTTGTTCTAAAAACATCATTTTTTAAATCTGGCAACCTCCAGAAATCATCTGATAAGATTAAAAAAAAGAAATTGAAATTTATGACTCCTTAATTTCTAAGAATATTATCTTTTTTCTTTTTATATATATTTTTTTAAATTTTAAGTAATACATTCCTCAATGGTTTTTATTTATGCAAATAAAACAGTTTGTTCAAATGAGAAGTTGATGTGAAGTTTAATTGCAACAAGACCACGCAATTTCGCCGAAAAAACACGTCTATCCCAATTCCATGTAAGTAAACCAAACAAAACTTTGGAATTTACTTAAAATTGTGTAACAATTTCAACATACAACTTGCTCAATCATAGTGTCGTTTTTGTTGTAAACATTTTTATTAAAGTGCGGACACAGTACATACATAAATTGAGATTCATTAAATTAAATTTGTATAATGTCCGAAAAAACTACTTTGGAACAATGTATATCCTTTCCTATACCGGAGGCAGAATTGACAGAAGTTACGGAAAAAGCCAAGGATTGGGCCATAATGCATGGTGCTGCTATACGTTCAAAAACAAATTTCAGTCCAGATTCTTTAACTGTATGAACTATGAAGTTTCATTATTTGTAAAAAAAATAAATTTTAAGGCGTTTTCGGTTTTTTTAGTTTGCTCCGTTTCTATTGACACCCTCTTCATTTCCACGCAAAGAATTTGAAAAAGCGGTGGATTTGCAGACCATCATTAATCGTCTTATGCATAATGTGGCGCACGACGAGGAATTTCTAACGACCACCTTGGCGGAAACCATAAAAGTTGATGAATTTACTGGAAATTTATTTAATATCTATAAGAAAGTATTATCCAATGGCTTTACTCAGGTAAATGTTTATTATTATTATTTATTTACATGATATTAAGACTATTAATATATAATTAAAATTTAATACAAATACAAGAAATGGCTACTTTGGCCATCAACTAACATTTGTGCTGATTTTGAAACTTTCTTTAACTTTAATTTTTAATTTGGAAATAAATTAAAATATTGTATTTATATTACTTCTAAAGGATCGATGAGTGAATTAATTCCTAAACAAACACTTATACTTACAAAAGTTTGGATGTTTTCATGATGACTAACGAAGTTAGTCAAAATATTGGAGTTGTTTTGAAATAAGGTCTTCAACTATTTGCAATAAAAACTATATAAATATATTTATATTATATATATATATTTAAAAAGGAAGAAAGTTTTTATTAATTACGACTTTGAGCCAGAATTAAAAAACATAAATTAACAAAACAAAAATTATTTTTTAAAAATTAAAAATATCCAGTATTTATCCCGATTAAACTATTAAACACAGATATTGATTATTGAAGGTGAAAGCACGTCTCGATGGCTATTATGCTTCTGTTTAATTAGCTCTTTAGAAAACTTTTCAAAAATATTTTAAATAAACCAAAGATTTTTTTTTGTCCAAACAATAAGGACAAAAAAAAAACAACAATAATCAGCTATGATTTTGCTTTCCTTTATTCACTGTATACGGTTGGTTGACTTTTTTCGGTTTTTATACAGCTTACCATACAGATTTATATTGAAGAACATACAACATAAAACAAGGGGAATGAAAATGCCTATCATTTAAAAATTAAAATAAAAAATTAGAGTAAATTATCAACGTTAAATAAATAGCTTTTATCATTAGATTTATTTACTTATTTATAATTGCTGTTCATAATTATTTATTTATTTTTTTGTTCACTTAAAAATAAAGCGCATATCGTTGGGCATTTTTCGAAGTGATTTGATGTTGGAATCAAGATGTAAAGACTTAGTAATAAAAAGTGAAAAACCCTGTGCCTTCTGTTGCTGGAAACAAGTTGAAATTAATACAATAGCGTCTGGTTTTGGCCATTTAGGACCAGTCAGTAAAGCCATACAAAGGTGCTAATATAACTTATGTTCATTTTTTTTTTTTGTAAACAAATAATATGGTTTCAAGTTCTATTTGCTATATTGAAAGTAGTTTTGTAATTGTAATTTATTTTTTTATATACTATTTACACCCTGCAACTATTAATCAATATATTTATGAAAATTAAGTTTTACTTTAGAGTTAAAGTAGGTATTACTTAATAAACGCTTTAAGTCTGACAGAAATTTTTTAAAACAGGGTATGCTAGTTCTAAATCGCCACTAGTCTTTTTAATCTTTGTATATGTCCCATCAAAAGCACCAATTACACCTGAAAATTTGCGTATAGATTTAAACTTTTTCGTCAATTTTACCTCTGCTTCAAGACATTTTAATTTTATCTTCAGAT
This sequence comes from Gymnosoma rotundatum, assembly GCA_916610165.2. Taxonomy (NCBI): domain Eukaryota; kingdom Metazoa; phylum Arthropoda; class Insecta; order Diptera; family Tachinidae; genus Gymnosoma; species Gymnosoma rotundatum. Next base: position 125,906,540 of record OU744340.1, on the reverse strand, counting down.
GGTTAGGCAAAGCTCGAGAAACTTTATAGAAAATTCGACTAACCGTAGTTTGTGCTAAGCTCGTCTTGAACCTGAAAATATAATTAAAAAAGAATGTGAAATTTGTGCTTACAAAATCCTCGCCGTCCCCAGCAACGTAAAGCTAACAAAACCTGCGGTTCTGGTTATCTTTTACAACATCTTGAGTCCATTGCAATATCTGCTTTTATAAGGTTTATAATTCGTCTTACGGTTTCTTTTTTATTTTTTTAATTGGTTATCCGGAATGGAGAAGCCCGTTTTTTCTAAACTAGGTTTGTTTACATTTTGCACTCACACTACCAAACAACTTTCAAGTAACTTAACGTTGAATTCTATTTTCTACTGATTCGAACGAAACAGAACAGAACGTAAAAGTAATAACAAACCACAAATACACATTTTTCATTTAACAGAAACTGATCAGCTGATTCGTCACGGAACGAAAAGTAAATACTAATTCTGCCTTTATAGAGTTATAACTTTTTTGAATACAGCTTTAACAGCCAAACAGGCAACGCCTTACAGTTAGGTTGTGCAGGCCGTCAGCAAAAAGAAAGACTTGGGTCCCAAAGGTCGCCTTACAGTTGAAAAATACTATTTTGACAAGTCTTTTTAAAATAAAATAAAAATTATTTTCTATTTTTTTAAGCTTTGGGTCCTTATATTTTTTATTAATATTTTATTTCAATATTTCGGTACTTTCTGCGTACCTTCTTCAGGAAACAAAATTATGTATAAAATAGAAAATAATTTAATAAAAAAAGGGTCAAATAATCATTATTAAACTAATAAAATAAAAATTTTAATAATTATTTTCGTTGCTTTTTACACTCCGTAGACAATTTTTTTATTTTCGTGCTGCGTCCGTTAACTAGATTTAATCTTTTATTTTTTTAATAATCCTGTTTTTAAAAGAAGAAACTTTTCCGCTTTAGTTTAGGTATGGCTGTAAGAAATTTTGCTTAATAACGGCACATAAAGCTTTTAAGTTTTTTTTTTGCATACGGCAGTTAAGCCTTATAGTTTACATTAAGTTTTTTTAATATTTTTGTTTTGATGTTTTTTGATAAGAATTTCGAAGTTTTCTTCTTATTTTTTTTTTTTTTTTTTTTTTTTTTTGTAATTTTAAAAGGCAATTTTTTAAAGCTGACACCTCAAAGGATTCTTTAGAATTTTGATAAGAAACATAAGACCACTATGCAACATGAGCCCATTAATAGTTGGAATGTAGTTAAACAGCAAGAAAGGATTTGGAAAATAATAAAAAAAAATTAAAAACACCAAAAAAGCGAAATTTCCCAAAAAATCAATCGGAAAAATTTTAAATACACCGAAAACTGCTAGCACTCTGACTTTTACTTTTTAATGCCGGATCTATAGACGGTAATTTTTTCAAATCAATCGTATTCACTGTCATAGCTTTAAAATAATTTAGTAAAAATATATACATATATTTTTAAAAATCGAAAATGACGAATTTTTACTAAAGTTTGATAAGAAATTATTATTATTATGATTCAACAAAGAAAATATAATATCAATTTTTTTAAAGGATACATAGGATGTTATAAAGAACTTGGTACGCAGTGTTTTTTATTTATATTGATACTTTGTGTAATTTCGTGATTATTTTTTATTGTTGCAGGGTGTTATAAAAGAGTGTTAGTTATGAAACTGATAATAAAACTTATTTTTGTATATATTTTAGCATATGAATACATTTTTAGCTATTGTAATACAAAAACTAAGATTGCTTTTTTTAATTTAATTATTTTTTAAATGCTTTTAATTTTAGATTTTAAAATTTATATTTATAATTTTTTAAAATAATTTTTGTTGCAATTACATAATTAGTGCTTTAACATTAGCTCCATTCATGCATGTCATAATAAAATTAAAACTAATAAACCCTTTTTTTAATTTGTTAAATGCGTTCTTAATGATGGCATACAGTTTGGCCAGGGATTCTTTTTCGCAAAATAACGTACAATTAAGTATATTTTCTACTAAAGTGAGCCGTATTTGTTTGATCCTTAATGAGATTTAAATGAAAGACAAAAATCAAGTTACTTCTCCAACTGCAATTCATCATCTATCATTTAGTTATCTAAATACGACAATTATATTTTATTTACTAGAAAAAATAATTTAATGTAATATTATCATTATATGTAAATGTTTCTTTGACCTTTTTAAATAATTTTTCTTTTCTAATTTATTAAGCACTAGGTCAGTTTTATAAATAATAAAAATTTTTTATTTATATTTTCAATATTTCGCCACACCTTTGGGTGGCATCATCAGGAAACAGGAAACAAAAAATTAAATTTTCTTTTTTCAAAAATAACAAAAATTAAAATGAAATTATTTTTTCAAACAAAAACAGAAAAATTAAAAACCAAACGACAAAAAACTCAAATATTTAAATATTTGACGAAATATTGAAAATATAAATAAAAAATTTTTATTATTTATAAAACTGACCTAGTGCTTAATAAATTAGAAAAGAAAAAAAAGTAATATTATCATACAATTTTCTTTTCATGTCGTTGTTTTCTGTTTCTGTTTCTTTTTGTTTTTTTGTTATATGTACAATTACAGGCCTTATCCCTTGGCATCTTACGTTCTGACTATTTGGCTCACATGTCTGATGACAATGCTATTAAACAAGTTGAAATCAACACCATTGCGTCTAGTTTTGGTGGCATATCCACACGCATGTTGCCTCTGCAGAGGTACTTTCAAATTTTTATTCTTTACATTCTAGTTCACGGTCTATTAAAAAAAAAAACAAATATGTTGGACTCTATTGATATTGTGCGAAAAAGAATTGGTTTATTTGCTATTAATCTTAATTTAGTAGAATTAATTTTTCCCTTTTAATTATTATGCATGGGTTTCTTTAAAATTTATGTAAATTTAAACTGTTAAGTGTTATTATTTTGGTTTTAAAGGGTGTCTCAAAATACTCGCAAGATAATACTTTAAAGTTTTTTTTTTTAATTAAAAAAACATAACAGATAATATAATTTACATTTTTTGCCAACCATTCAGACTTCTTTTTAGAAAATATCTTTGATCGTTTTACATAAATGTTCCTGAAGTTCATTATTGAAGCATTGAATTCCTATTTAAATCAAATCGTGATTCGTTGTAAATTTCTTGTCATAGAGCTTTAACTTTCAATAAAATTTCACAAAATGAAATCCTATAATGTTACATGACGTGATCTAGAAAATAATAACAATAACAGATTTAAACAATAGAGTATCTTGAAATATCTCATGCAGTTTGGTTGAGACCGGACATAGTCACCGTACGGCAAAAAAAAACTTTTTTGACTGCTTAAACAGTCAGTCTGCAAACAAGTGTGCTCTAGTGATGTCTCCAGCTTAAAATTTCTTTTACAATGTTTTAGCATTTGTTTTATGATGAATCAAAAGTCAATATTGTGAGAATTAAATTTGGATATTTTTTACTACAAAAAGTCAACATCTACTTGCTGTTATACTGTTTTTATTTTAGGTTTTTTCAAAGCAGACAGCTTAAATGGTGGCAAATTTTAATCTTGTGTAAATTTTGTGACACCCTTTATGACAAATTTCTAATGTCCTCTCAACAAAAACTAAATTTTTTCAAAACTAATACAATAATATTTTAAATTTTATAGCTACGTTTTAGGTGAGCTGGGCTACTCCCATAAAGTGAATAATGTAAGATTGTTATTGCGTGGAATTTATAAGTTTTAAACTGATTAATTTTTTATTTAGATGCCGGAAAATAAGGCCTTATCTGGTATTTGCGATGGCATAATACGTGCCTGGGAAATTTTTAATAATGAGAATGCTGTTATCTTGTTTATCATTGAAGATGTTTCCTACAATATTTGCGATCAGGTGTGTAATTTTTATTGAATTTCATTTCATTCGATTATTTTATTTCTTTATTTATCAAAGTAAAAATCAAACACATAAACTATTTTTTCAATTTGTTTTTTTTTTTTTTATAATCTTTCACATTATTGGTGCTAATCTCTTCTCTAATCTTTATTGTCTTAAATTATATATTTTCTAATAACAACCTATTTCGTGATAAACTAACTAATAATATTACAAATATAAACTTTTTTACTATTAATTAAATTTATTAAATAAAATAAAACAAAAAAAGTTGTTTTTTTATTAAACAAAATCATCTTTTTAAATAGTAAATACAAAAAAAAAACTATTAAAAGTTTCATATAAATTTGTTGTCGAAAAATGCACCGAATCTAAAATGTGACCTACAACCTAAATTATAGGTTATTTAAAATGGGCCTGTTCGTAAATGCATCACTACCCTACAAAATCAGATTATTTTGCGTTGCTTTTGCTAATCAGCTGCTTATGATGCTTTTATTTGCTCATTTAATTGTATGCTTTTAAGAGCGAAAAAAGTAAAGGTAGAAAAGTTTATAATGCATTTAATCTGTGGACTAGATAATAAGAAGTGACAAAATGTTTCGAGTAAAAAAAAATATTGATAGTTTTTATATTGCACATTAACAAGTAAAAAAGACCTCGGCTATACCGAATCTTATATACTCTTCACCATCGTAAATCTAGTTTAGTGTAGTAGCTCCAATCAAAAAAGTAAATATTAAGGTGACCGAGACCTAAAAAAAATTTGGTCTGCATACATATTTATAATTTTACATAGAAACGACATCGACCCTTAATGGGTTAAGCTTTTTTAAAAAAATTTAGTATTTCCTTAAATGTCTCTTCAAAAGCTTTAAAATGATACCCATTTTGATATTTTAAAAAATCTGAAAATTAGGGAGCCCCCATGGCGAAATAATACAGGTGAACGCACGACCGAAAAAGCTCATCAGCTTTATACGTTGTAGTTGTCAAGGCGTATTAAAATTATTTACGAAAAATGTTAAAAATAATTTATTTTTTTATTACTACATAAAATATTTTAATTCCTGATAAGAAAATAAAAAAACTGATAGGTACATTGCAGTTAAGGAAATATAATCATTTTATTTATTTTATCAAATAATAAAAAAAAACCTCGCGGCCAATACATTTAATGCAAATAACAAAAAAATCTTATATTATATTATACAGTTAAACCTCGATTATTCGGCTCTCGTGTGACCGGCACCAGCACGGATAATCGAAAAAAAACGGTAAATAGAGGTTATATCAAAGTATGTATTCAGAAACCGCAACTTAACAGTTATGTTTTTGTCCTAGTCATGAATCAAGGTAATTTTGCCTTTAATTAAATGAAATTTTCTTGCTCTTTTGGGTAATTTACTATTTGAAGGAACGATCATTCCACAGCAGGTGTTAGCAGATAAAATTTCACTTACTAAATGAATAAAAGCGCAAATATATTCTTATTTGTGGACACATGAACATAAAAAGGAGGAAACGTTGGATTTAGATTTACACAATAAAAACCATATAAATGCTGCACGGGTAATATATCGCACTTGATCAACAAGAGGGTATTAACTCAAAATTTTAAAATTTTCAGTAGAGTAAAAAAACTGTTTGTGGCCACATTTTAACAGAAATTAAAAATTCAAATATACCACAGGAAGCAAATTCCATTTAAAAATATATTTACATCGTTTTTCCTAAAAATCTGTGCAAGTATTGCAAAAAAAATCAATTTTTTGAGTTAATACCATTTTTCTGAAATTTTTCGATCATAAATGAAACAAATTTTATCAACAAGACAGTATCAACTCAAAATAAAACCAAATTGAAAAGAGACTCAATTCAAAATAATACCTTTTTTATGAAAATTTACGAATCAGTTCCATGTTAACTTTTGTATTAACTCGAAATAATACCTTTTTGTTGAAAATTACATTATCATGAATATGGTCTCAAAAATGGTTTTCGAAATGAAAGAGTAAACGGAATACGTTGAAATTTTTACAGTAGATAGATATTGATGTTATTATCTGATTTCTTGAAAAAAGTGATATTTCAAAAATTTTGAGTTAATACCCTATTGTTGATCAAGTGCGATATGTAAATCACGGTTAATAGAGGTATCAATCTAAAGCACGAATAATAGAGGCAAAAAATAAAAAAAAAACCTCATGCCTTTTAATATATGTAACCGATTAATAGAGGTCCGGTTAGTCGAGGTTCAACTGTAAATTACTTTTGTTTATTTTTTTACGATTGTTTCTGACAACATACCTAGATTTTGTAGCAACAAACCCCCTGTTGTTTTTTGTGTTGTTGCATTGTTGTAACCTGTATTAATTCGCCTTGGGAGCCCCGTAACTCGTTTTTTTCTTATTTTTTAATTCTCTATTGCTCCATATATTTATTTTTTTATTGGAGTTACAAAAAGTAATATACAGTAGACTCGCGGAAACGTGAAATATTAAAACCTGAGCGTTTTCACGTTTGCGAAGTTGTTAATGTTTACGAGGGGGTAATTTTTTACATCTTAAAAATAAAATAGACATAAATTTAACTCAAATTCATTAATTTTTTTATTAAGTCATTTTCCTTAATTCATATTCATATTTGCTTTGTTAAGAAAAAAAAAAATTTATAATAAAATTAAAAAAAAAAAAAAAATATGAGTGCTATATTGGGGTATGCCGAATCTTATATACCTTTCACCATCTATGTAAATCTTGTTTCAAAAAAGAAAATATTGGGGTGACAGAGAAGTAAAAAAAAAAAAATAAAAAAAAAATGTTAGTACTGCATATGTATAATTTTACATAAAAATAACATCGGCTCTTATTGGGTTAAGCATTTTTTAAAAATTTATTATTTCCTTAAAGATCTCTTTAAAAGCTGTAAAATCATCCTCATACTGATATTTTAAAAAATTTTAAAATTTCAGAGCCCCGTAACTCGGAAAATTTGGGCAAGCGCAAATTTTTTCACTTGATGTTTTTTTCTTCGCAAACGTAAACTCAGGTTTTAATAGATCATGTTACCTTGAGTCTACTTATTTAGTTTTTATATGAAATCAACACTTACACGGTCGGACAGATGGAAATCGCTCAATTGACTTCGCTATGCGTGAGAAGTCAGAATATATATATTTTATGGGATCGAAATGAATATTGTAGAAATTACAAACTTAGTTATACCCTTTTTCAACTTTTTGTGGAGAAGGGTATACAATTTTTAGAAACGAATTACAAGTTCTAAATAAATTTTCTCTTTTCGCATTTAACGATATTTTTATTTTTTTATTTATTTATATATTTGTTTTTTAATAACCTAGCCTCTTGGCCATAATCGGTTACAATATTCTGCTTAAGTAATATTAATAAATAACAATTATTTTATTATGTAAAATTAATAAAAAAGAAAAATATTTAAATTAATAACAATACTAAAAGTAATAACAGAAGAAAAAAAAAAAATAAAAAATACATGTATAAATTTATTTTGCACTAATTTAAATAAATATATATATATATATCAGAAGTCTGTCATAAACAATTTAGAAAACAATTGTTACGCTATTGGAAACCAGATAGATAGGCCACAGAAATAATAAAAAGCTAAACGGTTAAGCTGCTTCCTGCGCTCTACCTTAACATCTGTAGAAATTTTCACAATCTTCTTGGAAGATGTTATCGCTGTATACTGCAATAACTAATCTTGATTTAAAAAATATTTGCGAACAGGCCCAGTGTGTTTTTTTTATTATAAAATATTTAAACGTTATGTGTGTGTGATTTAAACGCTTGTGTTCCTTTTTGGCTTTCAGAGATTCCACGAATTTTATATACGAGAAAAGTGCCCTCATATTAAAGTGTTGAGACGTACTTTAACCCAAGTTCATAATACTGGAAAATTAAGCCTAAAGAAAGAGCTAATTGTGTATGTTATGTATATTTATTTTTTATTCGAAATCTATTTAAATCTTGGACATTATGTCCGACTTTAGAGAAAATTACAAGGTTGCTGTGATATATTTTCGTGCTGGCTATGAACCTGGTCATTATCACTCACAAAATGAATGGGACGCACGCTATATGATGGAGTGCTCTACCGCCATTAAGTGTCCCTCGATACATTATCATTTGGCTGGCACCAAGAAAGTACAGCAGGCCCTAGCAGAACCAGAAATGCTGGAACGATTTATCAATGATCCCGAAGAGATTAAAGCTGTGGGAAAAATATTTACTGGCCTTTACTCTTTGGAAGATAATGATATTGGTAATGCTACATATGAGATGGCCTTAAAGGAACCTGAACGTTTCGTTTTAAAACCTCAGCGTGAAGGTGGCGGTAATAACGTTTATGGATTAGACATTCCAGATGTTCTGCGGGTACGTTTTATTTGTGATTTCTAAACAATTTTTGTTTATAACTTTATTATTGATAATTTGAAACTCCACATAGAAAATGTCAAGAGTAGAACGTTCAGCCTGGATCCTAATGGATCTTATACATCCACCTATTACGAAAGGTTATATGATACGTCCAGGCGGAGCTATGCCACCGCCTATTGTTGATGTTGTATCCGAATTGGGTATTTTCGGTGTTGTTATCGGAGATGTTGATAATATTATTTGTAATTACCAAGCTGGTCACATGCTGAGAACTAAAATATCCACGGCAAACGAAGGAGGCGTTGCGGCTGGTTTAGGTGCATTAGACAGTCCTTATTTAGTTGATTAGGCTTTGTTTTTCAAAACTTTTACATTGTAATTTTTATTAAATTTTTATTCTTGTATATCATGTATTTATGTATATTGGCCTAAGCTCTAAATCGAAAATTAAATAATAAACCCAAGAAACTAAAAATAAAAATGATAAATTTTTTTTTTTTTTTTTTTTTTATAAAAATATATGAGCAAATGTATATTTCCCAAAAATACTTATTACGTATACAAATTACAAAAAATATAAAAGTTTAAAAACACTGTCGACAATTTTGTTTAAAACATAACACTTTCACCAAACAATACACCACACCAAATCAGACGGACGACTCTTTACTACTGCACAACACTGGTTCGTTTTAAAATGTTTGTTCATCTGGTCTAAAAAGGCTGTAAACTATTACTTCTGAGAATCAGGACAAGCCATTTGATATAGAAATTGTATTAAAGTTCTTGTAGGCCGACCGGTCATGCGATTTCTTAATAGATATGGTAACGTGCCATGGCGAGTTATCAGGCCAACTCCTCTTATGTCTAAGTGTGCCCAATCAACGCAAGGTAAAAATTCCTGCAAAACAATTGTGTTATTTATCGCTTTAAAGATTTAAATCGAAACTTATAAAAAAAACTGCATACATGTAAAACTGCAGCGGCTAAGCAACTTGAGGCTGGACCTACTCCGTCATTGCTAAGATCGTAACTGGTATTATCTGTTTAAATAATAAAAGATTTGTTTTTAATTGTTTGTAAAACAAATAAAATAAGGAACATCATGAAACCATTACTGAAATATACCTGAAATAAGCTTTTTGTAATATCTCCACAATGGTAAACGCCACATTCTGTCACCAGAAATTGAGCCTGCCTTTCGCAATTGTTTCCAAATATATTCAGAATTGGAAAATACGCCTGTAGCACTACCACCTAAACCTTTTACTACACCATTACCTAACGTGGCAACATCAACAACTAAACGTGGCTTGTACGTAGTTTGAGCATAAAGCAAAGGATCTGCCATTACCACAACACCAACCTTGTCAGTATTCTGTTAAAAAAAAAGAAAAAAATTCAATAAAAATTTCCATTTTAACGAAGTCTTAACCAACTCGTATAGCAAGTGTTCGTCCATTGAGTAGGGTTACCACATCCCCGGGCTTACAAGCCATTCCCGATGGCATATTTTCGCATAAAGGAATTACGGCAGAAATATTAACAGGAAGTGAAAGAGCAGCAGCTGCACGTATGGCAGCTACACAAACGGCTGCCCCAGCCATACTACCACGATATTCTTCCATATGATGGCATGGACGTAGGCAAATACCACCGCTTAAAAGGCAAAAAAAAACTCAGATTGCTATATTATTAAACAATATTCAAGAACCAACCTATTAAAAGTCATCCCTTTTCCCACAAGCAAGATAGGTTTATCCTCTGGTGATGTACCACAATAGCTTAATTCTAAAAATACTGGTGGCTCGCAGGATCCTTTAGCTACTGTCAGGAATGAATTTAAATGTTGCTGTTCTATCCATTCCATTGTACGTATTTCGACAGTGACACCGCATGGACATAGGGCATCGACTGTGGCTTGGGCAAATGTTGTTGGAGTCATTTGATTGGCGGGAGCGTCACTAAGACGACGTGCTAAATTTTGTGCTTCTGCCTTGAAAAGACCTCGAGTCCAGGCATCAAGATCTGGCGATTCGAACAACTCCAATTTTGGTATCGGAGTTCGATTCTGTTTCATTTTGTTGTCGTTGTAACGCCATATAGCCAAAGCCGCTCCCTCAGCGGCTTGTTCCGGATATTCCATGGAATCAACATAGATCTCTGAGCAACCTTGCATTTGTAACATTCGTGCACCGACCCCAGCAGCCACACGGGCATTTTCCTTTGATAAAATTTTTATTAAAAAATCAAATAGAAAATTTTTTTATAATAAAAATATATATATATATATATATATAACATTTAACAAATATCGCTAATTTTCTATCATCAAAAATTTACAAATCTAAAATATTTTTTTCCCACACGAAACGCAATATTCGAAAAGAACTTCGAATACCGAAGGAGGCACTTTAAAGCATGCAGGTATGTGATGGAAATCGATTTCGAAATCGAGACGACTTAAAACCGTAATTGGTTGTGATATCCTTACTATTTTCGTTTTGTTAATACCTTGAATATATATTTAAATAACTCTCCATTCAGTTTCTACAATTACTTTGGAGGGACTTCTTTACTTTTGTTTAAAATTTGTGTCAAAACGAATCGTTTTAAAATCGATTGATTTCCATCACATACCTGATAATTTATGTTTACTTACCATTCCTTCGTCAATGTCTTCTAATTCATTATAACCTATATTCTCAGCGCCTAAACCGATTACCGCGATTGAACGATATTCTTGATCTACATTGTTAAATATTTTGCCTTTACCTAACACTCCAGTGATATTGCATCTAAATTTAAGGAAATTGAATTTAAAACTTGCATACATTCATAAAACAACAATTGACACTTACTCTTTGACTAATTCTGAAACTTTTCCTTGTGCGCGGTCGTCAAATTTTTCACCACCTGAAGATAATTTTGGATCTTTATCCCCTTCTTTTTGGTAAACACCGAGAATTAGACCCTTCTATAGTTGGATGTATGTAGATGATATTAGCATATTTATTGTGTTTTTTTTTTTTTTTTTGTAATCACATCTTACCGTTATTCGAGCATTATCCGATGAATAGCGACGCGAGCTAATTAATTTCGAAATTTGTTTTAACTTTCCAAAAGATTTTGTTATTGAATTTGTTAAATGTAATGTTAACATTTTTTCGCTTTGTGAAAAATTTTATTTAAAAATAAAAAAGTTGAAGAAAATTTTTCTGTTACAATTAAAATTTCACAACGTTTGCAGAGCCTATTGAAATAAAAATTATATTGACAAACACAAAACATATACATATTTACAGTGAATTTTATATATTCTATGAAAGTTAAGTTGGTTTTATTTTAAGGCTTTACCCAGCCAGTATTTTAATCGTAAAAGACTATTCGACGATCGGAGCAGGCGATGAAATTAATTATCTGTGTTGTCGTTTTCTGATCGCGCAAGTTCAGTTTAAAGGGAGCAACTGTCCTGAAAGCAAGACTTCGGAAGCAGTCGTCTACGACGCGCGGAAAACAATCGTGCAAGACTCCTTTAAATGATTCGTAAAACAATCGCCTTTATGAGTATATTAGCTTATTGTACCCGTCAGGATAATATGAAATACCTTGGAGTGACTTTTAATAAGCTCTTGAAATTTAATAAGCATGCCCGTATGGTACAAAAAAAAAAAAGGAAATAGAATATTGGGTTCGTTCTCCAAAATTCTTTGTAATAAAAATATAGCAGTGAGAACTAAGCTTTTACTTTATAAAACTGTTTTTAGACCAATTGTTTTATACGGATTTCCTATCTGGTTCAGTGTGTCTCCGGTCATTATAAAAAAATGGAAATTTTTAAAAGAAAGATATTGCGAAACTGTATAGGAAAGCATTATGAATCATTTCGTAAAAGATATTCAAATACCTTTATTTATAAAGAATCTAAAGTAACTCCCATAGGACTTTACGTGTGTGAAATAATTAAGAGTTTTATAGTAAGGTCCAAATTAAATGATAACAAATTTATTTCGGATATTTATGAAACTGAAAGTCATTTTAGTTGGTCAAATGTTAATTATTTATTCACAGAGGTTCGCTCAGATACTATTGTTATTTTTTATTTTATTATTCATTTTTTTCTCTTCTATTTATAAGTTAGTTTTAAGTTAATTTTAAGCACATTTTTCCCCAAGAAATCCTCTCTCAAATTATGTTAACCAAGTCTCGGGAGCAAAGACGTATTTTTCTTTTGTTTCTATTTTTCCAAATAAAAATTTCAGATTATTGTAAGTATGTAATTGATTTTATTCGCAATTATTAGGATAATATATTTTAGTCCTAAGTTTTCTTTCCTCTTATTGTTTCCAATATTGTATTATGTTTTATAAAAGGCTCAATAAATTAAACCTTAAACCTTATTGTACCCATCGTTTCCTAGGTCTAAATTTAGGGGGCCCTTCTAGGCACTATGTAATAAATTATTGCCTTGTTTGCTTTGGGTATCTACTCCGAACACGTAAGAATTTCAAATATCTTAGAATCTGTATTTATTAAGATCTGTTAGTATTCATAAAATTGCGCGTTTCCCCCTCCTATTTCCTTTTTTTAAATAAAGATAAAATAATCTACCCTTTAAATATCTAACTATTTTTAAAATTTAATTGTAATCGGTACAGACGTAAACGCCCGTTTTTCCTCTAACAATTTGCAATAAATAACAATGAATTCCATTACAAAATATAACAAGTAACAAGTAAGTAACTCTAATCAAAAAAACAGACATTGAGGTGAAAGAGAATTAAAAATAACAAAAACAATAAGTACTAATTTACTTTAATTGTGCTTCATTCCATCAAATATAAATATTTCATGAGAGAAAATATAAAATTTTTTTTTAATGGTTACCAAGGCAGATTTATTTTACTAGATAGTAGCGGCTCTACAACAAATATAACATTGACAAAAACAACATGCCTTTTTATTGTTGTTTTGTGCGTTGGAAACGTCAAAAACACAAAGAGAAATAAAAGATAATTGCTCTCAATGCAAATGCCTGCTTTATCTCGCAAACGCTTGTTGTTAGTGTTTCTTGAAATTCGTAAACAAACAAAGGAAAATACAAACAACTTTTGACATTTCCAATTACAAACCAGCTGGGCGGACGACACTACCTAGTAAAATAAATCCGCCTTGATGGTTACTGCGTTTTTGTATTAAAATTTTTTGAGTTTTTTATGGCTTTTTGCCTTAGTTTATGGCTTTTGCTTTAGGTATAAGACTCCGAGATTTTCCTTACAAAATTTGGGTAGAATCCACTGATGAGCTATATATGAGCAGTAGCGAAATGGCCATATGGATATGCTTTCCCCACAGTAATACATTTCATTTTTTAGTTTAGTGTAAAAAAATAAATATTTCATGAGAATATCATGAAATATTTATATTTCAAGGAATCAAGCACGATTATATTAAATTACTATAAAAAAGATTCCAAATAATAAATTTTCTTATTAATAATAAGTACTATTTATATATAATTTTACATAAAAATGTCATAGGCTCTTAATGGGTTAAACATTTTTGAAAAATTTTAGTATTTTCTAAAATATATCTCAGAAGCTTTTCAATGATACCCATATTGATATCTTAAAAAAAATATAGTTCAGAGGCCCATAACTCGGAAAAAATAGACGAGTTGCAATATTTTCACTTGATGTTTTGTTTTTATACCCTTCACCACAAAAAGTGGAAAAAGGGTATAACTAAGTTTGTCATTCCGTTTGTAATTTCTACAATATCCATTTCCGACCCCATAAAGTATATATATATTCTGACATCTTATGCATAGTGATGTCGTTTGAGAGGTGTCCGTCTGTCCGTCCGTGTTAGTGTTGAAATCAAGTTTGCCCTCGCAAAAATTTAAATACACCAATTGATCAGACATAGTGTCGAAAGAGGTGCTATTGGAAATCAGCAAGATCGGTCAATGTCCTTAGACGCAGCAGACAAAACACCACGCCTACCTTTAATTTTTCCATATCTGGAACAATGAAGTACCTCCAATCAAAAAAAAAGAAAAAAAAAACAAATATATGGAGCGATAGAGAATTAAAAATAAGAAAAAATAATCAAGTGAAAAAATTGGCGCTCGCCCATATTTTCCGAGTTCGGGTCTCTGAACTTTTTAATTTTTAAAATATCAATATGGGTATCAGAAACTTTTAAAGAGATCTTTAAAGAAATACTAATTTTTTTTAAATACTTAACCCATTAAGGGCTGATGTCATTTTTATGTGAATTTATATTTAGTATTTAATTTTTTTTTATTTTTTAATTATCTGTCACCCCCATATTTGCTTTTTTGATTGGATTTACTTAACTAAACTAGATTTACATGATGGTGACCTAACTAACATAGCCATTCAAATACAACAAAATTTGATTTTGTTCTGCCAGAAATCAATTTGTCACATCTTTTTTAATAATACTGGTGAAAATCATGCTGATTGGTTTAAAACAGTATTTTCAAAAATGTTAGATAGGGCATTTTAGCTGACGATATATGGTGCAGGGTATATAAGAATCAACATAGCCGAATGTGGCACTCTTACTTGTTTTTTGTTTTGATTTTATTGCACCAATCATCTAGTATGTTTTGCATTCTTTTTCGCACGTCATAAGGCGTGATGAATTTAGATCGATCTCAAATAAAAACAAAAGCCAAAATTTTTTTAAATCTAAGAATAAAATTTCGTTCGATACCGAATGCTGTAATTTGCCCCCCTGCTGGATTCCCATGCTATCAACCCCAACATTAAAGTAGAAGACAACATATACCTGCCTCAGTTCAAAAAGTATAAGAAAGAAACACAGATTTATAATTAATAAATTTATATATTAAAAAATGCACATTAAAGAAAATGATTTGAATATATTGAAAAACAAATAGAACTCACAAATAAAATTATTAAATGCACCATCAATTTAGATTAGATTTCAAAACATTTTCACACCAAACAACATATCACAACGAAGAAGTTACACAATAAGTAAATTCCCTACAGATTTAAGGCCCTCTTTGCATTGACATTTTTTTTATAAATATACAAATATATTTATGCATTTATTACTTGGCCTGGGCATCAGGACAAGCCATTTGATATAGAAATTGTATTACAGTTCTTGTGGGCCTGCCAGTCATGCGACCTCTTAATAGATATGGTATCGTACCATAACGTGTCAACATACCAACTCCGCGTATATCCAAGTGAGCCCAATCAACGCAAGGAACAAATTCCTGGAAATATATAAATATGAACAAAAAATTAAAAAAAAAAATATAAAGATTAATATTTTATAACCTACGTGTAAAATAGCAGCTCCCAAACAACTTGAAGCTGGGCCAGAACCATTGTTACTTATATCAAAGCTTATATTGTCTATTTAAATATATATAAATTCATAATTAAAACTCATAGTTTACATAGTATACAAGAAAATTTGGAAACTCACTTGTAACAAGTTTCTTGTAGTAGTGCCATAATGGGAAACGCCACATACGGTCACCCGTAAGAGATCCAGCCTTTTGAAATTGTTTCCAAATATAATGCGAATTAGAAAATATACCCGTAGCACCACCACCTAAACCTTTGACAACGCCAGTGCCCAGGGTAGCTATATCTACAACTAAACGAGGCTTATAAGCTGTCTGAGCGTATAATAAGGGATCAGCCATTACCACAACACCGGCCTTGTCTGTATCCTGTGGTTAAAAGAAATTTACTTTATTTCAATTTCTATTTTAAATTTTAAATAAACCAGCATACTTACTCGTATAGCAAGTGTTCGTCCATTAAGTAAAGTAACAACATCACCAGGCTTACAAGCCATGCCCGAGGGCATATTTTCACACAAGGGTATAACAGCGGAAATATTAATAGGCAGTGAAAGTGCAGCTGCTGCACGTATGGCAGCTACACATACAGCTGCTCCAGCCATGCTACCACGATATAAATCCATATCTTTACTTGGACGCAAGCAAACACCACCACTGAAAAGAAAATAGTTCATTTGTTTTCATTTTTCTTAACAAAATATTTTAAATCGTACCTATTAAAAGTCATTCCTTTGCCTAGGAGTAAAATAGGTTTATCCTCTGGCGCTGTACCACAATAGCTTATTTCCAACAATACTGGTGGTTCGCATGATCCTTTAGCTATTGTCAAGAATGAATTTAAATGCTGCTGTTCTATCCATTCCATGGTACGTATTTCAACGGTGACACCGCATGGACATAGGGCATCTACTGTGGCTTGGGCAAATGTCGTTGGAGTCATTTGATTTGCGGGAGCATCACATAGACGTCTAGCCAAATTTTGCGCTTCTGCTTTAAAAAGACCTCTGGTCCATGCATCAACATCTGGAGAATCGTATAATTCCAATTTTGGTACAGCAGTGCGATTCTTTTTCATCTTATTATCATTATAGCGCCATACGCCCAAAGCACTGCCCTCGGCGGCCTGTTCAGGGTATTCCATAGAGTCAACAAAAACCTCTGAGCAACCTTGCATTTGTAATGTTCGTGCCCCAACACCAGCAGCCACACGTGTATTTTCCTATTTATTTATATTTAAGAAAAAAATTTATCAGGCCATAAGTTTTTAAAAACTAAATGATTCAATTCAAAATTCAATTGTTGTAAATTTTGTAAATTTCATAGAAACAAAGTTCGGGTATTGAAAAAAATTTCTGAAACTAGAATTTTTCTTTTTCGTAAAATTTAACAATGAAGAAATTATAACTGAAAAAAAAAAATCATAAAACACATTGGCGAAACACTAAATGAAATAATCATAAGAAACCGTTATTCGTTTTGACATTGAAAAAAAAATAAAATATTTGTCAGGCATCTGATTTATTTGAATATATTAATATGAGTGAAATATATGTATTTCCTTAGTAGCAAAATAATTAACATACCATTCCTTCGTCAATCATTTCCAACTCATTGAAACCGGCACCTTCTCGTCCCAAACCAACTACAGCAACAGATCGGTATTCTTGATCTATATTATTGAAGGCCTTGCCCTTACCCAAGGCTCCGGTAATATTGCATCTGTTTGAAAAAATAAATTATTTATGTTAGGACATTGACTATAATAATGTTCGGTTATTTTTGCTTACTCTTTGACTAACTCTGTCAATCGGCCTTGTACGCGATCATCAAACTTTTCACCACTTGTAGTTAGCTTGGGATCTTTATCGCCTTCCTTTTCGTAAATACCAATGACAAGTCCTTTCTGTAATTAAAACAATTTCGAATAGTATACAAAAAACAAAGAAAGAACTTAGTGGCTTTATTTTTCATACCGTAACTCGCGGATCATCTGTTCCATAGTGTCGTTTGCTTGCAAATTTTGTAAGAATTCGTATTTTTTTAAGAGATCTTGATAACGATTTCGTTAATCGCAAAGGGAACATAGTTTTTCTTTGATTTAAATATATTTGTGTAAATTTTTTGGATAAAAAAATATTATTTTACGTTAAAAAAATTGTAGTAGTAAAATTGAAATAAAATTTTGACTGCTCCAATAATTTGTGCAAAGCCTATTAAAATAAAAATATTTCAATCAATTTATTTCCAGTGGATTATGAAAAACTATTGTTTTCATTTTAATATTTTATTTTATTTAAAAGCTTTGCGTATTTTTTATTATTTTACTAGTTTTTCTTGGTGCGCTTCGCTACACCTTTAGGAATATTCGTACCACGACCATTCTTCAAATCTAGCCAGTTTTTTTATTTGATTACGCACACTAATATGAGAGCTACTTGAATGAAATCTTAAGATTCTTACCCTTGGTAAACGAAAACAACTTTTCACTTTGTATAGGAGGTACCACGCCCATTCCCCCAATCCATCCAGTATTTAGCTAGACTATGTATGTTAATAAAAAAGTTTCTATTACAAAATTTGAGGATAATTTTTCTTTTTGTATGAGAGGCACTACTATTGCTGTTTTAATCCAGTTTGTTTTCTACTTTGGCGGAGTTATAAATTGTATAGACTTTGAAGAAAAAAAACGAAAAACTGTATCGATGCATGTACTTAATTCAAAAATTGGACGTTAAAGTAGGCGTGGTAAAAAAGTGTGCTGTTAATTATACCAGAGTCTTAGTTATACTATGTAAAAATTCCAGGAAAATCGGTCTAGCAGTCTGGCCTACCTGAGGGAGCATGAAAAAAGGCATTACCTGAGGAGTATGAAAAATAGATGTTGACCGATTCTCAGACCTACCCTATATGCATACAAAATTTCATGTAAATCGGATTACCATTTCGGAGGGGTTTAATCACAAACACCGCGACACGAGAATTTGATATATTAGATTTTTTTTAAGATTTTCTCTTCGCCAGTCTCTAAAAAACTGTAGCTGTGTTTCTTCTGAAGGGTGGAAAGGTAAAACGATACTTTGTAAGATGCTAATTCAATATGTTGCATATTTTACTTTACTTCAAGCAAAAATAATAAGCTATGTCGTACACAAAGTGTACATATGTACAATGTTTGTCTATCTGTCACAGCCCTCTATCTCTGGAATTGTAATATTAAAAATTGAAGGGTGTTTCGAAAGTGACATCATATTGTTACGAATATTTTTAATTTTGTGATAGGCAGACAGCCTAATTTACATTGTATATGAAAAACTAAAACTTTAAACTAAAGGGTGTCCTACTAGTAATGTAATTTTCAAGTGAGAGTGCTGTATTCGGCTATGACGAATCTTATATATCCTTCACCATCTATGTAAATCTAGTTTAGTATAGTAACTCCAATCAAAAAAGCAAATATTGGGGGACAGAGAACACATATATATTACTTTACATAAAAATGCCATCGGCTCTTAATGGGCTAATCATTTTTTAAAAATTTTAGTATTTCTTTAAAGTGTCATTAAAAGCTTTTAAATGATACCCATATTGAAATTTTGAAAATTTCAGAGCCCTGTAACTCGGAAAACATGGGCGAGTTCCAATTTTTTCACTTGATGTTTTTTTTCTTATTTTTGTGATTCTCTATCGCCCCATATATTTTTTTTTTTTATTGGAGTTACTTTGTTCTTCCAAATGACATGAAAAAATTAGAGGTAGGCGTGGTGTTTTGCCTACTGCCTCGAAAGACATGGATCGATCATGCTGATTTCCAATAGCACCTATTTCGATACTATATCTGATCGATTGACGTATTTATTTTTTTGTTAAATCAAGTTTGCCTCAAAGGACATGGACTTGCTGATTTTCAATAGCACCTCTTTCTCTAGCTGATCTAGTGATTTGGCAAGCTTGATTTCCACACTAACACGGACGGACAGACGGACATCGCACAATAGACTTCGCTGTGGGGTCAGAAATGGATATTGTAGAAATAAACAAACGGAATGACAAACTTATATATACCCTTTTTCCACTTTTTTAGTGAGGGGTATAAATATTAAAAATAAAAAATAAAGGGTGTTTCTGTAGTGACGTTATTTAAACCTCTGTATATGTATTTTTCTTTAGTAAATACGAATATGTCCGCAATAAAAATAAGTGTAAACAGCAATGAATGATGGATGTTCTGATAGTTAAGTGATTTGCAAATCCCCTCAAAACTCAGGAAATACCATATTGCTTACTCTTCCTGCTTAACCAACAAACAAAAGTTTCAGCTAGTTTCATGAAAAATTGCATAGTGTAAATGCCGTATATAGCTTTATTTTTGAAGCGTAATAGGCTGAGCCTATAAATTTACACAGAATATGTATTGCTCGTTCGTTTTAAAAGCAAGTATATAAAATTAAAAGATGTTTCAATAGTTACGTTATTTTCACAGGGTATGTATAACTATGTCCGTTGTAATTAATTTATGAATTTGGCTGAATTTTTTTTTTTATTTACATACATCTGATTATGAAAATAAATTATTTGCTCGTTAGTGGATGCCCTTCTCAACAGTCCTATCTTGTCTGTTTTTCTTACGACTATTGACTTTAATTTTAAGATGCCTTTTTTCCGCTTCGACTTTGTGAGGATTCCCGTGAATATTATTTTAAAATAACTAAACGTTCTCAATACTATCTTTCAGTTTTTAAGTTTATTAGACTTGGGACAATAACTTTTGTAGTTTTCAAAATAAATGGCAGTAGGATAAAATACGATTACTTTTGCTTTCGGGCTTTCTTTAAACTACAAACAAAAAATAAAATATATTCATTGATGAAACTACACACCACGCTGTAACGCGAAGTGGATGCAATTGCATCTGATAGAGTATCTGTGGGTTAAAATTACTCCACGTTCAACAATTCTGTTTGTTCTGTTTAGATCGAAATGTAACTCGCCAGACAAAAAAATGCAGTTCAAGATGTTTTCTTTCTCTGCTGCCATTTGAATGATCTTCTCCCAAAATTCCAATCAAATCGGAAAGTCTGAAGTATATAGTTTGCTTGTTAATTGAATCTTATATGGAAATAAGTTTATGCAAAATTGTCTCCAGTGACTGTCTGTTGACACCCATTTGAGTAGATAAGCTCCTTGTCGAAACTCTAAGATTGGGTTGTAGGGCAGCAGCTATAGCAGCGATAGTTTTCTGCGTCTGAACTGGGGGATCCATGAGATAAAGCCTTCTTGCGATTGTGTCACTCTGATAATGTTAAAATATTTCACCAAACTTTTCTGATAAAAATGACATTTTAAAATCATGCTCTTCTATACATTAAGTTGTATATTTGTTGTGCAAAGACAAGGAGTGATGTAAATTAATTGTAATGTCTTGAAACCATTTAATCTTTAGCCAATGATAGTGACTTTGTTTCTTTAAACTAATTGTCAGTTAAATTTGTTCATTATTCGTTCTTGATTCAAGTTTTTACTGTCTTTGTTGATTCAATGAAGTTCTCATTTAATCAATTTGGCTTTTGATATAAGACTTTTAGCTTTTTTATACAAAATTTGGGTAAAATCCACTGATGAGCTATATGAGCAGTAGCGAAATGGCCATATGGATATGCTTTTCCCACATTCATTTTGTATTTTTTAATAATAAATGTTTCATGAGAATATCATGAAATATTTATATTTGAAGGAATCAAGCAACCGAAAAAAAAATTTTATATAAAAAGCATTTTCGTTCGTGAAAGTAATGGTAATGCTAAAAAATCATTCCGCCATATAATTAATTACTCCCATGTATGTTAAATGACATATTTTTGATATTCAACAGAAAATATTTGACTGGTAATACAAATTAAAAAATAAAAACAAAGAAATTGAAATATGGAATATAATTAAAATTATCAAAATAGTTGCAATCTCTTTTTAGCTAAATAACATAATTTTATTCGCTTATAGAAATTACCAGCAATATTGGTAAAACTATTTTGGAATACAACGACAACAGGTTCTCAACTAAACAATTAATTTGGAAAATAACTGTGTCGAAACGCATTTCAACCAAAGCTTTTTGTTAAATTAGATTTACAATTAATTTTAGTATCGTTTTGCATGATTTTATATTTACTTTATTCAGAATATTTCATAAGTTGGTTGTTCACAATCAATATTTTTTCAATATTTTATTTAAATGCATTATACATATGTTTTATTTATGTTGGTTAAATTAATCCAAGGATCTCAAGCTTATCTCAGCTAGCACCTTAATGGAAGGCACTTATATTAATAAACAAGATTTGTTTTATTTTATTTAACAGTTGTATTGTATTTTTCATTATTAATAAATCATTCTTAGAAACTACATAGCTTTGCACTAAATATTAATTTTAACTAAAATGCACGAGGCGTTTGTAGAACAATTGCTTATTTAATTATTATTTGTACGTTAAAGCTTTGATAACAAAAAGCAAATTTGATTTCATATTTAATTCAATCTGTTTTTATATAATGGCGATAAGTTTTGTCCATTAAAAAATCGGTAAAGTGATCTATTGGATGCACAATAATTGGTATCGAAGATAAGCCCATAACAACAGGTAGACAATTTACTAAAAATTTCTTGGCATTCTTTTTTTGTAGAAACATTCTGCTGAAATACACGATCCTGTGGAAGGAAATAAAAACCATTAAAAATGTAGTGGAATATATCAGACTTTTTCAACGGAAGGATATTAACTCAAAATTTTAAAATATTCGGTAAAGGTGAAAAACTGTCTGCGGTTACATTTTAACCGAATTTGAAAATCCGAATACATCATACTAAGCAATTTTATTAGAAAATATATTTACATCTATATATTTTTAAGTTAATAGCATTTTTCTGACTAATGTCGATTATAAAGTGAAACAAGTTTTATCAACAAAACAGTATCAGGTTTTTATGAAAATATATCATGTATTTCTATTTTACCTTTTGGCTTAATTCAAAATAACACAAAACCATGAAAATGGTTTCAAATGCAGTTGTGAAAATGAAAGAGCTATGGTAATATATGTATGCCTTGCTAGTAAAGTTACTGAACCGACCTATTATTGTTATATTTTCCGAAAGTTATTTGTGAGATTATCCGTTATTCATGTTTTATTGTGTGAATTTGTTACCATCAATAAATGTGGGATGAAAGTTACATTTTTTATAGTTAATAAGTTTCCTGCATTTGAAAAACACCCTTAACCAATTTAAGTGATGGTAGAACACCGTTTTGTTCTTTGTGCAAAATAATGGATTAACAATTAATAATACTGATGTTAAAATCTATCAACGTCAAAGTCAAATATGTTAAAAAAAAACAACATTTTATACAAACCTATTTATAGTAAAACCTGGTATCGCAACAGAAGCTAGCATTTGCCAGACGAAGACATCAGTTGCTGTTATACCTGCACTTTTTAACGAAGAATTTTGCTTAATATCTTTATAAGTTTTATCAATGGTATCAGCTACCACATAACCAGTTGCTATAACATAACTGGCCCTAACAATGTTCCTCGAAACTAAATGGCGAACAGATTCACCCGCTTCATTGGCGTAACCTTTGAAAAAGAAAATAAAAAATTATATAAGAAATTAAAGATTATAAAAACACTTACCTAAATAACGTACTAACGTATCACGATATAAGTCCCTTTCTTTTTCCATTATAATTGAGTTGTAAGAGATAAAACTACACTAAAAATACGGCAAAAACTTTATTTTTAATTATGTAATTAAAGGTTTTTGAATTAAAAAATTTAAATGTTTGCGTATATAAACTGAGTTTGACAAACAGATAATTTATTTAATTTTGTATTTCCGGTACTGATTAATGAATTTGTGGTTTTGAGCTAATTTGCTTATCTCCACAAAACCGTTAATAAAAGGCCTCTCTTGTTTTTTTGGCAAAACCACTACAAACGCAACTAATGCATATTTAAACAAACTTTAACATTAAACGTCATAAACAGCTGTTGTAATGGGTTGCCAATAGTAGTAGATGAAAAATAATTGCATCAAGGCGAAATTATAATAGGTGTAAATAACGGACGAATCTTAAAGGCCGGGGAACATAGAATCCGTCATACGTTATACTTTAACGTATTCAACTAAATAGAAAGTAACGATGGATGAAGTTGATACAATGAGTACTTTGTTGACAGACAAAAAATCATTAGAACGCAGCATAAGTTTACAGGTGGTCTTAAAAGACCAGCATATTTTTGCTTATGTTCAAATTTGTTGTTAAAATTTTATAATAATTTTTAAAAATAAAAAATTTTCAAATAATTTGAGAAAGTAAAAAAATGTAAATTGTGTAAAATTAGATTTAAAACCAAAAAATGAAATATGAGGTCATGAGAAAAAAACAAACGGGTACAACTTCATTTAAAGTACCCAATGGTGTTAGAATGATTAATTAAATTCGGCTTTCTTTTATTTAGTCAGCTATTTTTGACAACCACGTTATGCTCTGCAGTAACGTTAACGGATAAGTACTGATTGTGACAACAATCATAAGCAAACATGTATTTTAACTTACTTCAAATTAGAAAAGACAGAGTATAACGAACTCGCCATCGCTACTACTTATAATTGTTCCACCTTGTGTGTCACTATTAGACAAACTGTATATTTTTTTTGTCTGAAGACGTCAAAAGTTATCGAAATTTGTGAACATTTTTATAGTTAAAAAAGGATTAGCAAAAAGTTATGTAAATTTAAGTCTTGTTTCAATGTTTTAATAAGAAGTTTGACATTTCGACCAACGACGAATGAATGAATGAAATTAATACGCCACTGCTATCACCTGGAACATAATTTCGTCATGGGCTGCGCCAAAAATTTTACTTAGTTTGATTCAAGTGTAAGCAGAGCGAATTTATTGTTTCTTGCTGGACAGATTGTGTCAACAAAATCATGACCAAAATGAAAATGCAATAGAATATTCGTAATAAAATTTGTAAAATAATTATTTACCAGTTATTTTTTTAAATGCTAATTTTATTTATTTATATACATTCTTTATGCTGGGCTAATAGTTACACCTGTTATAATTTTGCCATGGTTCTTTGTTTTGTTAAGATCAGTGAACACTAAATAATTAAAATTTGCTTTAACATAGAAGTGTGAACACCATATTAAATGAGTTTTAGTTGTTTAAAATATTGAAAAAAACGATAGAAAAATAAAAAATGTATAATACAAATTACAAATTTTTTCATTTACTAGTTTTATTTTAAAACTAATTCGTGGGTATAAGTTTTCTCATAATTTAATTCGCTTGGTCATTTTTTATTCTTTGTTGTCTAGTGTAAAAACAACTCTGGTATGTCTTTTTTCACAACCGCTGTCAGTCTTTTAACACGGTAAAACATATTAAAAGAAAATGTCAATTGATGAACGCATCTATCGTATTATATATTTTTTTTGTTGTTGAGTGAGGATAAAAATTTACGTCTTCATTTGCAATAAAAAATCACTTAACAGGTCGATAGTTATAAATTGTAAAATATAACAAGTAGAATTAAAGATAATTAAGGTATTCAAAGCATTAAAAGATAAATCTGGTGCAAAAATATGTATGGAATAAAATTAAAGCAAAAAGAAAAATATATCATTGATTGTATTAGTCATGCAATTGGTTTTGAAAACTACTTTTACATTCCGTTTTTGTAAAGGAATCACAAAACAAGAAAAAATATTTATAGAAATTTAGATGCTATTATAAAGGATTTGTTCATATTTTAAAATAAAACATTCTTCGTAGATATATTTCGCATATATTACATTAATCGATTTTTGCTTTTTATTTATTTTCATAGTAAATACTCTGGACAATGGCTTCGGGGACTACCTTACAAAAGGCCATCGATTTAGTGACCAAAGCTACTGAAGAGGACCGCAATAAAAATTATGCAGAGGCTTTGCGCCTGTATGAGCATGGAGTAGAGTATTTTCTGCATGCGATTAAATGTATGAATATAAAAATCTTTAAAATTTTAATTTATACTAAATATTTGTCATGATTTATATTAGATGAGGCTCAGGGCGAAAAAGCAAAAGATTCTATAAGAGCCAAATGCTTGCAGTACTTAGATCGTGCTGAAAAGCTCAAGGAATATTTAAAAAAGGGCAAGAAAAAGCCTGTCAAAGAAGGTGAATCAAGCTCAAAGTAAGTTATTCAGTGAATTTGTATTTTTTTAACTTTCATTAAATTTTTTCTCTTCCATACAGAGATGATAAAGATAAGAAAAGTGATAGTGATTCAGATGGCGAAGACCCTGAGAAGAAAAAATTACAAAGTAAACTTGAGGGTGCCATTGTTATTGAGAAACCCAAAGTAAAATGGTCTGATGTGGCTGGTCTGGATGCTGCCAAAGAGGCTCTTAAAGAAGCAGTTATATTGCCTATAAAATTTCCTCACCTTTTTACCGGCAAACGTATTCCTTGGAAGGGAATTTTATTATTTGGTCCTCCTGGCACGGGTAAATCATACTTAGCCAAGGCTGTGGCCACCGAAGCAAACAATTCAACTTTCTTCTCGGTTTCTAGTTCGGATCTTATGTCAAAATGGCTTGGCGAATCTGAGAAACTTGTCAAAAATCTCTTTGAGTTGGCCCGCCAACACAAGCCATCTATTATTTTTATCGATGAAATTGATTCCATGTGCTCTGCTCGATCTGACAATGAAAACGACAGTGTTCGTCGTATTAAAACTGAGTTTCTTGTACAAATGCAAGGTGTTGGTAATGATACTGATGGTATTTTGGTGTTAGGAGCCACCAATATACCCTGGGTATTGGACTCTGCTATTCGACGTCGTTTTGAAAAACGTATTTATATACCATTGCCTGAGCAACATGCTCGTTTGGTTATGTTTAAGATTCATTTAGGTAATACAGTACATGTTTTAACGGAAGCCGATCTTAAGGAGTTGTCTTGCAAAACCGAAGGGTAAGTTAAAAAAAATAAATAAAAATACCCGACAACTTTTTTTTACATATGTAAAAAAAATATATATTTTAACTTTTAAAAATAAGCAATTAAAATTGTATTGAAGATCTTTGTTTTCTAATTTTTTAAGCACTAGGTCAGTTTATAAATAATAACAATTGTTTATTTATATTTTCAATATTTCGCCACACCTTTGGGTGGCATCATCAGGAAACAGGAAACAAAAATTAAATTTTCTTTTTTTAAAATAACAAATTTAAATTAGAAAACAAAAATTAACTAAAAAAGGTCAAAAAAACATTCATATGTATTGAAGATCTTTTTATAAAACTATATAAGAAAATTTTTTGAATAATTAGAAAATCGTTTTTGGTTGATAGATTTCTAGTGGTTTAGCTTTGCTTTAACAGTTTAGAATCCAAAAAATTCAATATTCCTTAATGTCAGAAATGACACAGGACCACAGCTAAATTTAAATTTACAAAACAATTAATTTATATTTTTTACTTTCTGTTAGCCAGCAACACGTTTTTATAGATATGAATTTATAAACGAGCTATCAAACATTCTGTTCTAAAGTGAAAAACTTTTTTTCCAGATATTCCGGTGCCGATATTTCAATTGTTGTGCGTGATGCCTTGATGGAACCCGTACGTAAGGTGCAAACTGCTACACATTTTAAAGTGAGTCTTATTCATAGTTTTCTCGTTAAGAAACAATAAGTTCAAATTTATAATTATAGCGCGTTACTGGTCCTTCGCCTGTTAATAAGGATGAAATTGTTGACGATTTATTAGTACCATGTTCTCCTGGCGACAAAGGGGCCTTCGAAATGTCTTGGATGGACGTTCCAGGGGATAAACTATTCGAGCCACCTGTTACAATGGTAAAATATGAAATAATTTAAAAAAATCATAAGCAATAAATTTGCATATTTTTTCAATATTTTCTAGCGTGATATGTTAAAGTCGTTGTCACGAACCAAACCCACAGTGAATGATGACGACTTAATTAAACTGCGTAAATTTACAGAAGACTTTGGACAGGAAGGTTAAGAAATGAATATTACACTTGTAAGAGATAATATATAAATCAATATTTAAATTAGGCACTTTATATTTTCAAATGCAAACTTTGTTTTTATGTCTCATTTATATATAAAGATTTTTTTAATTAAAAGCTTTTCGTATCTTTGTTTCAAAAATAAAAAATATAAGCATTTTTTTTCAATATTTTAATTAAACAGTTTAAACTCTGAATGTCTTAAAAATAAATATATTTTTATACTTGCGACACATCGTTTAAGTAAATGAGAAATAGTAGGTGTATTTATGTTAACGAATTGTAACTTCTTTTAAATTTGTAATTAAGCTTAGTTTTAGCTGTTGAGTGTTTTGCTTAAAATTACCCCAGTAAAATTTTTTTTTTTTGAAATGTATGTCATGTATTTCATTTAGCGATCAATATTAAAATAAGTTAAAAATTCCTAATGTTTACTTTTATTGGTTATTAAGAACTAAGTAAGTGATTAAAATTTGTGTTATAAATTACAAATAATAAACTCAACATTAAAACAATTAAGTGTTGTAAATACTTAACAAATAAAATAGAATTTTGTGAACTTTGTTGTCTGATGATCTTAAACCATATTATTTTGCGTACTTTCTTGCTCTTCAATATCAGCAGGTACATAAAGCAATGGTTCTGCAATTTCATAGAATTCTACCATATCCTTAGAAAGAAAAAATTTAAGCTTAATTTAGAGACAGCTAAAACTATCTGATTTTACTAAATGTATGTGTGCATATTGTTATGACTTACCTTACATAATTGCATATTTAATGAACATATAGCTTGTGATGTTTCAGGATGCTTTTCAATTTCATCCTTAGGTACTAAACGAACTTGCGGATAACCATCATCGCCCTCTTCTATAGCTATATTTCCATCACGAGCCAAAAATGCCATTTGAAATGCATTTTCTACCGTATTCATAAAGTTGTTTGGATCAATTATAAGACGATAGTAAGGTATAGGTTGGCGGTTATTTGCGCGAAACAAGTCACTAACTTGTTTAAGAATAATATTAACCTTTTCTGCGCCACGATCATCACGTTTTAATTGCTTTATAGTTTCGGGTCGTTTTTCTTGTGATAGCACAGTACGTCGGCGTTGTTGCCTTTCTTTGACTGTGCGCTCTTTCGGCTCAATATCAATAGCGCCCAACATACTGGATTTCGTGCAGGCAGGGCTTGCAACACTCAAGGCAATTTCAGTTATAATCTGCCAGTTCTCCACTTCGTTTTGAGATATTAAAGCATTCTTTAAAATAGAAGTATATAATTTCATGAAGAGAACTTCTAGTTTCAAACTTACTATCGCATTACTGTAGGTTCCATCGTTGAATTCTGCATTTGCCAACAACAGCTTTGATACAGACTCATGGACACTTTTCATTAACTGTGCATCCATTACTATTTCGCTGGTATTTTCAACTTTTTCCGTTATTGGCGTCTCTTTGTGTATTTGGTCGCAATGCTGTACAATATTCTGAACTGCTCGACATGTCTCACTTGGCAACTGGTGGCCAATGCCCTGATCTAAAATGATTTATTAGTTTTGTTGACTCAAGCTCGTGGCAAATGTGGACTACTTACGCAGCTGATTTGTTTCATCCAATAACATTTTGTACCGCTGTTTTCTATCTCCATATTGACTACAATTATTCATTTTATTCTAAAATTGTTTTGCCCAAAAAAGACAAGTAAGTAAACAAAATTAAAGCGCCGAATTTTTTTATATTGTTACAGAAAAGTGTTACCAGATGATTAATATTTAATATTCTTTAATTGTATTATTAAAATCTGGTAATTTTTCATGAGATTGTCGGTTTTGCACATCTTTATAACGATTTTTTTTTTGCCCGGTTTAAATGTATTATTTTTATTTAAAATAACACCTAATTTTGAAATAAATACACAAGCGTCCATATCCTAACAAACAAGCACTTTTTAGATTGTAAAATGCTAAACTTATTATAGTATGATTTGGAAGATTTTCGCCTTGAAGTTTAATTGTTTGAAGACGCCGGCTTTCCAGCGATTGAGATTTGCAGATACCTATTTTGTCAAATCCATAATTATTCGCCAATTTTAAGCTATATGCGTTTGTTAGAACATGGCAAAAAATTATTATTATTATTGTTTATTAGCAGAATAAAACAAAAAAATAACTTTTAATAGATACTACCATTGTGATACAGTTTTGAAATAAAATTTCGGTAAAATCCGCTTATGAGCGGAATGGCTATATTGATATGCTTTCACCATTTAACACACTTCATTATCCAGTTTGGATGAATGTATGTATGTATGTATTCTTATAAAATGTTTTTTTTAATATATTTTTTAGTGATTTAGTGCGACTAAGGTGGAAGTAGAAAAAGGACAAGAGTGCTATATTCGGCAATGCCGTATCTTATATGAAAATCTAGTTTAGTGAAGTGCAATCAAAAAAGCAAATATATTGTATCAAACAAAGTGGTACGCATTCTGTCTTATTTTAAAGTGTTTGTATATAACGATTCAAGAGATACGGCCATATAGGTCAAATTACATTAATTTTGGAAACACCCTTTAATTACTTAGCAATACAGTTCAGTTGTGAATGTCAGCTGCCTATCTATCGTGGTTCAAAAGTTTGGCACCATGCATCAAATTACATCAATTATTGAGACATCCTTTAATATCCAAATTTTCTTATAGCGAAGTCTACAACTGTTCAAAAGTATGACCATATACATTAAAATTAATGAACTTTTGGGGCACCCTTTTATATATAATTTTGAATATTAATGTTTGTTACTAAAACGGTCATGGCAATCGCATTCTGTCCAATTTAATAGCGTTTGTTTATAACGGTTAAAAAGATAGACCCCTATGGGGATACCCTTTAATTTTCAGGTTTATTTTTGTATTACTTCTTGCCATTGGGAGCTATAGAGATACGCAGTTTTTTAAATTTTAAAGTGTTGCGGTTCATAACACACGTACACACACAGGATATATATTCGATGAGGACACCCTTTAATTTTTAAGATAGTGAATTGTTTTTAAAACGGAACCAATATGTAAGCATCGCTTTTCAAATAAAGAAAACATTTTTAAGATCAGTTCAGAAATGACTGAGTTCTGCGGACGCAAACATAAAAAAGCAACATTCAGTCGAATTGATAACCTCCTTCTTTTTTTGAAGTGGGTGGTTTAAAAAACTTTACCTCATTAGCATTATTTATCATTAAATGTTAATGAAATTGGCACTTAATTAAATCATTTTTATTAACTCCCATGTGTGGTAATAATAATATATTATTTTGTATTTTAAAATATTTTTTTTTGGAGCGGCACGCTAATAGTTTCCTATTAAAATTTTTTAATATTTTAAAAACTCATTAATTAAAAAAATATTCCTGTTTCTAACTTTATTTAAATTAATACCCCTTTTTTTCTCCCTTAATAATAGGAAAAAGCCAATGTCACTAGCTTATTATTGAAATTTGCCTAAATTTGAATAGAAACTTAATTTTCTGTTAGAAAACATAAACTTAAAAATTTTACTTTCGAAAAATTATTATTTTGATAAGCAAAAAGTTTCATTTCGAAATTTAATTTTTCACATTAGTTAAGGAAACAAATAAGACAATATTTAGATACTTGAACATTTTTCATCAGTAAAATGTAATATATACAAACAAGACTTTTGACGCTCTTTGTAATATTTATACTTATTTGTGAGAAGTTTGCTTAAAACGCACTCAGTTGCAATTTAAACTTGGTCTTGTGCGGAACGTCTATAGCTAAAAAATAAAAATAATTTGGAACCAAACAAAAAACCTAAAAAAATAAAAATAAAGCAATATAAAATTTTAGTTTTTGGAAAGTTAAATAAAAAAGGTTAAAAAGTAAAAATAAAGAAAATGAGTATAAAAAAGTGAAAAAATATTAAAATAACAGAAAATCCAGCCTTAAAAAAGAAAACGGAAATTTTAAATAAAAATAAATTTTTAGGGGTTTTAAAATAGAAATGTTTTATAAAGTTACATATGAAAGCCCGTCAACCTTGAATCTTTTTTAAAAGACTTTTCTTGTCTTCATAAGTTAAAAGAGCAACATAATATTTATTTAATCATTAAGGTAACCAACTTTAACATGATTGTTTTTAAATTTACAAACTTTACAAAAACCCCGACCACTTTTAATAATTTTTTTATTCATACAGCCGTTTTGGATTTGTGTTGTCCCAGCAAACAAAGAAACGAAAGTTTGATTATAAATTAAAATTCAAAAATTCTTTCAAACTGAAATAAAAAATTAAAAAATAACAACTGCACTCTTGTTCAAATCATATAATATTCTTCAGGTTATAGGCTTTGAACTACTTGTAATTTTGTGGTATCAATTAGCAGATATAATTTTTCTTTAAAATGGAAGTCATATCAAAAGTAAGAAGATGCTAAAATCCTTTGGCATTAATTTTTTAAAATTTGTTTTGACCTATTACTCTAATTAAAAAAGTATAATTTATTTTTTATTGTAAATATGGGCATTTCTTCAATGTCGAATGCGGCATTCGTACGCATTGAAAGTCAAAAAAACTATATGTCGAAATATTATATTTTGAAAAAAGGCGAAAACTATAGTTCTTGATTAGCACTATAATTAGTGGTAAGGTTAATTTTAGGTAACTCTTCCTTTTCAAGATAATTACATTCGCATGCGACAAAAACACAAGTCGCTTTAAAGGCAAGCGGTTTAAACACTGATTTTAGCAAAACCTGAAGGGATATTTTAATGCGACTTATTTTAAAATGTGATGCATTGATGAATATAAATAATAGTAGTTATTTTTATTTAGTTTTAATTACTGTAGCACGTTACATGTTGCATACGACATTTTGTTCCATCAAACTTTTTCTTGTAATTTTTTCCTTTTTTTTTAATTAGACATTTTATAAATGATTTGTAATTTGTTCAATAAGTGTCCCGGTTTTTGAATTTTTAGTTTTGTAATTTTGTTTAATTATCCTTTAACTGCGACAAAATTATTTCCTTCAATATATTTTTTTGGTCCCTGATTACGAATCTGATGTCAGTTCTTAAAAATTAAAAACGGCGAATCCACTATGGCGGAAAATTAAAAAAAATGGATCGAATAAATATTACACGGGATATTTTGGAGCCGCTGATTGCGAATCTGATGTTAGTTTTTAACAATTTATAATAGCGAATCCAATATAGCGGAGAACTTT
Organism: Gymnosoma rotundatum; assembly: GCA_916610165.2. Lineage (NCBI taxonomy): Eukaryota > Metazoa > Arthropoda > Insecta > Diptera > Tachinidae > Gymnosoma > Gymnosoma rotundatum. The sequence continues at coordinate 125,873,482 of OU744340.1, read as the reverse complement.
TAAGAAATTGTATAAAAATAATGATATTTAAAAAAAAAAATTATTTTGAATTTATACATTTCACACTTACGATGTCGCACGTGACAAACTTTAAATAAGTACCAAAAAATATGTTATGAATAAATATATTTTTTTACATTATGTAAATTTTACGGATTTTCCATTAAAATATGTTAAAGCAACATAATTTTATTATTTTTTTTTTTTAATTTTTTGGTTGCGGTTGACATGCTGTGGAAATGCCCATATGTATTCACAATCACTATAAACATATGTTTTTTCATTGACGTGTAAATACCCATCCTTTTATCATCCAAAAACATTTCTTTTAAAGTCATTAATGTATTGTATAAGTTTACTGCTTGCCTTCAAATCTTTTTCTTCATGTATTCAATCTGAGCTTCGTCACAAAGTCTTTTACAGCTTTGACATTATATATAGGAACATTATGATGCTGCTCAAACAGATATTACTTCTGAAAAAGTTTAATTAGAGAATTATAGGTTTCTCTAGTCATTCTTGAACAAAGAACATTTTAATTTATTGCTGTGATAACGGTTTATACTTAACTTCACTTCACATTTAAACCATTCTTGTAATAGAAAACTGCAACTTTGTAGTAACTGAAAGGTGTCACTAATTTTTCGAAAACTTTACGGTTATGCTTCCTTACAAATTGAAATTGGGTTTGCTTATGTTTCTAATTCAATGAGAGTTTTCCCTTTAATAATTTAAATAATAATAGAAGATTTGAAGATTTTTTACATTCCAAGTATGACCGTCTAATAGCCGCTTAAGGGAAGTATATCGATTCAGAAAGTAAATTGCTAGGATCTAATGTTTTGCTAGTTTATTTCCGATACATTTTTCGTGCTTACAAAATTAGTTAAATCGCATGATTTATTCCAAAACGAAAAGAAAATGAGTTTTTTCGAACTTGTTTCGCTTAACAACACTGTGTTGTGTCCGGGATATTCAAGTTCAAGTTCGTGCTATCTGTTCATATTGGATGTTTTTACCGTAAATTAATGTTTTGAAAAAAAAAAATCTTTTTGTGTTTACAAAATTTTAATTAAAAATGTGTAAAAGAAAAAAAAAAAAAAAACAACAACAACAAAAAATTAAAAACAAGTAAGAGTGTTATATTCGGCTATGCCAAATCCTATATACCCTTCACCATCTAGGTTAATCTAGTTTAGTAAAGTTTCTCTAATCAAAAAAGCAAATATTGGGGTGATAGACAAAAATTGGTACTGCATATATATAATTTTACATTAAAATTCCATCGGCCCTTAATGGGTTAAGATTTTTTTAAAAAAATTTAGTATTTCATTAAAGATCTCCTCAAAACTTTTAAAATGATATCCATATTGATATTTAAAAAAAAATTCAAAACCTTAGAGCCCCGTAACTCGGAAAATATGGACGAGCGCCAATTTTTTCAGTTGATATGTTTTTTATTTTCTCATTATCCAAGGCCCCATATATTTATTTTTTTGATTGGAGTTAGTTTATTGTTCTAAATGATAAAAAAATTGAGGTAGGCGTGGTCTTTTGACCGCCGCCTCGAAGGAAGTAGACCGATCATGCTGATTTCCAATAGCACCTCTTTCGACACTATATCTGATCGATTGACATATTTATTTTTTTCTAACTGATCTTGTGCCTCGGCAAACTTGATATCAATTCTAACACAGACGGACAGACGGATATCGCTCAATCGACTTCTCTATGCATAAGATGTCAGAATATATATACTTTATAGAGTGGAAAATTGATATTGTAGAAAGAAAGTACACACGAAATGACAAACTTAGATATACACTTTTTCCACTTTTTGTGGTGAAGGGTATAATAAAAACTTTATAGTTTTCAACGTCTTACTTTGTGTTTGCTGGGCTTTAACTCTTATTATTTTGTGTGTGCGTGTGTGTTTATGCTTGGGCCTTTTCATTATTTTTATATGTATGTATGTACATATGTGACTATCTGTTACATTACACATTTTGCCTCCCATTATATTATATATTCATTGGTATTTCTTTCTATTTTAAGTTGTTTTGAAGGTAAATTGTTGTGTATCTTTGAAAATGTAAATAAAATTGTCATCATCTCTGCAATAAACTTGTATTTTTTGTTGTATGTTAAAACAAATGAAACCATTAAAGGTAGGGGTTAAAGTTGTAAAAAAGTGTTTTTCTTCAGCAGGGATGAAAAATTTTGTACTATTGTATTTATTAAAAAAAAAGTAAATTATAATATAATAATTCTTGAAAAAAATCGGCTTCAAAGCAGATTTTATCTGTTTGTCTTTAACGGTTCAAAAGAATGGCCACATCAAAAAAATTAACTATTGGGACATCATTTAATTTCAATGTCTAAATTTTATACTTGTTATAGGAGACTTATCACTCCAGCTTCTTGTTATTTTTAACCGTCTGCCTACAACTGCTCAAAGACAATATATATCTAATTACATCAACTATAGGGACACCTTTTATTTTTCAAATTCATTTTTTATACTTGCTGTTGTAGTAGACTATTAGATTGATTGTAAATTTCAACCGTCAGTCTATAACGATTCAACAGTTGGCCATATACACAAATCACATCATGTATTGTAACACCCTTTAATTTATAATTTAAAATATTCATACTTCTTATTATACCAAAAAAAGTTGTGGACATTCTGTCAAATTTTCAAGTGTTTATGTATAACGGTTCAATACGTATAACGGGCCATACAGGTCAAAATACATTAATTTTAAGAACACCCTTTAATTTCTAAATTCATATTGTATACTTGTTGTATAGCGAAATTAGCAATAGAGGTTTCCTGTAAATTTCAGCTGTCTGTCTATAACGGTTTAAAAATATGGCCACACACATCAAATAAAATTAACTGCTGTGATACCCTTTAATTTCCAAATTAAGATTTTATATTTGTTGTTATAGCGAACTTAGCAACACATGTTCTTTTTTAATTTCAACCGTCTGTTTACAATTGTTCAAGAGTATGGTCACATACATAAAATTACATCAACTACTGTAACACCCTTTAATTTATAATTTTGAATATTTATATTTGTTACTATACCGGTCATATCAATCGATATTCTGGCCAATTTTTAAGCGTTTGTCTATAACGGTTCAAATGATAGGCCCGTATAGGTAAATTTACGTCACCTATAGGGATACCCTTTAATTTTTAGATTTATTTTTGTCATTGAGAGAAGTTTTTTAGTTAGTTTAGGATCCCTGTAATCCGATCATACACTCAGAGAAGGATTTCGCAAACTGCAAGATAATTTGAAAATACATTAAAGACTAGTCTGTGCACAATATTCTTAAAAAGTACTAAAACTTCACTTATTTCTGATTTTTTTGTTAAAAGTGCACAATAAAACAAAAAAAAAAAAAAAAAAAATTCTAGTATTTTGTATTTAAATGACTTGGGAGTAGTGTTAAAAGCATGATTAATGCTTTAAAATCTGAATTTTAGCTTTAATTAAGCCGAAGTAATGAATTTATACATCACTGAAATAACTTTTTTTTAAACAAACACGATTCGGAATGAGTCTTAAAATTTAATAGCTGTGTCATGGTTAACGAGGTAACGATGATGTGGGTTAAGGGTAAATGAAGCAGCAGACCAAGTGGCAAAAAGCGGATCTGCTGGGAATATCTGTGGACTAAAACCCACAGTAGTACTAGGAATTGGCGTAATGCCACATTTAGACAGGTTCGAATTGTGCTCAAAGAATCCCTTGGCAGGAAAGCCAGTGAGATGCTCAGATATAATACAAGTAGCTTAACTTGTGTTAGCGATAGGTCATGGAAATTTCAAGTATCATCTGGCCAAGATCGAAGAAGTTAATACTTCTAGACTGTACTTAGAAGAGACTAATACGGTGACACATAGTGTATGAAAGTCCGCCACTAGCTGTCATAAGCCTTTGGACCACAGGCGGAAGAAGCTTGTCAAATGTCGATACCATGGGGCATCTTATCCTAAGACAAATGCTAGCAATTACTAGGGACTTGGTGATGAGAAAGAAGGTTGACAGTCATCAGTCAACAGTGTGAAATCACTAAAGTGTAAAATCTGATAATAGCACCTGTTGCAATGAGGGTAAAATTATCGTAAATTGCGAAATGGTTGGCTATAATCATTGAGGGCGGAAGAGTGTCGAAATGCACCCATTAAAGAAGCGGTCATCTTTGATATTCTCCCTATTTTAATAATAATAATGTCTAGATTTACGGCTACTCTGAAAGTAAGTAAATAAATACATAAATAAAACCTCAAATAAAATTTTATTCGAGTGAAACAAAAATGAAAAAAAAAAAAAAAATTCCAGCATGACTTGCAGCGAAACTCAATTTTTTATTATTTGTTTGTGCTTACAAGCAAATTGGTTTGTCTTCTCTTTACCTGTATTATTTTTTTTAGCTTTATGCTCGTTTTAAGGCAATTTTTTTCTCTTTTATATTTTATTTGCTACTTTTAGTTGTTGATTTTAAAAGCTATCTTGTCTTGTTTTGTTTTATTTTGTGTTTATTTCAATTGCATTTCACGTTTTTAAAAATCTTTTTGCAAAGAGGAGTTAAAGACATTTAAATTATTTATTTATAAGTTATTGGATTAATATTTATTGTTTAATTTGCACTAGAATTTAAGTGTTCATTTAAATAATAATAAATCAACACAAACTCTGCTCATTTTTCTCATAGAAGATTAAGTTTGGGTCTTAAGTCTTTTGTTTATTTAAATCTAAAAAGATCAAACTGAAACGCTTAATAATTAACTAAAGGTTTAAGGTTATTTAAAAATAATGTTTGCAAATACGTGTAAATACAAAACAGCAAAACAATATCTGTTCTTCACACAAAATTTAGTATTAATTTTTTAATTGAATTTTAACAAGAGAGATTTCTATTTAGTCAACTGCTATCTTGTGGTAACCTGAGTCTTAACCATCAATATCTTGAATTTCAAAGCTAATTTAAAGGTTATTATTGCTGAAATTCAGTGGTTTAGTGTAACATTTGTGTTGAGTTGTGTTGGTGAGAAAATTTTGAAAGCTTCTTCTGTATGTATTAAAGTAGAAATTGCTTAGTTGTATTTGCCATTTAATTAAAAAAAGATTAGTTCGAATTAAGGTTAAACATGTTCCATTCAAAAGTTTTCTTTTTTTTCAACCAAAAAATATATTCCAAGCAATTTAGATGTTTAAAAAGTAACACGTAAAAGAACTTAAGAGATGGCAATAAATAAAATATTGTCGATTGACACGTTTTAGTTTAAGCAGTTTCAAGGGTAAATAAATAATACACGGATTTGTTTCCTTTTTCTCTGAATACAGATTTTAACGACTCCGTAGGAGACTGTTTTAAAGACCTTTCAAGTAGGTTGAAAGCTTTAAGAACTTCTGCTTTTTCAATACCTTTATGCAAAGTTATGTCATTCCCTCGTATTCGGTTATAATTGCATGATTCAAAAGTTCTTACATTTTTTATAATTTCTTGGGTTTTTAAATAGAAAAATCTGGCGCTTGAAAAATCACTTTATTTTTACGTTTTGTTTTTCCTTTATTTTTCTTAACCTTTAAGCAGCGTTTGAAACAAAACTTCTTTAAAAGTGATCATTTTTCTTCTACATCTCTCATGTTCGTTTCGTGTTTAAAAATTGAAAGATTACTTAAAGAAGATATGTACATATTATACCTACAAATATATTTCCTTTATGCTGTTATCAACAACAATTGTGAGAACTTTATAAAATACTCTGATTTTATAATTTTAAAGCATGGAAGCTTTTTTTATAATACTTCTTTTGTTTTTTTTTTTTTTTTAATTTTGACCTACATACTTACATCGTTATATATATTTTTTGAATCATACACTGTTTATGTTGGCATTTTAATTAAAAGACGAAATGAAAATGGTTACTCTCTTCGGTTGGAGATAAATACGAACATTTCTAAAGAAGGGCTTATCATTCCAATAAATCCTACTATCTATATATAAATTCTTGACAATAATTAAAAAAAAACAAATGTAAACTCAAGTGTAATGAAAAAAAGTTAATTTCTTTGAATAAAGATTCCTAAATACAAGAAATTAATTTCCTTAAACTTTAAATTAGGAACTAATGAATTAAACCTAGGGATATTAAAGCAGACCATTTCTATTTTTTGCTTTTTTTTAAACGCACCTTTGATTCTCATGGTCGTTCTTCTTAACTTGTCGACTGGTTTACTTATAGCTGAGTCTTTTACACCTGTTCAAATTTACTTTCAGTTGGTTACGCTGTTGTATTATTTTATAGTTTTATTTTGTTTTAATTTAATATTTTTTTATTTATTATGTTTAGGGTGAATTTCGACCACCGCTTTCCGTAATTTTTGGTATTTTACTTTCACTATCCCCTACTACCGGCTGTTATGATTTCAAAATTCTCAGCTGGAAAATATCGATATTATTTATCATGGAAGTGAACTTTTTTCCATCGAAATCACAAATTCCTATGTGGTTTTAAGCCTAATGCTAGCCGGTATTGCACATTTACAACAATGTTTACATACAATGTTAGGCTGATACCTCTTAAGGGCATAGCTAAAAAGTATCATCTTCTATGGACTTCATTTAGGGCAGACGAACGTAAAGTACCCATGATCTGCCAATAATGCAATTATTTTACTTAAAATGTCTTTATTTATATAGAATTATTTTTCTTTTCTTCTTTTAAGAAGTTCGTTCGGGAATTGTCGTTGTCGTTGTCGAATTCTCGCACTGGTCAGGTTCAATAATTCCTCCCATTGACATCCCCAGCGCATCTCTAGTTTTCGGTCCACAAAAATTAATTCTTTTTTTTCTCTTATATATTTAAAAAGTTTTCGTATTTGAATAACATGTTGCATATTTTTAGGCTTTAGTAGAGTAACTAATGCATGAATTAGATAATTTTGGTGTTTCTTTTTCTCACTTAGTCACATTTCATTTAATTTATTTTTCCTTTTAAAATTTTTAGCGATTAAATTTATTTTCTCGTGCGTCAAAAAACTAAAAATGTTTTAGATTTTTTTCATAAACCACTACCTCAATAAGCCGCGATCATTTCTTTACATAAAATAAATTCAAGCGGCAAAATGAACAGCTGATTGCCGCTTGCGTTCGCATGCTGCTTACATTGGCCTTTTGCTATTATTTAAAAAAAAAATAGTATTAAGCTCTACACGGCTTAAATCTAACATGAAGCATACAAATTATTAAAATATCAAAATTTCAAGATAAAAAGGTGGTCGCGAATCGTTGCTTAAAATTTGTGGTTCTAATAAAATAAAAGTGAACTTCATATATGAAAACGATCAGCTCATTGGATTAGATAGCATGGATATGGTAGTGAGTTGAATGTCATAACAATCATTAAAATTTACATCAAGGGTACAAGTTTATCTTATTTTATTTATTTTTCTAAAGGAGCTGGTTTTACACCTTACTGCCATCCCTAAATTAGCGCGTAAAGCGCAAGATATCTGTTAAAATTTCTCGTGTACATACAAAACGTATGAAGCATCCCTAATAGTACGGCGTCAACGCTTAGAAATTGGAAAATCCAATTTTAATAGTGCGTTATAAAGTGAAGTTGGCTGCTTGTTGGTTTGTTTTGTTTTGTTATGGTTGAAAAGTAAAAGCGGTTTTATCTCTTCTTATTCTTATACACCGGGTTTTATAAATTAAAATGAGTTAACATTACTGTTAAAGACACAAAGTTTAGGGATGACATTCCAGCGCAAAAGCTATGAATTACATTGCGTTGCGTCTTACGCGCTAATTAAGGGATGGCAGTTAGTTATTGCTTTTCGTGTGCAGTGTATCCGTTGAAAATTTTTAAAAGAGCATTTTTTTGAAAAAAGGGGCTTCAAAAGGGCGATTTATAAAAAAAAGCGGCGCCATATAATGTTCAATTTACTTCAACGGTTCAATGTATTATTTATTTACAGTATTTATAAACAAAACTATATGTACATATATGATTAGATAATTAAAATAGATTATAAAAAAGCAAAAACAAATAGTTAACAAAGTTAAAATATTTGACATTTCTTTTTAGTATGTGTAGTCAGAATTTCATGGTTCCTTTTTTTCTTTTATGTATGTATGTACGTAAATGCACAATATTTTGTTATTATTTCTTTCTTTGAAGCTAATCCAGATCATCATCTAATAAATTTAAGGTTGAAAGCATAGACTCGCAAGTATTTTTTGTCAATCTATTGGATAATTTTCTTTTCATTAGTGCTCAGTTTGATAAAATAAGTTCAACAGACGGTCGTCAGGTAAATATGTATGTGCAAGAGTTATATAAGTTTGAAAATAAATTTTCGTTAAACCTTTTTTTTTAAACTTCCTACTTCATGCCAAAATTATTCGGCATCAGAAATTGTAAATATGACTCTTAGCTTTCATCATTCATTTTACTTTCTAATAGCTTTAGTTCTGTAATAAGTACAAAATATGAAGAAAATCTATGTTTTCTATTTTTTAGTTATTTATATATTATTTTTTTATTAGAAAAATTTTAAACAATTCAAATAAAATATTTTTGGTGGAGGAAACAAAATGTATTTCTGAACTGAGAAAATTTGTCTTTAATTTGTTAATGCTCTAAAGAATAAACAGCAATAATTTGAAATAAATTTTATTTATAGGAGATATACTTTTTTGAATGATAGATAGTTTTTCTATATTAGAGGCAGTTTTGCTTCGAACTGTGCAAAAATAAAGAAGTGTTGCAAAACTTACCACTGCTGAAATGTTCTACATGCAACAGACTCAAAACACAAATCTGAATTGAAAATAAAACAAAAAGTGCCATGTAACAAAAAAGGAACAAAAAATGATAAAATATATCAAAAAGTGGCAGATTTAGCTCTTTTTAAAGAAGGGGAACTAAAAGGGTCAAGCATTCGAAAAAGTAGCAATTCGCTATTTTAGTAGCAATTTGCTACTTTAGTAGCAACAATGGTCATGCTGTTCATGTTGACCAAAAATAGTAAGAGGAAAAACTAAATCATTTAATAGACCATAAAGAATATATCTACAAAGTTTAAGTGAAATCAAAATCTGGGTATCAACCGTTTTTTCCTTTTTCAATATTTTCTTATGGAATACTTTTTTATTTTTATTTTTTCAAATATCTCGATTTATTATTTAAAATCTTTTATAATATTATTTACAAAATTGCTTCAAAAACTTCATTTTGTTACGAGGCCATATATATTTGAGCATACGGAAGTATAATAAATAATAAAAAATGTTGCTGGTATTTAAAAAAAAAATAACACATTTCTTTTTTTACTAGTATTAGTTTAAAAAGAGATGAGAGTAAAAAAAGTCAACTAAGTATTACATAATATCTATTATCACTTACACAATGGCCAAAAGTGTAGGCTAAACGTTTAACTATTTTATAGTTTTTTATTACAGCATCTTTACACAGATCGAAGCCGGTCTTTTATCTAGTCTGCCTGTATGTCTGCATCTTCATCTCTTCGATTTTAACAATATTTAGTTATCTTTATTTTTTATGTTAAAAGCTCTACTAGTCAGGTGTTTGTTAGCTATTTACATACATATGTATATATAAACAGATTATGTATTTGGTTTTCTTAACAGAGAAAATTTCTAAAGTTGCGTTCACTTTTTTACATTCATATATTCATAGATAGTTTACACAATTAGTATGAAGTTTAATCGCCAACTTACTTCTACTTACTTCAATTATAATATTCATAGATAATAAATACTTTTGTAACATTGATATTTTTTAAATGTTCTTAAATACAGACTTTAAAAATGCAAATAAATCAATTATATCAAGGCTCATGCTTGTTTCTAAGTCCAGCTAAAAATTGTATTTTTTACTTAAAATTTAATACAAGTTTTTTGTGCCCATTTTCATCTCGTTTTTAACGCTTTTTGCTTACTCTTACTGATTGGAGATTGAAATATATTTGTTTAAATACTTATTATATTGTATTAATAAATAATAATAATAAAAAAAACATCTGTTAATTGATGTCAATGTCATCTAGAAGATATTTTACTGAATTGTTCTAGCATTAAAGAAGTGTTCTTTTAAAATTCGGAAGTTCTGTTTATTGTCTCTAGCATACAACACAAGAATTTTTAAAAATTTGGTTTTATTTCTGAGGTGGGAAAAGAGAAAAAAATTTTTTAAGACAGCAAAAAATGTTTGATGAATGAAAAAAAAAACAAATATAATAAATACTAACGGCCATATTCATAAAATATTAAAATAGATTTGAAAGATATTTAAGGACAAATTTATCATAAAACACATTTGAAAATTATTTTTATACCCTTCACCAAAAAAAAATGGAAAAAGGGTATAACTAAGTTTGTCATTCCGTTTGAAATTTCTACAATATCCATTTCCGACCCCATAAGTGTATATATGTCCGACTGTCCGTCCGTTTAATTATTGCAATCAGGTTTGCCGAGGCACTAGATCAGCTAAAGAAAATTTAAATACGCCAATCGATCAGGCATTGTGTCGAAAGAGGTTCTATTGGAAATCAGCAATATCAGTTCATGCTTTTCGAGGCAGCGGGCAAAACTCCACTACCTTTAATTTTTCCATATCATTTGGAACCATAAAGTAACTCTAATCCAAAAACCAATATATGGGACTATATAGAATTAAAAAAATAAGAAAAACATATCAAGTGAAAAAGTTGGTGCCCGCCCATATTTTCCTAGTTACGGGGCTCTAAAATATTCAAATTTTTTAAAATATCAATATGGCTATAATTTTAAAGCTTATGAAGAGATCTTCAAGGGAATACTAAAATTTTTTAAAAAATGCTTAATCCTCTTAAGAGCGGAAGACATTTTATGTAAAATTATATGTATGTAGTACTTATTTTTTTTTTTTGTTATATATGTTTGTTTCTTTGATTAGAGTCACTTCACTAATTTAGAACTACTAGCGTACATAAGATTCGGCATTGCCGAATACAGAACTCTTACTTGTTTTTAATAATATGACAGTAAGGGAAGGGAGCATGATTTAAGGGTGTTTTTTGCCCGACTTGACACTGAAAATCTTTGCTGATCATTTTTGAAAGAAGTCGTGACCTATGACTACGCTTGAGTCTAGAAAGAAAAAAGAAATAGATAAGAAAATTATTAAAAAATTAAAGCAAACATTTGAGATCATAAATAAATTTCCCTGAGTTGACTAAACTCTTTAACGTGTCTTAAAATTTCTAACCTACAACATAGATTTTACTATTTGCTTATTTTTGTTTATAATTATAATTAAGAAGGTTGTTATAATTAAGTTATTTCTTTTACAAACCTGTTTAAGAAAAATTGTTGCCCAAGTTATTCTGGATCTTAAACCTAATGTTTTTTTTTTTTAACTTTTGTTTGTCGATTTAAGGTGCCAAAGAAATCTGTTAAAGATTTGACGATTTTTGAAATAAATTTTAAGATATTGTTACGCTTTTCCTTTTGGCACAAACGTACCGATTCTTTTGATTGCAAGTACCACTGTGGTTCATTATAAACTCTGTATTCTAATCTTGTGGCCTTATCTGCCTACACTTCTTGATCCCACGGTCATGCGGTTTAGTTACAAACGCAGCCATCCACGCTACACTACTGTGTTACTCCGACGAGACATCAATAACTCGATGTCTTGTTTAGTAACCTTAACCATCCGCAGACAACTCCAATACGCCTTTTATCCAAGCCAGTCATCCCCTTTATCTAATAGCCCCAAGACACGTCTGCCATATACTGTTGTTATGCTGTAACACTTCCCTGCGCTAACCGCTACCGTTCTTACTTTTTTTTTTATTATAAAGGGCGTCATGATAATTATCTATTATTCTGCCATGGCTTCACACAATAATTGTCTTTTGCTTCTCGGGAGGTTTGTACAGCTGCTTCTTAATTTTTAATTGCATTATAACAATTATTATTTTCCGTTGGACGCATGTCCGAAGGTGTGCTCAATCTTACGATCTTCTGTTTTACAGCAAGCACCTCTACCAATGCAGCCATTGAGGTTGCTAAGCTTTTGTTAGCTAATTGTGGTATTATTCTATACACACACCATTAGTGAAAATAACTTATTCACCACGCTCATATGAACAACATCAGAGGGTTGCCAGATCTTATTTTCGTAACTATATTTATTTTGTGTATTACAACCTTGCGCTGGATATAAAAGATATTTACATTAAAAATAGTAAGAATTTGTTAGTATTTCTGTATTCTGTCTGCGGTTAGATTTCAAATGAATTTTAGGACAGATTTGCATGGAGAATTTGTCATAAAATACATTTTAAAATTATTTAATTTTTTATGAGTATGGCAGTATACATTTTTAATTTATTAATGGATATTATTTCAATTGCTCAATTGTTAAGTAACTAACGTGCATTTTGATATTCAAATACAAATTCAATACTTTCGCACTAAAAGTGCTAGAAGAACTTTCTACTGAAGTAATGGGTAAAGATACAAGTAGAAAACCAGTTCCAGTTCTTTTTCGAATAGAAATTATGAAATTTTTTCAGACTTCAGAAACTAGAGTCAATGATATTGAATATAGCTATTTAGGCTGTCAACCAATCTTTATTTAGAACAGTGTGTCTTATGAAGACTTCAGGACCCTGCAAAAGCATAAATAATAATAGTGTTAATTTATCTTGATTATTGCGATCTAAATTCTTAGTTATGTGGCAACTATGTTTGTGGGTCCGAATTTTCAATGAATGGCTCTTTATATCAGTAGAGTTAAATTACAAAAACAAAGAACTATTCTAAGATTATTATTATCGATTCAATTGGTTCAAGGCAAATAAGTTAACGTTCTTTTTTAAACTTTAGATTAAACTTTTTTATATTAAGTTTAACTTGCATTTGGTAATTAATAAAAGTCATGTTTTTTATATTGGAAAATTATATTAATCGGCCGTTTACAAGAAAGTAATTTTACTTTATTTCTTTGGATCATAACGAACGACTAGGTTCGATCAAAATGCAACATTAAAACAAATAGTTTATTAATTTTAAAATCTAGTTTTTTTTTAATAAGTTGCACTTGATTGCAGTTGGTAACTAATGTTAAATTTAGTTTAAATATTATGCTAAAATGAAGAAAATTTTGCGATTGTAATAAAACCTCAAGACTATAGAATTTTGTACTGGACTGTAGAGGTTTTCAACGTCTTAGATTTTCAAACTAGAGTTAAAAGAAGTAAGAACATAAAAAGGTTCTTTGGATTAAGATTTATAGAGGAAAGGATATTTTTTCTTTAAATAAATGATGTTAAAAATTAATTTTATCATTATCATGCTATTCAACTAACACCTATTGTCAGAATTACCCGTTCATTATTTGCTTAGTTAACCTTTGCTTCTTTTAATACTTTTTACTTTGTTTATTTTTAAAAAAGGTAGAAAAAATGGAAAAAAACTGTTCTGAGTTCCAATTTTTTTAATTGCCCTACACAAAAAAAAAAAAAAAAAAAAAAATACTTTTACTTTTAGTTAATTGGATTTTATATAAAAAAAAGAAGATTAATGTTTTGTTTAATATTAACTTGAATAATTTTGTAGGTCTTTTGTGTTTAAAGTGAAATTTATTCAACATTTTATATATTTTTCACCTTCTATTAGCCTTCTCTTGGTTAAATTAAAATTAAACACAAATAAATCTGTAAGCATGTGTTTTTAAGACAATAGGTTTCACACCATGTAATACAACTTTCAACACTTTTTATATTATAAATGTAAAAACAGAAACAAAAAATCTTAAAGTCGTATAGCATTATTTTTCTGCCAAACATAAACTCAATATAAAATTCATACCAAACACAAATACTGGTGCCTAAAAGATTAAAACAAAAAAATACATTTGCTTCAGTTGTTTAAGTTTTATTTAGAGTGGTCACAGCAGCAAAAATTCTGAAACGAGTACAACAAAACGACCTACTATTAAATGTTGCAGTAAGAAATCATTTGTAATTATGTTTGGCTACAAAATAAAGTGGTTGTATTATGCGTTTTTTTAAAACACTTTTAAATAAATTTTATTCCAACATAAAAGCTTTTTAAATATGTTTGCAAGCTAAAAAGCTATTTTTTGTATAAATAATTAAAATAATCGAAGAAATAAAACAGAACGCACACTGAAAAAAAAATATAAAAACAAAAGACTTAAGAAACAAACGTGATAAATTAATAATGCTTGGCACATAACAGCAACTACAACAACAAGGAATACAATGATTGGCAACACTATAGCGGGGAAATCACGTTCAAATTTTGTTTTGTTGTTCGTTCACGTTGATTTCATTTTTGTTTCTTGTTATTTAAACCTTAAACGAATTTATAATTTTTTTCTCTATTTTTTCAAATTAATCAATTTAGATTTTAGTTTGTTGCAATTTTAAATGTCATGAAATATTCATTTATAAAACAATAGAATTCAATGTTGTCCCTTTTTATAAAGCACATGTGTGCAATGTGCATACACAAGTTAAAAGTAATAAGCAGCAAGGAAAGAAAAAATTAATTAATTAATTACTTTAAAAATTACTCAAGTGTTTATAATGTTGCTCTTGGTATTTTAGATTTTAATACGCTTCACAGCTTTTGCTTTGGGGCAATATATTTTTTTTTTGTTGAAAGACTGGAAGTCGAACACAAATTCAAAAACAAAAGTAGTACAATTTAAATTAAGGAAGTTTCATAGTTTTTTTTTCTACTTCCATGATTTTGTATTTAATAAAAATTTGTTTACAAATTTTTAAAGGAAAATAAATTGACTTCAATATATGTATACTTACACCAATGAGGCCTTTATTTTATGTGTATGTATTTAGGTTACACAATATTTAAGCAACAATATTTCAATCCTATGGTGCTTTTTGTACGCTTCCTCAATATTGAAACAGGTGTAATTTTGGATATAAGTATGACATTTTGCTTTTTGATCTATATACATGTAATAAAACTGTAACGGTGTTATTTCTTTAGATGAAATATTTTTTTAAATTGTGTTGGTGTGGGCAATAATCGAAATAGAATACAAAACACCTATTTTTGGAATTTTTTCTGTCTGTCTGTCTTCGCATCACGTAAAAACTACTGAATGGATTTGAAGGGAAAATAGGAGGTCCCTTAAAAAGTAGGTTCCAATATAGAATATTTTTTTCATAAAAATATGTCATTTCGTTACAAAATAAAGATAAAATTGAGAACGCACCCTATTTTCTCGGTATAATGGTACTAAAACAGTTGTCAGCACTTTTTATTTATTTTATTTTTTAACACTGTCTACAGAACTCTAGAATAAATACTTAAATTAAAATTTTTAGAAAATTAGAAAGGATTCGCAGACGAAGTCGTGGGCTCTGCCAGTTTTACAACAACGATAAAATAAAGTAGCGAAATTTTTTAGTGCACAGTAAGAAAAAATATAATTGTAATAATATATGCTTGCAGTAAATAAAATATTTTTGTTTTAAACAATATTTAAGTCATTGTTGTCATACCCTTTGGTTAAAACCGACGTCTCTTATTTGGTACGTTTGGCGACCTCTTTTGATGAGAGAACATTATTTTCAAGCTACGTTTTTATTAGTACTGAAGGTATTTGTTGTATAAGTAGTGGTGAGTACAGGTAACTTTGTCCGTTAGGATAATGTCTATTTAGGTAGATTGCTTGGTATATCTGGTGTTTATTGGGGGTAAATGGTTTAATATTTCCATCTTTTATTATTGGATAAGTGGCTGTTTTTCGTTTGTAAGGGTGTTTTAATAATTTTAGTGGTTTAAAAAAATAGTGTCACAGGTTGTGTTTACCAGTTGGTTCATAATTTCTCTGTTAAACGTTCGTAGTTTTTAGTTTTCCATGTTTTCAAGAATGTCTAGTCTTCGTCCTTTTTTACCTGGGTGTAGTACTGTCATACATTCATCTATTTCCTTTGGTTCGTGTCCATGTGTGTTAAGGTGTATTGCGAGTTTGGAGTATTCCCTTTTCCAGTTGTATGATCGTATGTGTTCCCTGAACCTTCTTTTTAATGTTCGTCCAGTTTGTCCTATGTATGTATGATGATGATGTTTTGAGATTGTTTCGTAAAGCATTGCTCATGTTCACTATTGTCTGTAAACCTTCTTTCTGTTTTTTGGATTATTGGATCCTTGAATAGTTATTATGCACAAACCCAACATGAAGCATATTTGCTTTAATTACCTGAACCATGTTTTTCTTGGCGTTACATCTTAAACAAATTAATTTATTTCTTTATATTTATAAAATTGCAATATTAAAAATAACAAACTTTTCACAAATGTTTAAAATAAAATCGACAACTTTAAAATTAAAAAAAAAACACACAGAACATCATAAATTTACTTCACACAAAGGATACACTAAAATGGTTGCTTTATATCGGACGCATTACTTGAAATTAAGTTGTCTCAGCATAACATTCTTTCAGAAGATACTTACATCGCAGATCTTCCTGATTTTATTTCAGTAAAAAACTTGAATAAACTTTATCAAAATTGTCGGTCACCAATTTGTGTCTTATATGACCGTAACTTAAAAAATTAATTTTATCCGAAAATCGAAATTATATTAAAAAAATTTTTTTTCTCATAATTTCTAAATCTTTCAAAAAGTATGGAAATTCCATACAACAATTACTAAATAATTTAAAATTTAAATTAAAAAAAAAAATTTTTACATCACAAATTTATCTACTTTTTATTAAAAAAAAAGATATATTTTTCCGAAATAATTAATAACACATAAAGGTGCAATGTCATGAGAATATCTTCCATTAAACACATAATTTGGGCAGAAAATGTCTCCACAAATCAAAATCGCGTTGCTAGGTTTTTGAAACGTGAACCTTTCCTTCCCCCTAAAAATTAGCAACAATTTTAGTTATTGAACAGAACTATTTTTAGCTGTTAAATGCTATTTTATTAAGCTCAATTTGATATGTGTAAAGTTAATTACTCAACTTAAAATTTAAATGCTTCAATTGAAGTTCATGTTTAAAGTTGATTAAAAATCTGTCGTCGATTAAGATCTGCATGATACCAGACATAATGAAAAAAGTAGCGGACAGCACTTAAAATCACAGAAAAAACTTACATTAAGAAGTTGTACCCGTAATACTTTGAAAAAGTGTAAATTTAACAAAAAAGATGGTAGTTTTAAAACAAGTTTAAGATTTGCTATGAAGAAAATCTATGTGGAAAAGGAAATTTCGAAAGCATTTTAGTGTGAAAATAAATATGTTAATTTACTTTAATCGTACTTGATTCCATCAAATATAAATAATTCATGATATTCTAATTAAATATTTATTGTTTAAAACTACAAAATTATATGCATTACTGCGGAGAAAGCATATCCATATGGCCATTTCGCTGCTGCTCATATAGCTCATCAGTAGATTCTACTCAAATTTTGTATAGAAAACTCAATAGTCTTATATTAAAAGCCAAATTTAATCAACAGAGTAAACAGACAATAAAAACTCAAAAATGTTTTATACCAAACCCAGCAAACATTTCAATAACCTTTTTTTATTTTTTCTTCCATTTTTTAACATAAAAATATATGTATACGCTTTTAAAAGGCTGTGGCTTAATTTTACCAAACTATCAAAAACTTAAATATATTATTTTTAATTAAAAATATATGAACGGCCATTAATAGGTACAGCAATTTTTGTGACATACTGTTTATGCTTAAAGCCAACATATTAACAATTATTTAAGAATACTCTTCTTCTTTCATGGCACTTGCTATCATGTGTATTTGCTGTTCTTGTTCATATTATTAACAAAGTATGCGTGCTGTTGCATATTAAGTCATTAAGATTTGTTATTTACTTCTATCAAAAATTTATTTATTTATTTTATTACAAACATTATACAGTTAGTTTGTTGCCTTTATTGCACTTATTATTATCTTACAAATACACGCATACATACTTTAACTGGTGCTCATTTATTCATTCATTGTTTACATAAATTAATTTCTTCTTGGCACTAGCAGAAGAGTACATAAAAACATCAAATTTATCATGAACTGAACCGTTATAAGTATGTCATATTTCATATGACTGTTACGTGTACGTGTAAGTACGTTTAGAAATATGTAAATGTTACTTAAGTTGTTGCATATTCTTTCTAAAGGTTGCTGAACTTTGGTTGTAGTGAACAGAAAGACTTGTGAATTTTATAAGCTTTTGGAAAAAAACAAAATGTATGTATCACAGATTATTACATGATATTATCTATACAAAAATATAATAAAACTGTAACGGGTTATTTCTGTACATGAAATATTTTTTGAAAATTTTATTGTTGGTGTCGATAGTAATCGATATGGAATACAAAACACCCATTTTTGGAATTTTTGTCTGTCTGTCTGTCTGTCTGTGTTTGCATCACATAAAAACTACAGGATGGATGTGAACACAATTTTGTGAAGAGGTCCCTTAGAAACATGGCTTTAATATAGAATATTTTTTTTCATGAAAAAATTTCATTTCGTAGAAAAAGTAAAAAGTAGAGATACAAATGTGAAAGCATCCAATTTTACTAGTATAATGGTACTAAAACACTTGTCAGCACATTTTGTTTTTTTAAATGGAAAATTTTTAACACGATCTACAGTACACTGGATTAATGAATTTAGAAATGAAAGGCAGACTTAGACGTGGGTACATGATATAATATTAATATTGAAAAAATAATCACATGTTCTTAAACTTCTAGAAATAAACTTTAATTTGTTGTACTTTTTAAATTAAATACCGATTCGAAAGTTCCATGAAGTCCGCCAATTCTTTGTTTAAAAATATCAAAGTAATGTCAGCAATAAAATTATCACTTTAATGATTAATAATTGATTTTTATTTGACTGTTGAGAGCTAAGTTAATTAATTATTTAACATGCAAAGAAATAAAGAGATGTTGCGTGTTAAAAGAGTGACAGTGATTAGAGACGGTGTTTTTCTGATTTCTATGATGACATTATGCTTTGTAAGATGGATATCTTTTAATCGAATTAAATCGTATATTAACACTTTGCGAAATGAAAAAATTGTTTTACACTGAAAATTTTTATTTGCCTCAACTTACTTTAAATTCACAGTTCCACTCTTAATTAAAGGTTATATGTCCTAAAAATAAGCATGGAAAACAGAGCATTGTAAAGTTATTACTTCAACTAAACACTTGCTAAGCCGCACTGGTAGTCATGAGTTTAAATCCCAACAGCGATTTAAGTAGAAAAGATAACTGTTGGTGAATAGCCGCAGTGAATAAGTTTTTTGTTAAAACCGACTAAATGAAAAATAGCTGCACAAATCTTTCGGAGTCTCACTAAGAAAAAAAAAAAAATAACTGAAAGAAGTTTCCCAAAAAGCTAAGTAAGCGGTAGCGAAATGGCCATCGAAACGTCTTTTTGCCTTCAATATTCAATATCAGTGATGTAAATAATTTATTCGGGAAAGTAGCAAATTAGTTTTAAAGTAAAACAAGTAAGAGTGCTATATTCGGCTATGCAGAATCTTCTATATAGTGAAGTAACTCCAATCAAAAAAGCAAATATTGGGGTGACCGAGACTTAAATAAATAAAAAAAATTGGTACTGCATGCATATAATTTTACGTAAAAATGCTATCGGCTCTTAAAGGGTTAAGCATTTTTAAAAAGTTTTTGTATTTCCTTAAAGATCTCTTCAAAAGGTTTAAAATGATACCCATATTGATATTTAAAAAAATTTGGAAAATTTCAGAGCCCCAAACTCGGAGAATATGGGCGAGCGCCAATTTTTTTCCTTGATGTTTTTTTTTCTTATTTTTTAATTCTATATCGCCCTATATACTTATTTTTTGATTGGAGTTACTTTATTGCTCCCAATGACATGTAAAAATTGGAGGTAGGCGTGGTGTTTTGCTCGCTGCCTTGAAGATCATATACCGAACATGCTGTTTTCCAATATTACCTCTTTCAACACTATATCTAATCGATTGGCATATTTTTTTTGTGAAATCAAGTTTGCCTAGGCAAACAACACTAGCACGGACGGACAGACGGACATCGCTCAATCGACTTCGCTATGCATAAGGAGTCAGGATATATATAAGGGGTCGGCAATGAATATTGTAGAAATTGCACACGGATTGACAAACTTAGATATACCATTTTTTCACTTTCTGTGGTGAAGGGTATAATAAGGATGTCGTAATCCGAAGAAAGTTACAGCAACACATTTTGGCTTAGTTGTGAAAATAGGCCCAATTTGTAAAGCAAAAGATCGTGATTTCGATTCTTGCTGAAGCCGCAGCATATTGACTGCCTAATAAGACAAAAAGTAATAAAATGTTGTCCTTGACGCTGAATGAACAACCAACAATAAAAATAAAATGCTAAGTAATCAGTGGCCAGCAACTGAAGTTTGGGTAATTTATAATTTTCTTTCAACAATTTTTTTATGTAAAACTTGTGACTGCAGCTGCTAAACTTTTAATAATGTACTATTTTTTTTGTTGTGGTTCACAACATGTAGACCCTCGAATGGCAAAAAACTCAAATCCGGCATTACACTAATTATATTTGCCGCGGACTAGTTTTTGTTACTTATTTAACGCTTAAGAAAATAAAGAAAAATTTTTTATAGAGCTATTTTTTTTCGTTTATATCTTTGCAGATAAAGGCGGAAAATTAAAATCTTGAGCACGTTTTTTAAACAGTTAACACAAACTAGACAATCCAAAAAAAAAAATTTTGGCCGAATTCCCAAACAAATGTTCAGACAACGAACCAACCAGCCAAACATCAATTGCTGTTTTAAATTGTCAGCAAAGTTGTAGTTGTTGTTAGTTAATGTCGCTGATTAAGAGACAAGAGAAAGAAATAGATGAACGACTTTTGCCAAGTGTTTCGTCACTTATATTAGAGTGACTTATTTAAAGTTTAATAAAAAATTAAAGACTCAAACTAAAAATTTATGACATAAAGGAAATGTCGTTTAAAAACAGCAACAAAATATTAAAAGTTTTTAAGTTTTGATTGTAACATTTTGAGTGTTTGCAAAAACTAAAGATAAATAAAGAGTGAAAGCCAGTAGTCTTTATGTCTTTTACATGAATAAAAAGTAAAGCTTCAAGTTTAAATAACAGCAATAACACATTAAGCTAATTTACTCATTTGAAGTTTGAAGCTTGTTGTAAGAAATAATATATAGTTATCTATCCATTTAGCTAATATCTGACGCCAACGCATTATGTGTTGTTTTTACCATTTAATAATAAAGCCATTGTTTTTTTTTTCTTAACGATAACAAGAGAAAGAGTACCGCATTAACATTAACATTTAAAGCATTTTGAGTAATTGTGAAAGTTTATATTTCATGTTCAAATCGCGCGCATGCTATCATGTCTTTTGTACACATTTTCTAAAAACAGTAGATATTAAAAGTTATAACAATCAAGACGTTAAATCATAATAAGAAAACTTTGCTAATAACTACTTACAAACGTGACGGATTTAAATATTTTTAAATTTCTTAAGTGATTTATTGACGTGTCGTAGCTGCTAAAAAGTATTTTGTTTTTGAATATTCGATTAAAAAAAACTCTATTAATATATTGATAATGAACCTAAGTTTAATATAAGAGGACGGCCTTAAAACGGTGCTACCTCACTAAAACACACGTAAACATTTAAAAAAAGTCTACCTAAATATACTTTTAGCCAGGTGGCATCTCTACGGCCAACGAATGTAATTTAATTTGCTGATGTTTAAATAGAATTTATAATTTTAAAAAACTTATAGAAAAAAAAAAATTGAGTGCATTTTATTTTTAACTGAAAACTTTTTTAAATGTTATTGGCCGTTGTTGTTTATGAGTTTTTCGTTTCTATATTGTTGTTGCATGTTGTATTTGTTGCCTTAGCGCTGCCACCTTGTACGCCTTTCTTCATTCTAGGGTTTCGAATTGAACAACTGTTTATCGGTTAATCCACTTGGACAAAGAAATTTAAAATTAAATTCAATTATTTTAGATGTTAAACTGCTTACCCGAAGTTTTTTCTTTTTCTGAGTTCTTTTCCAGTAAAAAAGGGTTCAATGGTATAGAAAATTCATATAAAAATAATTTTAAATAAATTAAATTTGATTTTTGGCTTAAGTTCATTTTTTTAATTTGTAATGATTTCGAGAAAGAAAAAAATCTCTAAAGGCGGTGATACACTATAATATTTGAACTTTAGACCTGTCAAAAATAGCATTTGTATGTGCGGGTATTAAAATAAAAAGTATAAGTGTTTTTTGATCACAGTTGCATTTCGACTTACATCTTACTTGTGGACTTGTGGGACGGTGAAGTATCTTACCACACTTTTCTTTTTAGCGATTTTTCTAAATTGGATAGAATTTTTTATTTTATTTATTTATTTATTTACATATTATACTTATAACTAAATTATTAGTATAATGTAAAAAAAAGTAAGAATAGAATTTTATCAGCTTTGTTTGTGAAAGAATCGTACGATTGTGTAGAACAATCAGATAAGGATTTTGGTAATTTATAAAACCTACAATATCATAAACAAACTTAATCCGAATTTATACTTTTAAGTTGGAAATTTGCAATGTTGCCACTTTTCATAAGTATAGTTCTTTTAAGCGCGGTTGTTTCAAGTGATGTTTATGGTTTTGAAAATGCCTTTGAATAATTTAAAAATTGAAAGTAAGAAAAATTTTTACACTTAAACCCATAAACTTAAGTTCATGATCTTAACTAATTCAACAACGTTTTTTAAAAAAATATTTTTCTCATCTTAAAAAAAAAATAAATAAAAAAAAATGAAAAAAAAAATAAATAAATCAAATAACCAGTGAAAGTATTTAAAATAAAACGAAGAGAAAAAAATATGTTCACAATTTCTTTTATTAGCGAAGAAAATTAAATTTTATTTTTTCATAATTTTCCATATTTATTACATGTCCATTTATCAATCTTTGTGCACTGTTGTTGTTTAAAAAATATTTCTTTTAATATTATTTCTTTTTTAACCGACCACTATATGTCTCATATAAGACTTAACTCATTTTAAAGGGTAAAAATATACTCTCGCTTTATTTACTGGCCTCAATCAACGCAATTTTATAAACAAAATGCAACAGACTACAAATTTGTTGCTGTCAATATTTGGTTTGCTATCATCATCATCATCGACTTTATCGTCAACAACATGGCAAGTAACCGGTAAGTATAAAACAATTTTAATAATTGCATTTAGAATTTATACAGTTAATTACATTTAAATTTTTTTTATTAAAATCAACACAATATTAAGAGAAATTTATGGCACTCTTATGAAAAATACTCTTATAAAATAAGAGTTTATAAGAGACTTAGAAATACTAAAAAAAAAAATAGTAACTTGTTAAAAAGTAACCAAATTATTTTGACAGCGTGAAAAACAATTATATGTGGTTTCGGCTTTTAAAGCAAAACACAAATTTTATGAACTGTAGTTGTGAATTCCATTTTCCGTATTATTTTGTTGTTGTTTATTTCTTTTTTTTTTCTACATTTTTAGCTTAAATAAAATAGCAAATATTAAATCAGAATTAATTTTTTTGGGCCGGGAATTTAGCAAAAATTTTATTTTTTTCATAGCCTGATTCAAACATATTGTTAAGAAAGTAAGTTCCCCACTGTGTTACACTGTGTGCAAAAATGTACTGAATGTTAAATGCTGCGGGAAAAGCATATCCATATGGCTATTTCGCTACTGCTTATATATCTCGTCAGTGGATTCTATTCAAATTTCGTATAGAAAACCTTAGAATCTTATATCAAAAACCCAATAGATTAAATGAGAACTCCATTGAATCAATAAAGAAAAGACAATAAAAACTTATAAATGTTTTATACGAAAACACAGCAAACATTCAGTAACTATCTTTATTTTTTCTTCCATTGCTAATAAAATTTTAATGAAATGGTTTAATTACTAATTACAATTGAATAAATAAAAATTCTTTTTATGTAACACAAATTTTCGGTTGCAGAAACTTGAAATGACTATGCATGACACAAATAAATCTTTACGATCTTGTACATGGACCCATATTTGAAAATTGGTCAAATTTATCAACTTCAAGTGATATTTGCGATCTAACATCCTAGCTAGCAGCGCTTATCACTTACACGAAAACACAAATATGTTCCCATAGCTTCTCATGTTTTTTTTTTTTTTGAGAAAGTTTAAAAATATATATATTTCACAAAGTTTTTGTTGTTAAAATAACATTTTAAAATAATGCTCTAATATAGTTTAAGTTTACAAAAAATACATTCATTAATGATAGTGATTTCAAACACATTGAATCATAAGTCAATGGTAATGATTTTATTTTTTAACTAATTACCAATGAAACTTTTTCATTAAAAAGCATTATCATTAGTGAAAAAATGATAATGCTAAAAAATCATTAGCATTATTTATTCATTTAATGCTAATGCTCAATCCGTTTTCAATAAGTGGTGTAAATTTTAGCAGTTTTTAAAGTAAAACCAGCGTTTATACGGCAAAAAGTAGCCGTAGCGAAAAAAGTCTACTTTTTTAAATACAAACTTGTTAAAGAAATGTAGCCAATATCCATCTACTTCTACTACTACATTCACATTTAAAGAGCAAACCATAACATACAGCTACAGCTCCAACTTTTCAAGTAGAAGTAGCGGTAGTCGCTGCATTATTCCGAAGCATTAAAATTTTTGAGCTACAGCTACTTTTAAAAAAAAAAAAAAAAAAAAATAAAGCGGCAAGTAGTCATTTTTTGCTGCAATTTGAAAAGTAGCCAAAAACGAAAACATTATTTCTGGCTACTTTGTGTTGAGAATAAACATACTTTTTGGCTACTTTATATGATTACTTAATTCTTGGAGCTACGCAATACAAACTTTTGCTTCTGGCTACTGGCTATGTTTTCCCCATCGTAATCCATTGTTCTATTTATTTTCTAATGATACACATTTTGCGTGAAAATTTCAAAATATTAAATGCACGAAAATAATTTTTTAGGCAGCCAAGCTCGATTAACGTAATTTTTATTTTTGCTGTTGCTAAAATTAATATCAATCATCTACTTTACTTTGGTTTATTAGTACAAATAATTATATTATTATTAGTGTTTATCACGTACTGATCGCCACAAGTCAGCCAAACTTATTAACACATTATTTTACCATGAATTATGTCATAATAGTAAAAACCTTACCGAACTACTTTAATATAGAAATCTAATAACAAATTTAATAAATAAACAATTGGACAACTAAAGTATGTATTTTAATATTTCATAATCTAAAGTAAAAATTAAAATGAAAAAAAAAAGAAAAGATAATAAACTCATAATACATATGAAACGTTACATCAGACAACGTTGTGTCAATATGCACAAAACATTCAGAGAAATGTTTACCTTCATTTCTTTTCTATTTAATAAATTTGTGTACAAATATTTATTTACAAATGTTTATTTAGTAAAAATTGTATAAAAATTTAGAAAACTAATTGAAGGTGGGTCACATTCAAACAAACTGATTCACTTAGATGCTGTTACGGAATTGTTTAACATTCAGAGTCTTAAAGGTATTAATTTCTATGGAATAAAAGTAAGAAATGGTTTATTCAATTTTTATATTGTTATTATAGTTGTAAAAGCTTTATATCAAATATTGTTCCGCACCTACTAAAAAAACTCTTCAACTCATTAACATCGAAATTACATTGATGGAAAAAAGTATTAGAAAAGTAATGAGTATTTTTTATCAATCAATATTTAAATGTAGTTACTCGATACGTTCAGGGTCGCATTTTTTGATTTTAATTGTCTGGAAGATTTAAAGTCTCTGTTGGAACCACAACTGTCCCTGTGTATAAAAATAAGTAGACGTATAAATTTCAATATTCTTGTAAAAATTCAATTTTCAATGAGCTCAGCGAAAAATATACGCCAGGATATAGTTTTTATAAGAAATATATTTTTCAATTTTTGAACAGACTTCACGTCCCTATCAATATATTAATAGGCAGAAACAAAACTTCGGAATGCTTTTTATCCTCTGTTTGTCAACCGATTGTGTTTATTCTTTCTTTTATTTGTAGATATTTTTGAGCTTTAGTGCACGTTCTTTATTTCAGTTAAATCGGTTCAGCTTTAAGAATTAAATAACCTCTTAAATTACTACCATTATGTAAGAAAAAATTACACATATATTCAAAATATGAGTGTGTTCATAAAACCAAAAAAAAAAGGTATTCAGTAATAAACTTGGTCGAATTTTGACCGCAAGGCGAACTCTGGTTTATGAAAAAAAAATAAACTTTATCAAAAATCCCATTTTCACAATACAAAAGTCGCCATTTTAATAAAACCGAAAATGTATAGAAATCGTTGTTTAGTTTTCTTGTTTTCGACAGTAGCTTCAGCTTATTTTTTTCGATTGATCAAAAGTTATCTTAAAGGTTTGACATAGAAATAAATCTATTGCTTTTAATTTTTTGAAGAATGAAGTTTACGTCAGACGTTATCAGTTAAAAATTTGTTTATCTTGTGAATATTTCAACAGGTATTTTTAAACCTATATTTTTTTTTTGCCTAAACTAAGAGCAAATTATAATAAATGCCCTTAGGCGTTGCCGATAATATTGTATGACTTTAAGTTGTATATCTAGTTTGCTCAAACACTGTATAAAAGTAAAAAAATTATATATATTTTTTATACATGAAGTTTGACATTTAGCGTTTACGGCGAAAATTAATGAATTCGCCATCGCGTCCACGAGTATTATTTCGCCATGATTTTATGGCTAGTGAAGGCCTAGGGTTAGTAACAGCACATATCGCTAAAAGTGTAACCATATCGACAATTTTGTAGTTAAATAAATATAACCAACCGATAATCGTTAAAAAGAGTAGTGAATCGCCTTTCCTAATGAGCCTAAATATTTTTTCTCGAATACAAATATAAAAGCCTTTAAACTCAGCCTTTCAAATGGTTGAAACGACAAATCTCGTTTTTAATAGGTTCGGAAAATTTTGTTAAAATATTTTGTATTATATATCTGCGAAAAAAATTAAGCTTTTAAATTATTTAAGAGAGTGTAGAATGTTGTAGGAATCTTTGATTGATTAAAAAGCTTTTAGTTTGAAATAAACTCATAACGCAGAAGTGAAATAAAATATTTCATAAATCTCACTAGCATTCTTAAGAGCAAAAACAATAATTTTAATGTGAGAATGAATTCATTATTTTAGATAACTGATCGTATGATTACAATCTGCTTGTAAAATCATTTAACAATTAAATTAATTAATACTTGAAATTTGTAAATTGATTTTAATGCAACAAAGCAACAAACAAGAAAACAACGTTTTTTAGTTGATTGGCGGTTTGTTTATTTATCAATAATATTTCTTTAAAAGTAGCTGCTAAATTTCAAATAAAACAAATCAATTATTGTATTTCTTAGTGTTTTTTAGGACTCTCAAAAAAAAAAAGAACAATATTGTTTAAAACCTGTGACATATTAATAGCTTTTCAGTTGTTTTCATTTTTATATTCCAAATATATAAAAGTAAAATGTAGTTTTTGAAAAGTATTGACAGATTTATGTTGCCCATTTTTGTCATATATTGATCATAAATTGAAAAAAAAACGATTGTTAAGTATTTCAATGATCATCAATTTTTTTAATTACTATGAAGATCATTAGGGATTGATTCACAATAAAACTGTATACAGTAATTGTATTTAGACTCTACTAAATTAATTGGAATTCGTATAGTGTCATATACATATTAGTTTAAAATTTATTTTTATTTTATGATTGGAAAAAATATATAAAGGAATTTTTATTCCTTTTTTCTATTTTTTTTTCAAAAAAAAAAAAAATAATTTTTTAGTATGTTTGTGTTTTTAATTTTTCTTCGATTTAGACATTGCCCCAATTTGATGAATAGCGGTGAAAAAAACCAAAATAGAAAAACCCCAAGAAGCAGCACGTATAGTTATTTAGCTCTGCATGCCTGGAGTAGTGCAATGTTGTTGTTATTGTTGTTATTGATATGCCTTTTTAATTGTTAACAGTTCGAAGTGATTTTGCTAATTTTTTTTTTGGCGTTCAATGAACTAATTTTCAATGTGCTTCCGGCTACCTTGTTTGTTTCTAAGAAGGTTTGTGGCTGCTACTGGCTGTTAATAAAGTACGCATGACCTCTGAGTAGGATTTTTGTATTTCAGACTGTTGTCTTAAATAAATAAGAATTATTTTGTTGAGATTTCGATTGTTAAAGTAGTTGCAGGAAGTAAGAAAAATTAAATTTCAGAAAGCAAGCTGGAGGTAGGGTGAAAGAGCATTACGCGAGGCCCATTGGCTGAGGTTGCTTGTGCACTAGGTCCAAACTACACCGTACTTTGATATCAGAATGAGTTTTTTTTTGATAAATACCTGATAAATACACCTTGTGAGAAAGTCATTGGAGTGTGCTGTCCATTCTACACTACTCTGCTACAGAGACAGGTGTGTGGACTTCAAAAGTTTTTAATAAGTTAAAGAAAGGCCGTGCCAATATCTATCTAAACTAAAGAAATTGGAGTTCAACAGCCAGATAGTATGATTAATTGCACAAAGCCATTTATGTGCCCAACAATCGATTGTTAAAACACTAAAACAGACCTTTCACTAAAAATAATAATTTGGGAGACATTTGAAGTTTGGCATTTAAATTCTTGCTAAAGCTGATACAATTTGCAAAGGCATATTGACTTAACTCCATACAAATGAATTTAAATTTACTTTTATCGGCTTAGGTTCCTTTTAACTTTAATTTTTAAAAAAAAATTTTAGAAAGAAAAATTTTTACAAACGAATGCGGACGTTTTTCAAAGAAATCAATAAAAATTAGAAATTCACAGAAAGAAATGCTCTCCATATATTTTTAAATCTCACTGACATTATTAATGCTCACATACGCATTTTTCTCTTTATTTTACAGGCATAGAAACATCTGTAAACAATTTAAACTATTTAACACCGGAAGAATCGTTAAGTCGAAAATTTGCTAACAGTTCTGCTAATCAAACAGAATATGTAAGAGCTGTTAGGGAATCTATTAAGGAATATGAGCTGTATCGTAAAAGAGTAAAGCCTTCAAGGTATGGTATATGAAATTTCAATGCAACAAATAATAATTTTAATTAATTATTTTTTTCCTAGAGTAAAACGTGCTGCCAAACGTGTATGCTATGGCGAATTGGGTTGTTTTGAGGATTCGGGACCGTTTGCTTACTTAGAAATGTTACCCTCTCCGCCAGAGGAAATCAATACCAAATTCTTTTTCTATTCAACTAAAAACAGATCTGATAGACCATTAATGGAACTGCCCTTTCTTAATATGACAGAAGCCTTTAAAAATTCCAAAACTTATAAAAAACGAAGTGCTAATAATTCCGAAATTCAAGATGTGATCACTGAAATTCCACAAACCACGGCGTTGCCAACAAGGAAAACAAGTTTTCGAAAAACTCCTATAACTCTCGATGATCTTCAAGGCTTTGATGAAATGTCTGTTAGGATTATAGTGCATGGTTTTGGTTCTGCCTGTCCTCATGTATGGATCTATGAAATGAAGACCGCCCTAATGGCAGTGGTAAGTTGGAACCCTCTTCTAGGAGCCTGTTGACGTTGATAAACTTCATTTAATTACTTACAAATTTTAGGAAGACTGCATAGTCATCTGTGTGGATTGGGAAAATGGAGCTACTTTTCCGAATTACGTGCGAGCAGCTACAAACACTCGTTTAGTTGGCAAACAGCTGGCCATGTTGATTAAGAATTTGCAAGATCATAAGGGACTAAATTTGACACGTACCCATATTATTGGTTTTAGTTTGGGAGCTCATGCATCGGGTTTTGCTGGTGCAGAATTACCCGGTTTAGCACGTATTACTGGCTTAGATCCGGCTGGTCCTCTCTTCGAGTCTCAACACCCCAAAGTTCGTTTGGATAATACTGATGCAACATTCGTAGATGTTATACATTCAAATGGAGAGAATTTAATATTGGGTGGCTTAGGTTCTTGGCAGCCCATGGGAGATGTTGATTATTATCCCAATGGCGGTAGAGTTCAACATGGCTGCTCCAATTTATTCGTTGGAGCTGTAACAGATTTCATATGGTGTAAGTTTTTGAAATCTAATGTTAAAGGAAATGAAGTGTGTTTTAATTTGATTTATTTGTAGCGGCTCAAACTGCCGAAGAGGAGGAGGGTCGATCATTGTGTAACCATCGTCGTGCCTATAAATTTTTTATAGATTCTGTTGCCCCTCGCTGTTTATTTCCTGCATTTCCTTGTGCCAACTATGATGATTTTTTAAAAGGAAAATGTTTTTCTTGTGTTAAGGATGATGAAAATTTAGCCGAGGGTAAGCCCCGTTGTGGCAACATGGGCTATTATGCTGATCGTTCATCAGGAAGAGGTCAATTGTATTTGGTGACTCGTGAAGAAGAACCATTTTGTGCTCATCAATTTCAATTGCAGATCTTTAATTCATTTAACGATTTACCGTTACGAACAATAGGACGTCTGGAGGCTATTTTGGAAGGTGAAGGCGGTCTCAATGAAACTTTCAAAATATCCGAGTACGTTAATACGAGTGCTACACAAAAGTTTTATCTTTTTGTTCTAAACATTTCTCAAACTTATTATTTAAGATTTTTTGTCTTTACAGAAAAGACGACTCTGAGTTTTTTGCCGGCGATATTGTCTCAAAAATAATAGTGCCTCATCCAGCCTTGGGATTTCCCACGACCATAAGTCTGAATTACAAATCCTATAGTGGTTGGCTTTCAAAGGGATTACCGCACTGGGATATCGATAAGGTCGTTCTCACTGACAGCTACGGCAAAAGTTATTCGTCTTGCAAAACAAATACCAAATTATCTACCGGAGCAATAGTCCGTATAAAGCTGCAGCCTGGAAATTGTGAATTGGTTAACCAAGACGAGTATGGGGCATTTACAAACAAACAAACTACTGTGGTGCCTGATTCCGCGGGACAAGAAAGTGCCCACTTGCCGGAGTCGGATTCTATTGAAACTATAAAAAAACGTAAAAATTTTCTCAATTTAGGAACAAGATTTAAAGTGGGAGAAAATGAGTCGTATTCCTTAGACGGGGCGGGCGACTTACCCTGGCATCCCATACTAGAGGGAAACTCATTGGATAAAGATCTAGGAGAAACTAGTCGCAGTTTTTCATCTCAACCAGAAGAAATTTTTGAACCCGTATTAAATGACAAACGTATAAATGTCAACCATGAACGTAAATTAAACGAAGAAATTGTTGAACCGGTTTTAAAAGCTACAACACCACGTGTCAAAAAAGGTAAAGAAATAATATTGACAGACACCTTGACAACTGAAAAGCCGGATAAATCTGAAATTATAAAAATAAACGCTGCAACACAAGTTGACAAGCCAAAATCTGAAACAGAAGAGCAAAAAGTTACAGTACAACTGTTTCCCTTCCGGCTCGGAGAACTTTTGCAAAGAGCTGAGCGTTATGCAAGGGAAACAATTCTGCCACTAATATCTGTTCAGGCGCCAAAATTTTTTGGTTTTAATTTTACTCCGAACGAAGAAAGTCTGAAAAGCGAAATTAGGAAACCACGTTACATACCCAGATTTGAGGAGACTTTAAGTATAAATAAAACAAAAGATGAAGATAAATCGGTTGTCAAAAAGATAAAATCAGACTTGGCAGCATCTGAAACTAGAGAAGAGAAAAATATATTTCAACTTTTGCGACCAACCAATTTCGTTACTCTTCGGCTGGTAAATAAGGAAGAAAATAAAGAACAAGAAGCTCAAGAATCCAAAAATGAAGTGTCTTATTATACAAATATTTTACTTGCGGACTCTCGATCTTTAAAACCGGAAGATCCGCAATATGAACCGGTTTTTATAGATTTGCCTACATTTAAGCCGCCCAAAGCAAGATCTGTGCGTTCAGTTTTAGCTTTTAATAAAAAAGTATCATTAAGACATCCATAGTATTTTGACTTTTAAACTTTTCTTAGCTTAAATGAAAAAAGAAAGAAATAAAAAGTTTTGTTTTAAAACTTCTCATTAATTAAGGCTCAGCTAAAGGTAATTAATGATATTTAAGATAATGTGATATTTAAGAAATTTGTTGGCGTTGTTTTAATTTTACATCCAGAAAAATATTTTTTAAATATTGTGTCAGAGCTCAAAGTTTAAATTATTTATACACAATTGATTTTTCTGTTTTGTTTGTATTTATTGAAAATAAGTTTTAAAACATTTTTGTGCTGTTTCTGTAATACAAGCGATCATCAATTCGTGTGAAAAATTTGTATGAAAATCACTTATTTTTCAGACTGCTTAATCATTTGTAATAGAGAAACAGCATTTTAGAGTTATAAAGTATTTATTTACGAGTTTATTTTTGTATATATTGCTTGCTATTCCATATTTTTAGAAAATATTATAATAATATTTTGTAAGTTCTAACAATTAAATATTATTTAGTTTAATAATAAAAAAAAATTATGTAAACATGCAAAAAGCCTTTTGTCTCACTAAATTTGTGCCCTCTCTCTCTCTCTCTCTCTCTCTATGACAATTTTTATCTGGAATATTTAAAAGCTTTTCCCTTAAAAACTTAGAAAGACTACACAGAAAATTTATATACAATTTTATCTGAATCAACAAACATTTTAAACAAATTATTTAAATACACTTTACCACAAAAAGTGGAAAAAAAACATATAACTAAGTTTGTCATTCCGTTTGTAATTTCCACAATATCCATTTCCGACCCCATATTGTTACGTTTTTGCTTTTTTTGACACAAACGTACGTATAATTTTGATTGCAAATACCACTGTAACTCATTATAAATTCTGTATTCTTTACTTTGTGGCTTTATCTGGCTATACTCCTTAATCGTACGGTCTTGCGAATCCTATGGTCTTGTATTTACTAAACATGCGTTATTATTATAAACGCAGCCATTCATGCTACACTAATGTGTTATTCCGGCGAGATATGAACTATTCGATGCCTTGTTTAGTAACCTTAAGCATCCATAGACAACTTCACTACGCCTTTTATCCAAGCCAGTCAGTCATCCCCTTTATCTAATTCACAACACACGTCTGCCATACACTGTTGTTATGCTGTACACTTCCCTGCGCTAACCGCAACCGTTCTTACATTTTTTTTATTATAAAGGGCGTCTTGACAATTATCTGTTAGTCGTATATAAAATTAGACGTCTTCACTAAATTATCTGCCATGGCTTCACACAATAACTGTCTTTTGCTTCTCGGGAGGTGTGTACAGCTGCTTCTTAATTTTTAATTGCATTATAATAAAAGTTATTTTCTGTAGTACGCACGTCCGAAGGTGGGCTCGAACTCACGATCTTCTGTTTTACAGCACGCTAATTGTGGTATTATTTTATACACGCACAATTAATGGAAGTAACTTTATTCACCACTCTCATGCGGTAAACAACAATAGGAGTTGCCAGATCTTATTCGTAACAATATATTTTGACTTCTTATGCATCGTTAAGTCAATAAGCGACGGACGTCTGTCCGTGTTAAAGTTGAAATCAACAAAAATTTAAATTTAATTTAAAAATTTAATTTTGGTAATTTCTCAACTTCTGATGTTATGATTTTACTGATATTCAGTAGAATATTCTTCAAATATATCTTGTGCTGTAAACACATTTGTGTATGTGAAAATAGTCACAATTAATCCGTTGACGAAATTCGTCGTGGGTAACGAACTCGTTTGTTCGTATGGTCATGTAGATCGTTTATCTAAAGTTTGCACGAATTCAGTTAAAACGGAGATATTTATAAGCTCTAAAAGGATATGCTTATTTAAAAAATAAAAAACAGCAGGAGACAAGAAAAATAAAAAAGCAATTTTAAGAATATTGAAAAAAAAAAAATAATTACTGATTCATAAGATTCTATAATCAAAAGTAAATCTGTTATAACTTCCATTATAATCAAATAAAAATCTTGCTTAGAAGAGTCGTCACGGTACGATTATTCTTATTGGGGCAGCGAAGCGTCCCTGAAATAGCTAGTTTTGAATAAATATGAAATAAATAAATTTATAATAGTTTTTTTTTATTTTTTTTCTCTCTTTATTATTTAGTTATTTTTTTATTTAGACTTCTTATGCCAAATATTATTTTCATATTGTTTTATTTTTACCACTTATAGTTTAATATATTTTTATATAATTAAATTAATTGTTGTTCTTTTTTCACTTTTATTGGTTGGTTTATTTTCATTAATTATACGTTATTTATAATTTCTTTTGTCTGGTTTATAAATTTGTTTATTATTTCTTGTTTGTTGAGTTTTTAAATATATTGAGATTTTTATTTTAAACTACCAATTTACCGTTAAACTTAAATATTTAACTAAATACAAATATATGCTTTACGTATGTATATATGTATGCATGTATGATGGTAAGTAGATGTGTATATGATTAGATAATGATTAGAATATATTTTAAGAATCAGTTCAAATTAAATTTTAATAAAATTAAAAAAAAAAACATTTTTTTTAATTAATAATAAAAAATTGATAATAAAATATTTAAAATGAACGCAATTTAAATGACTGTATGCATGTTTGTAACGCCAGCGTCACATAATTTAATATATTTATATTTTATAATTTAGTTGTTGTTCTTGTTGCTGCGCTTAAAAATTATAAGTCCATTTTAATTCTTGTTTAGTTTATGAAAAAACACACCACGCCACAGAATACTTATTGCTTTAATTTTTTCATAATCGTCGTAGACTCACACACGAATGATTTTGCTTAATGTATTGGTCACCTTTATTTTTTTTTAATTTGTTACAGCAAACATAATAATACACAGCTTGAATTAATTTACAAAAAAGGGCCCTGTAAAAATCTCGTTAATATTGGAATACTTTTTAATTTTTATACTTTATTTTATGATGACTTGGCAATACATACCCTGCTTAAATTTATAGTATATTATATCAAAGAAATAATGTTACAGATGTAAAAATCACGTTACTATCGGAATACCCTTCATTTCTCAAGCATTTGTCTGCAACCGTTTAAAATATATTCGTCAAAATAACCGCCTTTGGAAAACACCCTTTAACTTCCAATTCTATTGTTTAATACTGCAGTTCCACTGACTTGAAATCAACTAGTTTTGAGAAAAATACTTCGAAGTGTTTCCATTGAGCTAAAGTGTGTTGGAAACTCGAATTTGTAAAGCAATACTGACATTTTATTCGTAAAAGAAAAAAAAAATTGTGTTTTTTTTGTTAAAAATCCGTTTTATTATTGAACTAATTTTTGTTTTTCTATTTTTTAAACACCAATATGAAAATTTATTATTCGGAATCTTTTAAAATTTAATTTACTTTATTCGTGCTTGATTCCTTCAAATATAAATATTTCATGATATTCTCATGAAATATTTGTTATTTTAAATTAAACTAAAAAATGAAATGTATTACTGCGGGGAAAGCATATCCATATGGCCATTTCACTACTGCTCAAATAGCTCATCAGTGGATTATACCCAAATTTTGTATGGAAAAAACAGAAAGTCTTATATCAAAAGCCAAGTCGATTAAATGAGTACTCCATTGAATCAATAAGACAAAAGACAATAACAACTCAGAAATGTTTTATACAAAAACACAGCAAACATTCAGTAACTATTTTTCTTTTTTCTTTCATTTCTCTACATAAGGGAACCATTCATATGTATTTTGCGTAGCCTTTTGGTCCCGTCATACCCATGAAAAAACACGTATATCGTAGCCTTCCGGGAATACCTCCTTCGTCAAATTTTAACCACACAATACCATGTACAGCTGTTTCGCTCTCCTGAGAGGTATTTTCAATTTCTTTATCAGAATTAATTTGCACCCTACGCCTTTTCCTGGGCGCATTGAAAATATCTTTATTTGCATTGTTGAAGCTAGCCTCTTTATCGCTCTCTTCAGAATCAGATGTCTCACTCATAATAAGATCAGATTCGTCTTCAGATGAAAGTTCCCATCTCGTTCCATTTGATTCTGTATCGGAACACTCCTCACACAACTCTCTTACTTTTTCTAATAGTTCTCTTCTGTTGGACATTTTTTCATGAACTGATGAAGGCTGTAAAATAAATCAACTAAATAACGTGTTAGAACGACTGGCTGTGCGTTAAACAGGCCTAACCAAGAACGAAGCGTGCGCAGTTTTATTGATACAGTATGAGATTACACACTCACAGATTTTCCTTCCCATCTGAATGACGTTACAGCGCATTCGAACGGAACAAAGCGCTAGGCCAGCTCTGGCATAAAGATTCGAATAGCAAGTAAGAACAATAATAACTTTAGTTATTAGAACCGCAACTTATCAAGAATGTGTTGGAATCTTCAATTTATCATGAACTTGTATGTTAAAATTTTATTTCTATCTAGAGCCAAACTGGTCTTTTCCAAGCAGTCATTTTGACTGCTTTTCGGCAATATAGGTATAACACGTATATATTTCGCAGGTGAGGGACGGGGATGGGCAACAACAATGATTATTTAATACATTTATATGTTGTAGAAAAAGTCACAAAATTATAAGAAGCTGTGTTACTATTTAAATAATTATTTTCTTAATTGAAATTCAAAAGCAGTCAAAATGACTTGCTTAGGCAATCTAGTGTTAAAATAATAAATATTTCATGAGAATATCATGAAATATTTATATTTGAAGGAATCAAGCACGAATAAAGTAAATTATATTTTTTTAACACTTTTTTTTAAAAAAAAAAATATTATTGCTTTCGAAAATTTAAAAGTTCATAATTGTCACTTTTTCGATAAAAACATCCAATATGAATAGATAGAACGGAATTGAACTGGATTATCCTAGACACTGTATAGTTTTACATACCCTGTGTAAATTAAAAGTGTCTGCCTATCACAGTTTAGAAAATAACAATATTTTGGTCAATCTTACGTTACTTTCAGACCACGTTTTAAATTTTACTATTTAATGTTATAGCGGCTGTAGTAATACGTCTTCTGTAAAAATTTAAAAAGACTGCATATTACGGTTGCAGAGATAGAGGGCTCTGAGAGACAGATCGACGGACGGACAGACATTGTGACGCAAACAAGAGGGTAACGCTTTTACAATTTGTGTACATAAAACTTTTTTAGTGTTTTAGATTCAAATTACATCTGAAGGGGAAACCATCCCTTAATATTTGTTCTTTGAAAACGATAAAAAAGATTTCATCAATGTGATGTAATATATAAAATAATATTTAAAACTAAAGGGTATCCCCATACAACACGCATAACATTTACATATCCGTTGAATCGCAACGGACACTCATATAAAATTTTAACAAACTACAGCTCATTATAAAAGAAAGTAATAAAAAATAGACTTAAATAGTAAAGGGTGTTTCCATAGGAGATATAATTTCAATTAGCTTTTGAATCATTATGGGAAAATACCTTAAAATTTTACAGAATGTGTATTTCTATTCTGCTATAACATAAAGCATAACTTTGAAAAACAAAGGGTGACCTCACATGTGAATGTTATATGGTATATAAAGCCTTATCTTTTGATCCCTTGTAGAGAGATAGTTAAAATTTACACAGAACGTGTAATGCTATGTCCACAATTACGAGTTTATAAACTAAAGGGTGTGCTCATAGATGACGTTAATTGATATATATGGCGCTATCTTTTTAAGTGTTATATTCAAATATAAAAAAATTGAACAGAATATGTACTTCTATTTCTATCTAAGTGTAATTAAAAATTAAATTAAAAATTAATGGGTGTCGCCATAGGTGAT
This sequence comes from Gymnosoma rotundatum, assembly GCA_916610165.2. Classification (NCBI taxonomy): domain Eukaryota; kingdom Metazoa; phylum Arthropoda; class Insecta; order Diptera; family Tachinidae; genus Gymnosoma; species Gymnosoma rotundatum. The sequence continues at coordinate 125,835,403 of OU744340.1, read as the reverse complement.
GCATTTTGATGTAAAAAGACTTAAATCTGAATATTTTATTTATTTTTTTTTTTGCAAATGCATTGCTAAAAATATTCAAGTTGTGGAAAAAATTATTCACGTGAAATTTCCGATCCCAAATTTTCAGATCGGGTGAAATACAAATTTCACGTGAATATTTATGATAAATGTCAATAACGACAACGGTGATACCATGTTGTCGTTTTTGTTCCGTTTTTAAACTACAACGCCAAAGGAAATAGGGCCGAATAGTTTGATTTTATATTCGATGACTCTCTGCCTACATGTCTGTTTTCAAGGTCGGTTATTTTTTTCAAGAATTTTATGTTCCTTAAATGTTATTCCAATATGACGTATTTCATGAAAAATAATATTTGTTTGTGTAACTTGCAAGCATAATATTTTATAAAAGTAAACTTAGTAGCGTACGAAATGATATTAAGTTTTATTCATTACTAAAGTGCCCAAGACTTCGTCTGCGTGTCATTTCTAATTTGCCTAAAATTCAAATTTAACTATTTATTCCAAAATTCTGTAGACAGTGTTAAAAATTTTCGATTTCCAAAAATAAAATGTGCCGACAACTGTTTTAGTTCCATTATACCGGTAATATTGGGCGCTTTCACAATTGTATCTCTATTTTGTCAACGAAATGATCTATTTTACGGAAAAAAGTTCTCTATATTGGAACCAAGGTTCTATGGGACCTTCTCATAAAATTTTGTTCAAATCCATCCAGTAGTTTTTACGTGATGCGAAAACAGACAGACAGAGAAATTTCGAATAATTCTTGCGAAAAAAAACCGACTTCAAAACAGATTTCATATGTCTGTCTATAACAGCTCAAATGTATGGCCACATGAATTAGGTTACATTAACTATTGGGACACACTTATATCTCTAAACTTTATACTTGTACTTGGCAATATACATCAAATTGCAGCAACTATAGGTTCACTCTTTAATTTTCAAAAGTCAAATTATATACTTGCTGTTGTAGTAGATTTATCAATCAAGTTCTGTGTAAATTTCAACCGTCTGTTTGTAACGGTTCAACAGTTTGCCCATATACATCAGATTATAATATCTATTTAATTTAAAATATAAAATTTTTATACTTCATATTATACCAAATAAAGTAGTGGACATTCTGTCTAAAATTAAGTTGTTTATATAGAGCTGTTCAAAATATACGGCCATATTAAACAAATTACATTAATTTTGGAAACACCCTTTAATTTCTAAATTCAAATTATAAGCTTCTTGTTATAGCGGACTTAGGAAAACATGTCCCTTGTAAATTTCAGCTGTCTGTCTATAACGGCTTAAAAGTCCGGCCACATACACCATATTATATCAACTATTGGGACACGCGTTTATTTCTAAATTCAAATTTTATACTTGTTATTGTAGATGAGTTAGTAATACAGGTTCTTTTAAATTTCAATCGTCTGTCTACAACTGTTTAAAAGTATGGCCATATACCAAATTAAAAAAACTGTTGGTACACTCTTTAATTTATAATTTTAAATATTATCAGCTGTTACTATAACGGCCAACGCAATCGACATTGCGTCAAATTTACAAGCGTTTGTCTATAAAAGATAGGCCTATATAAGTAAATCTACAGCAATTATGGGGGCACCCTTTAATTTTTAGATTTTTTTTTGTATAATTCTTTGTTTTTGGGAGCTATAGTAATACGCAGTCATTTTAAATTTTACAGAAGTGGCCTTTACAATTCATAATACACGTAAAAAATATGTATGTTGTATGGTGACACCCTTTAATTTTTAAGATTATAAGCTGTTTTTAAAACGGAACTAATCTGTAAGCATAATTTATCATATTACCAAAAATGTTCAAAATCGGATCAGAAATGACTGAGTTCTGGAGGCACAAACATAAAAAAAGCAACATTAAGCCGAATCGTATAACCTCCTCCTTTTTTTGAAGTCCTTTAAAAATAGGTGTTTTGCATTCCATATCGATTACTATGTACACCAACAACAAAGATTTCAAAAAATATTTCATGTACAGAAATGACTCCGTTACAGTTTTATTATATGTTTAAAAGTATCCAAAGACTGTCTTTATTTGAAGGTTTTCGAACCACAATGTCTTGAATATGTTTAATTGCTTTTGAAACGAAACTTAATTTCTTTGTTATTTTTGTGTTATTTCTATATTTTCAAAATTTATTTTACTTTATAGGCGTAAGAAATGTTTCATACGATGCCATGGAAATGCCCATATGCAACATGGAATTGGTTTTAGAAGACATGTTTCATCAAAAACTTAAATTTGTCTATTATTTATTACATTATTCTAATATCCCATAACATTTTTAAATAAAAATGAAATTTATTTGCTGGTTGAAAAAGCAGGTATCCATACGTATTTCGCCAGTTGCTTAAGCCAGCTCATCAGGAAACCTTTATCCAAATTTTTAGAAAAGCCAAAAACATTTCCTTTAAGTACAAAATCTTAAAAAACAACATGAGAGTTATTTTAGAAGACAATATAGAAATGTTAAGGCTCTAACAAAAATTACCAACAAATAAACAACGTTTTTATTTTTGCTTACATTTGTCTATTTGACAGTCGAACAAAAATGATTTACATGCAAGATTCGAATTTAGCCTGTCTTCATATTACTATCCCCTTAAGTGCAAAGCACATAAGTCCATCTTAGTTATAAGCAGCTCCATATTTGAACGCAAAAAATAAACATCCGAAAAAAAAATTTGCAGATAACGATGAAGATCTAGTTTGACAAAAGACCTGTGGGTTAACTTAAACTTTATGCTAAGAAGAGTTAAATTCGTTTAAGAGGCTGAAAGTGCCAACTTTGCCAACAGGGACTGAATAAAATTTTTAGCTACAGATTCAAGGGCATAAAAAAGTCATACTGACGCATATCTAAACGCACAGTTTTTTAATGTTTTATATTAAATTTTAAACTAATGAGAGACACAGAGTGAGTTTTGCAGTCAATTCCTTTTGTATTTTTTCATAAACAGAACAAAAATTTTGGGGTTCTTATCATAATGACGCGCACTTCCACGTGTGTGTGTTTGTTTATTCATCTTGAAGATATTTTAATTTTGATTTTGAAATTAGTTTAAAATAATTTTTTCATTTATGACAACATTTATATTTATTTTTTGTTTTTTTTTTATTATTATCATTATTATTATTTTAAATATTTTTGTTTCCAAGTTATTTACAAAGTTTTTTTTAAAGAATATTAAATAATTTAGTTTAAGTATTTGTTACATTTATAGACTGTTTTTGTACAGCGTATTTTAATACTTCAAGTTTGCTTTTTTCTATCTGTTTGAATGTATTTTAAAATGCTTATTATTTCTAAAATAATTTAATAATAAATAATTTCTTGTTATCAACCTTTTATGTATTTAAATTTGAAAGTGTGTATGTATGTATACATGAGATTATTGAAGTAAAATGTCAATTACATATGTTTTCCTAAATGTATTTTAATGTTAATTTTTTCTATTTTGGCATTTTAGCTTATTTTGTTTTGTTTTCTTTTTTGTTAATAAGAAAAATATTTACATAGTTGTTTGTCTCTTGATGATTTTGTGAATTGCAAAATAAAGAACATTTTTTATTACATCCTTGACCTAAGTAACCAGTACATTAATCTACATGTTTATTTTGACATCTACTTATGTAGGTATTTTCCTAAAATTGCTTATTAGTTGCCTCTTAAGTATAAACAAAATAATTAATTCTGCATTGATATTATTGAAAAATGAAGACTTTTTTGCTAAATACTTAGAAGTCTTTTAAAGAAAATATGTGATGGAAATCTATTGATTTCAACACACAAAAAAAATTAACTATTTTAAAAATGTGTGAAAACAAATTTTTTAAAACGAAAACAAATTCAAAAGCGATTATTTTTGAATCGACCGTTTTTTCTTCACAAACCTGATTCTATCAGGCATGTTCTGAATTTAACACGAAATATTCACTTCAAGTTTTTCAAAGCATTGTTGCTATAAAATTATTTTTTACATAAACAATGCTTTGAAAAATAAAAACTGTAAATTTCGTAAATTAAATTATTTTTACTTAAAAAAATTTAAATTATTGCTAAAAATTCAAGATTAAATATATGCATATATTTTTATGTATGTATATATTTTTATTTGTATATATTTTTAAACTGTGCTGTGTGAGTAATTGCCGAAAAAAAAATCTAAATCTAGGAAAATATGTCTGCTGAACCAATTTCCCTTAGCAAAAAAAATGTTTGTAATTTTGCAATTTACTGTATTTTGTTTTGATAAAAATAACTCAATAAAAATCTCTTAAAACAGCCAAATGAAAAAAACGCCCAAAAGTATGCTGTAAAAATAATTGAGCGATAAAACGCACAATTCACTTTTTTATCAAATACTCAAGAAAACACAATTACTTTTAATTTTAGGAGACAAATATTAATACGTCTATAATGACATCTTTGATTATGATCGGTAATGCCAAGCTTTGTCGGCATGGCAAAAATTTTGAAAAATTATAAAATTTAAAATCAATTTTTTTGGGAGGTACTTTTTAGCTATTAGATTAATTTTTTGCTCTGTCTTTATTAATTAAACACAGTGTCGGTGTATGTGAAGCTATAAATTTGATTGACCTAACCAGAGATGGGCGTCTATGTACTCAATATGCAAAAAAATGTAATTATTATCATATATCGTTAAAAAGAATCCCGTAATTTAGGTTTAAAATAAATATATATTTAACCCTTATCGGACGCGACTTTTCACACGTTTGATTCTCAGTTTTGTTACAAATTATTTATTTTTTGTACAACTACTACATGTCTGAGTTTCTGATAATTATTTATATACTTATTTATATACTTGTAGACAGTATGTTTCGACATAATTCGCCTTGTCACTTCACACGTGCCATACGACCGTTGCAGAAAAGTACTGTTGTTACGTCAGAGGTGACTTACGACCGATAAGGGTTAATATTTAATGAAGACTTTACATATAAATAACCCACTGAACCAATTTTATAGGCAGTTATAAGTTATTCTTAAGATCTTATTTGAAGACTCCTAAATCTTGTTCATGTTATAAATCTAGTCTCTAGATCAATGACTTCGTTAAGATATTTAGTCATTTGCCTGTCTGTGGAGGACTTTAACAGTCGCAGGAAAATGTTAGCACTACCCACTATTTTTTTTTTTAATGCACAATCCTCCTTTTCGTTTAAGAACGTAGCCCCGTCAGAGCTGTAAACGAATCATTCATTTTTGTATTAATTTACTGAATTAGCAAATTTTAAATGAATTCTTTTCACACAAATAAGTGAATTGAATAAAATTTGAGTCAATTCAAATGAATTAAAAGAAAAAATAATTGTTATTCGTTTTCAATATAAATGAACTTTTAGAATGAATTGCAATTCTTTTCTAATTCAAATGAATTTGTCAAAAAAACATTTTTTTTACCTTCATTTCCAATTAATTTAAATTGTATTGATTTTAAATTAATTCAAATAGCAATTTATTACCAACTCATTTGAATAGAATTGATTGAAATTTGAATTGATTTTATAAGTGAATATGTAGTAAGCATCTTCTTGTTTCCTCTGATTTTTGATCATTGAACATTTTCAGTTTGGTAGGAGAAATTTACATTTTTCAGTCCTTCTAGATCTGTGCTCTTGAATTTGTTGATTGCAAATTATTTTTAATTTTATTTATTTGAATTGCAATTCATTGTTCAACTGATTTAAATGAATTCAAAATCAATTCAATTCTTTTTTGTTGTGAAAAGGTTTAATTAAAAATTTTGCTCTGAGCCCAATCCAAAAAAGTTCTCTAGCTACGCTAATGTCATTTTTAGAAGCAGAGTTCAAAAAAACACAACTGGGCCGATAAAATTTATAAAGCAAAAGTTAGAGAAATTTTAACGAAACATATGTATAACAGTTCGTTTCAAATTCTCTTACAATCGAAAAATAGTTGAAAACACTCCTATCAGATTTGCAAAGCGAAGATAGTCGTCTATCACTTTAAAAATATTAATCCTCAACTAAATATAACTTTTGGTGAAAACTGTCGTCACTGGCTGTTTGTTTATTATTTTTATCATCTACGTTAGAGTACTAAATTTAACTTCAGATATAATTTGTATCTTTTTCAGCTACCAGTGGTGTAAACATTCACTCTTTATGATGTGTATATTATCTAAGTTAAGCATATTAAGATTTCTTTTTAATGTTGTTATAAACCAATTTCACATGCTAATAGCCTTTAAGCAATTGCTGTTTTAAAATTTTTCATTAAGTTCAGGCTGTTGTTAACATGTTAAAATATTTAGAAAGAGAATGAAAAAAGTGTCAAAGTATTACACAGCAAATCTGTGACTGTAGTATTTAGTTTAGACTTGTTTTTTTTAACTTTGGATTGCACAATATTGCAATTTAAACAAACAAAAAAAAAAAAAAAAAAAAAAAACAAGAAAGAGTACTATATTCGGCTGTACCGAATTTTATATACCCTTCATCATCTATGTAAATCTAGTTTAGTATAGTAACTCCAATCAAAAAAGCAAATATTGGAGTGACAGAGAATTCAAAAATTAAAAAAAAATTTGGTATTGCATTTTACATAAAAATGACCTCGGCTCTTAATGGGTTAAGCATTTTTAAAATTTTTTAGTATTTTCTTGAAGATCTCTTCAAAAACTTTAAAATGACACCCATATTGATATTTTAATAAATTTGAAAATTTCAGAGCCCCGTAACTCGGAAAATATGAACGAGCATAAATTTTTAGACTTTATGTGTTTTTCTTATTTTTTAATTCAATATTGATTGGAGTTCCAAATGCTACGAAAAAATTATAGGTAGACGAGGTGCCTGCTGCCTCGATAGACATGGACCAATCATGCTGATTTCCAATAGCACCCCCTTCAACACTACATATGATCGATTAAAATATTTATATTTTGGTGAAATAAAGTTTGCTTCGGCAAGCGGACGGACAGACAGGCATCGCTCAGTCGACTTCGCTAAGAAGTCAGAATATTTACTCTTTATGGAGTCGGAAATGTATATTGTAGAAATTACAAGCGGAATGACTTTGATCTACCCTTTTTCCACTTTTTGTGGTGAAGGGTATAAAAATAGGTGGAGTTTCAGAAAATCGATCGGAATCTGGATAAGATAAAATAGAAGAGAACGGAATGGTTAATACGAAATTAAAACCATTACGAACGGAATGTGTGATGTATTAAAAAAATATTTTCTAAAAAAAACACCTGTCGCTAAATGCTTTTTTAAGAACAGGTTCATTTAGCTTTTAATTTTAAACTTCCCTCACATGTTTTACGGTGAAATTGTTTTCGATTCTATTTCAATTATTGTTCAAAATAAAAAAATATTGAAATTTTGAAAAATTTATTAAATGTTCAGACTTTTTTTGTTCCTAATTTAAACCTAAATATAAATTAAGCCAATTATCGAAAGAAAGCAATAAGAATTTAACAAATGATCAATTAAATTTTATTACACTTTTATACTTCATCTCAATGCTTGCCATTTGTAGTAGTAGTGGTAGTAGTTAAAGTTAAATAGCTGCAATTTTATTATTATTTTTTTATATTAAATTTTAAATATTATTAAATATTTATGTATGTATGTGTGTATATAATATTTTTATTTATTATCGTTAATAAATTTATAAATTCATTTTTTATTAGTTTTTCAATTATTTTTTTATTATAATTACAAGTAGAAGAAAAAGACATACTATTTGGTTTTTGTTTTTGTTTTGTGTTTTTGTTTTAGTTTAAAATTTTATTTTTCCATTTTAATAATTTTTCACTCAAAGTTTTTTTTAAGGGTATTTTTATTTATTATTTAATAAAATTTCATTTGTTTTGTTCTTATTTTATTAAGAATCTAAAGTATTTCTAGCAAACATTTTTAATGTTGTATTTCTTTCATTTTGGTTAAGCTTAAAATAATTAATAATATTACATTAAAAATTTACTGCATGTTGAGCGTCAAAGTGATGAAATCACTTTATAAATCTTGCTTTTGTTTAAAAATATAAAAAATATTTTGAAAGGTGATGCTACAAAAAATGTGTTGTAACTCAAATGTCTTTCAGATATTCAAAATTTACTAATATTTCTTCACTCGAGTTTTATTAGAAAAAAAGAATACAAGCAAAGAATTATTAATATCATTTGATTTTACTGCGTCATTCCAAAAATTCTGCTCTACTTGAATTTTTGTTTGAAATTGTTTTGGATAACTGGTTTATGGATTATTGTTTATTAGAATTTCTTTTAACATTTGATTGGCACCAGATATCAATTCTAGATTTCTCTTTTTAAGAGTACGCATTTACCGTTAAAAACAATATATTTTTAATAAAAGTTAAGTAAGTGAATATTCTCAGAGGAGATAACTGGCAAAGTTAAAAACAATGTTAGTAGGACTTCTGCTGTTTTGGGCTGAAAATGAAGATTGAAGACACTAAGGTAAGTCGTGTATTAAAATGTCTTCATAAACAATTGTATTCATGCCAGCATAAAGCGAAGACCTTAAATTTTTATGTATAAAAACGTAAAGAAATCACATCAAATCAGTCTACGAACGACATTTGAGTAACAGGTATTTTAAGAAGCGTAAAAATTCAATTTTCATTTTAAATTTGCTTGTAAAAATTTTAAAAAAAGTACTCATATCAGTTTGACGCGCAGCATCTATAGTAGTTGTTTGTGTTGTTATTTTAATACCTACTAGTTTAACATGTTGCTGTTATAATTATTAATTACATACTTTGTTTTGTAATGCTAAAGTGTTTGTTTTTTTTTCTTATATTTTTAAATAGTTTTTTTTTTTTTTTAATTTATTTAAATGATATTTTTTTAACCATCAAGGTTGTGTTTTGCATAAAATTTGCATCATTTCTTATTCTGCTTTTTATCTACTAATTTGTTTGTATATAATAAATATTAGATATTTTGCAGAAGCAAAATAATTATTTAATTTCTTTAAATATATATAAAAAAGAGCGGGATCCTGCCCTGTCAACAAATTAAAATAAAAAAGAATTAATAAATAAAATAAAAATAATATTTGTATATAAAGATAAAAAGAATAAATTAAGCTAAAATCAATTTAAAATTATAATAAAAAAGAACTATCATCAAATATAATATTATTTGGCCATATTTTGTCATTTTAGTTAAAAAATCATTTTTTTTTTCAAATTGTTATAAAATTTAAAATAATTCTTGATGTGTGTTTTATGTTTATATATCGTTAATTAAAATTGTTAAAAAAAAAAAATAAAATCTTACAATCAATAAAAATATTTAATTTGCAAAAAAAAAATATTTATAACTTTTAAAAAATTGTGCATTTTCGATCAAGTTATTTAGAAAACTTTGTTGTTGTTAATAATAAAGAAGACTTAGTGATGTTTTTGTTTTTCTTTTTTGGTTTTTGTTATGATTTAAGGATTTAAGGAAGCATATAATTAAATAGATATTATATTTTTAATGTTTTATTCCGAAAAAAAGTATACAACTTAAAAATAAAACTTTAATTATAAATAATTAAAATTGTTTACTAAATTCGAGTCCAACGTTCTAATAAATGTGCTTATTTACTGTTATAATTAATGGGTTTACATTTTAAACTGTTATACATATGAAATTTTTTACTTTTAAAAGGAAAAATATTGACAACCTTTTGATTTTTCACACAAGTGTTATACCAATTTAAATCTATAAAATATTTGTAAATTTATCACAAATTACTTAAAATAAACTGTAGTAAAAAGTTAAAAAATTACTTTTTTCTGCAAATATTTCAATTTAAATGGAGAAATAAATCAGACACACTTTAACAAACTAACAAGTATGCCACTATTAAAAAAGAACAGAAGTAAAGTAGCATATTTGTTAAGGCATAAAACTGTTATACACCCTTAAATTTAAAAAGCATCATTATTTTATGTTGAGGTTATTAAAGTGATGCAAAAAGTTTGAATCTGCCTTATGTTTGCCATGTTTTTTAAGCAAAATTAAAAAAATCACTAACTGTTATACACCTTTGCAAGATAAAATTTAGATCTTTCATTTATTTGGTTTAAACCATGATTTCGATTTACAAAGATGAACTTTTATATAGATGTATAACAGTTTTCACATTAAACTGTTATATACACAAATTTAGCAATTTTTTTTAAAATTATCTACACTTCTTAAAATGAATCGTAAACATAAACTTTCAATTTGTCACAATAATATAATAGTTTACTTATTTTGGGGTTAATTTATACGCTTTTGACTGTAATAAGATCGTAACACAGTATAGTTTTATTAAAAACTTAAAATAAAAAATAAATTTTTAATAGTTTTAAAATTAGTGCGATGGAAAATCGGTTTTAATATTTTTTATCCTCTGCAACTTGGTGCTGTAATCGTTAAAAACGGACTTATATCCGGCAATGCTCCCTTACGTTTTTTTATTTGGCGTATAAAAGTTTGGATAAAATATTTTTACTTTGTTAATTTAATTAGAATCAGTTTTAAAGTAAGTAACGAGATGTTAAAAGTGTTGAACTTGTTAAATCAATATTAAAAATATGTATAACAGTTTCATCACGATATAATGAATAATGTGAGTTATATTACGAAATATTATTTGTGTATTGGCTTGTTTTAACACAATTTCATTCATATCCATCCAAAATTTTTTATTAGGATGATATTTTTTTCAGAATCAATATTTTAAATTTAAATTTGGCGAATAACATTTTACTAAAAATTATCTTGTGTTAATTAAATGTAAAACCGATTTGTTCTTCCTTTTTTGTTAAAAAATTTCATATGTATTGATTGATTGATTTTAATGTTTAAATATTTCAATAATTTTCAATGTTATAATTTTCTTTAAAGTTTTTTTTCCGAGTTTTCTTTTTTCTCTTTTGATATTCCTTTACTATTTTGATTTTTTGTTAAATTTTTGCTAAATAATTTTCTGGTCTGGTTTTAAACCCTAATTCTAATTATTTTTGTTTAAGCAATATAATAAACTTATAATAATTAAGTTAATTAAACAATATTAACAAAGAATAATTATATTTTTTTTCAATTATTACTGCCATAATGTTCATTGTTTTTTTTTTGTTGTATTTCTAAATAAAAACAGCATGCAAAAAACTTTAAACGTTAAAATAATTAATAATATAAATTAAAAAACTACATTGTAAAGAAAACTTACAATTAAATCAAGAAAAGGAGCTAAAAAGAACAATAAAATCATTGGTAAAGAGAAAATCGTTTAATAAAATCTGTTGTTTACATTTTTTTGTTTGAGCAAAAAAACATTTTTTTTCAATGTCCCGTTTGTATAAAAGTTAAATGTCAATAGTGATAGTAAGTATGTCGTCCAAATGTGTTTTTTTTGTTGGTTTTTAGTTTTGTAAGTGAAAGGGCCAGCGTGAGCAAAAATAATTGTCTAAAATGAACTAGACGGTGATGATGTTTTTAACACTTTATTGCATTTTTTTTTAAATTTGTCTTTAACTTTATTTAATTCGAATATTTATTTAATTAAAAAATTATTTTTTAAAGATTTTTTAAAATTGTTAATTAAAGACTTTTAATTGTGTTAATTTATTGTCTAGTTTTATTTAAAAAGAAGAAAAAAATGACAGAACCCAGGAAGATTTTGAAATCCTTTCTATAATCACTTGGAGTCACAAAAAGTACTTTTAGCGGTATGCGATGAATTCATTATCGTACAATGCAGATTCAACTGAATTATTTAAAATGTGTAATACAATTATTTTATGTATTTGGGTTTAAAAAAAGTACGCACAAAATTGACTGGCTGTATGATGCAAATTGGTATTGAGATTTTAATCGATTTAGCCATGACATGTTTTTAGTAAGCCTTTGCTAGACAACATTTTTAAGATGTAAAAATAAATGGAGTAATTAGACCTACAAAATGCTATCGCCTTTTTATCTTCTCTTCAGAAAGTGGCGCGAGTGCTACAGTAATTGTTTTTTAATCAACAGCTTGATTCTTATCCAAAATGATCGAAACAAATATATTATATTATGATATATAAAGCATCAGATCTTAGTTTGTTATTATAAATCAAAGCTATTGAATAAATATATAAAAATTTCAACTAAAATCAACTACGACGATTTCTGAAGAAAAGAATATTGCATGTCTTATAGCATATCAAACGAATCTGAATTAACTTACATATTTATTAATTTTTTTTTTTTTTTTGCTTTTTTATAATCATGCTTCGGGTCTATTTTTTAATAAATCAAATTTTATCATTATTACTTCGCTTCTTCATTGGGTAGCATCATCAGGAAATAAGGAAAAACATGAAAATTAAATTTTCTTGTTTCCTGATGATGCTACCCAATGTAGTAGCGAAGTATTGGGAAAATAAATAAAAAGTCGTTTTAACTAAAAACCTAAAGATTGAATAAAAAAAAAAATTATTACATTTGTTTGAATATACAAAACAGAAACGTAAGTAGAATTAAAATTAAACCGAAATGAGTAACATCGTTCTTACAATTTCATCGCACACCTAATGATGACTCTAAATTTTTACTGTGTAATTTGATTCTTGACTTATATTTTTTCACCATTTAAATTAGCAAGTTTATTTTAAATTATTTAATATTATGTATAAGCATTATGAATCGTGCTGAATTTCTTTAAAATATTTGTTTTCTAACAGCAATTTCGTACTATCCTCAAACAATGAGATCGTCAGAAAACAAGAGTGTGCCATATGGCCATTTCGCTATCGTTTACATGCCCACTGTCGCGTTTCTAATGACGTATATTTTATGAGAATATCACGAAATTGTTTGTTGTTAGAAAATAAGCACTTTAAATGATTACAAAAGATTACAATGTTTTTAAACTTTAAAATTTAAAATAGAAAAAGGCGAATTAATTATAAGGTGGTAGTGATGGCGAATTCAGTCATTTTCGTCGCTAACCTAACACTCCATATACAATAAAAACTCTTATACAGATTTTTTATATACGGAGCTCAACAGTTACGTTACCGGCGAAAATTACTGAATTCGGCATCACTACCACGTTATAATTAATTCGTCCATTTAATAGAGTATGACCCATGACGAAATCATGTATCAGGTGATAGCACTGGCGAATTCATTCACTTTCGTCGTTGCTAGAAATTTCAAATTTCATATAGAAAAAAATTGTGAAGGTTTTTATGTATGGAGTTTGACATTTCCAGCGACGGCAAAAATTAATGAATTCGCCACTGCCACCATCTGGTACATGATTTCATCAAAGACATACTATGGCCCATATTTATTAAAATGAGTAATTTTTTACTTTAAAAAAATTTTAATTCGGTTAAAAATTATTGAAAAACTGCCAAAAATTTGAAATCAAGTACAAATAGACTTTTTTAAGGCTCCAAAGTATACCTTATTCGTTTTCTTTTATACGCTCGCGAAAGAAGAAATTAAACGAATTTAACATCGCTTTGATCTTTGAGTGTATATTTTTTAACAATTAAAAAATAGTCTATACTCTTCTAATGCTGTTCGCTTAACAAATAGTCGTGTATTCTAAACTCGGAAATAGTCCAATGAAATAAATAGTGATTTAAAAAGCACTTGTTAATTTTTCCTGGGAAGTTATTAAAAAAATATTGAAATTAAAGAAATGAATGAATGTATGTCTGGTTTGCGAAAGTTGCTCTTTTTAAACTTTCAAGTAAAAGTTGTTTTTAATTAATTCCCTAAACAATTATTATTTTATTTTGTCAATTTGTCGGTGTCATAAAAATGTATTTCTTTTCTTTCAATTTTTCATTTTAAACTTAAATAGAAAAACTATTTGCTATTATTTTTTGTGTAAAGAAATAAAATGAAATATTTTCGACTTTTATAGTTGTAGTTGTTTTTTGTTTGTTGCTATTTTAGCATTGTCTTAAAATTTGTTTTTGTAGTTATGTTGTGTATGTGTGTAGGTATTGTTTGTTGGGTAATGTATGTATTTTGATTTATAGTTTAGTTTTATGTTCTTTGTATTCTATTATTTTTTTGGAGGATTTTTTTGTGGTTTTCTAGTAAATTTGCTATTTTTAAGCTTTAAAATATTTTTTTGTGTTTTTTTTTTGTTGTTTTTTTTTTCAAAGTCACTAACGTATTAGCAAAAAATTTTGCGCCTTTTCACTTATTTTTCGGCATATTCCTGCGACTCTCCGTCACATTCCAGCGTGATGAGATTGATTTTGACTCCCTGACGGTTTATTTTCACCCGTTGTGGTCATGGAGTTATTTGCGATATCAGTATCAGCATCACCCTGTTCGGCCGCTAATTCATCGGCTTCTTCTAATTCAGCTAAATTCTCTTGATCGGACTCTTCAAGGGTTACCTTCATTGAAAATTAGCAACAAATAGCTAAATAATTGTGCAAAAGATGTCATTTTGTAAGAACTAACCTGAAACCTTATTTTATCCTCGTTAGCTGCCTGTTCATCGGCCTGTGATGGTGGTGGTGATGGTGGTATCATACTCTGATAATAGTCTCTATTCTCTTCAAGTGTATCTAATATATCTTGAGCATCTGGATGTACCAAATCTGCCCAAGTTTCCCAAAGTGGGTGTACAATATAATCAATAAAGCCGACCTGCGACTTTTCGATCGTAGCGTTATGACGATCACACATTGGACTTATATCCATGCCAGATTCTCGCTCCTTATCGCCTTGCAAAAAGAACTCCTCCATTAGTAAGCTCACCCATCGTTTATACAAAGGTAAGGGTTTAGTTGGATTACTCAAATCGGCACAATGGACAAGATTTTCAAGCACCTATAAATTTTTAAAGTGAAAAAATTTTTTTATCGTACAAAAAATTTGAGGTTATTTTACTATAATACCTGTATACGATCTGTGTAATTGTCCAGCAGTAATACACCAGATCCTGCTACCTTTTTCGTTTCTACCATAGTTTTCAAGTCGGCCAAAAGGCTCATATGTTTTGACATGTCGGTTGATAATACAATATCAATAACCATTTTTCTTAATGTTTGGCGTTGTTTCCTGTTATTAGATAAAAATTCCAATCGAAAATTATGTTAAATAATATATTAAAATATATATTGAGAAATATAATTCTCCAAATAATTATGTTCACGCCTACCGTGAATAATACCGTGTTCAGAAATACGCTTAATTGAGTTCAATTTATCCTATAAGAAGTCAATTTATAAATTGAGCAATTAGTACTTAATTGCTTCACTAATTAAATAAGATGCGAACAAGTATGTTTACTGTGAGATGCCAACAAGTATGTTTACTGTGAGAACTATGTTTTGTGAAAAGAAAATATTCATAAAGTTGACAAGAGGCAAGTAAAAAATATAAACAAACAAATAAAAAGAAAATCGCATGTGTGAATACCAAATTAAATTGCACAATTAAGACTAAATTGAATCAATTAAGAAAACATGTCTGAACAGGGTATAAGAAATGAAATTATCAATCCCGATTTATGGATTTCCCGTGAAATATTTGTTCCCTTTATTAAACAGCTCTTCAAAATAAAAAAGGTATCAGTGCACATTGAATGTAAAAAGAATAAGCTCAGTGAAAACTTTTTAATTAAAGTTTAAAAATAAATACATAAAATTTTTAGAAACGAATTAACAATTTTATTACAAGAAGGTGATGTCCAAGACGCACATAACCCCTTGAACTTGCCTGAGATATTGTATGGACTCATTTCAATAAAATAAGTTTTTATATTACATTTTTCATTTTTTTTTCATTTTTCTTTTAATGAGATTTTTAATAAAAAATCTTTATAAATTTACAAGCAATAGATCTCTTTGTTATGCATCTTGTCGAGCATTAATGCATAATGTATGCAGTTCCCCAGCAAGACTTAAGTGAACAAATTCAAGGGAAAAGTAAAAAAATTATGATAAGGAAAATTTTTGTTTACGTAAAAAATTGTTCACATGAGTATTCACGATTGCAATTTGTGGAAAAGGGAAAACATTTCGAGGGAAAAGATATTCATAATAGGGATGAATTACTTTCATTATCACTATTTTAAATAAATAATTAAATATACTTAAAGTAAATAAGAAATATAACAAAAATCTTTAGTTCTGTGGTCACAAATTGAGGTCGTGTTTTGTAAGACTTTATTTAGTTTTTTTTAATTTTAAATTACGTTTCAGTAGGTATTTAGTTGGACCCACTTAACACAGAATATAACCTTGGAGTCGTGAGTTTACGATTTGTTAGTCAACGTAAAAATTTAATCTAAAATCGAGCAGCAGAATTTAGTGAAATTTGGAAAATAGATCTAGCAACAAAGCTTTGTTCTTTTTCGATTACTTGCATCCACAGGGGGGCAGGGGGTATAGTGTGAACAAGTAACTTTACAGGGCTAAACGGATATTAGTCGCATTTTAATCACAAGTAGATTCTTCTCGAATAGACTTGAGCACTCAATCGATTTTAATAAAAAAAGTTCTAATGTAGTAGAAATCATTGTTTGATTTTTATAACTTACTTTTGCATATTACAGAATATATCACATCCTTGATTTTGTAATAATTTAAAGGCAACGGCTAAATGATGATTTTCCAAAACTGATTCGTCATTGTACATTAAGGCTAATTCGGAACCTAAATTCAAATAATTTGCGATAAATTTTTATAAAATTTTTAAATATTAAAATCAAATTAAATATACTTGAATTAACTAAAAATTGATTAGTAAGACCAGGATGATCAACATCGTGAATACAGGCTGCAAATAGAGCACCGCCAACTTCTAATGGCGTAAAAACACCCTCAAGTGCTGGAGTATTCAATAAAACATTGGTACTTTGTGTAACATCAGCCGCATGCATTGAATTGTGAAACGGATTGTCTTTAACATAATGGTCCTCCAGAGTAGTCATAAAGTTAAGAAAGTTTTTCGGTGGTATCATAAGACTGGTCAATAATTCTCTACTCTGTAAGTTGACCCAAAAGCAGAAAGAAAAAAAAAACAACAAATAAATATTTTTTAAAGAATAACATGCCATAATAAAACTTACCTGAAATATTGTGTATGCTACACAGGTGAGTGGACGATTGTTGCTTAAATCGCCTATTTTAAATATATCAATGCCCCAGGTATCCAGTTCGGCCAAATGTTGGCCCAATGCTACTTCCTGTGTCGTCTCCACGCCATAAGTGGGCAGACGTTCGCCTGTAAATGAGTTTGTATGAGATAGTGGACGTTTGACACCAGATATTTGGGACATGGGTGGGCCTCTTGGTGAACGGCTGCGTTGCTGTTGTTGTTGTGCTATTTGTGGTACCGGTACATTTTGCTCTGTATTCTCTTCAAAACGCATCGACGGTAAGTCAAATTCTTGTTGTTTATCTACAGACAGAAAGTAAAGTAATATTATTATTATTATTTTTTTGATTAGAAACAACAATAACCCAGTGAGCATTTTTTTTAAATTATTGATCATATTCGAGTCTTGTTTAACTCTTCTATACTATTATAATAATCAATGATGCGCTCGTTTTATAGTCGAAAATGATTGTTTTGTTAGGAGATAATGATAACCTACCCTCGACTTTTCTAAAAAAAATGTGTGTTTGTATGTTTGTAAGAATGTAAATATTTATTTTATCCCAGCTGGCGATTCTTTTTTTCAATTGTCCAGGCGATTGCCCAAGAATATTTCTATTTTGACGATTGTTAGGAAAGTGAATCGTCTGATATGGATTTCAGGGAGCATTGGAAAATTGTTTGTAGTTAAAGATCGCTCTTGAATCCTGTAAATGATGCTGTTACGAGCCATTTTATTGATTGTTCCACGATTATTTTTTATGGAATTTCGCAACCGTAACTTGAACTTTCTGGCGATAGTTAGGCGAACTTATTTCATTTTTAACTATATTAATTAGATATTTATGCTCCTGTGATATATTTGCTTCATTTGAATATATTTTGATTTTTATTAAAACACTAGTCACACAGTCTGTCCCTGCCAGGCAAAAAATATGTTTTAAAAAGATTATAAATTAATTAGTTAAAAAATTAAATGGGAAAAATTCAAAGGATTGTATAAAAATTCTAAAGCCACGCCCACCGCCAACAAACCGAAAATAAAAAATCTGGCTCCATCCTGCACCAACGGAGCAAAAATACAAATTTCATCTTTCTGCGGTATCAAACGGCTTGAGAAAGCTCTGGAAAGAGAATTGGACATACATACATCCGGACATACAATAAAATTATATATATGTATATGAAAACGTGCCGCTGTCTTTATTCATTTATCCAACGTGGTAGAAAAAAAGTACTAATTTTTTATTTTTACAGAAGCGTGCCGTTAAAAATTCTACGCAATTGATTTTTATTTTGACATTTTTTTTTGAATTTTTCTTTAAGACTTTTTCATTTTCTAACGAACCGTCTTGACGAGCCATTAATTTGGTTGTTCAATTATTGAACAATTTCATGTGCGCACATTAAAATGGCTTGTGTAGACCATCGTTATCGATGTCATATTCTTGTTCAATAGTAGAACTTTCGTTCATACAACGATGTCTGCCATCGAACGTCAATTTTATTTTAAAAATTCTAAAAAAGATTGAATTGAGGCGATATTTAAACCAAACAGTCTGTAAATTTTTCTAATTACATATACATACATATGTAATTGTATGTGAGCAACAAAAAAAAGAAAAATAAATAAATTAAACTACAAAAATAAATTATGAGCAAACGAAGCATTAACATCGCCACGTTTTCACCATGCAGACAAACTTGAACAAATATTTGATACCTACTTTGCCGACGTTTTGTTCATGTGCTCGTCAAGACGTAGTGCAATTGAATTCATAATTATGGTTAGCTTCATTTATAATTTGTCATTAAAACTCTTATTAAAAAATATTCGTATAAAACTCTCAAAAATCACTATTATTTTGTAGCATATTTTTAGGACTCATGATGAGCTCATTATATGTATACTTATAAACTTGTATACTTTACGACTCGTTTGAAGTAGGAATTAAAGAGTCTTATACGATTGTTTTTGGCGCATCCTAGGCGACTCCTACGGTAGAGCTGCTAACAGTACACAGTTTCTCCCGTTAAAATGCATTTGCGCGATCGGAATACGACATCGCAGACGTTTGCTTTGATCGTAGAAGAATCTTTTACGATTAAAATGCTAGATAGGATATTCTTGAGTTATATTTTATAATTGAAGGAATTAATCAAATACAATTATTATATAAAACTGAAATGTATTTGGGTAGAATACACTGAGCAGTAGCGAAATGGCCATTGGATATGTTTTCCCCGCAGACGTATTACAGTTTTTAGTTTTAATAAATAATAAATATTTCTCGAGAATATCATATATATTTGAAGGAATCAAGCACAATGAAAATAAATTAACAAATAAAATATCATTATTTAGTTAGAAGAAAGTTCAACACTCAAATTGATTAATTCAGTAGTCCTTTAATCCGCCAACAAGATATCGATTGAAAATCTTTCTATTTAAAGTTTAAATTTTAAACCACTATTAAATCGAAATGAAATAAAAGAAATTTCATTTATTTATATCAGTGTATGACAACAAACGTTTCACACAAAGAAATAAGTTTATTAAAATATTTCAGTCGTTTTGCATATGAGAAAAACCAAAACGAATACTTTCTGGGTGAATTTTTACACCCATATTCAGAAAAGCTTTTAAAGGTAACCTTCCAATCAAGGAAAAACAAATGTACCAGGTAGTGCCAGTGGCGAATTCATTAATTTTTTCCCGTTGCAGGAGATGTTAAACTTCATATAAAAATAAATTTGACGTAGGTTTCTTACGGCTTCTAGAGCTTCAAAACTATCGATAGTCGGCAAATTCGATAGTTTGCCTTAAAATTATCGATAGCATAGTTTCGATAGTTTTTTAAACTATCGTTGCTATCGAATTTTTTAACTGCTAATTCTCGTAACTATCGCTATGCGATACTATCGATTTCTCAAAAAATCTATCAATAGCCAGCCAAAAATAAAAATATTGATATAATCGATAGCACTATCGATTGCTTTGCAGTTCTACTTATTACCTGATTTTGCATTGCTTCCAACTTTTTTAAAATTTACACATATTTTATAATTAAAATTGCCACCCCCAGTTAAAAGAAACAATGTCTTGTTGTCAATTTTAAAAATTTTACAATTTTTACAGTTACGTTATCCCGTTAAATAATATTCAAAATCTGCATTATCCTGCAGATTAAATGTTGACTTACCCAAAAATGTTGAACAGATGTATTCTGAAATCTGATTTCCTGATCTACTCGATTCACTGAAGTGAGATAATTCCTTATTCAACATGCGTTTGAACTGCAAAAAATGTAAAGAAATAAAACAAAAAGCAAAGTAAATAAATTAAATTCCCATAAATTTAATATTTAATAAGGTCGATAACGCACCTTAAGTGAAGCCATATCCGATACACTGCGATGTGTTTGTATTGTTTCCAGTTGGTCTAAACACCAGTCTAACTCTTCTATTGTATCGGTGGCTAAACGAGTGTAAGCCTCATCGCCCTGATTCAACTGTATGCCCGCCGTTGAGGAACGTCCCATTGATGTTTGTGTTGGTCGCCTAGATCTTAGATTATTAATACAGTGTTCCAAACACACAATACAGACAGACAAAGTGTTTCGATGTACACATATATATATACACACACACACATACACAGACGCACATTTACAGCAATATTATGAAACATGAAATTTAAAGTTTAACCAACAACGAATGGAAAAAGGAAATCAAGGAAAACAAACAAAACGGATGATGTCAAATAAAAAAGCACAAAGGACCAGCGAGCAAATTAGAGGCGGGCATAACAAAAGTTGTTTGAAGAAAAAAAAGAAAAAAAAAATAAAGCAAGAGTTATACATTTTTTAAATTAATGGTATTAAAATTATAACATTTTTGTTAAGGACAGCAAATCAACCGAAAAAGAAAGAAATAATTTTTAAATAAAAATAATTTGATTAAATATTTCAACAAAAAGGTGTTTTGTTTAAAAATTGTTATTGTTATTGTTATTTTGTTAAGGAGGAAGAAAAGGAAGAAGATAAAAAAGAAATAAAGGAAAAAATTAAATATGCTATAAAAATTGTTATCTGAATAATAAAAAAACAGGGAGTCAAACATTAAGATTTTTCTGAACAAATTTTTATTAGTGTAAATAATAAATAAATTCACATCAACTAAATGTGCCAAAACAAGTTAGGAGTATTTAAAAATAAATCGAAATATTGAAAGTGAACTATAAGAATGAATGTAATTCTTATGTTTCTCAATCTTGTTTGCACATTTAAAACATTCTATTTCTGAGTAACAAATGTTCATTTATTTTTAATTTGAATAAGAAATTTAATAAAAAAAAATTTATAAAAAACATTTTCAATTTTTTTTATTAATGATTGTAAGAAAATTAGTTTTAAATAATATTTTAAAATAAATACCAATTATTATTTTGTTCTTAGTTTAAACCGACTTCAAAAAGGAAGATGTGTAACAATGCGTCTGTATTTTTTAATGTTTGCGCCCACAGAACTCAGCCTTTTCTGAACCGATTTCGAAATTTTGAATTTAAATCGAAAAGTAATGATTATAGCTTGGTTCCATTTTGCAAAAAATTTTATAATTAAAAAAATTAAAGGGTGTCCCCATACAAAATGCATGATTTTTACTATACTTTTTGACTTCGGACGGCCACCCAAATAAAGTTTTAATAAAGTTAGTAGCACTAACTCACTAACTGTACCCAGAAAGTTATAACAAAAATTAATCTAAAATTTAAAGGGTGTAGCCTAGGTGATATACTTTGACTTGTACGTTTCTATCTTTTGATACGTTGCAGTCAAATACTTAAAAATGACACTGAATGTGAAATTCTATGTTCGCTATAAAAAATATAATAATGGAAATTAAGAGGGTGTCCCCATCGGTGTATACGGCATTTTCAATCGTTTTTTATTTGTTATAGACAGTAACAATAAAACAATTTCTATTTTATATTTGTCAAGTCTCTCTTTTTTGAAGTCGGCTTTTTATTGCAAGAATTATATAAAATTTAATTAATATTGAAAATTAGATGCGTTCCGGTACTAACAAAAAGATTCAAGTTAAATTTTATTTTTCTTTTCAAACTTACAATGAAAAACATGAAAAATTTTAGAAAAATGGAAAATTATTAAAAGAAAATTAAAAAGAAACTTACTTGTTGGTTGCTGGAACATTTGTCAGACTTAATAAATTATTGCGCACAGAACGTAAACTGGCTAAAATTTGGGCAAACGGTGTCACAATAAGATCCTCGCCATGGCTGCAAAGTACAAAGAGGAGACAAAGAAACAAAAAAATAAAATAATTAAAATACATTTAATTTGATGAAAGTGTTATTGATTTTAAAATTTATTTAACGAAATTGTTTTCAACATAATAATTACAAAAATTTTAATACAGTAAAATTCTCAGACACTTTTAATAAATTACAGACAGTTTTTGATAAAACGAATAAATAAAATTTGTCAAAATTTTTTTTGACTTAATCAAGCAAATCTATAATATTTGTGCAACATGCAAATCTTAATTTTGTTGTGCTTTGCGTTACGTTTTATGATATATTATTAACAATACAGAAAGATTTATAGAAGGTTAAAAGGATTTCGATTTAAAAAAAATACTTATTAAAAAAATTATCGAAACGCTCGAAATGTTTTTTACGACTTAATGAGAGTTTTTAAATTGTCTGCTAATTTCTACACATCTTATCGCGATTTTCGATTAATTGGGGTACGGCTTATTGTGATTCTACCCATAATATATAAAAAAATTTTAAGTATACAAATAATAAGGAAAAACAGAATAATTTTTTAGCCCTAAAATAAACAATTTTTGATGAAAATGCAATTTGTCGAGAAAATATCCATTTTAAGTGATTTACAATGTTGTCAGATTAGGGGATTTTAGTTTTAAAACGGGGATTGAGAATATATTTTACGGTTTTGGGGATTTAGAGACGTTTTTGGGGATTTTTTTTAATTATGTTTTTGGTTATTGCAATTTCACTATTATTAAATAAATTATGGTAACAAAAAACCTTGTTAAATATTATTACTGATACGTCTTCGAGTAAGCAATACTCGAATCTTTATTGAGAATTAATATACATTTTAAAAATAATACATATTGTTGTGAAACTTTTGTTCCATCTTAAGAAGTGGTTAAAGTGTTTAAATCCAAAAATATGTACTAAAAACTTGCTTTAGACAACGGAACAGAACTTTTTGTTTCAGAATCCACTGATGAGGCATATGAGCAGTAACGAATAAATTTTCTTGTTAATATAAAATAAAACTGTAACAGGATCCTTTCAGTATATGAAATATTTTTTTAAAATTTTGTTGTTGATACAGTTAGTAATCGTTATGAAATACAAAATTCCTATTTTTGGATTTTGTCTATCTGTCTGCCTGTGTTCGCTTCACCTAAAAACTACTGAATGGACTTGAATAATTTTGCGAAAAGGTCTAATATGAGATACTTTTTTTTCGTAAAAATATGTCATTTCATAGAAAAAATAGAGCATATTTTATTTTATAAACTGTTTACAGAACTCTACAAATAATGTTTAAAAACATGTTTTTCTACATTTGATTTTAAACCAAATTATTAATGACACGTTGACAAAGTAGTAGGAACTACTAGTATGCTAATAGAGTGGTCATATTTGAACATAGTTGAAATTGTTTTTTGGGGAATTGTGGGGATAAAATTTATCTAATTTGGGATACGACTTGAAAAAATCAGGGTTCCCAGATTTTAAAGTTTTGTGATTTAAAAGTTTTTTTTGAGAGTTTTCGAATTTGTTTTTAAAAAGATTTCAAGTGTTGGTGAGATTGTTACTTTTTTTTGCTTTATATATGTTAACTTTAAATTAAAGGGGAAGGTTTAATTTTTTGGCGATATTTTAATTGTTTTGTTAAACTGAAAATTGTGAAAGTAAAATTTGGTTTTTTATTAAATTAATATTTTCGCTAAATATTTTTTTATTTGTTGTAAGTTTCGTTTTTTTCATTTTTTACTGGAAGTGAAAATTTGGGCAAAATTTTTATTTGATTGCTAAAATAATAGTTTATTTCTAATTTTTATTTTTCAGAAAAATTATTATTTTCTCTAAAAAAAATTGCGGTATAAGTTGAGTTTTAATGATTTCTGAGTTGTGTTTTGGGTTATTGTGTTATATTTAGTGTTTCCTAGACAAACTAATTTTTACAAACCAAAAATTCTTTAAAAATTAAACAAAATTTAATCAAAATTAAAAGGTATAGGATCGTTTTTAATGTCTTTACCAAAATTAGCACTTAGAATGGTGATAAGGGGAAACCCGAAAATATTATGTTCTTTAACAGATTTTAATTTAATCTGAAACATACATTCTTACCTGAAAGTTGCAACAGACTTTTTTGTTAAAAAAACTTAGGCTCCGGAGGTGTAAGGGAAATCGGGCAATTTTATAAGACTCAACTCATTTTAATTAAATTTAAGAAATAAATATATACTTGTCAAAAGGTAACACATGCTATACCTGATTTCAGAACTCCAATATATGAGTAAGGGCGGTGAAAAAGGCAAAACCGGTCTATATATGAATGTTAAAAAATTCACGTGTTGTTCTATTCACATGTTATTCTTCGCAAGTGCTTAGTCAATTTCAGTGAAAATTTGTCTTTGTATATCTTTGGTCAGAGACTCGATATAATGAGTCCAAGATGTGTCGCTGTATCTGAGATCTTAAATATTTTGTTAATGAAATTACTCTCAAATCAAAAACGGGTTTCTACTCTGTTTGGAGTGAATCAATAGAGCGACAGACGCAACCAGCACTGAAATCACAATTACTTAAACATATTTTATTATTTTTAGAAAATCAGACATTTAAAGATGGCACGCATTTTTATAGTACCTCATGACTAAGAGGAATTTAGTTTTTTAAGTAGGCACAGGGCTGTCTAGACATTAAAATGTGATTTGGAAAATTAGTGAAAAATTTAAATCATATATGTATATATTATGGTTAAAAAAGTATCCAGAATAAAAAAGTACACATCTACACCTCAGACAATTTTTTTTTTTTGGTAAAGTATCTAATACGGCAGCACTGGTTCAATAAATTTTTCGATGCATTTTTGGTGAAAATGTATTTTTTTAATTAACTTTTATTTTATGCATTACAAAAATTGCCTATAAAACAAACAGGTTAGAGTGACATCGTTGTGGCAGCAAACTGTTGCTTAATTTTGTTAAATGCAGAGAAGCTGTCAAAAGTGTATTATTTTATTTTACAAAAGTTCATTTTTTTTAAATATTTTTTAACACAGAATTGTAGCAAGAGTTTTAAATCATTTTAAAAAACAAAGCTTACTAAAAACGTTATAAAAAAGATAACAAAGACGTTATAAAAAAGATAAAGTTTACTATACACGCAAGTGCCCATTTTTCCCTTTATTGTTGTGTTGTTGTAGCGGCGCTGCCACCTCTATAAAACCAATATTTATTTAATACAATTTTTAATAGAATATTTATATATTTTTTTTATTTAAATATTTTTCGGGTTAATGTTTTTTTCTTAATGGTGCTTTTTAATTTTTTAATATTATTTTTTTATGTCATTAATAATTCTGGCTGTCAAAAAAAAAAATTGAACTAAACTGGAATGAACATGAAAATTTTGATCAAATAAAAAATTAGTTGTTACCTAACATCACAAATTTTTGGAAAAGAATATAAAGTCGAATTGTGCTTTATAAAAACTAAAATTTAAAATAATATTATATATGCATGCTTAAAATATATTTTAACAATAACATATTTAAAAACATTATTATTTTATTTAATTAAATTAAGTATGTATGTATGTACATATTTCTAACTACCAGCCGCCTACATATTTTCCGTAGCTGGTGGCAATTTCAGAAGAAAATAAAATTTTTGTTTTTACAAAAATAAGAAAATTGTATTTTAGTGTGACGTTTATTCTTTTTTTAATATTCTAATAAACACATGATTAAATATATTACACATATAAATTGAACATCTTAAGCTTGTTCGTATCCAAAAAAAAACATTATTAATAAAATCTGTCATATGTTTTTAAAAATATTTTTCTACCGAGAAAAATTTCTTTTTGCTTTCTAATTTTATTTCAAGTATTGTGCTACGCCAAGTGATTTAGTTTTTTTATAAAGATTATATCTTTTTATATATGTCAACAAGTTTTTTGATTTATTCAGATTTTGTTTAAACAGATTTTACCTAAATAATCCAGATGGGAATAAAGACTTTTTTTCTGATATTTTTTTTTATTGTTAAATAAGGTATCTATCTGATTTTGTAAGAGAGTGGTGGAGCGAGGAAAAGAAAAACGTGGCTTGTCTTCATTTGAAATATACGTTTGTTATTCGTAATTTTAAATAAAAAAAAAGGGAAAAACAGTTTAAAAATAAATTTTTGTAAATTAAGTCAAAAACGTGCTGTAAAAAACTTGCATTTTAAAAAAGTTTAAATGTTTCTTTAGACATGCACGATGAAAAAACACCTGGACGATTCACCTTGGACTTTTAGTGTACAAAAATATGTTCTAGCCATTAAAATACTTAAGAATCCTTTGTTGCATGAGATACATAACTCAAATAAAATTGTATTTGAAATAATCGCAATATATCGTAATCATAAAAAAAGTGACAAGCAGTGGATACGGGTTCCTAACGCTGTAATTTTTGTAATTTTTACGTTTTTTAGTCAAACATTATTTTGTGTGGATATATTCTTAAATCCAAATAATTCTACTAGGATGAACGTTGAATCTTAGCTTAAATTTTATAATTGAAACTTAATTAGGATGACTAAATTATTAATAAATTAATTTAAAAATATAATTTCATTGATTGTCAGTAGATAGAGTGACCATGTATTTGAAAAACAGGACCAATAATTGAATGTAAATAATAAGAAAAAGGACTTAATATATGTTATTAAAAATAGTTCACGTACACGCTAATCAATCATAGTATTGTTACATTTAATAATAATAAAGCTGGTCTTGCAACCATATTGTTGTCTAGTAGAACAATTATAGGGTAAAATGTAAAAATAATTATGTTAAAATATAAACATTAAATGGTCATGATATATAATTTAAGACTGCGTTATTCGTTGTTTAATTTATTATCGATTTGTCACTAAAGTTATTGAAAAACATAAACTCCCAAAAAAAAAGACAATTATTTGTTTATCCAAATGGTTTCACAACTGTGTTTAAGACACGAAAATTAAGGTTTATATGGTTACATATACATATATGAACATATTATGGCGGGTCGATTTAATAATCACCTATGGCTCAGTGAAAATCGTATTCTAGGGATCAAAATAAGAAACTTTGCCCGCGGAACTGTACCTCTAAAACGAATTCTACTACCCCTCAACTGTTGACTTATGTCCCGTAGGGTCAAGTTTTGAAAAATCCCACTTTGACCCATTTAGAGTGCCCCAATCGAGTCCAAATGTATGACCGACCCCACACTCCCTGGAACTCCCCTGGGGGGTTCACCATACAAACATTTCAAAAAATCAGCATTTATATATATATATATACATATATATATATATATCAACTTTTTTTGAAATGTTTTGCTTACCTTTTTATTTGTTTTCATAAATTGTACATTATTTTTAATTGTTTAGTTTGTACATAAATTTTGATTTTTTTCACATTCTCAAACAATAAAAACAATTACACTTTTATGCTAACAAAAAATTAATTAACTGATAGAAAAGTAATTTTTCAAGACCCAGAACAAAATATTTTAAGGCGCAAATATTATAATTAATCATACTCTGATTAATAAAAATAAATTATGGTTAAATATATTATATTATTTTCTATAAGTTGTAAAACTTTTGTTATGATTTAAATTTCATTACGTTAAACCAATCATGTTGTATTTTTTATACACAGTAACCATATAATGGTTAAATATCAACAACAGCGTGTTTATCGTGACTGAAGTATTGTTGAAAATAACTATAATTTGTCCACTGCAACTTTACAATGTTACAAAGAACATAATATGTTTATTGTGACCATATCCCAAAAACGTGTTTTTCTTTGCGTGTATGTAACAAATATTTAGTAATACAAAAGTTAAAAAAAGGGGAAGAAACGGTCACTCTGCACCAAAATATTCGCCGTTTGTCTACGTAAAATACAAATAAATCTCTCGCAGTTCTTTGATCTAATTTTGTGGGTTTTTATATACAAAAATGTGTTTTATTTCTGACGACGATTATGAGTTATAGAATTAATTGATTATAAAATATATTTAACAGGTGGACAGTTCGCAAAGACTTCACAAAGTTAATATCAAAGTTTAAGCTATTAGATAAAGGACAAAGCTTAGAAAGGCTTTTTGTCATTTTTTCTTTGGAATTATTCTTCCTGACCAAAAAATGTGAAATATATTTACACGGATATTACATAATATAATAATGCGAAATTGTCAGGCCTGGTATTAACGAATTCTATTGGGTTTGGAAATTTTTATCTTATCTGGAATAAAACTGTCAAATCTGTTTATTTAAACACGCAAAGAAATGTTTTGAGCACATAACGTATAACACCCCTGTAGCATGACGTATAAAACCCCTGTGCTCAAGTTGGCGATAATTAAAAGTTATGTTTATATACAGAGCAGTTGCAAACACTCAGTTTTATCTTATGAGAAGTTTTGTGTTTATCAATTTGGCACATTTAGAGATATTTAAGCCCACTCTGTTCGGATGGACACTTCAACTGAATAAAAATGGAAAAAAAATATTAAAAAAAGTAAAACATTTTTTAATGGACTTTGATCGTTTAATAAAACAAATCTTAATAAAATAAGGGCAAACGAAGGCGAATAATATTTAAATCAGCCTCCAATTTGTGTAGTTTTCATTAAAATTTATGTGCTCTTGCCTCTGTTACAATAATAAAAAAATTTCATAAAAATTCATAGAAATATTCGTCGTGCAAGTTTTTAAAAAAGTTAATTAATGAAATTTAATTTAAACATAAATCAAAAACACGCACAAAAACAATTGCTGTCTGCTAATTGAGAAAAGCAACGACAATCGGTCGTCGTTAAATATTTATGTCATTTCATTAAGGAAAACAGTGTCATTTCTAATAAGAGAAAACAACTGAACCGGTTTATTAGCAGAATATTATTGCAAACCATTAATTACCTTAAAAATATAAAAATTTTCTATAATAAAAACCAGCACTTTTAAGTCAATCAAAAAAAAAAATTTTTTTTTAAATTTTCAAAAATAATTTCCGCTAAAATTTTTATAGTTACGTAAATCAACAGTAAATATGAAATCATTAGTGATTTTGTTTTTAACTTGAAAGAAAATTTTAATAGTTTGTTTTAAAATTAAAATAAGAAATTTATAATATTGTGTCATTTGAAAATGATTTTAGGACATACGGCCACAGCGTTTGATCTTGACAAAGATCATAGGTAAATGTCACAAATAACATGAACAATATTGGCCTTCAAAGCGTCAAGTGATGCTGATTTGTCTGCCCAAACCAATGACTTAATGTGGCCGTACAGAAATTAATTGAAAGATGTCAAATTGTATGACGTTGGAGGCCAATTGGCAGGTGCAATGTTCGCAATCAACTTATCGCCAAATTTCAAAAGTCGCTGGTTGCGGTCGCCTTGTGATGTGTAGCACTTTTATTTTTAAAACCACAAACGGAGAATTTTTCACTTCATGTACATCAACTTTTTTTAATTAACAAACTTATTAAGCAAATAATAAGCCTCATTAATGACTCATGAATTTCTAAGTAAATCTGGTTATCTGACTAATTGTTAATCTATTTAAGATGAGTTGCCAGAGAATAATGATGTTTAATGTCAAGAATTAAGCAAAGTATGACAGTTAGTTTAACAGTTAACCATCTCGGAATATAAGTGATCAAAATAAATGAGCAATAATGTATGAACTGTCAGTCATAATGATCCTAGAAAATACAAAAAAATTGTCTATGTCAGTTATAAGAAATCTGTTTTTTAAGGATAAAAATTCCTTTGTTACTCATTTGATGGGGAGAGGCTCAACATGAGGCGAATTTATCTATATAAAACCGAATGATTAATATATTTTCAAGTGAAAGGTTTTCCAATTTCTTACGGACCCTGATGACTTGGGAAAAAGTGAGTTTTAAAGCGGAAAATATTCAAGTCAGTGACGAGTTATGAACTTTATTTGAATTAAAATTATATAATTTGTGTTGTTGCTCGTACAGAACCCACACAAAACAATAAAAAAAAAACAAGTAAGAGTGCTATATTCGGCTATGCCGAATCTAATATACCCTTCACCATCTATGTATGTAAATCTAGTTTAGTGTAGTAACTCCAATCAAAGAAGAAAATATTGGGGTGACAGATAATTAAAAAATAAAAAAAAAAAAAAATTTGGTACTGCATACATATTATTTAAGATAAAAATGGCTGCGGCTTCTAATAGGTTAAGTATTTTTAAATAATTTTAGTATTTCCCTAAAGACCTCTTCTAAAGCTTTAAAATGATACCCATATTGATATTAAAAAAAAAAAAAAAATTTAAATTTCAGAGCCTTGTAGCTCGAAAATATGTGCGAGCGTTAATTTTTTCACTTGATGTTTTTTTCTTATTTTGTAATTCCCTATCGCCCCATATATTTATTTTTTTGTTTGAAGTTACTTTATTGTTCAAAATGAAATGAAAAAATTAGAGGTTAGGCGTGGTGTTTTACCTGCTGCATCGAAGGGCATAGACCGATCATGCTGATTTCCAAAAGCACTTCTTTCGACACTATATCTGATCAATTGACATATTTATTTTTTTTATTTCAACACTAACACAGACGGACAGACGGAATCCGCTTAATCGACTTCGCTATGCGTAAAAAGTCAGAATATATGTACCTTATGGGGCAGAAACGATAAAGTAGAAATTACACACGGAATGACAAACTTATATATATCCTTTTTGACTTTTAGTGGTGAAGACTAGAGTAATAAAAAAAATTTTAACTTTATTTTTATGTTCTTTGCCATAAATCTCATTTGGTTATTTATTTATTTTTTTTCCAATAATATATTTTCTAAAGTGCTTGGCAAAGATTTAATTCCAACAACAAGAACAGCCGAACAACATTAGTCATATTTTTAAAACGTAAGCATGTTTCGGGTAATGTCGTGCAACAGCAAAATGTGTAACCGATATACTTGTACATGCAGACATCTGTAGCTAAAATACTTATCGTACCTACAGCTTGCTAGACATAGCTAGAGATTTATGAAAAAATAAATAATTATTTTTGAAATTGTCAACAACGTGCTTTTAATCACGTAGCAGTTGTATTTTGATTGTAATATAGAGTAAAACGAATGCTGGATACTCTATTGGAATAAATACATTAAATATATATAAAAAAATATATAAATAACTAGCAGTGCCTAAGACCTTGTCTGCGTGTCATTTCTAATTTTCTTAAAATTCCAATTCAACTATTTATTTCAGAGTTCTGTAGACAGTGTTAAAAATTTTTCATCTACAAAAATAAAAGGTGTTGCCAACTGTTTTAAAAACAATATACTGGTAAAATTGGGTGCTTTCTCTATTTTGTTACGAAAAGACCTATTTTTACAAAAGTAAAGTAAAAAGTATTCTATATTGGAACCAAAGTTCTTAGGGACCTTTTCACAAAGTTTTGTTTAAATTCATTCAGTAGTTTTTACGTGATGCGAACACAGACAAACAGACAGACAAAAACTCTACTAGGTGTTCTGTATTCTATATCGATTACTATCAACACCAACAAAAAAATTTTCAAAAAATATTATATGTATAGATATATTTTCCTGAGAGCAATACATAATTGGTTTCTCTTATAGATGAGAGATGTTTTCGCAACTCTGTTTTAATCACTTTAAGAGACTTTCTCAAATTAAATGATAATAAATCTTTAAATTCTAAACTGCAGATTATATTTATGTGAATGTAGAAAAGTTTGCATGTAGATAAGCGGTTAGCCTTATATCGGTAGACTTGTAGCTTAAGCACAGTGGGTTAAAAAAATTAAAAGCTTAATACTTTTTTATATGGTATCCAATTTTAATTGCTTTCAGTTAATTACTTCATAATTTGTTGCAGTATCTCTCAAAGTTTAGCCTTTTAAAAAAAATTATTGTTTGTCCGACTTTATTCTTAAGACACTATTCGATGCTTGCTAAAATTTTTATTAAAACTGACCCCCTCTTCTTAAGACATTTCAAGTTTAAGATAAATGGAATCACAAGCTTAGAATTTACAGATTTATTACCATTTATTTTGCAAAAGTCCCCACTGTGCATTGCATAATTTTTTTGAGAAACAGGTACCTGATTTACGTTCTTTAATATTTTTATGCAAAAAAAAAAAAACTGCTGAAATTAAGGATAAGCATTATTTACTTGCCTGTTTCATTCTTTTATTAATCAAAAACATTATATCGCTAATATTGTTGTTGTTGTTTCTTCTTATTAGTAAATGCAGCTATTACTATTTGTAAAGTACACACGCACTTATAAAAATGATTGTGTGTTTGTTTTTTTTTATGAAACTTATAATCGGTGCTATCGTTTAGTTAGTTTAAATTATTTCTTAATTAAATCAGTTAGTTGTGTGATCGAAAACCACCGGTTGTAAGACATTTCACAATTAAATGAAATAAATAAGCAGCTTTAGTAATTGAAATCAGTTTTTCGTTTTTCTTGTATACAAAAATATATTTTGTTTTTCTTTAGGCAACTTCTGCAATTTATTTTGTTCGTAAATTTTTTTTCGTTATGGTAATCACGGTCACTATTTAAAAGAATATGGTGATTTAAAATAACATCGTTTCTCACAAATCACGAGATCGTTCATATCTAGAGTCAACTAATTTTACTGTTTGAGAGCTTCTATACAACTAATATAATCTCAAGAGATGTTACCTAATTTCATTGTCTCTTACAAACAAAATATAATGAGCGCGTAAAGCGCAATCTATTCTCATACATAAGTCTGTATGAAGCAAACCGTAATAACGCGGCGTAAACGCTTAGCAATTGTATAATACTATTTTGACAGTGCGTTAGGAAGTAAAGTTGGCTGCATCTTTGTTTTTTTATGTTTGTTTTATTGTTGAAAAAAAAATCAATTTATTTATTTTCAGGAAAAACTAGTTCTCTTATTTATTTCTATACAGTGGGTCTAATGAAATAAAATTAAAACATTACTGTCCAAGACACCAAGTTGACGCTCTTATTTAGGTTGACATTTCAGCGCAATTGCGTTACGCTTTAAGCGCAATTTAGGTTTATTTGCTAGAGTTAAGTGATGAATTGATATCTTTAAAAAAACAAGAAAAAAAATAAATAAGATAAAATATATAGTTCGTTTACACTGTATTTTTTTGATACTAGCAGATTTCATATTCCCAACAAAAAGAAAAATGGAATTTTTTCAGTATTATTTATTTCTTAATTTTGAAATCAAGTTTGTTTAGGCGCAATCGATCATACAGTGTCGAAAGAGCTGCTATTGCAAATCAACATGATCGGTCCATGTCCATCGAGGTAGCACGCAAAACACCACGCCTACCTATAATTTTTCTATGTCATTTTGAACAATAAACTAACTGCAATCAAAAAATAAATATATGGGACGATAGGGATTAAAAAATAAGAAAAAAACATTAAGTGAAAAAATTGGCGCACGCCCATATTCTCCGAGTGACGGGGCTCTGAAACTTAAATTTTTTTTAAATATTAATATGAGTATCATTTTAAAGCTTTAAAAGAGCTCTTTAAGGAAATAATTAAATTTTTATAAAATTTAAGAGCCGATGCCATTTTAATGTAAAATTATATATATATATATATATATATATATATATATATGCAGTACCAAACATTTTTATTATTTTTTTAATTCTCTGTCACTCCAATATTTGCGTTTTTAATTGGAGTTACTTCACTAAACTAGATTTACATAGATGGTGAAGGGTATATAAAATTCGGCATAGCCGAATGTAGCACTCTTACTTGTTTTAAATTTATATATTAATATGAAATAAAACTTAATAATTGTTTTTTGGAACTCTGCATTTCGGTACTGATTGTATTTTGAGCGGATCTTATTCAAATTTTGAGTAGCAATTACAGATTCTTTTGCCTAAAACTTAATTGACTAAATAAGAATTATATTTGGCCCAGAAGACAAAAAATAAAATAATAACAAAGAAAATTCTAAACAAACAATACAAACTCCGGCTAACTCAGGGGTATCTACCGCACTGTACGGTAGTTATAAGACCGCTTTCGAGTTCACTTTTTTTGGCAGTGTCACCACTCATCAAATCTGTTTCATCATGATTAAACCTTCAAATATATTATCTGCCAAATTTTGTCTCTGTAAAACTCCAGTAATTTCCTATTAATAATACTGATTGTGTTTAAATGAAATATTACCAATAAATTTTAATCATGAAATTCAAAACCTATTGCCATTTAATTATTTACAAATATTAAAATTAATTATTATTTTTTTTTAATGAGATTTGCTTTAATGCAAAAGTGTATTGTGACTGCTAAACAGTTTTTCTTTTTTGATAAATGAAGTTTTTTTTTAATACCTTTTAGATTTTATGGAAAACATACTATCGCGATCTTCCATGACAGTCATGGCCAATTCTGTTTCCAATATGGTTGGTATCATATTAAAAAATGAATGTAAACGAGGCATTGACTGAGAGCCGGACGAATTTTTATTGAGCATCATTTTGTTGAAGTTTAAATAAAAGAAATTTCTTCACCTTTAATAATGTTTTGTTTGTTGGTAAATGTAATTTTATTAATATTTCTTTTGTGCTTTGAAAGCATCACATAAGTTGAGATATTTCATACTTGTATTCATTAGGAGTATTAAGGTGGTGTACAGTGGTGGTGGTAGTGGTTGATTAGAAAGGTAGTATTTTTTTTTTTTTTTTGAGTATCACAGTTGGAGATTTTTTGTTTTCTAATAAGGCAATAATGTTTTTTATTATTGCTATTGTTATTTGTATTTTTTTTTATTTAGCTTGGAGGGTATTTTTATTATTTAAACTAATATATCATGCTGTTAGTTGTTTATATATTTTTTTCTTTTTCTTTTGCCATTAAGTTGTTTTAAATAAGAATATTTAGCTTTTCTTAAATTTTATTTAATATTTTTCACAATTATTTTTAGAAACTAATTTTTTTTTGGTTTTTCAAAACTACTAAAACTACAGAAAAAAGTGTTTTATTTTAATACAAATAAATAAACTAGAATTTTGGTTTCTAAACTAAATTTCTATTTTTGTTGTTATTTTGTTTGTTCACAATTTTAAATTCTCTTAGCGAAAAATATTTTTTAATTGTACTTGAACTTTTCTTAAGCCGTTTTTCTGCATAATCTTAACGAGTAGCTTAAAAATATGGCAGTGGGATGTACCCCTTTACTACAAAAAGTAGAAAAAGGGTATATCTTAATTTGTCATTCCTTGTGTAATTTCTACAATATCCATTTCCGACCCCATAAAGTATATATATTCAGACTTCTTATGCATAGCGAAGTCGATTAATTGATGTGCGTCTGTCTGTCCGTGTTAGTGTTGAAATCAAGTTTGCCTCGGCAAAAATAGTATCAAAAAAGGTGCTATTGGAAATTAGCATTATCGGTCCATGTCTTTCCAGGCAAGAGGCAAAACACCACGCCTACCTCTAATTTTTTCATATCATTTAAAACAATAAAGTAATTACAATTAAGAAAAACAAATACATGGGGAGATAAAGAGCTAAAAAATAAGAAACAAACATCGAGTGAATAAATTGGCGCTCGCCCATATTTTCCGAGTTACGGTGCTCTGAAATTTTCAATATTTTTTAAAATATCAATATGGGTATCATTTTAAAGCTTCTGAAGAGATCCATATTTTTTTAAAAATATTTTTTATTTTTTTAATTCTCTGTGACCCCAATATTTGCTTTTTTGATTGGAGTTACTTCACTAAACTAGATTTATATAGATGGTTAAGGGTGAATAAGATTGGTCATAGACGAATATATCATATATCTTACTTGTTTGTATTTTATTTTAGTTTTTTCAAATTTTTCCGCATTTTGAACATTTAAACCTTAATGGTTTTTTATTCCATTTTTAATAATTTTACTGATTGTATAATTTAAGGTTAACGAACTAAATTCCACTTATTTTTAAAAGGTTTTAAGTTTTCATTGCAACAAAAAATATTTTTCCACATAAAGTTAATAAAAGAACTTTTTTCTACCCATCTATTATGCTGATATTTTTTAAATATTAGGTGCCTTAAGAAACCTTTTTGCTTCTAAAAGTAATGGTGTTATTATACTGCACAGGAGGGAAAAATTGAAATATTTTAAAAATTACTAGTTCGACCCTCTAAAACAAAATTTCATACGATGGTAACAAATAGAGGAGATTCGAACTTAAACTTGGAGCATGAGTTTTTCACGCTGTTTAGTAGCGGCGTAAAAGTGTCCCAAAATAATGTATTCTTTTCATGTACATTTTTGTGAGAGTCAACATTTACTTGACAAGATCGTCAAAACCAAAACCAAAAAAAAAAAAAAAAATATCATAAATTTATTATCTATATTTATCGTGGTATTTTCGATTGTAAATTAAAAATTGTAAAAATTTCAAAAGAGTAGTTCTTATTTTGCAAAGTGCTGGGCGCTATTTCTAATTATTTCTTCAATTAGTTTCACAGAAAAGGTGTGAAATTAAGAAAAAAAATCATATTGAAATTATAGCTTTTTTCCATATTTCTGAAAAGAACCATTATAAAAAACCTGGCTGAGTATAAAATTTAACGGATTTTCCAAAACTTTATCTTTAAATTTAAAAAGCTATAAAGCCTTCAGTTATTCCCAAAAATATTTCATACTCTTCAGGCCCCCTATAAATTCTTTAAGCTAAAGCCTTATAAATTTAACAGTGAATTTTTGAATATTTTCAGCATTTCAAATTAAAACCCTAAAGTGTAAAAATGGATAAAAGCAAGTTCCTACGGCAGACATCTCCTTTAAAAATCACAGCTTCAAACTGGGTATTTGTGGTTTCGTTGTGCTATTAAAAAAAATCAATGAAATAAAATTGTATTTAAATCGTAAAGAAATGCGAAAAAACGGCAAAAGAAAAGTTTATCTGTTAAAATGTTCATATTACACTTTAAAACATTGCAGCAGGAAGAATTGTTACTGTATTCTATAGTTTGATTTTGCACTTTCTATTTGAACTTGAAAATCACGTTACAATAACCGTTTTTAAATTGCGTGAAAAGTAATTAATTTTTAAATTATATTTTGCACTTTAACCACTTAAAAATGTAATTAGTTTTTTTATTTGCTTATTAACTTTATATTTATGAATTTATTTATTTATTTGAAGTCACATTTTGTTGTTTTATTTTGGTTGTTTTACACTATTTTAAATAAAAATTTATTTCCTTTATTAATATTTATTTTTGTTATTGTAAACGTTTAATGACCTTTTGAATATTAATTTATTTATAGCTTTTATTTAAATGACATTTAGTACAAAAAGAAAAGCCTTTTTTTATTTAGTATTTATGTCTTTATTTAAAGACTTGGGTTTTAAGACTGCAAACGTTGATGTAAAGACCTTCAAAGTGTGATTATTAAAAATACGGATTTTCCATTTTTTATACATTTAGTTGCATTAAGTTTCATATGTTTGATTTTTATTTATTATTTTGTTATTTTTTTTTTTTAGTTTAACTCATAAATAAATAAATAAAACAAAAAAACACTTTTCTTGTGTAGACAGTTTTTTTTAGTGCCGTGGTGTTTAGTGCGCGTTTTTTCAAATTATACTAAAATATGAAAAATCATTTTCATTTCAATCTCCTGGCGAAAGAAAACAAAAATCAAAATACTTATTTTGTGCTTTTGTTTTTCCCTTCTTTATGCACACTTATAAAAATTTCTTATTAATAATTTGTTTTTTGCAAACTTAACCCTTTAAGGAGCAATGTAAGCATAATATATAAAATTTTCAAATATTAAAATTGATTTTTAAATGCAATTGTTGAAGATTGTTAAAAAATAATAAAAGCAACAATGTGCAAAAAATTTTGTTTTTATTTTACACGAGTAATTAAAATAAAGAGCACATTAATTAAAACTTATTTTAATTTTTGTTTAAAAATTATTCATTAAAATTTTTAGAAAATATCCGTACTTGAAATTACGCAAATTTAGTAAAATAGTTAAAGTGTACAAAATTTGATTAATTTTTTAATTGAAAATTGAGGTTAAATATTTATCCGTATATTTTTGTTTTTTTTTTATTTATAGTTTATACTTCCTTTCTAGTTTTTTTTAATCATTATTCCTTAAATTTCTTAATACTTTTCATGGGTTAATTTATCTAATAGTAAACTTTATTTTCTTAATAAACTTAATAATGACCTAAAAAAAATATTCTTCTTAAATGATATTCAATTAACTGATGCTGATGATGACTATGTTAACAGTTTTCTATTTTAGTGATAATCTTTAGGGGAAGAAAGCTTAACAGAACTTAGTTATGGTTGATTAAAATATAATAAAATCGTTATTCAAATTCAATTCAGTTTGCAGCTCAGAAGGAAGATTATTAAATTTAAAATTTTTTAGGTTTCTAAAATGTGTCGTTGGAATCAGTGATGTCAGATATGGCGATTTCTCGCCAAACGTGCTATTTTCAAACTCATTTATCGACACGTGCTTCCACCCTCAATAATCAATATCGGTGATTTATTCAAATATTCGGGATAGTAAAAAATAGCATGAAATTTTTTTTAATTAAATAATCTAATGAAAAATTTTCGTTGTTAAATTTAATTTAATATTTGCAAAGTGCCCGTGCATATAAATAAATTATCGTAATGTTTTGTGATATTTTATTTTTCATCATCTTTTAACTGTATTAAAGAGCCGAAAAGAGTCAGCCGTATACAGTGGATAAAAAAATAAAATCATAGTTGATTATTGTTGTTTTTGCTTAAATTTAGATTTTTGTCTTTACTTTATTATTTGGACAATAATCTTTAGTTTATTTAAAATGTTTGTCAGAAGTTTCCTGAAGAGCTAAGTAAGCGGTAGCGAAATGGCCATCCAAACGTGCTTTCACCCTCAATAATCAATATCGGTGATTAAATTAATTAATCGGGATAATAGAAAGTAGCACGAAAAAAAGATTTTTTTTTTTTTAAATTAAGGCATTAATTTTGATTTAGCGATTTCTTTGCGACTTATAGAGAATTTGGCGATTTTATTGGCGACTTTTATGAGCATTTAATTTGTCTTGACAAATGTTGATATAAAAAAAATCGTACGTTAACAATATTTAACTATACTCATTTATATGTCAGCATCATAATCTAGTGCACAGAGCGGACGCTTTGTGTTACCTATGAGAGAAATAAGAAGGAAGTACAAGCCATATTGAGAGTAGAAGTTATAGTGGAAGACGTAGTTTAGGTTTCTCCCTAGAACCAATTACATTTAATGTTTTGAAGGTATGCATGACTAAAGTAACGAAGAGTGTTTATTACTTTCCCTTGCTTTCATACCAGATCGATGCGTAATATGAAAATCTACGAAGATTTATAGTAAATAATAGTAATATATATGCTGGTAATTCCCACTAGTAACGCCTGCGCTGAAAGAGTATTTTCGATAGTGAATTCTACTAAGACTCGCCTCCAAAATAGAATGCAGTATGAACTTCTTTATGCTTTATTGCACGTTAGAAATTATATGAAAGTATTAGCCAACGCTGAAGTTCTTTTCCACC
The DNA here is from genome assembly GCA_916610165.2 of Gymnosoma rotundatum. Classification (NCBI taxonomy): domain Eukaryota; kingdom Metazoa; phylum Arthropoda; class Insecta; order Diptera; family Tachinidae; genus Gymnosoma; species Gymnosoma rotundatum. Next base: position 125,795,249 of record OU744340.1, on the reverse strand, counting down.
TTCTCAAGAAATACATAACATATTCAATTCGCATACAATCCATCGCAATCTATTCCATGGACACTGACGAATGTCTCGAGAATGAAGTGTACAGCACATTAAAGATATAATAAATCCCTTAAATTCTTTTGTATATATTATTTATTTAATTAGATATCAAGTTATATGTTTCATGTGTTCAACAATTATTACATATGCGTGTATTTTGGCGATTTTTCTATATACATATATATATATATATATATTTTTTTTTTTGAAAACTAGCCATTTTGATAAAAAGTTATTTAAAAAAAAAAAAAATGTTTTTATTTTAAAAATTATATAAATATTATCGACTAAAACTATCATAAAATGGCTTTGACGATTTTGGCGATTTTTTATATCGAAGAATCTGACAACCCCAATTAGAACTATTGGAAGTTTTTTGTCATTCCGTGGGCCCAATTAATCTTTAGGTGCATTGAAGAAGAACTGCTGGAAAATTTTACAGCATAAATTTTTTTATGGCATACATTTTTTTGTTTTTTATTTCGTACAGTCCTGATAATGGCAAAAAATTTTTTTTTTTAATTTAAGGCCGCCTTGATAGCAATCTATTAAGCCAATCAACTGTAAATGGTCGATAAGATGCCTGCAAACTATTTAAAGTGGAAAAAAGAAGAACAGTTTCACTTAATTTTCCTGATGAATTTTATCTCTAAAGTAATTAACGCGTCGTTTGAATTTTTTGAAATAGATTCATCAGCCCTACTTCGAACAAAAGCTTTTAAAATAAAAGTTTATTTTATGAAATGCTTAGACTTGGAAAATTAATCTTGGGAAATTAATCATTCTAAGAAACTATAACTTGATGAGAATGTATAAAACAGAAAATTAAAATATATTTTTAAAATATCAATTGTCCCCTTAAGGATTCCTTCCTCAAAAGTACTTCTACTGCAGAGAATTTTTATTTTACAAATCTAAGAGAATTTTTCATCTTAAATTATTTAATTTAAAGCGCATTTCATTCAACGATGATGATAATAAAACAAATAATAAAATGAAAAGAAAAAAATCGTTACGTATGATTATTTATAAGATTGGCCTACAAATAAGAATTTTGTTTTGTTTTTTGCTCTCTGCAACATTTTATTTCCAATTTAAATAACAACAACTGGGCAAAATAGATTCTATAGAGCAGAGCGCCAAGATAAAAATTATTTGTTATAAATTTCTATTGTTTATTAACCACTAGAAATTTGTTGTTTTGAAATTAATGTTTGTTTCACTTACCTACCATAATAATCTACACTTATTTATAAATTTTTTGACAGTATTCTGACATTAAACAAAACGTTTCAAAGAATTATTGATGATTTGAAAATTTTATGGAAAATTCATTAAGAGACGGGTTTTCAAAGAAAAATCTTAAACATTTTTAAGTGGAATAAACGATTTTTTTTATTTGGAAAGGAGTTCTGGGTAATTGTTAATGATTACTAAAAATTGTTATTTTCTAGAATTTTTATTTTCTATTTATTATTTCATCGGAATAAATTTTTATCGAAAATTATATTTACTAAAATTGCAATTACTTTTTTGTATGTCTACTACGTTGCGGAATGACAATTATATCAAACTTATAATTTCATACAAATATTTTGTAAAAACCACGTGTTAAATACTGAGCTTGTTCGTTTTATCATTGGTTTAACTGAATGCTTTCTTAAAATCTTGCAACAACATTTAAAAAATTATAATTTCCATAGAGAATAAATTTTAGATGAAAATGTATACGGTTCAAGCAATGGAATGGCTTAATAGCGCTATAGACTCTGCTAACATTCAACGTGGTCGCACAGGCACAAATGATATTGAGCAATCGATTTGGCCAAACTTGGTGGTTGTCCAAAAAAAAAAAAAAAACAAAATAAAAAAAATCCGATTTCTTGGGCAGTCAAAGTTCCCAAGTTCTGAATCTTTCTAATAAGTACAGTGTCATAGAGCTTTTGATATAACGTTGACTGTCATTTTCCATTAGGGCAACTCAGAACACAACGTCACAGTTACTGAGTTGTTCCTCCTTGAGGTAATTTTCTTGTTGTTTAACTAATTCAGCAACTAACAAATTATTCTTCCTTTTTTTTATCGCGACACTGGCAAGTTTTAACAGCGTTTTGCATTTATTTATCTCGGAAACAAAATCTTCTTCTTCATCTCATGCTTTTGTTGGGATTTGAACTCATGACTCATTTTTTTGCTTGCAAACAATTATTTTTGTTTTGTAGTCAAGACTCGTACCACTCTAGCAATGCGATTACTTTTCATACCTTACCTAACCTTTTTGCAAACTCTGTTCACCCTGACACCACACTTGTTGGTGGTAGAAGTAAACACATATTCAGCTTATTCTAAGACACAATCAAGCGATTTTAATTTCAAAAATATATTTTATCTCAACAGTACCCATATGTACGTGAAAGGTTCCTTCCAGTGCACTGTGCGGCAGAATAAAAAATGTGGTTTAAACGTACACACATACGTAAAGTAAGCTTAAATAAAAATCACAAATTTTTATAAATTCGTTAAGAAATTTTTTTTAATTTAAAAAATTAGATTGGTGGCCCTTTTTAGGCTAAAATACACAAAAATGCAATAATTGTGGATTTTTAAAATTGTAAATCGTATAATTTTTAAGCCCGAAAAAATATAATTTTCAAAGTTTTTTCACAATATTTTAAATTTTGTTTTGTTTGTTAACTATGGAAAAAAAAAATCCAAAAAACTTGTTGAAAATTGTACCCATTGTTTTGAAACAACTAGACCAGGGTACCGAAAAATCGAAATTTTTAATTATAAAATGTTTTTTACTTAATCATTTTTAAACACAAACATGCAGGTTAAAACACCATTTTATAGGTATTAACAGGGCCACGTATGGTTTTTAAAAATAAAAAAAAAGGTAAGAAATGCCCAGCGTTAGAAACATTTTCAGATGCGAGGTATCCAACTTTGAGACGACATAGCGCCATCCTTGGAAAATTAATGGCAAATGGTCATGCCAAATTTTGGATGCATCGACTTAGCCCTTTACGAATGGCTGAGTTATTTCCAAAATTTTTTGATTCTGCTCCACTGTGCAGTGTCATAACTAGCAATTTCAGTGACAAAGAATCGATCAAGAAAATTTTTGAGTTGTTTTCCTTGTGTAGGTACTTTGTGATATATGTTTATATTATATCCATTCATATGCATAAAAGTATGTATTAAGTATTAAAAAAATAAATAAATAAACAACATGAAATTTTTTTGTGCAATTATATTTTTTACACATTATTAGTCATTTTTCAGCAATGTTTGTATATAATTTTTCTTTTTTTGTGTGTTTGTTGTCATGCTCTAAAAAGATATTTAGTTTGGCAATAAAACTATAATTTTATTTGGTTAAAAGTGACAAATGTTGTTTTATATTTTTGTTCTAAGTTTTTTTTTTCGATACAAATTTGTAATGATTGATGATACAAAGACTTTTTTTCTTATCTAATTTTGTTCCAAGGCAGTTTTAAAGAATAAAAAATTAATAATTTTTAAGATTTTTGTAATACTTTAGAAGCAAAAATCACAGTTATTTATTTAGTGAATTAAATCTGATAGGTGGTCGAGGATAAATATAATTAAAGAACAAAACGAAATTATTTTAAAACGTTACTTAAGTTACCAGTAATGTTTTAAAATAATTTCGCAGACAACTTAAGCAGACAACAATTATTTTTTTAAAATTTCGTTACAATCTTTGTCCGTCTATCGTCCGGAAACTCTTATACCTATTACCCTGGAGTTAATGTCTACGTCGTTGACGGCGTTTCAACGCCGAAAAAGTTGAAACATATTGAACTTTTACGGCGTTGCAACGCGTTGAGATTAACTGCTCTCATACAATTTCATACGATTCAACTTTTTTTTTGACATTTGACGCCGTCAACGACGTCGACATTAACTCCAGGGTTAGATTTTTTCGTATTAACATTGGTTATGTTAAGTGAATAACTTAGCTCTGTTATCGTAACAGAATGTGGTTAAAGTTATGTATTTTAAAATTTAACTTCACACACATAAGAACAAGTTAAAAAAATTAAAAATAAAGACATATAAAAAGACAAATAAAGAGTGATCCTATAGTGACGTGATTTTAAGATATATGGCATCAGATGTTCTACCGTAGTAGGCAAATATTTATAATTTACACAGAGTGTGATCATATATATCCGTTGTAAAAATGAATTGGGAACAATAAACTTAAAAGTTTAAAGACTTTTATATAGACGCCGTGATTTTGACGCTGTTAAATTTTTTACCACATTAAATCAAATGGTGGTCTATACATGGCATGGAGCACTTTGTGTGTGAGTTCAAATCGCGAGTAAGTTTGACACACAATTAATCTGTTTCCATTAATTACCAATGATTAGAAATAAACTTTACTTTTAAATTAATATTTTGTTAAATGTCTGCTTAGGCTTTCACACGATTTCTAGGATAAATATGAAAAACGGGAAGAGATTTTAAATAAAATGTGAATTATCATTACCTGCGAAAAAAAGAAAAATATCGTCGAAAAATTCGATGGCAAAAACACAGAGACTTTGTTTGATTTAAAATTTAAAAAAAATATCTCCAAGAACAAATACTAAACTTCATTGAATTATAAATTCTGCAACAACGGTAAAATTTCTGATGTCTAAAAAAACTCAAGGAATTGCTAAGTACAGTGTAGCAGGCTAATTTGTCTTTATTCAAAAACGAAATGACCTCGTAAATCGCCCCTTTTAATACCAAACAAAATTTAAAATAAAATTTCATGAGTCAAAGGGATTTTCTCTTGTATTTCTATTTCTATTAATAAAATGACTAATTATTATCCGGTATTTAAGAAAAAAAAATATGTAATTTTAAGTTTGTCATTTGATTTGTTGATGAGATAATGCGTCATATACTTGTGACCGTATGTCATATGATGTCTGTCTGTCGGTCTCTCGGTCTTAGCAAGTGATTTCGCTGCATTTAATTTTTCAAACAGGAAATGTTTAATATGTGTATTTTTTGTAAAATTATTTTTCAAATTTCATTCATAATTTTTTTTAATGATTGAACAAAAAACAAATTTAAATCACAACTTTTATGATGCATTTTGTTCTAAATATTTTTGCCGTGATTATTCTTGTTTTTTTTCTTTTGTTTAGTTTTTATTGTTGAAATATGTTCATTAAGTAATTTTTAATTTCTTAATGTTTTTGTTTATTTTTGTCATGGCTTTATAGTTGTTACAAAAAAAAAAAAAAAAACAAGAAATTGTTGTGCACAAAAAGGTCATTAAAATTTTCAATGTAATTTTTTGTTTGCTTTTAAAAACAACTTAATTGAAATTAAGGTCTTGCAGAAAATAGTTCGTACATCGTTTTGAGATGTTTTTGTTTTGTCTTGGGGAAAACTTTTAAATGATTTGTTGACAAACAACTGATTAGATAATTATTCTGCAGTTTCTCTCGTCTACAGACGACAGTAGAAAGTAATAAACTTTTTTAAACTTAATAGTTGTGTTTTTATTTTGCTTAACTCAAAATAAAATATTATTTATAGAATGGGTCAAATTTTAAATATAGGGGTTCTCTCGTTTATTTTTACTAATGCGTACAATTTTATGTTTATCTTGATTTTCAAAATACTCTGCGGCTCTGAAGAGATTTACACTTAAGAGTACCTGTTAACTAACAGGCCCTACAACGACCACAGCTCCGACTGCCACACATTCTAATGTTGTTACATTCTCCTCCCACTAATGATTCGTCGAGTTTAAGACTGCCTCGACAGTTACATTGATTTCGTAGTTATCTCAGTACCTTTACCAGGTTTTGACTTTTATAATAAGAAATTTAAAAAAGGAGAGATGAACAAATTTAGTTACTTTCTACATGTGAGTGTATTGCAACTAAAAGAAATGTTACTTAGCTTTTGCCTTGCCGAGTTTTGATTTATGCCCCTGTTGGTAAGCATTGTGAGTTCAAATTTTTGATAAACAAAAGATCAGGGAAGGTCTGAAGTTGAAAAAAAATATAGAAAAATTAGAGTCAGGTGTTATTTTTTTTTTGTTGTCTCTGAGGCCATAAACCGATCTTGATGATTTATTAGTAGCAACTCTTTCGAAACTATTTCTAATCAATTGGCCTATTTAAATTTAATTTAGCTCATCTAGTGCCTTGGAGAAGATGATTTCAACACGGACGCACATCGCAAAAGAGGGATAAGCAAAAGTAGAGATAAATAAATAAATCTATTAAATATTTTAGAAAAAATGATTATGGTTTTATAGAAAAAATAAGGAAATACTTTTAATAAGATTTATATCGCTTTGATGATTTAAGTGTTTTTATTTTACTATTTAGAAGCGTAATTATTACTAAAATTTTGTTAAGGCAACTAAATCCATCACAAGTAGTTGAGAAAAATTAACGACCAAAAACTTTTCTAACATCTGAAACATCATAAAACTCATGATAAATTTCATTAAATTGAGCATTAAAATATTTTCAACTAAATTATACGTAAATAAAGTGCAAATGTTAACAATAAACATGCTAAAAAGATTATTAAATATTTATTATTTATATTTGTAGATTGTGCAAGAATTAAAATGAAAAAAAAAAATTCTTATTATAACAGTATTCAAAGAGATTTAACAAAAATTGACGTAAACAAAAAAATTATTAAAACAAATAAATAAAAATCGGAAAACACATCTAATTAATAAGAAAATGTGATGTAATATTTTTTACAAAAAAAAAAAAAAAAAAAAAAAAAACAAATAAGATTTAAGAATAATAATTAAAATGATAATATAAACACAATTATACATTTGGGAAAATACAAAAGTATTTGTTTGCAAACAAATTTAAAAGCTTTTAATTATACAAAACGAAATATACAATTAATATATAAAATTCCAAAAAGTGCGCGTTTTTATTTACAAAATTTTTCAATTCTTTATTTTTATTTGCTTGATATCTTTTAATATTTTTTGTTTTAATTTGTTAGAAAGAAAATTTAAATCAATAATAAAAGACAAAGAAAATATCATGTTTAATATCATACTGTAAAAAAAGACATTATCATAATAAAAAAAAAAATTTAAATATAATTTGAGCTTTTCTAGCCTTAAAACTTAGTACTCCTTCCAAATTTTAGAAAATTGTTTTAGCAAATTTTGTTACTTCGCTTGAAAAATATAACGCAGCTCGATTAAAACGGAGATTGTCTGTTTTATTGCCTTCAATAGCTAACAATGTTTCATACCATTCATTGTTAGCTATTTTTCTAAAATCTGCACGATATAAGTGCAGCTAATATTATATCGCAACTAGAAAAATTTGTTGCTAGAAACATCTCGCTGTTTATAAACATAAAGCCAGAAACATTTCCTCACTTTTCATAAAGAGTAAAATATTAGAAATTATTTTTTATGTTTATTTGGCTCTAATAGTTTTTATAGGCTTTTGAAAGCATTTCGCGCGAGATATTGAACAGAATCGCAAACTAGTGATGCTCGAGTAAAGTACTGAGCAAAATAAAAATAAGTCAGTTCGTAGTTCCTTTTTCAAATGTTTTAACACCCTTTGGTCAGAAAATTTTGTAAAATTTTAACAAAATATCTTGTATAACATAACAAAACTTAGCATGAGGTTGTAATGAGTAACAAAATTATGCGGGGTCTCAGCAAGCCCCTCCTCGACTACACTAATAAGGCCTAAAATTTATCAAATTTTTATAGCAGGTCTTCTACTTCATTTACTTGACGGCTTACTGCGTAAATAAGAATAATTCACAAATTTCTCAATAACATAAAACCTTAAAGACATTTCCTGTTCTTAAAATCTGCTCTTAGTTGAACTGGTAAAATAGATGGGGGCATTGTTCACTTGATAAACGTTCGATGTTATTTACATGGAAAAGAAAACTTTATACTAAATCCAAATAAACTCTGCTTACTTTTCGACGAAATCATATTTAAAAATGTAATTGTAATTTACCCTCAAGTGCTCATAAGTTGGGCAGAAAGGAGATTGTTACTTAAAACCACACACGGATACACTGCATTACACTGGAGTTGAAATTGCAATAACCAGCATATTTTTAACTTATTACTACAAAATTTTAAAGTAAACAGTAAATTTTTACTAATGCTACAATTTACTTTTCAATACCAGAAAATTTTAACTGAAAAAATTTAAGGTATTCAATAAATTTTTTCTGATACTGCAAGAAAATTTTTACTGACGACTGATAAACAAATCAGTTTATTTTACTGAAATTTTATTTGCATTATCTGTAACACTTTTTACCTCTGGTAAACATGTGGAAGTAAATCTTTTTTATTGGCCCATTTTATTTGTAATTATTGATATTAATAAAGAAAATCAGTTATCAACAAATTTTTACTGCTTCTTAAATTGAAACTACATTATCAGTAAATCTTTTTCCAAATTGAATACAACAATAAAAAAGATTTACTTGCAACACTTTTTTACTGGTTATGAAAAAGAAATATATAGTAAAACTTACTAATTACTAATTTTTTTCAATCGTCAGTAAAACTATAGTGGCAGTGAAGAACTAATTGTAGTATCAGTGAAAATTTACTGCCTTCTTAAAAAAATTTCAATGCCAAACATAGTGCTAATGAAAATCAAATTTCATTATCAGTAAAAATTTACTGATTACTGCAAACCAACTGGTACTGCAAAGTGCCCACCAATGCCAAAAACTCACCCAAGAATTAATGAGTGGTAGAATGAAATTCTTTAATTTAAGTTTGCAGCTTTAATTACAGCTAAAGTCCAAAACTTAGCGCTTGAAAGTTTCGTTTTAGAATTAGGAGTTTTGAAAGTGGTTTAAAAATATCCTGACATGTTGTATTTATGACACTGTTTCAAAAGAATTTAATCATAGATTTCATATTTTTTATAGCAGAGCTTTTTTCAAGTAAATCCAACCGCACAAAGATGCCACCACTTAAAAATTTCGTTTAAGTACCCAATGTGTTTCTTTCTCAAACCTTGCTAATATTCTTGGCCTAACTAAAATAATATTAATAATAATTTATTATTATTGTTATTATGCTCATCTAATAAAATATTGTTTAAAAAAGTTTAAATAAAACAATTCGAGTTGATGCCCTTGTTAGCTCTATTTGAAATTCCTATTAAACATAATGCATATAATCTTAAAAAAATTAACTGATCTTTATCATTTTGATTTATATTTTATTATCAGCATATTTTTGTAATTATTAAACGTCCTAATAAAACAAATTTTCCCTACAAGGTTTCTAAATAAATTTGAGCCAATTTGACAACAAATCTTATTTTTATCGCGCATATTTAAATTAAACACAATTCATTTCGTCTGAGGTATTTGTGAGATAATAATTTAAATGTAATTAACAATAGTAGCGTACTATTTTTATTTTGTGTAAAGCTCTTTCAGACATAGTAGAGTGCGTGTATATTTATATAAAAAATACTCTTCGGTTTAAAATTAAAAATTCTGCTCAGTTTTAACGCAAAATATTTTTACTATACATTTTAATCATCTCGCTAAGAACAAAACTAAAGCAAACATATAAACAATGAACGAAAAAAAAAAATAAATAAAATATTGCTAAAAATTGTTTACTATTTTTATAGTTTCACAACTAAAAAATTAATAAGAAATAAAAGTGTACTTAAATTAAAGTGCGTAGTTTTTGGTTTTAATTTTTAATCAAACAAAACAAATATCATCTCAAAACTTATTAAAAAATATTTTTTATTTTGGGTCTTTGCTAAATATATTTAAAGTGCTTTTTTTGTTAATATTGTTTTGTTTTATTGCTTTTTTTGCATAACTTTTTTTTTACAATAACTAAAGCATTTTTTGTTTTATATTTTAACAGAATTTTTAAACTTAAAAACATGAAATAGATACGTACGATCTTTCAATCAGAATGGAGGCGTCCTGTTCTTTAAACCTGTAAGGGTTATAATAACAAATTGTAGTTTTTTTTCTATAATATTTTATTGTTGAAAGTTTTATTTTTTGTAAAATAAAAAAAAAAAACAAATTTTTAAAAATAAGTTCTATTTAATCATTTCAACTAGCAACGCATTGATAATATTTTTCTTGCATTCTTGAAGCTGCCTGAAGCATTAAATTTGTTTAAATACAAATAGAAAAACAAAAAATTGGGGTATAACTCATACTACAAAAATAAAAAAAAACCAAAAAACAAGAATTGTAATCAAACCCACTACAAATTAAATAAAAAATTAAAAACTAATGGTTTTTTTTTGATTACAAGTTCAAAATGAGCTTTGTGGAATGGTGGATGATAGGTGAGTGAGTTACGGGTTCTTTCTATTACACATGTGTATGTATGATTTTACCCTTCATTCCTTGAAAAAATTAAGCTTAATATCGCTGTACCAACGCAACTTTAGTAATTTTTAAAAGTTCCCAAAATACTTTCCCAGCTTTGAAATATGATTATACATGTACCAACCTCATTTAAAAAATCTTTGGTTGAACTAATCACTAAAAGACTTGCCAAGCAGATAATCGGGAAGCCCGAGATTTATCGGAATTAAAATTTTATATGCCAGTTAATCCCTTTAAGTATTTTTTCTTTTTACTAATATTTGAATAATATAAATGCTAAAGTAACGAGATATTGTTTATTAAAAAAAAGTGGCTTCTTGAAATATGACCCAAATTAAAACTGCAAATTTAAGTTATTTAAGTTCATAAATAACTCTGATAAATAGGATGACCATAATATTTTCATATTAGAAAATTCTCACTCAGGCTACAGAAACGAGATACTAGTAAAAGCAACTTTAAGTCAACTTTCAAAAAAAATATTGTTACGTTTTTCCCATTTTTAACAAATGTATGGATTACTTTTGTTTGCAAATGCCACTCTGGCACATTATAAATTTTCTTACTCTGTGGCTCTACCTGGCTATACTTCTTGATCCTACGGTCTCGTATTTGATAGACATGTGTTGTTACATCTGCTGATCTTGTATTAAATAAAAGTCTTTACTAAATTATCGGTCATGGCTTTACACACAATAATTGCGTTTTTTCTTTTCCAGGAAGTTTTTACTGCTGTTTTTTAATTTTTAATTGCATTATACAATTATTATTTTCCTTTATATGTATGTCCGATGGTGGACTCGAACTCATTATCTGTTTAACAGCACGCACTTCTACATACGCAACCATTGAGGTTGCTCAACATTTGTTAGCTAATTATCGTTTTGTTCTAGACACACACCATTAGTGGACTTAACTCATTCACCACGTACATACAGACAAGAACAACAGGCAGGGATTGCCAGATTTTAGTTTCGTAACAACATGGTCAGTGCTGCCACAACCAAAAAATTTTTACAACCAAAATTTGCTTTAAAAGTTACCAAATGAGAAAAAAAATAACCAAATTTCAATATGTAGTATTTTTATTAAATAACATTTAAAATGGATACATTATTAGAATGTAACTTATTTGATTTAAATTCAGTTAATAATAATAATAATAATAATAATAACACAAATAAAATTCTTTTACCTACGTATGTATGTATGTAATAAGTAACGACTGTACACGTATGTTTAAAAAATAAAAGTTTTTTTAAAACAAAGTAAACAAAACTTGCAGTTTACCGTATAATAGTTTGAGACCATAGATTTACTTATTAAAAGTTCATTGCATTTTGAAGTGAAATTTTACATTTAGCAAAATTAAAAGCTGTTGACAGTGTTGTAAAATAAAAGTATTATAAGCAAGTGAGTAGCAATAAAGGCGAATTCATAACAGGTGGCTGCACTAGCGATTTTAGTCACAGCTGTTTTATTTTCAGTTGTCTTGGTAGCAATTCGAAAAATTGAAGAATATAAAAGCTTAAAAAGTATAACATAAAAAATATGTACATGTGTATTATTATTTTGGAGAAAAAATAACCAAAATGAGAAAAATATTCACATCTCCACATTAGAGAAAAAAATAACCACTTTTGGTTAGAAATAACCAAAAACGGCAGCCCTGAACATGGTTATGCGTATGAAATTTAACTGATTTCACTCTTTTGATGTTAAATAAATTTCTAATACTTATAATTATCCAGTGATTTGTAGAACACCAAAACCGTCAATTTATTATTGTTATATTTCCAGCCATAACTAAAAAAAGCCACTAAAAGACACAACGATTTAAAAAAATCGAAGTCCCGGGCTTTTTCAAAATCAATCTCGATGACCTATAAGTGTCCTAGTCTGAATATTATGAAAGCTATTGTCTTGGGGAAGATCTTGTAAAAGAAGGCCCGTTCTAAAAATTATTAGGCAGTTATAATTTGGTTGCTACAGGAAGTATGGTGACGTTCCATACACTATTTAGACGAAAGTAAGATATTTTAAGGTGTGTTGAGTCACGCTTTACGCAGGAATCACCTTTTACAGGTTTTAATTATAAGAATCTCATAAAAGTTTACTCGGAGGCACCGCAAGTTTGCGTTTTTGCTGTTGCCTATTTCACGGCGAACTTTCATTCGTAAATTATAATACGCCACGCCTACCAGCGATCTAAGACCTTTTGCAAAGATAATTGTGAATAGAAATTGGTGTACTGCCATTAAAAATATGAAGAACTCGAATACAAGTCCTTTAAAATTCTTAAATTCATGTCAATGGATAACACTCAATTGATAACAAATTAAGTTTTCACAACGAATCTCTTTACTCTAATAGAGAGTAAAATAGTAAAGAGAACTACTTTGCTACTCTTCACGAAAGGAAAATATTTTTATAGCGCTATTTTTATAGAGTTAGGTCTACCTCAACAGTCTTTAGTTCCTCGTAAGTCAAAAGTTGCAATTCAGGCCAATTCTCACATAAGTATAGCCGAATTGAATGTACTATTATTGGCATTTATAAGTCCTAGATCCTTGCCTACAATTAGAGTGTCGGCGGACAGTTTAACGATGACGGAGTTCTTATTCGTTAGCATACATTGGCTTTTCAAATGAAAAACTTAAATAATTTCGTTAGTTATTAACAGCCTGTCCGATTTGTAGCTTACGTTACAAAGTTCGACAGCAGACTTAATTCTGCTATCGCAGGTGTCAGGTATCATTTGATCTTTTGTTCCAGCCCGGCACTTGTGCGTTGTGGTTGCTTTTTATCCCGATTTATCGGATGGAATTGCATTGGAGTTGGGTTCGATACCCAGAGATCGGTAGAAATTATAAAAAGGCTCGGTATCTTATCAAGATTTTGAATTGATTTACACGTTTGGGAATGTGGTCGCTGGTGGACTTTCATTTACCGGGTATCAAGCGCTTTGTGGCTTAAGACCTCTAATGCGACCATATTAATCTTGAACGTATGTATCTATGCTATTTGAAAAAGTTATTTATGTAATACCTATTCGTTTATATGTAAATGCGTACAAATGTGTTCCTACAAGTATAATGGCAGTCAGCGTTTTATTATTACTTATGATTGTAAGTGTGCGTTTTATTACATATATAAATCTAAATCTTTATCGAATGAATTTCGAAAAGACCATTCGTGCATGCCGCTCTTCTACAATTATTAAAAATTATCTTCTTTTCTATGCCATTAAAACGAAACAATAAAATGAGCAGAGTGGAAAAAATTTCCATTTTTATAACAAATTGTATTGCGTGTATGTGATTTTAACATTGCGTTTGAAACTCAATGTGTGAGTGTGTTCCCAGGCAAATACTTTGGAGTTTATATAAAACACCCGAAAAGTATTTTAGTGTTTGTGTTAACATTAGAATTTTGTTTATTATTGCTGGCCATCTGTTGCATACTTTACGTCTTCATAGAAAAATATTTACATGTTTCCGTGTAAAAATATAATAAAAAAAAAATATTTTAATTTGTGTACAATTTTGTATGTTGTAATTTTCCTCTTTTAATTTGATGATTTGCAAGTGAAACTACTCTCACTTTTGAATTTTATGAGCCTGCTCCAAAAGAAAATTTGTTCTTGAATAGAAAAACAATAGAACGAATTAAAGCCGGAAATTTTAAAAATACATCATAATAAAATTTTTTACCAAAAAATTTTTTTATTCGAAAACATGGCATTAACATTCGAAAAGGATTTGGGTCATAGAGTTATTGCAGCTATTCGTGACGAAAAGCACAAACAATGTTGGCCTTCAAGGTGTCATGTGTTGCTGGTTTATCATCATAAACTATGGCATGACCAACCAATTGTCAGATTCACCTCTCGAAGTCAGCTTCCTGCCATGTTTTGTGTTCAATAAGTGGATGACGGCGATCGCCATCAATGTCTTCTATATTAAAAAAAAAAAAGTCATTGGTCATGATGTGGCAACGATCTTCAATGATCGTGACGCGAACTCTGGTTTAATTTAAAAAAAGGACCAGCGCGTAAACCATATAAAACGGAAAATATTTCTGGATGTTGTGGAGCATGTGGGCTCTGTTACAGATTCGTTTCAATCCAATTTGGTTTACTAAAAAGCCCGTTAAGCCAAAAATGAGCCTCTTCGCTGAACAAAATTTAGCGTCTATAACTTGCATGAATAAATGACGGATTTTTAAGGTAAGTCTGCATAACTTGGCAGCACTGCTCAAGCGCTAATCTACTTGCCGGAGAATACTGGGGCAAATTACGGCATTCGAAATCGATCGAAATTTACATTTAAATTCTATTCAAATTTCGATCGATATCGAGTGCCGTAATTTGCCCCCTGATTATAAATATCAAAAAGTTCGTAATTCTATAGGCCTTAAAATAAACACCCTTTACTTTAACATAAATACTTTATTAAACAAGAATATTGCTTTCTAGCAGGCGCATGTCTTGTGAGTTTGCTTAAACGTAAAAATCTAAAATTGACACCCAATAACTAAACTCTTCATATTCAATTTAAAATTTTTATTGCTGCTTAACATTTTTGTTTTCATTTATTTCTCTGCCATCATCTATAAGAATTTTATTTTTGTTTTTATTATCATGTTGTTATGTTTTTTTTAACAATTTCATTAAAATGTTGACATTTATTTTATGTTAGAATAGGTTGTTAAAAACACTTGTGTTTAATTAAATAAAATTATTAAACTTATTTAAGTAGAGAACGTTGTATAGTAATAAAAAAAAATTCCAAAAATTTTAATAAGAAGCATATTTTTTCTTTGAACTAATTAAGCTAAATTATAAGAAATTAAAGTTCCTTTAGACCATGACGTTATATCGCTTCGTAGAATTTTTATTGAGTTCTACTGGATGCGTCGTAATCTGTTAGAGTGTTATTGAAAATATTTGTTTTCTTTTACATTGTTTATGTTAATTGTGCTTGATTTCTTTAAAAAATTTATTTTCTTAGAACTTAGATTTTGTGATAAAATCAAAACTGCCTAAAATTACAAAAAACTTCAGTGAAAAAATTACAATGAAAATTTACTAACCAATCAGTATTTCCAATACAATAACCGAAAACTGTAGGTTCAATAATATCTCGCTATAATGGATCCTATGTGATTTCATTAGAGTCAAAAATCGATTACGAGAAAAATTTTGATTTTTAAATTACTACGCTAGTGAGGAACCACTTCTGAAAAAATATGAAAATATGATATTATGTATTAACCAGCCACTCGTGTGTCTTGAAGGTCTAGATCTCGCATCATTGCACTGTGGTCCAGGGACCACTTTTCTTGGCCAAAACTATTTGAATACAAAAAACACACGCCCAGCCTATACCGCTGGTGATAAGAACTTGAAATTTTGCAAGGAGGTCCATCCTTCAGCGTAGACGCTCGATAAGATGGGATTTTTAAAATTCCCACGGGGAGGGGCAAAAAGGGGAAAATGTCTAGCTTGGCGGCCTGCCCAAACCCCTTTAGCTACACAGCTGATATTTTCAACATTTGTTAATTGGGGTATAAGCTAACTCCTTGGTATGGTACTTTTAGCAATTCTGTCCAGAAACGTGGTTAAATACGGGCTAAAATGGAGAAAAAGTTTCCAGTTTTGCGGCCTGGACAAACCGTTTAAGCTAGGAACTCGAAATTTGGTATGTGCATTCTCAATCAGAAGTAGACATCTGTATATCCCCTATGGGGAGGGGCATGGAGGACAAAATTCTTCCCTTGGCGGCCTGCCTTTTGTTTAGAAATATATTACGAAATAATTAATTTTCTCAATAATATATCCTAATATATTTGAATACATAAAAATACCGGTAACGAAAATTCAAGCATAGGTTTTAAATATTTTTTTTAATTCAATGTGTAATACTTATTATAAATTTTTATTAAAATTTCACTGCCGGTTATATGCAGTTCGTTTTCTTAAACTACATTTTCAGCTTGACAAATGTAGACAATTTTTTAAAAGGTTTCATGAATTTCGAAAAGCCCAAAAAAGAAAAATATTTAACATTTATACCAAAAAAAAAACCAGTAAAATATTTTTCACCAACACGTTTTTTTTATTATTTGTTATTATAATTAAAATACCCACTGTCACTTTCGTTATTCATATTTTTTTTTTAGATACGTGCTTTTCGTTCGTAGACGCAACTTGGAATAAACACTAAAAAAGAACCCACTCAATTCTATTCACAAACACTCTAAGAGAATCAATTTCGATTGTTTTGCTATATAACGGTAAACTGCAGCTCACTAAATCAAAACATGTTTTTTGTTGTCTCTGAGTGTTTGCTATAGGATTCTAGTAAAAACAATTCATTTAAACATCGTAAAAAAATTGAATTATAGCCAAGAAAAGTGCATTGACGGTCTCTCTAGTATATCGACAGCAAGATATTGATATAATTCTACGCAATAAGAAGTATTTGTTTTCTTCATTTCGGAGAAATTTTTGATAAATGTTTTTTCCACTCATTCCAGCTTTTCTGTGATTTAAAGAAGCAACTAATTTTATTTTTTTCTTACACTTTCTAAATTGTTCAAAAATTATTGTAAGCAACAAAATGACAAAGTTAAAGAGAAAAATATAGAATGCAAAAAATTAACGTTTCTATTATTATCATCATTATTCACAACAAATGTACTTTAAAACCGACAGATGGGCAGATGATCAACGAATATGAAATGAAATTTGAATGGAACAAATCCGTAAGCAAGAGCAACTCGATACCTATGAGTCCTCCTTTAAGCCCCTTTCACACTATAATACTGAGTATAATATGAGCAAAAAAGGTAATCGAGTGTGGAATTAAGCATTTTTGGCAGAAGTACTTCCCAACTAGATTGCCAACTTAATGATTTTAACAAGGCATGAGACTTTTATAATCAATTACTGAGAATCGATTACATTAATAATTGTAGGAAATAATGAGTACCATTAGTACGGTAGTCTCTTTTAACATAAAGAATTAGTTCCATTAATATTTTCTTTTTTGGAAAGTAATGTAATGTGTTTTGTAAGCGAGTAACAAAATATGGCAACCACAAAAGTAAGTCATTATATGGCAAGCACTTTTTAAGGTAATGTCTAATTTTTTGCTGTGAATATTACATTTTGTATTCGCACGACTACACTTCAAATAAAATGAATATTAATAGCTGTTAACAATTGACAGCGGATTACCAAGCTGATTCGAAATTTTAGCAAGAGCGACTGAAGAATATTATGTATGATGCGAAAGTGCCGCCTTCTCCAGCCGTTCAGCTTTTTGGTAAATAAAAATACAAAAGAAAAAAATGTTATAAAAAATTGCAAGCTATTTGTACTTTGTTGTAAACAAAATCCATATGTAAGCGACAAGTACAGGGTCAATTTTAAACAGTTGCAAGACAAAAACAAAGATAGCGTAGACGACGGCGCACTATCATCTGCGATGCAGTCGGCATGTTTCCTTGCTCAACAGCTGCTATTGTTATTTCTTTTATTTGCTTTCAAAATGAAAAGTGTTAGCGTTTGGAAAAGTTTCTATAAATAGTTCAGTATTATGGGATGTCAAATTTCTTTCCGTATTGTTTCATACTTTGATAACATATTGCTTTCAAACCATCCTCATATCTAAAAAATTATTGCAAGTGTGTTGTGGCTTTATAACTCACAAACGGTCGAATTGAATTCGATTAAATTTTTAAAGTGTATTTGTATGTTTATGTAGTTGGTTTATTTAAAGTTCCTGCAAATTCGGTCGAGCCGTTCGTAAGTTATGACTAAAACGGGCATTTACGGCTACAGCGATTAAAAAAAAAATTGAAAAAAGATAGATATTTATTTAGAAGTTTCAAGAGGGATAAGGAACAAGAGGGTAAGTGGAGGAAAGAAACATTGCGCGAAATCGATTTTAACCAAAACAATTTTAAGAATATTTAAAAGATAAATGGGTCCTAATTCATAAGTTCCAATAGGCAGAAGAAAATTTTTTATAACTTCCATATTAATCACATAAAATACTTGCTTAGAAGACTGTAAAAAGTAAAATTGATTCAAAAATGACGGAGTTTTGAAGTATCAAAAAACGACGAATTGATAATGTTTTCCTGTTTTTTTTTGAAGTCGATAAAAAAAGCAGTGGTCGCCATTTAGAGAGTCTGCTTTAAATCAAAAAATATTGGTGATTTTACACAAAAAAAAAAAAAAAAAAATCCTGCGTTGATATTACAATAATTTGTAAGAAAAAATTGTCATATTTGTTAAAATTACGAACATATATACATATATTTAATAAATTTCTGAATGATATGAATGTATGTTATTATGATTATTAGAGTTAATAAACATCAATAAATAATAACAAATGTATATTATATGATTATGGTTGTTTTAATATTTTTTAAGTGTAAAAATTTTCTTTGCAAATGCATTTTTTGTTTCAAGCTAGCGTGTTTGTATGATGTGTGTGCTCTTTGAGAGTTTTTTCGTGGTTGTACTGTGTAAGTAAGCTCGTGCTGGCTTGTTGGTGATCTTTGATAATAAACCATAGTTCGTTCATGCACAACTACAAACAAACTGAAAGCAGTTTTTAGGGTTCTGTACTCAAAGGTTGAGAATGGAAACCTTACTGTTTTTGCTACAATGTCTGTCCATTTTTGTGTATATCAAATTAATCAAAATTAATGGGAGTCCCAATAGTAACGTAATTTTCAATTAGGTGTCTTGTATTAATCAGCAATAGGCCGACATTTTAAGTTGAAGTATTTTTATGTCTGCTACATGAACAAATATCAAAAAAAAAAAAAAAAAATTATGTAAATGGTGTTCCTATTATAGTGATGTATCATTATTGTATTATTATTACCATTGTTTTTATTTTTTTATTATTACCATTGGCTCATATTCATTGTTATAGATTAAAG
The DNA here is from genome assembly GCA_916610165.2 of Gymnosoma rotundatum. Lineage (NCBI taxonomy): Eukaryota > Metazoa > Arthropoda > Insecta > Diptera > Tachinidae > Gymnosoma > Gymnosoma rotundatum. Next base: position 125,775,833 of record OU744340.1, on the reverse strand, counting down.
TCGACTCTTGCTAAAGTAAACTCTAAAAAAAAAGGCTCTTATTAGCTTTTTTGCTTTCATAGTCAAGAATAAAGTATACTTTAAGTTTAGCCACCTTCCACTGGGTGTCAACTGTAATTTGATAAATACTTTCATACAATTTCTAAAACAAGCATTAAAAGTAACCTTGTGTTTATTTTGTTCATTTTGATATAAAAATCAGATATAGAGTATTGTGTTCTTAAACCAAATAAAATAATTTTGGAAAAATGAGTTAAAAACAACTTTAGGAAGTTTTAAAATTTAGAGTTGACTTTCTGGCCAAAAGTATATTTTTAATTGTCTACGAATGAGTTAGAGTCGACTCTAAAGTAAAACCGACTTTAGTTCCCTTAAAGTATACTTTATTTTAACAATGAATATGGGCCATTGTTTTTATTTATTTATTTTTTTTTTTTTTTTTAAAGAGAAGTAGCACTTCAGGCATTAATGCCTACTTGGTTTTTTAACCGTGCTACATTCTTTAGGAAAGGGATAGATGAGAGAGAAGACAGGTGGTGAAAGGAGATAGATATAGCCATTTTATTAATTATTTTACTTCGCCGGCGAATATGCTATGAAGAAGTACCGACGAAGGAGGCTGCATGTTTTCATGTTTATTCTGCTTATGTATTTATACCATTAAACAGAAAAAAACATTTTTATTTTTTGACTGCCGCAAGGGTTGAACCCAGGTCAGCCAAATTTGTAGTCAACGTGCTTACCACCTAGACTACAGCAGCCACATGTTGTACATGTTGTAGTTTTTTTAAAGTTATTTTTTTATATTAATAAATAATAAATTTGTATGTTTGAAACTGGAATATATTTAGAATGATGGCTTAATTTCAAAAAGGTAACGGCAATGATGAAGTCGTAAGTGGTGAGGATTGGTCAGGCGGGTACTGGGTCGTGGAATAAAAATTATGAGGAAATTTTCGACTTCAAGGTTGGGTGGGCAATTAGAAAGCTAAGATCTGTCTTCCAGTTTTGTCTGTGGTGTTGTGTTTTATAAAGTTCCGTTTCTGATCGTTTGTGATATTTTTATGTTTTGATATTTTTCGTGTTACCTTTTCTTACTTGACGACAGGGTTGAGAACCTCCTGAGGATAAATAGAGCTGGTCGGAGGAAATGTCAAGTGATGCAAACCGTAACATAAATTGTATTCAAGCTTTAGTTTTACCCCTTTAGAGGACAGAAATTTATATGTCCGATATAAAAACAAAAGGGTGTTTCAATAGAAGCCGTGATTTTGACGAAGGAGGCCTTAAACTCTTACGGACAGAAATTTGAAACTTGCACATATTATAAATCGCTTTGTCTGCTATAAGAATAAATGGGAGTATAATTAATAACAACTTGATTACCATTTATTTATGGCATGATTTGTTAACACTATTAGAAGCTGATTTTTTTTTTAAAGTAAAAGATGACTTTTTATGGTACTATTGTGTGTAAATCCAACTGGCACTTGATTGAAGTTTTTCCTTCATATTCATCATCTTTCAGCCTCTGAATTTTACCTATCGCATATTATTTACTTTCTGTTTTCCTTGGATTTTGGTTTACGACTTTTTGTACTACTTTCCGGAATTTGATAAAATCTTGTTTAATGTGTTTCTGTAGTCAAGGTTTGCACCGAATATTCCTTATATTTGTATACAATGTTTTGTAACGAGTCATTTTTTCTATTTCTTGTACTGCATAAAGAACACTATGTAACTTTTTTAGAATTGACATTTTAAATTATTTTCTTACAAATAATTAATAAAATATCTTAAATCATTTAAAAGACTTATTAATTGCGTAGAGCATTTTTTATGGATTGCAATGGGCAACCTCATATCAAACAGCAACAGCTTTGTCTTTTAGCTCACTATAATATTTATTTACCCTTCTATTTATGTAGACGTTTGAAGTACCAAAAGATAGGTGTGTGAATTACCTGTGGTAGACAGCAGACAAAAAATTCACAGGCAATTAATAACAATAATAATATCCACTTTTAGACAGAAATAATAAATAATACACCTTTCTAAGAAAAAGCTCAAAATTGAACTGAGTTGCTTAACATGAGTGTTATTTGCTCAACTATTGCAACCGGAAATAAAATTTGTTTATTTCTTATCAATTGCTATCAAAAAAAAAAAAAAAAAAAAAAAATGAAGAATAAAAAAAAGCAATAAATAAATAGTACAGTACCTACAATTTAATTTGCCATTATAACAGTGGTTATCAGTTAATCGATATTGATAATGAAAAAAAAGTAGATAAAAAAAGTATTTTTAACAAAATTTCTTTATCAATTTCAACGAACTCACTGAATGAAACATTTTAAGTGTTTTATTTTAAAATGAATTTTTTTCGTAGAGAAATGTGTTTATTAATATGATTTATTGTTGTTATTATTATCTATCGATAAATTGAATGGGGTTATTAAACCACAACATAAATAAAGAAATTATTTCTATCCCTGCGTTTCTTATTTTATACAATCTGTATTTATTTAATGCTTTTTCTATATTTTTAAGAAATTAAAGTTCATATTGTACTACGGTTTTGTTAAAGTTAACACGTGAGGATAAATGATAACAAAATATATATTTTGATTTATATTAAAACTTTTTTTTTTTACTGATTCAAATTTATAGGAAATGTAGACGAATATCGATTGCCGCAATTTTCCGCTAGGTAATAATATTGTACTGCATAGTGGGGCTAACAAAAAATTTATAAATATATAATAAAACCTCAAAAAATTTCTAACACAAGTCGGTTTAAGGCGCAAGTAGAAAGAGTTCAAATCAAGTCTTAAGAATTTAAGATTTCTTTTTATTAAATTAAAAAAATTCAATTTTAAACAAATTTCTAACATATAACTCCTACGAGGGATATGCTTACATTAGTAAAGTTATCGAATTTTTAGTAATTAACTGTAGAAAAAATTAAAATAATGGAACCTTTATAAAAATAAAATAAATTCTATTAAACTTTTCTGGAAGTCACAGTCGCCAGGGTACCAAAATAAACTAAACGAAACGTTAGCTTTCGTTTTATTATTTGAAGTCAGTAAAACACAAACAAAATAGAAACAAAGACAAGTATTGTGCCATTAGGTTTGTTATTTTTTTTTTGCTCATGAGCACATAAAGTACATAAAATGATACATACTTAGCCAGAAGAGAAAATGAGAAAAAATTTGATATGTTTTGAGAAAACGTAGAATCAAAGGTTGTGGAAAATAAACTTAATAGGTAATTCCACTGTACTAAAAACAGATTTTTAGTCACAACTTGCTATTACCAGTAAGTTCGCTTCGCTACCCTTATGGAAATAATCGTACCAGCTAATTTTACTTTTAATGTGAAAGTTACCTAGGTAAACGACAACAACTTTTAACTTTGTATAGGAGGTACTACGCTCTCAGGCCCAATCCATCCAGTATTCGCTACGTTATGTATATTGTATAGAGAGTTATTTGAACGAAAATTTAAAGCTCTGCGAATTATAATGCTCTAGCTGCACGGTTATAATTTGTCACATTGTATAGGAGGTACCACGCCCATTGTCCTAGTCCAGACAAGTTTTCGCTACATTCTGCATATTAATAAGGAAGTTATTTGAACAAAATTTCAAGGCGCAACTTATTACAACTTCCAAGCACAATGATAATAAATATTTGCTTTATATGTGAGGTGCCACGCCCAGGTGTAGTATCAAAAATTTTATTTAAATCTAGTTTAGTGAAATAACTATAATCAAAAAGACAAATATTGGGGTTGCAGAGAATTTAAAAATAAGAAGAAAAATTTAAGTATTTTATATAATGTTCCATTAAAATGTCATCGGCTGTTAATGGGTTAAGCATTTTTAAAAGATTTTAGTATTTCCTGAAAGATCTCTTCAAAAACTTTTAAATTATACCCATACTGATGTCTAAAAAAATATAGTGCACAATCGTATTTTTCAATAAAAAGTTCAGAGGTCATTAATTCGGAAAATATGGGCGAGCACCAATTTTTTCGCTTGATGTTTTTTCTCATTTTTTTTATTCTCGATCGCCCTATATATTTGTTTTTTTATTGGAGTTACTTCATTGTTTCAAATGATATAAAAAAATAGAGGTAGGCGTGGTGTTTTGCCCTCTGCCTCGAAGGACATGACCAATCTTGCTGATTTTCAATAGAAAAATTTTCGAAATTCTGTCTGATCGGTTGGCGTATTTAAACTTTCTCTAGCTGATCTAGTGCCTTGCCAAAGTTGATTTCAACAGTAACGCGAACTGACAGACGGGCATTATTAAATCGACTTCGCTATGAATAAGAAGTCAGAATATACAAATATACTTTATGGGGTTGAAAAGGGATATTGCAGAAATTAAAAACAGAAAGACAAACATAGATATACCCTTTTTCCAGTTTTTTAATTGAAGGGAATAAAAAAAATAAGTACCCTTTTTTACAAACCGCATAAATTATAACGAAATGTGAAAATTTCAAAATGATCCGTCCACCTGTGGCAGTAACAGCTTTTCAATAAACAAACAAAGAAATACACATACAAACACATTTTGAACTAAATGCCGAGTTTGTTTTGATTAAATTTTAAGAAAATTCCAAATTACCTCTATTCCTACCAGAAAATACCATTGAGTCAATATATTTAATTAGTTTCTGATTGATTTAATCTTTTTACTTTCTCAAATATTTGTAACAAAAATATAATTTATCTTAATAAACCTTAATTCTTCAGTCAACTCAATTTCATAATTGTTATCAAAATTAACGAGGTGTTACTTTTTCACTTTTCCTTTTTGTTTTGGGTAAAAAATAAAATTTACCACATGCAAAGAGAAATGTAATCCGAAAAAAAATATTCTTAATTTCTTATAAATATTCTTAGAACAAATACAAGAAGAATGAACATAGATAAGGCTTCTTAGATGGTTGGGGTTAATAAAATCTGAAAGATCCTTAATCAGTGTATTTATGTGAAAAGAAAAGGTATTAAGCTAGGCGCCATAGGCTTTAACAACAACACCAACAACAAATGCAGCAAAAACAACAGAAGCCAGCATACAAGACAACAAAAGTTGTTACAGAGTGTTCTATGAAGAGGTGTTTGTAAATTTGACCAATTAGACTAAACAAGAAAAAAATATCAAAACGAATCGCTGAAATCTCAAATCGTCGGGTATGCTAATGAGCTGGTACTTAACAAAAAAATAAAAAACAAACAAAAAAAAATAGAAAATAAATCCCATAAGCAAAAAAATATTTTCTGATCGAATCAAACATTGAGAAAAAAAACTAAATGTGAATAATCGTAGTGTATTTCAGACAAAAGAAAAACGAGAAAAGAAATTTAGCAAAGATTAGGAAGGGCAAAAGGGCAAAAAATACTTTATCGAGCACCACTATAGACGTCAAATGGGAAATCCCGAAATCCTTGGATTTCTCGAGATTGATAAAAATTTAAACTGGATTAATATATCATAAATATAAAAAAAAATCAAAAGTGGGCCAAACTTTTCTGTTAATATAAAAACACAAAAATTTAAGGACAATTATCCAGTGCAACATGGATGATTTTGGGACCATAATTAAAAGTGACAAAAAAAGTATTGGATTAGTTATTAAACATTAAGTGATTAATTTGTAAAAGCAATTCCAAAATCATTCCTATTTTTCTGCTGGTTTTCTGTAAACGAAATGACAGCAATTAAAAAATCTCAAATACCGTGAAATTGCTGATGTTTTTTGAGTTTGTAGGTAACGCCAACTTCCGGAACTTTCAAAAATCAATCCTGACTGGATTTCCTGAGTAGAAAATGCAGACTGAAAATATTGTAATGTATTTCGTTCGTTAATTATCTATTACAGAGCAACACTGCACGATGGCTCTTTATAAAAAATACTCGTTAACTGAGCGAGCATTTTTTATCAGCTTTGTTCAGCAATCCCTTTCTGCTCTCTGCTACACCTAATACTATTACCTTGGCTGGTGTTCTGCTGTATTTATGGCCCTCCATGTTCAGGTTAGGAACCTCAACATGACATTGAAATTCGTTTTTGAATGTCCCAAAGAGACTCATTTGCAAGCACTTGCTAAAAGTGATTTCTTATTTTGTTAAAAGGGAGATCATAAGTTCAAACGTTAAAAGGGAGATCATAAGTTCAAGTACCAACTGAGTTCTGAATATATAGAAAAATAAATGTTGTTGGCAGCCGCGATAAATAAGTTGTTTAACGGCGAACAATGGTTAGAGGCAGTTTTTGAACCTCTCCCTTCCATGTTAGGAAAACTAGTTGAGATTATTTGGGTGCCTGTAAAAATCTTACCCCAGTCCCTTGTTGTAGAAAAGTTCTTTGATGCTAATCTGGTAGGTAAGCAAAAAAGATCGTGAGTTCGAATC